>CM066035.1:93513652-94713652 GCA_033557465.1 Ichthyophis bannanicus | reverse complement strand
CCTGCCCCAGCCAAACAACCCCGGCGGGAAGCTCCGGCTTCCAAAGCTCCTCCTATGGGGTTACAGGTTGACATCGATGGCACGGCCTCGACCGATCATCTGTTAGACTGCTCTGGGGTACCGGCTCAATCTTCCGGTACCGACATCCAGACGGTCGTGGCGTCTATGGATCATACAGTTCAATCCATGCAGCAGGCCATAATGGCTTTCATTAGAGCTGCGACGCCCTCGGTACCGCAGCCAGCGGTACCGACTCCGGTTCCGGTACCACAACCAATACCGGTACCCAGGGCATCCACATCAACCAGGATTCCGGTTCCCGGTTCCGGGGTTTTTCCCGATACCAATCCGGTTCCGGGTACCCCTGATGTGGATACCGGTCAATACGCTTATCGATCCCTGGAAGCCAATAGACGATACTTCGAGTCTTCTGATGATTCTGATTCATCAGATGACTCTGCTGAAGTATCTCTTACTCTTCCTGAAGAGCCCTCTTCTCCAAAGAGGAGAATGTCTCCTCCAGAGGATTTGTCCTTTCAAGACTTCATCATTGATGTAGCTAAAGGTCTCTCTATTTCAGTAACCTCTGAAAAAGAACCTAGAGCAAAAAAATTAGATATTTTGGGATACTCTAAGGTTCCCAAAGAGGCAGTCACCTTACCCATTCATGAAATTCTTCAAGAACACATGATGGACTTATGGGAGACTCCTCTCACTCTCTCTCCACATTCTCGTCGTTTGGATACCATGTATCGTGTCCCTTCTTCTCCTGGGTTTCAAAAAACTCAGCTCCCTCACCACTCTATTGTGGTGCAGTCAGCTATGAAAAGGATAAAGAGTACCAAAAGACACTCTTCTACTCCTCCAGGAAGAAAATGTAGGACTTTGGATGCTTTTGGTAGAAAAATCTTCCAAGCCAGTATGCTTATTGCCAGAATTAATTCATACAGCCTCTATATGGGCATGTTTCTGAAGGAGATTGCATTAAAGATGCGCCATTTTCTCCCCTTTATCCCAGAGGATAGAAAGGAGGAGTTCCTTCTTTTGCTAAAGCATACACAAGATATTTCAAAGTTCTCCAACAGAGCAGCCTTTGACTCCTTTGAGGGTGCTAGCAGAGCCTCAGATATAGCCATAGCTGCTCGCAGAATTGGTTGGCTCCAGGCCTCTGACCTAGAACCCTGGGTCCAGGATGGGTTGGGAAATCTGCCCTGTACAGGTGAAAATCTGTTTGGTAAGGAGTGGCAAATCAAATCCACTCAAATGGACGCAGAAAATGCTGCTTTAGATAGACTTTCTAAGTCTACCTCTACCCCTGTCAAGAAAAAGTCTTTTAAGAAGCCTTTCTACAAGAAGGCCAGATTTTCTACAAATACTGGCCAACAATCTTCTGCAGTTCGCTTTGCTCCTAAGCGTCAGCAACCTAAACAGGCCAGGGCAAAACCTGCAGGGACTACTCCAGCCCAGCAGTCCCAACCCCCTCAGGGTTTTTGACTTAATACTAGAGAACTTAACCTTTCTGGCTCTACAACCAGAGCCTCTCACCATTCCAGGAAGGTTAACTCATTTTGCTCCCAGATGGGAGCAAATCACATCAGAACTGTGGACCCTCTCTATTATCAGAGAGGGCTACAAACTACATTTCTCCAGCCTTCCTCCCCATACCATGGTGAGACATTTCAATTCTCCCCCATCTCTCCTAGACCTGTTGGGTCAGGAGGTGACCACCCTTCTCGCCCAAAGGGCGATAGAAGAGGTTCCTCTTCTTCAACAGGGGTCAGGGTTTTACTCCCCTTATTTTCTCATTCCCAAGACAACAGGGGGGGTACAGACCCATTCTAGATCTGAGAGAATTGAACAAATTCCTATGCAAGGAGAAATTCAAGATGCTTTCTCTAGGTACTCTCCTTCCATACCTGCAGAGTCAGGATTGGCTTTGTTCTCTAGATCTCAAGGATGCGTACACACATATACTCATCCATCCATCCCACAGAAAATTCCTACGGTTTCTGTTCCAGGGAAAACATTTCCAATACAGAGTGCTTCCCTTCGGTCTAGCCTCTGCTCCAAGAGTGTTTACCAAATGCATGGCAATAGTGGCTGCATTTCTACGCGCCCTGGGAATTTTTGTCTTCCCATACCTGGACGACTGGCTCATCCGAGCTCCATCTCAGTCCGAGGCTCAGACTTCCCTGGACCGCACCAGACGCATTCTGCAGTATCTGGGACTTGTGATCAATCTGCCAAAGTCTCAACTCACCCCTACTCAGTCCCTGGAATTCATAGGGGCCTGGTTAGATACCACCACTGCAAGGGCCTACCTTCCTCAGGCCCGTTGCCAACGTCTAGTGCAATTGGTCTCCCAAACTCAGTCCAGAAGCCACTTGACTGCCAGGGAGATGCTACAACTATTAGGCCACATGGCTTCCACAGTACATGTGGTGCCCTATGCTCACCTACATATGAGAGCAGCTCAATGGACTTTGTCCACCCAGTGGACTCAAGCATCAGGAGCTCTCTCAGACCAAATAGTAACCTCCAAGCATCTCTTTTGGTCTCTCCAATGGTGGATGTCCACTCAAAATCTGTTGTTGGGGGCCCCCTTCCAACCATTGTTGCCCCAAGCAACCCTCACAACAGATGCCTCCCAAACAGGTTGGGGAGCTCATCTACAGGACCTATCCACCCAAGGCACTTGGTCCCCACAGGAGACCCCCCTTCATATCAACCACTTGGAACTTTGAGCAATCTTTCTAGCTCTCAGAGTTTTTCATACTCTCCTCAGCAACATGACATTCCTTATTCATACGGACAATCAAGTAGCCATGTTTTACATAAACAAACAAGGAGGGACTGGCTCTCTGTCGCTTTGCAACGAAGCTCTAAGATTATGGGCCTTCGCCAGAGAGCATCAAATCCATCTCCTGGCAGTATATCTTCCAGGAATCCAAAACTCTTGGGCAGACAGACTCAGTCGAGTTCTGCTTCCACACGAATGGTCCCTGCACATGGATCAGGTACTCAGAATCTTCCAGAAATGGGGAACCCCGGATCTGTTCCAGAATTCCGTGTCAGGGAGTTCAGGCCAAGGATGCCTTCCTCCTACATTGGGGTCAGGGCTTCCTGTATGCCTTCCCACCCATTCCTTTGATTCCCAAGACTCTGTTCAAACTTCAAAGGGATCAAGGGTCCATGATCCTCATAGCTCCACGCTGGCCATGCCAAGTGTGGTACCCTCTACTTCTGCATCTCTCCCAGGCCCCCTCCCTGGACTTGGGAGCGGCTCCAGACCTTCTGTCTCAGGAGGAGGGGACTTTGTGGCACCCAAACCCCAAGTCCTTTCACCTCAGAGCTTGGTTACTGAAGGCCTAGACCTTCAAGACTTCAATCTTTCGCAGCAAGTGAAGGATATCCTCCATGCCTCTAGGAAACCTTCCACTAGGCGTTCTTACGCTTTTAAATGGAAAAGATTTTCCATTTGGTGTGCTCAAAAGAGTCTTGACCCTCTAGCACTCCCCTTGAATTCTCTATTGGAATATCTCCTGCATCTCTCCAATGCAGGACTCAAAACAAATTCAGTACGGGTCCATTTGAGTGCTATCTCAGCATCTCTTAAACCTCTCAATGGACAACCTATCTCCTCTCATCCTCTTATCGCAAGATTCATGAGAGGCCTAACTTTGACTAAACCTCCCATTGGACCTCCGGTGGCATGGGATTTAAATTTGGTTCTTGGTCAGCTTATGAAGCCACCTTTTGAACCCTTAGCCACTACCTCCTTGAAATTTCTTTCCTGGAAGGTTATTTTCCTTATTGCAGTCACCTCAGCTCGCCGTATCAGTGAACTGCAAGCTCTAGTGGCTAATCCACCTTATACAAGGTTCCATCATGATAAGGTGGTCCTTAGGACCAATCCCCACTTTATGCCTAAAGTGGTCTCCCCTTTGCATCTTAATCAAGAGGTATATTTACCTGTCTTTTTTCCAGCTCCTCATGCATCCAGTGCAGAGAGGAACCTTCATACTCTAGATTGTAAAAGAGCTCTTGCCTTTTACCTCCACAGGACACAGCAACATCGAAAGTCTTCTCAGCTTTTTGTTGCTTTTGATCCTTCTCATATAGGACTTCCAGTCTCTAAGAGAACACTGTCCAATTGGATTGCTCAGTGTATTTCTTTCGCCTACCAGAGTAAGAACCTTTCTCTGGAGGGCCATGTCACAGCTCACAATGTGAGGGCCATGGCCACCTCTATGGCTCATCTAAACTCTGTGTCCATCGACCAAATCTGTCGAGCGGCCACTTGGGCATCGGTTCATACCTTCCCAGCCCATTACTGCTTGGACAAGGACTCCCGCTGGGATGCCTTGTTTGGTCAGGCTGTTCTCAAACACCTGTTCCATACCTAATCAACTTCTACCCTCCAGCCCTGAACTGGATGCCTGATATTCACAATCTGGGTGATCTCCCAGGCATCTTTAGCTGGGGAGTCCCCATATGTGAAGACTCATTCCTGCTTGTTCCTGGAGATAGCACAGTTACTTACCTGTAACAGGTGATCTCTGGGAACAGCAGGAATAAGTCTTCACAACCCACCCACCTCCCCTAGGAGTTGTATCTCTCTATCTACCTTTCCTTTCCTCTCTCTCTCTCTTTGTCTCAGCTTTAAAACTCGAACTGGAGAGAGACAGTTAGGAAAGGCGGGAAGACAGCGCGCAGGCGCTGTGGGATGCTCCCAAAAGCTTTCTTTAAGGACACTGGGGAGCGTTCCCGCGCAGGCTCAGTCGGTACCGACGATACCCATATGTGAAGACTTATTCCTGCTGTTCCCAGAGATCACCTGTTACAGGTAAGTAACTGTGCTTTCCCTACTTGGACGATTGGCTGATCAAGAGTACGACTCAGGAAGGAGTGCAAGAATCAACACAGTGGACCCATTCGGGTGCTGGAACTACTAGGGTTTGTGATAAATTACCCAAAGACACACCTGCAACCTTCTCAACAATTGGAATTCATAGGAGCCCTGCTAGACATGACTCAAGAGAGAGCCTTCATCCACATGATAGACTGCACAGGTTGACAGCGATAGTGCAAGAGAGACAATCGAGCCAGCAGCTAACAGCTCGCAAGATGTTAACTGTTCTGGAGCATATGGCTTCTCCAGTGCATGTAACACCTTTGGCACATCTCCATATGAGACAGGCTCAGTAGACTCTGACCTAGGTCACAGGGCGTTTTGGGGATCATCTGTAGGTCACCACCCTCTCATTCAGTTTGCTGTAAGGTCTCCCCTTCCAAATTGCTCCATCTCAAAATATATTGACAACAGATGCATCGAGACTGGGTTGGGGAGCTCATCTTGACTAAGAGCTATAGAAATCGCTCTAAAGGCTTTCAAAGATCGGTTGGCCAATCAAATTGTCTTAAAACAGACAATCAGGTAACAATGTTCTGCATCAACAGGCAGGGAGGAATGGGCTCGTACCTCCTCTGTTGAGAAACAGATTGTAGAAATTTGCCATCGCCTATGGGATGAACTTAAGAGCCACGTACCTGGCAGACAGACTGAATTGAGTCCTTCAACTGCACAAATGGACCCTTGACAGGGAGGTCGCAGCCTGCATCTTTCGGGAGTGGGGCACCCCCTCGATCTCTTTGTGATGCCTCAGAATGCTCAGGTGGATAAGTTCTGCTCCAGAATGAGGTCACACAGCAAACTAGCCTCTGATGCTTTCCTCCTCAGTTGGGGGGAAGGTCTTCTGTATGCATATCCTCCATTTCCTCTCATTGCGAAGACTCTACTGAAGCTCAAAATAGAGACTCAATGATTCTCATAGCTCCCTACTGGCCCAGACAACCTTGCTTTCCTTTCCTGCTACAACTCCAATCAGGAACCCATTCAGTTGGGCCATACTCTGGATCTGATATGGCAGGAGAATGGAATTTTATTAAATCCCAACATCTAGTCCTTGGCCTCACAGCTTGGATGTTGAGAGGCTGATGTTGTCCGAGCTCAATCTGCCAGCTGATGTCACTCTATGAGAAAGTCCTATTCATGTAAATGAAAGAGGTTTGCTGTCTGGTGTGAGCAACATTCCCTAGATCTTTTACCTGTACCACACAAAAACTGCTTGAATATCTTCTATACCTCTCCGAGCCTGGACTGAAGTCCAACTCGGTGAAAGTTTATCTCAGTGCAGTTGAAGCTTACCATTGAAGTGTAGAGGGTAAACACATCTTTGTACAGCCTTTAGTTCACTTTATACAGGGTTTTTGCTGCTGTTTAAAGCATCCCTAGAAACCGCCTGCAGTGTCTTGAAACCTCAATGTGGTTCTTGCGCAACTGATAAAATTGCTCAGTTCCTATGCGCTAGAGTTCTTGACCCTAGTGACTGGTGGCAGTCACTTCAGCATGCAGAGTAAGCGAGCTTCAGGCCCTAGTAGTTCATCCACCTTACACTAGATTCCATCATAACAGAAACATAGAAAAATGATGACAGAAAAAGACCACATGGCCTATCTAGTCTGTCCTTCCATATCAACAACTGCAACAGTCCCTTTTTTTTCTTTAGAGATCCCATGTGTTTGTCCCATGCTTTTTTGAATTCAGATACCATCCTCATCTCTACCACCTCCACTGGGAGACTATTCCACGTATCCACCACTCTTTCCATAAAGAAATATTTCCGCATATCACTCCTGAATCTATCCTCTCACCCTCATCCCATGTCCCCTCATAGCAGAACTTGCTTTCAGTCGAAAGAGGCTCTCCCCCTGTGCATGTATGCCACGGAGGTATTTAAACGTCTCAATCATATCACCTCTATTCCGCCTTTCCTCTAAGGTGTACATATTAAGATCCTTAAGTCTGTCCTCATATGCTTTATAATGAAGACCACTAACCAGTTTAGTAGCCACCCTCTGTACTGACTCCATCCTGTTTATATCCTTTTGAAGGTGCAGTCTCCAGAATTGCACACAATACTCCAAATGAGGTCGCACCAAAGACTTATACAGAGGCACTATCACTTCCTTTTTTCTGCTAGCCATTCCTCTCCCTATGCACCCAAGCATCCTTCTAGCTTTTGCTGTCACCTTTTCTACCTGTTTAGCTACTTTAAGATCATCATACACAACCACACCGAGGTCCCGCTCTTCTTTAGTGGACAAAGGTACTTCACCCCCTATACTATATTGCTCCCTTGGATTGCTGCAGCCCAAATGCACGACCTTGCATTTTTTAACATTAAATCCCAGCTGCCAAATTCTAGACCATTCTTCAAGCTTAGCTAGATACTGCATGTTATCTATACCTTCCTGGGTGTCTACTCTATTGCAGATTTTGGTATCATCCGCAAAGAAGCAAACTTTACCCGACAGCCCTTCCGCTATATCACTAACAAAGATGTTAAAAAGAATCGGCCCTTACAGTAGACAGGCTCCACTGTCTCACTAACTTGCCAAATCACTGCCAAAGCCGGTCCCATATCAGTGCAAGAGACATGGTCCATCTCTTAGAGCGCATGTCACCGCATATGCTTGACGTCACATATGTCTAGCGCAGTGGACTCTTTCAGATCAATGGAAACAGTCAATGAGTCATCTCACGGACAAGATAACCATCACCCCGCAGTTGGACTCCCTCAAGTGATGGTACACCACTCAAAATCTTCTCGTTGGGTTACCTTTTTGAATGTCTCCACCACAGTGTATCCTGACGAAAGATGCTTCCAAGCAGGGCTGGGGGGCTCATCTCGACAACCTCACTACGCAGGACCTATGGTCCCCCAGGGAAGCCACTTGCCACATCAACCTCCTGGAACTCAGAGCGATTACCAATGCCCTTCGTGTGTTCTATTCTCAGCTGACCGGAGAGGCGGTACTCGTTCAGACTCATAAGCAAGTTACCATGTATTACATCAACAAACAAGGGGGGTCCGGATCTCGTTCCCTTTGCAGGGAGACTATCTGCTTCTGGACCTTAGCGATATCTCATCAAATTCTTCTTTGAGCAGTTTACTTTCCAGGGGAGCAAAATGTGCTAGCAGACAGATTTAGCAGAGACCTTCAACCACACAAGTGGACGCTCCATCACGAAACAGCGCATTACATAAATTTGTTTATGGGGAACTCCCATCATCGACCTCCGCTACTCCAGTGAGCACCCAGCATCCTCAATTCTCTTCCAGGATGCCGTCTCCACAGAACCAGGCCTCTGATGAGTTTCTTATTCACTGGGGACAGGGACTGCTTTACGCATTCCCACCCATTCCATTGATACCTAAGACCCTCTTCAAACTTGAAATGGACAAGTGAATGATGATTCTCACCACCCTATTCTGGCCACGTCATCCATGGTTTTCTCTATTTCTTCAACTAGTACACCACCAATCTCTCAGTCGGGGTTGCGCACCCAGTCTCCTATCACAGAACCAGGGGACACTTCACCCCAATCTGAGAGCACTACGGTTTACAGCGTGGCTGCTGAAAGCCTAGTCTTATCTCATCTAGACCTTCCAAAGATGGTAAAAGATGTTCTCCTAGTGTCTAGAAAGGGCTTCACGCGATGTACTTATGCTTTTAAATGGCGCCAGTTTTCCCTCTGGTGCTCCCAGAAGGCTCTCAGCCCATTTACTTGCCTGGTGGAGCCTCTACTTCAATATCTTCTCCATCTCTCTAAGGCAGGACTAAAGACAATTCGAGTCCACCTTAGTGTCAATCCGGCCTCTCACTGACTAGTTGGTGGTCAACTTATCTCTGTTCATCCTCTCGTAGCACACTTCATGAGGCCTTTTTTTAAGGCCACCAATCAGCCTGCCTCCTTTAGCCTGGGACCTTTAATGTTCTAGCTCACCTACTCAGACCTCCTTTTGAGCCCCTCGCCTCAGCTTCGCTGAAGTTCCTCACTTGGAAGGTTACCTTCTTGATTGCTCTCATGTTGGCTCATTGTGTCACTGAATTGCAAGATCTAGTGGATTGTGCTCCTTACCCACGCTTCCATCATGATAGAGTGGTCTTCCAAACCCATCCCAAGTTCCTTCCGAAGGTGGTTTCCACCTTAACCAATCAGTCTTTCTTCTGACCTTTTTTCCAAGACCTCATTCTTCTCGGGCGGAAGCTACACTGCATACCCTAGATTGCAAAAGAGCATTGGCCTATTATTTAGACAGAACTAAGGCTCATCGACAGTCCTCTCAACTTTTTGTTTTGTTTGACCTTAGTCACTTGGGCCTTAGTCACAAAGTGTACTCTTTCTGTTTTAATTTAAATTTTTATTGAATTTTAACATTCATGCATAACAAGAATGAAATAAGAGAGATGAAAATATACATCATCCTAAATCAATAAAGAAACTAATTACCCCAGAAAGAAAATTCCGTATACTTCATCATTTTCGACCACAAAGCACTAGGCAAAATTGGAGAGGCGACAGGAAATCAATAACAGGAAGAAAAAAGAAAATACATTACAGAACAGAGACTTAAGCGTCGGCCAGAGTAGTCGCTATTTGCACCTCCAATCCCTCCCTAGCTAACAGAAAATCAAGCAGCTGCCTTGGTTCAAAGAATAAGAAAACTTTACCATCATAGGAAATTATACAACGAGAAGGAAATCTTAATTGAAAACTAGCTCCCAGGGAAAGAACTCTAGAGCGCAAGCCCAAAAATTCTTTTCTCCTCACCTGAGTAGCGCGAGATAAATCAGGAAACATAGAAACTTTGGATCCAAGGAAGTTACAATTAAAATTCCTAAAATATGCCCAAAGAATTAAAGATTTATCAAGCTCCAAAGCTAAGGTCACAAGTAAGGTAGTACGGCCTGTTACTACCTCCAGGGAGTCCTCCAAAAATGCGGTGAGATCCCCAATCCCCACCGCCAGGCTCCCAGAGGTTAACCCACCAGACCCGCCACCTACCGTTAGATATTGTGCTCTAACAATTGGAGGCAAATTATCTGCAGGAGGTTTAAGCACCTCCTGCAGATATTTACGTACCATATCAATAGCAGACATAATTGGGGATTTAGGAAAATTTAACAATCGTAAATTATTCCTATGAGTATAGTTCTCCAAATACTCAGTCTTTTTTGATAACACGATCTTATCCTTAGCTTGGTCAGCACATAACCCATGCAGATGTTCCAAGTCCTTTTCAACTCCCTCCAAACGTCGAACTTGCTCCACCAAAGCATTTTTCACTTCTGAAATATCATTATGAACCGCTAGAGAATCCTTTTTTAATACGCCAACAACAGCCATAAGGGAAGTATTAACTGTAGCAACAGCGCCCACAGTGCTTCCATATCTACCTGAGGTGGCTTAATCAACCCTCGCAAAACTGGAAGCGTGTCCAAACCTTCTGACGGCTCCAAAGATCTTCCATTCTGCAGACCCTTCTCTTCCACCTGTCTCCCATCCGCAGCAGCCTGAACAGAAAGTGCAGAAGTTGACAAGTCTCTCACCGGCACAGAGCCCTCTTCGCTCCCAACCGCCGATGAGCATCGAACAGCCCTGGCAGGAAGCACACTGGAAATCGGGTCACTGCTTCCAGGTCGAGGAGGGGGTGAGCACAGCTCCGGCGACAACCACATCCCCGATGCACTCAGAGCCGAGGACTCCAAAACTCCCGGCTCAGCCGAAGACGCTGCTCCATTCCCCGGCATGGTAAAGCCACATGCCGCAAGCGTCTTCTGCCCCGTCGCTCCAGATACAGGCGCCCCCGAGGGTAAGGAAGCCTGTTTTCTCTTTCGGCGCCCCATCTTAAAAACGCACGCCGAGGCAGCAAACAGGGCACGAAAACCGCGGAGCCGCTTACAGCCGGAAAAGCTCTGACGCCATCTTGCCTCCCCAAGTGTACTCTTTCTAACTGTATTGCTACCTGCATTTCCTTTGTTTATGCAGAGGCCAGATTTTCCCTAGAGGGTCACGTCATGGCTCATAACTTCTGAGCTATGGCCTTCACGATGGCCAACCTATGCTCTGTCTTCATCTTGGAGATTTGCCGAGCTGCCATGTAGTTTTTCATTCGTACTTTTGCTGCCCATTATTGTGTGAACAGGGATTTTAGTAGGGATGCTATTTTTGGCCTGGGGTTGAGTCTAGCAGATCTTTTCTATCCTTGCCAAGGTTTCTCTGTGTTCCTTGATTCTCATCTCTACTTCCTCCATCCTTCTTCCAGTCTCCCTAATATCCCCACAGAGCTCAGATATTTTCCTCCATTGTCTCGACCTTCAGCACTTGTATCTAGCTTCAAGCTGTGAAACCAGTCCCGGAACTCTATTTGAAATGTTTCATTTTCACCTTCTCCCTTTGCTGTATTGTCTGCATTGCTTTCCCCTATTCTGCTGTCAGTCATGCCAGCCTGTTCAGCTCCTGCTTCCAATGTCACTATTTTGTCTTGTTCTCTGCACACAGGAGGAGTAGATTAGTGTTTTGAGCAGCAGCCTTGAATACCAGAGTTTAAATCCCACTGGCACTCTCTGTGGCCTTGGGCAAGTCACTTAACCCTCCATTGCCTCTGGTAACCAACTTAGACTATAAGCCCTTCAGGGACAGAGAAATGTCCATTGTATCTGAATGTAGCCTTTTCAGTAGTAGCACAAGGTAAGTATGACTAAATAAATAAATGTAATAGGCAAGGTCTTTTAAATTGATTGGCTTTTTCTTTGTAATTATTTTCCCGATTGCTTCAGGAGGGGGGTTTATGCATCCCGGCAAGTTAATTTGGCTTCCGTTCTTCTCTTTTTATGCTGGAGTATGCAGTTGGGTCAGAGCACCCAGCCTAAGTTGTTTTCAGGTGGCAACATCACTTCCTCCAGCTATTGTATTTACTTCTGATTGCATTGTGGTTGCCTATGCAGACTAATTTGGTATTTCCCTTTTGTCCTGTTAGACCAGTCCAGACAAGTGGGTTGTGTTCCCCTACGAGCAGATCAGTGGAGACAACCAATGAAAAGCCCATGTTTCAGTGACATCACTCCCATGCCTTTATTCACTTCAGCCACCAGAGGTCCCTTCAGTATTTCTTTGTCTCCAGCAGATGGTGGATGGATTTTCTCCTCTCTGAAGAAAATCTGAAGAATTGAGAGGAAAAGATTGATTGAAAAAATGCTCGTGACAGACCACTTCAAGGGTGACTCTCTCACTTGAGTGTGATGTCAGAGGCGCCACTAGACTGCAGTCTTTTCGGTAGCCATAGGAGGAGGGAAAATGAGTTCCGCTCCACGCTCTTACCCTGGATAAGAACCTGTCGAGTAGCCAGAAAATTAGAAGGATGGAAGAATTCAGCAACCTCACACAACCTCAACGCCCCCTTCCTTTTCCTCTGTTCCCTCCCCCATCTCTCTTCTGAAGATTGCAGAAGGCTCTCAGAGGAATCTGCCTGACAGCCACCTTAAACGCAGTCCTGCCAAGTCAGGAAACAGTTTCAGGGGAGTAGAAATGAGCCCGGCATGGATCCTCTGCCTGGGGCTCTCAGGGGGTGAGTACTAAGGCTTGATCTTGACATTGTCCTTATTGGGGGCTCCCGATTCCGTCTGTGTGGGATGCAATTCGAGATGGACTGGTGGCAACCATTGGCGCTGTGTGGGGGTTTAACGCCATTTTCTGCACGCGATAGTAGCATTTTTAATATTGTGCACTTGACAGTTGAACCGTCCTTGTGTGCATTCACCCGAATGGCTCCAACACGTGCTTCTACCCTTGCACCTGTAACACATTGCAATAAAAGCACAGTTAACACGTGGCTTAGCGCCCGCTGTTATGATACTTGCCTTAATTCTCCATATCTTCTTCCAGGAAACATTGTTTGGCCTGTGGCAAGCGAGACGCCTCATCTCCAGCTTATGGACTCTGCCCTTATTTCATGGCTGCTTTTGAGTCATCCCTGGAGGACCTAATCACCCTCTTTGAGCCAGGGGATGCTGTTAGTCTGACCTTGCCTACCTCAGGGCAAGAGGTGGCAGATAGTGCTACTGGTAAGGATGTTCAGCTGGTTGGAGGCTTCGGAGACCATGCTATGGTCTTTTCTGGTTCCCAACCCAGTCCTCAGGTATCCCCAGTCTAGTCAGGTTTTCAGGATATCCACAGTGAATGCACATGAGATAGATTTGAATGCACTGCTTCCATTGTGAGCAGATCTATCTCATGAATATTCATTGTGGATACCCTGAAAATCTGACTGGCCTGGGGGTTCCCACAGGCTGGGTTGAGAACCACTGTTATAGGGGATTGATGGCGACTATGCCCCCTAGTCTGGGGGATCATTGTCACAAAGAGAGCTTTCAGAGTCCAGATTGTCCTCCCTGGGATTATTTTCCTTTTACAGCAGGACCTGATTTTTCTGACGTGGAAATCCAGATCCTGAAGCCTCTGATTTCCCCCGAGCACAGTCTCATTAGGGGTAGACTAAGAGTGGAAGCCCTGTTTGACTGATGTCTAAGTGCTCCTGGCAAAGGGTGCCCCCTGGAGATGGAGAGCAGCTGGGATCTGTCTGAGATTTGGGCTGTGACTTGGGTTGAAATGTTTGATGTGGATGAAGAAGTAGTCCTGCCTTCAGAGACTTCTGAAGAGGCCGATCTTATCTGCTTGTTCGGAGAGTAGTACCTGGAAGTATTGATCCCAGGGTTTCATCCACCTTGAGCTTGGCAGATGCTCCAGACATGGGGCAGGAACTGAAGAGGCATCCAATCCTGCAAGGGGTGTGGAAATTTACTACTGTCTCCCATTCCTTAAAGTGCTCAAGGGCCTGTTCGGTCAGAGTGGGATTCCCCCAACTCCCCGCCATAAGGGGCTAAGGTTGTATAAGGAGATGTATGATCTCCTGGAGAGGGACTGCATTGTGTGGTTTGATATTTCCAAGGTGGATGCACAGGTCACGGCATTTGCCAGATGGACCACCATTTCTGTGG
Organism: Ichthyophis bannanicus; assembly: GCA_033557465.1. Lineage (NCBI taxonomy): Eukaryota > Metazoa > Chordata > Amphibia > Gymnophiona > Ichthyophiidae > Ichthyophis > Ichthyophis bannanicus. The sequence continues at coordinate 94,699,747 of CM066035.1, read as the reverse complement.
AAGGCGGATTAGCCTTGAAAGATACTCTGGACTGAAAGGTGGATTTGTGTTGAAGAACCAGTTTCCTGTGGCAGCTGCTGTTCTTCAGTTGGCGGTATGTGCAGACCCTAATGTTCTGGGCCGTGCCCCAGTGGATTCAGTCTCTTCTGCCGAATGATTCTACCTCTCTTTTGGAGTCTGCTATGGCCTTCCTTTCTGATGCCATGTACAACTTGGTATGTCTGTCGACAATGACTTGCTTTTGGCTTGCCTTTGACATGGGGCAGCAGACTCCTCTTCCAAAGCCCAGTTGCCCATCTGGCCTTAGAGTGGCGCTTCTATTAGATCCAGTTGGGAGAAGCGGGTAAAGGACCTGGGCAAGACAAAATCTTTTGCCTTCTGGAGGACAGGTCCATGTAATGAGCAGGACCTCATTTTCCATTAACCTCTGCCTGCTCCTCACAGGATCGCTGGTTGGACAAAAGTATCTGCATTTTGCCATGCTTGGCTCTCCCTATCAGTTCGCTGCCCTCCCTTTTGGGCTCTCCACCATGCCAAGGATGTTCTTCAAGATCATGGTGGTGGCAACTGCAACACTGGGTCGCCAAGGGATCTGTGTCCATCTATATTTGGACGACTGGCTTCTCCAGGCCCGTTCCCTTTTGAGAGGCTTCTCAGGTGGCATCCCAAGTGATGTCCTTTTTGGAAAGCCTTGGCTGGGTGATCTTTCAGGGAAAGAGCCAGCTGTTCCCTTCCCAGTCCCTGGAGTTCCTGGGAGCATGTTTAGACTCTCAAGTTGGAAGAGATTTTCCTGCCAGAAGAGAAAGTCAAATGACATTATTAAGAAGGGACCCAGAATATCAATGCTTGACCCAGTACAAGCATTGCGGAACCTGTGTCTTTTGGGGAAACTGCTAGGTACGTATGACCTAGATTGGCCACTGTTGGAAACAGGATACTGGGCTTGATGGACCTTGGTCTGACCCAGTATGGCATATCTTATGTTCTTATGACTGATTGCCTGGCACCGTTCTGTGCTCAGCATCAGGCTCCAAGAATCTGAGATTTATCTTCAGCTCCTTGGGTTGATGGCAGCGACCATAGAGGCAGTGTCGTAGGCATGTGCTCACATGCAAGCTCTCTAGCAGTCCTTGTGAACTCTGTGGTCTCTGAGCTCTCAGGAGTTCGAGTGCAGGATCCTGCTCCCGATGATGGTGAAGATCAGCCTTCGGTGGTGGCAGCAGCCCTGTCATCTGAGGAAGGGGGGTGCCGCTGGGCATTTTCTCCTGGATCCTGCTGACAACAGATGCCAGTCTCTCAGGCAGGGGAGCCCATTGCAAGACCTTACAGACCAGGGCCATGGAACCTCAGGGAAGCAGTATGGTGCATCAACCACCTTGAGGTGAGGGCTATCAGGTTGGCTCTTCTGTATTTCTGGCCCCTGGTCAAGGGCCAGATGGTTCAAGTGTTTTTGGACAGTGCCACGGTGCAGTGGCTTTTGTCAATCGGCAAGGGGGTATTAGGAGTGCCGGAATAGCTCTGAAGATGGCTCCCTTATTTGCCTGGATAGAGAAGATCCTCCTAGCCTTGTCGGCTCAACATCTTGCTGGGGTGGACAGTGTGGAAGAGGACTTCCTCAGCCTTGACTCTCTGGATCCTGGTGAGTGGGAATTGAGTCTGGAAGGTGTTTTCAGCTGATTCTGCACCGCTGGGGTCGCCTCAAAATGGATTTGATGGTGACCTGCTCCAATGCCAAAGTTTGCCACTTTTTCAGTTGCTACACGGGAGGCAGGGTCAGAAGGCATCGACCCCCTGACCTAGCCTTGTCCAAGTCAACACCTGCTGTAAGTGTTTCCTCCATGGCTCTGTTGGGGGGTGTGATTTGGCATATAGAATGCTACGGGGCAGGATTGTTCTTGTAGCACCATATTAACCAAAGAGAGTGTGGTTGAGGGACCTGATGCAGCTTCCGCAGGTACCTCCTCTTCGGTTGCTTCCGTCTCGTGGCCTTTTGAGGCAGAGACTGATTGTCCTGGAGGACCCTGCCCTCTAGTCTGATTCTTTTCCTGGGATCTGGGTCTAGTGCTCAGGGCCCTGATGACAGTGCCCTTTGAACCCTTGAAGCATACTACTTTGATGGATTTGATGTTTGAAATGGTCTTTCTGATCTCTTCTTTCAAGATTCAGCTGAGGACTTGTTTGTTTACTCTTGCTTTTCCTTCTACAGTTTCTTCGTAGGCTCGGGCATGCCTTTTTCTTGCTGCTATTGGGTGCACTGATTTACTGTCATCTTGACCTTTTGTATCTTATTATATTCCTTTCATAAGTTCAACCATCTTTTTGTGCTGTTTGTTGGCCCATGCAAGGGTGACACAGCAGCTACATTGACTTTGGAGCCCTGGATTATGGAGGCCTTTGCCTCAGCATATCTGTTATGGATCCAACTGGTTCCAGAGAGTTTGTGCACCCATTCTACTCAAGTACAGGCATCCTCGTGGGCGGCACAGAGCTCGGTAGCCCCCGCACGCATTTGTTAGGCAGCAGCATGGGCATCACTTTCCAATTTTGTCAAATATTACCACTTGGATGTCCATGCGAGGGCGGACACAGCCTTTGGTTTAAGGGTTTTGCGAGCTCTTGTCTTCTTCTCACTCAATGGAGTTGTAGCTTTGGTAAATCCCACTTGTCTGGATTGGTCTAGCAGGATGATATGGAAGGTTACATTTTGCTTACAAGTTAATGTCCTTTCCTTGAGTCCTGCTAGACCAGTCCAGAGCCCGCCTGTGGAACTGTTTTGCTCTGTTTGTTCTTCTGCTGCAGTACCCATGGGTCCGCTAAGATTTTTATATTTGACTCTGCAGGTTCATAGTCTTCTTGACAGCCTTATATTTATGCTTTCTTATACATAGTTCTCTACTGTTGATCACTTATTGTTACCCACAGTTGAGGTTGTGTGAGTCTTGCCATGTTTCTCCCATATGCTTTGGGATGAATACTGGAGGGACCTCTGGTGGCTGAGGTGAATAGAGGCATGGGAGTGATGTTGAAACCTGGGCTTTTCATTGATTCTTGGTCTCCACCAACCTGCTGGTAGGGGACTACAACCCACTTGTCTGGACTAGTCTAGCAGGACTCGGTGTACGGACATTTAATCACGCGACAGTTAATCACGCGACAGTTAATCACCGACATTTAATCACCCGACGTTTAATCACCTAGCCTTTGCGACAGTTAATCACCTAGCCTTTGCGACAGTTAATCACGTGCACAGAATCACAGGCAAAGAATCACGTACATCTATTTAAGTTAAATTGTTTTTATAGAAGAATCACTATATTTTTTCTTTCATTTCAGCAACAGCTTGTCGCGCCAAAATATTCTCCTTGTTACCGTCATGATTGTGTTGAGGGTCGCAGTCGCCCACTACTTCTTCGTTTTTCGTTGTTAGACGTGCCTGACATTTGCTGTTCTGGTAACGTTTGCAACGCCATTGAATATTTCCGTTCCCATATTCACGATGTTTGACAAATTCGTATTGCTTGTGCAAGACAGACGCCTTGCCTTTTGATGTAACACCAAACGTTATTTTATTGTCAGCCATATGCCTAAAATCACTATATTAAACAATACTGTTCGATACACACACGTACAGTATAAACCTATCACTTCTGTTTCTTTGACTGTAGCCTTGAAATGCCTGGTGTGTGATTAACGGTCTGGTGATAAAGTGTCCATGTGTTTATGTATCGCGTGATTAAGTGTCTGCGTGATTAAATGTCGGTGATTAACTGTCGCGTGATTAAATGTTACCAAACCGCAGGACTCAAGGAAAGTACGTTACCTAGTAACTAAAATGTCACCTTTCTTGTGTACAGGTTCTCAGTTTCCAATGCACAAACACTTCAGTTATTAATATTGTCAGACAGTGCACATTTTCCCATTTCATATTTTGTATAAAATGAGACAGACCTTGGAAATTGCACAGCAATATCTGCTGACAGAGAAATGTGTCACCACCGCTGTCTTGACTTTCTTTCCTCTCAAGACCTTCTGGACCCAGTGCAATCTGGCTTTCGTTCTCTACATTCCATAGAAATGACTCTTGCCAAAATGTCCATCAACTTCTTCCTCTCCAAATTCAAAGCTCTCTACTCGATTCTCATCCTTTTTGACCTTTTTGCTGCCTTTGACACTTGATCACCAACTTCTCCTCGATACCCCGTCCTCGCTTACATTTAGAGGCTGTTCTCTCCCATTGCACTTTTAATGTATGTTCTGGTGGTTCCTCTTCTACTGCCATCATGCTTTCAGTTGGTGTACTCAGAGGCTCTGTCTTGCAACCTCTCCTTTTCTTTCTCTATACTCAGTCCCTTGGTGCACTTATTTCCGCCCATGGTTTTCAGTACCATCTTAATGCTGACAGCTCTCGTATCTACCTTTCTGTGCCTGTAATCTCTCCAGGAATCCAGTCCCGGATCGCTGCCCTCTTATCCAACATTGCTGCCTGGATATCTCACTGCCGTATGAAACTGAACATGGCCAAAACTGAGCTCCTTATCTTCATCCCTAAACCCACCTCCCCCTTCCTCCCTTCTCTGTGGATAACTACATTCCTCCCTGTTTTTTCAGCTTGCAACCTTGGAGTCATCTTTCACGCCATTCTCTCTATCTCCAGGAACAAGCAGGAATGAGTCTTCACATATGGGTACGTCGGTACCGACGGAGCCTGCGCGGGAACGCTCCCCAGCTTCCCAAAAAGGAAAGCTTTTGGGAGCATCCCACAGCGCCTGCGCGCTGCCTTCCCGCCTTTCCTAACTGCCTCTCCTCAGTTCTTCTTTGCCGCGGAGCCAGCAGGTCGAGCCCTGTCACCGCTGAAGAAGTTCTTTATTTTCTTTTCTTTTTTTGGTCGCGTGTCTGCCTTCCCCGACTCCGGACTGGTACTGCCGGTCTTTTCTTTCTTTTCTTTAAAAAAAAAACAAAAAAAACCTATATATTTTTCCCTCACTTAGTGTATTTTTCTTTTGGGCCTTAGGCCTCACAAGAAATTTTCCTCATGAAAAAACCAGCCTCCGGGTTTAAGAAATGCACCAAGTACAGCGGTACTATTTCTGTTACAGACACCCATGAATGGTGTCTTAAATGTTTGGGTCCTGAACACTCCATTTCGGATTGTCCGTCCTGCTCTCTGATGTCTAAACGGGGTTTACAGAACCGAGCAGCTAAGCTCCATGTGCTGTTTCCCGCTGATGCAGCTTCGGTGGCATCGACGTCTTCCAGGGCTGCTTCTTCCCCCAATGGATCTCAGGTAACCAAACATAAATCCAGCCGGTCCTCGAAGGGTAGATCTCCCTCTAAGCATCGAGATGCCTCCGGGCTTGCCCTCGAGGATCCTGCATCGGCAAAACAACCCCGGCGGGAAGCTCCGGCTTCCAAATCTCCACCTATGGGGTTACAGGTTGACATCGATGGCACGGCCTCGACTGATCACCTGTTAGAATGCTCTGGGGTACCGGCACAACCTTCCTGTACCGAGTTCCAGGCATTCATGGCGTCGATGGATCAGAATGTTCTGTCCATGCAGCAGGCTATCAGTGCCTTCATCCAAGCTGCGACGCCGTTGATACCACAACAAACTCTGTTGTCGGTATCGACTCGGGTACCGGCACTAGCGCCGATACCGGTACCGACTGCATCAGCATCGACCAGGATACCGACTGCAGCGGTTCCTTGTCCAGGGCTGCTCATCGGTACCGATCCAGTTCCAATGACGCCCGATGTCGATACTGCTCGATACGCGTACCGAGCGTTAGAAGAGCACCCTGACAGACGGTACTTCGATTCCTCTGGTGATTCTGATACATCAGAGGAGTCTGCTGAAGTATCTGTAACCCTTCCTGAAGAGCCGCCTTCTCCAAAACGAAGAATGTCTCCTCCAGAGGACTTGTCCTTTCAAGACTTCATAAAAGAAGTGGCTAAAGGTCTCTTTCTATTTCAGTATCCTCTGAATCAGAGCCTAGAGCAAAAAATTAGATATTTTGGGTTATTCTAAGGCTCCTAAAGAGGCAGTCACCTTACCAATTCATGAGATTCTTTATGAACACATGATTGATTTATGGGAGACTCCTCTCACTATCTCTCCTCATTCTCGCAGATTGGACACTATGTATCGTGTCCCTCCCTGTCCTGGTTTTCATAAAACACAGCTTCCTCACCATTCCATTGTGGTGCACTCAGCTATGAAGAGGATAAAGAGTACAAAGAGACACTCCTCTGCTCCTCCAGGAAGAGAATGCAGGACCTTGGAAGCTTTTGGTAGGAAAATCTTCCAAGCCAGTATGCTTATTGCCAGAATCAACTCCTATAGTCTTTACATGGGTATGTTTCTAAAGGAGGTTGCAGATAAACTGCACACTTTCCTCCCTTTTCTACCAGAGGATAAAAGGGAGGAATTCCTCATTTGGCTTAAGCATACTCAGGACATTTCAAAGTTTTCCAACAGGGCAGCCTTTGATTCTTTTGAAGGTGCCAGCAGAGCTTCTGGCATTGCCATAGCTGCTCGCAGAATTGCTTGGCTCCAGGCTTCTGATTTAGAACCCTGGGTCCAAGATGGATTAGGAAATCTTCCCTGTACAGGTGAAAACCTCTTTGGCAAAGAATGGCAAATAAAAGCCACTCAAATGGATGCAGAAAATTCTGCTCTGGATAGACTTTCAAAGTCAACCTCCATGCCTGCCAAGAAAAAACCCTTTAAGAAGTCTTTTTTTCAAAAAGGGCAGATTCCCTTCTACTTCTGGCCAACAATCCTACTAAGCGTCAGCAACCTAAACAGGCCAGGCCTAAGACTACAGGGGCTGCTGCAACTCAGCAGACCCAACCTCCTCAGGGTTTTTGACTTGATGCTAGAGAACTTAGCCTTTCTGGCTTTAAAACAGCCAGAACCTCTCACCATTCCAGGAAGGTTAGCTCATTTTGCTCCCAGATGGGAGCAGATTACATCAGAGCAGTGGACCCTCTCCATCATAAGAGAGGGCTACAAACCTCATTTCTCAGACCTTCCTCCCCACACCATGGTGAGACATTTCAATTCTCCCCCATCTCTTCTCGACCTTCTGGGTCAAGAGGTGGCTACCTTTCTTGCCCAAGGGGCAATAGAAGACGTTCCCCTTCTTCAACAAGGGTCAGGCTTTTACTCCTCCTATTTTCTCATTCCAAAGAAGACGGGGATACAGACCCATGTTAGATCTCAGGGAATTGAACAAATTTCTATGCAAGGAGAAGTTCAAGATGCTTTCTCTGGGCACTCTCCTTCCATACCTTCAAAGTCAGGATTGGCTTTGTTCTCTAGATCTCAAGGATGCGTACACACATGTCCTCATCCATCCATCTCACAGAAGATTCCTCCGTTTTCTTTTCCAAGGAAAACATTATCAATACAGGGTGCTTCCGTTTGGTCTGGCCTCTGCCCAAAGAGTGTTCACCAAATGCATGGCAACAGTAGCTGCATTTCTACGCACTCTGGGAATATTTGTATTCCCATACCTGGACGATTGGCTCATCCGAGCTCCATCTCAATCAGAGGCTCAGACTTCCCTGGACTGCACAAGACGCATTCTCCAGTATCTGGGACTTGTGGTAAACCTCCCAAAGTCCCACCTCACCCCTACTCAGTCCCTAGAGTTCATAGGGGCCTGGCTAGATACTACCACTGCAAGGGCCTATCTTCCTCAGGCCCGTTGCCTACGCCTAGTGCAGTTAGCCTCTCAGGTTCAGTCAAAGAGCCACTTAACTGCCCGGAGATGCTACAACTGCTAGGCCACATGGCTTCCACAGTGCATGTGGTACCCTATGCTCGCCTACATATGAGAGCAGCCCAATGGACTTTGTCCAACCAGTGGACTCAAGCATCAGGAGCTCTCTCAGACCAAATAGCAACCTCCAAACGTCTCTTTTGGTCTCTCCAGTGGTGGATGTCCAGTCAAAATCTGTTGCTGGGGTCCCCCTTCCAACAATTGTTGCCCCAAGCAACTCTCACAACAGATGCCTCCAAAACAGGTTGGGGAGCTCATCTACAAGACCTCTCCACCCAAGGCACTTGGTCCCCACAGGAGACCTTTCTTCATATCAATCTCTTGGAGCTTCGAGCAGTCTTTCTAGCTCTCAAGGTCTTTCATACCCTGCTCAGCTACCAGACAGTCCTCATTCATAAGGACAATCAAGTAGCCATGTTTTACATAAACAAGCAAGGAGGAACTGGCTCTCTGTCGCTTTGCAACGAAGCTTTAAGATTGTGGGCCTTCGCCAGAGAGCATCAAATCCATCTCCTGGCAGTATACCTCCCAGGAATCCAAAACTCTTGGGCAGACAGACTCAGTTGAGTTCTGCTCCCACACGAATGGTCCCTGCACATGGATCAGGTACTCAGAATCTTCCAAGAATGGGTAACCCCGGACATAGACCTCTTTGCAAGTCCGTGGAATGCCAAACTTCCCTGGTTCTGTTCCAGAATTCCGTGTCAGGGAGTTCAGGCCAAGGATGCCTTCCTCCTTCACTGGGGTCAGGGTTTCCTGTATGCCTTTCCACCCATTCCCTTGATTCCCAACACTCTGTTCAAACTCCAGAGGGATCAAGGATCTATGATCCTCATAGCTCCACGCTGGCCATGCCAAGTGTGGTACCCTCTACTTCTGCATCTCTCCCAAGCCCCCTCTCTGGATTTGGGAGCTGCTCCAGACCTTCTGTCCCAGGAGGAGGGGACTTTGTGGCACCCAAACCCCAAGTCCCTTCACCTCAGAGCTTGGTTACTGAAGGCCTAGACCTTCAAAGCTGGAATCTTTCTCAACAAGTGAAGGATATCCTCCATGCTTCTAGAAAACCTTCCACTAGACGTTCCTATGCTTTTAAATGGAAAAGATTTTCCATTTGGTGTGCTGAAAGGAGTCTCGACCCTCTAGCACTACCTTTGAATTCTCTATTGGAATACCTCCTGCATCTTTCTGATGCAGGCCTTAAGGCAAATTCAGTAAGGGTCCATTTAAGTGCTATTGCAGCATCCCTTAAGCCTATCAATGGACAACCTGTTTCCTCTCATCCTCTTATTCCAAGATTCATGAGAGGCCTAACTTTAACTAGACCTCCCATTAGGCCTCCTCCGGTGGCATGGGATTTAAATCTAGTTCTTGGTCAGCTTATGAAGCCTCCTTTTGAACCCTTAGCCACCACCTCCTTGAAATTTCTTTCCTGGAAGGTTATTTTCCTCATTGCAGTCACCTCAGCTCGCCGCATCAGTGAGCTGCAGGCCTTAGTGGCTAATCCACCTTATACAAGGTTCCATCATGATAAGGTAGTTCTTAGGACCAATCCACACTTCATGCCTAAAGTGGTCTCACCTTTTCATCTTAATCAAGAGGTATATTTACCTGTCTTTTTTCCAGCTCCTCATGCATCAAGTGCAGAGAAGAGTCTTCATACTCTGGATTGTAAAAGAGCACTTGCCTTTTACTTACAAAGAACACAGCAACATAGAAAGTCTTCCCAGCTCTTTGTTGCTTTTGATCCCTCTCATTTGGGACTTCCAGTCTCTAAGAGGACACTATCCAATTGGATTGCTCAGTGTATTTCTTTCGCCTACCAGAGTAAGAACCTTTCTCTGGAGAGCCATGTCACAGCTCATAATGTGAGGGCCATGGCCGCCTCTATGGCTCATCTAAATTCTGTGTCCATCGACCAAATCTGTCGAGCAGCCACCTGGGCCTCGGTTCATACCTTCACAGTCCATTACTGCTTGGACAAGGACTCCCGCCAGGATGCCTTGTTTGGTCAGGCTGTTCTCAAACACCTGTTCCATTCTTAATCAACTCCTACCCTCCATCCCTGGATAGATGCCTGAGATCCATAGGAGGAGGTAGAACCCTTCCCAGGGTCTCATATCCTTGGGGTTCTCCCAGGCATCTTAGCTAGGGAGTCCCCATATGTGAAGACTCATTCCTGCTTGTTCCTGGAGATAGCACAGTTACTTACCTGTAACAGGTGATCTCTGGGAACAGCAGGAATAAGTCTTCACAACCCTCCCACCTCCCCTAGGAGTTGTATCTCTCTATCTGTCTTTCCTTTCCTCTCTCTCTCTCTTTTGTCTCAGCTTTAAAACTCGAACTGAGGAGAGGCGGTTAGGAAAGGCGGGAAGGCAGCGCGCAGGCGCTGTGGGATGCTCCCAAAAGCTTTCCTTTTTGGGAAGCTGGGGAGCGTTCCCGCGCAGGCTCCGTCGGTACCGACGTACCCATATGTGAAGACTTATTCCTGCTGTTCCCAGAGATCACCTGTTACAGGTAAGTAACTGTGCTTTCTCTGCACACATCCAACAGATAGCTAAAACCTCTCACTTCTTTCTCTATGATACTGGCAAAATTTGTCCCTTCCTTTCTACACACACTGCTAAAACATTTATCCACTCTTTAACACTAGAAGCCCCAAAGTGTGTCAATTGACACAAATGCATCTTCGAAGTTGTATACCAGCGCCACTGCTAGAACCATGTCAGTCATGTTCCATGACTTTGTTAGCAAGGTCAAGATGTTCAAATATGTGCATCGAAAATTGACAGGAACATGAATTTATGCCTAGAAGCCCTCAATTGTCTTGGATGCATCAATTGACGTACTTTGGGGCTTCTACGTATAAATTCATGTTCCAACTAGGTGGCGCATCTCAATCACTGTTTACAGTTTTACTCCGACATTACAAACAATAAACACATGATGACGTCATGTAATGATGTCACATACTGCACGTATTTAACAAATAAGTAACTTCACATTAATTCACATCTGCATTTCATGCTAAACGCAGTCGTCGTGATAATGCGTCAATTGATGCACTTTGGGGTTTCTAGGTAAAATTCCTTTTGGGGCTTCTAGTGTTAATCACCTCCTTTCTAGACTATTGCAACGTCCTCCTTGCTGGTTTTTCCTCTGAGTCATCTCTCTCCCCTTCAGTCTGTTCAAAACTCAGCTGCACAACTAGTCTTCCGCCAGCCTCGATATGCTCATATAATCCCTCTTCTCAAGTCGCTTCATTGGCTCCCTATCTGTTTCCATATCCAATTCAAACATCACCTACTGCACTCATTCTGCAGCTGCTCACTACCTTTCCTCTCTTATCTTTCCCTACACCCCTCCTCAGGAACTTCACTCTTCTGGCAGATCCCTTCTATCTGTGCCCTTCTCTTCTACTGCCAACTCCAGACTTTGATCCTTCCACCTTGTTGCTCCTTATGTCTGGAACAACCTACCTGACTCTGCATCAGGCTTCATCTTTGGCCCTTTTCAAATCCAGCCTGAAAGCTCACTTCTTCAAAGCCGCTTTTGGATCCCGATCAGCTTAGTCTCCTTTGTGTTTCCTTACTATTCCCCTAGATATATCCTTGTCCTCTCAGCTGTTGTGTTGTCTGTCTTGACTAGATTATAAGCTCTGATAAGCAGGGACAGTCTTTTACATGTATCTGTACAGCGCTGTATATGCCTTGTAGCACTATAAAAATGAGTAGTAGTAGTAGTACCTGTACCAGTAAGTGACTCAAGTGGAAGAATTTCTCATCCTTCAAACAGCTGAACATCCAAACTCCTTTCCCTGTGATTTATTTATCAATTTTATATACCATCTTTCTATGCTGCAAGACAATTTACAATAGAAAATTAAACTACAATCAAATACAGGCTCAGCACCAGCCTATCAGCCCCCATACATACTCATAAACAACCATACCTTACATTTTTTACGGAAGCACATTATATCTTCAATAACTTGCAACTCATCAGGAAGCATAATTCCATCGTGTTGGACCAATAAAAGAAAAAGTACTCTGCTTGGTTTTGATTGATCTTATACACCCAGGTACCTCTAGGAGGCTTCTTTGCAAAGAACACAAGGCTCTTAATGGTTGATATTGATGAACACTTGCCACCAACAGTTGAGGTGCAAAACTATTCCAGATTTAAAAAACCCAAAACCAAGATTTTAAACTGTATTCTAAATTCAATGGGCAACCATTGAAGCCTCCCCAACACTGGTTAAATAAGCTCATGCTGTTTGGTACCCATTATCAATCTTGCCACAGTGTTCTGCAGCAGTTGTAATCTGCCTATCTGATGTTTAGGAAATCCTACATATAAGGAACTGCAGTAGTCTAACACCTGCAGTAATCCAGGCATGCACAACTGCTACAAGTTGTACTTGGTCAAAGTGAGGACGCACATAACAAATATTCCATAAATGGTACCAGCATTTTTTTTTTTTTTTGCTACAGCGCAGTTCACTTCTTCATAGTAAAAGAAGTGACTAGAATCACACTTAGCCGTTTTAATTCCTCAGCTGGGTTTAAAACTGTCAGGTAAAATAATTTCCAGATAGTGGGAGTGGAGGAGTGGCCTAGTGGTTGGGGCAAGGTACTTCAGGCCGGAGGGTCAGGGGTTCAAATCCCACTAGAGGACAGCAACCTTGGGCCGGAAGGACTGGGGTTTCTAGTCCCACAGGTGCTCCTTGTGGTCTTGGGCAAGCCACTTAACCCTCCATAGCCCATGTTCCCTGTAAAATAGTTATCTCCAAGTTATAATGCCCTGTTCAATGTAATTTCAGTTTGTTCAATGTAAACCGCCTTGATATCATGAAAGGCGGTATATAAGAAATGTAAAATAAATAAATAAATTAAATAAGATAGTGTCAAGAAATACGGGATCTGTGAATCCACAGCAATTCCGTTTTAGATTAGATTTTAAATTATTCCTCCTTAACCGTCCTTCAAGTTTTCTCAGTTCCCTATTAATTTTATCTACAAATTCCTGCCTGTCATCAGAAAACATACAAAAATTTTGAATGTCGTCTATGTAAAAATAGTATGGCAGGCCCAAAGTTTTAACAGCAGCAGGAATCTATCCCCACAGCTCTCACCATGTCTTCTGTCTTAGAAGAATAAAGAGGTGTTGGAAACCAGTGGGTATGAATTGCTGCTGTTTCATACAGGAAGGGGCTTGGAAGAGGCCATGAAAGACCACAGATACAGATGGTGAACAGCCTTAGGGACATATTTATTAAGTCAGGCTAATGGTTAGCACATGCTATTTGTAACTAGGTCCCATTGAATAGAATGGGACCTAGTTACAAATAGCGCGTGCTAACCTTTAGCTCAGCCTAGTAAACATGCCCCTTAGTTTAGAAGTCAGGAACTGAATAGGCATAAAAATTGGTGTGGGCCCCTTCCAAAGCGAGGTTCGGATATGGCTGTTGGAAACTTGCTTTGGCATCACTTGTGCTGTCTGTTTTAGTCTTAAAAAAACCTTGTAGGATTACAGCTATCTCCAGGAACAAGTAGGAATGCAGTCTTCACATAATGGGTATCGTAGGTACTAACCGGAGCCTGCGTGGGAACGCTCCCCAGTAGGAAAGCTTTTGGGAGCACTCTACTGCGCATCTGTCTTCCCAAGTTTGTTTTCCGTGGAGCCAGCAGGTTGTTTTCTTCCCGTCACTGCCAGAAACAATATTTTTTTGGTTTAAATTCTGTGCTCTGCCTTTCTGTCGACACCAGTACCTCCCTGATATCGGCCACAATATTTTCTTTTCTTTTAGTACATTTCTTTCTTTCATTTTTTTCTACTTTTGGTGGTTTCGCTGCCAAATTAGGCCTCTGCCTACCTTTTTTTCCGTCATGATGGAAAAACATGTCAGTGGCTTTAAGAAATGTGCCAAGTGTTTTGGTACAGTTTGTTACTGACAAGCAGGATTGGTGTTTAAAATGTTTGGGCTCAGACCATTTACCAAGTGATTGTCTTTTGTGCCAACAACTGACAAAAAGAGGCCTAAAGAACAGGGCTAGACAGTATTGGGTCTCTGTTTGCCCCGACTCATTTTCAGTGGCTTCAACATCATCAAGGACATCTTCCTCCTCTCTTGGTTCTCAGATCTTCTCAAAGTCCAAGCATAAAACTAAGTCATTGACATCGAAAACCGATGCCAATTCTTGAGGTAAGTCTCTTCATCGTCATCAGGATTCACTGAAAGGTGTAGCCGATGCAGATCAGTCTGCCAAACAGCCCTAGCTGGATGACCTGTCCTCCAAATCACCACAGGGCTCCAGGATGCTCCCGAGGCCTCAACCTCCAGAGAGCTACTGGTTCCATGCTCTGGGACGGTGACTCAAAGCCCCATATGGGAATCTACCCGGGCATCGGCCTTCTCCCTCAACCAGCACATCCTGGCTATTGAGAGGAGCTTGGCAGCACTTCTGGCAGGACCGATTGTATTGACAGCCCCAGGAGTGCAGGCATCGACCTCTGGCTTGACGCCGATACCTGCGGGGACGATGCCAGCCCTTGAGCCCATATCGACTGCTCCTCTTCCTCCAGTGCCTGCTTTGGAACCGACTGGCATCGTTGATACCCAACAGGCTCCCAATGCTGTGCTGCCTCAACATCGGTATCTGTATCAAGCATCGACACAAGACCGTCGATAGTTTGATTTCCTGTCTGAATCGGACTCTTCCTCCTATGATTATGATGAGGTATCAGAGGGCTCCAGGAGAACCCAAGATCTCCCTTCTGATAAATCCCTTCCTCATGAGCGTCGTCAATCCCTGCCAGAGGGCATGTCTTTTCAAGACTTCATTCAGGACATGGCAGCAGGCCTGCAGATTACTGACACTGGAGACAGAAAAGAGGGCAGAGGAATTAGAAATCCTCCAATACCTCTTGGTGGCCAAAGATGCTGCCATGTTACTGGTGCATCCTGCAGGATCTAATGCTACATATGTGGGAGGCCCCGCTAACAGTTCTGCCTTACAGCAAACGACTCAATACCATGTACAGAGTCCCACCGTGCCCAGGCTTTCAAAAGCCTCAGTTACCACGCCATTTCATGATAGTGTAATCGGCGCTGTGTGGCATCAAGAATGCTTAAGAATCATTTGTCCATGCCTCTGGGCAAGGACTCCAGAACTCTTGATGTCTTTGGGCATTGTTGCTTTCAGACATGTATGCTCGCTTCAAGGATTACCTCTTACATGCTTTACATGGGCATGTATCAAGGATATCTCCAGAGATCTAGAAAACCTTGCTCCCATCCTTCCTGTTGAAAAACATGATGCATTCCTGGCAAAACCAGAATATATCAGAATTCCTTACTAGAGCATCTTTCAATGTTTGAGTCATCCAGCAGAACTGCAGCAGTCTGCATCAGTGCTTGCAGAATGGACTGGCTCCAGGCTTTGGACCCTGAGCAGTGGGTCCAAGATAAATTGGCCAATATCCCCTGCTCTGGAGCAAACCTCTTTGGTAAAGGTTGGAGGGAGAAGGCCAGAGAGATTGAGACAGATGATCTCACCCTCAAACGTCTTTCCAGGAAGATGTCAGACCCCTCTATGAGAGAGACCAATCCAAAGAAGGCTTTCTATCCTAAGAAGGAATATTATCCTCCTTGTCCACCTGCAGTGGCTTATCAACCTCAGCAGCAACAACAGAGACAACAGGGTCATTGACCAGGTTAAGAAGACCCCCAAGACACAACCAGCAGCACAGCCATAGTCGGCACTTGCTTTTTGACTCCTTCCTAGAGAGCATAGCTACTTTGCCTCTGCAGGGTCCACAGCCCCTCCACACAGCAGGCAGACTTTGTTCCTATGCCCACAGGTAGCACCTCATCACTTCAGAGTATTGGACTCTCAACATCATTCAAAGGGGCTATCTGCTTCATTTCCAGAGCCTTACCCCCCATCAACTCAAGAGATTATCCTGCAAATCCCTTGCAAGTCAATCCTCCTGTCAGTCAAGGTGGCCACCCTGTTAGCTCAGGGGGCCATAGAAAGAGTTCCTCCCACCCACGAAGGCAGTGGCTTCTAATCTCCAGGAACAAGCAGGAATGAGTCTTCACATATGGGTACGTCGATACCCATATGTGAAGACTTATTCCTGCTGTTCCCAGAGATCACCTGTTACAGGTAAGTAACTGTGCTTTCTCTTCGCTTTATCCCCAAAAAGACAGGAGGGTTCAGGCCCATTCTGGATTTAAGGGATCTCAACAAATTCTTCATTGGAGAAAAATTCAAAATTATTTTTCTTGGTACACTTCTGCCATACTTTCAGAGGAACAACTGGCTATGTTCTCTAGACCTCAGAGGCATACACACATTTGCTGATCCACCCTCAACACAGACAAGTATATACGCTTTCGGTGCCAGCAAAAACATTACCAATATCGGTAGCTTCCATTTGGGTTAGCTTCCATACCCCGAGTGTTCACAAAATGCATGGCAGTCATGGCTGCCTACCTTCATACATTGAGGATCTTTGTCTTCCCCACTTAGACAATTGGCTAATCAGGGGAGAATCCCCAGAAGACGTAAAACTTTCTCTTCATCGGACCATTATGTTGCTACAAAAACTGAGATTCATTTTAAACTTTCCCAAGTTGCATCTAGTCCCCATCCCAGCGAATCAAATTCATCGGAGTGCTTCTTAGACACTTGTCAGGCCCGAGCTTTCCTTCCACAGGATCACTCTGCCTGTCTCATCAAGCTCGCCCACACTATAGGGAGCCAGTGTCATGACAGCTTGAGACATGCTACGTCTTCTGGGACACATGGCCTCCACAGTCCATGTCATCCCATATGCTCGCCTGCACATGCGATAAGCACAGTGGATGCTGTCGTCTCAGTGAACCTGAGCAACCAGGCGTGTCTCAGACAAGATTTCCTTTATTCCTCTTGTCAACTCCCTTCGCTTGTGGTGCTCCCCTCAAAATCTACTCAGAGGGTCACCTTTTCAGATGCCCTCCACCTCAATGCACCCTGACAACAGATGCATCCAAACTAGGGTGGGAGGCACATCTGAACAGTCTCACTACACAAGGACAGTAGACACAGCAGGAGTCTCAGTTGCAGATCAACCTCCTGGAGCTACATGCTCTCATGATGCTCTTCAGGTTTTTCAACCCCAACTTTAGGGCAAACAGTTCTGACAGACAACCAGATAGCCATATTCTATGTGATCAAGCATGGGTAATGGGTTCCTATCCCTTTTGCCAAGAAGCCCTTCATCTCTGGTTCTTCTCCATTGCACGCCACATCCATCTTGGGGCAGCGTATCTCCCAGGCAAACTGTCTCGTAGCAGACGGGGTCAGCTGCATTCTGCATCCACATGAGTGGAATCTGAATCAGGCTACAGCATCTTGGATCTTTCACCAGTGGGTAGATCTGTTTACCAGCCAGGAGAATGCACGACTGCTGCTGTTTTGCTCTAAGCTTCTCTCCCTCAACAGTCAGGCAACAGATGCCTTCCTTCTCCATTGGGGGAAGGGTCTGCTTTATGCATTCCTTCCCACCCCTTTAATACCCAAAACCCTGTTCAAACTGCAGGTCGACAGGGGCTCCATGATTCTAATAGCCCTTACTGGCACCATCAGCCATGGTTTCCTTTGCTGCTTCTACTAGCACAGACTCTACCTCTCAGTCTGGGGACATGCATCCAACTTCCTCTCCCAGGATCATGGGACACTTCTCTATCCCAATCCACAAGCCCTCCATCTCATGACATGGCTTCCTAGTGCATAATATTTGTTGGCCTCGACCTTCCTCAACAGATCAAGGACATCTTGCTTGCATCACGCAAGCCGTCTACTATAGACATTCTTATGCCTTCAAATGGCAAAGGTTAACCTCTGGTGTATACCAAAACATTTTGACCCCTCTGCCTGTCCAATGGAATTTCTTTTACAATATCTCCTCCATTTGTTATCAACAGCTCTTAAGACTAACTCAGAGTTCATCTTAGTGCCATCTCAGCCTATCACAGGCAGGTCGACAGGCATCCTATTTTGTCTCACCCCTTGGTGCAATGATTTATCCTGGGTCTCTTGTCTAAGCCCCCAATTAAACCACCACTGGTGACTTGGGACCTCAACGTGGACCCTAGTACATCTTCTAAAGCTGCTTTTTGAGCCTTTGGCCACCACTTCTTTAAAATTCTTGTCTTGGAAGGTAATCGTCCTCATTGCTCTCATCTCAGCTCACCTCATCAGCGAACTCTAGACGTTAGTATCAGATCCTTCATATACCTGGTTCCACCACAACAAGGTGGTTCTCCGTACCCATCCACTCTTCCGAAGGTGGTTTCAGCTTTCCATCTCAACCAATCCATCATGCTACTGGTCTTCTTCCCCAGACTACATGCTTCTAGAGCCAAGGCAGTGCTGCATACTCTAGATTGCAAGCATGCACTGGCTTTCTACTTGGACAGAACCAAGACTTTCAGGAAATCCTCCCAGTTCATTTCCTTTGATCCAAGTCACCTTTGATTTCCAATGTCCAAACGCACCCTTTCCAACTG
Source organism: Ichthyophis bannanicus (assembly GCA_033557465.1). Classification (NCBI taxonomy): domain Eukaryota; kingdom Metazoa; phylum Chordata; class Amphibia; order Gymnophiona; family Ichthyophiidae; genus Ichthyophis; species Ichthyophis bannanicus. The sequence continues at coordinate 94,681,405 of CM066035.1, read as the reverse complement.
GATGGTGGCCTGCATTTCCTTTGCTTATGCTCAAGCGGGACCCTCCCTTGAGAGTCACATCACTGCTCATAATGTGCGGGCCATGGCAACCTCAGTTGTCAACCTTCGTTCTGTTTCCATTGACTAGATCTGTCGAGCAGCTACCTGGACTCCATTCACACTTTTGTTGCTCACTACTGCCTAGACAGGGACTCCTTTTGGATGCTGTCTTTGACCAGGCTGTCCTCCAGCAACCTTTTGGGACTTAACTCCTACCCTCCGTCCCGGACTTTTTTCTGGCAACAGACTTCACTGTCAATGTTCTTTCCAACTGTCAGATTCCACTTTGTATCCACACCCTCTGACTCCATCCTTTAGCCTTGGGGATACCGCTACTAACCCAGTCTGGTACCTGGGAGCTAGTGAGTTTCATAAGTGAAGATTGCATTCCTGCTTGTTCCTGGAGATAGCGTAGTTACTCACCTGTAACAGGTGATCTCCGGAAAAGCAGGGATCAGTCTTCACAACCCGCCCTCCTCTTCTAGGGGTTGTAAGGTATTCTTTTTCCTATCTCGCTCAGCTACAGACTCAACTGAGGAGAGGACTTGGGAAGGCAAGATAGCAGATGCGCAGTGCAGTGCTTCCGTAAGCTTTCCTATTGGATACTGGAGAGCGTTCCCGTGCAGACTCCATCAGTCCCGACGATGCCCATATGTTACGACTGATTCCTGCTGTTCCCGGAGATCACCTGTTACAGGTGAGTAACTATGCTTTCCTTAATTTCAATTTGGCACCTTTCCTGAGTGCTACATTTTCTCAAGAGAATAAAAAGTGGTGTCAAGGAGTTCTGTTGTCTTGTTTTTTCAAGTGATCTACTCTTGCTGCTTTCTGAGATCTTAGAACTGTAGTTTGAGTTATTGTTTGTCTATGTAGCTAATGTGCTTAAGGTTTGCCACTTGTTTCAGGAAGCTTCTTGTCCAGGGATTCTGAAGACGACAAATCAAGAAAGGGAATAAAACATTCACTTCGAAAACGTGTTAGAAGCTCAGATGATGATTTTTCAGATGAGGAAGAACGACCTGTCCGGAAACGATTGAATCGAATTGAGACGGATGAGGAGGAACAGGAGGAGCAGGAGGAAAAAGTGAAAGGTAAGGAAGATGGCCCAGAAAACCCTGCTGCTTTAGATAAGCCCACTGCCCCACTTACCCAACTCGAAAGCACCAAGAAGCCCTGCTACCCAATGGAGTGCGACGATGAGGATGACTTTGATAATGTAGGGAAAGTGGAAAGCCCTTTGGACTACAGCTTGGTGGATTTGCCTTCCGCTAATGGACAGAGCCCTGGAAAAACTCTTGAGAACTTGATTACCAAGCCAGGTGAGAAGACCCAAGCCCCCAAAGACAGCACAACCAACACTAGCCTGGCACCCAATGGCACAGGTAGTGTTCAGGAGGCTATAGGGCCAGAGGAAGACGAGGATGAACTTTTAAGAGTAACTGACCTTGTGGATTATGTCTGCAACAGTGAACAGTTATAAGACTTCCCTGCATTTTGTGCTAATTTATTCCATGGTAGCTCTCGTACCAGCAGGCCAGTTATTACATGCTCTTTTATTCCTGGAAAGCTCTCCACTACATTATCACTTTTTTTTTTTTTAAGAGTTAAATCTTTCACCACTCCTTCGTTTTTCTGTGAAGTGACTAGTTCTGAATTTTGAAGATACAGAATTGCTGTAAAATTCTCTTTGATGTATTTTTCTCTTCATCTCTGAAAGTCAATGGTCCGAGGTAATTTCACTTACAAAAACTTTAACCACCAAGCATTTTTAGATTTTTGACTTTGCATTTCCTGGAGTCAGAAATTTATGGGAATGGCCAAGATAAACATTGCATTCCAGCTCCATCAAGACTCATATATTTGACTGTGGATGGAATAAACAGCAGGAAAGGGAGAGGGAACCCTTGTACTTTTAGCTTTTTCATATGAAGATTATATATTTAAATATTCTTTACTGAGATTACAATCAACAGACAGTTAAATAATTTTAAAAGCCCATCTATTTTACTGTTGCGTTTTGTGAGATTTAGATAACCAGCTTTGTGCAAGTGGTTTGTTAAATGTTGGAAATCACCATATAGGACATAAAAGGCCAAACATTCAGCAAAAAGACATTTTCTTTAAATATCCATCATACATTTTAGAGGTTCATAAGATATAATTGTATAGGGCACTCTGTGTCTGAATAAATTGCCAGGCACATAGATATATATAGAGCCTCTCTCTTTTACAGCCAGCTCAGATGAAAGGTGTCATTAGCACCTGTTGGCCTGTATCAAATAAGTTATTTATCACCTTCTGAGTCCCTATGGGACAGGTTTGCACAAGAGAGGCTGCTGTAGTTGGTAGCTCTGCAGGTATGTCATAAATATTGAATTGGCTTGGGAACTGATCTTTCCTCCAAAAATAGCTTCTGAGGCACATCGGCAGAGCAGTGAACCTTGCCTAGCATCTGCCCTTTTCTAGGGCAGAACAAAGGACTTGGGTCTCTGCTTTTATCAGCAGGCATGTCTTCACCAGCATTATTTTCTCTAGAAAATGTTCTTTCCCCTTTAAAGATAAAAACAAACTTAAACTTGTACTCTGAAAATTATAATATGCAAACAAGGCAATCGCACAAAGCAATTTTGTATGAATGTTAATTAGAGAGCCCTTGGTAATATAAGACACTTAGCATGAGTGTTGTGCCATGCTAGACCTTGCTTGGAGTACAGACAGCATAACTATAAAGTAGCCAGCCAGTTGGATGTAAACATCTGGAAGAGTATTTTTGAAAAGAATGCTTTTGTACATACATGCATGCATAAAGGCATACCACATGTAAGCATATGATTACAGCTCATTGGGTGACAGTGGGGTGGGTTTGTTTTGTCATTAACTTTTTCTGTTCCATTTGTACCCTTAGTACTTACTTCAAATTGAAGTCAACTGATGGAGCAGTTCCTCTTTGTTTTGTGGGAATATTTTTTTTTGTTCTGTTTGTTTTTTTACTCATCTGTCTGGATGTATTAGCAGGTTATGAATGTAGTATAGGCCTGTGGCCATTAAACCTTTCTTCAGAGTGATTTGAATAGCTGTCAGCTGACCAATCCGACTTCAAGAAGGAACACTTAGTGACCCAGCCATTGCATCTCTTTACAGGAAAGTGCTGCAAGAATGCCTGCTGCCATCTGTTGAAGTTTGTAAAATAAAATATCAGGCATATGATGGACATTAAGCTTTGAATTCATTTAATGCAAAGTTTTTGTTTTTATCATACTCCTAAAAATGTAAGAAACCAGTGGTAGAGTTTACAGATACTAATGCAAATCACATTTAATTTTCCTGATCGAATGGGGCCATCTTTTACATAGGCTTAGAGCACCATGGACTTTAAATCCCAGCTACCCAAGGCTTTCCTCCATCTTCAACCCCCATCTTCTGTCTCAGCCATTGCAGTGACAGCCCTACAATGACCACACACTGTGGCTCTCTTCAGAACTTATTGTGCATTCACTTGAGTCTGGTCACTGGGTGTAACCATTGTCTGATGACTGAGGTCCATGTCCCCGAGGGAGAGGGGCTATGACTGCTGTTTCTGCAGAATCCCCAGCTGGCCTGGGGGCAAAACTGCTTTGGGAATCAAATTTGGCTTGCTTGCCTGGCAGTGCAGAGCATTGTCACTGGGTCAACCCTTCCCCTCAACATATTTTATTTTGCATCTTCACATTCTAACATTTCATAAGATGAGAAAATCTATACAGTGTGTATTATAACTGTAGCCAAACGCCTCTTTTTTTAATTAAAAAAAATGTGATAGTACATTGGACGTGTGCAGTGTAACTTGACAGTAAAACTGGGTTAAAAAATTGACTCCCATGCTTTGCCATTTCTTTTTTCCTAACTCCTATTTAACCTGTTGTTTGTCCTGTCAGGTACTTGTGACCTGGATTGGCGGCTGCTGCTGGAAACAAGATACTGGGCATGATAGACATTTTGATCTGACCCAGTATGGCAGTTCTTATGAGTCTTATGTGGACCATGGTATAATGTCCACTTTCATGTGTCTGAGGGTCATCTCCTTCCTTTACACGGCTTTCTCACACCTTGAGCTGCTGTTTACATTTCGGCATTAATGGGCATGCAAATCACTTCTCTTCCTATCATGGTTACAACCAACAGGAATAGTACCGCTAGGCAGGAATGTCACTTCTCAACATGAATAATTTCTGAAGTTATTTGGAATACAATCAGATGTAGTCTTTTGAAAATGTAATTTCCCACTGGGGAAAAAGGTTTTACTGACTGCCAGTTGTCTGAGTTGTAATGGGAGCTATAGACATTTAGAGGGAGTAATTAGAATTTTAAAGCACTTTACTTTGGTGATCAGTAAATGTGGTTGATTTGTATTTATAAATATTTGCAAGTAAACTCATTTCTTAATTTCTGTGTACATTGCAAATATTACAATGTTACCACATCTACAAATTATTAGCAAAGCAGCAAAGAAAACTAATCTAGATGTGATATTTCTAATTTATTACTGTGCTGCTGTTTGTTCCGATTATTGCTGTAGATATATTTGTAAATGCCACAAATTTTTGGGTTCTCCTTAGAATAGTTACTTTTCTTAGGTTTCAGCATGGATCAGAATTGAATCCTGTAGAACAGCAGGTATTATGCTAGGAGTGAGGACTTGCATCCATGGAACCTTTGACCCAGTCAACCTAAGTGGCAATCTGAGGCTTGAGAAACTTCCCCTGCATACAATAGTATCTATGTATGGATCTGACTCTCTTTAAAACTAAGCTCCTCTTCACAAAGAACATAATTTTGGTTACCTAAATAATGTTAAAAAAAAATTATAAATTGGAGTGAAATTTAAGCTGTGGATTATCTACTTCTGCTTTCTCCGGGAACAAGCAGGAAGTCAGTCCTCGCATATGGGTGACGTCGGCACTGACAAGAGTCCGCGTTGTAATCTCTCCCCAGTTTTCAAAGAAAGCCTTTGAGAGATCTACCACACATGTGTGATTCCCTTCCTACCTAAGGGTACCATCTTGCCTCAGTATGATGACATAGCTCATTGTTGCCTGGAGAGGGAGTCCCACTAGGTAGGACAGTGCCTTCAGCCAGGCACTACTACATAATCTGTTGGGGTGTAAAGCAACTCCTGCCCTCCAGCCTTCGATGTGTTCAGGCTACCGGAGAACTGGTTCCTTGCTTGACACTTGGGGCCACTCAAGGGTCTTGCTGTTCCTTGACTTCATTGCTGCTTCTCATGGTTCACCTTTCTTCGGTCACCCATGGCTTTTAGAGGTCTTTTCGGTAGCCTGTAGCTGGGGAGTCCCATATTTGAGGACTGACTTCCTGCTTGTTCCCGGAGAAAGCACAGTTCCTTATCGGTCCTACAGTTCAGTCCTCCACCACTGGGTAGTGCACCTCCTCCTGCAACATGGAGACTGGACAAGTCAAATTTGTGACATCACCGGGTATATCCTGCTGGTCTTCTCCCATGATCCCCCAGTGTGTCCAGTCTCCATGCAGCATGAGGACGTAGTGAGCCTAGGTGCTGGGCTCACTTGAGAAGCAGTTTAGGAGCAGTTAGTCAGGATTTGATTTACCTTGTATTTCTTTTGCCCTTCTTTAGGTGTAATCCTGTAAATTGAATTCATTTTAATTTAATTTAATTTACTTTTACTTTATTTATTTTCACCTAGTCTGCCTTAGTGTAAAGGGGGGTTCTGTTCCTTTTCAAAGTTCACGCTGCCAGCTAGCCTCTCTGCTTGGGATTCTTCAGTCTCTGTGCCCGGTGATGATCTCTCCCCCAGGACTGTACGGGGGAGAGCTCTGTGGAACACCTGCATTTTGGCAGTGTCCATGCGGCAGATTCCCATCGCGGCGGGAGCCTCAGGCCGTTCGAGGTTCTTTAGCCGGTGGGCCGGGGCTTGCAGCGTCTGCTATTTCTGGTGGCGCGAGGCAGCAGCGTGTCTGGACAGCTCTTCACCCTACAGCTACAGCGGGGGTAACTGCTGCATCCCGACGCCACAAGGGAGTCTCTCGAGTCCGCATGGAGGGGCTCTGAGCTCTTGCCGCCTCTGTGGTGTTTGGCGCCAAACGGGCCTGCTTCGGATTGGCGCCATTTTCTCGGCAGGGCTGAGGTCTCGTGGCGGAGAGCGGAGCAGCCCCGCGTTTGAGCAGACGACGCTGTTCCACGTGGCTACACCCAGATAAGGACTTCCTTTTGCTGTTACTTTTAATTTTAATTCTAATTTTAATTTCCTTTTAATTTCATGATAGTTTATAGTTCTTTGAATGCAATGTGATTGGTTTGGGTTTTACTTCTTAGGGGGTGCCTTTACCTTTGTCTGCATTCTGGCAGTTATCGACGTCTGTCAGCAGCAGGTTTCCGTGCTAGGATTTGGCCATTCAGGGTCATCGGCGGCACAACCACCTACAAATTGAGCCCTTTCTGAAATTGTCATTTACATAAGGATGCTATTTCCATGTTTATAAGCTTGGAAATTGTGCAGACAGCCTCTAAATGTCGTTATGCCATCTGCAAATTTGATCGCCATGCTTGCTGATCTCTTTTCCAGATCATTTCAGTGCAGTAGATGTTACCAGATGCCAGTTCCAGTGCAGATCCCGAGACATTCCACTATTTACGGGTCTCCTGTGAGAAAACTGGCCAGTTAGTCCTATTGTGTTACTGTTTTTGATCCATTTCCCATTCTATAATAGCACATCATCTCCTTCCTCAGGAGAAGTTCATAAGGGGCTTTGTCAAGTACCTTCTAAAACATCCAGATACATATCATTTGGCTTACTCACATGTTTATTAACCCTTTGAAAAGACAGCTTGGTGCTGCTTTTCAGAACAAGTTCTATCATTTAACTGGCACTGAACTCAGATTCATTGGTCTGTAGTTTCCAAGATCGCCTGTAGCAGATGTTCTCTGGGGACAGCAGGACTTAGTCCTCACAACCCTCCCTCCTCCCTGTGCCTCCTTGAGCTATTTCATTATACGGAGACCGCCTTGAGCTATTTCATTATACTGAGGCAAGATGGCACTCTGTAGGCGGGAAGGGGACCATGCATGCGTGATAGATCTCCTAAAGACTTTCTTTGAAAGCCAGGGAGAAGTTATCGCGCAGGCTCTATCAGTGTCAGTGTCACTCATATGTGAGGACTGATGCCTGCTGTCTCCGGAGAACACCTGTTACAGGTGAGTAACTATGCTATAGTCTATTGTGGCTTCGAGATGGTATTGAAGCCAGCCTGGAATTCTAGCTTCCTCTTTTTCTATATCAGTGTTCTATGTCATAAAAAGAACCATAGGTGTTTAAATAATTATCACTTGCTACTGGGTAATATAGGAGTGTGTGGTGTACATGTCTCTCAAATCATTTTTTTACATTAATTGGATATGTGGTGTTTGATTATTATTTTTGTTAAGAGGCGTGAGGTTACATAAAAACATGAACTTGTTGATGGATTGAAGTAGAAGATCAAACCTGTACTGTACAGTCTGTCTCTGCTCCTTTTTGCTTGTGTTAGAGGCAATAACATACTGTAAGTGTGCACAGTCATAAAATTATATGTGCACAAATTTGGCGTCCATGTAGAACAGTGCCACCATTCAAGGTGCAGTATGGTCAGTTCAATTCCGTTTTATTTTCTAAACGTGGTTTTTGTCAATTTATTTGGTTAGGATTAATCTTAAATTTATATGGAACAATTATTCCCCGTGAACAAGCAGGATATAAGTCCTCACATATGGGTGACATCCCCGACAGCGTCTGCATCAGAACGCTCCCCGGTTTTCATAAGAAGCTGTTGGAAACTCCATCATGCATGTTCGCCTGCCTTCCCGCCCACCAGAGCCATCTTACCTCAGTCTTTTCTTTTCCATTAAGCCCGCTGGGTGGGTGTCCCCTAGCTGTCAGAAAAGGCCTGCTTTGTTGTGCCCCACCGTGGGTTTCCTCATTTGTTTTTCAGTAGTTTTTTCCTTTGCCTTCCCACCTTTCATCGGGGGCGTTGATCTGATTAGTGCCATTTTGTCTTTCTTTTCTTTTTTTCCATACGGGGTCTTTTTCCCGTACGTTTTCTTTGCTGGCTTTGATTTAGTGGCAACCGTCTTTCCAGATATGTCCAAGCCAGCCAATGGATTTAAAAAATTCACCAGGTGTGCTCGCACCATTTTGGTAATGGACCACCATAATTGGTGCATTCAGTGTCTCGGGCCTGACCATGAGCCCTCTACTTGTAATCTGTGCCTAAAGATAAGAAAGCCAAGAACAATCGCTCCCAAAAGTGAAACAAATCAAATAGTGAAAAAAAGAGTGAAAAAAAGAATCACTTAAAATAAACCTCACCAGGAAAAATAACCTTGATTCTCAAAATATCTTTTGTCGGAGCTGAGCCGTAGGAGGGACTAGGTGGAGCCAGTCCCCCACTAGACTGCTAGCTTCTTTTATTTTATTTTGTTGGTAACCTTCACCAATAAAAGTTTTTTTAATATAGAAATGTCTGTACTTATCTCAAGTCCTTCATTGATACTGCCCCAAACAAACGTTGCTCTTCCAGAAACAGATCAGCACGACGCGCGCGTTTCGGGGAATTAACCCTGTGTCAAGTGCTTCTGAAACGATCTCAAATGAGGCAACAAGAATAACATCGTCAATGCGGGCAAGGCATAACTAAGCTTAGTTATGCCTTGCCCGCATTGACGATGTTATTCTTGTTGCCTCATAAAGATAAGAAAGGGCTTGAAGAAACTGTGAGTCTCTTTGGGCTATCGGACTTGACATCCTCGGCGCTGGCATCGGCATTGACCGAGGGGCTCCACTAAGGCTTCGGCATTTTGAAGTGCCCATACTCACTCCAAGCCGGTGCAGTGGTACTATGGACTGGAGGTTGTCATACAACCTTGGGTCAGACCCCCAGAAGTACCAGTCTTCTGTCCCATTGATGTAGAGGGCCTATGTCAAAGGCCAGGGACAACCCCATGTGCACCGGCATGGGAGTTCCTCTCGACATGACTCCAAGCGTGATGGCCAGGAACAGCCGGATAAGCTGCCCCGGCGAGAGGAGATGACTCCCAAGGCCCTGACCATTGAGGAGTCCCCGACACGGGTGTCTGGGTCGGGGGCTGAGGCTGTTGCCCTAGCCCCAGTGAGTTCAGAGACAGCAGTGCTGGCCAAGTGCCCTGCAGGTCCTTGAAAGGAGCATGGCGGTGTTCTTGGCAGCCCAGATCACGGTGGCCCTGATATCCTCGAGAGGCATCGCTGCTCGAAGTCCGCCATTCCTGGAGACCCATGCCATGCCCGGTCTCTGAGGGCAGTCTGGTCGAAGATCGGACTCCACGTCTGTGCCGATCGCCATATCTCTCTCCAATATTTGGCTCCCTGGACACCGTCCTTGCCTGAGCGGTGGAGGCGCCGGGAGTAGATGAGGCATTATTTTGATCTTCTATCAGAGTCCGACTCCAATGGTTGGGAAATGGAGGAGGAGTCCCTGACTTCGGATAGGCACAGAGACATTCCCTCTGACCTGTTGCCTCTGCATGAGAGACACAAGTCTTCACCAGAGGACATCTCCTTTCAGGAGTTTGTCCATGACATGGCCAAAGTCCTTTCATTCCCTCTGGAGGCTGAGGAGGAACCAAGAGCCGACAGCTTGAGATACTACAGTACCCCTCACTGTCTAAGGAAGGCGGTCATGGTGCCAGTGCACCACATCCTTCAGCATCTCCTGTTCCGTATGTGGGAAGACCCCTTGACGGTGCATGCCATTAGCAGGAGACTTGACTCCATGTGCAAGGTGCAGAAAAGCCTCGGCTTCAAGAAACCTCACCCCATACCTCCATGGTAATGGAGTCTGCCATGTGCCAGGTGAAGAGCTCCAAGACTCACTTCTCTATTCCACTGGGGAGAAAGGCTCGCACCCTCAATGGCTTCGGGAGGCAATGCTATCAAGGGTTCATGCTTATGGCTTGTATCATGGGGGACATCAATGAGTTCTCTGCTCTGATACCCCTGGAAAGCCTTGAGGCCTTCCGAACTCTAGTAGGGCATGCAAAGACTGCTCCAAATACATGAGCAGGGTGGCATATGATGCTTTCGAGTTGGTCAGTCGCATAGCAGCAATGGCCATTGGTGTCTGCTGCCTGGTCTGGCTGCAGTCTTTGGACCTGAAGCAGTGTGTACAGGACAAATTGGCTGATGGGCCATGCTGAGGTTTGGTAAACTGATGGAGGAGAAGGCTGGTGAGATAGAGAAGGAGCAACTCACCATGAATAGGCTCTCATGAAAGACCACAGATTCCTCCAAGAGGTCTGTAGGTAAAAAGGCCTTCTACTCGCGAAGCGCAGGTACTAGCAGGGCTACCAGAGCTCTCAGCCTGCCCAGCAGAAGGTACAAAGTCCGTGACAGCAACACCACCCAAAGCCTTCGAAAGCCCAGCCTGCCCCTTAGCCACAGCCAGGGGCAGGTTTTAAACTGGATTCTGAGGAGCATGGCCAATCTCCCCTTATCTATCAGGGTGCCCCCTCAGTTGGGGGGTTGACTGGTCCATTTTGCGCACATGTGGCCCCTCATGACCACAGACACCTGCACTTTACAGATGGTCCAAAACAGATACCTGTTGTATTTCGCTCAGCTACCTCCCCCATTCTTTCCTGGGGAGTATCCCCTTGACCTGAACTATCGCAGTCTTCTCCTACAGAAAGTTACTTCCCTGTTGACTGACCTGGCCGTAGAACTGGTACAATCAGCGTAGGCAGGGCGAGGGTTCTACTCTCAGTATTTCCTGAGAAACCTCAACCGCTTTCTAGTACAAGAGAAGTTCAAAATGGTCTCCCTGGGGATGCTGCTCCCCTACCTCCAACAGGAGATTGGCTATGCTCCTTGGATCTAAAGGATGCGTACACACGCATCCTGATCCATCCTCTCCACAGGCAGTACCTCCAATTCAAGCTGAGTGGACAGCACTTCAAGTACAGTGTACTGCCCTTTGGGCTGGCGTCTGCCCCCAGAGTCTTCACAAAGTGCCTGGCAGTAGTGGCCGCCTACCTCCGGACTCTGGGGGGGGGGGTCTTCGTATTTATTTATTTAGACGACTGGGTAATAAAGGGCTCCACACCGGACAAAATCCGGTGGTCAACCCATCTTACCATTCAGATGCTCAAGCATCTGTGTTTCGTCATCAGCTACCCAAAGGCACACCTCCAAACTTAGCGACTTTGATTCATCAATACCATGAGCCCGGGCCGCCTTACCAATGGTCTGCCCGCAGCGGCTCACTGAGGTGATTGAGGCCATTCAACTTGGTCGTTTCACCACGGCTCGAGGGATGCTACAGTTGTTAAGCCACATGGCATCCATGGTACATGTGATGCCATTGTCTCATTTCCACATGTCTACTCCAGAAGAACAATTGCTCCACTCACTAACGTATCCAAAAAATACTTTATTATACGGGGAACAGGTCTCAGACTAAAAAGGGGAAGGATTAAGTGAGGAAAACACCTCTAAACTCCAATCCCCTATGTTGCATCAAGGACCTGAAACTTCCCCTAGTCCACTCAAATAAAGTTACTTTCCTTAAATTCCATACTTAGCAACTTCTTTGTAACCCTTTGAAATAGCAAAACTCGCTTATCTGACTGAAGCGAGTTTTGCTATTTCAAAGAGTTACAAAGAAGTTGCTAAGTACGGAATTTAAGGAAAGTAACTTTGAATGGACATGGGGAAGTTTCAGGTCCTTGATGCAACATAGGGGATTGGAGTTTAGAGGTGTTTGCCTCACTTAATCCTTCCCCTTTTTAGTCTGAGACCTGTTCCCCGTATAATAAAGTATTTTTTAAACCCAGCTACACTAACAACTTTTACTACATCCTCTGGTAACAATTTCTAGAGTTCGATTACACGTTGAGTGGAAAAATATTTTCTCTTATTAGTCTTAAATAGGTTACCCTGTAGCTTCATTGCATGTCCCCTAGTCTTTCTATATTCTGATGATGTAAACAAGCGATCTACATATACCCGTTCCACTCCATTCATTAATTTATAGATCTCTATTATATCTACCCTCAGCCGTCTCTTTTCCAGGTTGAAGAGCCATAACCTTTTTAGCCTCTCTTCATAGGGGTATCCTTCCATCCTTTTTACCATTTTGGTGGCTCTTCTCTGTACCTTTTCTAATAACGCTATATCCTTTTTAAGATATGGCAACCAGAACTGCACACACTATTCAAGGTGCAGTCGCACCATGGAACAATACAGAGGCATTATAATACGTATCCTTTGTTTTATTTTCCATTCCTTTCCTTATGATACTTTGCATTCTATTTGCTCTCTTGGCTGCCGCTGCACACTGGGTAGAGGGTTTTAACATATTATCCACGATGATGCCTAAATCTTTTTCCTGGGTGGTGGTTCCTAATGTGGAACCTTGCATTGTGTAACCATAGTTTGGGTTGTTCTTTCCTAGGTGCATAACTTTGCACTTGTCCACATTAAATTTCATCTGCCATTTGAATGCCCAGTCTTAGACCTCAGGGTGACGTACCTTTCAGGGGAGCTTAGTGCAGACCGTCTCAGCAGAGTCCTTCAGCCACACAAGAGGGTGGTGGACCGCATCTTCCAGATGTGGGACAGTTCAGAGATCGACCCATTTGCCACGCCGCATAATGCTGAGATGCCTCGCTTCTGCTCCAGGGTACCATCCAGTGATCAGCTAGCCCCCGATGCCTTCCTCCTGGACTTATTTATTTATTTATTTACATCTCTTATATACCGCACTATTTGCGATCAGCGCGGTTTACATAGAACAAACTTGGGGATGGGGTTCCTATACACATACCCCCAAGTCTGCTAGTAGCGAAGACATTGTTCAGACTCCAGGCTGACAAGAGTACCATAGTACTCATCGGCCCAGGCAACCGTGGTTTCCTCTGTTGCTTCAACTCTGTCAGCAGGACCCTCTCCGGTTGGGCTGCACCCTGGATTTCATCTCTCAGGATGACAGGGCCCTACTTCATCCCAATTTGCAGTCCCTGGCCCTCACGGCGTGGATGCTGAGCAGGTAGTCCTCAGAGCTCAATCTGATGGCCAAGGTAGAGGGCATCCTGCAGAGAATCCACACGCCGTTCCTATGCCTTTAAGTGGCGCAGGTTCTCTGGTGCACTGATAGGGCTCTAGACCTCTTTTCTTGCACAGTGGAGATGCTTCTGACGTATCTCCTACACCTTTCTGACTTGGGCCACAAGTCCAACTCTGTCCCAATGCACTTAAGCATAATTGGGGCATACCATCGCGGGCTGGATGGCAAGTCCATTTCTGTGCACCCACTGGTAGCCCGCTTCATGCGCATTCTCCTCCTTTATAGACCTCTATTTCGGCCCCCGCCTATAGTGTGGGACCTCAACGTGGTGTTGGAGCAACTCCTCTCAGCCCTCTTTGAGCCTCTGGCCTCTTGTCTGCTGAAATTCCTGACCTGGAAGGTCGTGTTCATAGTGGCGGTCACCTCTGCCCACCGGGTTAGTAAACTATAAGTCCTGGTGGCGCATACGCCCTACACCAGATTTCATCAGAACAGGGTAGTTCTGTGGACACATCCACATTTCCTACCCAAGGTGGTCTGTTCTTTTCACCTCAACCAGGCAGTGATTTGCCCACCTTTTTTCCTAAGCCTCATGCTAATAGGGAGGCCACACTGCCCACATTGTACTGTAAAATAGCCTTGGCTTTCTACCTGGAGTGGATGAAAGCCCATCGATGTTCTACCCAGCTGTTCATCTCCTTTGACCCTAACAGGTTGGGTGTGGCCATCTCCAAACTCACACTGTCCATTTGGATGACAGACTGCATTTCATTCGCTTATGCGCAGGCTGGTCTGAGCCTTGAAGGTCATGTCATGGCCCATAATGGCCGGGCTATGGCTGCTTCTGTGGTGAACCTGCTCTCAATTTCCACGGTAGAGATTTGCAGGGCTGCTACATGGTCCTCAGTCCATATCTTCACAGCCCACTATTGTCTGGATGGGGATTCTCAGCGTGACAGTACTTTTGGTCAAGCCATACTCTGGCATCTGTTTGGGACTTAGGTTCAACTCCTTCCCACCGGCCCTTCTGTATGTCCAGGCTACCATAAAGAGTCTTCCTGATGTCGAGGTCCACTAAGGATGCTGAATTGGACGCATCCCTCGGAGGGACTGCTCATGCTGTTTCTTACAGTCCTCCTTTTTGATTTCCCCATTGGGCTTGTCTTTACCGTTTTTCGGTAGCCTGTAGCTGGGGAGTCCCATATGTGAGGACTTACTTCCTGCTTGTTCATAGAGAAAGCAAAGTTACCCACTTGTAGCAGGTGTTCTCTGTGAACAGCAGGAATGAGTCCTCACAACCCTTCCACCTCCCTGTAGAGTTGTTGATTTATAAGCTTTGTCATCGTACTAAGATAGGTTTGCTCTGGTGGGCTGGAAGGCAGGCGCACATGCACGATAGAGCTCCCAAAAGCTTCCTATGGAAGCTGGGAAGCATTCCCGCACAGGCTGCATCAGGGACGTCACCCATACATGAGGACTTAATCCTGCTATTCACAGAGAACACCTGCTACGGGTGAGTAACTTCGCTTTCGTAGCAAAAGTCAACAATTTGAGTACATTCAAAGCATAAATGGAGGCTCAGAGGTTTACAGTAAAGTAGACAGGCAGCTACTTATTGCAGTCTGTTCTAGCTTCATGTGGAAAAACAAAAGCACCAAACCAATTAAAAATATGGAGATGGAAGGAGGGGGGATTGATAGTTACTATTTCTGATCAACCAGTTTTTTAAATGGTGATTTTGCCAGGCCTATGTGTCTTGCAAACATTAAAAGCGGGCATTTTGTCTTCCAAATAATACAAATAAGTATATTTATGGAAGAAATGCTTTCCAAGATGATGTGACACAGGTACTGTAACCTAAAAGCAAAATTTGAGGGGCACATTTAAAATGCCTCAGGCCTGCCTAAAAATTGAAAAACTGAATATTCCTAGATTAAAATGACGACGTGACGGTTCTTAATTTTTATTCATGCAGTTGACTTATCCGAGATAGAAGCTGAGTGAAAATTAACAGTATCTTGATGAAACGTTTGTCATTTTGACAGTTGCTGTGACTGATATGAAGGAAGCTGGTAAGTTGAGCCTAGATCCAAAGTGCAGTCGTAAAAAAATCAATGGCTGGTAGATGCTTTTTACTGTCCTTGGTCCCTTCAGTGTTATATTACGTGTATAGTTTGGCAGCTGTTTTATAATCTAATATAACTAATATGTACCCAAGATCAAAACCCCAAAAAATATAACCACCATATAAAGGTCAGATCAGAATAAAGAGCAAGCTATTATTTTAATGTCGGAATGTTTGTTGTGCAAGGACAGAAAACCTTCCGAATATCAAACACATCCTTTTATTCTAAATAAAATGGTGAAGAAAAGCTTGAACACTATTAGTGGGACTGCACAGTCTTTTTCCTGCTGAAAGGTTGGATGTTGAAAGCTTGAAACAAAGCTGTTTTTGTGGGGCTCGAAACACAGTGCTATGTTGCTACCTGGCTTCGGCTACCAGCTAAGTATTCATTTGTGGCCTATCTTTAATGGCAATTTAAATGTGATTTTAAATTGTTGCACATTTAATTATCTTTGCATATTGGTAGTTGGGCACCATTTTATTTAGAATAAAAGGACATGTTTGTTATTCGGAAGGCTTTTTGACCTTGCACAACAAACGTTCTGACATTAAAATAATAGCTTGCTCTTTATTCCAGTCTGACCTTTATATGGTTATTACAATATAATGTGGCATATTTAAAGTTCATAACCGTTTTTTCAACTTTATTTTTTGAAAAAAGAAGCAATAATACTCTGGAAAATACAACATTACTTCCATCATATCCAATGAATTAGATATCCTTTCTTCCTTTTAATCCAGTTACCACAAAATCATATTTATTCTTGTCCGTCCACCCACCCCCTTCCCCTGCAGTATCTAAGCTTTAACAGGCAAAAAAGTCCTCAATTGCATGACATGTCTTCTGATATTTCACAGTTAAATCGTGGCTTAATGCAGTCAGTCATTCCACTCTCTGCAATCAAGTGATCCATCTATCCTGTTGGGTAGGTCTTTACTCTTCGAATGCATAGTGATTTCACACCTGGCAGTTATACCTGCTGACATTGCTTTAACACTCTTACCAACCTTATCAGGCCATACCCCCAGTAAAGCCACGAAAGCAGTAAGGTTAATACCCTTTGTAAACATGTAAAGCTTCAAACCCATTATTTCCTTCCAATAAGTTTATACTTTTGGACATGTTTACCATATGTGATAAAAAGTGTCTAGTTCCCCCATTCCTTCCAACAGAGGTTGCTTATACCTGATCTCTTTAGTAAGTGTGGAAACAGACGCTTTATGATATTAGCTACAAATTTTTACCATTGCTTATCGACAAACACCATTCCCAAATCCTGTTTCTATTGCAGCATGTGCTAAAACAATATCCCTTTATTTTGTATAACAAAGAAATAAGCCCTTTGCTCCCTTTAGTCCTTCCCCGCTATAATTCAAAATGAGAGAACCCTTCTAGTAGCCCTTCTCTCCTATCCTTGGATTTTAAAATGATGCATAGCTTGCAAGTAACAGAATTTGTAATGCTCCGATAACCGAAATTCTTCTTCAAATCTTCAAAGGGGACACACTCTCCATCCTCTATTAGTTGGTAAAAGGTTCTCAGAACCCTCTTTTCCAACTAAGAAATCCAGGGCCTTTACTATCAGCTGAAAACATATTACACTGGTCAACAAATTTTTACAAAAGTCATGTTACTGAAATAAAAATAGTCATTTCTTATCAATTTTTATATGCTGAACACGAATATGACAGTGAAATTGCAAAGTTGGCTCTAGTTTTTTTGTAATCTACAAGAATTAATGTTTACATCACGAAATGCATGTCAATAGTAAATATAATAGGCCTTCGGTTAATATCTGTAAAAAACCAAGTCATAGACTACTTAGATTTTTTCGCCTGTCTCTTGTACAGCTGTTCGGGAGCTTCTCTGGGGCGTGTCCAGCAGTAGTCAGCCAGCATTGTAGTAGACCATTTTCCCTGGTATCTTTGCTCCATCGTTGCGATATCCTTGTGAAAACATTCACCCTGTTCATCACTAACCATACCACAGTTATCAGGAAAGAAATCAAGATGTGAATCAAGAAAATGGATCTTTAGAGACATATTGCAGCCAAATTTCTGATACTGCATCAGCATGTCTTCTACTAGTTCCTTGTAGTTTTCTGCCCTAACATTCCTGAGAAAGTTTGACACTAGGCGAAAAGCATTCCATGCTTGTTTCGCATCACCCTGCAGCAAGTTGTTGAACCAGTCATCTTTGAAGAGCTCTCGAATCTGAGGACCCACAAAAATTCCCTCTTTAATCTTTGCTTTGCTGAGTCGAGGGAATTTTTCATGCAGGTATCAAAAAGCTGGCGAAGTGCGGTCCATGGCTTTCACAAAGTTTTTCATCAAACCTAGTTTAATGTGAAGGGGTGGTAGCAGGATTTTGTGAGCCTCAACCAGAGCCTGGGTGCTGGATATTCTTCTCTCCAACTGTTACATTTTGTCTGCGATTCCATTCCTTCCGCAAGTAGTGTCAATCCCTTGCTCGGCTATCCCACTCACATAAGAAACACATGTATTTTATATATCCCTGCTGCAGTCCCATTAAAAGGGCAACTACCTTCAAGTCACCACAGAGGTGCCAGCTGTACTTGTTATAGTTAATGGAAGTCAGTAGATGCTTTAAGTTATCATATGTCTCTTTCATGTGGACGGTTTCCATTGTTCAAAAGCACAGCATTCAGACTCAGTTTCAAAGAGTCTATAAATAGTCTCCAGTCTTGTGGGTCATGAGTGATTTTTAAGGCATTCATGAGGCTTTCAATATCGAAACAGAATACCAGATTACTTTCCTTTCTGAAGAAAGGCTCCAACTGCTGGTGGTGCTTTTGATATGAAGTAATGTTGACATCTTCTTCTAGAAGATTCCATTGTTGGAGTCTTGATCCTAGCAATTCTGCCTTGTTCTTGGATAAGTCCAAATCACGAACCAGGTCATTTAGTTCTTCCTGTGTTATTCTGTGTGGAGTTGATATGCATCCCAGTGAAAATCTGGGTCACTGCATGCTGACGGACCAGGAGAAGAACAGGTCGGCTCACCCTTGTCCTCATCAGATGAATCAAGAGAATATTCTGATGGAGGTTCTGGAATAGGAAGTCCCTCACCATGTGGAACTGGTCTCAATGCAGACGGAATGTTTGGGTAGACTATGCTCGATTTCTTTTGCTTCGTTATTCCGCTGGAAAGAGGAGGAACCAAGCAGAAGTAACAGTCATTTATGTGGTTGCTTGGCTCTCTCCACACCATGGGGACTGCAAACAGCATTGATGGTCTTTTGCAATTCAACCACTGAAAGCTGTGTTGTACATGTAGCGCAGCATATATTGGTCACCAATCTTGCATCCGAAGTAAAGATGATATGCCTTTTTCAGTTGAGAAGTGATACTTTTCTTCTGGTTGGCAAATGTCACTTCCCCACAAATGTAGCAGAAATTGTCAACGGTATTAACGCACTTTCGCAGCATTACTGTTCTGTATTATACCTAAATGGCTAAAATTATATGATTAATAAAAGTTACTTGTAACAGTAGCTTAAACTGTCTCGCACACAGTCTGAAATATTTTAAATGCTCAACCTTTCCGACTGCGTATAGTACACTGCTGATGTCAGATGGCTTCAGCAGCCGTCTGGCAGTAGTATTGCATTGCATCAGAAAATGATGCAATCAACTCTGGATGATGTTTGCATGCTGGTATTATGCAATGTGATGCAATATTACATCATTCAAGGCTTATTTGGGATGATGTTGATGTCCTACTGGATAAATTTACACGGCGAAACGTCAAAAATGAACTACATGCAATATCTTCAAAACGAGAGGCAATAAAAATTTTTTAATGTTATATTCATGTTCAGCTCACCAAGATACTACAGATTAGGGCCTTTTAAAGTCAGTAACGATTTCAATGTTGACCAGTGTTATATCTAAAGGTTGCTAACTTTGATAGCTTGTCCTTTCCCTCCACTCTCCCTCCTCCACAGCCATATTTTCATATCGCCCCTCTTCTCAAGTTACTTCATTGGCTCCTCATCCGTTTCCGCATCCAATTCAAACTTCTACTAGGCTGTAAGTGCACTCATTCTCCTCACTGCCTTTCCTTTCCCATCTCTCCCTACACCCCTCCTTGTGAATGCCACTCCTCTGGTGGCTTGCTTCTCTATGCCCTCTTCTTCCATTGCCATCTCCATACTTCGATCCTTTCACCTTGCTGCTCGTTATGCCTAGAACAAATTACCTGAGTCTATACGTTAGGCTTCATCTCTGCCCCTTTTCCAATCCATGCTGACAGCTCACTTTTTTAGGCTGCTTTTGGATCCTGATCCACTTAATCTCCTCTTGTCTCTCCTTACCTTTCCCTAGCTGTATCCTTGCTTTCAGCTGTTGTCTGTCTTGACTAGATTGTAAGCTCTAACGAGCAGGGACCATTTTTTTGCATGTTTCCTTACAGTGCTGCATACGCCTTGTAGCACTATATAAATGATCAGTAGTAGTAGTAATATATGAGGCAATATAGGATTTCCATTCTGTTCTCCTTGTCTACCAATGCCTCTCATCCATGTCCAGTGCTGAATAGGACTGCATGGGATATGTTTTCTCAATATGAAAAAAGTGTATCTCCAGGAACAAGCAGGAATGAGTCTTCACATATGGGTATCGTCGGTACCGACGGAGCCTGCGCGGGAACGCTCCCCAGCGTCCTTAAAGAAAGCTTTTGGGAGCATCCCACAGCGCCTGCGTGCTGCCTTCCTGCCTTTCCTAACTGCCTCTCTCCAGTTCTTCTTTTCCGCGGAGCCAGCAGGTCGTGTTTCCTGTCACCGCTGAAGAATTTCTTCTTTTCTTTTTCTTTAGTCGCGTGTCTGCCTTCTCGATTCCGCACCGGTACTACCGGTTCTTTTTCTTTCTTTTAAAAAAAAAAAAAAAAAAACTTTTACTTTTTCAGTGCATTTTTCTTCTGGTGCCTTAGGCCTACAGAGATATTTTTCCCTCATGGAAAAACCCGCCTCCGGGTTTAAAAAATGCACAAAGTGCAGTAGCACTATTTCTGTCACCGACACCCATGACTGGTGTCTAAAATGTTTAGGTCCTGACCACTCCATTGCGGATTGTGAGTCCTGTTCCATGATGTCCAAAAGAGGGTTACAGAATCGGGCAGCTAAGCTCAGTACCCTGTTTCCTTCCGATGCAGCTTCCGTGGCATCGACGTCTTCCAGAGCTGCTTCTTCATCCCATGGATCTCAGGTAACCAAACTTAAATCTGGCCGGTCCTCAAAGAGTTCATCTCCCTCTAAGTATCGAGATGCCCCCGGGCTTACTCTTGAGGATACCACACCGGCAAAATTACCCCGGCGGGAGGCTCCGGCTTCCAAAGCACTACCTATGGGGTCACAGGTTGACATCGATGGCTCGGCCTCGACCGATCACCTGTTACAATGTTCTGGGGTTCCGGCAGTTTCTACCGGTACCGATATCCAGACATTGGTGGCGTTGATGGATCAGAATATTCTGACCATGCAGCGTGCCAGCACGGCATTCATTCAAGTTGCAACGCCTACGGTACTGCCACAAACCCCATTGTCGGTACCCGTACCGATTCCGGTACAGGATCCGATTCCGGTTCCGATACCAGTACCACTTGCATCGACATCAGCATCGACGGCAGAGGTACGCTATCCAGTGATGCCTATCAGTACCGGCCCGGTACCGATTACTCCCAATGTCGATACCTCCCGGTACGCGTATCGGGCTCTACGAGAGCATCCAGACAGTCGATACTTCGATTCTTCTGAAGACTCTGACTCTTCAGAGGCCTCAATGGAAGCATCGGGGATCCTTCCTCAGGAACCCTCTTCTCCAAAAAGGAGAATGTCTCCTCCTGAAGACTTGTCTTTTCAGGACTTTATTAGGGAGGTGGCCAAAGGCCTGTCCATCTCAGTGACCTCTGAGACTGAACCTAGAGCCAAAAAATTTGATATCCTACAATATCCTAAGGCTCCTAAAGAGGCAGCCACCTTACCAATACATGAGATTCTTTATGAACACATGTTGGGCATATGGGAGACTCCTCTTTCCACCTCCCCTCATTCCAGAAGGTTGGACACCATGTATCGTGTTCCTCCTTGTCCTGGGTTTCATAAGACTCAGCTTCCTCACCACTCCATTGTGGTAGAGTCTGCCATGAAAAAGATCAAGAGTACAAAAAGGCACTCCTCTGCTCCTCCAGGAAGAGAATGCAGAACCCTAGATGCCTTTGGCAGGAAAATCTTCCAGGCCAGTATGCTTGTAGCCAGAATCAACTCCTATAGTCTCTATATGGGGATGTTTCTAAAATAGGTTACAGATCATCTGCAAACCTTATCTTCTTTTATGTCAGAAGATAAGAGAGAAGAATATATCACCTGGCTTAAACATGCACAGGATGTATCCAAGTTTTCCAACCATGCAGCCTTTGACTCTTTTGAAGGGGTCAGAAGAGCCTCGGCTATTGCCATAGGTGCACGCAGAGTTGCTTGGTTGCAAGCCTCTGATTTGGAATCCTGGGTACAGGATGGTCTAGGTAACCTTCCCTGTACAGGCGAAAACCTGTTTGGCAAAGATTGGCAAGCAAAGGCCAACCAGATGGATGCTGAAAATTCTGCTTTAGATAGACTTTCAAAGTCTACTACTGCTCCTTTCAAAAAGAGGTTGTTCAAAAAGGGATCTTTCCCAAAGAAAGGAAAATGTTCTTCTTATGGTCAGGCCTCTTCTCAAGGTCGTTTTGCTACAAAGAGGCAGCAACAACCAAAACAGGCCAAAGCCCAGGCTGCGAGGACTGCTACAGCCCAACAGCCTCAGCCTCCTCAGGGCCTTTGACTTTCCACTAGAGAACTTAGTCTTTCTGGCTCTAGAACATCCAAAGCCCCTCACCATCCCAGGAAGGTTAGCTCATTTTGCTCCCAGATGGGAACAAATCACAGCAGAGCAGTGGACCCTCTCCATCATAAGGGAAGGGTACAAACTTCATTTCTTAAACCTTGCTCCTCACACCATGGCGAAACAGTTCAATTCTCCAACATCTCTCCTCAACCTTCTAGGTCAGGAGATTGCTACCCTTCTCGCCCAAGGGGCAATAGAAGAAGTACCCCTTCTTCAACAGGGTTCAGGGTTCTACTCCCCCTATTTTCTCATCCCAAAGAAAACAGGGGGCTACAGACCCATATTAGATCTCAGAGAATTGAACAAGTTTCTATGCAAGGAGAAATTCAAGATGACTTCTCTCGGAACTCTCCTTCCATACCTCCAGAGTCAGGACTGGCTTTATTCTCTAGATCTCAAGGATGCGTACACCCATGTTCTCATCCATCCAAAACACAGAAGATTCCTTCGCTTCCTGTACCAAGGAAAGCACTACCAATACAAAGTGCTTCCTTTCGGTCTGGCCTCTGCTCCAAGAGTGTTCACAAAATGCATGGCAGTAGTAGCTGCATTCCTACGCACTCTAGGAATATTCGTATTCCCATATCTGGACGACTGGCTCATCCGAGCTCCATCCCAGTCAGAGGCCCAGACTTCTCTAGCCTGCACAAGGCGTGTTCTTCAGTATCTGGGACTGGTAATCAACATTCCAAAATCCCATCTTACCCCTACTCAGTCTCTAGAGTTCATAGGGGCCTTAATGGATACCACAACTGCAAGGGCCTATCTTCCTCAGGCCTGTTGCCTACGCTTGGTGCAGTTAGCCTCCCAGATTCAGTTAAAATCCCATTTAACTGCTCGAGAGATGTTGCAACTCTTAGGCCACATGGCATCCACGGTGCATGTGGTTCCCTATGCTCGCCTTCACATGAGAGCAGCTCAGTGGACCCTATCCACCCAATGGACCCAGGCATCAGGTTGCCTGTCAGACAAAATAGCAACCTCCAGTCGCCTATTTTCATCCCTCCACTGGTGGAAGTCCACTCAAAATCTGTTGCTGGGGTCCCCCTTTCAACAGCTGTTACCCCAAGCAACCCTTACAACAGATGCCTCTCCAAAGGGTTGGGGGGCTCATCTACAAGATCTCTCGACCCAGGGCATCTGGTCTCCACAGGAGACATATCTTCATATCAACCTCTTAGAGCTCAGAGCAATCTTTCTGGCTCTCAGAGTCTTCCACACCCTGCTCAGCTACAAGACAGTCCTCATCCACACGGACAACCAGGTAGCTATGTTCTACGTGAACAAGCAGGGGGAACTGGCTCTCAGTCGCTTTGCAACGAAGCTCTGAGATTGTGGGCCTTCGCCAGAGAGCATCAAATCCATCTCATGGCAGTATATCTTCCAGGAGTTCAAAACTCTTGGGCAGACAGACTCAGTCGAGTTCTGCTTCCACACGAATGGTCCCTCCATGGGGACCAGATAGCCAGAATGTTTCAGATTTGGGGTACCCCAGACATAGACCTGTTTGCAAGTCCGTGGAATGCCATACTTCCCCGGTTCTGTTCCAGGATTCCATGTCAGGGAGTTCAGGCCAGGGATGCCTTCCTCCTTCATTGGGGGCAAGACTTCCTTTATGCCTTTCCACCTATTCCCCTAATCCCCAAGACTCTGTTCAAGCTTCAGAGAGACAAAGGGACTATGATCCTCATAGCACCACTTTGGCCACGCCAATTGTGGTACCCTCTACTTCTGCATCTCTCTCAAGCTCCCTCCCTAGACCTGGGGTCTGCTCCAGATCTCCTCTACCAGGAGGAGGGAACTTTGTGGCACCCAAATCCTCAGTCTCTTCATCTCAGGGCCTGGTTGCTGAAGGCCTAGACCTTCAAGATTTACAACTTTCTCAGCAAGTGAAGGATATCCTTCATGCTTCCAGAAAGCCTTCCACCAGACATTCATATGCTTTTAAATGGAAAAGGTTTTCCATTTGGTGTGCAGAGAAGGGTCTCAACCCTCTTGCAATACCTTTGCATTCTTTACTAGACTATTTGCTGCATTTATCCCATGCAGGCCTTAAAACAAATTCAATCAGAGTCCATTTGAGTGCTATTGCAGCATCCCTTAAGCCTCTCAATGGACAACCTGTTTCCTCTCATCCTCTTATAGCAAGATTCATGAGAGGCCTTCTTTTGACTAAACCTCCCATTAGACCATCTCCAGTGGCCTGGGACTTGAATCTGGTTCTTGGCCTGCTTATGAAGCCACCCTTTGAACCCTTAGCCACTACCTCCTTAAAATTCCTTTCTTGGAAGGTAATTTTTCTCATTGCAGTCACCTCAGCTCGCCGTATCAGTGAGCTGCAAGCTTTAGTGGCTAATCCTCCTTATACAAGGTTCCATCATGACAAGGAAGTCCTCAGAACTAATCCACACTTTATGCCTAAAGTGGTCTCACCTTTTCATCTGAACCAGGAGGTCTTTTTACCTGTCTTTTTTCCAGGACCTCATGCATCAAGTGCAGAGAGGAATCTTCATACCCTGGATTGTAAAAGAGCACTTGCTTTCTACTTACACAGGACACAGCAACATAGAAAGTCCTCTCAACTTTTTGTTGCTTTTGATCCTTCTCATTTAGGACTTCCAGTCTCTAAGAGAACTCTGTCCAATTGGATTGCTCAGTGTATTTCCTTCGCCTACCAAAGTAAGAATCTTTCTCTGGAGGGCCATGTCACAGCTCACAATGTGAGGGCCACGGCCACCTCTATGGCTCATCTAAACTCTGTGTCCATGCCTTGTTTGGTCAGGCTGTTCTCAAACACCTGTTCCATACCTAATCAACGCCTACTCTCCATCCCTGAACTGGATGCCTGAGATTCATGGGTAGAGGTAGAGCCCTTCCCAGGGACTCACAATCTGGGTGATCTCCCAGGCATCTCTAGTTGGGGAGTCCCCCATATGTGAAGACTCATTCCTGCTTGTTCCTGGAGATAGCACAGTTATTTACCTGTAACAGGTGATCTCTGGGAACAGCAGGAATAAGTCTTCACAACCCACCCACCTCCCCTAGGAGTTGTATCTCTCTATCTATCTTTCCTTTCCTCTCTCTCTCTCTTTGTCTCAGCTTTAAAACTCGAACTGGAGAGAGGCAGTTAGGAAAGGCGGGAAGGCAGCGCGCAGGCGCTTTGGGATGCTCCCAAAAGCTTTCTTTAAGGACGCTGGGGAGCGTTCCCGTGCAGGCTCCATCGGTACCAACGATACCCATATGTGAAGACTTATTCCTGCTGTTCCCAGAGATCACCTGTTACAGGTAAGTAACTGTGCTTTCCTTAACCTACCCTCTTTCCATTCATATATATGCATGAGTTTGGCTGCTTTCAAGAATGCATCAGTTGTCGCCTCCCCCACATCACCCTCTGCTCTATGTAGCTCTTTATAAAATACCTCAAGGAGATCCTGGATCTTACTATCCAGATACATATACTGTCCATTTGCAGCTTTCCATTTTTTTATAGTTGATCTCTCCTGTTTTCCCCCTCAGTTTCCTGGCCAACAGTCTCCCGACACCTTCTGGACCCGGTGCATCCCATCGGACTCACCGGAGTCCGAGCCTCGAAGGAGGTCCCCCCCGGAGACATGACCAAGGCACTGGCCAAGGCTCTGGCATTCCCGGCGGACGCCGAGGAGGAACCTCGAGCCGAAGAGCTCAATGCCCTCCAGTATGATTTTCCTCCGAAGGAAGCCTTTACTTCACCGGTTCCTCCGATGCTGCAACGGCTGCTTTTCCGAATGTGGGAAGCACCGGCCTCGGTGCCGGTTCTTAGCAAGCAGGTTGATTCTATATATCAAGTCCATAAGAGCCCTGGGTTCCAAAAGGCGCAGCTGCCGCACAACTCCATGTTTGTGGAATCGGCCATGCACAGGCTGAAAAGCCAAAAGATGCACTCCTTGGTGCCTCCCAGCCGGGAGGCCCAGAACCTGGATGCCCTCGGCAGAAAGTGCTTCCAGGGCTCGATGCTGTCTTGCCGTGTCCAGACTTACCAGCTGTACATGGGCATGTACTTACGAGACCTGGCAAAGGAAATTGCCGGGTTCTTGGCTGGCCTCTCCGAGGAACCCTTGCAGAGATTCAAAGCCTTGTCTACAGGGATCCGAAAGTGCTCGAAGTTTATTTCTCGAGCAGCCTATGACGGCTTCAAGGCTTCGGCCTGGGTAGCCGCAGCTGGCATCAGTGCACGTCGTCAGGCCTAGCTACAGTCGTCGTACCTGGAGTCATGGGCGCAGGATAAGTTGGTTGATGTCCCGTGCCGAGGTGACAACCTGTTCGGCAAGCCCATGACTGAGAAGGCTGCAGAAATCAAGACGGAGACTCTCACCAGGACAAGGCTGTCCAGAAAGACTTCTGCCCCTTCTCACAAAAAGAAGGGCTTGGGGAAGAAGCCCCTTTTCCCGAGGAAGGGTACTGCCTACAAAACCTACTCTCAATATCAGGCCTCTCCAGCTCCCCAACAGGGCCAGCAGGCCAAAGGTCAGGGGCATGGGCCTCGTAGGCAGAAAACCCTCCAGCTCCGGCTCCTGCACAGCAGGGAGGGGGTTTTTGACTCCCAGGGCATAGCCTCTCCTCCGCCGGTGGCCCCACTCAGCACAGGAGTTCGGTTGACCCTGTACGCCTACAGGTGGCCAGCCATCACATGGGATACCTGGGTGCTGAGCATAGTCCAGAAGGGCTATATGCTCCATTTCCAACAGCTACCCCCCTCCTACTAGCCAGGGGAGTCTCCAAGACTCCCTCTACACAGGAACCTTCTCCTTCAGGAGTTGGCAAGTCTTCTAAAGGAACAGGCGGTGGAACCGGTGCCACACCACCTGAAAGGGCAAGGCTTCTACTCCAGGTACTTCCTGGTACCAAAGAGAACAGGAGGCCTAAGACCTATCCTGGTCTTGCGAAATCTGAACAAGTTTCTGGAGAGGGAAAAGTTCAAGATGCTTACCCTTGGGATACTGCTGCCCTACCTCCAGCAGGGAGACTGGCTATGCTCCTTAGACCTAAAGGATGCTTATACTCACATCCTCATCCATCCAGACCACAGACAATATCTCAGATTTGTGGTGGGAGGAAACCACTTTCAGTACAGGGTGCTTTCTTTTGGCCTGACCTCTGCCCCCAGGGTTTTCACCAAATGCCTGGCGGTGGTGGCGACTTTTCTCAGAAATCAGGGGATTTTTGTCTTCCCGTACCTGGACGACTGGCTAATCAGAGGCCAGTCACTCCAGGAGGCCCGACAGGCCACTCTTCGCACTGTCTGTCTCTTCTTCAGCATCTGGGCTTTTTCATAAACTACGCAAAGTCCACTTTGCTCCCCTCTCAGAACCTAGAGTTTATAGGGGCCAGGTTGGACACCCTTCAGGCAAGAGCTTACTTGCCCGAGGACAGGGCCCACAGACTTTTGGATTTGGTCAACCAGGTCCAACACAATACTCATGTTTCCACCAGGCATTTCCTGCGTCTCCTGGGCCACATGGCATCCACTGTACATGTGACCCCGAATGCCCGTCTGCACATGCGGACTGCTCAATGGTGCCTCAGAGATCAGTGGACACAAGCCACCAGCGACCTCCGAGATAAAGATGTTCAGACAACTTCTGAATGCCTTGCAGTGGTGGCTGCATCCACCAAACCACCTCAGGGGTGTAGCTTTTCAGGCTCCAGCACACACAAGGGTGCTGACAACGGATGCTTCCTTAAGAGGCTGGGGTGCACATTGCCAGGGCTCATGCACTCAAGGCCGGTGGTACCCTCAGGAGGCCACACAGAAAATCAACCTTCTAGAGCTGCAAGCAATACACCTAGCTCTGCAAACTTTCTGTCATGCCCTCTCTCAACAGTCTATTCTAGTTCAGACAGACAATCAGGTGGCAATGTTCTACGTGAACAAACAAGGGGGCACAGGGTCCAGGCTCCTATGTCAGGAGGCACTGGCCCTTTGCGGTCAGGCAGGGTATGTTTCTCAAAGCAGTCTACCTACCTGGTCAAGAAAACCTCCTAGCAGACAAGCTAAGCGGGATTCTCCAGCCTCACGAATGGCAGTTGAATCCATTGATGGTCCAGCAGATCTTCCTCCGCTGGGGACTTCCATCCATTAATCTCTTTGCAAGTCCTCTAAACCGTCAGCTTCCCAGGTTTTGCTCCAGACAGCCGCATCTCCTGAGGATGGCAGTGGATGCTTTTCTGATCTCTTGGTCTATGGGCCTCCTGTATGCGTTTTCTCCCTCGCCCCTGGTGGCCCGAACTCTGTTCAAGATCTTTCGGGACAAGGCCTCGGTGATTCTGGTAGCCCCCAGATGGCCGAGGCAGCCTTGGTTTCCACTTCTTCTGCAGTTGGCGGTGGAAGCTCCGTTCCCGCTAGGGCTGCAACACAATCTCCTGTCTCAAGAGCAGGGTTCCCTTCTGCACCCCAACCTCAAGTCCCTCAATCTGATGGCCTGGCTGCTGAAAGGGTAGTGCTAGCTCCCTTACTTCTACCTAAGGAGGTTGAGGAGGTGGTATTGGCCTCTAGGAGGCAGTCCACCAGAAAGTCCTATGCTCTCATCAAGTGGCGTAGGTTTACGGTGTGGTGTGCTCAGCACAATGAAGATCCTTTCTCTTGCCTTGTGCCAGTAGTACTGCAGTATCTCTTTCACCTTTCAGACCTAGGCCTTAAGTCTAACTCTGTTCGGGTCCACCTCATTGTTTTGTCAGCACACCACTCACCGGTGGAAGGACAGTCTGTCGGTTCACCCCTTGGTGTCCAGATTTCTCAGAGGTCTGCTTCTGCTCAAGCCTCCGGTTCGGCCACCGGCGATTGAGTGGGATTTGAACGTGGTCTTGCAGCAACTTACTCGCCCACCGTTTGAGCCGATGTCTACTTGCCATTTATGCTTCCTCTCTTGGAAAGCGCTGCTCTTGGTAGCTCTTACATTGGCCAGACATGTGAGTGAACTACAAGCTCTTGTTTCTGATAGACCGTACACACGGTTCTATAGGAACAGGGTGGTCCTACGGACCCATCCCAAGTTCTTTCCAAAAGTGGTCTCCCCTTTCCACCTTAATCAGGAGGTGGTTCTTCCGACCTCCTTTCCCAGGCCACATACCAGCCGGGCTGAAACAGACTTGCATTCCCTGGACTGTAAGAGGGCGTTGTCCTTTTACATAGAACGTACGTGGGAGCATCGAAGGGCTGTTCAGCTCTTCGTCTCGTTTGACCCTAATAGGATGGGGTTACCTATCTCCAAGCGCACGTTGTCCACTTGGGTAGCAGATTGCATCGCTTGGGTGTACAGGGCAGCCGACCTCCCCTTGCAGGGTCGGGTCACGGCCCACCGTGTCCCGACCTCCCCTTGCAGGGTCGGGTCACGGCCCACCGTGTCAGGGCGAAAACCGCGTCAGTAGCTCATCTCCGCTCTGTTCGTTGGCAGACATCTGCCGGGCCACAACTTGGTCTTCAAGCCAGAGGTTTGCAGCCCATTACTGCCTAGAGAGAGAGTCCTGGCGAGACAGTGTTTTCGGCCAGGCGGTACTCCATAATCTCTTTGAGGTTTAGGCAACTCCTACCCTCCGGCCTTTCGTGTTGGGCTACTGTACGGGGTGCGTTCTCAGAGAAAATTCTTGTCACTGATGCTGTGGCTCTCAAGAGGGAGCCATTTTTTCAGCTTTGGGTTCACGTAGCTTAGAGCTGGGGAGTCCCATGTGTGAGGACTGATTTCCTGCTTGGTCCTGGAGAAAGCGTAGTTACTCACCCTCTAACAGGTGTTCTCCAGGAGCAGCAAGAATCAGTCCTCACGACCCTCCCTCCTCCCCTGGAGTTGCAGTCATATCCTTCATTTAGATTTTTTGCTGTCTTTTAGCTATGTCATCAGACTGAGCAAGATGGCACCCGTGGGCGGGAAGGGGACCGCGCATGCGCGTTGCATTCCCAAAGGCTTTCTTTGAAAGCTGGGGAAATGCTCCGCACGAGGGCTCCATCGGCGCCAACGTCACCCATATGTGAGGACTGATTCCTGCTGCTCCTGGAGAACACCTGTTACAGGTGAGTAACTACACTTTATGGCTATGTGTAGTGACTGCCTTTGTGATGTCACAGCTGGGGTGCTTCTGATTCATCTGCAATATTTTCACACCACACACCCTTTGTAAACGCTGGTTTATTTCAGCAGTTGACAGAGATGCATCATTCTTGTTGAAGTGAATGAGTATTTTTGCATTGCAAATTTTTGTTTTATCTGGAAATGCAATTGTGTACATAAATGGGTTTTTTTGCAGTGCACAATAGGCCCTTGATTCAGGCATTGTATATGCTGTGAAACACCAGGCAACAGCAAGTGTGGTGTCATGCTACTAGCTGGAATTCTGAGGCTATCTCATTGATGGTGGATTGCACATTCTAAGATCAGTGTTTCGTTATTGGATAATTCAAGCATTATACACAATTTGTGAAAGTCCAAATTTGCAAAAGTTTATATTTGAAAAGTTTCAATATTTTGGGGTAGATGATTAGAAAGTATATGCTGTTCTGAACACAAACCTTGCAATTGCATAAGTTTTGCGATAGCAGTCTGATATTTTTTATCATACCACACATGACTTTCATGGCATGTGCAAAACTAATCCCTTTCGAGAAATTGCCCCCAAAAGTTGCATTCCATAATGGTGTAATTTGTCCCACTCGTTTGATAAGGATAGCAGTGATCTCCAGCACCTTTTGACTTCCAGCTCAATCAGAGCTTGCCCAAACTGGGCCTGTGGTGCCATGAATCTTCATTTGCAACTATTAGAGGTTTTTCCATTTTTATTCTCTTTTTTCTTTCCCACTTCTACCTCAGGAATTGTTGTGGCAGTCCTTTGACCAGGAGGCACACTGGTCTTGGCTCATGCCAGAACCTAATACATATGCTCTTTTAAGTGTTATCCTTGAACAGTGATTAGGGACTCCACTCCATAACTGCAGCTGTAAACACTGCCTTTATAGCATACCAGCACTGATAAATGGGTTTCTCTTTCACGGACATTGAATTATCAGGCTAGCCTAGTATGGTACAGTTTAACAACGTTAGCAAGATCTTTAGACAGGCATATGTACATCTTTTTAATATAGTAAACTTCAGTTTTCTCCCTCACTAGATTTAGAGAGAGATTACTAAGCCAAAAGTAATTAGAATAAGTCTGGGTTGCCAGTGGTATGATTGGTTCAATATTGCGGAGTTTAGAGCCATTTTTATTGGGGTTAAATACTGCAGTACTGCAGAACTCAGAATAATTGTGAAAACCCAGGAGCTTCTGGGTCGCCAGGAGTCAGGACTGACTCAAAGGCACACATTACATTACATTTTTTACCATATTAGATAACTATAATTCTACTGAATAGTGATTTATATGTGAGACACAAATATTCAGCTTAGAATATGATGTCATTTGTTGCTTTCTTGCCTGACCATCTATGATTTTGAGGTTCTCTAACCAGTTTTTTGCCTATTTATTGAAAGGGAACTATAACAGAACAGCATTGACTTGCCCTGATTTGACAGGATTCCCTTTCTCTTAAAACACATCCCTTTTTAGGAATAAATTTCAAGCTGTTTACAGTGATATGCGGGCAAAAGCCTTAGATGCCCTGTATGTGCATACACGAAAGACACTATCTACTTCTCACAGGTCTGACTTTTTAGCCCACTTAAACCTTCTAATAAACAATCCAGAGCTCTTGAAGCTTGCTTTCTCTCAGATTACCTTAGTGGCATGATAGTTTCACATGCATTGCCAAAGTATTATATTTATGAGTTAAGGATAAAAAGAGGAAAATACAGAATAGAATAATTTACAAAGTAAATGATAAAATAAAACGACAGTGTACAGAGGAGTCAGTAACAAGAATAATTCTCAGATTCTGTTCCTGTCTGCATTGTCCCTGGTCAGGTCTCTTTTCTTGCCTGGGAGCAGGATACAACATTTTACTGCTATAGCTGCTGTCTCTCCTTTTATGCAACTCTGCCTCTGGCCTCCCTGAATGCACTGCATCTTTATGTGATCCCCCCCTTAATTGTCCTTATCTGGACTATAAATTGTTTCTCCAAACAACCGGTAAAGGCAGGATATTGTAGTGTAAGTTTTTTCTCCATCCTATCACAGGAATCTGGCTTAGAAGTGAGATTCACGACTGTCATGAATATCCACAAAATTAACCCATTTGGAGAAAATGCCCCGAGAACCTAAAACTGTGGTACAGGTACATTTTGAATGACTATCTTTTGTAATGTTGCATTAGTCAGGGATTCTGTCTAGGTTGCAATACTTTTATTTAAATTAATACAAGAACTGTCAAAAAAGCTGATGAGCCTTTGAGGACCAATTGGAACCTACTCCAGGTATGAATGGTTGCTTTTTAAAGCAGGGCTTCCCCAACTTCCTCAGTGCCAACTGAGTTTTTAGCATATCCACAATGAATGTGCATGAGATTTATTTGTATGTATTTAGCTCACGCCTTTCCAGTAGTAGTTCAAGGCAAGTTACAATCAGGTACTATAGGTATTTTCCTGTATATGGAGGGCTATGTAAGAAATGCCGTGCTGGGTCAGACCAAGGTCCATTAAGCACAGTAACCTCTTTCCAACAGTGGCCAATCCAGGCCACAAGTACCTGGCAGATTCCCAAAAGGCACACAGATTCCACAATGTTTGTTCTGGGACAAGCAGTGGATTTCCCGGGTTCTCTCTAATAATGGTTTATGGATCTTTCCTCCGAGAACTTCTCCAAACCTTTTATAAACCTAGCTACACTAACAGCTTTTACTATATCCTCAGATAACGAATTCCAGAGTTTCATTACATGTTGAGTGAAAAAATATTTTCTCTTATTTAGTCTTAAATAGGTTAAATTGTAGCTTCATTGCATGTCTCCTAGTCTTCTATTTTTTGATGGCTTAAACAACCGATCTACGTTTACCCGTTCCACTCCATTCATTAATTTATAGACCTCTACCATATCCCCCCTCAGCATCTCTTTTCCAAGTTGAAGAGTCCTAACCTTTTAAGCCTTTCCTCATAGGCGTATCCTCTATCCCCTTTACCATTTTGGTGGCTCTTCTCTGTACTTTTTATAATTCTGCTATATCATTAAGAAATGGTGACCAGATCTGCACACAATATTCAAGGTGCGGTCGTACCATGGAATGATACAGTGGCATTAGAATATTCTTGGTCTTATTCTATATTTATTTTCTTAGGATTCCTAGCATTCTATTTGCTTTCTTGGCCGCCACTGCACACTGGGCGGAGGATTTCAGCATATTATCCACAATGACACCTAAATCTTTTTCCTGGGTGGTGGTTCCTAATGTGGAACCTTGCATTGTGTAACTATAGTTTGGGTTGTTCTTTCCTAGGTGCATAACTTTGCACTTGTCCACATTAAATTTCATCTGCCATTTGGACATCCAGTCTTCCAATTTCTTAAGGTCCTCTTGCAATTTTTCACAATCCTCTTGTGTTTTAATAATTTTGTGTGATCTGCAAATGTGATCATCTCGCTCATTATTCCCATTTTCAGGTCATATAAATTTGTACCTGAGGCAATGGAAGATTAAGTGACGTCCAAGGCCACAAGGAATGTCAGTGGGATATGAACCCTGGTCTTTCTGGTCCCAGGCTGTTGCTCTAACTACTAGACTGCTACTCCAGTGCATGCACTGCAAATGCAGTGTATGCAAATTTATTTTGTATTCGTTGTGGATATCTTGGGAACCTGAATGACTGTGGGGTCACCAAGTCATAAAATTTGGTTTGGGAAGCTCTGTTCTAAAGTTTCCTGTTACAGAAACAGTTGTATTTCCGTTCCTCTGCTTTCTAATGTTATCGCTCAATTTCCTTTCTGGTTGTAGACTCTGAAGACAGCCATAAAACAAATTTACACATATTCTAATCGTTAAAACAGGCTAATGTGATTAATGGGAACAAGTTTTATGTAAACAGGAATTAAATTAACTGCCTTGTAAGTTTTGGAAACTGTAACTTTCTTTTTTACAGAGCATAGCAGCAGCTGGGAATTTTCATGATAGGATTATGACTGTATCCAGGAGGGAAGAAGCCTTCTGTGACCTAAATTGGTCCTGTGTACCTCCACTAAAATCTCAGAATTTTATTCAGAACAAACCTGTAAAAGGGCAGAATCTGAAAGACGGAAATTAAAGAACAAAATGATTTTGCTAAATGTACAAAGCATATGCAGAAAGGTTAGGTTCTCTTTAACTGCTGTGACACAAAAGATGTCTGTCTATTGCTTTTGGAATTAATAGTATATCCCACAAAAATGAAAAAATTGTCTGTGGAATATAGGCATGTGGTGGACAGTATTCAAGAAATGAATGTGTGCATAGAACTGAAGAGGATTTGGCATTTTCTTCCACCTGTTCTATTTTGTTGAGGAGTTTTGGTCATTGTCTTTTTTTAAATTGTAATACTTTTTTATAAAATGTGGCTCACAGTAAAAACTGGTTAAGGACATCCCCGATTCCTTGGGTCTTAGTATTATTTGATATACTGCCCTAGGATTAGAGATAGATATTGGGGCGAATAACATAACCAGGTTTAACAGCTGAGCCAATGAATACCATTGATCAGATAGTAAGTGCCACAAGATAAATTATGGAGGGAAGTATAGAACGACAATTCATGCCGGCAAGCAATATAGAATAGCATGACTACACTGGGGGAGAGAATGCCCAACCCAAGAAAAATTATAGAAGATGGATTTAATCTGGTGAAAAAATGATTTCTGAAGGAGCCATAGTTTTTATCACTTTTTAAAATTTAGCAGATGAATTTTCTACTCATGGGTCATATGGAAGCATGTTCCATAGAGTAGAGACCAAAAATCTAGAAAGCTGCGACTTGCACAATTTTTTTATTAGATTTTAACCAAAATACATACACAATGTATATAAGAAAAGCATAATCTTCTACCATTAGAAATTAAGAAAATATGCAAAACAAAAACAGTATCAAGAGATGCTCTAGCCCCTATCATGGGAGAGAAGCAAAAGAGAACAAATGTATAAATACCTAGAACTACCCCAGTCAAAAATAGGACAAGAGTCAAGAGTTATACACAAATCCCCAAGCATCCATACCAACCCACTGATTTGTCCCAAAGAAAATTTTCCAAATGGGAAACATCTGTGAAAACAAACTTATTTCCAGCATAGGCAACCACACACTTACAGGGGAAACAGAGAGAACGTGGCTCCGACAGCCAAGACTTAGACTGCAACTGCAAAAAAGTCTTCCTATAAATTTGTGTAGTCCTGGCAACATCAGGAAAAATGTTTATCGGCTGGCCACATAAGGGAAGAGACTTTTTAGAAAAGTATAATTTCAAGACAGCAAGTTTATCAGTCTCCAATCCAAAAGTGACCAGCAGAGTTGCCCCCTCAGAAACAATGTCCTGAGAGGTCTCAAGAAAAGTGTCAAATTGAGGCCGTCCGGAGAGGCGATGGAATCCAACCCCTCTCCTTCGGCCACTTCTACCTGAGTCCTCTTGGAAATATGAAATGACTTAGATTAGAAATAACTAGCAAACAACAACATTTCTTGCAAATACTTTTTCAGCAGCTTGAGGAGGGACAGAAGCCGCATCATAGGAAAATTCAGAAATTGCAAATTCATTGCCCTTAATTGATTCTCTATTGCCTATAGTTTGGTATGAATAACCAAACTATCCTTAACTACTGCCCCCACTAGAGACTGCAATGAGGGCTGGGAGCCCTCAAGTTTCATTACACGAGACTCTAAAGAAGAAATCAGAGTCCTGCTGTTTAAATTTGTCCACAGACTCCTCGGAAAATTTGCACAGTTGACCCATAGTCCCAGTCAATATTGATTCCACTCTCAACAACTTACCCCAAATATCTCTCAAGGAAACCTCAGTGGAGGGGTCCAATGGCACAACCAGACTTGAAGATGGTGACGCAAGAGAAAACTGCCTTGGGGTATCAAGCACCAGCCGGGGAGCCCAAGAAGGAGGGGGATCGCAGAGTGCGCTCGCTTGCAGGCCGAGAAGAGGTGGCTGTCTGAGAACCACTACTAGCGTCCAGAGCAGACAAGCCTATCATAGAAGGCTGGGGTGGAGCTGTAGGGAAACCGGAACTCAAGGAAGGTTCAGTATCCAAAGTATTACGGTTGTAGAAAGAGGCAAAGCAACAGGCTGCACATGGAGGTCCATAGGCCCCTTAGCTGGGCCTGCTCCCCAGCACCTCCCGGTGCCTTGTTCCTATTCGCTTCTCCGGGCCAGTCCAGGGACAGGTAGGGTTGTCAATCCTCTATAGCAGCTGAGGGCTGAAAACTTCAAGCTTTGAAGAGAGGTGAAGCCACTCCCCCTGAGCATTACCCAGCAGTCTTTCAGTCCTCAGCAGCTATAGAGGGTCAAATTGGGTGTTCTCCCTCGCTTTTCTTTTCAATTTTCTTTTCTATTGATAAAGATTAGCTCTAGCAGAGCTGATTAGTTTCTTCAGTCCTTGTGCCTTCAAGATTTGTGGTGCTGTATCTTTAAAAATTTCAGGAGACGTCGAGTAAGTCCGGTGAGAGGCAGAGCCTGTCTCCCTGTACCGGCTCCGTCTCAGTCGGCAGAGGATTCTCTGGGAGCCCCAGTTGTGCCTCTGCCGCAGCCGCTTCTGAGTTAGGGGGTGCTCGCTGGCTGCGGGACTTCCTTCTCTGACCCGACGGTGTTTGCTAGGTCGCGGTGAGTTTCTTTTTCTTTCTTTGATTTATTTTCGCCGTTTCCGTTTTTCTGCCGGGTCCTCCGTTTAGCGCTTCTTTTTAGCGGTGCGGTTCGCCTGCTCCGCACCTATTTTTTCGCCGGGTGTGTGTTCTGAAAGCGGCTCTCACGTTCACAATGACCGACAGTCATGAGGGTCCATTACAAGAGCCTTCTTTACCCGCCGAAAAGGCGGGAAAGTCGGCCATTTTAACGGCGCCTGTCAGCTCTCGCTCAGAGCAGCCGAGACCGCACAAAAGGAAGGCAAAGACACCGAAAAATCCTTTGCCTGTCTCGCAGCCTTCACCTCCCAAAATTGGGGCTCAGGGGGGATATTGCTTCCTTTTTCTCACCTGAGTTTATTCTTGCAATGCACAGGGCATTTCTCCTCAGGTCATCTCAAAATGAGGGTCCTCTTATGGAAACACCATCTCCCCAGCCCCACAGCGCTGAGGATCCTGGGGAAGGGACTTCTGCTGCTGGGAGTGCTCTACCAGATCCCTTGGGTCCTGCTTTGTCCCAAGATTCTATGAAATTTGGTCTGGGGGACACAGAGGTTCTGGCAGAACCCTTTCTGGAGCAGGACGCTGACGAATTGGAGGAGGGAGAGATTGTTCCCGGGGAAGATCCCAATATTTTCAGAGTTTTCCGCAAGGAGGAGCTCGCGGCTCTCATTGCGCAATCTTTGTCAGCTCTTCACCTGCTTCCTCCTTCGTCCTCACAGGAACCTTTGGAAGATCCCTTGTTGCAGGGTGTTAAATCTCAGCAACGCTGTTTTCCCATGCATCGGGTAATTAAACAGATGATAGAGTCGGAATGGGAGTGTCCTGAAGCTTCCCTGCGGGGTGGACGCACTTTATCGCGCCTGTACCCTCTCCCGCAAGAGGAGCGGGATTTGTTACGCATGCCGAAGGTTGATGCCCTCGTGTCAGCTGTCACTAAGAAAACTACCATCCCGGTGGAAGGCGCTGCGGCGCTTAAGGATCTTCAAGATAAGAAATTAGAAGTTCTGCTCAAATAAGCATTTGATTCTAGCGCTTTGGCGCTGCAAGCGGCTGTTTGCGGGGCCTATGTTTCGCGGGCATCTATTCGCTGGTTGCAGGGCAGCGCGGACGGAGACGCCGCTTCAGAGCTTCCGGAAGCTGCAAAGTTGGAGTCAGCTGCTGCTTATGCGGCTGATGCTTTTTATGACTTGGTGAGAATAGCAGCGAAGACGATGGCTTCGCTGGTGGCAGCTAGATGTTTTCTCTGGTTGCGAAATTGGTCAGCGGATGTTTCCTCGAAGGTACGACTTAGTAAGCTGCCTTTTAAGGGAAAGTTGCTGTTTGGAGAGGCTTTGGAAAAGCTTGTAAAGGATTTAAGTGACTCCAAGGGCGGCCGCTTGCCTGAGGATAGGCCTAAGCCGCTGCGTGCCTCTGCAACCATTCA
Source organism: Ichthyophis bannanicus (assembly GCA_033557465.1). NCBI lineage: Eukaryota > Metazoa > Chordata > Amphibia > Gymnophiona > Ichthyophiidae > Ichthyophis > Ichthyophis bannanicus. Next base: position 94,643,072 of record CM066035.1, on the reverse strand, counting down.
GGGTTCCTCGCGAGATTCCCGCAGGTTTCGGGGAGCGCGTTTCGCGCCCTATTTTAGGGGGCGTTCCGGTTTTCGGGGTCAGTCCTTTCGAGGAGCCAGAGGTTTTGCCTGCTCGTACGGGGCGGCTTCTCAACCTTCCATTAAAAAGTCACAATGAAGGTCGGCAGGTCCAGCCGTTAGTTCCGATAGGCGGTCGTCTCCGGAATTTTCTAGCGGCCTGGACCTCGGTCACTTCGGACAAGTGGGTGTTGGAGGTGGTTCAGAAAGGTTATGCTCTGGACTTCGCCTGCCCCTTGCCACCCTCCTTTGTGATGTCCCCGTGTACGAACGGAATGAAGCGGCAAGCCATTTCCGATACGCTCGATCGTCTTTTGCATCTCCAGGCAGTCGTTCCCGTGCCGTTGGACCAGTGCGGCTGCGGTCGATACTCGATCTATTTTGTGGTTCCCAAAACGGGAGGTTCTTTTCGCCCCGTGCTGGATCTCAAAGGGGTCAACCGTACGTTGCGAGTGCCACACTTTCGCATGGAAACCTTGCGCACCGTACTCCGAGCGGTTCAGCCGGGAGAATTTCTCTCGTCCATGGATCTCACAGAAGCATATCTTCATATACCCATCAGACAATCTCATCAGCGCTATTTGCGTTTCGCTCTTCCGATGGGGCATTTCCAGTTACGCGCCTTGCCGTTCGGTCTCGCAACGGCTCCGCGTACGTTCACGAAACTGATGGTAGTAGTCGCGGCAGCGCTTCGCAAGGAGGGTATTCGGGTCCATCCCTATCTCGACGATTGGCTGATCCGGGCCGATTCTCGGGAGGCTTCGGTGATGGCGACAGCTCGCGTCGTTCAGCTTCTCGAACAACTCGGATGGGTGATCAATCATCCCAAGAGCCATTTGATACCAAGCCAGCAGCTAACCTATCTCGGAGCTTGTTTCGACACGGAGCGGGGGATAGTTTTCTTGCCCGATCTGCGGGTAGAGAAGCTTCTCCGGCAGGTTCAGGCTTTCCTGGGTCTTTCGGCTCCGTCGGCATGGACCTATTTGCAGCTTTTGGGATCCATGGCGGCGGCTCTAGATCTGGTTCCATGGGCCAAAGCCCACATGCGACCGTTACAAGCTCAGGTGACTCAGGGCTCCTGGTCTCCAGTAGAGAGTTCGTGGTCGATCAATCGACTAGAGCTGCGTGCGGTTCGGCTTGCCCTGCTTCACTTCGCGGTCATACTCAGGGGCAAGGCGGTCAAGATATTTTCCGACAATGCGGTGACGGTGTCTTATATCAATCGTCAAGGCGGCACCAGATCTCTCCCTCTCCTGTCCGAGTGTCAAGAGTTAATGTCTTGGGCAGAAGCCAATCTCCAAGCGATCTCAGCAGCGCATGTCGCGGGCAAGGACAATGTCCAAGCCGATTATCTCAGCCGCAATGTCCTCGATCCCGGGGAGTGGGAACTCAATGCGGCGGTTTATCACGACCTGACTCTGCGTTGGGGATCTCCAGTGATGGATCTCATGGCGACGTTTGCCAGTGCCAAGACCAGCCGGTTTTTCAGCAGACGCAGGGAGCGCATGTCCGAGGGCCTCGATGCTCTTGTCCAACCGTGGCCTCAGGACTCTCTCTTGTACGTTTTTCCTCCTTGGCCAATGTTGAGTCGGGTCATTCAGCGGATCGCGCATCACCGAGGTGTGGTGATTCTCATTGCTCCGGATTGGCCTCGTCGTCCGTGGTATGCCGATCTCGTTCGCCTGCTCATAGCTCCGCCTTGGCCTCTTCCGGTTCGGCTCAATCTGTTACATCAAGGTCCGATTCTCATGCCCAGGGTGGATCGATTCTTACTTACGGCTTGGCTCTTGAGAGGGATCGCTTAAAACGCAAGGGCTATGCGGAATCCGTAATTGCCACCTTGCTTCAGTCTAAGCGGCCTACGACTTCTTTAGCTTATGTGCGCGTCTGGCGTCTCTTTGAATTTTGGTGTGGCCAGCGTAATATTTGTCCTATGTTGTCTACATTGCCTCAGCTTCTTCTTTTTCTTCAACATGGGTTCGACAAAGGTTTGGCTCTCAGTACCCTTAAGGTCCATGTAGCCGCACTTGCTTGTTTTCGGGGATATGTTCAGCATCGCCGTCTTTCGGCGATTCCCGATGTCCAACGTTTTTTACGGGCCGCAAGACTTCTTCGCCCTCCGGTGCGGTCTATCGTTCCTCCCTGGGATTTGAACGTGGTATTGGAAGCTTTTTCTCAATCATCCTTAGCTTCCCTTGGTTCTCGTGAGATTCGCGAGTGTTCCTGGAAGACGGCTTTTTTAGTTGCCTTGTGTTCAGCTCGTCGGATTTCCGATTTGCAAGCATTGTCTTGTCGAGAGCCTTATCTTCAGTTTCTACCGGAACGGGTGTTGCTGCGCACTGTACCTTCCTATTTGCCTAAAGTTTTGTCTGTTTTTCATGTGAATCAATCTGTCGCCTTGCCGGTGTTTACCGATTCTTCCGGTTCTGCCATGGATCAGGCTCTCAAGCAGTTGGATCTTGCGCGGGTCTTACGGAGGTACTTACGACTTTCCAAACCTTTTAGGAAAACGGATAGGCTTTTTGTTCAATACGCCGGACCACGTAAGGGTCAACCGGCCACCAAAGCCACCATAGCGCGTTGGGTTCGAAGTGCCATATTAGCGGCTTATACTGCCAAAGGGATTTCTCCGCCGGTGGGATTAAGGGCTCATTCTACTCGGGTCTAGCCACTTCTTGGGCGGAGTTTGCGTTTGTACCGCCAATAGATATTTGCAGAGCGGCTACTTGGTCATCCTTACATTCTTTTACTAAGCATTATAGACTGGATGTTCATGCACGGGACGATGCAAAAGTGGGGGCTGCGACTCTTATTGCAGGGCTCGCGGGTCCCTCCCAGATTTAGGTACTGCTTTGGTACTGCCCTACCTGTCCCTGGACTGGCCCGGAGAAGCGAATAGGAATACAAAATTAGTTCTTACCTGCTAATTATCTTTCCTTGAGACTTCTCCGGGCCAGTCCAGGGTCCCACCTCTTGCTGTGTATATAGACTTTTTGTTCATCGCCGGCTAAGGATAACTGTGAGGTTCCGGCAGTCGTTCACGGCAGAGCTCACATTTGGGGGTTTCAGATTTCCTTCAATGCCGACTAAAGTTTTTGAAAAAAAAAAAAAAAATTTATATTTTGCGGACCAATTGTAGCTTCAGCATTTTCAAGGACTATAGAACGCTGTCAGTGTTTCAGGCTGTATCTCGTGTTTTCAGTTCTTTCTTTTAGTTGCTTTGTCATTTGAAGACTGCTGGGTAATGCTCAGGGGGAGTGGCTTCACCTCTCTTCAAAGCTTGAAGTTTTCAGCCCTCAGCTGCTATAGAGGATTGACAACCCTACCTGTCCCTGGACTGGCCCGGAGAAGTCTCAAGGAAAGATAATTAGCAGGTAAGAACTAATTTCGTATTCTTTGCCTTCTGCTTGCCCATAACAATTCAGAGCTTCTTATGGTGCTCCTTTTTGCTCTGAAGGGGCTCCAAAGGGGCAGAATGTGTCCCTTTGGTCACATCCCCGCAGCCACATCCCATAGGAAAAAACTGAGTTACTTACCTGTAACAAGAGTTCTCCGTGGACAGCAGGATAAGTCAGCCACACTTGGTGTCGTCATCCGACACGCCGAGACGGAGGTACTCTCTATAGCTCAGAAGGGCTTTCGCCCTTCTGAGCATGGGCCAACTGGCCCCACCCCCTGCCTGCCCCTAGCTAGCCAGTACATCACTAGCTGAGCCTTTTGCCACTAGGAGGCGGGCACCAGGACGGAGGCCAACCCCTTCCCAGGGGAGGTGGGCGGGTATGTGTGGCTGACTTATCCTGCTGTCCACAGAGAACTCCTGTTACAGGTAAGTAACTCTGTTTTCTCCTAGGACAAGCAGGATGAGTCAGCCACACTTGGTGCCTCCCAAGCTGCCATGCGCTGTGGTGGATGGGGGAAGGGTTAGCATGCGCCCTTGTGGTACTGCATGTTGCAACCCGAGCCTGTAGGAACGAGCCTGTAATGGCGATGCACGCATGTGCAGTAGCAGTGTTGTGTGCAGCAGGTGTAGTTGTAAGGCACACCTATGCGGCCTGTAGTGGTGAAACACGCATGTGCAGTAGCAGTGTTGAGGGGTGCAGCTACCAGGCACCATACGATGGCTTTCAGTCTCGATGCACACCTGTGCAGAGGGTGTAGTTGTAAGGCACACCTGTGCGGTAACAGAGATGTAGGCACATCGAGTAGTGCAGGAGTCACTGCAATGAAGAAACAACAGCATCAATATCGCTGACCACGAGAGTGGTGCAAATTGGAGAGTTAGTACATCACTAATAAGAGAGGTTTCTTTTTTTTTTTTTTTTTTAACACAAAGTGTAGTCAACTCTGGGACTTGTTACCAGAGGATGTTGTAAAGCCATTAGCGTAGCAGGGACCGGGAACTCGCTGCTTGGCCCAATACGAGTATTGGGGAACCTGTGTCTTTGGGGAGACATGACCTAGGTTGGCCACTGTTGGAAGCAGAAATACTGGGCTTGATGGGCCTCATTCTGACCCAGTATGGCATATCTTACAGTCTATGACAGAGGTACTCAAATCCAGTCCTGGAGGGCTGCAAACCAGTCAGGTTTTCGGTATATCCCTAATGAATATGCATGAGATATATTTGCATACACTGCCTCCATTGTATTTGAATCTATCTCATGCATATTCATTAGGGATATCCCAAAAACCTGACTGGTGTGCGGCCCTCCAGGACTGGATTTGAGTACCTCTGGTCTATGGCAACAGCGAGGTGATTGCAGCACGCAGGGATAGCAAGGCAGCATCGGCTGTGCTACAAGAGTGGTATGAGGTTGATCCTTAAGCCCGCAGAGTCCATAAGTCAGTTCCGGGCCACTGGCAGTCCAGATTGTTGGGGCTGCCTGGTAGACAAGGCATAAAGAGAAAGGACATGGAGCCATGGCTTCTGTTTATGAATCTGTGGTATTGTTTGGAGTTAATGTCCCTGACTACAAACAACTAAAGCAGTGCAGAGAGAGGTTTGTCTGCTTAAGGAACTCTGGAACATGGTCTGTTTGGTCCAGCATGGAAGGCTGGCAGACAACCAGGCATCTCTTTATGCCTGGTCACTAAGAACTCCCGACCTTTCGACACGGTTACTGCGTGAGGTGCATGAATTACCACTGGTGTTCTTGGACAGTGTGTACCGGTGCCCTGCTTGGATGATGTGATAGTCCCTGTTGCGAGGTCCTCTTGGCCTTGCAGACGTGTGCTACATGGGCAGGATGCACAGAGGAGCTCTGGGGTGTGTGCATCGTGTGCGCACCCCTGGCACGGCTTGCGCTCCTACTTGTATCCGGGTGGATGGAGATACAGGTGAAGTCCCCAGGGACGTATTCCGCTGGGACCGGGTAGCCAGGCACGTGCACTGTTCAGAGTATGTCCTGGGCGTACGGTAGCGCAGGGCCATGAAGCATTCCAGAGCATCTAAGTGAAAACTTCCCTGGAGATGTATTTCAGATCATTATGTCACCGCCGGCAGCGGGCTGCCGAGAGCAATGGCCTCAAGGCAGCTCCCACTCGGCATTGGGGACTGCGTGCTGTAGCCGTTCAGTTGTGGTGCATAGGTGGGTAGAAGACCACAGGTCAGGTCTGGATCACAACTTGTCAACAGGGTCAGGCTCTTGGGGGAGAAAGGCACTGGTATGGGTACCGGACAGTGAGCGTGATGAAGGGCATTGTCCATTTTAATAATCGCACTTCCTGTTCCCCACGTGGTGAGCAGATCTATTTGCGGTCAGCCCCACTGATGGAGGGTGCCTAAAGGTTGAGCTCCTACATGATTCCGAGAGGAAGGAATGCCAGGAGCATCCATAATTCCCCGATATGGCTCTCAGCCAAGTCTTGAAACTGTGACCCGTAGGTCGGGTGCACCTACCTTTGTGCATGCTGAGTCAGAGTGCTGCCCTTGAGTTGGTCATAAGGACAGACCAGACTGGAGATCCCAGGCTGGCCATGGGCCTGTCACTCTGTCGCCATGCACCCCGTGACGTTAGGTTTAGTGCCACAGACAGTTACAGGTCTGGGTCTTGAGATGGTTCACCAGAAGGCTCAAGGGTAACAGGCAGGCATGGTTTGCTGGATCACAGCATAGGGCTCCGGAGATGGCCAGGCAGAGGTGGGTAGTGGGGGCTCGTCTACAAGGTGTGAGAGGACCGATACCCTTTTCACCGAGGTGGGCTGCTGACCTGGGTTTCCGTGCCACAGGTCTCTTAGGTTTAGTGTCACAGATCTCACTGGAGGACCTGTCTTGTGCAGAATTCTCTCTGCAGGGATATCATGATGGTAGCCTGTTGCCCCCGTTTCTGGAGGACAGGCAAAGCCAGTTGATCCTGTTTCTGTAGGACTCAGCGCAGTCAGGAGCTGCAGCTTTGGTTCTGCCATTGGCATTGTGAAAATTCGCCAGAGATGCAGGCTTCACACGGCAATGATATTCACATAGATGTAGAGACATGTTCTCCGAGATCCGCAGTGACTCTCTGCTGTAAGACACAGTGGCTGTGTGTAGTGTACCACACTGTAGCCACATTAGGGTCGGTGAGGTGCCCCGAGTCATGATGATGAAAATGGTGTCCCTCCAGTGTTGCGGGGGGGATTGCCTCAGACGCTGTGGTGCTGATGTTTACTCCAACAGCATCCAGTCGATGTGAGGCTTCTGGTGGTTCACCAGGGAGCCCACGGGGGACAGGCATGGTTTGCTGGATTTTTGCCTGGGCCTCCCACGATGGCAAGGCAGAGGTCGGCTCATTCGCAAGATATGGGAAGACACCAATATCTGTCACAGAAGTCCACTGCCACCACATGTTGTTGAGGAGCACCTGTGGGGCAAGGAGCACAGGTATGCAGCATGGACCTTCTGACCGCCCATGAACTGTATTTTTTTTTTTTTTTGAGAAGTAGTCCTGGCAGAGGAGTAAGAGGGCACAAGGCACAGGCCAACATAGGGGAGCGGGTGTCCCTGGCAGCAAGGACAGTGCTGCTGAGTAAGAGGTGCTGCTGGGTGCGAGAGATCGGAGGCAGGTCCCCAACATGATCGCCACAGTTTCAGAGCTCCTCTCATTTTTTTTTTTTTTTTTGTTTGGGCAACATCAGTTGTCTTACCCGGGAGCAGAGGCTGGTATCCTATACCAACTGTGTTAGCGAGAACAAGCGGGATCAAGCCCCAGAGGCTGGTATCCTATGCCATCTGTGGTAGGGAGGACAGGTGGGATCAAGCCCCAACTCTTGCCTATGTAGGGTGCACAATGTGCATTCCTGGGCTGTCTGGTCAATGCTGCGAGCTTGATCTTGTTTCCTGGTTCCTGAAGCTCATGCATTAACCAGTGGACTATGAGGATCTTCCTCTGTATGTCCATGCATTGACTAGTAGGCTATGAGGATCTACCTCTGCATCCTAGGAGTTGTGAATGTCAACTTCCACGTTCAGAGGTGCAGCTGTTGCCCCAAGAGGCTGTGGATTGCCAAGCCTTCCACTGGAGGACACAAGGAGCACCTGAGGCTTGGGCTCGGGTCCCTGGGGTGGACCAAGTCTGTGGGTGGACGAACCGGATTGCCACCTGTGTCATTGTGCATTGTCCCCTGCAGACGTTTTGGCTGGGTAGGTGAATAGCCCATGTGTCATTCATTGTATCTATGTGGAGGCAAGAGTGGGGGTAATCCAACCGTACATAGACCCCTCTTATTCCACTTATTTTTTTTTTTTTTAGGTCTTGTGCGTCAGAAGATGGTGGGAGGGCCCATTGCTAGAGGGGCACGCGAGGAATAGGGCTCTTACCAAAGTGAAGCAACCGGAGCGTTTGCAGTCCAGTGAGGAGAGGCATGGGTGACAGCGGCTTGGGGCCCTTGCCATGGGGCTGCCTGCGCTCATCGATACCTTATTCCCCGAGGCATGTGATCTGCAAGTTCCGCTGAGGGTACAGAATCCACCCACGGCCGGGTGGGCGCCACTGCTTTTTCTCTGGCTAAGAGAAAGTGTGCAGGCTCTGTTTGTGCCTAATATCACACACAGACAGCGCTGTTAAGGGTCAATTATGCTCATAAGGGAATCTGACACCTGACCTTGATGCCTTGAGAGGCTAAGGGGTTCCACACGGAGGGCCAATGATCTCCACATGGAGGGCCAATGCCTGCGGGCATGCAGACAGTCTTAAAGCGAGGCTCTTTCCCATTTGTTTTGTTTTTTTGGTAATGGAGAGATCAGCATTGCTTAGGGTTCCAGTGGAGGGTAGATAGGCTTCCCTTCAGCCTCCCACCAGGAGATGGCGCCATATTGGGAGTCAGTGCAGGCAACAAGTGCAATGTTGTTGGTCTCCGGTGCGATCCTGTCGGCCTCCCTCCAGGAGATGGCGCTAGTCAGTGCAAGCAACAAGTGCGATATTGTTGGTCTCCGGTGCGATCCTGTCGGCCTCCCACCAGGAGATGGCGCTATACTCGTGATTCAGTGCAGGCAACTATGATCAAAGTGACTATGCATGGCAGTGCGATCCTGACGGCCTCCCAACAGGAGAGGGCGCCATACCCACAGGATTCAGTGCAGGCATGATCATGCATCTGCACTGGGAGGCGCGGCACTCTGTCCGCGCTGATGGCCGGGAAGCCCCTGAAGCGTTGCACTGTTTGCCGCTGCCACAGCCGCCATGGGGTCAGCGCCGATCCGCATCGAGCCGACACTCTCCCTCAGAGGCCACTGAAGAACCTGAGAGCCGAGGGACGTGAATACCTCCAGGGTTCTCTCACAGGGGGGTCCCGATCCACCGCGGAGAGTGCTGGGGAGGGCATGGCTGAAGTCTGGCCGTGGGTTCAGGGGAAGGCCCTGCTGCTGCGGCACTCTTTGGACGGTTTGTTCTGCACTTCTTCGGTGAGCGGAGTCATACGTTGGATTAGGATGGCTCCAGGGGGGTAGATCCAGAGTGGAGTCAGTGGCATGGTGATGGTGTCGGCCATCGGCATGGTGGTGGTGTCGGCCATTGAAGCTTCCAACTGGGGATGGAGGCCTTAGAGGCACATCCTGAGCAGCAGCAGCTGGAGCAGAAGCATGTTCCTTAACCTCACGTTGTTCCGGCTGGGACTAGGGAACGGTGTCTGTCTTAAACTCCTGCCGGAGTTCAGAAGATCTTAATCAGCGGGATCCGCAGGCTGCGAGCACATGGCTGGCAGGCACAGGGGATTCCAGCCAGCTCCTTCTGGATGGCACTGGAACAGATCTGAAACAAAAGGAAGCATCTGAGACAGCATTAGAGACATTTTAAAAAAGTAAGTAAGGAGGGAGGAGAATTCCTCCTTTCTCTCTTCAGAATAAGTTCATAATTCGGTAATTTCAGTTGGAGAGTAGAGAGGTCCATCTTGCTGGCAAGGTGGAAGAACTGAAAAACTGGCTAGCTAGGGGCGGGCAGGGGGTGGGGCCAGTTGACCCATGCTCAGAAGGGCGAAAGCCCTTCTGAGCTATAGAGAGTACTTCTGTACTTCGGCGCCACTGGATGACGACACCAAGTGTGACTGACTCATCCTGCTTGTCTCAGGAGAACTGAGCTTTTACCTCCGAGGCTGATCACAGGAGGGAGGAGCAGTCTTACAGCTGGCCTCCATAGGGGTATAATTGCTAGAGATGGTAAAGCAGCAAAAGCATGAGTCTTTCTCCAAACAACTCTCTAAACACACTGCAGGAGAGCTGAGCTTTTACCTCTGATGCTGATCACAGGAGGGAGGAGCAGTCTTACAGATGGTCTCCACAGGGATGCAATTGCTAGAGATGGTAAAGCAGCAAAAGCACAAGTCTCTTTCCAAATAGCTGTCCTGTGACTTGCACAATTTTATTGATGTTTCTCATTACTAAATAAAAGGTAAAATATGACGACTGAAACTATTGGTCTGCTGCAGTGAATCATGTCTCCATTTCACAGGACTTCATGTGGGGAGAAGTCAGTTTCAGTTTTGAAAGTACTGTTTCCAAAAACTGTTAATTTTGCATGAATACCCACATTAAGTGTTTCAAAAGGTATTTAACATAGAAATAAGGTAGATAACTGTAGACAGAGACTAAAAGGGTCCATCTTATCTTGCTCAGTAACATGGACAGGGTTGTAACTGCTACCTTTACAAAAGCAAAAAAACATGTTGGGCTCATAGCTGCTGTTTGTCACTTATTACTGTTTATTACAGCCCACTGTGAAACCCTCTCATTGAAACACAAGCCACTGTTGAATGTTTATCCATAAGGACATTCAGAGCTGAATTCGTCATACCTTTTCTCTCCAGTTGAGAGACATCTTGGGGCATGAGTTCGTCTTCCCTCTGCATCCTCTAGGATAGTTTACTACTTTATTCTCTGCATTTATCCCAGTATAATTAGTAAATTCTCCAGGGAAAAGCAGGGAATATGCAGGCATACTTACTGGGTGATGTCCTCCAGATGGATCCTCACAGTGTGGTTTGAAGCTGTTTTTGCTTTTTTTTTAGCTTTTTTTTTGGGGGGGGGGGGGTTATAGTCTGCGAGCATATGCATGGGTTCCCACGCTTCCTGATGCCTCTCTGAGCTTGCCAGTCAGTTTTGCTCTGTGGGAACCTCAGCAAAGTAGTTGGAAAACCTTGACATGATCTTCATCAAAACTTTAATTTTCCCTTTAAAAAATTGAATGAACAGCTGCCCGCTATAACTGGCACCACAGCTAAAGGCCAGGAGGGGGGGAAAACTTTCAAAAATAAAATATTTTCCCAGTGCATCTGAACCCAAGGTAGATCGGGGCCTTCCCCTCACGATAACGTCCAGCTCTCCCTGTGGCTCCACACCACTTTCTCAGGCAGGCTCCTTCTCTTGGTCATGATCATACACCAGAGGAAGAGAAGTATGGCAGCCAAAGGCATTGTGACCAGATGTGCAAATCATACCAGCAACAGAGCCCTCCTCTTCCCCCGGAAATCAGGTGTCATGAGAGCCTGGACAGCACCTCAACTCCCTCCTCCCTGCATCTGACCCTACCTTCATTAGAGGCAGCACCGGGGAAGAAGAAAAAAAAATTGAAGTACATGACTACTGACAGGAAAGGAAAAAAAAACCCTGAGCTGGTGAGTACTCTGTACTCCCTACCGCAGACAATTCCAATCTCTCTCCATTAGAGAGGCAGAATAGGTCATTCAACCTGCCCAAGGTTCCCGAGCTTTTTATCATATTGTCCAATGCGCTGAGGCAGCCCGTCAGTGTCCCAGTACCCCAACAATCTTCCCTACAATGGATCATGCAGCAATTTCTTCTTGAGATCACAGCCATGCTGCAAACAGCCACTCCAACCCCACAGACCCCTGAACAGTCAAATGCTTTCTTGCCTTCATTCTGCCCCACTGCAGTCTGTTAGTGTCTCCATCTCCTGCCCATGGACCCTGCGAGAGCAGTCCCAACATTCCTCGGTGACTTTATGGACACTAGTGAGTTCTCCTATCCAGGTGGCTCTGACACAGTGGACATTTCCCACTATCCAGGACCATCCATACCAGTGTCCACCTAACCATAGCAAGAACTCATAAAGGATCCATCATATCCAAAATTCCTACTTAAGTTAACCAAAGCCCTTGTGCTGCCCACCTTAGAAACCCCTAACTGCAAAAAGGATTTCCAGTGACTACTAAGGTCCCTCAGCACTCCCAGGAAGGTCTTGGCCCTGCTGTTGCATGAGGTCCTTTAAGACCTACAACTTTCAATGTGGCAAATGCCTCTCTGTCAAGGTAGCATCATGGCACCTAGAAGCCAAGTATAAACTCACCAGGGGGTCCAGGTTACCTACAGACACAACTGCCTGTTTATGAGGCAGCCCTTGAGATCCAAGCCCATGAAATCATCCAGCCGCACCCCACCTTCCACAACCATAATATCCTAGTCATAGTGGGAAAACAATATACACTAATCACACCACATTTTGATTATTGCAACCTAATTCTACACGGCCTACCCAAATGTGCGACCCAAACCTTACAACTAGCCCAAAACGCAGCAGCTCGACTAATCACAAGATCCAGCAAACATGACCATATCACCCCCATACTCGAATCACTTCATTGGCTCCCCATCAGTTCTCGAATAAATATAAAGCCATAATAACGGCATTCAAAATTCAATACAACCAATCCACCAGCTGCCTAAAAAACATAATTATCAGAAGAACCCCCGACAACAGAGCAAGGAGAGCTCAGCACCAAAACTCCCTTGCAAGCACTACATCACATACAGGCATCTCCCAGAATACACTATGTAGAGTATTCGAATTCTACATCCCTTCACTATGGAACTCTCTATCCCTCTCCTCCTGAGAGCCACCAAAGACATCACTGACTTCAGGAAACTCCTGAAGACCCACTTATTCACCGAACATTTCCATAACCCTCCAACTGTATAATATATTGACTATAACTCTGAAAGACTGGAAAGCTCCAGCACCCGCAGAGATTAAACTCTGTGTAAATAGTTAAATTGTTAAATGTAAACACTATTAACATTCCTTGTATATAGTTCTGATGCAACGTTTTATGTAAACAAAGTTCTGTTCTATGTAAACCGCCTTGAGAACCTGAAAGGCAATATATAAAAAATGTTAAATAAATAAAATAAATAAATATACCAGTGTGCCAAGCTTACACCTAAAATACTAGCACATCAGCTCCAGATGCTCAACTACCATCATTCGTTAATGGAGCAAGCCTATCATTTTCTTAAGGCCAATTATGACACACACGACACCACTTACAGAGCTGCAGAGGTGGCCATTGGTGCCAGAAGAATAGCTTGGCTCCCTGCCTCAGGATTAAGGGAATATCTTCACAATTTTCTTGCAGATGCCCACTGCTCAAGAGCATACCTCTTTGGCAAGAAGGTCCAGGACACATTCGCAAAAATGAAAGATAACTCCTCTGCTGTTCTTGAAAATGCTACTCCATTGCTAGAACAGTCATCCCAATACAGGCGAAACCAACCATGCTATGTCAGGCGACAGTATCCACTGCAGTTTTTCCAGCATTTATATCCAAGGCATCTATATCAGCCCTATGGCAGACAATCAACAGTTCAACAACTGTCTCAGCCATATAGGCAGCATCACGGTCCTCATGAGAGGAATCAGCAACCAGCGATAATAGTCGCAGCAAACCCTGTCTTTCCTTTTGACTCCTTGCCAGTAGGGGAAAGAATATGGCTGCTCAGAGAGGCCCAGCAGTCCATCACCGACCACTGGGTTCTATTGATAGTAGACCAGAGTTATCTTCAATTCGACTTCCATCCACCTCCAACCCTCCCCTCACCCTGAGCCTGACGCCCACTGGAGCAGCAGATTCCACTCCTGCAATTCAAGCTAGACTTGCTATTAGCAGCACATGCAATGGAGTCACTGTTCATGGGGGAGCAAGGTCAGGGGTTTTACTCTGATTTCTTTCTTATTCCCAAGAAATCAGGAAGTGCTCTGCCAATCCTCAACATTTTAGACCTCAACCTCTACAAAAAGCAACAGAAATTCAAGAAGAATACCCTGCTCACAATCGTACTGCTCTTCCAGCAGAACAACTGGCTGGCCTCCCTAGACCTCAGTGATGCCTACATCCATATCCCCATCTACCTTCAGCATTGGCAATTTCTATTCTACACCTTCCTGGGCTAACATTACCAGTACAAGGTCCTCCCATTTGGCCATCATCAGTTCCCAGGGTCTTCACCAAGTTCTGACAGTAGTGACAGCATATCTTTGCAAGGCAGGCTACTCTGTCTACTCCCTACCTTGATGACTGGCTGATCTCGGGCACGAGCCTAGACACAATCTACAACACAATAGCCCTCCTTAAATCCCTGTGCTTCATGATCCAACAAACCAAAATCCCACCTGAACCTGATGCAATGCCTCTGCTTCATCTGCACAAACATAGATGGGCCGGAAGGACTGGGGTTTCTAGTCCCACAGATGCTCCTTGTGGTCTTGGGCAAGCCACTTAACCCTCCATTGCCCATGTTCCCTGTAAGTATTAGTGTATGTGTCTCATATCCCCATGTGTTAAATGTATCCCCCAATTGTGTTGTGACCGCTTTGATTGAAGGATAAGGCGGTATACAAAAACTGTCTAAATAAATTAAAAAAAAAAAAAAAAATCGGCAACAGTGGTTTTCCTTCCAGAAGACAAAGTGCACCATACTGTTTCTGGTGCAGCACATGCAAACTATAAGAAGGGTCTCTGCAAGGACTATCTTATGTCTCCTGCGCCGCATGGCCACAACAGTCGCTGTGTTTCCCTTTGTCCAATGACAAATGTGATCTCTTCAGTGGCATCTCAAGACTCATTAGAATCAGTGACAACATTCCCTCTGCAGATGGATGCTGATTCCATCCTCTATCCAAGAAAGTTTCGCTTGATGGGCTTGTTCAAAATCTAGTGGCAAGGTGCCCTTTTCGCAGCCCTTTCCCACAGCTGGTCCTCAGATGGATGCATTCCTTTGGGCATTGGGGAGTGCATCTACCACAGCACTGGACTTGGGGAGCATGATCCCCCATGGAGACCTGTGTGTACATCAACCAGCTGAAACTTCAATCCATGTTTATGCCCTTTGAGCCTTCACCTCCTTCCTGCAAAACCCCTTGCTTCTGATTCAAACGGACAATCAAGTGGCCGTGTTCTATGCGAGCAAACAAGGAGGCTTGGGGTCCTGGAAGCTTTGTGTAGAGGCACTTCATATTTGGACATTTTCCCACAAGATTGGCTAAAGAATCGGGGCATACTCACTACTGCGGGAGCTCACACAGATAGCAGATTCCCTCAGTCAACTACTTGACCCTCATGAATAGTTGCTGGGCAGGGGAAGTGGTCCTCAACCTGTTTCAGATATGCGGTTATCCGGAGGTGGATTTCTCTGCTGCCCTAAACAATGCCATGTGCCCCGCTTTTACTAGCTGTGGCCAGCTCCCAAGCATCTCGACAAGAAAGCTTTTACCCTGTCATGGAGCAGGGACTTCCTTTGTGGTTTTCCACCATTTCCACTGATCTCCAAAGTGCTGCAGCTCGTCACTGCCCATCTTTCCACATTTGCTTAGCTTCCAACAACCGGAGCAGCTGCTGACAACACCTGCAATAGTTCTGTGTAAGTACCCTTTCTCCAGGACCAAGCAGAAAGTCAGTCCTCACTTATGGGTGACATCGGCGCCGATGGAGCCCCCATACGGACATCGGCGCCGATGGAGCCCCCATGCGGAGCATTTCCCCAGCTTTCTATGAAAGCCTTTGGGAATACTACACACATGCGCGGTCCCCTTCCTGCCTAAAGGTGCCATCTTGCTCAGTCTCTCTTTTTCCGTGGAGCCCTTCGGACGTTTGTCCTAGTCACCCGGGAAAAGTTGACGTTTTTTCGAAGATTTCTTCGCCTTTTTCTCCGAGTTCGCCAGTTCCCCTTCCCGCCAGGTTCGGTACACCGGTATCGAGCCTGTTCTCTATTTTTCAGTTTTTGTCTTTCGTGGCTGGCGTTGGCGCCGTTTTTTCTGTTTTCCCTGGAAGGCCGGTCTTTTGACCTCGCGGGGGCCCTTTTTTCCCCGATGGCTTCCAGTGGTTTCAAAAAGTGTGATCGGTGCAAGAAACTAATGTCTCTCACCAACACACACGACTGCTGCCTTCGGTGCCTCGGCCCGGATCATGATCCCATGATCTGTGGCCCGTGTGGCAAAATGTCCACCAAGGCACTTCGAAGCCGTCAGCACCAGAAGGAAAGGATTTTTTTGGATTCTGCCTCCGGCCAGGCCCGGACCTTGTCTGAGGCCTCGACGTCTCAGGAGTCTGATCCTGAGCATCGCCGGGGTTCCTCGGACAGGGGGTCCCATGACCGGGAACGCAAGAGGAAGAAATGGCTCACGAGGGCGGCGTCGGAAGAGGTCCCTGGTTCCTCGAGGGCCCAGGTCTAAGACCCCCGACCGCCGTCCCGGGCCTTTGGAGCAGGAGAAGCCGTCCAAAGTACCTCGTGTAGAGCCGGAGACTGTCGGACACGTAAGTCCTGTAGTCCTCGTGGACTCTCCTCCAAGGGAGCCAACGTCGGGCCCGGCACCCGAGTCGGTGGCTGCTGAGTCTCCTGAGCTTGGACTCAGGCTGACAGCCTTGGAGTGCAGATTGTCTGCCTTCATGGAGCAGCAGCGGGTACTGATGGCCAGCCTCGCTGGTGCATCGGCCCCGACCACCGGGACATCGACGTCGAAGTCGACCCCGGAGACCGAGCTGATACTCGAGACCATGAAGGCTCGAAGTCATCCTCGGTCAAGGTCTCCCTCGACCTCCCGCTCGGAACCAAGGGTGTCGACGCCGGTGCCTTCAGCGTCGGGGCGGGTGCCACCTTGACCCGCACGGTCGGAGCCACTCGACTCCTCTTCGGATGAGTCAGCCTGGGAGACGGAGGATGAGGAGTCCCCCGATACCTTTCGGACTCGGTGCGTCCCGTCGGACTCACCGCAGTCCGAACCCCGGAGTAGGTCCCCTCCGGAGGACACCCGGTTCTCGGAGTTCGTGCAGGACATGGCCAAGGCCTTGGCGATTCCTGCAGACCCCGAGGAGGAGCCTCGAGCCGAGGAGCTTGAGGCCCTCCAGTATGACTCTCCTCCGAAGGAGGCCTTTACCTGTGCCAGTTCCTCCGATGCTGTAACGGCTCCTCTTCCGGATGTGGGAGGCACCGACCTCGGCGCCGGTCTTGAGCAAGCGAGTCGATTCCATTTATCGACTCTGTAAGAGCCCTGGCTTCCAAAAGGCACAGCTGCCGCACCATTCATGGTGGTGAAATCGGCCATGCATCGTCTGAAGAGCCAGAAGATGCACTCTGCGGTGCCCCCCGGCAGGGAGGCCCGGAACCTGGATGCTTTCGGCAGAAAGTGCTTGTTCTAGTTCAGACGGACAACCAAGTAGCCATGTTCTATGTGAACAAACAGGGCGGCACTGGGTCCAGGCCTCTATGCCTGGAAGCACCGGCCCTTTGCTCTTTTGCCCTTAGGCACCAGATGTTGCTGAGGGCTGTTTATCTTCCTGGCCAGGAGAACTTTCTGGCAGACCACTTAAGCAGAATTCTGCAGCCCCACAAGTGGAAGCTGCACCCTTTGGTGGTTCAGCAGATTTTCCTGAAATGGGGACTTCCATCCATGGATCTCTTTGCCAGTCCCCTGAATCACCAGCTGCCCAGGTTTTGTTCCAGGCAACCGCATCCCCTAAGGGTGGCGGCGGATGCCTTCCTGATTTCATGGTCCCAGGGCCTGCTATATGCGTTTCCTCCCACGCCTCTGGTGGCCCGAACCTTGTTCAAGATTCTCAGACACAAGGCCTCAGTACTTCTGGTTGCTCCCAGGTGGCCGAGGCAGCCCTGGTTCCCCCTGCTACTTCAACTTGCAGTGGAGACACCCATGCCTCTGGGATTCCAACCCGACCTCCTCTCTCGGGATCAGGGTTTCCTTCTGAATCCCAATCTCAAATCTCTCCATCTGATGGCATGGAGGCTGCAATGGTAGTTTTGGCTCCCTGGGGCCTACCTCAGGAAGTGGAAGAGGTGGTCTTGGCTTCTAGAAAGCAATCCACCAGGAAAACATATGCCCTGAAGTGGCAGAGGTTCTCCTTGTGGTGTCAGCAACGCAAGGAAGATCCTTTCGGCTGCACTGTGCCAGTAGTACTCCAGTACCTTCTGCACTTGTCCAATCAGGGCCTTAAGTCCAATTCTGTTCAGGTCCACCTCTCTGCCCTGGCAGCTCACCACTCAATGGTGGAGGGACGCTCTTTGTCGGTTCACCCTTTGGTGTCCAGGTTTCTCAGAGGCTTACTGTTGCTCAAGCCTCCTCTCCGTCCACCGGCCCCTGAGTGGGAGTTGAATGTGGTCTTGCAGCAGCTTACTCGCCCACCTTTTGAACCCATGGCCACATGCCCTTTCCTGGAAGACACTATTTCTAGTGGCCTTGACCTCGGCCAGGCGAGTGAGTGAACTTCAAGCCCTGGTCTGTGACAGGCCATACACTCGCTTCTATAGGAACAGGGTAGTCCTTAGGACTCATCCTAAGTTCCTCCCCAAGGTTGTCTCCTCTTTCCATCTCAACCAAGAGGTGGTTCTTCCAACATTCTTCCCTAGGCCTCATGCCAGTCGGGCTGAGACAGTCCTGCATACCCTGGACTGTTGGAGGGCCTTATCCTTCTACCTTGAGCGTACGCAGGGGCATTGGAGGGCTACTCAGCTCTTCGTATCTTTTGACCCCAATAACTTGGGGGTACCTGTGTCCAAGCGTACCTTGTCCATCTGGGTGGCTGACTGTATCACCTGGGCTTACAGGGCAGCTGACCTTCCTTTGCAGGGTCGGGTCACGGCCCACCGTGTCAGGGCAATGGCTCTCAGCAGCTCATCTCCGCTCTGTACCGTTGGCAGACATCTGCAGGGCTGCAACTTGGTCCTCAAGCCAGACATTTGCGGCCCATTACTGCCTGGAGCGGGAGTCCCGCAGGGACAGTGCTTTCGGTCAGGCAGTGCTCCGGAATCTCTTTGAGGTTTAGGCAACTCCAGCCCTCTGGTTGGGCCACCGGTGGAGGTATGTTTTCAGTGAAATCCTTCCTCTGATGCTGCAGCTAGAGGGAGCTCATTTTTCAGCTCTGGGTCCCCGGTAGCCTGAAGCTGGGGAGTCCCATAAGTGAGGACTGACTTCCTGCTTGGTCCTGGAGAAAGAGTAGTTGCTCACCTGTAACGGGTGTTCTCCAGGAGCAGCAGGAATCAGTCCTCACAACCCTCCCTCCTCCCCTGGGAGTTGCAGTTGTACATAGTTTATTTTTACATTTTTTGTGTGCTGTTTTTTAGCTGTGTCATTTGACTGAGCAAGATGGCACCTTTAGGTGGGAAGGGGACCGCGCATGCATGTAGTATTCCCAAAGGCTTTCATAGAAAGCTGGGGAAATGCTACACACGGGGGCTCCATCGCCGCCGATGTCACCCATAAGTGAGGACTGATTCCTGCTGCTCCTGGAGAACACCTGTTACAGGTGAGTAACTACTCTTTAGGCTCACAATGCATGGTTCCTTTCACAGCCAGCTACACTACCCATTTGCACAGACATAGTCCTGGAACGTCACAATTTGAACTAGACACCGGGTCACTAATAGCTCTTCCTGCTCTCGTAACTAACTATCATATATTCCATTCCACTTTAGTCACAGCTACTCACCAGACCAATTGTCAACTAAGGATTTCCTCACTTCAATTAACCCTTCACACACTCCAATACATTTAACCACCATGCCCTACCCTTCCTCATATATTATCATCCTCCTCCTTTCTCGCAATCACCTAAACATGCGCACTCACCACACCTTCCATCATTCCCATCATACAGCACTTATACAACAGCAGACTCCAACCTCTTCTCTACAAGCCTCAAAGCAGGAACACCTACAACCTAATTAAGATTCATCCATCTCCCGAACCTTGCATACCTCCCATTGATTCACCCACCATCCAACCACTCACATGTGTCCTCATCAACACCAGATCCATCTGCAACAAAATACCCATCCTGGTTAACTACATCAAGGAGAATCACATTGACATACTGTGTATAATGGAATCATGGCTTGAGGAGTCTGACAAGATCCTCTTAAATCAATTTGCTTTCCTTTCTTACCATCTCTTCAACCGCCCCAGGACACACAAAAGGGGAGAAGATATACTTATAATAGCTAAGGAGGACCTCCCAGTTTAAAACCAGCTCCACCATTGACTTGGACATCATTACCGTATCCAACACCTACCTATTAGTCTGCGTAGCATACAGACTACCAACAGCAGGGTCCAGTGACCTCTCCCCATTAATCAAAGAAGCATGTTCTGACTACCACAAAAACAGATGGTTCATTCTTCTGGGTGACCTCAACCTACCCACCTTATCCAACAAATACTCCGCACCTTTCCTCCAAGCAAAGGAAGCACTCCAGCTCAAACAAATCATCTCAGAATCCGTGCATTTCAGAGGAGGAACCCTAGACCTCTATTTATCCCAGCCACCTGGCCACACCAAAACCTTTCTTCTGTGGCCCAAAATAATACAGTGCCCTGGTCTGACCATAACCTGATCACTTTCTTCCTTCCAAACATCCCCAGAGCATCTACCCTCAAGCCCCCCCCCCACACACACACACAAATCTCACACATGGAGATTTCGGGCATTTGATAGAGACTCATTCATCAGTAACATCCTACCTTTGACACAAGATGATCCAACCAATCTTGACTCCTTAATATCCAAATGGAACATTTGCGTATCATCCTATGCTACTAGGCCCAATAGCCCATCCAGGATAGAAAGATCACACCATGTATCCTGAGCTCAAAACTCTAAAAAACAAACTCGGGCAACTAGAGCACAAATGGAGGCACCACAAGAACCCATCCAACCACTCAGCATACACAAGTTCCCTCACTCTTCTAAAGAAAAAAGAATATCACACCAGCTTACTTAAATCCTCTCTCAACCGACCTAGAGAGCTATTCGACATCTTTGAATCTGCTTGGAAGCCCAAACGCTACAAAATCTGACACCATTCTTTCTCCCACTAATATGGCACAATTCCTACAATCCAAACAAGCATACACCACAGGAAAAGCCCAACTCTCCAATGACTTCTCCAATACCCCAAACATACAAACCTGGTCAAATTTCAGCCCTCTGTCCTCCCAACAGCTGGAAGATATATCAAACCTCAACAGCACCACCTCCTCACTCAACCCAAATGACCAAGCAAGATCTCATCCCAATTATTCTTCACGTTGTCCAGACTTAACTATCACTGGGCTAGTGCCGATGGCCCTCAAGCAAGCATCCATCAGACCATTACTAAAAAATCCTTCATCCAACCCAACATCACCGTCGTCTTATGGACCCATCTCAAGTATCCCTTCCCTTCCCTTGCTAAAATCATTCAAAAAACAGTACAAGTACACCCCCCTTGATAAACATCAGCACGGCTTCAAACCCTTTCATAGCACTGAAACTTTACTGACCTCCCTCCTAGATACATTAATCAAAGGCACAGAAAAGACCACACAAGGCTTCATTCTAATTTTTCTCAACATCTCTGCAGCCTTTGACTCGGTAATCTATGACCACCTCATCTCACATCTCCATGCAATTGGCCTTAGAGATACAATACTACAGTGGTACCAGTCCTACCTGGCCGATCGATCCCAGCAAGTCAGAATTGGATCAGAAACCTCTAACCCATTCAAATTACTTAAAGGCTTACCTCAGGGCTCTGCATTATCCTCCCTGCTGTTTAACATTTTTATCCGTCCTATAAGTAAAATAATCCAGAACCATAAGATCCTCTATCATCTGTATGCAGATGACATTTTAATTTATGCACCGTTCCGACTAACAACCCTGACTACTTTACAATCAGCCAGTGCCTTGAAGCAGTCATCTAATGATTCAGCCACCACAACATGCACATTAATTCCAACAAAACAGAAGTCCTTCATATAACCAAGAACTTCACATTCTCCCCAACAGCCACAGTCAACTTGGCCAACTTAACACTACAAGTAAAAGAGCAAGTAAAATACCTTGGCATAACACTGGTCCAAAACCTGAACTTTCATGCCCACATCAAACAAGTTACCAGAGCTGCATACTTCCAAATGAAAACAGTCCAAAACCTCTGACCCCTATTGGACCAAAACGACTTCAGAAATGTCTGTCAAGTCCTCATCACCCTCATATTTGATTATGCGAGCATAATATACCAGGGGCTCTCCAAATCCGCTCTACGCCCCTTACAACGCGTACAGAATACAGCTGCCAGAATAATCACGGGCATTAGTCAATGGACACATATTACCCATATACTGAAGCAGCTACATTGGCTTCCCAACCACATAAAGGTCAAATACAATGTGTCTCTTATCTTTAAGGCCATCTACCACCTTTCGGTGGGCATCCTTCGTCCTCTCATTCGCCAGCCTCTAAATAATGGAACAAGGAGAAAAGCCAACCACAACCTCCTATCAGTACCAGCTTCATTCTCTCACTCTAACATCTTCACCTCCAGCAGAGCCTTCTCCTTCTAGGCATCCACTATCTGGAACGCCCTCATCCCAGAGATACGATCACTTACAGACATTGGAGAATTTTGACGCAAGCCTTCCTTTTCCTGGATCATTTTGGATCCGACATTTAACATCCTCCAGAGCTCTCGCAATGTTTTCCCTGTTTCCCCTGCTGTTCACCCATTGATCAGAACCATGTATCATAAGTTTTCCTCCATTAGCTAAATTTAAACCAAACTCAGTTTATTCACCTGAGTTCCATAGAAAATGATTCTGATAATGTTACACTTGTTACTTGCTTCATTTACTTGTTAACATGTAATTTACTTTGTATACTTGTTCCATATATCCATCAGTTCTTGTTAACTTTAGTTCACTTGGTTTACCTTCATTCCATGTAATGTTACTTTTTCTAATTTGTTCCCTGTACACCGCTGTGACTGGTAGATAGAGCGGTATAAAAAAGTTGCTAAATAAATAAATAAAATAAACAACCAGGTCTCCACGTACCTCATAGCTCCACACTGGCCCAGACACAACTATTGCTTCCCCTCTTCCTCAGCCTGTTGGTAGAATCACCGAGCTCCTTAAGGAATCACCTATCCCTCCTCACCCAGCACGACAGTCACCTGATGCATCCCAACTTGAACTCACTCTCCCTGTGAAAGATGAGAGGATGCTAGCCTCTTCTCTCCCAGTATCCAGAGAGGTGTGCGAGGTACTCCTCACATCATAAAAAATCTCTACCGGACAATTTTAATGTACTTAAATGGAATCACTTCTCTTGTTGGTGCCGGAAGTGATACCTCAATCCTCTCAGCTGTCCTGCAGGGTAGCTCTTTGACTATCTGATTCACCTGCGGACTCTAGTCTTCAGACAACTACAGTTCAGCTACACCTGGCAGCAATCACTAGCTATCACAACAGAGTGGATGGTATTCCCATCTCAGTGCATCCTATCATTTCCTGGTTTATGAGTGGACTCCTCAACCTCAAGCCCCCTCTAAGACCACCTGCACTGGCTTGAGACCTAAATTTTATACTAATCCAGTTAGTGGCTGGCCATTCAAGTCCCTGGTGGAGGCCTACCTCAAGTACCTCACCTGGAAGACTATATTCTTAATAGTGATAGCAACTGCACAATGCATCAGCAAGCCTGCAAGCTCTCGTGTATTATTTCCCCCAAACTCAATTTCTTGCCAGCAAAGTTGTCCTCAGGACTTGCCCCAATTTCTCCCCAAGGTGGTTTCAGCTTTCCACCTCAACCAAGCCATCGCTGTGCCCCTTTTTTCCAAAACTTCATGCCAGCACAGTGGAGGCTGTCCTGCACTCCTTCAACTGCCGGTAAGCACTCAGCTGCTATCTGAATACAATTCGGACTGTGAAGCAAAGTTCCCAAATATTTGTTACATTCAATCCAAATAACCCAGGAAAACCAGCAGCCATGCACACACTGGCAACCTGAGTGACTGATTGTATTGACTTCTGCTACGCTGGGCCTCAATCTCCGCTGGTAGGATTACTCCACAATGGCAATGGCAGTTACTATGGCCAACCTCCGCACTGTTACTCTTCGTTATTGACGAAGCTGCAACCTAGTCATCCATCCACACCCTCAACCAGCATTGCTATGTTGAAAAAACAGTACAACGCCAACTACAAGACCATATTGACATCAATGCCCCACTGGACATCCATCAGCACGGTTTTAAACCCCAACACGGAGTTAACACACTACTTACTTCCCTCTTTGACAATCTCCTAAAAGGCATAGACAACATAAAGAATGGATTCCTGCTTGTATTCATGGACATCTCTGCAGCCTTCGACACCGTGTCACACGCCAGACTATTGTAACGCCTGCAGAAAATAGGATTATGCAATAATACTCTCAAATGGTTTACTTCATACTTGGAAAATAGAACACAAGAAGTCAAATGCGCACAAAATAAATCACCACATTTCCCCGTCACGCAGGGAATACCACAAGGCTCAGCCCTATCATCAATGCTCTTTAATATTTACATTCAGCCCATATGTAACATCATCAAAAGTCACAAGCTCCAATATCACATTTACATTGACGACATGCTGTATGCCCCAGTCAACCTACTAGCACTCAACATCACAACTATAACCAGATGCCTTGAAGATATGAACACCTGGTTCGCAGCCAATAATATGACAGTCAACTATGATAAAACTGGGGCAATGTTCATCACCAGGAACACTACCTTCACTCCACCATAAACCATCAGCATTTTAGATAAGCTTATAGTAGTTAAAGATGAGGTTAAATATCTGGGCATCACAATGGACAGAGCACCAAACCTGAAATCCCACATCACAAAAACCGCAAACAAGGCCTATCAACGCTTAAGGATCATCAGAAAACTCAAGCCATTACTTCACCAGGATCACTTCCGCACAGTATGCCATGCACTCATTACACCTCTGCTTGACTATGGAAACTTTTTATATCAAGGCCTCCCTCAACAAACCCTACACCCACTCCAAATGGTGCAAAACACTGCGGCACGCATCATTACAGACACTCCAAGATCTGAGCACATCACCCCAGTCTTACAGCAACTACACTGGCTACCCATGATGGCCAGAGCAAAATTCAAAATAATCCTAATCATCTTTAAAATCATCCACCAGCTCTCAGCAGAGGCACTCCAATACATCATAACGAAGGATACCTGCAACAGACCGAGAAGAACCAATAAAGATAACATGATCGGCACGTCTGCAGGATTTCACAAGACTAAACAACTTCAAAAAGAGCTCCCTCCTTACTAGCACCCACACTCTGGAATTCCCTCCCTACAAGCCTGAGAGCATTAGATGACCTAATAGATTTCCGAAAGGACCTCAAAACATATCTCTTTATTGAAACTTATCAGCAGACAGAAAATAGTACCCACCCAAACGGTAATACATCTATTGCCGATAATTCGATACTCACCCCAAATAGACATACAAGGTATTGACATAACATCAATTCAATACCCACTCACCCCAAACAAACATAATATAACATTGTTAATTAACTCGTACTGTCTAAATGTTACCCTTAGGATAAATGTAACCCTCCAATTGTTCTGTCTAGATGTTAAGTTCCCCTATGTTAAATGTAACCCTCCATTTGTGATGTGACCACTTTTATTGTAGGATAAGGTGGTATACAAATCTGTTTAAATAAAATAAATAAATAAATGTTGCTACTTCCACTTCAACAGACATGGCAGTAAGGCAGTCCCCTCTCCACAGTCTTCCCTATAAACTCATCCTTCCTGCTTTCCTGGGGTCACCATTACACTAGAGGCAGATCATCCATGATATCCCTAGCTCTGGAATCATCAGCAAGTGTACCTGCATATTCTCTGCTTGTCCTTGGAGAAATTGCTTACCTGTAACAGTGGGTTCTGCGTAGACAGCAAGGAAATGTAGCCACACTTCCCTCCCTCAGCTGGACTACAAGGATTAAAAAACCTTGAAGGCCTGGAGATTACCAAGGACTATAATGAGGTCAACAAATGCTGTAAACCTCTGCTTTGAATGGACTGGTGTGCTTAGACAGTGTCAGGGAGCATGGAAACCCACACACATGCTCACAGCCTATTTAAAAAGAAAAAAAGCTCCAGACCACGCTGCAAGGATCTGTCCAGATGATGTCACCCAGCAAGCATGGCTGCATTTCCCTGCTATGGAGAAACCCCCATTATAGGTAAGCAACTTTGATTTCTGTCTCCCCTCCTTTTGGGAGAGGAAGTGGCCTATTTTTATTTTCATTGGTTACATTCAGGTACAATAGGTATTTTCTTGTCCCTGGAGGACTTCCAATCTAATTTTGTACCTGAGACAATGGAGGGTTAAGTGACTTGCCCAAGATCACAGGGTGCAACAGTGAGTGGGGATTAGATGACCACACGTTGGGAGGAGTAACGGCTGAGAACCAGGAAAGCCAGGTTCAAATCTTGTTTCTGTTACTGACATGCCTTGTGACCTTGGGTAAGTCACTGACTTCCATTGCCTCAGGTGCCTACATAGATTGTCATCTCTTTGGGGAAGGGATATCCTTAATACTTAATAGTGCTACGTATGTCCAGTAGCACTATAAAAATAAGTAATAGTATTACTTTGGTATGGTTTGGATGTTAGAAATATGCTGCCAGGCCATCCATCCCCAGAGGTTGGTTGCATGTAAATTTGTAAAATACTAGAATCTTGTCAAGTACACTCTTGTCCTGTCTGAATAAAAGCTGCTATATAAATCAAAATTATTGCTATCATTTGCTTTCACTACAATTGGGAAATCCAACTCTGACATTTTACAAATTGCATAACCAAATACAAATAATGATGTATAGGTTTGAATTATTGATTAGATCACAGTTCAGTGTGAATATATGAAAGTTCACTGACGGTGTCATTTGGGCTTTTTTTGCTGGGAACTATTTGATGTGGTTTTTATTATGTTAACTTTAACAATATGAATTCACATTGGATAATCAAAAAATAATGATCATTCTCTTTTCATGAGCTGCAGCACTGTTTGAATAATATTTTGCTTTCAAAGTGTATATACTGTAGCCCAATGGTTCTCATCCTTTTCTCTGTCAAAACACACCTGAACAGTGCTTGAAGGCACATGGGATCATCAGGTGGAAGGAGAGCCTTTGACGTAGCTGGCGTGGACGTCTCTCATATTCTTTCATGTTCCATCCTCTCTCATGCCCACAGGCTCAGCTCTTTCTTTGCTTATCCCCTTTTTCTCATGCTCCTCGGGTTCATCCTGTCTTTCACACTTTTGCAGGTGCATCCCCTCTCCCTTATCACCTCCCCCCAACTTACCACCTCTTTCCCCTTTCATACCTCCCCACTCTGCCAGTCACCTCTTTAAACGTGCCCTCTCTGCCTAGCTGTCGGAACCAGCAGGAGGGAAAGGAGAGCCTCAAGCCATCCTTTCCTCTTCTAGGTAGCAGTGCCAGTGACTGCAACTGCAGCTAAGAGGGCGGGAAGAGGACCTCATTTTTCCACTCTTGGCTGGCAGGCAAGCAGAAGTGTGAAGCAGCAATAGGGATTTCATGTACTTGGCTCTCCTGTTCTATAATCTTCATAAATAGGAGGTAGGTTACTTTTTATGTAAAGCATGGGATTGCTGTACATGTCAAATTTTCAATGGCACGCTTCTTAGTTCTTGGCGACACCCCAGTGTATCACAACATCCTCTTATCCAGTACAATTGCCAGTTTAAAAAAAATATATATATATATATACATACATACACACAAAGAAACAGGACCAACCTACATTGTGCTATGTAAAACCAGATACTGCAAATGGAAGTAGAATTTTGAACATGCCAGTGTATCACAACATCCTGATTGAGAACTACTGCTTTAGACTGTAGTACAGTTCAAATTCTACTTCCATCTGCAGTATCTGGCTTTATCTTTATGCAGGTGCTGGATATACCACTAGGGCCAAAGCATAAAAGCGGTTTACAAAATAATAGGCTGCCAATAGCAAGAAAAAGGATAGAGGAGGAGAAAAAGGTAGAAAATAGTAGAAAAGGAGGGACAAAACAGACAGAAGGACTCATACGCATATGGCTGGTCAGTTAGGATGAGTTGTAGGAAGAACTAAAAACAAGCTGGAAAAAAGTGAGTTTTCAGAGCGGCCTTAAACCTGGGGAAAGAAGGCTCAGAAAGGGGGAGAGAATTCTACATCGCAGGACCCAGAAAGCAGAAAGCTGCACCACATAGCACTGTATAGGTTGCTCCTGTTTGTGTGTGTGTGTATATATTTTTATTTTTTTTAACTGGCAATTGTATTACTGGTAGTTCCATTCGATTGGCCTAATTTCAACATCTGGGGGTATGCTCCAGGCATAAATAATGAGCTGTGCAGATTGCCTCATGATTTCTGTCCCCTACATCAACCATCCTGATTGGCTAATTTGGGGCTCACATATGTGCAAAATTGGTATTCGTGGTTGAACTTTTTCAGTATCCCTAAGTAAATAGAAGCTGAAACAACTTCTACAAAGTACAAAGTTAAACACTTACAAACACGCAATACTACTATTACTAATCATTTGTATAGCGCTACAAGGCATATGCAGCGCTGTACATATAGATGTAAGACTCAGTCCTTGCTCCTTAGAGCTTACAATTTAATCAAGACAAAAAACAGCGAAACTGGGGACTAGAGTATGGTAAGATGCACTTTAGTGGACAAGAGAGTGAGGATCCAAAAGCCTTAATGCAACAACTGACTATTCTTTAATCTGTTGTGGAGAAAGCAGATTAAATAATAATCAATTGTATGAAGGTTTTGTATGTTTATAAATGTTAATTTACCTTCTTTTAAAGTGAACTTTCTATTTACAAAGCACATCTTTTTGCACATTTTAATGCATAATTATTATTTGAAGTTTTTTGCATGTTCAGAATAAGAAATCGGTGACTATAGCAGATACAGTATTTTTGTAACACCCCCTTTGTCAGAATTAACAGTTTTCAAATGTTTTTGTAGCCAGCTAAGAGTCTTTCTGTTTTCTTTTGGAATTTTTCTCTCTTCCTTACTTAACAGTTCTAGCTTAGAAATATTAGGTCTCTTGCATGCACTGCATGCTTGAGATCTCCCCATAGGTTATCCATAATCAAATTAGGGGACTCTGAAGGTCATTCCATAACTTTCATATTTCTTACCTGAAATATCCAGCCTCTTTTGAGCTTCAGTTTCTTCACTGACTGGGTGGCATTAGCTCTCAGGATATGTTGATATTAATTTGAATCCATTCTTTTTTCCACCTACAAAATACAGTACTTGTGCCACTGGCTGCCACATAACCCTAAAGCATAGTAGATCAATCCCTGTGTTCAAGGGGTTGGCATGTATCTTGTGTGCTTGTGGATGAATAGTTTTCATTTCATCAGTCCAAGCACTTTGTTCCAAAACATTTCAAGCTTTTCAAGGTCTAGGCGCATTTATCTGGATATTTGCAGCAGCAGGGAAAAGGTTGTCCCAAGTTTTCTAGATAGTCGACTGAATATTGCCATTATTCAGATAAGTTATGCCTCTGTCTGCATTATCCAGATATTCAGCGCCAGCCACTATCCAGATAATGGCATTGAATAGCCAAACCTTTTAGCCACGGTGGCTTAAAAAAAACGCTGACCACTGCAGCTGAAGATTGACACTTTTTTATAGTAGCAATTAAGTGGAAGGGTGTGCAAACCTTTGCAGCTACTATATTTACTTATAATTATTTTCAAACTGTTAAAATCAGCAAATAGTTATGAATTAAAATGTGCATAGCTTCTGTTCATGTAGGGATTCATTGACATATACAATTTGACCAAGGGCATTTAACCTTTTGCACACAGCTATTTGTAAAGCCCTCTCTGTCTGGCTCTCCAGAATTACCTTCATCAGCTTATATATGAGAACAAAAATGATGGGGAGGTACTCTAAATGGCGTTCAGAAATGCTTGTACATAATAATTTTTTTGTTGACGGTGTCTCTTTCAGTGTTTGCATATGCCAATTATAAATTTAATAAATGAAACCCAGAACTCTACATGCATGCTTTATAACTCCACGGACTGCCTTGTTTCTTCCTACATAAGTGAAATGGTACAGTTTATTAATATTCTTGCTTTTTTGCGTACTGACCTTTGTACTGCCTTGACCCTTCCAAACCTATATTTAATTTCTTTGGGGTCAAAGAGCAATGCTGTGTGCCAAAAGAACTGAAAGTGGAGTCCATTTGCACATAAAATGGGCTGTGCTGACCAACCACCATCTGCACACATTTGGTGATCAGTCGCATGTTTGTAAATTTTATATATAAAATTGTAGTCAAAACACAAACTGAAATCATGATTTCCCTCAGTGGTCAGAGTTAGAATGCAGAACTGTTTAAATACTGTATTCCTTGTAAATTAAGTAAAAAGAAATGTTAAGGCTGGTGCCAATATTTTTGTTAATGAAATGTTTAATGTCATACTACCGTCTGGTCAGAATTCTCTGTGTATAGTCTAGGCCGGAAGCCATTTTATAGCTGCAGGCCTAATTGTGTAACTTTGCTTTCATAATGTTTGTTATACCTACTGTTGTTTCTTTCATATAAGTATGACATGTAAATTGTCATAATAATAAAAAAAAAATACGAAAGTGTCACATGCTGATGTGGAAAGTGTCCTGCCTCAGTGAGGGTGAGAGTATAGTTAATAAGTGACAGAAAAGGGCCTAGTTCGATCTTCTCTAAACCATTGAAAGTGAATAAAGTAATTGCCCAAAATATTTTTGTGGGTGACACAGCGATTTACTAGCAGAAATTAGCTTTTATAAAATTGCCTGCCTCGTTTGTAAGTTAAATAAATGTATGCACATATTCTTTTTGGCAGCAAGCAGAGGTACTTTCAGGGGCAAGATTTTCCAAACATACTTTTCCAAATTCAAGCATATACATAAATTAATCCAGATAATTTGTGCATGCTGGAGAATTGGTGTATCTCCAGCAGCAAGCAGGAATGCAGTCTTCACATATGGGTGAATGCCACCGACGGAGTCTGTGCAGGAACACTCTCCAGCATCCAGTGGGAGCACTCCATTGTGCCTGCCTGCCCAACTCCTCTCAGTTCTTCGATTTCCGCGGAGCTAGCAGGAGTACAATCCTGTCACTGCCAAAAAAACTCTTTTTGTGGAATATTGTGCTTCTGCCTTCCCATCACCGCCGGTTCTGTCGATTCAGACACTGGCACCAATAATTCTATTTTTTTTAATATATTTTCTCTACATTTTTACATGGGTTTCACCACTAAACTAGGCCTCTAGGTCTCCATAGCCTTCTGTTCAACCTTGAAAACAACCATTAAAGGCATGGAAAAGCCAACTAGTGGCTTCAAAAAATGTACCAAGTGTGCCGGTACCATATCAGTCACTGATAAACATGACTGGTGTCTCAAATGTTTGGGCCCTCACCATCAACCCAAATCATGTCCTTTGTGTCAGCAGATGACTAAGAGAGGCCTAAAGAACCGAGCCAACAAGTATGGATCGTTGTTTGCCTCAGGCTCTGTTTTAGTGGCTTCCACTTAATCGAGGGCATCGACTTCCTTGCATGGGTCTCAGGTTTCTTTAAAGTCCAAACATAAAAATAAGTCAAAGTCTCTAGCCACTCCCAGTTCATCAGCATTGAAGACCAATACTGAGAGAAGTCCCAGCATGAGCATCGTGACTCCCTTAGGGATGCTTCCAATGCAGACCAACCAGCCAAACAGCTCTGGCGGGAGGATCTATCCTCCAAAGTACAGGAAAGGCTCTGGAATGCTCCTGAGGAATCAACCTCTGGAGAGCTACCGGTTCCATGTTCTGGGATGGTGGCTCAAAGCCCTGTAGATGACTCCACCCAGACATCGGCCATTTCCCTGGACCAGTGCATGCTGGTTCTCAAGAGGAATTTGGCTGCACTCCTGGCAGCCTCAGTACCAATAACATCTAGAGCTCCAGGAGTGCAGGCATCTGCACCCGTGTACTGCCAGCCGGTCCTCAAATCAACATCTTCTGAACCCCCTGAGGCCGATACCTGAGTTGGAGCTGATCCCCAGCACCCAACAGTCTCAAGCTGCCATGGCTCTCGATTCCGATACATCCGAGCATCGGCATCGGCATCGATCCACGACATCCAAGAAGCATCGAGGTCAAACCCTAGACTGTCGATACTTCAACTTCTTGCCAGACTCTGATTCCAGTTCTTCAGAATCTGATGAAGGATCACTCGATTCCCGAGAACTCCCAGACATCCCTTCGGACCCTTCACCACCTCAGGAACGGTGTCTGTCCCCACCAGAAGATATGTCCTTTCAGAAATTCATACGTTACATGGCAGCAGGGCTTTCCATCACTGTAGCCTTAGAAAAGGAACTGAGGTCAGAGGAATTGGAGATACTCCGATACCCTCCCATGCCCAAGGAGGCATTGTATCCTGCAGGATCTTATGCTCCGTATATGGGAGGCTCCGCTCACAGTTCTGCCTGTCAGCAAGAGGCTCAATACCATGTATCGAGTACCAGAGTGCCCAGGATTCCAAAAACCTCAGCTCCCCCCCCCCCCCCACTCAATGGTGATGGAATTGGCGATGCACTGAATAAAAAGCTCAAAGAACCATTCATCCATGCCTCGGGCAGCGACTCGAGAACACTCAATGCCTTTGGGCGTCGATGCTTCAAAGTTTGCATGTTGGCCTCCAGAATAAACTCGTACATGCTGTACATGGGCCTATTTCTGAAGGATGTCACCAGGGACCTGGACACTTCGACCCCGCTGCTTCCTGAGGATAAGTGGAGTGCATTCCAGACACTCTTGATGCAAGGCCAAAATACTTCCAAGTTTCTTACCAGAGCCTCTTGATGCCTTTGAATCAACAAGCAGAGCTTCAGCATTGGGGCTCGCAGAATGACCTGATTACAGACATCAGATCTCGAGCAATGGGTCCAGGATAAACTGGCCAATATCCTAGGTAGTGGAGAAAACCTGTTTGGTAAGGACTGGAGGGACAAGACCAGAGAGATTGAGATAGATGATCTCATCCTGAAACGCCTGTCCAGGAAGACAGCTGACCCATCCAAGAGAGAGGCTCTTCCCAAGAAGACTTTCTGTCCTAAGAAAAAGAGATAGTATCCTTCTTGCCCACCTTCAGCTGCCTGTCAGCCTCAGCATCCTCAGCAGAGGCAGCAGGGCCCTCGCCAACCAAAGAAGCTTCACAGGTACAACCTAAACAAATTCATAGTCCGAGAAAAATTTAAATTTAATAGATAAACCACCATTGTATTTAGTTTCCCCTATTTCGCCAAGTTATACCTCCTGTTAAATGTAATGACCAGACAGATGTAAACTGTTGGATGTTTTCTGTTTAATGTAAACCGCGCTGATGTCTAATAGTGCGGTATATAAGAATTGTTAATAAATAAAATAAATAAATAAAAAATGGTTTCTCTAGGAACTATTCTCCCATACCTCCAGAGACACGATTGGCTATGTTTTCTAGACCTGAAAGAGGTGTACACGCTTTAGTGAGCCATCCCTTGCACAGACAATATCTGTGCTTCATGTTTGAAGGAAACCATTATCAATATCGGGTTCTCCCCTTCAGTCTAGCCTCTGCCCCAAGGGTCTTCACTGCCTACCTATGCATCTTGGGGACATTCATTTTCCCTTACTTAGACAACTGGCTGATCAGGGGAGACTCAAGATAAGACTCTCCCTTCATCATACCATTACAGATCTTCAACACCTGAGATTTGTCATAAACTTTCCAAAGTCTCACCTCACTCCAACCCAATGACTGGAGTTCACCGGAGCACTCTTAGACACTCAGCAGGTCTGAGCTTTCCTCTGACAGATTTGCTGTGCCCACCTCATCAAGCTAGCAAGAGGGATACAAGAGCAAAGCAGAGTATCATCTCAAGAGATGCCAAGGTTATTAGGACAGATGGTCTCCACAGTCCATGTCATCCCCTATGCTCAATTATACATGTGAGATGTGCAATCGACACTGTCCTCTCAATGGATGCAAGCGAAGGGGCTTCTCAGAGGTAATATCCGCATCACCCGATCAGGTCCCTTCAGTGGTAGTGTTACCCACAAAACTTACTTGTCGGGTCACCTTTTCAGATGCCTCCACCTCGATACACCCTGACAACGGATGCTTCCAAGCTGGATTGGGGGGGGGGCACATCTGATTGACCTGACCACACAACAAGAGCTGTGGACACAACAGGAATCTGCCCTGCAGATCAACCTGCTAGAACTATGGGTACTGACAAATGCTCTTCAGGTTTTTCAACCCCAACATTCGGGGCAACCTGTTCTAGTCAGGAGAGACAACCAAGTTGAGGTTCCTCTACAAGGAAGCGATTCGCCTATGGTCCTTTGCCATCTCACACTGCATTCACCTTAAGGCGGTGTACCTTCCAGGCGAACTCAATGTCCTTGCGGACAAGCTAAGCCGTATCCTTCATCCACGCGAATGGACCTTGCATCGGGACACGGCTGCTTGGATCTTCCAGACATAGGGAACCCCACTCAGAGATCTTTTTGCCACTCTGCAAAACACACAGCTTCCATGCTTCTGTTCCAGGGTTCTGTCACTGCACAGACAGACCCCGGACACCTTCCTTCTCCATTGGGGACAGGGACTGCTTTACAAATTCCCTCCCATCCCCTTGATACCCAAGACTCTGTTCAAACTACAGGCTGACAGGGGCTCCATGATACTCATAGCCCCCTTCTGGCCTCATCAACTGTGGTTTCCTCTGCTTCTTTGCCTTGCACAGATTCAACCACTCAACCTGAGATGTGCACCCAATCTCCTTTCTCAGGACCACAGGATGCTCCTCCATCCCAATCTGCACTCACTACGCCTGATAGCATGACTGCTGAAAGGCTCGTACTCGCTGACCTCAACCTTCCACAGGCAGTCAAGGATGTCGTCCTAGCTTCTTGTAAGGATTCCACCAGGCGATCTTATGCTTTCAAATGTAGGACTCTTACACAGAAACTACACAAACAAAATACTGCAGCTCAGTCCTATATGCCAGACACGTAGTCCATGAATAAGGGATCACAATTTAGAAATATGAAGACAATGATTGAACTGGGAACCTCAAAAGCCAAACTTGGAATGCACTACAACACTGAAGAAATAAAACTATAAATTAATTTCCTCTTGTACTGAACAAACGCAAAGACATATTCCAGTTAATAAATTCAAAATAAAATAAATTTCTCTCTCTCTTTTCTTGTTTGGGCATTTTATTTTTTAGTCACAATTGACCTAGTCTCTCTTTTGCTTTCTTCATATCTTCTGCTAACTCTCCATTGTCTGCTGTCCATTTGTCCTTTCTTCTCTCATCTCATTTTTTCCACTCTCTCTCTCTACATCCACCTTGTTTCTTCCATCCTACACAAAGTGTCTGTCCCCCAGCCTTTTTCTCCAATCCAACTGCAGCTTCTGCCCCCTTTCAGCTCCCCAGTATCACACTTTTCCAGTCTTCACTGGCTTCATCTCCCTTCCACTCCCAGCCCTTCCCAGCACCAGCTCCCTTTTAGTCCCAGCATGAGCTCACTTGTCCCCATCCCTTCCAGCATGAGCTTGCATCTTGTCCCAGCCCCTCCCAGCACAAGCACGCTTCTAGTTCCAGCCCTTACCAGCATCAGCTCCCGTCCAGTCCCTGTCCCTCCCAGTATGAGCTTGCATCTTGTCCCAGCACAAGCACGCTTCTAGTTCCAGCCCTTACCAGCATCAGCTCCCGTCCAGTCCCTGTCCCTCCCAGTATGAGCTTGCTTTTTGGCCCAGCCCATCCCAGCATTAGCTCCCTTCAGCCCCTGCCCCACTATATCAGCTGTCCTTCAGTCCCAGCCCCCCTGTATCAGTTCCCCTTCAGTCCCAGCATTAACTTCCTTCTATTCCTTGCCCCTCAGCAGCAGTCCTTCCGTGCCTTTCCCCTGAGTCACTCACCCCTTATCCTCCCTCCTCATCCCGGTAGACTGGACCTCTTGGCGTCAATCACTACACAGCCATGGTACTGTTCTTCAGTCCTACAGCTATGCTAAACCGCAGTCACCGGCACAATTGTATCACCACACTGTTAAAAGCGAAATGGGGGAACTTCCTTCTCTTGCACAAGAGACAGAAAGTTCCCCCGTTTCTCATTTAACAGTGCAGCGATGCAATCAAGCCGGCAGCTGCAGTTTAGCACTGCTGTGGGACTGGAGAATGGTCCTGAGGCTGTGTACAACAGCACATGTGAGCCAGTGAGGCACTGGCTCACCATTTAAGCTGGCCACATGTGGTGCGAGGCCTGCTAGGGAGTGGGGACCATATGCCAGCAATATCCTCCTCTTTCACCGTGGAAGTAACAGGCTGCTCTGATCTCCTGCAGCTAGTGTTTCATGCTGCTACCCTCCTGCCATGCTTACCTTGCATGGGCCCTAAGTTCAAAAGGTAAGCGTTCTCTTGTGGGGGGGGGGGGTCAACTACCAGTCCTGCTGTAAATATGTTCCTACATTTTTGTGCCCTGTGTGACTACACCGCTCGCACCGGGTTAGGTACGGTCCTGCCCCCATCTCAAGTAAAATCTAGATTTCCTTCAAAAATTTAACTTACCAACAAACCAAACTCTGCTCGCAGAGACGCCGCTGCTGCCGGGACACACCAGCTCCTCCCTTCTCGGCTCCTGCCCAATCCGGGCAGTGGGAGCGGGAACATCAGCAGCCGGCAGCAGCTAAAAGCGGCGTCCCTGCTGGGCGCGCCCGCGCCTTGCGGGCCCGCGCCTGAGGGCCTCGCAAGAGGGCCCTTTGGCGTGGCCCTTAGGCGCGGCACGAAGGCGAGCAGAAGGCAACAACAAAATGAGTCAGCTACACCAACATCATCGCAGCAGAACCCAACAAAGGACTAGACCGAGGAAAAGGACGTCAAAACCGCAAGTAGAACCCTCACTACACACCACACACTTCCTTCCACCAGACGGTCTCTTCAACTACCAACACCCCAACGGATCCGGATCTCCCTCCACGGGGAC
Organism: Ichthyophis bannanicus; assembly: GCA_033557465.1. Taxonomy (NCBI): domain Eukaryota; kingdom Metazoa; phylum Chordata; class Amphibia; order Gymnophiona; family Ichthyophiidae; genus Ichthyophis; species Ichthyophis bannanicus. The sequence goes on along the minus strand of CM066035.1, from coordinate 94,606,342 downwards.
AGGCTCCCCTCCACGGGGACAGGCTCCCCTTCCACGGGGACAGGCTCCCCTCCACGGGGACAGGCTCCCCTTCCACGGGGACAGGCTCCCCTTCCACGGGGACAGGCTCCCCTTCCACGGGGACAGGCCCCTGCTCCAAGTTTAGCTCTCCCCAATCGGGGGATTGGAGCGGCAACAAGGGCACAGCCAGACAGCAGCAGAGTGCTGCCCAATCGGGGCAGACTCAAGGCCGTACAAGGAACAGCGCGGCAAGAGTGAGCACAAAGGGAGAATCACAGCCACACATACAACAGAACACCAGAGGAAAAACAACAGCAAAGCAAGCAACAGACGAAGACTTAAGAAAAAAGGCATCACCCTAACAGAACATCACAAAAGACCAAAATGCACGTCACATACTTCCTCCCACTCTAACTACTCGTCACTCAACTCCTCCCACCAACCACACACCTACACTACCCACAAGCAAACACAACGCGGTACCCACCAACAGCATTGCCATATTTAGAAACCCAGCACACACACAAAGAAACACTCAGAACTGCCCAGACAAAAAGACCAAACAGACACAAATCAAACTCCCAATCCTGCACAAAGGAAGCACATGTAACAGCAACCTACTCAACAAAGGTAACAACGATTGAGCTCATAAACGCCAGATCAGTATGCAACAAGATACACACTCTTGTAGACCACATAGAGGAGCGACAGCCCGACATAATATGCTTCACAGAGACATGGCTCAACCCTACCGACAATGTACTACTCAACCAACTGGTACCGGACAACTACTCAGCGTACAACTGCCCACGAACCCACAAGCGTGGAGGAGGAGTCCTAATAATAGCAAAGACAAAACTAAAATTCAAGACACATAGCTTCTCCAATACTCAGCAATGTAACACAATCAGCATCAAAAACAAAGACATTGCAATCTGCCTAACCTACAGAGCACCCAGAGCTCCACCCGACGAATTAGCCTTCATACTCGAAGAAGCCTGTGCCATAACAACAAACAACAAACCAGCACTACTGATTGGAGACTTCAACCTCAAGTCCACCAATGCCAAAGACGCAGAGGCCTTCCTGCAAGCAATGACCTCACTTCAATTCACACAGATAATCAACGCTCCAACGCACAGACATGGATCTTCTCCAGACCTCATCTTCGCATCCAATTACATAACTTCAAGAGACCTAATCTCTCCACCCACCATTACCCCAGTGCCATGGTCTGACCATTACTTAATTGAGACAAAGATACGATCTCAAGAGGACCAGACAAACGAAAGAACAAACAACTCACACACACAAAGACGATTCAAGAATTTCGACAGGGACGAATTCATACAGAACACAACACAACACCTGAACATTCCTACAGATGACCTGGAGGAACAAGTTTCCAGATGGAACAGCATCTTAGCTAATGCCGCCAAACCATCCGGTGGAGGGCACGAGAAACACCAACACAACAGGAGACAAAACAAACCTTGGTACTCAGCAAAAATACGACAGGAAAAGAGGGAGCTCAGGAAGATTGAACGGAGATGGAGAAAAAACAAAACAGCAGCCGACCAACATCTCTACCTAACAAAACAAAAACAATACAATGAATGCATCAACCAATCAAAGAGGGAATTCCACACAAACTTGATAAATACTTCCATCAACAAGCCCAGAGAGCTCTTTGAAATAGTCAAGATCCTCACAAAAGAGCAAACAACAGAAGGGGAAGTACAAGTGGACCCACAGGAATTCGCCGACCACATCAAAGACAAATTCCACTCCACAGAGCGTACAACACCCAGTGGGACCACCAGGACAGACATACACACCAAAACCTGGGGCACATTCTACTCACCCTCAACAGAGCAGATATCCCACATCATCTCTACAATCAACACAAGCACTGCTCCTACAGACCCATGCCCAGTATCATGGGTCAAAGCCACCAAATCAAACTTCATTCACACCATACACAAAATAGTACACAACTCACTCACTCAAGGACTCATGCCAAAGCAACTAAAGCTTGCCTCAGTAAGACCAATAACAAAGAAAACAACACTCGACAAAAAGGATCCAGCAGCATACCGACCGATCTCCAGCATACCCTTCCTGGCAAAAATCATCGAAAAAACGGTACAACTACAACTCCAGGAACACATCGACAAACATGAAACACTCGACGACAACCAACACGGCTTTCGTCCCAACCACGGAGTCGAAACGCTACTGATCTACCTCTTCGACAGCATCCTAAGAATAATTGACAACAACAGGAAGGGAATCATAATGATCTTCATCGACATCTCCTCAGCCTTCGACACAGTGGACCACAACACGCTCCTGGAAAGACTAAAGAACACTGGTATACACGGTATCACTTTGAAATGGTTCCAATCATACCTAACCGAAAGACAGCTACAGGTCAAGGTGGGACACAACACCTCCCGACCCATAAATGTCCGTCAAGGAGTACCTCAAGGATCCGCACTTTCAGCTCTCCTATTTAACATCTACATCCAACCGATATGCGACATCATGAAAGAGAACAACATTCAATACACAATATATGCAGACGACATCATGATATACACCCCGATAGAAATCGACAACCCGGATTACTCCAAGATAACAGACTGCCTTACCCAAATGACGAGCTGGTGTCAAAACAACAACCTCGCAATAAACTACAACAAGACTGAAGCTCTAATAATCACTCGGAACCAAAGCTTCATACACCCGCCAAACATCAAGATACAAAACACTACTATTCCAATAAAATCAGAAGTGAGATACCTTGGAGTTACTCTGGACAATAAGCTAAGCCTCAAGCCACACATAGACAAAACAATACAAAAAGTCTACTACAAGATGCGAATCATCAGGAGACTGAAACCACTCCTTGCCCCAGAACACTTTCGTACCGTCCTCCAAGCACTGATAACCCCAATACTGGACTTCTGCAATCCGATATACTTGGGACTACCGAAACAAGCCCTCAAACCACTCCAGCTAGCACAAAACACTGCAGCACGAATAATATCCGGTACTGCAAGACAGGACCACATCACACCCACCTTAAAAGACTTACACTGGCTCCCAATCGGTGCACGCATCAGATACAAAACTATCATAAACCTATTTAAGATAAATCAGCACACATCAGCCAACAGCCTACACACCCTCATTCAACCAGACAACAGCACTCGTCCTAGAAGAAAACAAACACGCAACCGAGTCAGCACCCCAGGTGAATTCAAACACACACGCAAGGACACAACAGACAGAGCTCTCTCCATGGCTGCTCCAACTATATGGAACAAACTACCAGACGACTTGAGGACAACTACAGACCTCAAAGACTTTAGAAAACAGCTAAAAACCATGCTGTTCATAGAACACTATGGACACATCACATAACCTAAGAGAATGTATAACAGCACATATTGCTGTCTGTACAGATAATGTTTCACAGCACCACTGTATATAGCCCACACTGTACATAGCTCAAACCATTCTAGCACGCAACACACCACACCTTGTACATAGCTCACCCCAATCTAGCACACGATACAACACACACTCAACTAAATTGCACCCTCACTGCATGATTAACACACTCACTTTACCCGATTGTTTGCTGTGATACCACCTTGATTAATAAGATAAGGCGGTTTAAAAATACTGTTAAATAAATAAATAAATTACGTATATTTCTTCAATCAGCCTTAACTACATTTTAGTTAGATGCCATTCAATCACCTTTGGCCAAGATGGTCCTTGACACATTAAGGTCTTATATTTTGTCAGTAATATCTAACAGCCTTTCACAAAGAGGCCAGAATCCATCATCTTGTAAAGAAAACCTGCCTTGACTTCAAAATCATCTGTAATTACAGACCTAACTCCAACCTTTCTTAATATCACAAATCACTGAGAAAGTAGTATTGCTTAAATTCTTAGACTTTGTAGAAGAGACATCCTAAATAATATGGGTTGTGCCCACATCATAGCACTGAGCCAGTTCTATTAGCAGAGACAGTTGCAATCGGGATCAGTCTCAACAATGGTGCTCTTCTTGCCATACAGGAATTGAGTGTTGTTTTTGACCTGGTTGGCTCCTTCCTACTCTTAACCAGATTTGGAACATTGGTATATATGATAAGCTTGAGTAACCAAACTTTCCATGGAACTCTGAACCATATTGGATGCCTTGTGGTTTACCTCAAGGATCCTTGCTAGCATTGGCACTTCAATATCTGCCTTTCGCCTTATCCAAAGCTATGCCATCAGCATCCTTATTTATGCTGGCAATATTCCAATAGTTGCCTATACTGACTCCTACAAATTGCTGAACATTACAATCTATTTATTTAACTAGGCTTATATACTACTTTTCTACAAGTCCTAGCGGTGTATATTCAGGTACTGTATGTGTATTTCTCTTGTCCCTGAAAGGCTCACAATCTGTTTTCGTACCTGAAGCAATAGAGGGTTAAGTGGCTTGCCCAAGGCCACAAGGAGCACCTGTGGGACTAGAAACCCCAGTCCTCCTGTCTTCTCCATTCCTCTCCTCTCCTTTACCCCTTGTTCTTTATTCCCTTTTTGTCCTCTTCCTCTTTAAGTTTGATCATTTTACTGATTTGTACTTTCTTTTTGTATTTCTAATTTAAAATTTTATTGTAAATCACCTTGAAGTATTCTTTTAGGCCAAAGGGTGGTATATCAAATGCTAAAATAGACTAAACTATTGGTTTCAAGATGGACAGTATTCAGATTTGGGCAGGATTCATATGCTTTTTATATAAATGGATATCTCCAGGAACAAGCAGGAATGTAGTCTTCACACATGGGTATCGTCGGTACCGACGGAGCCTGCGCAGGAACGCTCCCCAGCATCCAATAGGAAAGCTTTTGGGAGCATCCCACTGTGCCTGCGTCGCTGCCTTCCCGCCTTTCCAAATCTCCCTCTTCAGTTTTTCATTTTCCGCGGAGCCGACAGGCAGCAAACCCTCTCACCGCAGAAAATTTTCTTTTGTGGTCGCGTCTCCCTTCACCGTCGACGCCTATACCAGTACCACCGGTCTTTTCTTCATTGTCTTCCTTCTTTTCTAAAAAAAAAAAAGTAAATAATAATTCTTCTTTTTGGAGGGTCTGTCCCCTCTAGGTGCCATTTTGGGCACTAGGCCCTCTTTTCTTCTAAAATGGAGAAACCAACTAGTGGTTTCAAAAAATGCTCAAAGTGTAGCAGTACCATTTCTGCTAACAACACCCATGACTGGTGTCTTAAATGTTTAGGTCCTGACTATGTACCATCGGAGTGTCTGCTCTGTAGAAAGATGACCAAGAGAAGCCTGCAGAACAGAGCTGCAAAACTCGGCACCCTCTTTGCTGCAGATGCGATGTCCATTGCATCGACGTCTTCCAGGGCTTCATCTTCCTCCCATGGATCTTAGGTAACTAAACCCAGATCTTCCAAGACTGGCTGGTCCTCAAAGGGTAGATATCCTTCAAAGCATCGAGATGCTACTAGTGTTGCCCTTGAGGAAAACATACCAGCAAAACAGCCCTGGTGGGAGGCCCTGGCCTCCAAAGCACTAACGGGGCTCCAGGATGTTCCAGAGGCTTCCACCTCAAGAAAACTCCTGGTGCCATGTTCTGGTATCGTAGCCGCTTCCTCCGGTACCAACTTCCAGGCATCGGCAAGGGTTATGGATCAATGAATCCTAGCCATTGAGTGCAGTCTAGCGGCCCTCTTAGCAGCTTCAATACCACTAAGACCGCTCCAGATGGTTCCGCAGTCATCGGTACCGACTGCACCTGCTTTAACCAATGTGCTTCCCCCCATGCCAGCTCTTGAATCAATATCCGGTATCGAGAGCCTGGTATCCGAGACAGTCCGACGCCGACTTTGATTGATACCGGCATCAAGCAATACAAGAACACCCGGTGCGAAGATATTTTGAGTCCTCCAATTCAGATGATTCTGATGACTCTACCAGTACCGGGGTGATTCTACCGGAGGATCCATCTCCTCCTCCTCAACGTAGGATGTCTCCTCCAGAGGACATGTCCTTTCAGGATTTCATACGTGATGTAGCCCAAGGACTTTCAATCATGGTGACTCCTGAGAAGGAGCCGAGAGCAGAAGAACTAGAAATTCTTCAATATCCGGCAGCTCCTAAAGAAGCAGCTACCCTTCCCATTCACCGAATCTTACATGATCTCATGCTAAGAATGTGGGAAGCAAGTACACAGAGAGCAGAAGCAGTGGACGACCCAGTTGCTTAGTAATAATTCCAAAAGGCTTTATTGAAGATCCCCGACGCGTTTCGGCTTGCGCCTTTCTCAAGGGGAGAGTTGTGTATCATGCACTCAGATGTCGTTTGGAAACTGAAGGACACTAGAGTCCTAAACTTGCCAAGCGGGCACAGAGGTACCAAGACCCTGTGCTCTGTAGTTAGATTCGTGAAGACGCTGCTTAGAACTGTGTGGACACAAAAGCAAGCTTCTGAAAACGTAACTGTTCGGCAAGAATTCTAGCAGAATAACACGTAGAGCGTTCTTCCACGTGTTATTCTGCTAGAATTCTTGCTAAGCAACTGGGTCGTCCACTGCTTCTGCTCTCTGTGTACTTGCTGATCCCTGCAGGAGCCCTGCTCTCCTGTGTGCTGTGTCTGAAGAATGTGGGAAGCTCCTTTAATGGTGTCCCCACACTCTTGGAGACTCGATACCATGTACCGAGGTCCACAATGCCCTGGTTTTCAAAAGACACAATTACCACACCATTCAATGGTAGTGGAATCGGCGATGCGTAGGATCAAGAGTGCTAAAACACATTCTTCCAATCCTCCAGGTCGTGAAGCGAGGACACTCGATGCCTTTGAGCATCGATGCTTTCGGTCCTCGATGTTATCAGCCAGGATCAGCTCTTACATTCTCTATATTGGAATGTTTCTCAAGGAGGTTACAAGGGATCTAGAGCTCATAGCTTCACTTCTCCCTGATGATAAAAGGACAGACTTCCTCACCCTGGTCAAACATGCCCAGAATGTGTCTAAGTTCATGAATCGTGCAACCTTTGATTGCTTTGAATGCATTAGCAGAACATCTGCTTTTTCCATCGGTGCACGTCACATTGCATGGCTTCAGGCATCAGATTTAGAACAATGGGTGCAAGATAAGTTGGAGAACATTCCTTGCTCACTAGAAAATCTCTTTGGTAAGGATTGGCAAGACAATGCTAATCAGATTGAATCTGAAAACATGACCTTGAACAGATTATCAAAGGTTACAGCCAACCCAGCAAAGAAAAAGACAACTAAGAAACCCTTTTTGAACAAGAAAAATAAATTCTACCCATCTTACACCCAGGCTGTCCACTGTCCAGCTCATGCTCCCCAGAAGGGGCAACAAAGCCCAGACAGAAAAGGAAGGCACAAGTCCCAAGAGCTCAACCAGCTATGCAGACTCAGCCTCCTCAGGGGCTTTGACTCCTTCCTAGAGAACTTAGTCATCCTGCCCCTGAAAGGTCCAGAACCTCTCACCATCCCTGGCAGACTTTGTCATTTTGTCAGAAGATGCAACAAATAACATCAGAAAAGTGGACTCTTTCCATTGTACGAGAGGGGTACAAACTCCATTTTCACAGTATGCCCCCTCCCACCATCACAAGACAGTTCAATTCTCAGAGCCCTACCACCACTCCTTGTGTCAGGAGGTCACTTCACTACTTGCTCAAGGGGCAATAGAAGAGGTACCCATATCCCAACAGGGCATGGGTTTCTACTCCTCCTACTTCCTCATCCCAAAGAAAACAGGGGGATACAGGCCCATACTGGACCTCAGAGAGTTGAACAAGTATCTGTTCCAAGAAAAATTCAAGATGTTCTCCCCGGAACACTTCTTCCCTACATTCAGAGCCAGGATTGGCTATGTTTTCTAGATCTAAAGGATGCATACACGCATATCCTTGTCCATACAGATCACAGGAGGTTTCTTCGATTCCTTTTTCAAGGAAAACATTACCAGTACAGGGTTCTTCCCTTTGGACTGGCTTCTGCCCCAAGAGTCTTCACAAAATGCATGGCAGTAGTAGCAGCATTCCTGAGAACTCTGGGGATATTTGTCTTCCCCTTCTTAGACGACTGGCTCATCCGAGCATCAACAGCTCCAGAAGACAGCTTCACTCTCTCCCACACGATGCAAATCCTGCAGTACTTGGGACAGGTCATAAACCTCCCAAAATCTCATCTCACCCCATCTCAGTCCCTAGAGTTCATAGGGGCTCTTCTCGACACAAGGCAGTCAAAGCCACAGCCATGTTGCCTTCAAATACTCCAGCTGGCTTCTCAAGCAGATATGAAAACTTTGCTAACTGCTCGAGAAATACTTCAGCTGCTGGGGCATATGACATCCACTGTCCATGTGGTTCCCTATGCTCGCCTTCACATGCTGGCAGCCCAGTGGACCCTATCCTCTCAGTGGACAGAGGCCTCGGGTCACCTATCGGATAAAATCAGAAACTCGACACGTCTCATTTTGTCCCTACAGTGGTGGCAATCACTGGAAAACCTCCTCATAGGCTCTCCCAGCAGCCACTACATCAAGCCACCTTGACGACAGATGCATCCAAGTCAGGCTGGGGGGCTCACTTGGACCATCTCTCCACCCAGGGTCTATGGACCCAGCAAGAGGCTTGTCTTCACATAAACCTCCTGGAATTCAGAGCCATCTTTTATGCTCTTCAAGTGTTCCAAACCCACCTCGGCTACAGGACAGTTCTGGTACAGATAGACAATCAGGTAGCCATGTTCTATGTGAACAAACAGAGTGGGACAGGGTCTCAAGCCTTGTGCAACGAAGCTCTACGCCTCTGGGCCTTAGCCAGAAATCTTCAAATCCACCTTCTGGCGGTGTATCTTCCAGGCACGCAAAATCTCTTGGCAGACAAACTCAGTCAAGTACTGCTGCTACACGAGTGGTCACTTCATCCAGAGCAAATAAGATCTCTTTGCAAGTCCTCAGAATGCCAAACTTCCCTGGTTCTGTTCCAGAATACCGGTTCAGAACTGTCAGGCAAGGGATGCCTTCCACCTCCACTGGGGTCAGGACTTCCTCTATGCCTTCCCACCCATTCCCCTCATTCCCAAAACTCTCTTCAAGCTTCAGAGAGACAGGAGCCATATGATCCTCATAGCCCCACGCTGGCCACGACAACCGTGATATCGTCTGCTCTAAAGTCTCTCTCGAGCCAGACCTCTGGAGTTGGGATGTGCTCCAGATCTTCTTTCCGAGGAGAACGGGGACGCTATTGCACCCAAATCCGCAGTCTCTACACCTCAGGGTGTGGCTCCTGAGATCCTAGAATTCCAGGATATCAACCTTTCTCAACAGGTAAAGGATATCCTTTTAGCTTCAAGAAAACCTTCCACAAGGCGAGCCTACGCCTTTAAGTGGAAAAGGTTCTCTATTTGGTGTTCAAAAAAAGAACTTAATCCCTTTTCAGTGCCAGTGGAGGTATTACTGGAGTATCTCCTCCATTTGTCATCCTCTGGTCTTAAGACCAATTCAGTAAGAGTCCATCTTAGTGCCATTGCAGCTTTCCACAAACCCTTGGATGGACAACCTGTTTCCTCTCAACCACTTGTAGCAAGATTTATGAGAGGTGTACTCTTAACAAAACCTCCCATTAAGCCACCACCAGTGGCATGGGATTTGAATCTTGTCCTTGGGCAGCTCATGAAGCTGCCCTTCGAACCCTTAGCCACTACATCCCTAAAGTTTCTTTCTTGGAAAGTGATCTTCCTAATCGCTCTCACTTCTGCAAGACGCATCAGTGAGCTACAGGCTTTAGTGGCTGATCCTCCTTATACAAGGTTCCACCATGATAAAGTAGTCCTTAGGACTCACCCTCACTTTATGCCAAAGGTGGTTTCGTCTTTTCATTTAAACCAATCGGTTTACCTTCCTGTGTTCGTTCCTAGGCCTCATGCCTCCAATGCAGAAAGGAATCTACACACTCTAGATTGTAAAAGAGCCTTGGTTTTTTTACCTTCAGAGAAGTAAGCAACATAGAAAGTCTTCCCAGCTTTTTGTTGCTTTTGACTCTAGTCATCTTGGACTACCAGTTTCTAAGAGAACTTTGTCTAAATGGATTGCTAATTGCATATTCTTTGCATATGAGAGTAAGGGACTTTCTCTCAAAAGTCATGTCACAGCTCACAATGTGAGAGCAATGGCAGCCTCTATGGCTAACCTTTGTTTTGTGTCCATTGTTGACATTTGTAAAGCAGCCACTTGGGCTTCAGTACACACCTTTGCAGCCCACTACTGCTTAGACAAGGACTCCTGTTGGGATGCCTCATTTGGCCAGGCTGTTTTACAGCATCTCTTTCAGACTTAGAACAATGTTTACCCGCTGTCCCGAGGTTCGATGCCAGAGGTCCATGGGAGGAAGCATAACACATCTCAACCTGGGTTTTGCAGCTTCTGGGGGTCATCTCCCTGGCATCTCTTAGCTGGGGAGTCCCCATATGGGAACACTACACTCCTCTTTGTTCCTGGAGATAGCGTAGTTACTCACCTGTAACAGGTGATCTCTGGGAACAGCAGGAATTTAGTCTTCACAACCCACCCACCTCCCCTAGGAGTTGTCTTTCTCTCTCTCTCTCTCTCTCCTTTGTCTTAGCTATAAACTCAACTGTAAAAGGAGAGTAGGAAAGGTGGGAAGGCTGTGACGCAGGTGCAGTGGGATGCCCCCAAAAGCTTTCCTATTGGATGCTGGGGAGCGTTCCCACGCAGGCTCTGTCAGTACCCATGTGTGAAGACTAAATTCCTGCTGTTCCCAGAGATCACCTGTTACAGGTGAGTATATGCGTTATCCGCAGCTTTTGGTACATTCTGTTGAATCAACTGCATAAGTTAGGTGTGTAGCTGGAACAGTCTTAAGATGGTTTTATAGGGAGAGGAGGGAGAGAACACAGCTTTAACGAAAGAGCATGGAAGACCTGTATAAAATGCATTGTGGGTCAACAGCAGCATCTTCTATTTATGTCTCTTTGACTAGCAGCCAATGTCTTTCTTTCAGCACATAGGTGATATAATCATACTTGTGTGATCCATATAAGGTAGTCCTGCAGCAGGTGTTCTCCATGGACAGCAGAAATAAGCCCTCAAGTATGGGTGATGTCACTGATGGAGCCCCATGCAGGCATGCTCCCCATCTTCTATTCAAAGTTTTTGGGAGGGTCCACTCTGCCTGCGCGCCTACCTTCCTGCCTGTAGTGGTGCCATCTTCTCCAGTATGATAAAGCTGAAGCAGAAAACAACTCCTTGGGGAGATGGGAGGGTTGTGAGGACTTGTTTCTGCTGTTCACTGAGAACACCTGCTACAGGTGAGTAACTACCTTTTCTCTATGAACAAGCAGGAATGAAGTCCTCATGTATGGGACTCCCAAGCTACAGGCTACTGAAAAAAAGAGGAGGTTGAGAAGTCCACAGGGGCAACTGAAATAAAAACTGGAGAATTAACTATATATAGCAGTTTTAGTCCCCAAGGGGGAACTTATCTGATTCAGCTTCTTCAGCATACAGTTTCATTCATGAGCATTCATGCACTTTGTTTTTTATTTGAGTAGCCTGGACAGACATAAAGGCCTTGAGGGGATGGAGCTGGATTCTAATCCCCAAACAGGTGCTGCAGTACAGATTGGCTGAAGCTGCTGTCACATCAGGAATCCCCATCGAGGGGATTCCAGGGTCTCATCTGCCTTGAACTTGGCAGATGCTTCCAGCATTGAGCAAGAGCTGAAAGTACACCCACTTCTTCAAGGGGTATGGAAATCCACTACTGTCTTCCGTTCCCAGAGATGATCAAGGATATGATCCAGTCTGAGTGGGACTCGTCCAACTCCCTGCCTAAAAGGTTAAAGGTCTATAAGAAGTTCTACGCCCTCCTGGAGGAGGAGCGCAGTCAGTATTTTAACATTCCCAAGGTGTATGCACAGGTTATGGCAGTTACCAGACAGACCACCATTCCTGTGGAAGGCGGATTGGCTTTAAAAGATGTCCTGGACCGCAAGGTTGATTCCTTGCTGAAGAGCCAATTTGCTGTGTTGGCAGCTATTCTACAGCTGGGGGTATGCTCTAGCTTGATTCCTCAAGCCCTTCTCTAGTGGATTCAGTCTCTTCTGCCTGATGACACTACTTCTCTCTTGGAGTCTGCTACGGCCTTCCTTGTATAACCTGGTATGCCTGGTGGCCAGGGATGGTGCCCTGACTACTGTGTCACGGTGTTGGTTTTGGCTCAGTCACTGGGCGGTAGATACATCCCATTGAATGGAAGGCTTTCTTCATGTAGCTGCCATAGCGAAGTAAAGTACAGAAGCTATTGCTGAGATAAGTCTCTGAATTGTTATAACTATAAAAAACATCCTGAGTCTTTTACATTAATGGAGCTGTTGTTGAGAAATAACATGTGGCAGCTATTATTAAGTGAAGCTGGCTAGTATGCAGTGATTTGCTACAGCTGTTAATGATGTCTCTGCATTCCATATTGATGTGGTGATTCTGGATTGGCTACTCTGCCAGTTTAAATGGGTGAGTTTGATGCTGAGAACATATAGCGTGAATGATGCCATGAATGGTAGATAGGAAGCTATTTTGGCTCCACAAAAGTTTAGAGAATTGGATGGATTAAGACCCCTGAAGCAGCTTATTGGTTTCAGAAAAACAGAGGCTTCTGTCAGGTGGAATGTTTGTTGTTGCCATTTTCTTTCAAGATAAGTGACTTGATACCATTATAGTTATTTGTTATCCTCAGATAAATGAACTAATATTTTTATAAAAAGAAAACATAATTAATATTTGATTAATGATAAATAGGAAATATACAAGGAGTTTTTGCCAGGATCTAGGATGCTGGTCTAGAATTGCCAAATAGTATCACTTTATATCATTTGGCTGACACTGAAAACTTTTTTTTCTCCTTGAATAGTGGTGTTAGAACCAAAGCCTTTATTGTGTGATGTTTGGAGGAGATACTCATGCCAGAAATTATATTTAAATGTAATGAATTGGAGGAATTGAAACAAATCTTGGTTAACCTGGAAGATATAATAGAGCAATTTGACAAACTAAAGAGTAGCAAATCACCTGGACTGGATAGTATACATCCTAGGGTGCTGAAAACTCCATAATGAAATTGCAGCCTATTATTGGTAATTTTGTAAATTATCATTAAAATTGTCTATAGCAGCTGAAGATTTCAGGGTAGCCAACATAATGCCAATTTTTTAAAAAAAGATTTTATTGGTGATCTTTAAACTACAGACAGATGAACCTGATATCTGTGCCAAGAAAAATGGTAGAAACCCTTTGAAAGAGCAAAATTGCTGAACAGATCGTTATGGTTTAATGGGGCAAAGCCAACATGGGTTTAGCCAAGGACAATCTTGTCTAGCTTATCTGCTACATTTTTTTGAAGATGTGAATAAACAATTGAGATAAAGGTGATCCAGTTAATATAGTGTATCTGGATTTGCAGAAAGGTCCCTCATGAGAGACTCTTTAGGAAATTAAAAAGTCAATGGATAGGAGGCAGTGTCCTATTGTGGACTGGAAATTGGTTAAAAGATAGAAAACAGAGAGTACAGCGAAATGGCCAATTTTCTCAATGGAGAAAAGCGAATAGCAGAATGCCCTAAGGGTCTATACTGGGCCTACTGCTTTTTAACATATTTATAAATGACCTGGAAATGGGAACAAGTGATGTGATCAAATATGCAGAAACTAAATTATTCAAATCGCAAGAGGACCTTGGGAAACTGGGAGATTGGCAGAGGAAATTTTAATGTGGACAAATGCAAAATTAGTCCACATTAGGGAAAAACAGCCCAAATTACTGTTACATGCTGCAAGGTTCTGCATTTGGAGTCACAGCCCACAAAAAGGATCCTAGGCATCATCATGGATAATATGTTGAAATTCTCTGCTGGGAAAGCTACTACTACTACTGAGAATTTGTATAGCGCTACAAGACGTATGTAGTGCTGCACAGACGTGTAAGAGACGTTCTCCAGGACCAAGCAGGAAGTCAGTCCTCACATATGGGTGACGTCGGCGCCGACGGAGCCCTCGCGGAGCAATTTTCCCCAGCTTTCAAAGAAAGCCTTTGGGAATTGCAGTGCGCATGCGCGGTCCTCTTCCCGCCCAAGGGTGCCATCTTGCTATTTTTCTCTTTTTTCTTCGCTTCGACGCCGGTTCTTTTCCCGCCCGGTCTCGCGACGCCGGTTGTGAGTCCATCCTTTATTTTTCGGTTTTTTTGTCCTTCGTGACAGATTTCGCGCCTTTTTCCTTTTTCCCTGGCAGCCCGGTCATTCGACCTCGCAGGGGCCCTTTTTCCCCCGATGGCTGCCAGCGGCTTTAAAAAGTGTGACCTCTGTAAGAAACTCATGTCTCTTACAGACACTCATGACTTCTGCCTCCGCTGCCTCGGCCCAGATCATGACTCCATGATCTGTGGGCCATGCGGCAAAATGTCCTCAAAAGCGTTGAGGAGTCGGCAGCACCAGCGGGAGCGTATCTTCTCTGACTCCGTCCGGGCTCTGACCTCGTCAGAGGCTTCGACGTCTCGGGACTCTGGTCCTGAGCATCGTCAGAGTTCCTCTGAAAGGGGGTCTCCTACCCGGGAACATCATCGGAAGAAGAAACCTGCGAGGGCGGGATCGGTGGACGCTCCTGGTTCCTCGAGGGCCAGGTCGCATAGCCCCGATTCCTGTCCCGGGTCCTCGGAGACGGAGAGGCCGTCAAAACATCCTCGACTCGAGGTGGACTTGCCCGCTCATGTAAGTACTGTTGTCCTCGTTGACTCGCCTCCGAAGGACCCGACGTCGGGGCCCGAGTCGGGGGCTGCTGGGTCTCCTGAGCTCGGACTCAGGTTGACGGCCTTGGAAAGCAGTCTGACTGCCTTCTTGGACCAGCAGCGGGTATTGATCGCTGGCCTCGCCGGTGCTTCTGCCCTGACCGCCGGGACGTCGACCTCCAAATCGACCCCGGAGACCGAGCCGATCCTCGAGTCCATGAGGGCTCGAGTCGATCCTCGGTCGAGGTCTCCTTCGGCCTCCCGTTCGGGACCGAGGTCGTCGACGCCGACTCCTTCGGCGTCGGAGCGGATAGCATCAGTGCCCGCCCGGCCGGAGCCAATCGACGACGACTCCGAGGAGTCGGCCTGGGAATCTGAGGACGAAGAGTCACCTGGTTCCTTTTGGACTCGGTGTGTCCCTTCGGACTCCCCCGAGTCCGAACCTCGGAGACGGTCCCCCCCGGAGGATACCCGGTTCTCGGACTTCGTGAGGGATATGCCCAAGGCCTTGGCCTTCCCTGCGGATCCCGAGGAGGAGCCTCGAGTCGAAGAACTCGATGCCCTCCAATATGACTCTCCCCCAAAGGAGGCCTTTATTGTACCGGTTCCTCCGATGCTGGAACGACTTCTCTTCCGCATGTGGGAGAGCCCGGCGTCGTCGCCGGTGTTAAGCAAGCGGGTCGATTCCATTTATCGAGTCCGCAAGAGCCCTGGCTTCCAAAAGGCACAACTGCCGCACCATTCCATGGTGGTGGAATCGGCCATGCATAGACTAAAGAGTCAAAAAATGCACTCCTCGGTGCCCCCTGGTAGGGAAGCCTGAAGCCTGGATGCCCTCGGTAGGAAGTGCTTCCAAGGCTCTATGCTTGCTTGTCAAGTCCAGACATACCAGCTCTACATGGGCATGTATCTCCGAGACCTGGCTAAGGAAATAGCCGGGTTCTCTGCTGGTCTCTCCGACGAACCTTTGCAGAGGTTCCAGTCCTTGTCTACTGGTATTCGAGAGTGCTCCAAGTTCATCTCTCGAGCAGCCTACGATGGTTTTGAGGCGTCGGCTCGAGTAGCTGCGGCCGGCATCGGTGGACGCCGCCAGGCTTGGCTTCAGACGTCCGACCTCGAGCCTTGGGTACAGGACAAGTTGGTCGATGTCCCCTGCCGAGGTGATAACCTCTTTGGCAAGCCCATGGATGAGAAGGCTGCACAAATCGAGACGGAGACTCTCACCAGGACTCGTCTCTCGAGGAAGACCTCTGCCCCTTCTCAGAAGAAGAAGGCCTTGGGGAAAAAGCCCTTTTACCCGAGGAAAGGTGCTGCCTATAAATACTACCCTCACTATCAGGCCTCAGCGGCTCCCCCACAGGGAAAGCAGGCCAAGGGACGGGGTAATGGTTCCCGTAGGCAGCAAGCCCCCAAGCCTGCACCACCGTCCCCTGCTCAGCAGGGTGCGGGTTTTTGACTTCCTCAGCATAGCCTCTCCCCCTCAGCTGGTTTCTCTCAGCACAGGAGGCCGGTTGGTCCACTTTGCCCAAAGGTGGTCCAACATCACCACAGATACCTGGGTACTTCACATAGTTCGAAAGGGTTATCTTCTTCACTTTCACCAGGTACCTCCCTCCTACTTTCCAGGGGAGCCTCCCCGACTACCTTTGCACAGGGACTTACTACTTCAGGAGTTAGCAAGTCTCCTTCAGGAACAAGCCGTGGAACCGGTGCCCCACCACCTGAAGGGCCAGGGGTTTTACTCCAGGTACTTCCTGATTCCAAAAAGGAGGCCTCAGACCCATCCTGCACTTGCGAAACCTCAACAAGTTCCTTGCGAAGGAGAAGTTCAAGATGCTTACCCTTGGAATCCTGCTGCCCTACCTCCAGCAGGGAGACTGGCTATGCTCCTTGGATCTGAAAGATGCATATACTCATATCCTCATTCATCCGGACCACAGCCAATATCTCAGATTTGTTGTGGGAGGAAATCATTACCAGTACAGAGTGCTGCCCTTTGGCCTATCCTCCTCACCCAGGGTGTTCACCAAATGCCTCGCAGTGGTGGCGGCTTATCTGAGACTTCAAGGTCTGTTTGTGTTCCCATACCTGGACGACTGGCTCATCAGAGCCCAGTCTTCCCACGAAGCCACTCAAGCCACTCATCGCATGGTGGCTCTGCTCCAGCACTTGGGTTTTGTCATAAACTTCGCAAAGTCCACTTTGCTCCCCTCTCAAAATCTCGAGTTCATCGGCGCCCGGTTGGACACACTTCAGGCGCGGGCCTTCCTCCCTCTGGACAGGGCCAAGCGGCTCATGGATCTCGCCGGCCACTTTCACGGCAATGCGCTGGTCTCAGCCAGGCACTTTCTGCGACTGCTCGGCCATATGGCTTCCACGGTCCATGTGACCCCCAATGCCCGACTGAACATGCGTCCTGCTCAGTGGTGCCTTCGCAATCAATGGCATCAGGCCACGGGGAGCCTAGCGGACTCCGTACAGATCTCCGACCAGCTGGTCTCTTCTCTACAATGGTGGCTTCATCTGCCAAACCTGGTACTAGGAGTGACTTTTCAGCCCCCTACGCATTCTCAGGTCCTGACGACCGATGCTTCTCTCCTGGGTTGGGGAGCACATTGCCAAGGGACATGTACTCAAGGCCTCTGGACTCCTTGGGAGTCTGCTCAGCAGATAAACTTCCTGGAGCTCAGAGCCATCCGCCTAGCGCTCAAAGCCTTCTCTCACCTGGTTTCTCACCAGTCGGTGCTGATACAGACAGACAATCAGGTTGCAATGTTCTACGTGAACAAACAAGGCGGGACAGGCTCCTTCCTTCTCTGTCAGGAGGCACAAAAACTGTGCTCTTGGGCAGTCCACCACGGCATCATCCTCAAGGCTGTCTATCTCCCAGGTCAAGAAAATTACCTGGCCGACAAGCTCAGCCGGATCCTCCAGCCACACCAGTGGAGGTTGGATCCGCTGGTGGTTCAGCGGATCTTTCTCAAGTGGGGCCTCCCCACCATGGATCTGTTTGCCAGTCCTCTGAACCGACAGCTGCCCAGATTCTGCTCTCGACAGCCGCATCCTCTCCGGGTATCGGCGGATGCTTTTCTAATTCCATGGTCCACCGGCCTCTTGTATGCCTTTCCTCCCATGCCACTGGTGTCTCGGACGCTCTTCAAGGTTCTCAGAGACAAAGCATCGATGATCCTAGTGGCTCCCCGGTGGCCGAGACAGCCTTGGTTCCCGCTTCTGATGCAGCTAGCGGTAGACACTCCTCTTCCACTGGGATTTCAGCCCGACCTCCTGTCGCAGGATCAGGGGACTCTCCTACACCCCAATCTCCGGTCCCTTCATCTGATGGCCTGGCTGCTGAAAGGGTAGTCCTTGCTCCTCTGCAGCTACCTCCAGATGTGGAGGAGGTCGTCTTGGCCTCCAGGAGGCCCTCCACCCAAAAGGCCTACGCTCTCAAGTGGCGTCGGTTCTCCGTCTGGTGTACTCAGCAGTCTCAAGATCCTTTCTCCTGTTCAGCATCAGTGGTCTTGCAGTACTTGCTCTCTCTCTCCGACCTTGGGCTGAAGTCCAACTCGGTAAAGGTCCACCTCGGTGCTCTTTCTGCGCATCACATGCCGGTGGATGGTAGACCTCTTTCCAGCCACCCTCTGGTGGCCCGGTTTCTCAGAGGCCTCCTTCTCCTTAAGCCACCTTTGCGCCCGCCAGCCCCGGACTGGGATCTTAATGTGGTTTTACAGCGGCTTACCTGTCCGCCTTTTGAGCCTATGGCTACCTGTCCGCTCCGTTTTCTTTCCTGGAAAACCTTGTTCTTGGTGGCCCTCACTTCGGCTAGACGCGTTAGTGAGCTGCAGGCTCTGGTTTCTGATCCTCCTTACACTAGGTTCTACAAGAACCGGGTAGTCCTACGGACTCACCCTAAATTTCTTCCCAAAGTGGTTTCCCCTTTTCACATCAACCAGGAGATGGTACTTCCGACCTACTTTCCCAGGCCACACTCCAGCCGAGCTGAAATGGTCCTGCATACCCTGGACTGTAGAAGGGCGTTGACCTTCTACCTTGACCGTACGCGGGAGCACCGAAAGGCTGTTCAGCTCTTCGTGTCTTATGACCCCAACAAGTTGGGGCTCCCTGTCTCCAAGCGTACTCTGTCCATCTGGATTGCGGACTGTATCGCTTGGACTTACGAGGCTGCCGGCCTCGTGCTGGAAGGTAGAGTCACCGCTCATCGTGTTCGGGCGAAGGCTACGTCGGTAGCTTACCTCCGCTCTGTTCCATTGGCAGACATCTGCCGGGCCGCTACTTGGTCTTCAAGCCAGACTTTTGCAGTCCATTACTGCCTGGAGAGGGAGTCCCGCAGGGACAGTGCTTTCGGACAGGCAGTCCTCCGTAACCTCTTCGAGGTATAGGCAACTCCTACCCTCCGTCCCGGATGTTGGGCTACCGGTTGGAGACATATTCAGAGAAGATTCCTTCCTTCTGTGCTACTGACCTTGAGGGAGTTCATTTTTGTGCTTCGGGTCTCCGGTAGCCTTAAGCTTGGGAGTCCCATATGTGAGGACTGACTTCCTGCTTGGTCCTGGAGAAAGCGTAGTTACTCACCTGTAACAGGTGTTCTCCAGGAGCAGCAGGAATCAGTCCTCACAACCCTCCCTCCTCCCCTTGGGGTTGCAGTTACATGCTTTCGTTTTGCTAATTTTTTGCTGTCTTTTAGCTATGTCATCTGACTGAGCAAGATGGCACCCTTGGGCGGGAAGAGGACCGCGCATGCGCGCTGCAATTCCCAAAGGCTTTCTTTGAAAGCTGGGGAAAATTGCTCCGCGAGGGCTCCGTCGGCGCCGACGTCACCCATATGTGAGGACTGATTCCTGCTGCTCCTGGAGAACACCTGTTACAGGTGAGTAACTACGCTGTCCCTGCTCATCAGAGCTTACAATCTAGTCAAGACAGACAACACTGAAGATGTAGACAAGGATAAAACAAGGGGGAGTGGTAAAGAAACAAGGAGATCAGGTGAGTCAAGATCCAAAAGCAGCAGCGAAGAGGTGAGTTTTCAGCCTGGATTTGAAAAGGGTGAGAGAAGGTGCCTGGCGTACAGACACAGGTAGTTTGTTCCAGGCATAAGGTGCAGCAAGATCAAAGGAGTGAAGTCTAGAAAATATAAGGAAAGGGATTGAGAATAAAACAAAAGATATCATAATATCTCTGTGTTGCTCCATGGTGCAACCACATCTTGAGTATTGTGTACAGTTCAGTTCACTGCATCTTAAAAAAAAAAGCAGCAGAATTGTAATAAAGTGCAGAGAAAGGCAGCCATAATGATAAAGAGGGCTAGAAGGATACCCCTATGAGAAAAGGTTTAAAAGGTTAGAACTCTTCAGCTTGGAGAAGAGACGGCTGAGGGAAGATATGATAGAGATATAAAATGAGTGGAACGAGTAAAGATAGATTGGTTGTTTACTCCTTCAAAAATATGGATACGAAGGGACACATGATGAAGGTACTACACACTACATTTAAGACTAATTGGAGAAAATAATTGTGTACTCAAGAAGACTATAAGATTTGCCGTACTGGATCGGAACAAAAGACCATCTAGTCTAGTATCCTTTTTTCCTACAAAGGCCAATCCAGGTCACAAGGACTTCACAGAATCTCATCTCATCTCATTTCATTTATTAAAAATTTATATACTGCCATTATGGTTCAAGAGTCAAACATAGTGGTTTACAAAATACATATAAAAACAAATTACTAACAAAAAACACCTAACTCAAAAATAAGAAAACATAAGGACCATACCAAGAGTCAGTTACAGTAACAAAAAATGGAGCCAGACAGCTAACATGACTATGTAGGTTTCCTTAGCCTTAGAGAAACTATTGGTAGAATAAAGGAATTACTGAGCTCTAAAAAAGTTTAAATTCTCAGCATGTTATGAAAAGTAGCTTTTAAGGAATATTTTTGGCCTGTATTGCAGTGGCAAACCTGTACTCTGGTTGTTAACAGTTACTCAGGACGTCAAACTCATAACTTACTGCCACTCTTCTTACAGGAGAATTTGCCATTTATTTACCTCCCTCCCCTCGCCCACCCACAGCAGGGCTGTATTTTCTTAAATACTCACCCTAAGACACACAGGGGTATGTCTACTGAGCCAGGCTAAGGTTAACATGGACTATCTGCTCCTAAGTCCCATTGAATAACATGGGACCTAGGTGCAGATAGCCCAGGTTAACTGTTAGCCCAGCTTAGTAAATATGCTCCATAGTTGTTCATCCTAACTCTAGTGGAAAGCACATCTGTGTTGTTTTTTTGTTCTAACTGCCCCACATTTCATGCACTAATCAAAATAACTTTTATTACATAAGAACATACATAAGATATGCCATACTGGGTCAGACCAAGGTCCATCAAGCCCAGTATCCTGTTTCCAACAGTGGCCAATCCAGGTCACAAGTACCTAGCAGTTTCCCCAAAAGGACACAGGTTCCACAATGCTTGTACTGGGTCAAGCATTGATATCCTGGGTCCCTTCTTAATAATGGTTTATGGACCTTTCCTCCAGGAACTTGTCCAAACCTTTTTTAAACCCAGCTACACTAACAGCCTTTACTACATCCTCTGGTAACAAATGCCAGAGTTTGATTACACATTGAGTGAAAAAATATTTTCTTTTATTAGTCTTAAATAGTTTACCCTGTAGATTCATTGCATGTCCCCTAGTCTTTCTATATTCTGATAAGGTAAACAATCGATCTATGTTTACCCGTTCCACTCCGTTCATTAATTTATAGACTTCTATCATATCTCCCCTCAGCCATCTCTTTTCCAGGTTAAAGAGCCCTAACCTTTTTAGCCTTTCTTCATAGGAGTATCCTTCCATCCCCTTTACCATTTTGGTGGCTCTTCTCTGAACCTTTTCTAAAATCGCTATATCCTTTTTAAGATACGGCGACCAGAATTGCACACAATATTCAAGGTGCAGTCTCACCATGGAACGATATAGAGGCATTATAATATCTTTTGTTTTATTTTCCATTCCTTTCCTTATCATACCTAGCATTCTATTTGCTCTCTTGGCCGCCGCTGCTGCACACTGGGCCGAGGGTTTTAACATGGTATTCACAATGATGCCTAAATCTTTTTCCTGAGTGGTGGTTCCTAATGTGGAACCTTGCATTGTGTAACCATAGTTTGGGTTGTTCTTCCCTAGGTGCATAACCTTGCACTTGTCCACATTAAATTTCATCTGCCATTTTGATGCCCAGTCTTCTAATTTATCAAGATCCTCTTGCAATTTTCCACAATCCTCTTGGGTTTTAACAACTTTAAATAGTTTTGTGTCATCTGCAAATTTGATAACCTCACTCGTTATTCCACTTTCCAGGTCATTTATGAATATGTCAAAAAGCAGCGGACCCAGAACAGATCCCTGGGGTACACCTCTAGTCACCTTTCTCCATTGGGAAAATTGGCCATTTAGCCCTACCCTCTGCTTTCTATCTTTTAACCAGTTCCTGATCCACAATAGTACACTGCCTCCTATCCCATGACTCTTTAGTTTTGCCAAAAGTCTCTGATGAGGGACCTTGTCAAAGGCTTTCTGAAAGTCCAGATACACTATATCAACCGACTCACCTTTGTCCACCTGTTTATTCACTCCTTCAAAAAAACATAACAGATTAGTAAGACAAGATCTTCCTTGTCTAAAGCCATGTTGGCTGTCTCCCATTAGGTCATGACTATCTACATGCTGAGTAATTTTATTCTTTATAATGGTTTCTATGATTTTTCCCGGTACTGATGTCAGGCTCACTGGTCTGTAGTTTCCCGGATCACCCCTAGAACCCTTTTTAAAAATTGGTGTTACATTGGCGATCCTCCAATCTTCAGGTATTAGAGATGATTTTAATGATAGTTCACAGATTACTAATAGCAGGTCTGCAATCTCATATTTCAGTTCTTTCAACACCCTTGGATGTATACCATGTATATATTCAGTGCAATAGCTGTGGTGCTTTAATTCTCGGAAAAACAATTTGAAGACTTTGAGCTTGTCCTATCTAGTTACCAGATGTCCCTGATTTTCAGGGATTGTCCCTATTTTTTGAGCTATGTCCTTGACTCTGTTGAGCAGCCTTCTGTCCCCGATCCAGCAGTGTGGTCAGAGGTAGTAGGAACAAAATGTATTTTCAATTTAGTGATTTGAATATGTCAATTTCAAGAATTTACATCCATTGGGCCCAATATTCAAAGCGTTAGGTGCCACTTAGGCAGCATAAATGACGACTTACCTGTATAGGAGCCCCATAACCGGGTATGGAAGATTTTCACATACATGGATATTTCCAAAAATATGCCTTATGTACCCAGCGCTAACCAGATATCAATGGGGTGCAACGTGGGCATGGCCTTGACATACCCATGTAATGCCAATATTTGATAGCTTTGGGCGCTGCCCTCAGCTGCCATAAACTGCATAAGTCTAGGTGAGGATTTCTGATGCTTAGGACACTGGGAATGGCAGTGGCAAAGCCATGTATCAAAAAAAAAAAACATGTACTAGCAAAGCCAAGTTACTATATGTGGGGACTTCTCAGGATTATCCAGAGGTGGAGACACAACCAAAGAGGCTGGACACAGAGGAGGCAGCAAAATGTTCAGCTACAGCAGCGGGCAGTCATCCAGTGCCACAGCTGCAGGTACCAGGCTCTATGGGTTCACAAGCCCAGGGTCACCTACCTCCAACTCACCGAGGAGGAAGTGTACCAGCGTTATCACCTTGACAGTGAGACAGTTATCAAACTGTGCGCCATCCTCAGCCAGAACATGGAGCCAGCCACTGCTAGAAGCCAGGCATTGCCAGTGGCAGTTAAAGTCACCACCAACCTTGCCTGCCTGGCCACTGGGAGTTTCCGGCATGTCACTGGGGCAATGACAGGCATCACCTTGTCTGCCACATACCACTGTATTGATGCTGTCACCAGGGCCCTGCTGCTATGATTTGGACACCTCATCTCATTCCCCAGGACACCACAGGAGCAACAGGATACAGTGCAGACTGTCTATGACCTCACTAGCTTCTCATCGGTCTTTGGTGTGATTGACTGCACACATATTGCTCTGAGGGCACCCCGACAAGTCCAGAGAGCCTATAGGAACCAGCTTTTATTTTTATCGTGTCTCTCTGAAACGCTGTCAAAGTATCAGCATTTCACCTTTCAAGCTATCTTGTTGCCAATGCTAATCTATGGTGTGGACCACACCATTGTGTTTTGAAGTAATATACAATATCTTCTGCATCAGGGCGATAGTAATGTACATTAAGATCGTATCAACTAAACAGTCATTAACTCCCATATAGATGTGCCTCCCTTAAATATTACAAAATCAGCAATCTCATGGATATTCTGCTCAGTATTGTACTTCATCTCTTGCAGTTCTGTCTTTTTCTTATTTATTTTATATTTATGCAATTTACAATAACAATCAAGAACATATCTTGTACAGAATTGGGACATGATTAGACAACCAATACAAAAAGAATAAACATATTAAGGCAATAAATAAGCAATCAATCAAATCCCATTCCAGACTCCAGTAGGAGAGATCCAAGATAAGAAATTATTCTGTAAACTAAAAGAAAGGATAAAAGTGAGGAGTAAACAACTGGCATACCAATTTGTCACAGAGAATCAGATGGAGTAATAGCCAGGCTTTCCAAATGCCGGGCGTTAAGGAAGACCAGCAGCTAGGAGGGCTCACAAAAACATAGGAAATTGGCTGATATTTCACCAAGCACTTACAAGGATATTTCAAAAAATAAAGAGCACTCCCAGCTGCTGCACCCAGGGTGCAGGAGGAGAAACTCACGCCTTCTCCGCTGCATATCACGAGCCAGATCCGGAAGCATACGAACCAACAAACCTTTAAACAAAACATTCCTCTTCTCGAAGAACATCTTCATTAGCCATTCTTTATCAGACAACAATGCTAACATAACTAGTACTGTAACCGGAGCAAAACAGAATTCTGCAAAACAGCAGAAATATCCAACACATCCTGCAAAACAGCAAAAACATCCTGCAGAACATCCTGCAGAAACATCCTGTAGAATCCTGCAGAAACATCCTACAAAACAGCAGAAATATCCAACACATCCACTGAGCCCAATTCAGGAACTACCACAGAAGTGGAAGTAGCTGTCTTCTTTGCAGATGGAAGTTGGTATATCTTTACCATAGGTGGATGAGACTCAGCTTGAATACCCAAAGCTTCAATCAGATACTTCTGAAGCATATCCCTTGGTGAAATCAGTGAGGCCCTGGAGAAGTTCACACGTCTCAAATTTGCAGCTCTAACCAAATTTTCCAGAACTCCAAAATGCAATGTGTGCCTTTGAGTCAGTCCTGACTCCTGGCGACCCAGAAGCTCCTGGGTTTTCTTGGCAGTGTCACCGGAAGTAGATTGCCAGGCCTTTCTTCCGAGGCAGTGGAGGGTTAAGTGACTTGCCCAAGGCCACAAGGAGTGCTAGTGGGAATTGAACCCTGGTTGCTTGGTTACCATGCCAGTGTTCTAACTACTAGGCTACTCCTCCACCAACTTAACTTTAATTCCAGAGGACTCCTCCATAATAGAATTTGAAGACCCTTCCAACACATTAACCTATGTCTGAACCTCAGTCAAAAAAGCTTGTAGGGACTGTACTTTAGAGACTGTATCTACTAAAGCCAAAGTGTTGGCTTGAACTATTTGGTGTAAAGAGGAGACCTGAGGAGCAAGAGCTGCCCCCAACTGTACAATTGCTGACCAAATAGATTCCAAAGTAAAAAGCTCTGGCCATTGCAGGGAAAAGGAAAACTGAGACTCCTCCACAACCGCCACTGAAGATCAGAGAAAACATGTGCTTTTCGTTCACAGTGATCAAATCTGTTATATGAAAACATCAAATGGAGGGAGGAGGAACATCTTTGAGACATTAACAGTGTAATCAATGTGAATTTTGTAATTCCACTATTGTAGGTGACAGCTGGACTGTATACCCCTCACACAAGAATGTTAAGTCATGATTGTTGACCTATTTTACAACATCCTTTGTGGTATATATTGTAGAATGTTCTTGCCGGTTGAGTTATGTTGGATGTACAAGCAGGACAATGATTCAACATTTACATTAACATTGCTCAAAATTAAATTGTAATAAAGTAGGGGCATCTATGGTTGATCACTGTGAATGAAAAGCACGTTTTCTCTGATCTTTGGTGGCAAATTATTGATACAGTCCCTAAGGATTGGAGAGGTGGTGATCGCCAACAGCATCTCAATTATTTGGAACAATTTTGGATAAATTAATTGAACACTGTGCAACCAGGAGGATTGAATAACCAAATTGACTGGTATACATTGATATGATTGGAGAATGAAGGGGGAGAGGTTTGTTGGCGGAAGATCTCAGAACAAACACCACAGCCATTTAAAAAGGGGGTTTCCAATATCCCTTTACAGCTTTAAAAAAAAGACAGAACTGCAGGAGATGACGTATTATGTTGTTGTTGTTAAGTGCCATCGAGTCGGAGTCGACTCATGGCGACCCTCTGGATAGCTATCCTAAATTGTGTTCGGTCTTCAGTCAGGCGGCTCATTGTTGACAGACTGGTACCTGTAGCTGCTGTTATTGTATCGATCCATCTCATTGCTGGCCTTCCTCTTTTGCGTTGACCTTCTATCTTGCCAAGCATAATGTCTTTCTCTAATGATCTCTCTCTTCGCATGATGTGTCCAAAGTATGAAAGTCGAAGTCTTGTCATCTGAGCTTCTAAAGAAAGCTTAGGTTTGATCTCCTCTAGTACCGACTGGTTTGTTCTTCGGGCAGTCCATGGTATACACAGTATTCGCCGCCAGCACCATAATTCAAAGGCATCAATTTTCTTCCTGTCTATCTTTTTCATTGTCCAGCTTTCACATCCATATGATGTTATTAAAAATACCATGGCTTGAACAAGTCGAATCTTTGTATGGAGAGAGACATCTCTGCTCTTGAGAATCTTATCTAGGTCTTTCATAGCCATTCTGCCAAGAGCAATGCGTCATCTGATTTCTTGACTGCTTGTTGCTTCTTTATTGATAGTTGATCCAAGTAGGTTAAAGTTGTTCACAATTTCAATTTCTTCTCCTTCAACGATGAACCTGTTGATTATGCCAGTTGTCATGATCTTTGTCTTCTTTACATTAAGGTGCAGGCCCATTTTGAGACTATGTTCTTTGATTGTGAGAAGCAAATGTTTCAGATCATCTTCACTTTCAGACAGTAATGACGTATTATACTGAGTAGAATATCCGTGAGATCGCTAAATTTGAAATATTGAAGGAAGGTGCCTCCATATGGGAGCTACGTGACCGTTTAGTTGATATGATATTGATCACAGAACTATTGCCTGATGCAGAAGATATTGTATATTACTTTGAAACACAATAGTGTGGTCCACACAATAGATTGGTCCACACAATAGATTGGTGTTGGCAACAAGATAGTTTGAAAGGTGAAATGGTGATAGCGTTTCAGAGAGACATGATACAAATAAAAGCTCTGGCCCCGTTCTTGGCCATTGGAGGGAGCCGACGGCCCCCACTTTTTGTGAGTGGCGCAATAGCCTGCATCAGCTCATGCTCATGGAGCGGAGAGCGGCCGTGCGGCACCCCCGGACCTGGACCCCCTTCTTACTAACTTGGTTGCCCTATATTCAACGTTTGGGCCCCAAGGTACGCAGCGAAGTGCTTAAGGTGGGATAATGATACTTAGAGACCTACATCCCCGTACGACGGACTGGATTTGAGTTGCCGTCGTTGCTGTGCTTCCCGCGGGGGAGGGGAGGGGGAGGGGGGGGGGGAGGGGGGGGCCGGGGGGTGTAATAAACTTAGCGTCCTTTAGTGTTGTTAATGTTCTGTTTAGGTTGGGGCCTGGGTGGTGGACAAGAAACAGCCCCGCCTGGGCTGCGTTTTCCTATTGTAAAAGTGAAAATGGTACCTGTTGATTGTTGGTGGTTGTTTGTATCTTGGCATGCTTAATAAACAGAATTTTGAAAAAAAAAAAAAGGGACAAAAAAAAAAAAATAAAAGCTCTCCGGTTTTTTAATGATTTATAATAAAAAGAACTGCAGTTAATGATTGCAGCTGATTTATAGTGGCTTTCAGTTTCAAAGTCCGACAACAATTTAACAAAAGTTCAAAAAGTGAGTTTGTCTGAAGTTTTGGGATACATTTGAGTATCAAGATTGTTGTATATCACTGACGTGGAATTGAAACTCCTGATTATGATCCAAACTTGGGGCCTTTATCTGCCATCATGTACTATGATAAATATTGTGTGCAGTTCTGATCATCATATCTTATGTCAAATTTCTTTTATTAGGCAGACTCCAAATCCAAATAACATTATCATATTATATCAAAATGTACATGGTAAACCATTCATCAAAAACATATACAGACCATTCTCTAGCCTATATCATTTATTTTATCCCTCCACCCCCTTTCAATAGTCCCCCCTCCACCCTTTTGTCCCCCCCTTATCCCCCCACTATCTACCTGACGGTGTACCTCTGCCCTCCTCCCCTACCCCATGCCCACTCCCCCGGCGGGTGCTGACTCTTACACTCCGCCCAGGGGTCCATTCACTTCCTCTATTCAACTATACCTCAACGACCATCCCACTGCCCAATTAAGCACTCGTTTGTCCCCCCCCCCTCCCTCCAACCTCCCTTCTTCCCCACTCCCTACCCTCCCTGCCTCTTTCCATCCTATCCCCCCACCCCTCTGCCATATCCCCATTGCTAGTGGTCCAAATACTCCCAATGTCATACATAATCGGTTCTCTACCTCAATGTATTGAGTATCCTGCTCCTCTCCCGCGCAGAGAGTGTCTGTAGAAAAGGTCCCCATTCTATCAGGAATCGTTCCCCCAATTTGTCATTCCCTTGTATGCCAGCCCTCTCTACCAACATTAAATCATATATTTCCTGCCTCCAATCGGCCAGCCGTGGCCTGCTCCGTGACAACCATCTCTTAAGAATAAGATGTCGCGCTACCAACATCGCACGTTGCATCCACTGGGTGTATTTTCTTAGTATCTTCCCTCCAGTATCCTTCAACCCCAACACTGCTGACTGAGGCTCTGCTCCTATATCAACCGCAAACAGCCCCCCTAGAAATCCATATACTTCCATCCAAAATTGAGAGATTCGAGGACATCTCCACCACATATGTCCTAGAGTGGCCGCCCCCTCCGCACATCTAGGACATCCCGCCGAGGCGGCTGCCCCTGCTCGGTAAGCTCTATTAGGGGCAAAGTGACTCCTTCTTATAATCTGATACTGCATATCCCTCCATTTACTATAGCCACTCATTTGCGGGATCTGTGCCAACGCTTCTGTTATATGCTCACTCATAATCTGTACTTGCAAATCCCTTGCCCACTGCTCCGCTACAGCCGTCTCTTCCAAAGGAGCCTCCAAGGCTACATATTCCTTCTGCAGCAACGATATACTTGCCTGCTGTGGCATACCCGCATACAGTAGCTCCTCTAATTTCGAGCATATCTCTCCTTGCAAATCCTCAGCCCGCAAGCTACCTACATAACTGCGAACTTGCATATATCTGAATTGATCCACATCCTGTAACCCATATCGCATCTGCAGCTCTCCAAACGGAAGCATCCTACCTTCACCATCCACTACCTGTTCAAGTGCTAATATCCCTTTCGTCTCCCACCTCTTAAATGCCCCCCCTCCACTCCTGGTCGAAACTCGCCATTCCCATGTAAGGGGAGCAGTGGCGTAGCATGAGGATTCCCATTACACCTCTTGCACACTATCCCCCAGACGCATCGCAAAACTTTGAAACCAACATATTGGTCAATAATTTTGGGTAACAGCTGTCTTTTGGAGTGTAACACATATCTCAGCGTCAGTGGATGCACTATCTCTGCCTCAACTGGCAGCGGCGTATAGTCCTCTGTTTCACTCAGCCAATCTCTCAAGTTCCGTAGTTGCCAGGCAATGTTATATCAATAAATGTCTGGTACGCCCATGCCCCCCCTCTCCCACGACTGTTGTAATAACCGTAGCCTAATCCTTGGCTTCCTACTTCACCATAGAAATTGAGTAAGTATCCTCTCCAATGCTTTAACTTCTTTACGCAGCAACAAAATGGGAAGGACCTGCAGCACATACAACCACTTTGGAAAAATCACCATCTTGTACACCGCTATCCGTCCCCCCAATGACAGAGGAAGATCCCTCCATCTCTCCAACTGAGTGCGGGTCTCCTCTAGCAATCTCCGTATGTTCAACATATGACACGTCCCCGTTTCCGCCGCCAATCTAACCCCCAAGTACTTGAGTTCATTCATACTCCACATCAATGGAAACTCGCCCTTCCAGTTCCCTGGGAGTCCTTTATCCAAGGGCAGTGCCTCCGACTTCTCTAAATTAAGTTTCAGGCCAGAAAACCTTCCAAACTCAGCAAACGTATCTAACAGTGTTGGTAAAGTCTCCTGAGGCCTCCCCACATACACCAGCACATCATCAGCAAAAGCCGAGACTCGGAAGTCCGACCTTCCAATCCTCGCTCCCACCAGCCAGGGGTGTGTCTGTATTCGCTCCAGTAATGGCTCTAATGTCAAAACATAGAGGAGCGGTGATAGCGGGCACCCCTGTCTAGTACCCCTCCTGATTGGGAAAGCATTCGTCAATGAATCATTCACTAGAATTTGTCCCTGTGGATTTGAATATAACAGCCGTACCACGTTTCCAAAAAAGCCTCCCAGACCCATACGCTCTAAAATCTGGAACATATAGGGCCACGCCACCCGATCAAAGGCTTTCTCCGCGTCAAAGCTCACTAAGAGTGCCGGCTCACCAGCTACTTGTGTCATGTACAAGGCAGCGAAGATCCTCCGCATATTTTTAATGATGTGCCTATTACGCACAAAACCCACTTGATCCCCATTCACCAAGTCTGGTATCATCGGTGCTAGGCGCTCTGCCATTATTTTAGCCAAGATCTTGAGATCAACATTGATCAGTGAGATAGGCCTGTAAGATCCTGGTTGTTCAGGGTCCCTACCCTCCTTGGGGAATACTGTAATAACTGCCCTATTTGCTTCATATGGAAAGAGAGTTGTCTTCCGACCAAATCCATATAGTGTGATGACAAGGGTCCCGCCACCTGCTGTAGGAGGAGCTTGTAAAATTCCCCCCGATATCCATCAGGCCCAGGAGTCCGTCCCCTACGTAGGGTCTTAACCACCGCCACCACCTCCGTAGGCGTGATAGGACCATTCAACAAGTCTCTCTGTTCTTCTGATAAACATGACACCCGTATTCGATCCAAAAATACCTGCTCGCTCCTCTGGTCCTCCTGCCCTTCTTCATACAGTGCAGTATAATACTGCCGAAATATCTCTTCTATGTGCTGTTGTGTGCTCCTAATCTGCCCCCTCTCATCTCTCATTGCTCCCACATAAGTCCTCCCCCCCCCCTCCCATTCGGATCAGCCCTGCCAGCAACTTCCCGGGTTTGTTCCCAAATTTGTACAGTTTGTCTGAAATACAACTGGGACCGAATCACCCTTTCGTGTATTACGGAGGACAGCTCTTTCTGCAGATATAGCAGTGCCTCCTTATTCTGATTTGTGGGAAATTGGCAAAATCTGCGCCTTGCTACTCCCACCTCCCCTTTCCAAACATAACAAGTTCCCATTATACTGTCTCTGTCTATAACCCATATAGCTAATAATGTGTCCCCGAAGTACTGCCTTAGCAGTTTCCCAAAACAATGTGGGGTTTGCCTTATGCTCAGCATTGTGTGTAACATATTCCTCCCACTTAGACTTCAGAAATTCACCAAAGTGTCTATCAGTGCTCACCTCCAATGGATACCTCCACAAGGTCCTGTCCTTACTTAACCCCCACTGAATGTCTATCTAGATCAATGCGTGGTCAGAGACCATTATAGGCCCCACTCTCGCTTCAGTTACTCTAGGAAATAACCTAGAGGATCCCAGAAAATAGTCTATCTGAGATCCAGTGTCATGGGCCCGCGACACATGCGTATAGTCCCTTTCTAACGGGTTTAAAACCCTCCAATAGTCTAACAGCTCAAACCCTTCACAGAGTCCCTTCACCCATTGCGCTCTCCGATCTCTGTTGTTACCACTCCTCTTCGACCTATCCATACTCTCGTCCATTACACAATTAAAATCTCCCCCAATTATTAACGGGGTGTGTCCCACATCACTCATACATTTGTTAACCTTCACACAAAAGCTTGCTTCGTACAAGTTTGGCGCATATATATTCATTAACGCTACCTGGCCTCTAATCTCTCCAATTACCAAAATAAATCTACCCTCTGGGTCTTCCATGGTGCGTGTCAACACAAAGCCGACCTTCTTATGAATAAGGATTGCCACTCCTGCTTTTTTCCCCCCAGAGGACACTCCATATACCCCGCCCACCCACCATCTCCGGAGCTTATCATGCTCTTTAGCAGTAAGATGTGTTTCCTGCAGGAAAGCGACCTCCACCTTATTATCCCTTAAAGTTTTTAAGACCTTGTAGCACTTAAGAGGATTCCCCATCCCGCATACGTTCCATGATGCAAATCGTATTTTAGTGCCCATCATGATTTATCCATAATCATAGCCCTTGCTGAATTTATACGCATATTCCCGCCAAAGAGACAGCTCCCCCAGCCTAGGGCATCCCCTTTTCCTCTCATCCCTCTCAATCTGTCTGAGCTTCCAAGGACCACTAGCAATATCCCTCCCCTCCTCCCCCCCAAATCCCTTTGTGTCTGCATCGTATGTTTAATTTTTCCCTGCCCCCCCTCCCCTCCAAGATTCCCAAGCCTTCCCCCCTCCCCCTCCCCGTCCTCTCCCTCCCCTTCCTCCTTCCCTAACATCTCCCACCTTCCCTCCCCGCCCTTCTGTATCTCTACTCCTTGCCCTCCTCTCTGGGGCTCCCCACCCTTGACCATCAGTAATGCATCCCGAACCCACCTCCATCAACCTCCATCCTCCGCTCAATAATTAGTCTACCCTAGGGTCCCTCCCCCTTCCCCCATACATTCCCCCACTTTACCACTCTTACATGCATTACCTTATAGCTTCCTGCCTCCCTCCGCTATCCCATCCAGCTCCCCCCCTGTAACAAACTAATCCCCCAAACCGGCTACCTCCTCCCCCTACTCTCCTTCTGTTCCCAATAATCCGCAAACATGGACCATATATCAACACGGAACTCTCTAAACAACCAATACTTTCATTTTTAACAAACAAGATCACATTGTCAACCATCACAACATCAGCAGCCAATCTCAGACAGAGACCGGTCCTCAATAAAACAGTTCAACAATTCAATAGTTCCACATGGAGGAAGGAGCAGACAACAGAGCCACCCCTCCTCATGTAAGCGTATCTCCCAGCTGCCTTCAAGCTCGCCTGTCAGCGTCCTTGTTATGGAGGAGGGTGGGCGAATTATATTCTGGGATCCCCTTTTCATAGCGTCGGCTCTACTCCAGATCTCCTCCAGTCATACATCTCAATTATTCAGCGATGCTGCGTTCGTTATACATGTGTCCATGTCACTCCCCTCATATATGTCCATAGGGAGAAAAAGGTACATAGTCCAGTTTGTCACATAGTCCAGTTTGTCCAGAGGGAGAAAAAGGTACATAGTCCAGTTTCTCTTCCCTCAGTAAAGCTTGGTGCTGCAGGATTTCTCTCAGAGCTACTACAGTCCACATCCCGTACCGGCTCAGCCTTGTTTTATGCATCACCGAGGGTTGCTAGAAAAGTCTGTGCTGCTGCCACCATTTCAAAGATGTGATGCTTGCCATTATACTCCAGCCTCAATCTAGCAGGATACATCAGGGCAAACCGCATGCCCTTATTAATAAGTGTGGCACAGATTCCTGTAAATTCACGTCTGCGCAAACTCACTTGATTCGAGTAGTCTTGGAAGATCAATACTTTCTGCCCTCCCGATGCCTGACTCCTCTTTGCTCTGGCTGCTCTCAACACTGCCTCCTTTTGGACAAAATTCAGAAATCGTACAATCACTACCCGTGGTCGGGTTGCTCCGTCTCTCTTCTGTCCCAGTCTATGCGCTCTTTCTATGATCAGAGGTCCCACACGCCTCCAGAGAAAGTTGTGAGATCAGCCACTTTTCCAGGTAGGCACGGAGTTCGCCCTCTTTAACAGACTCTGATATCCCCACAATTCTCAAGTTCTTCCGCCTACCGCGATTCTCCAAGTCATCAATTTTATCCGCGTAACTCTTTAGTTGTTCTTCCAGTTTCTTTATAGTTTGGGCCTGCGATTGCTGGGCCTCTTCCACTGTCACAATGCGTTATTCCACTTGTGCTACTCTTGGCCCAATGTCTGCTACTGCTTGCCCTACCTGGGATATCTGCTCTGATAGGGCTTGAAATCGCCCCTCCAAGGCTGCTACCACCGCACTGGTGACGTCTTCTACAGCTCCTGCCAGAGGGTTGTTAAGCGGGCTATCCGGAGCAGAAGACGCCATCTTACTTTCCGCCCCGCGTGGCTTCTCCTTTTTCCCGGGTTTGCTGCCATCGGCTTCCTTGTTATGCACGTTTCCTCCGACGCTTGCCTCTCAGCACTCCACTTCCGTCGTTTCCTCTGCTCAGTCAGCTGGCTTCAAGCGGAGGTTGCCTAGAGAAAGTCTATTTTCCCGGTGGGCTACTCCAGAACATGGCAATCCGCTGCCGTCTAGCTCACTGCATCACGTGGTCTCCGGTGGTCTTTATTTATTTACACTCAGCAGGGCTACGTCCTTTATAATAGGGAGTCTCTTAATCCAAATTGCTGTATATGTAGTTCAAACACTGCACACTATGGCCACTAGATGGCACTCCCGCTTTACCATTACACAGCAGCTCACTCACCGTGGAGGCAGGGAAAACAGAAACCTGTCTGGGCATGTTCTTTATTTCTGCCTGCAAGCTAGAGCTCTACTATCAGCCAGCAACGGGAGGAAGATTGTGTCCCCGCAGCCCCGGATCAGCGAGTAATCAGTGCAGGACTTAAAAATCTTCAATCTGATGACCCGGTTCACCTCCTGCACTTCCTTCCGGCCCAGTGGAACGCAGGAGCTCCATGCGTTTCACCACCATGTGGTAATGGCTGCAGCCCTCCAACCCCAACACCACCGGGAAGCCAATACACAGAAGGGCAGAGACAGCAGCCAGAAGCCTCCGGATCGCAGCAGCACTATCTCCCACGCAGGCAGTAACTTCGTGGCAGACCTCCCCGGCAACAAAGTCAGTCTTGTTTTTAAATTTAATACTGCTGACTCCAGCTCCCGATCAGATCTCAAGCTCCCCGCTTCTCTCTGCTATCCACTGGAGTTATTCTGGGCACAAAGCTGGACAGGCATCCCTCATTGCTGTACCTCCTGCTCCTCGGGGGTTTCCTTCTTCCCCACAGGCACTCTCCAGATCAGCCGGTGTCACTTCAGGGCTCAGCAGAGCATCAGCAGTATCTTGCCCGTCATGTCTCCCACTACCGGAACCGATGATCCCAGCGCAGAGGGGCAGGAAAGCTCAATTTTGACTCCCTCACACTTGGTGAACATTTGGAGAGGGGCTTTTTGCACTTTCCTCAGGTATTCCTCTGCAACAAGGTGGATCAGGCGCGGAGCTGCACTAACTTGCGGCCATTCTCGCCAGCGCTCACCAGCGCCCCCCATCATATCTTAAAAAGGATATAGCAGAAAAGTTACAGAGAAGAGTGACTAAAATGATAAAGGGGATGGAAGGATACCCCAATGAGGAAAGACTTAAAAGGTTAGTGCTCTTCAACATAGAAAAGAGACAGCTAAGGGGGAAATATAAAGGTCTACAATGGTGCAGAGATGAGGGTTTTGGATTTGTTAGGAACTGGGGAACATTCTAGGGAAAGGAGGGGCTCTTCCGAAGGGATGGGCTTCACCTTAACCGGGATGGAACCAGGCTGCTGGCATTAACCTTTAAAAAGGAGATAGAGCAGCTTTTAAACTAGATATTAGGGGAAAGCCGACAGTCGCCCAAGAGCGGATGGTTCGGAAGAATGTATCTTTGAAGGATACTACCAAAAGCAGAGAGGTTCCACAAAAAAGTAAAGTAGCCCAAATGCCCTCAAGTATGGAGCAGACAGAGCTTAAAGATCCCAAATTACCCATGTCTAACAATAGCCAAATTAATATGAATAAAATACATTCTCTAAAATGCTTGTATGCAAATGCTAGAAGTCTAAAAAATAAGATGGGAGAGTTAGAATATATAGCACTAAATGAAAGGTTAGATATGATTGGAATATCAGAGACATGGTGGAAGGAGGACAACCAGTGGGACACTGTGATACCTGGGTACAAACTATATTGTAATGATAGAGCTGATCAAATTGGTGAAGGGGTTGCTCTCTATGTTAGAGAGGGCATTGAGTCTGAAAGGATTAAAGTTTTGCAGGAAACAAAATCTGCTGTAGAATCTATATGAATTGAAATTCCATGTAAAAGGGGGAAGGCAATGGCAGTGGGGGGGGTGTACTATCGAGCGCCTGGCCAGAATGACCAAATGGATGATGAAATGCTCAAAGAAATCAAGGAAGCTAACAAAAGTTACAACACAGTAATAATAATGGGTGATTTCAACTACCCCGGTATCGACTGGGTCAGTGTCACGTCAGGACATGCTAGGGAGATAAAGTTCCTAGATGAAATAAATGACTGCTTCTTGGAGCAGCAGGTTCATGAACCGACCAGAGGGGAAGCCATATTAGACCTAATCCTTAGTGGAACACCAGATCTAGTGCAAGAGATAAGGTTGTTGGGGCCACTTGGCAATAGTGATCATAGCATGATCACCTTTGATTTAATTAGTGGAGGAGGGATAGTAAGGAAATCCACAGTACTACCTTTTAACTTTCGAAAAGGAGACTTTGATAAAATGAGGAAAACCGTTAAGAAAAAACTAAAAAGAGCAGTTGCAAAGGTTAAAGACGTACATCAGGCTTGGCTGTTGTTGAAAAATACTATCTTGGAAGCCCAGACCAGCTGTATTCCCACACTTTAGGAAAAGTGGAAGGAAGTCCAAAAAACTGCCAGCATGGTTTAAAGGTGAGGTCAGAGAGGCTGTTGTTGCCAAAAAAGCATCTTTCAGGAAATGGTAAAAAGAGCCAAACGACGAAACCTGGAAACAGCACAAGCACTGGCAAGTCGAATGCAAGGCATTGATAAGGCAGGCAAAGGGAGAATTTGAGAAGAAGCTTGCTGCGGAAGCAAAAACGCGAAGTAAAGACCTTTTCAAGTAAATTCGTAGCAAAAAACCTGTGAGAGAGTCAGTTGGTCCATTAGATGATAAAGGGGTTAAAGGAGCACTAAGAGGCGACAAGGCGATAGCAGAGAGACTGAATGAATTCTTTGCTTCAGTCTTTACTGAGGAAGATGTAGGGATGTTACCCATGACTGAAGTGGTATTTAAAGGTGCGGAAGAATTGAAGGAAATATCGATACATCGGGAAGATGTATAACAACTATTAGATAAACTGAAGAGTAGCAAATCACCTTGGCCGGATGGTATACATCCAAGGGTGTTGAAAGAACTGAAATACGAGATTGCAGACCTGCTATTAGTAATCTGTGAACTATCATTAAAATCATCTCTAATACCTGAAGATTGGAGGATCGCCAATGTAACACCAATTTTTAAAAAGGGTTCCAGGGGTGATCCGGGAAACTACAGATCGGTGAGCCTGACATCAGTACCGGGAAAAATGGTAGAAACCATCATAAAGAATAAAATTACTCAGCATGTAGATAGTCATG
The DNA here is from genome assembly GCA_033557465.1 of Ichthyophis bannanicus. Taxonomy (NCBI): domain Eukaryota; kingdom Metazoa; phylum Chordata; class Amphibia; order Gymnophiona; family Ichthyophiidae; genus Ichthyophis; species Ichthyophis bannanicus. The sequence goes on along the minus strand of CM066035.1, from coordinate 94,568,591 downwards.
ACCTAATGGGAGACAGCCAACATGGCTTTAGACAAGGAAGATCTTGTCTTACTAATCTGTTATGTTTTTTTGAAGGAGTGAATAATCAGGTGGACAAAGGTGAGTCGGTTGATATTGTGTATCTGGACTTTCAGAAAGCCTTTGACAATGTACCTCATGAGAGACTTTTGGCAAAACTAAAGAGTCATGGGATAGGAGGCAGTGTACTATTGTGGATCAGGAACTGGTTAAAAGATAGAAAGCAGAGGGTAGGGCTAAATGGCCAATTTTCCCAATGGAGAAAGGTGAATAGTGGTGTACCCCAAGGATCTGTGCTGGGTCCGCTGCTTTTTGACATATTCATAAATGACCTGGAAAGTGGAATAACGAGTGAAGTTATCAAATTTGCAGATGACACAAAACTATTTAAAGTTGTTAAAACCCAAGAGGATTGTGGAAAATTGCAAGAGGATCTTGATAAATTGGAAGACTGGGCATCAAAATGGCAGATGAAATTTAATGTGGACAAGTGCAAGGTTATGCACCTAGGGAAGAACAACCCAAACTATGGTTACACGATGCAAGGTTCCACATTAGGAACCACCACCCAGGAAAAAGATTTAGGCGTCATTGTGGATACCATGTTAAAACCCTCGGCCCAGTGTGCAGCAGTGGCCAAGAGAGCAAATAGAATGCTAGGTATTATAAGGAAAGGAATGGAAAATAAAACAAAAGATATTATAATGCCTCTATATCATTCCATGGTGAGACCGCACCTTGAATATTGTGTGCAATTCTGGTCGCCGAATCTTTGCGTCAGTTTCTTGTTGATAAGGAGAAAGTTGATGGGCAGGATGTTGTGTAGGTGGGTTGGCTTTTAGATTTTTGCTCCCTGATTTGGAGTTTTAGTACTCCTTTTTCTTCTATGATCCTTTTTCTCAAGGCTCTCTTCGGAGAGTAAGGCTCTCTCTCTCCCTTGATGTGTTTTCTATTGCTATTTGACTTTGTTCTTGAATGTATTTATTCACTGGTTGGAGATTTTCTTTTGTATGTAACTTTGTATTCAAGAAAATTTAAATAAATAATTAAAAAAAAAAAAAAAAAGATATAGCGATTTTAGAAAAGGTTCAGAGAAGAGCCACCAAAATGGTAAAGGGGATGGAAGGATACTCCTATGAAGAAAGGCTAAAAAGGTTAGGGCTCTTTAACCTGGAAAAGAGACGGCTGAGGGGAGATATGATAGAAGTCTATAAATTAATGAACGGAGTGGAACGGGTAAACGTAGATCGATTGTTTACCTTATCAGAATATAGAAAGACTAGGGGACATGCAATGAAGCTACAGGGTAAACTATTTAAGACTAATAAAAGAAAATATTTTTTCACTCAACGTGTAATCAACCTCTGGAATTTGTTGCCGGAGGATGTAGTAAAGGCTGTTAGTGTAGCTGGGTTTAAAAAGGGTTTGGACAAGTTCCTGGAGGAAAGGTCCATAAACCATTATTAAGAAGGGACCCAGGATATCAATGCTTGAACCAATACAAGCATTGTGGAACCTGTGTCCCTTGGGGAATCTGCTAGGTACATATGACCTAGATTGGCCACTGTTGGAAACAGAATACTGGGCTTGATGGACCTTGGACTGACCCAGTATGGCATATCTTATGTTCTTATGTACAAAGTAATGAATGGAGTCGAATGGGTAAACTAAGATCAGTTGTTTACTCCTTCAAAAAGTAGAAAGGCTAGGGGAGACACAATGAAGATACAATATAGCATATTTAAGACTAAACTGAAATAATATTTTTTTCACACAACGTGTAATTAAACTCTGGAATTCATTGCCCGAAGATGTAGTAAAAGCTGTTAGTTTAGCTGGGTTTAAGAAAAGTTTGGATAAGTTCCCGAAATAAAAGGCCATATACCATTATTTTAGTGGACTGGGGAAATCTCCTGCTTACCCCTTGGGATAAACAGTTTGGAGTCTGTCTACCTTTTGGGAACCTGACAGGTACTTGTGACCTGGATTGGCCACTATTGGAAACAGGATACCGGATTTGATGGACTTCAGTCTGACTCAGTATGGCATATCTTACTTTCTTATGACCTTGGTGTGGCAGGAAATAATCCTGTAGGGAAGGACCAATCTCAAGTCCAAAACCGTAGCACAAGGAAGGAACGGCTTAAAATTCTTTATTTTATACTTAAATGCGATTGTGTGCCAAAGACCCAACACAGGCCGTGTTTCGTCACACCTTCATCAGGGGTATTGGCATACTCAATGAGTTCTCTTATGCATCTTCATATATCTTCATGTAAACCAATAAAAACATTCAAATCCCCACTTTGTTTTCTTTAATCACCCTTTATTTCCCAACTTCTGCTAGGTTAAATAGCCAGCCCTTGCAAACACAAGAGAGAAGGTGTCATGTTAATACTGGCCAAAAGTCAATACAAGTTTAAAACTATCACAGCTACTAGTACAATTGAGAGTAACACTATCACTATAGACACACATATCAATATGTCTCACATATAGAGCACCCAATGCTAAATCTGACAAACTCTCTTCAGTGCTGGAAGCGATGTGCTCACACACAGTCCCAAACAAACCCCGAGCCTCAATTCAGCAACTAACACTGAAGCAAAATCCTTTCTTAGAGCCATAGAATCATTGCAATATAAACAGAAACTGAAAACACCTACACATAGACAAGGAACAACGCTAGATCTCATCTTTACCCCCAGGACACTGATGGAGCAAGATATCATATGTCCTCCAACTGTTATCCCAATGCCCTGGTCTGATCATAATATAGTTACATTCAATATAGCACTCCACATCTCCATTACTATAAGGCAATTTAGACTTTATTGCCGATTGAAAAAAATAATGCAGATATAGAATAAATTAGAATTATGAGGTAGCAAGTTATATAGCCCTATGATTGCAATTACTAAGATAAGAAATTACTGTTTTGGCAACCAAAATCATTGATTCCTTCTGCACAGAGACGTACAGAAAATTAGCTGTCTGTCTGCCTAGGCCCACCCTTAGGAGAATTCAGACCAGTACCTTAGCTTTTGCCAGAAGGATGATTGTGGCTGGGTCCAAGAAGTCTTCTCTGGAATGGCATAAATTCCAAAGGATGGCAGTGGTCCTTCGCAGGCTGCAGATGTCTGGGCGAGCTGCGTGATAACACAGAGCTTCACTCCTTCATGAGGTTGGTCCTTGTCCTAGCACACTGTCTGACTTTCTAGCTGGAGATAGGCAGGCAAGCATATAAAGTGCAGAAAGTGGCAGAGAAAGCAGGACTGCCAAAATGCTGAGAGCAAAGATGCAAGTGTCAGGGAGCAAAGTTTCTCAAAGTCCCAAAAAGTGTTCAAAAGTAAAAATGGTGCCCATCTCTATGTCCAGCATATAATTCTTTGTCCTGACTTTCTCGTCACGGCACAGTGATTGACTGGTCTCAGATACTGTATGTCATTTCAGCGAATCAGATTACAGTTGTCAGGTTGTCCAAACAAAGGTCCATGGTGAGAGAAAGGTGCTGGTATGCAGGTTCATACATTATTGCAAATGCTAGGACTAGCAGAACAGTCTCTGAATGAGAACGGGCCTCAGCATCGAGTTTTCTTGCACGTAGTCATAATTAATAACTCTGCTGTATGGTACATAACTTTGCAGAATTGCTTGAGCTGCAGGTTTAATGCTGGCACAGCAGAAAAGAGTTCCCTCTTGTAACAGAAAGCCATGTTGTTTGGTTCAGGCTTTTGAATCTGAGCAGGCCACAGTGGTTCAGAACATGCCCCACTTACCAGCCCTACATTCCCCCCCCCCCCTCTTTTAAGATGGAAATAGCTACAATGGAGCATATTCCTTCTTAAAACCAAACTGACATGACTACTGTGCACATCCAAAACAAATGACATGGTTAACTAAAGTCTAATAATGTTTTACTCTCAGCGCAATAGATGGATTGAAAGCAATATTGCATTAGTAATCATACTGTGAATACACACAAGTGGTAAAAGAAGTTAATACTAAAATGGTATATATAAGATCAAATCAACTCAATCAATGTAATGAGTACTGTGGTAGGCGAAGGCCTATGATCCATGCTGATTGAACTAAACAGACAGGCTGAAGCAGCTTGACCTGTAAATGGAGCCTGTGGTTAGGCCCAGAGGAGTGAACCTCCCCCCCCCCAATACTGCTTCCATAGAATCGAAACTTAACTAAGCATAACCCAGCATAGCTAAGCAGAAACGAAACTTAGAAGAGATAGAAAAACAACTTTAATTGGAACTGATAAGATGTGTGAAGCTTCTGTGAACTAATTAATTCTGTTGAGAGAAGGGTTACAGTGCCCTGCTTTCCCACATGTTCTAGTCAGCTAAGTGACCTTGGAGGAGAATTGTATCAAGAGTCTAAGAACTGACCATTGTAATGAGGATTGTAAGGGGGGGAAACAGGTGCTGAGCCCAGACCCAGGTCCTCATTGGATAGCTACGTAATGGTACCGGGACCAATAGATGGGATAGAAGGGGTTACTGGGACCAATGAAAAGTTTGCCTATGTTCAGAATGGAGAAGAACGGTATAAAAGTTGTTGTTTTGCTAGAAACCATTGCTCAGCCATTTTGAATGTGATTCTGCTTGAGTCTTGTGCACAAATAAATGATTTGGACCTTCTGAACAGACTCCTGGTATTATTGGATTGTTTGCGCTCTGCCGCTACATATTCTTGGTGCGTTGGCCGGGAACGTGTGGTGAGTAGAGGGTATGCGAGCTGATATACCACGACTTTCCGCCTCTATAGGTTTGGTCCTGCTGGGCTCGTGCCCTTTTGACGTGGGCTCGGCTCCCAGGCGCCACCGGTCCAGTTGCATCGGAGGGAGCTGGGCCAGGCCTCGGTGGGTGCTGGACCCAGTCGGAGCCAACACCTCGAACCCGTGAGGGGAGTCCGAGGTCCAACTCATGTGCTTGCGTGGGAACGGGGACCGGATCCAGTGAGTATAGTTTTCTTGGTATGTCTAGACAGATGAGTCAGATCTGCAGCTTGGAACTTGTAATTTGAAAGGCCTTAAAACTTTGGAACTTTGGTAAGAGAGCATAATCACCCCTCGAAGGCGGTCCAAGTAACCTTGCATAGTATATGCGTGAGGTGAACCCACTGCCTTTTTGGAATTTGAATTTGCTTTTGGTAAGAGAGCTCTCAAGGCAGTCTGAGTAACCCTGCATAGTGTATGCGCGGGGCGAAACCACCGTCTTTTTGATTTTGAATTTGGTATAGCCTAGTCAGAAAAGACAGGTTTGGGCTATTTTGGGAAATGCTAGCATGGTTGTCGTTCTGTGTGTCTTTGTTTTTTGGTATTTGTTGAAACTACGAGTTTCCCTTCTAGTATAATGTATGATTATATTCGGTTGGGTAAACGCCTAGTCACTGTAAAATCAAGAACATGTCTCACTCATTCAGCCTCCTTCCTACAGCGCAGAGTGAGACTGACAAGGGGCGCGTCTGTGCAGAGGTGCCTTTTTAACCCTATGAAGGCATGTTTTCAACGTTCTGCTGCTGGGCTAATTGGAGCTTATTTTAGGACAATTATACCTGATTTTATTCACTTTGTTTTAATAGTGATGTTCATTCTACTATGGTTATGTATTGTATACCATTCGATAGGAATATTTAGTCAGAATTTTAGTTTTGAAGGTCGTATTAACCTCATCGGAGCTCCGTAAACTGTTTTTAGTTATATTCTCTGCTCTGTCTGTATTTTTACGTCAACTGCTCCTGTTATATTATTGTTACCTTTCAGAACTATCCAGGAGGTGTAGGGTCTAGTTCCGTTTTAGTGTGCAGGGTGAGATTACTTACTCTGGTCAGATAGGCTGCTAGGTATAATTCATACATTTGTGGGCTTAGCTTTGCCCTGTGTTTTATGGTTCGAACAGAAATGATAGAGAAACTAAGCAAACTGTTTTTTGTTAGTTTTTTTTCCTTTGACCTACAAAGTAATTATTAGATCACGACTTGACACTGATTTAAATGATTCTTGCTAGCATGTCTCTGTGTGCCTGTGAAACTAAGTTATTTCATTTCGTTTCCAGTGAACGAAGGGGTGTGGCTTTCACACAGCTTGCCAAAAAAAAAAAATGAGACAGCCGCTCCCGATTGAACAGTCTCTTGCTTGTTAAAATAAAGGACTCATTCAATCAAAGTGTGATAGGAGATGAATTTATAATTAGTTTTCTAGTTATTACTTTACAGCTGTGATAACTACAGTGACTCAGAAGTTCTTTTGTTTTTGAAGTATATCTGTCGTTTCAAAAACTAACTGACACGGACAAGAGAGAGCAAATAAAGTGTTTTTCCTTTGACCCTTAGAGGTTAAGAACCTTGGGGGACGGTGCAGCATGAGAATGAATGGTTTAAATTCTGAGTGAATAAGAAATTGTGTTAGGATTTTATCTTTGAAATCTGAAAATTTAAAAAAAAAAAAAGAAGAGTTTATCTTGCGGAGTGTTTGCATTCTAGATATCCACCAATGCTATGGAAAAGTATCCGTTTCATGTCTCTTGAATATCTGCTTTCTGAACTGTAAGATTTAATAAAAATAAAAAATAAAATAATAATTTCTTTTGCAGAGACATGCAGACTACGGCTGGCAGTTAGTTTCCATGCTAAGTAATTTCATTCCAGTTATACGTAACAGATAGCTATAGTTCTCTCTATAAGAATAGATGTTATAACATGTTGCAAAATAATAGTTTTATATTTTAAGAACTGTATCTAAATTGTCCCTGTTTGAAAAAAAAATTGCAATAAGCTTATGTTTTCTGCTTGCCCTATGTTTACAGAATTTCAGTAAGGGATTTACTGAAGACTATGGTAATAAAATGTCTCTGTCCCAATTAGGAATGCTATGTGAAAGGGAGTGGCTTCTGCTAGTTGCTCCATATTTCCTTAGTTCACCATATTTTGCCCCAGAATCTCTAGATACAGTTTCTCTCCCTGTAAGCAGCTCCCTAAGAAGCCCCGGCTCCGTTCAGAGTGCTTAAGGGGGGGGGAGGGGGCCCAGTCCACCGATGATGCCACCCCCCGGTAGGCGTGAACTAATGTGCCCACAGCAGAGAAGTAGGAAAAAAAAAAACCCTCCCGGATAGAGCGTTGCTAGGAGAAACAGTGTGGGCCTAGGGCAGGGGGGGGAACTCCTCCCTGCAGATTCCCAAGTAGTTTGCCAGCCAGTCAGCTGACCAGACTTGTTTAGGTGCCTTTCCCTCTGCCACTGATTTACTGAACTGAAAGCTTTAGGATTTAATTGAACTAATGAACAGTATTATTCAAACCCATCAGTCTTGATAACCCCAAGTGGAATCCAAATAGTGCAGGCAGCCCTCACTATATGCTCCAATGGATCCAGCAGCCCAGGAGAATTTGCATTTTTGTCAGTCAGTCCCAGAGAGATATAAAACAGGAATTACAGAAACTGGATGGATTTGCGGGCATGATAGTTAATGGAAGTTGATCAGAAAGTATGTGAATTGTTGAATGTGACAGAGAAAGTAAGTGTAAAGATGGAGAAGAGAACAGATCTTCTTGCTGATACTTTAGTTGAATGATGTGGAGGAGGTTATCCTGATCGAAGGAGCAGAGGAAGTAAAAACTGGGTGCGAGTCAGTGCGCCCATTGCAGAGAAGGACATTAGAGAAGTGAATGCCCGTATCTTGACTCCACCCCAGGGGGGAGGAGGGAGTACTTGATTTAAAAAAATAATATTAAACTGAGCACAGTGTTCTAGCAAGAAAAGGAAGCAGCTATAAAGTAAGTGGCAGCCGGAGAGGGCTACAGCATGAATGAAGACTAGGCCAGACCAGACTCTTAAGTTTTCCTGGGTCCCCAGGAGCCTATGGTCAGTTTGGAAATAGGGGACCAATATATGGACTTTATGGGGGATACAGGAGCAGAATACTAAAGCCAGTAGCCCCTGTGTTTTTCTCGATGCATCACCATTATCAGAGCTACTGGGGCTAAGGCCACAATGCCTTTTCTGCAGAACCGCATGTGTGAACTAGGGGGACAGAAAATAATGCACCAGTTCCTGTATATGCCTGAGTGCCCTATTCCACTTTTTGGAGCCGAGATCTGCTTGCAAAGCTTCAGGCACAGATATCCTTTGCTGAAGAGAGAGAAATGCAAATGACTGTGAACCCAAAGCCTGCTGTATTGATGGTGCTGACTGTTCCCCGAGAAGAGGAGTGGCCGTTCTATAACACACCTCCAGTCAAGTCAACAAGTTCCTGTATACCCGCCAACCTTATAGCCCCACCTGAAGTATGGGCAGAAGATAACCCACCTGGCCTAGCGAAGAACATAGCCCCTGTCATCGTCACCCTCAAGCCAGAAGCGGAACTAGTACATGTGAAGCAGTATCCTCTTCCCTGACCAGCCATTGCAGGACTCCACTGCCATTTAATGAAACTGCTGAAGTATGGACTTCTCAAGGAAGGTCAGTCACCTTGGAACACTCCCCTTCTCCCAGTGAAGAAGCCTGGGACAGGGGATTATCATCCAGTACAGGACCTGAGCCCAAGACCCCACTACAGGAAGGCGGGGCCAACTCACCTGGACAAGATTACCTCAAGGATTCAAGAACTCGCCTCACTCAGCAAAAGATTTGACAAGTTATCCAGTAATTCCAGGAGAAAGAATTCTACTTAAATATGTGGACAACTTGCTCATAACCACCAACTCAGAAAATGAATGTCTACAGGCCACCAGGTGAACTCTTGCACCTTTTTAATGAGGCTGGATACAAAGTCTCAAGAGCTAAGGTGCAATTATGTCAAACAAGTTAAATACCTAGGATTCCAGTTGTCCAGCGGAATTCGACACCTGGGACCAGAATGCAAAGAAGCTGTATGCAGTATTCCTATTCCAACCACCAGGAGGCAAGTGAGAGCCTTCTTGGGTGCCACAGAGTATGTTGTATATGGATCCCCAATTTTGCGCTGCTAGCAAAACCATTGTATCAAGCTACCAAAGGAATGGAAAAGTCTCCATTGGAATGAGGACTTGAACAGGATGCAGCCTTTTGATCTTTGAAAACCACTCTGATGTTGTCACCAATTCTGGGTCTACCAGATGTCCAGAAAAACCTTACAGTCTCTATGTTCATGAGTCGCAAGGAAATGTTCTAGGAGTGTTGACTCAATCTCTCAAAACTAACAAGATCACTTTGAGACAGAATCTTCCAGTTACTGTACCACACTCTGTTCTAACCAATATGAAATACAAAGGAAACTACTAGCTAACAAATCTACGAATGTTGAAGTATCAGAGTATGTTGCGTGAAAACCCCAGATACAACTGAAGGTCAGTCAAGCTTTGAATCCTGCTATGTTGTTACCAGTTGGTCTTGATCCCCTGATCATGACTGTTTAGAAATTATGGACACTGTATTCTCAAGCCGCCTGGATTTGACTGATGTCCCTCTGGAGAACCCTGAACAGACTTTCTTTGTGGCTGAAGGCAGTTTCATCATCAATGGACATTGTTGTGCTAGATATGCAGTGGTGACCCCTGATTTGGTAGTTGAGTCCTCAGCCCTGGCCCCAGAAACTTGACCACAGAAAGCTGAACTGATAGCCCTCACTAGAGCACTAACAATAGGAAAAGGGCTCTGTCTAAATGTGTACCCAGATTCTAAGTATGCCCTTACAACCTTGCATGCACATGGGACCCTGTACAAATAATGAGGGTGGATAACCTTAGGAAGCAAGTCCATTAAGTATGGCCCCAAGATATTGACATTATCAGGTGCATACTACCTACAGCTTTCAAAACTTTAGGAAAAGTAGAATGTATGAATAAAACCTTGAAATCTCAGTTGTCCAAACTTTGCCAAGAGGTTTACCTGAAGTGGCCCCAGGTTCTTCCTATAGCCCTTCTTAGGATATACTTAGCCCCTGCTAAGTCTTTAGGAGTTCCCCCTTTTTGAGATTCTGAGAATCTGTAGCCTATTTATAGGGAATAAAAGGAGATGTGAGACAGATAGGATCTGAAATTATTAGGCATGAACTATTGGTTTTAAGTTATGTTTTGCAGAGTCTTCATACCTGGGTACACAATCGATTACCCATCAATTTGCCTGAACCCCTGCATCCTTTCAAGCCTGGAGTCTCGGTGTGGATCAAAGAGTGGAGAAGGATACCGTTAGCCCTGCATTGGAAGGGACCCTATGTTGTCATCTTGTCATCTCCAACTGCAGTAAAAGTCACAGAATTCGAACTTTGGATCCATCATAGTCGAGTAAAGCCAGCAACTGTTTCTGAACCTGATCACTGGACTACTGTACAGCATCCTGAGACTCCATTGCGCCTCACCCTACGACAACAGCCACGGACCTAAGACTTATTGGTCCCTCGGAAACTGCACTATTTCAAGACACTCCGTTTATCTGAAGGTAAGCCTCGCATCTGGAGAAAGCTGCAATCATCAGAAATAGACTGTGTTGTGTTAAGAAATTGAGTCTTCTAAGAGACTGTGTTCAAATGCTCTGAGAACAAAACTGTTTTGATCTCCTAAAAAGTGAACTGCTCTAAGGATGCAATAATAGCCTGAGAGACTGTACTATGATATTTTAAGAACCTGAGACATCCCAGAGGACAGTGATACTTTGGAATCTACAGCCCTACTCCTGCCACAAAGCTGGTAGGTCTACGTACGGCAGAAGCTCGAGGATCTACAATCAACTCTACATCTGTTATCTGTTGTGGATGCCGACAGTTCCACCAATTTTCCAGAGACTATGCCCATTATGAATTCTTATTATTGCTTTATTTCGGCAGCAGCCTTGGGGTGCTTTGAAATGACTTTTGCTTTACCACCCTGTGCAGCCTGTATAAGTACCACGCGAACTGGGCTGAAGGTTCTTCATGCCTCCCAGAACTTGTTTCTTGAACTTGCCGAAGCAGTAGCATCTAGTCTCCACATTTATGACTGTTTCTTTGTGGAGGAACCAAGATGGGAGATCAGTGGCCTTGGGAGGCTCAAGAACTGAATTATTCCATCCCCTACAATCGGACTGATTTACATAATACTACTAGTGAGTGGGTATTGGCCCACCCCATTGTTGACAGTTTGTGTTTTGTTCGCACCGGACCACAATTTGCTATGAAGATTGGACAGCTGGACTGTCTAAATCAGAGGTTTTACAACAGCACAACAAAGAAGACATCTTGGTGGTCCGGCATAAATGCTCCTGAACCTTCTACTCCTTTAGTTCTTTTTCCCACTCTTGCCAAACTATGGACTCTGACTATCTGCTTGTTGCTCCCTTGTTTCTTGCCACTTTGCTTGCGAATGATAACTTCCGTTATTAATAACACTGTAGAGCGCAAGGCAGCTACAAAGATACTAGCTATGTGAAACTACTACCCTATACCACAGAGTGATACCTTTACCTAGTATTATGTGATTTGATTCTCACCCTTTCTCACTTGCGGGTGAGAATAAAAGGGGGAATGTGGTAGGCGAAGGCCTATGATCCATGCTGATTGAACTAAACAGACAGGCTGAAGCAGCTTGACCTGTAAATGGAGCCTGTGGTTAGGCCCAGAGGAGTGAACCCCCCCCCCCCCAATACTGCTTCCATAGAATCGAAACTTAACTAAGCATAACCCAGCATAGCTAAGCAGAAACGAAACTTAGAAGAGATAGAAAAACAACTTTAATTGGAACTGATAAGATGTGTGAAGCTTCTGTGAACTAATTAATTCTGTTGAGAGAAGGGTTACAGTGCCCTGCTTTCCCACATGTTCTAGTCAGCTAAGTGACCTTGGAGGAGAATTGTATCAAGAGTCTAAGAACTGACCATTGTAATGAGGATTGTAAGGGGGGGAAACAGGTGCTGAGCCCAGACCCAGGTCCTCATTGGATAGCTACGTAATGGTACCGGGACCAATAGATGGGATAGAAGGGGTTACTGGGACCAATGAAAAGTTTGCCTATGTTCAGAATGGAGAAGAACGGTATAAAAGTTGTTTTGCTAGAAACCCATTGCTCAGCCATTTTGAATGTGATTCTGCTTGAGTCTTGTGCACAAATAAATGATTTGGACCTTCTGAACAGACTCCTGGTATTATTGGATTGTTTGCGCTCTGCCACTACAGTATAACTTCAAACTTAGTAGTATGGTATACCTAATCTCAACTCTCTGTATAACTTGGTATATAGGTTATAAAATATAATGTGTCAGTGTAGCTTCAACTGAACGCTTAAATGCAAAAGGATGTTAGTAAAACAAGTCACAAGCTTTCATTGATAAATGAAGCAACTCAGTTAAGAATAATGGATACATGAAAAGATCATGGCATCACTAATCAATGAGGTGGTGTTCCATCAAATCCTGGAGAGGCCTGGTAGGTAGAGGGAGTCCACGGTATCCAAGACGACACAGGGTAGAAATCTTTTTGCTGATATAAGGCAACCAAGAATTGGATTGCCAAGAGAAGGGCAAAGACAGGCACAATGACATGAGACACAAAATCAGTCTATAAAATGTCCACATCATGTGAATCAAAGTTGTAATCCGTGAAATTAAGGCTCTCCCAGTCAATGGACAGCTGGACTGTGTGAGAGTCCTTATAGTCCTGTAGGTAGTTCAAGATTTCAGTGAAGTTAATGGCATGGCCTTGAAATACATCCAGCACCTGGATTGCAGTAGAAACAGTATCTGAATCTAAATAAAACAGGGCTACCCCACCAACAGTAACAATGGAGTGCTTAGGAACATCGATTAGGCAAGCATTGTAGGATAGAGGAATTTTACTAATGATTTCATGTTTATTCTTGACAACCAGAAGTTCCTTCAGAGGGGTTCTGACCAGCCATAAATTACAACAGCAACCCTTGTTTCAGAGAATTCATCATACTTAGTCACGGTAACTTTGCATTTCTCTTTCACATTTGCAGTAGTCAAACCACAAAGAGCTTTAGTAGTGTCCTTTAGGTTTACCTGGGTACAACCAATGAATGTCGTTGGTGCACTGGCACAAGCCTAAATTAGGTACAAGATGCTCTTGTGGTTCATTATGGTGATAAGCTAAATACTCAGGAGTGTCTTTATCTTTATCCATCACTTGATAGACCACCCAGGCAGGTGCATCAGGGCGGTGTAAAATACAATCAATCAAAAAAAAGAGCAAGAAGAGAAAAGGAACGCCATTAGTAAGACAGGACAGGAAGAAACAGGAAAGGCAAAAGAGGGAGAAAGACAAGGGAAGGAAATTGCTAGCAGGAGGTTGGTTTAAGGTGCTGGGAGGTCAAAGGCCTGCTGAAAGAGATGGGTTTTGAGTAGAGATCTGAACCTTTGAAAAGATAATTCCGTACGGAGGGCCAGTGGGAGCGAATTCCAGAGTGCAGGAGCCAAGAAGTAAAAGGCAGAGTGATTTGTAGTTTCCAAGTGGGCTGAGAATGGAGCAGGGAGATAGAGACGGTAACCATGTGCTGAGCGGAGTAACGGGGGGAAGGTTGTAAGCGAATGGAGTCAGCTAGATACTGAGGGGAGCCAGTGTGCAATGCTTTGTGAGTCAGGATAAGAATTTTATAGCGAAAGCGGAAGTTCAGTGGAAGCCAGTGTAAACAGAGGAGAAGGGTAGTAACATGGTCTCGAGGGGAGGAATGGGTGAGCAGACGTGCAGCTGTATTCTGAATTAATTGAAGACGTTGAAGTTGGTATTTAGGGAGACCCGCTAAAACAGTGTTGCAGTAATCTAACCTTGACAGGACTAAGGAGATAACTAACGAAGTGAGAGAGGAGGGGGGGGGGGAAGGGCGAACAGCTCTGATTTGACGGAGAAAAAAGAAGGAGCAACGAACAAGAGCGGAGATGTGATTGTGGAATGAAAGGGATACATCAAGGGTGACTCCAAGATAACGGAGAGAGGAAACTAAAGGAATGGGGGTGGTGAGGAAAAGTGGAGAGCATGTGGGTGGAGGTGTATTAAAGAAAAGCCAGAGAGCAGCTGATTTAGAAGGGTTAACATGGAGAAAATTAGTGTTTAATCATGTGGCGATACGGGCGAGACAGAGGTTAAGTGGAGAGAGATCTGGTGAGAGAGAATTAGTGTGATGAACAAGAAGAATGTCGTCCGTGTAGAAGTATCCAGAGATCCCTGACTGCTGGGCGATAAGTGCTAGAGGGGCGAGAAAAATGTTAAAAAGAAGAGGAGCGAGGACGGAACCCTGGGGAACGCCACAGAGAAGGGGTTGAGGGGAGGAAGTAGATGAGCTAGTCTTCACTGAGAACGTGCGGAAGGAAAGAAAAGAACGGAACCAGGCCAGGACAGACCCACAGATCCCAAGGTCAGTCAGCTGAGCAAGGAGGGTGCGATGATCTACAATATCGAAAGCAGAAGAAAGATCCAGGATCACCACAAGTGAAGTATCATCTTGATCGTGGGCTTGATGGACTTCACTCAAAAGGGAAGTGAGGATGGTCTCTGTACTATGGCCTGTGCGAAACCCGGATTGACGTGGGTGCAAAGAAAGGGTAGAGTCCAAATGGGCAGAGAGTCGCATAAACACAAGCTTTTCCAAGATTTTAGACAAAAAAGGAAGATTTGATACGGGACGCCAATTAGCCAGGATGGAGGGATCAAGAGTAGTATTCTTCAAGAGTGGACGGATAAGGGCATGCTTCCAAGCTGAGGGAAAAACACCAGAGGAAAGACTGTTGAAAATGTGGAGGACGTATGGGAGCAACATGAGAGAGGAGTCAGATAACCAAGAGGAAGGTATAGGATCAAGAGGGCAGGTGGTTTTATGGGAAGTAGTGATAACTTTGGAGAGCTCTGTTGAGGTAATGGGACGAAATGTATGCCAAGTATGTGAGCAGATCTTATCAGGAGAAGAAGAGAGGAGCTCAGGAGGGGAGGAAGAAGATGGAGGAGGGGACAGTGGCGGCAGGCAGAGATGAAAAGTAGCACGTAGAGATGAGATTTTTCCAGAGAAGAAAGAGGCAAGGGAATTGGAATCAGGTGTATTAGGGGAAGGGATAGAGACTGCAGAGGAAACAGAGAGTGTGGAGATGGATCGAAGAACTCTAAATAACTGTTGTGAGGAATTGGAGGCTGAAGAGATACAGTTGGAATAGTATGACTGCTTTGCTTCAGTGATCATTGCGCGGTATGATGCTTGGGTGGTACAGAAGGCAGTGAGGGAAGAGGGGGAGGGACGTTTACGCCAAATCCGCTCTGCACGACGGAGGTATGCCCGCTGGAGATAGAGACCAGAGTGGTACCAGGGATGGTGGGTCTGGGGTCGGAGGGAGGGGCGGGGACAGAGAGGAGCAAGTTGATCGAGCGCAGTGGTAAGGGCAGAGGACCAGAGATCAACCTGTTCGTTTACAGGAAGAGAGAAAAAAGAGGAGGAAAAAAGGGAGTCTGCAGAGGGAAAATTCTGGCGAGTCAGAGGAGTAATGTGACACTTGAGCTGCTGGGGGCGCGAAGGGGAAGGGGACGGAGGCATAGAGGAAGGTAGTGGAACCATGGAGAAAAGAATACAAAGATGATCAGACCAAGGTAAAGCGAGTGAAGAAATATCAACCGGTAGGATTGGGGAAGCTGCTGGGGTGAAGATCAAGTCCAGAGTATGGCCCGCAGAGTGTGTGGGGCATGTCACATGCTGGACAAAGGAGAGGTCATCCAATAAGGATAAAAGTGAGCAATCTTTTAGGCGAGAGGGGGATTCGGAGTGAACATTAAAATCCCCAAGGATAATAAGGTGTGGGGACAGTAAAGTGGCCTCAGATAGTGTGCTAAGAAGAGTGTCCCAGAGGTCCGGGTGCATGGATGGGGGAGCATAAACAAGGAGGAAGGGGGTGGAGGGTGGGGGGGCCATAGTAAGCAAGAAGGGCCTCAGGATAAGATAAGGAGGGTAGAGAGGAAGTGGCAGCGCTGAAGAGAAGAGTGGATCGATGAATAATTGCCACACTTCCACCATTGCGGCCAGAACGGGGACGGTGGAAAGCCAAGTATCCCGGTGGAAGGCAACAACGAAGAAGGGCATCTTCGCCCTCCCGAAGCCATGTCTCGGTAAGGAAAAGTGCATCTAGAGAGTTCTGTAGGAGGAAATCGTACAGTAGGTGGGTTTTATTTCGGAGTGAGCGGCAGTTTATCAAGGCAAGAGAGAGAGAGAGGAGAGGAGCATCTGGAGGCGCAGTAGTAGAGAGGCTGAAATTCGATTGCACAGAGCGGCAATCCATGAGATATTCTGTGTGACGGTGTGAGGCTCCAAAAAAGGAGCGATGAAATACAATGGGGCGGTGGCCCAATGTACCGGGATAGCGGACATGGAAGCGGCTGTAATACAAAAGTGGTTGAAACAAAGGAAAAGAAAAAGAAGAAGATGGTTCCAATGCGTGGGAGCAGAGGGGAGAGAGGGAGAAGTAACCCGTGTTATAGGAAAGCTAAATACCTTGGGGCTGGCGTGCTAGATAGCTGCAAAGTAGACATAGAAGTTGAAAATCGGGCTATGGTGGGGCCGTCGCCCCCGTCGTCACCCCAAGGAGCTTGCCCAAGGAGCACACTCTGCTCCTTGGGCGCACTCCTTCGGCGCACGCCAACGGCACATGCCGCCGCAGGCAGCGTCTTTAAATAGTGGGTTGCGCAATCGCGTTGCACGTGATTGCGTCGTATCCGGGGGTGGAGCTGTGAGTTCAGGATGCAGCACACTAGGAGGAAAAGAGAAAATGAAGGGAAAGGAAGCAAGTACAAACACAAAATGGACAGTGGATAATAAACAGAAAAACAAACAAACAACTAGACTAAACAGAAAATACAGGCAGAGTGTGTAGAGTATGTAGAGTACATAATAGGAATAATAGAAATGCAAACAAATAAGAAGGAATGACAAATACCGAAATCACATACAGTAAGCAAGAAACAAAGGTCGGAATACAGGAAGCAGCTTACAAATTGTTTAAACTGTCAGCAGGAGGATACCAGGACGCCGCAGGCAGATAGACATTTTCAAACCATTTTCAAACCATGTCGACATGCAGATAGACATTTTCAAACCAGGTACCAACATTAACTACTTGTTTCAGCTGGTATACCTTATCAGGCATAATCAAAGGCAAATTCAACAGAAAAAAAACATTTCCATATTCATACATCTATGTATAGTGGAATAGTCCATATGTGCTTTTAACCACTGTTATGTGTTAGGTGTGCGTGGATCAGAAATGTTGAATTGTTTCTGTAAAACATGTTGTGAATCCAGTGACACACATACTTTCTCTGTGACTATCTTGGGACTGTGTGATCAGGAATCCAGGTGTATCCTACAGCACAATACCCAGAAGGTGGGCCAAGCTCAATCAATTTGGCAATTTCGGATCCCGCTATCAGCAAAATCAGAAAAAGGTCCTTCAAGGTTCAGTTCTCCATCTGAAAAATAAAACAAGCAGGCTATCCTGTTCTAGGTTAGTATGTGTTATTTCAAACAGTAAAAGATGGAATTATTTAGTAAATCCATATCTTTGTGCAATTTCTGCATCTGTAAAGGTTCAAGAATGTCTATCTTTTCTTCTATAACTATCCTTTACTTATAGGCTCATAAAATCAAAAGAGTGATTAACATAAGAGACCTTTGAGAATCACTTGAGCCAACAGGCTGTCCTCTGTATGGCTCCAAAATTCCATACTTCACTAAATATACATGTGCTCGGTGTCTAATGAGACAGACTGAGCAGGGATAAAGTGTTAAATTAAGATCTCTTACAGAGAACAATTAGAGAGGGAAGAACGTCTTTTACTTTACTTCAAACTAGGTACAAAATGAAGTCAAACCACTTCTGGAGGTTTGCCAGCTCTAGGAAATAATAAGTGAATTCAGATGTAAATGAGTACTTACAGACTGTACCTTTCCCTTCAGGTAAGAAGCTGCATAGGAAATATTCACAAACAGCAAATGAGTTAAACTGAACCCTAGTCAGTATAACTTCCCCTGTCTCTGTAATGCCTTTCACTGAGGCTGAGAGACTAGTAACTGAACTTGGACATTCCATGTGGGATGAAGTTCCTCAGTCCATGGAATGAGAATCACAGTTGCACTCCATCTTAAGAGTACTTATAAATTCACTTTGGTCCAGATGTAACCATGAATGGAACCCTTAATGTCAGTTTCTTATAGGAACTAAACAAAACATTTTATTTTTATGGGGTCAGATGACCTTAGAAATGTACATTCTCTCTCTAGAATTTTTACTTCTCTATATGCACTCCTTTGGGAATGCCTTTAAAACAATTAAGATAAAACAATCTTAGTTTTACTTTAACATTCTTCTCATGATTAGTTAAATCATGAACATTTTTACAAAACTAGCAGTGGTGGAACATTGATGAGTGTCAAAAGATCCCACACTGAAAGGAGCTGAAATCAAATTCAAACTGTTGCAGGCTTGACTGCAAGATTTCTCAGTAGAAAATGTAAACCTTGCATGCACAAGACTTTTCCTAGTCTGTTTGCAAGCATGTTTTAATTTCTTTTGGGCATGCCCGTCTGTACAAGAAAATGGCTTTGTTGGCAGTGGGTCAAGGAGAAAAGTTTTAAACTTTGGCTTTTGACCGCAGTCAGGAACAGATCATGGTACACGTTCCAGATTTTCCTGATGTGCAGAGAACAATGGCTCTGGAGGTCATTCTGAAAGGTAGGTTGCGGGGCTGCACGTCCCACCGGATGTGCAGCCCCGCAAGCTGCCTGTACCCTATTCCTCCACCGGCTCTCCCGATATGTCCTATGCATCAGGATGGGGAGATCTGGCTGGGGGGCAGGATCAGTGCAGAGCAGGAGTAGGATCAGGGTGGACCGGGGGTGGGCCAGCCTGGCAGCACATACAGGGCTGATTCAGGTCATAGCCCTGTACATGCTGCCAGGCCTGTTGGGTTGTACTGCTTATACTACCTCAGAGGTGGTATAAAGCAGCATAATCGGGAGGATCGGGGCAGGTGAGCCACCGCCAGGACTGTGGCTGGGTGCGAGAGGGTCCCCACTACCCGATCCAGGCCATGGCAGGCCAACCATTGGTTGGGCTTTGGGGATGTCTGGGGCACCAGCAGGGAGGACGTCCCTGCAGGCAGAAGGGGCACGCTGAGCTGTCCTCAGGCCCGATTCTGGCTCCTGTTGGTGGTTACCTTCTGCTCAGGTTTGAAGGCAGCACTCCTTTGGACACTTGCCTAGTGCCTCCGATGTTTTAGGGAATTACCTGGGACAGTCTTCCCTTGCTATATCCTCCCCTCCCCCCTCAGGCACACATACACATGCTCCTTACCACCCTCTTCAATAATATAATTACTGGTGTCGACAACATCCGTCAGGGGTTTGCGCTCATTTTTCTAGACATTGCTGCAGCTTTCGACTCAGTAAACCATGAGCTTCTCCTAGGGCGGCTAAAAGAGAAAGGCATCTGCGGAACAGCACTTGAATGGTGCAGATCATACTTATCCGGAAGATGGCAGCATGTACGATCCGATAGAGCAACATCAGAACCGTTTCATCAAGGCTAGGGCGTTCCACAGGGATCCTCCCTCTCTGCCTTGATGTTCAACATATATATGCAACCCATTTGTAATATCATCCGGTCTTTCAATATCAGTTGCATGTTATATGCTGACGATGTCCTGCTCTATATGCCGTTCTCCATAGATAAATTGGACCTCTCCCCTTTGACCAATTGCTTCAACGCCATATCGGAATGGCTTCTGTCACAAAACCTCCAAATTCAGCATAAGAAGACCGAGGTGCTCGTCATTACGAGGAACCCGAATTTCAGCCCACCACAATACTTGAAGGTGAAAGAAGCCGATCTACAAGCAAAACCCACAATACGGTACCTGTGTGTTACACTAGATCAAAACCTTGACATGAAGGCACACATAGCTAACACTGTAAGAGCTATCTATTACAAGATCCGTTCACTCAGACATCTACGCCCCTTGCTTGAACCAGAGGATTTCCGTACAATTTACCAGGCTCTGATCATACCTCATTTTGATTACGCCAATGCCATATTACGAGGGCTCCCCCAATCCACCTTGAGCCCTCTACAGCTTGCAATCAATAGTGCAGCGAGGGTTCTTCATGGTGCATCTAGGAGAGACCATGTAACGCCCCTTCTGAAACAGTTACACTGGCTTCCTATACAGGCCAGGATCGTCTTCAAGACAGTGTTACTGACATTCAAAACGGTCAATGGTCTCTCCTCCTCCTCACTAACCGACCTTATCCAAACCATGCCCCTAATAGATCAAGAAGATCCACAGCAATAAATACGCTAACGATTCTGAGAGAATTAACAAGATGCACCGCGACAACAGAAAATAGGGCTTTCAGACTCTGTGCCCCAAGACTCTGGAATGCCTTACCAACAAACATCAGAGCAATCACTAACCTAACCCAGTTTAGAAAGGCCCTCAAACACTATCTTTTCCTCAAATACTTCCCAGAGAACACAGAATCACATCCCCACCCAAATATGTATAGCTACACCAACGCACCTAGTCAACCAGGAGAACACACTTATCAAGGTGTCCTTGACCATTGAATCACATGTTACATTTATTCTGAGACTCTAGTGTGTAAATAGTTGCCCTTGGTTATCCAAGTTTTGCTGTTCTGTTAATTGTAAACTCACCCTTGGTTATCCAAGTTTTGCTGCTCCTGTTAATTGTAAACTCAGGCATATGTATACTGTCTGATTTTTCTGTTCCATGTAAACCGTGCTGATGCCGAATAGTGCGGTATATAAGAAATTGTAAATAAATAAATAAAAAATAAATAAAATAATAAGCATACCAAACCAATTATTGCAGTGCTCAAACAAGAAATCTTTATTATAGAAATGTGAGTATAATATCTAATTGCACCTAGCAAGCAGATGGCATAAGCTTACCTAATAAGAAAGAGAGAGGTCAGTACAGCCCACCTTCATGATCTGTTCCTACTAACTCTCTCCTCTACAGTTGTTCTTCTTCTTCCTTTATAGGCCTTCCAGCACATACTCATGCAAACACACATATATTCTTATCTCTATTTTCCCTCTTTCTCATTATTTTGTAGTTCATTTCCAGACTTCATGTCTCTGCTCTTTCTTTGATATGTTTTTTTAAATTAACACATATCCTGCCCTTGGTGTGTTACATTTCAGTTATGATCGCCTCCCTCTACTCATTCTTGCCTCCTTTCTTCAGTGCACTTTGTTCTTCAGTGTCTGTATATCTGTCCTTCAAGGTCAAAGACAATTGTGCCAAAATTATTCACACAGTTTCTCTATTAACCCTTTTGGCTGATGTTATAGCAGATTGGTAGGCCCTTACACTCCCATGGGAATATTTTGTTCCCAAAGACCAGAATCTGGTCCAAATATCCCCATCTTCGTCGGGGACCTCCTTTTCCCGGAATTGGGCTCCACGTGTCTCTGTTCATATTAACAGGCAATGAAACATAGGTCCAGGGGTGTAGAACGCTGCAAGCAGGTAAAACACAAACCCCTACGGAGCCTGGAAGAAGGTTAAAGGACAAATGCTTTATTTAAAGGAAGTTCACAGCAGTAACAGAGAAATAGTTCTCCTCTCCCCCAAAGTTCCTTCACTCTAGGTTCCACAACAGTAGCAGAGAAACAGTTCTCCCCTCCCCCACAGTTCCTTCACTCTGGGTTCACGGCAGTAACAGAGAAACAGTTCTCCCCTTGCCCAAAGTTCTTCACTCTGGGTTCACAGCAGTAGCAGAGAAATCGTTCTTCCAACCCCCACAGTTCCTTCACTGTGGGTTTCACAGCTTTAGCAGAGAAACAGTTCTCCCCCCCCCCTCAAGTTCTTCACTCTGGGTTCACAGCAGTAGCAGAGAAAAAGTTCTCCCCTTGCCCAAAGTTCTTCACTCTGGGTTCACAGCAGTAGCAGAGAAACAGTTCTCCCCTCCCCCACAGTTCCTTCACTCTGGGTTCACGGCAGTAACAGAGAAAAAGTTCTCCCCTTGCCCAAAGTTCTTCACTCTGGGTTCACAGCAGTAGCAGAGAAATCGTTCTCCCAACCCCCACAGTTCCTTCACTGTGGGTTTCACAGCTTTAGCAGAGAAACAGTTCTCCCCCCCCCCCCCTCAAGTTCTTCACTCTGGGTTCACAGCAGTAGCAGAGAAAAAGTTCTCCCCTTCTCCAAAGTTCTTCACTCTGGGTTTCAAAGCATTATTACCACAAGGCTGCTCACCAACATGGAAACACCCCAACTCCTTCCTTCCCATAATGTCGCCGTAGAGGTAGGTGGCCACTCAGTATTCTGGAACACCCTCTCTCCCCCCAGGCTCTTCCCTCCTGGTTAAGTCTCTGGCCACACCCGTCCCAGGCATATTCAAGCTGGGTTCCTTAAAGGGGCCCGGCCTCTGGTGCTTAAAGGGGCATGTCCTTAGTCTGGCTGGAGGTATATCAGTACGGGGGATGGGGAGCTTTTCATACACTCCATCACAAGGGGTAATTGTGTTCAGTTTTGGGACCATATATTGCAAAAGATGAAAAAGACTGGAAACTGTTCAGGGGAAGGCGACCAAAATGATTTGGAGCCTACATCAGAAGCCTTATGAGAAGAGACTTAAAGACCTAAATACGTACACTTTGGAGGAGAGGAGGGACAGGGGAGATATGATTCAGACCTTTAAATACTTAAAGAGAAATGATGAACAAACAAACCTCTTCCAAAGACGGGGAAGCTGTAAAACTAGAGGGCATAACATGAAGCTGCAAGGTGGTAATTGAAAGACAATGTCATAAAAACATAAGATATGCCATACTGGGTCAGACCAAGGTCCATCAAGCCCAGTATTCTGTTTCCAACAGTGGCCAATCTAGGTCATATGTACCTAGCAGTTTCCCCAAGAGACACAAGTTCCACAATGCTTGTACTGGGTCAAGCATTGATATCTTCGGTCACTTCTTAATAATGGTGTATGGACCTTTCCTCCAGGAACTTGTCCAAATCTTTTTTAAACCCAGCTACACTAACAGCCTTTACTACATCCTCCGGTAACAAATTCCAGAGTTTGATTACACGTTGAGTGAAAAAATATTTTCTTTTATTAGTCTTAAATAGCTTACCCTGTAGCTTCATTGCATGTCCCCTAGTCTTTCTATATTCTGATAACATAAACAATCGATCTACGTTTACCCATTCCACTCCGTTCATTAATTTATAGACTTCTATCATATCTCCCCTCAGCTGTCTCTTTTCCAGGTTAAAGAGCCCTAACCTTTTTAGCCTTTCTTCATAGGAGTATCCTTCCATCCCCTTTACCATTTTGGTGGCTCTTCTCTGAACCTTTTCTAAAATCGCTATATCCTTTTTAAGATACGGCGACCAGAATTGCACACAATATTCAAGGTGCGGTCTCACCATGGAACGATATAGAGGCATTATAATATCTTTTGTTTTATTTTCCATTCCTTTCCTTATCATACCTAGCATTCTATTTGTTCTCTTGGACGCCGCTGCACACTGGGCCGAGGGTTTTAACATGGTATCCACAATGACGCCTAAATCTTTTTCCTGGGTGGTGGTTCCTAATGTGGAACCTAGCATCGTGTAACCATAGTTTGGATTGTTCTTCCCTAGGTGCATAACCTTGCACTTGTCCACATTAAATTTCATCTGCCATTTTGATGCCCAGTCTTCCAATTTATCAAGATCCTCTTGCAATTTTTCACAATCCTCTTGGGTTTTAACAACTTTAAATAGTTTTATGTCATCTGCAAATTTGATAACCTCACTCGTTATTCCACTTTCCAGGTCATTTATGAATATGTCAAAAAGCAGCAGACCCAGCACAGATCCCTGGGGTACACCACTATTCACCTTTCTCCATTGGGAAAATTGGCCATTTAGCCCTACCCTCTGCTTTCTATCTTTTAACCAGTTCCTGATCCACAATAGTACACTGCCTCCTATCCCATGACTCTTTAGTTTTGCCAAAAGTCTCTCATGAGGGACCTTGTCAAAGGCTTTCTGAAAGTCCAGATACACAATATCAACCGACTCACCTTTCTCCACCTGTTTATTCACTCCTCCAAAAAAACATAACAGAATAGTAAGACAAGATCTTCCTTGTCTAAAGCCATGTTGGCTGTCTCCCATTAGGTTGTGACTATCTACATGCTGAGTAATTTTATTCTTTATGATGGTTTCTACCATTTTTCCTGGTACTGACGTCAGGCTCACCGGTCTGTAGTTTCCCGGATCACCCCTGGAACCCTTTTTAAAAATTGGTGTTACATTGGCGATCCTCCAATCTTCAGGTATTAGAGATGATTTTAATGATAGTTCACAGATTACTGATAGCAGGTCTGCAATCTCATATTTCAGTTCTTTCAACACCCTTGGATGTATACCATTCGGCCCAGGTGATTTGCTACTCTTCAGTATATCTAATAGTTGTAAGACATCTTCCCGATGTATCGATATTTCCTTCAATTCTTCCGCACCTTTAAATACCACTTTAGTCATGACCGAAGCAAAGAATTCATTCAGTCTCTCCGCTATCGCCTTGTCGCCTCTTAGTGCTCCTTTAACCCCTTTATTATCTAATGGACCAACTGACTCTCTCACAGGTTTTTTGCTACGAATGTACTTGAAAAGGTCTTTATTTCGCGTTTTTGCTTCCGCAGCAAGCTTCTTCTCAAATTCTCTCTTTGCCTGCCTTATCAATGCCTTGCATTTGACTTGCCAGTGCTTGTGCTATTTCCAAGTTTCGTCGTTTGGCTCTTTTTTCCATTTCCTGAAAGATGCTTTTTTGGCAACAACAGCCTCTCTGACCTCACCTTTAAACCATGCTGGCAGTTTTTTGGACTTCCTTCCACTTTTCTTCAAGCGTGGAATACAGCTGGTCTGGGCTTCCAAGATGGTATTTTTCAACAACACCCAAGCTTGATGTACGTCTTTAACCTTTGCAACTGCTCCTTTTAGTTTTTTCTTAACTGTTTTCCTCATTTTATCATAGTCTCCCTTTCGAAAGTTAAAAGGTAGTACTGTGGATTTCCTTACTATCCCTCCTCCACTAATTAAATCAAAGGCGATCTTGCTATGATCACTATTGCCAAGTGGCCCCAACACCCTTATCTCTTGCACTAGATCTGGTGTTCCACTAAGGACTAGGTCTAATATGGCTTCCCCTCTGGTCGGTTCATGAACCAGCTGCTCCAAGAAGCAGTCATTTATTTCATCTAAGAACTTTATCTCCCTAGCATGTCCTGACGTGACACTGACCCAGTCGATACCGGGGTAATTGAAATCACCCATTATTATTACTGCGCTGTAACTTTTGTTAGCTTCCTTGATTTCTTTGAGCATTTCATCATCCATTTGGTCATTCTGGCCAGGCGCTCGATAGTACACCCCCACTGCCATTGCCTTCCCCCTTTTATATGGAATTTCAATCCATATAGATTCTACAGCAGATTTTGTTTCCTGCAAAACTTTTATCCTTTCTGAGTCAATGCCCTCTCTAACATAGAGCGCAACCCCTCCACCAATTTGATCAGCTCTATCATTACGATATAGTTTGTACCCAGGTATCACAGTGTCCCACTGGTTGTCCTCCTTCCACCATGTCTCTGATATTCCAATCATATCTAACCTTTCATTTAGTGCTATATATTCTAACTCTCCCATCTTATTCTTTAGACTTCTAGCATTTGCATACAAGCATTTTAGAGAATGTATTTTATTCATGTTAATTTGGCTATTGTTAGACATGGGTAAATTGGGATCTTTAAGCTCTGTCTGCTCCATACTTGAGGGCATTTGGGCTACTTTACTCTTTTGTGGAACCTCTCTGCTTTTGGTAGTATCCTTCAAGGATACATTCTTCCGAACCATCCGCTCTAGGGCGACTGTCGGCTTTCCCCTAATATCTAGTTTAAAAGCTGCTCTATCTCCTTTTTAAAGGTTAATGCCAGCAGCCTGGTTCCATCCCGGTTAAGGTGAAGCCCATCCCTTCGGAAGAGCCCCTCCTTTCCCCAGAATGTTCCCCAGTTCCTAACAAATCCAAAACCCTCATCTCTGCACCATTGTCTCATCCACGCTTTGAGACTCCGGAGCTCTGCCTGCCTTTTGGGTCCTGCGCGTGGAACAGGAAGCATTTCGGAGAATGCTACCATGGAAGTTCTGGATTTCAACTTCCTACCTAAAAGCCTAAATTTTGCCTCCAGAACCTCCCTACCACATTTTCCTATGTCATTGGTACCGACATGTACCAAGACAGCAGACTCCTCCCCAGCACTATCTAAGACCTTATCTAGGTGGCGCGTGAGTTTGATTATGCATTGTCAGGAAATATTTTTTCACTGAAAGGGTGGTAGATGCTTGGAATGCCCTCCTGATGGAAGTGGTGGGGGCAAACATGGTGATGGAATTCAAAACGGCATGGGACAAACACAGTGGATTCCTTTACAGCAACAGGATAAAAACAAAATAAACTGAAACATATAACTTCTGAACCATCTAACGTCTCAACAAATAGGGATGTCCTACATGGAGTGGTGGGTTCACCCCTAAACAAAGACATGGAGAGGGGTGGTCTGCACCTACTCGCTGGGCAGACTAGATGGACCATGCTGGTCTTTATCTGCCGTCATCTACTATGTTACTATATTGCTACATCCCTCTTTTCCCAAGATTCTATAGGTCTATCTGGCAAATGAACCACATGAGATAAAGAGAACCAGCCCTGTGTTTTTACATAAATTAGACTTTATTATTATTCTTTATTTATATTCTCTTATATACCGCGCTATTCTGCATCAGTGCGGTTTACATTGAACAAACTGAAATTACATTGAACAGGGCATTATAACTTGGAGATAACTATTTTACAGGGAACATGGGCTATGGAGGGTTAAGTGGCTTGCCCAAGACCACAAGGAGCACCTGTGGGACTAGAAACTTTATTGCTGATCGAAAAAAATAATGCAGATAGAATAAATTATAATTATGAGGTAGCAAGTTATGTAGCCCTATGATTGCAATTAC
Source organism: Ichthyophis bannanicus (assembly GCA_033557465.1). Classification (NCBI taxonomy): domain Eukaryota; kingdom Metazoa; phylum Chordata; class Amphibia; order Gymnophiona; family Ichthyophiidae; genus Ichthyophis; species Ichthyophis bannanicus. Next base: position 94,541,541 of record CM066035.1, on the reverse strand, counting down.
TAAGATAATAAATCACTGTTTTGGCAACAATTGTTGATTCACTCTGCATTCAGACGTACAGAAATTTAGCTGTCTGTCTCTCTAGGCCCAGCCCCGGGATAATTCAGACCAGCACCTTGACTTTTACCAGAAGGATGATTGTGGCTAGGTCTGAAAAGTTGTCTCCGGAATGGCACAAAGTCCAAAGGATGGCAGTGGTCCTACACAGGCTGCAGATGTCCGGGCGAGCTGTGTGATAACACAGAGCTTCAGGTCTGTGGGAGAGATTCACTTCTTCTGGAGGTTAGTCCTGATCCTAGCACACTGTCTGATTTTCCAGCTGGAGATAGGCAGGCAAGCACATAAAATGCATAAAATGACAGAGATTGCCAAAATGCTGAGAGCAAAGTTGCAAATATCAGAGAGCAAAGTTTCTCAAAGTCCCAAAAAGTGTTCAAAAGTAAAAGTGGTGCCTATCCCTTTGGGTCCAGCGTATAATTCTTTGTCCTAACTTTCTCATCACAGAATGGTGATTGGCTGTTCTCAGATACTGTATGAGTGTCATCTTCAGTGAAACAGGTAACAGTTGTCAGGTTGTCCTCTCAACAAAAGTCCATTATGAGAGAAAGGTGCTGGTATGCAGATTCATACATTGTTGCAAATGCTAGGACTAGCAGAACAATCTCTGGGTGACAACAGGCCTCAGCATCAAGTTCTCTTGGACATAGTCATAAACAATAACTCTGCTGTATGGTACATAACTTTACAGAATTGCTTGATCTGCAGTTTTAATGCTGGCATGGCAGAAAAGAGTTCCCTCTTGTAACAAGAAGCCATGTTGTTTGGTTCAGGCTTTTGGATCTGAGCAGGCCATATTGGGTCAGAACAGACAATAGACAATATTTTGGTGGTGGTGAGAAGCGAGGAGGTATGTGACACATTCTATCTACTCTTTTGATGTCGAGGACATCTGTACCTTGCCCACTCACAATCTTAAATGACAGAGGTGTAAGGTGAGGGTCCCCAAATCCAGCACTGGAGGGCCACAAACCAGTCAGTTTGACAGGCTATTTCTAATGCATATATATCTCATGCATATTCATTAGGGATACCCTGAAAACCTGACTGGTTTGCGGCCCTCCAGGACTGGAGTTGGAGACCCCTGGTGTAAACAATCGATCTATGTTTACCCATTTCACTCCATTTATTAATTTATAGACCTTGATCATATCTCCCCTCAGTCATCTCTTTTCCAAGCTGAAGAACCCTAACCTTTTAAGCCTTTCCTCAAAGGGAAATCCTTCCATCCCCTTTACCATTTTGGTGGTTCTTTTCTGTACCTTTTCTAATTTCACTATATTCTTTTTGAAATACGGAATCCAGAATTGCACACAATATTCAAGGTGCAGTCACACCATGGAATGATATAGAGTCATTATCGTATCCTTTATTTTATTCTCCATTCCTTTCCTTATGATTCCTAGCATTCTATTTGCCTTCTTGACTGCCACTGCATACTGGGTGGAGGGTTTCAATGTGTTATCCACAATGATGCCTAAATCTTTTTCCTGGGTGATGGTTCCTATAGTGGAATCTTGCATCATATAACCATAGTTTGGGTTGTACTTTCCTAGGTGCATAACTTTGCACTTGTCCACATTAAATTTCATCTAACATTTGAACGTCCAGTCTTCCAATTTATTAAGGTTCTCTTGCAATTTTTCACAATCCTCTTAGGTTTTAATAACTGAATAATTTTGTATTATCTGCAAATTTGATTACCTCACTCATTATTCCCATTTCCAGGTCATTTACAAATATGTTAAAAAGCAGTAAACTCAGCACAGATCCCTGGAGTACTCCATTATTCACCTTTCTCCATTGGGAAAATTGGCCATTTAGGCCCTACCCTTTTCTTTCTATCTTTTAACCAATTCCTGATCTACAATAATACACTGCCTCCTCTCCCATTACTTTTTAATTTTGCCAAGAGTATCTCATGAGGGACCTTGTCAAAGGCTCTTTGAAAATCCAGATACACTACATTGACCAACCCACCTTTGTCTGTTTATTTACACCTTCAAAAAAATATAACCGATTAGTAAGACAAGACATTCCCTGGATAAAATCATGTTGACTGTTTCCCATTAAACCATGACTATCTACATATTCAGAAATATTGTTCTTAGTAATGGTTTCTGACATTTTTCCCGGTACTGACATCAGTCTCACTGGTCTGTATTTTCCCAGATTACCCCTGGAAATCTTTTACAAATTGGTGTTATATTGGCTATCCTCCAATCTTCAGGTATTACTGATGATTTTAATGATAGTTCACAGATTAGTAATAGTAGATCTACAACCTCATATTTCAGTTCTTTCAGCACCCTTGGATGTATACCATACAGTCCAGGTGATTTGCTGCTCTTCAGTTTAACAAATAATTGTAATCTATCTTTCAGGTTTATCAATATCTCTTTCAATTCTTCTGCTGCATCAGCCTTAAATACCATTTCAGGCATGGGTAACTTCTCTACATCATCTTCAGTAAAGACTGAAACAAAGAATTAATTCAGTCTGTCCACTGTGGTGTTGTGCCCTCTTAGTGCCCCCTTTACCCCTCTATCTTCTAATGGTCCAACTGACACTCTCACAGTTTTTTTTTGCTAGGAATGTACTTGAAAAAGGTTTTATTATGCGTTTTTTGTTTCTGGCAAGCTTTTTTTTTCAACTTATCTCTTTGCCTTCCTTATCAATGCCTTGCATCTATGTTGCCGGTGCTTATGTTGTTTCCAGTTGTCGTCATTTGGCTCCTTTTTCATTGCCTGAAAGATGCTTTTTTTTACTACAGCAGCCTCTCTTGCATCACCTTTTGTGGCAGGCTATGGCCTATAATAGTCTGCAAATATGGAAGGCCTGTAAGTTAGGCCCTGATTCCAACCCCCATCTCAGTAAAGAACCAAAGTTTGTAAAAGTTTGAGAGAAACTGTTTTAAATTGCTTAATAAGAAGTTTTCATGAATGCATAAACCTTTCATTATTCTCTTGTGCTGTGAAAATAGAAATGTTTCAATACTTGCATTCCTAGAGCCCGGGACGACCTTGCAGTAGAGAAGTATCCAAACCTAGAAATCGCACCATTGTTAGAACAGTCCTAGAGGAGGGAGCTGGGTGCTAGGCCCAGGAGGGATCTCTGATTGGACAGGTGCAGGGGGCGTTGGAACCAATAGAAAGTTTGCATGTATCAAACTGGAAAGAAATGTATAAATGAATATGTCGCTGTAAGAATTTTGCTCAGTTCTTTTTGAAGCTTTGACTAACTGGGCCTTGTGCACAATAAACTGGCTTAGACCCTGTAAATTGACTCCTCGAATTATTCGTTGTCTGCACTTCGCTGCTTCATATTCTTGGTGCGTTGGCCGGGAATGTGCGGGTAGTGAATGGTGGTCAAGCGAATACTCCACGCAATTCGCCTCCAGGTTTGGCCCGGTCGGAACCGTGTCTGTCCGACCGCAGGGGAAACCTCAGGCGCCGCCGATCCCTTTGTATCGGAGAGGGTTCCGCCTTGCCTCAGCGGGCCACTGGGTCCGGCCGGCCAACACCTTCGACCCCGAGGGGAGTCCAGGATCCAATCCAGGAGCTGGTTTTGTATCGGGAACCGGATCCGGTGAGTAGACATTTTCTTGTTTAAAAGTCAGTGAAACCTGGGGAACAGAGTCTTGCATGAGTGCGTGAGACTGATTTGGTATAGACTAACTGGGAAAATCTCGCATAAGTGCGCGAGACATCTTGCATGGGTACGCAAGACAAGAGAGCCTGATCACCTCTCAAGGGCGGTCCTAGTACGCTTCGCATAAGGGTTAGCAGACGCCGAAGCCACCAACCCTTTGGTTGGGAATAGTCAGTTAGTCAGAAAACCTTGGGCATTTTGAAAAATATTTTCTTGTGATGGTATGTTTGCTTGTGTGATTGAGAGGCCTTGAGACACAGACCAAACGAGAGCGGACTCCTGAGTAGCGCAGTTCCTGGCCGGGCGAACGCGCCCAGGTCGCGAAAAGGAGAAAGCGTGTGGTGTTTGTTCCCCTCAGTGTTTTGTGGGCTGTATGGACCCCTTACCTACAGCCATACTACCCACCCTTACTGTTTGTCGTCTTGTACGTCATTACGATTATGGGAGGGACGGAGTCCACGCAAACTCCGCTGGAATGTATGATCACGAATTTCCGTAAAGGATTTTCAGGGGACTACGGCATAAAATTGTCTCCGTCTAGATTAAGAGTATTATGTGATAGGCAGTGGCCTGTGTTAGCTACTTCATGGCCCCGTGGGGGCACCTTTGATGTAGAAATAGTTTCTCGTATTCATCAGCTTGTACAAAAAGCGCACCCTGATCAGTTCCCCTACATAGATTCCTGGTTAAGTGCTTGTGAGAGACAGCCCTCATGGATGAAGCACTGCTATAAGGATCAGTGTAGAATATTGGTAGCAACCACTAGGGGGACCCGAAAGGTGGAGAAGAAGACGCCACCTGTGTATTCTGCCCCAGAGTCCCCAGAAATTTTGGCCCGTTTACCCCAGCACCCACATAGGTTAGTTCCCCCAGCTCCACTACCTGAAGCGGAACCCGATGAGGTACCCCAGCAATTACCGCTGCAGCAGCAAAAGAAGCCCACTTCCCCAAGTGAAAGCCCCGAGTCTGGCCCAAGTACGTCGGGGGAACCAGGGTCCTCTGACGTGATGGAAAGCGGAGGCTCTTCTGCCAGTTCAGGGTCACCAACCAAGGAAGCTTATACCCGGGAGCCGTATGATTTAAGAAGTATAACCCCGAAGAAGAAGGAGAAAGCAGGGCGCCTAATGCCATTGCGTCAAGTGCCTGGTGTTCCTATCCTAAATGCACAGGGCCAGATGGCACCAGGACCAACCAGTCTAGTCTACGTACCTTTTTCCACTACTGATTTATTAAACTGGAAAACGCATTATGCATCCTATACAGCAAAACCCCAGGAACTGACAGAATTAATGTCCAGTATAATGCAAACTCATCAGCCTACCTGGGCCGATTGTCGTTAGCTCCTGTCCACTCTCTTTACTACTGAGGAGCGAGGGCGAATTGTGCAAGCAGCCGTTCGCTGGTTAGAAGAGAATCCCGTAGAAGGAGGGGGGGATCTGAATCTCCCACAAGTAGCCACCGCAGCCTTCCCGAATGAAGATCCTAGATGGGACCCAAATGATGACGGGGCAGCGGCCCTAACGCGATTTCGACAGGCCTTGCTGCAAGGCCTGAAGAAGGGGGGCCAGAGGGCCATGAATATCGGGAAGGTATCTGAGGTTTTCCAGGGTCCAGATGAGAGCCCAGCGGCCTTTTATGAGCGGTTGTCTGAAGCCTATAGATTGTATACCCCATACGATCCTGCCGCTCAGGAGAATTTGTGCATGGTAAATGCAGCCTTTGTCAGTCAGTCCCAGAGAGACATAAAACGAAAATTGCAGAAACTGGATGGATTTGCGGGTATGAATACAGCACAGTTAATGGAAGTCGCTCAGAAAGTATTTGTGAATCGTGAAAATGAACGTGACAGAGAAAGTGAACGAAAGATGAAGAAGAAAGCAGATCTTCTTGCTGCCGCTTTAAGTGAACGACGTGGAGGAGGTTTTCCTAATCGAAGGACCAGAGAACGTGGAAGTAGCAGGCCTCCATTGGGTGCGAATCAGTGCGCCCATTGCAGAGAAGAAGGACATTGGAGAAATGAATGCCCGCATCTTGACTCCACCCCCAGGAGGGGAGGAGGGAGCCCCTGGAGAACAGGAGGCCGATTTCAAAATCATGGAGGAATGAATTGCGCACAGTTCCAGCGCGAGAGAGAAGAAGCCATTGAGGGAGTGGCAGTAGCAACGGGCTATGAAATGGATGAAGACTAGGCCAGACCGGGCTCCAAGTTCACCCTAGGTCCCCAGGAGCCTATGGTCAGTTTAAAAGTAGGGGACCAATATATGGACTTTATGGTAGATACAGGAGCAGAACATTACGTGGTGGCAAAGCCAGTGGCTCCTCTCTCCTCTCAATCTGTCACTATTGTTGGGGCCACTGGGAACAGGGCCACCAAGCCATTCCTGCAGAACCGTATGTGTGAACTAGGGGGACAGAAGATAACGCACCAGTTCTTGTATATGCCTGAGTGCCCTATTCCACTTCTGGGCCGAGATATGCTTGCAAAGCTTCAGGCACAAATATCCTTTGCTGAAGGGGGAGAAATGAAAATGACAGTGAACCCAAAGCCTGCAGGATTAATGGTGCTAACTGTTCCCCGAGAAGAAGAATGGCGGTTCTATAGTACATCTCCAATTAAGTCCAACAGTTCCTGTATACCTACCAGCCTCATAGCCCCGCCTGAAGTGTGGGCAGAAGATAATCCACCTGGCCTAGCGAAGAACATAGCCCCTGTCATTATCACCCTCAAGCTAGGAGCAGAACCAGTGCATGTGAAGCAGTATCCTCTTCCCCGACCAGCCATTGAAGGAATCCACTGCCATCTGATGAAACTGCTGAAATATGAACTTCTCAAAGAGTGCCAGTCACCTTGGAACACCCCTCTTCTCCCAGTCAAGAAACCTGGGACACGGGATTACCGCCCAGTACAAGATCTGAGGCGGGTAAATGATGCAGTTGAAACTATACACCCAGTAGTACCAAATCCTTATACTCTCTTGGGACTGATCCCCGCTGAAGCTACTCATTTCACCGTCCTGGACCTGAAAGATGCCTTTTTCTGTGTACGCCTGGCCCCCATTAGTCAACTTTTATTTGCTTTCGAATGGCAAGATCCAACAAAAGGAAGGCGGGGCCAACTTACCTGGACCCGATTACCTCAAGGATTCAAGAATTCACCTACTCTCTTCAGTGCTGCCCTGAATCAAGATCTTTCAAGTTACTCAGTGAACCCAGGACAAAGGGTTCTCCTCCAGTATGTGGATGACCTGCTCATAGCCACCAACTCAGAAAGTGAATGTCTACAAGCCACTAGTGAACATTCTGTACCTTTTGAATGAGGCTGGATACAAAGTTTCACGAGCGAAAGCGCAACTATGTCAAACCGAAGTTAAATACCTAGGGTTCCAGTTGTCCAGCGGAATTTGACGCTTGGGACCTGAACGCAAAGAAGCTGTATGCAGTATTCCCACTCCAACCACTAGGAGGCAAGTGAGAGCCTTCCTGGGGGCTGCAGGATACTGTCGCATATGGATCCCCAATTTTGCGCTGCTAGCAAAACCCTTGTACCAAATTACCAAAGGAATGGAAAAGTCTCCACTGGAGTGGGGACCAGAACAGGATGCAGCATTCCGATCTCTGAAAAGTGCTCTGATGTCATCACCAGCTGGGTCTCCCAGATGTCCAGAAACCTTTCCATCTCTACGTCCATGAATCACAAGGAAATGCCCTAGGGGTGCTGACCCAATCTCTTGGATCTTGGCAGCGGCCAGTAGCCTATCTGTCAAAACAGCTGGATGTGGTAGCAAGAGGTTGGCCCCCTTGTTTGAGAGCTGTTGCAGCAACAGCCCTTTTGGTGAGCGAAGCAGACAAACTCACTCTAGGACAGAATCTTTAAGTGACTGTACCCCATTCTGTCCTCACCCTCATGGAACACAAAGGAAGTTTCTGGCTAACAAATTCACAAATGTTGAAATATCAGAGCATGTTGTGTGAAAATCCCCAGATACAGTTAAAAGTTAGCCAAGCTCTGAATCCGGCTACATTGTTTCCAATTGGTCCTGGGCCCCCTGATCATGACTGTATAGAAAATATGGACACTGTATTTTCAAGTCGCCCAGATTTAACTGATGTTCCTTTGGAGGATCCTGAACAGACTTTCTCTGTGGATGGAAGCAGTCTCGTCATCAATGGACATCGTCGTGCTGGATACGCAGTGGTGACCCTTGATCTGGTAGTTGAGTCCTCAGCTTTGGCCCCAGGGACTTCAGCACAGAAGGCTGAGTTGATAGCTCTCACTAGAGCACTGATATTAGGAGAAGGACTCCGTTTAAATGTGTACACAGATTCCAAGTATGCCTTTACCACTTTACATGCACATGGAGCCTTGTATAAAGAGCGAGGGTTGATCACCTCAGGAGGCAAGTCCATTAGGTATGGGCCCGAGATATTGATACTATTAGATGCTGTATGGGCCCCTAAGCAAGTTGCAGTTATGCACTGTCGAGGTCACCAGACAGGAGTAGGAGAAGTTATCCGAGGTAATAGGTTTGCTGATGCCACCGCCCAAAAAGCAGCCACAACTGGACGAGTTGTGACCCAAGACATTCCAGTGCAAGCAGCCATGTTCCCTGTGCCCCTTAGCTCATGGGCTCCCCGATACACTACGAAAGAGTTGGATTATTTCTGCGGAAAGGAGGGAGGGGTCCTAACAGAAAAAGGTTGGATAGTGTTACCACCTCCAGAGGGTAGCACACCTCCAGGTCCTACAGTCATTCCTGAAGCATTAGGGCCAGCTTTTGTTCATGCTTTCCATCAGGCCACGCACTATGGGAAGACGGCCATGGAGAGAGCCCTAAAACCCCATTTTTGCATTTCACTACTAGGACCCCTGTCAACTTCAGTGGCACAGCAGTGTTTGACATGTGCCAAGAACAATCCTCGGCAAGGTCCCGTACCACCCCCAAGAGTTCAAGAGTTCAGTTAGTAGGGGTGGCCCCCATGAGTGATATTCAAGTCGATTTTACTGAAATGCCACGAACAAACGGATATCACTACTTGTTGGTTCTAGTTTGCACATTTTCTGGGTGGGTAGAAGCCCGTCCCACCCGAACAGAGAAAGCTTGAGAAGTCATAAAGATACTGCTCCATGAGATTATCCCTCGATTTGGAATACCATTAACTATAGAGTCAGACAATGGACCCTCATTTGTGTCCCAAGTGACTCAACAGTTAGCCCGAACTCTACAGATACAATGGAAGTTGCACACTGCCTATAGACCCCAGAGTTCAGGGAAGGTAGAACGCATGAATAGAATCCTGAAGTCTCAGTTGTCCAAGCTTTGTCAAGAAACACACCTAAAGTGGCTCCAGGTTCTCCCTATAGCTCTTCTTAGGATACGTTCTGCCCCAACCAAGTCCTTAGGATTTTCCCCTTTTGAGATTTTGTATGGGCGACCTCCACCCATTGTGCAGGGAATTAAAGGAGATATGAAACAAATAGGATCTGAAATAACTAGACAAGAACTATTGGCTTTAGATTCTGTTTTGCAGAGTCTCCATGCCTGGGTACAAGATCGATTGCCCATCAATCTAACCGAACCTCTGCATCCCTTCAAGCCAGGGGCGTCAGTGTGGATCAAAGAGTGGAGAAAGACCCCGCTGGCGCCGCATTGGAAGGGACCTTATGTTGTCATCTTGTCAACTCCGACTGCAGTAAAAGTCGCAGAACTTGAACCCTGGATCCACCACAGTCGAGTGAAGCCAGCAGCTGCTCCTGAATCTGGTCAGTGGACTTCAGTAAATGATCCAGAGACTCCATTGCGACTCACATTGCGAAGACAACCAACATTGTAAGAATCTTCAGAATCTACAATCCCACCCCTGACACGCTAGAGTGACAGCCGAAGCAGAAAAGAAGAAGAAACTCTACAAGCTCAATGTACCCAATATTCCCGTTGACCTCCAAAGACTGTAATCATAATGTTTTGCCACTATTATCTTGTGGGAGTGGTGGTCCTGGGATTTCTGGAAAAGACTTTTGCCTTACCCCCTTGTGCAGCTTGCATAACTACCACCCGAACTGGACAGAAGGTCACTCAGACTTTACTTTACCATTCCTACTATACTTGCACTGGTATAGTCAGCCGGTGCATCTATAATGGCACAGAATTAAATATCTGTACGAAGGGGAAAAGTAAGACTTGTTACAACCCTCGGCAGAACCCCTCCTATTATGTACTTGAGCTACGCTGGAATGATGAGGATGGAGCCCTCATAAATGCTACGGGCCCACTCACAGACTCCACAAAATATGTTGTCTTGGACTTTGATGCTTGTGATGTGATAAACAGAAATCCCTACCACAGGTGTGGGTCATGGGAACAAGATTACTATCATGATGATAAATATATGTGTCCAGAAGGAGCCTAGGGATGGGGACGGTGTACTGGAAAGAATTCCCCAACCACTGTCTACAGCACGGCAGCTAAAGATGCCTACTTCTGTCCAAAATGGGAATGCGTATTTTTGCTACTTGGACTAATCCACCTATGGGGCGGGATGGAGATAATCGCAAAGGCAGCCTGACAAGGGTCCGATTGCCTGAGCCCAAGAAATGCAAGAAGGGTGCCTGCAATCCCCTACAACTCCTCATATTTGACCCTAGCCAGTGGAAGCAAGGATACAGATTTGGATTGCGTATAGCAGGAGGAGGCATAGACCCTGGAACCATCAAACATATACGGTTGAATACTAAGGCTCATATATCTGCACCTTATCAAATACATCACTCTTTTTATGAGGCCATGAAAGCAGAGTTTGAGATTCCTCATACCTCCCAAAATTTGTTCCTTGAACTTGCCGGAGCAGTAGCATCTAGTCTCCACATTTCAGACTGCCTCTTCTGTGGAGGAACTAAGATGGGAGACCAATTGCCCTGGGAGGCGCAAGAAGTGAACTATTCTATTCCTTACAACCAGACTGATTTACATAACACTACTAGCGAGTGGGTACTGGCCCACCCTATTGTTGGTAAATTGTGTTTTGCTCCCTCAGGACCACAGTTTAACATGGAGGTTGGACAGCTGGTCTGTCTCAACCAAACGTTCTACAACAGTACCACTAAGAAGACGTCTTGGTGGTCAGGAGTCAACGCTTCAGAACCCTCCAACCCCCTAGTTCGTTTCCCTAATCTTGCCAGCATCTGGACTGATCTAGCAGCTTATAATTCCTGGCAAGCACTACCTGGACTGTACTGGATTTGTGGAACCAGAGCATATGCTAGGCTTCCTCACCATTGGGGAGGAGCATGTGTATTGGGAACCATACGACCTTCCTTTTTCCTTTTGCCTACATCCCATGGGGAATAACTGGGTTATCCTGTGTACCGAAGTCGACAGAAACGAGAGGCCTTGAAAATAGGCCAATAGGGCAAATGGGGGGAGGAGGAGTGGCCACCTGAGAGAATTATCTCATATTATGGACCTGCTACCTGGGAGGAAAATGGTACATGGGGATATCGTACTCCTGTATATATGATAAATCGCATTATACGTCTACAAGCTGTTGTTGAAATAATAACCAATGAAACCAGTAAAGCACTAACACTTTTAGCTAAGCAAAGTACACAGATGCGTACAGCTATTTATCAGAATCGTTTAGCTCTAGATTATTTGCTAGCAGCTGAAGGTGGAGTATGTGGAAAATTGAATTTAAGCAATTGTTGTTTACAAATTAATAATAATGGGCATGTTGTTGAAGATATAGCTACCCAGATGAGAAAGCAAACATTTGTGCCTGTCCAGACCTGGCATGGCCTAAAGCTTGATGGGTGGTTTGGTTCAGCATTTTCATGGTTAGGAGGTATGAAGACCCTTGTGCTTATTGTATTACTCATATTGGCTGTTTGCTTGTTTCTCCCATGTCTCCTACCCCTTTGCTTACTCATGATAACCTCAGTTATTGACACTGTAGAATGGAAGGCAGCTACGAAAATATTAGCTATGTGGTAATATTCCCCAATCCCCCAAGATGAGGCTTTTACGCAAGTTTAATATGTGATTTAATTCTCACCCTTTCTCACTAGCGGGTGAGAATAATCAAAGGGGGGAATGTGGCAGGCTATGGCCTATAATAGTCTGCAAATATGGAAGGCTTGTAAGTTAGGCCCTGATTCCAACCCCCATCTCAGTAAAGAACCAAAGTTTATAAAAGTTTGAGAGAAACTGTTTTAAATTGCTTAATAAAGAAGTTTTCATGAATGCATAAACCTTTCATTATTCTCTTGTGCTCTGAAAATAGAAATGTTTCAATACTTGCATTCCTAGAGCCAGGGACGACCTTGCAGTAGAGAAGTATCCAAACCTAGAAACTGCACCATTGTTAGAACAGTCCTAGAGGAGGGAGCTGAGTGCTAGGCCCAGGAGGGATCTCTGATTGGACAGGTGCAGGGGGCGTTGGAACCAATAGAAAGTTTGCATGTATCAAACTGGAAAAAAATGTATAAATGAATATGTCTCTGTAAGAACTTTGCTCAGTCCTTTTCGAAGCTTTGACTAACTGGGCCTTGGGCACAATAAACTGGCTTGGACCCTGTAAATTGACTCTGCACTTCGCTGCTTCACTTTAAGTCATGCTGGTAGTTTTTTTGGACTTCCTTCCACTTTTCTTAAAGCGTGGAATACAGCTGGTCTGGGCTTCCAAGATAGTATTTTTAAACAATGCCATGTTTGATGTAAATCTTTAACCTTTGCAGCTGCTCCTTTTAGTTTTTTTCTTAACTATTTACCTCATTTTATCATAGTCTCCCTTTTGAAAGCTAAAACATAGCACTGTGGCTTTCCTTCCATTTATTAAATCAAATGCAATTATGCTAGTTTGATGCTGATAGATGCACAAACTCAGCAGCACATTCTTAGGAGGAGAATGCATGTGCATGCATGCATACATACAAAGCAAAGCTTACTGTTTAAATGTATGGTGTCTAGTTTTGCATTGTTTTTTGCAGGATTATGATTGGAAGGGGGTGGTATTGAAATGATCCTGGTAAGTTTAATGTCAAAACAGGTGCGGTCGTAGCTGTGGAAGGCTGAAGGTTCACCTAGCTATGGCACTCTACTTTGCAACAACGCTGAAGTGAGCTTTCAGGGGTTATCAGCTTTGACCCTCCCCCCCCCTTTATAGGATTTAAAACTGATATACTGCAGTTTTTAAGAGGCATTCTTTTCCATTTATAATGTATGAATTATTAAGGATATAATTTTATTTATAGATATTTCCATCCACACAGTTCTCTGAAGTTGGAAGCACTGTTATCAAAACCCCTAAATTTATAGGTTACATAGTTGCTAAAACATTAACATATTGAAAAGAACGATTTACAACAGCCATGTATATGTCTAAGGCTAAACGAACGAACTAACAAAAAACAATGATGGGAAGGCTAGAGTTAATTTTCCATCAGGTAAACATCCCATTGTTCCTGCCCCCTTGCCTTGCGTCTGTAGCGCATGCGCCGAGAGGGACACGGCGGCCGCGGGAATATCGGTCTCTATGGTTTCCAGCAGCACGTGGCAGCCTTGTTGCGCACGCGTTACGCAGTTGACGTACACACGCCTGGCTCTTGGCAGCACGGTCGCTGCGCCTGCGGGTGGGAAATAGGATATTGCCGGAAGGTCGTAGCACTAGCAACTTGCAAGTGGCCGTAATGGCGCTCAGTCTGTTGAGTAGTTTTCCTCCTCCTAGCGAGGGCGTGCGGCAGCAGCAACCTGAGACCGAGGCTGTGATAGATGGACGGATTGTGGGCAACGGCACCCTCTATATAGCCGAAAGGTAAGGCCGAGGAAGGGGTTAGGGCGGCTCCGTCTGTATTCTACCTATCGGCTCCTGTCTTGAGGGAGAGTTACTTCTTCCTACCACGTTTCTCTGCCAGAGTCTCTCCCCCTCCCTGAGTCTCGTTAGGGGCCGTAAGAGGCATTTTTTTTAGTGGAGGAGCAATCTGATGGTTAAGAGTATTGGGCTAAGAACCAAGGAAAGGAGGGTTCAAACCCCAGTGTCGCTCCTTGGGATCCCTCGTGAGATAAGGTAACTAGAATGCTTCACAGACCTAAATTGGGAATAGTGTTTAACATTTTAATTAATTGAAAAAAAGGTGTAAATAATGAAACAAATTTGCTTGCAGATGTTTTTCCCCAAGTAGTTAAAACATGAAGAGTCTCAATGATAAGGTTGCCAGATTTTTTTGTATGCAAATCTGTGACACTTTTCTGAGGGATACTTAAGGTTTGAGCAATAAGGTAAGGAGGGGAGGGAAGAGGAGTCGCTTCCCCCCTCCCATCCCTCCCTCCCTTCCATGACAGAAACATCACACTTCCACGCAGACAAATTGACAGAGAAATAGAAACAGTGATGCATTTTCCCCGTAATGTACACAATATAAAGATAATGGCTGTAAATTCTAAAAACTGACATATTCAAATCACTAAATTTGTAAAAAACAAACAAACCCCTTTTCTGTCCCCATTGCTGGAATCAGGGACAGGAGGCTGCCAAATGGGTGAGGGTTGGGGACTGTTGTTCCCTGGGGACATCTGGTAATCCCAGTCTATAAGGAATCAAAGGACTGGTTCTGAATGGTTGAAGTTTACTGGGGACAACTGCACATTTATACACGCAAGGAAAAATAATCCCAGCTGCATGGATACAGTGTTGTGCATGATTTCCCTTTACATAATGGGAGCCAGCATGGTTTAGCAAGCTTTGTTGTTTTTATTTTTTATTGTAATCTACTTTGCTGTAATTGATTGTAAAAAGTGGAATATAAAATACATATGCCTCATATTTTATCTCATATTTCCACCGTTTTGCCAGGCAGCAGAATTGGGCTCCCAGGTGTAAGTGATATGGAATGGGTGTTCTTATTTGTGTCTGTTGGCTTTTCAAAGTGATCCAGACTAGACTCTATTAGAGGGAAGGTCGTCTGAAGCAGTGGAGCTAAGTGCAGTTGTCTCTCGCCAAGACCATGGTAGTCTCCAGAGATATGTACATCTTAGAGATTGCATAGCTGTGTCTGGGGTTTTGTTTTCTAGTTGACACTGCCACACTCAATATGGCTGCCTGCATCGGTCAGCTGCTTGATTTATGAAGAGCATTTCTTGCAAATGAGTGGGAATAATATGTAATCTAGGGCATTAAAATACGAGGTGCAATCAAAAAGTATCGAGACCTGTTGTGTAGTTATATAAAAATGTCACATTACGATGCTATTAAGCATGCAGTGTCTTAATTATGTGCTTTGCATGTGCAGAATATAGCATGACTGCAGCACACCTGTACTTTTTATTTTTAATCATGTGATGTTTGGTATTGCGTAAAAGCAGTTTGTCAGATTTACAGTGAGTGAAAAAATTGAACGAGTTTGCATTAAATTCTGCCAGAAACTTTGAGATTTGTGCAGGGAGACTCATGACAAGTTACAGCAAGTGTTATGGCGATGAATGTGCGAGTCGTGCTCAAATTTATGACTGGTAGAAATGTTTCCAAGATGGCCAACCAGTGTTGACAGTGGCAAATATTCTGGAAGGCCATCTACAAGCAGGAATGAAGACAAAGTTGAAGCAGTGCGTGCTGCAATACACTCAAATTGTAGATTGATTATCAGGGAGCTTGCTGAGAACATGGACATCTGTTTCCGGCACTGTTCCCTCTAAGCTGTGCGCGTGTGCGCGCGCACACACCTCGCTGAGCGAGCGCACATACTTTACAACAGAGCGCACAAAAATTACGGCTCTGATTCTGATAGAAAACAACAGAGACGTCTTAAAATTTAAAAGTTATGATTGTAATTACTAGAAATTTCCCGCTTCATTTAGTAATCGTCTATTTTTTAATTTAATTTGATTAAAATCAATGTGTTGTACATACTGTATTCTGATGTGTTGTCAAATTTTAAAGTATATAACTCCGAGTGTCGTTATGTGGCGCACAAAAATTTAACCTTCCTTCAAAAGCTGCACACAGCTAATATTTTATGCGCACACAGCCTACAGAAAATTAGAGGGAACATTGGTTTCCGGTCATTCTTATTGTCAATTTGGGGATGAGATGTATGCAAAATTTGTGCCGAAATGCCTGTCCCCTGACCAAAAAGAAGATAGACTGCAGCCAAGGTGCTGTTGGACTGCATTGAAAATGACTCCGATTTCATAAAAAAAATCATTAGTGGTGATGAATCATGGGTTTATGGTTATGGCCTGGAAGCTAGGTTTCAATCCTTGCATTGGAAGACTCCAAACTCTCTCATAACCCAAGGATGCTCCTCACTTGATGGGCTATGTCAAGGTCATGCTCACAGTTTTCTTTGATTACCAGGGCATTGCTCATCATGAGTATGCTCCAAAAGGCCAAACCTTCAATAAGGAATACTACATCTAAGTTCTGACTCGTTTGAGAGATGCAGTTCCTCGAAAGAGGCCAGAGTTATGTAGGAGTGCTGAATGGTTGCTTCAGCATGATAATGCCCCAGCTCACGCATCACTTCTTGTTCAGCAGTTCTTGGCTAAACACCAGATCGCGCAAGTCTGTCAGCCTCTGTGCTTTGACTCCTCAGTCTGTGACTTCTTGTTTCCAAAACTGAAAATTCAACACAGCAGCTTCACAGCATAACAAAAGAGGCATTTCAAAATTGTTTCCAGCAGTGGCAGGAATGTTGGAGGAAATGTGTTTTATGGGAATGGGACTACTTTGAAGGAGACGGAGTGCAATAACTGTCAGTGTTATACTACTTGTGTTTATTGTACAAGCCTTGACAATTTTTGATTGCACCTCATAGGCCTTAGCCACATTTTGTTTGAATCTAGGAGCAGCACAAAATCTTAGGAACCAGTGGCTGAGACCTTTTTGTGTTTTAATGAGACAGACTGCACAGTGTGTACTAGAGGAGCAATGGGTAGCTGTCATTGTTTTAAAGAAAATGATATTGCTTAACGTCCTGCTAGACCAGTCCAGATGATTGGTTTATGCCCCCTAACCAGCAGATGGAGGCAGAGAACCACAAGCTTCAGTGATCACCAGTTTAAGGAGTGGTGCAGCCCTGGATCTTGCCATTATTTCTGTCTCCAGCAGATGGCATAATTTGGACTGGTGCAGCGGGATTTATTTGGAGGCGTGACTCCCTGGGGCACAGTCTATGGCTTGTAGCCTCATGGTCGAGTCCTTGGCCATGTGTAGTGCTCTTAGTGACCGGTCTACAGATATTTGCCCTGATTGAGCTGGAGGAGTTCTCGGGGATTGGTCTGCCCTGATCGAACTGGAAGAGTTCACTCCCTGGCCCCAAGCCTTGATCCGTGAGGCCAGGCTGGGGGGGGGGGGGGTGTCATGTTTGCCAGCATTGGGGAGTAGCTGATAGCCTCACCTTTTTTCTGGTCTCTCATTGGGCTCGACTGGTGGGGGAGCTGGCAGGATTAGGGTAGTGTGGTCTCATGGGGCTCCTGCTTGGGTGGGTGGCTGAGGGTCCTACTGTGTTATTTTCCCTGTCTTCCCCTTCTTGGGCTCTTTAGGGGACATTTGCTTGAACAAACTTTTTAAAAAGAAAAAAAGCCGACAATAGAAGAACAGATGAGAAGACAGATCCGCAGGGAAAGCTGTGATACAGAGGATCCCTTGTGCTCCTACATGGATGGAGGTCCCAGCAGCAACTGACAGATTACTGCTGTACTTAGGTGAGGGAGGGGAAGCTGCTGTCAGATCCCACAGGAGCTGTCTCTTGCCCTTAGCATGATTGACCCTGTTTGTTTGTGTGTGTTCATTTCCCTGTGCTGGTGTCTGGAGCTTGGTAGACTGACAGAGTACCAGAGAAACCCTTACTGCCCATAGGAGGACACTGCAGGCAGGTCCACTCGCTCACTCATGGGGCTTCCATTGGTAGGAGTGGTGGCCATTTCACGTTTTATGGGCTGGCCACAGGTTTCCTTTGAGGTGGGGGGATGATTGGGAGTGGGGATATTAGTTTGGTGATGTGTAACATTTTTGTCAGTGCGATGGGCCCCCTTTCTGGACGTGAGAGGTTTTCATGGCCCCAGGGGGTGTTTTTGGAGGGAGCTTTTATGACTTGCCCACAGCTTTGGTGGGACGCTGACAGAGCAGTGTACCTTTTGATGTGGCTGGTAACTTCCCGCTCAGCTGCTACCCTTGGAGGCACTTTGAAAATAGAAGGAAAAAAACAGAAAAGCAAAGAGACTGTATTCATCAATTTTGCCAGCTACACACTGAGCATAAAGAATCTTGCATAACAATGGCATCCAGACACTAGCCCTTACAATAACACCTTTTCATAATGAGAGGGACACTTTTTTTCTGTTGAGTCGTCCTGGCATAGTAGCGATGTATATGGCCCAGTTTTGTTGAGATAATGTTGTAGATTTTTTCAAAAAACATGCACTTCGTTATGTGGGAACATTGGCTGGAAGTGTGAAAATATTGGCTAAATGAAGATAAGGGTTTTTTTGTTTGTTTTTCATAATATAAAAATATTGGGAGTAAGTAAATAGAGGACTTTACTTTTAGGAGTTTTTATGACCAATGAGGGTGAATCCTTAGGCCCACTGTGACTCTAGATTGTAAACTGTTGGGCTTTTCAACTTTAAATAGGATATCTCTGAGGTCTTTTTCCCCTTGATTTTTTGAATGAAGTGCATTTTGTTGAAGAAACAGAATTTTTATGTGAATTTCATTCACATAGGTAGCCCTAGTTTTGTTTAGGCCATTAATATGCTTCCTCAGAGGGTAATGCTGAGATGCAGGTAGAGGGCAGTGGCCATGTGCTTGCATGTGAGAACTGCACCTCTTGGGAAACTTGGATTCAGTATCCATCATCTTCCTTGAATTTTTGGGCAGACCCTTTTCTCTTACTGCCACATGTGCACACTTGAATTGTGAGCCTTCTGGAGTGGGGTGGGGGGGAGATTGCTTGTTTCATCCTAGTTCCACTTCTACGTACTTGTCTAAGCAAGCTATGGTGACCCAGTATGTTTGCACTGCACACTGTTAGTTTGACAGGGCTTCCAGGGGGAACCTGCGTAGAGGCCGCCTCTCGCAGGGTGGCAGGCTTTGGAGATGTTTGTGAAAGACTTAGGGGAGTCAAAACCAGCCAGACCTCCAGAGGATAAGCTTAGGATGCTGAAATCATCTGTTCCTTCAAAACCGCCTTTTAGAGATTTTCAGTCGCTACAGAGCTACTAGATTTGCACCCTATCAAGAAATTCACTAAGGGGTCAGCCCTTTCACGGAGTAAGAGGAGGTGGTCATGGAGCCATTTCCAGCTCAGGCAAAAAAAAGCATAATGAAATACAGCAGACCCAGGTGGAGGAAATTCAAATAGTCTGTTGACTTCAACAGTTCTACTCTGCCTGGGTCCAAATTACTTCAGATCAAAGGGTTCTCAAGATAATTCACAAAGCTGAGGCGTATTCATCAGGGGGAGCCTCTATTGCAGCACATCTGGAGACTGGTTCTGCCTTTTAACAGATGCTCTTTATGGTTTGATTCGGGCTTCTGCGAAGAATAATTGCCATGGTGTGGCAGAAGTTAGCTTTTCCCAGAGGTGGAAACGTTTTATTCCATATCGTCCCACTAGACCAGTCCAGACAAGTGGGTTGTGTTCCCCTACCAGCAAGATTGGTGGAGACAGCCAGTGAAGTGCCATGACATCACTCCCATGCCTCTATTAACCTGAGTCACTAGAGTGCAACTCAGTATTCTGTCTCCAGCAGATGGTGGTTAGGTTTTCTCAACTCTGAAGAAGATCTGAACAATTGAGAGGAAAAAAAGATTGATTTTGCCCATGAACGACCACCTTGAGGGTGATGTGGGAAGCTCCTCTAGACTAAGGTCTTTTCAGTAGCCAAAGGAGGAGGGAAAATTGGTTCACCTTCACGCTGTTATCAAAAGAGCCTGTTGAGCACCCAGAACATTGGAAGAATTTGGAAGAGATCAGCAGATTCGCACAACCTCAACGCCCCTTCCCTCCTCTGTTCTTCCAGCTCTCCCTGAAGACTGAAGACACCTCAGAGATATATGGCTGTAAGCCTGTTAAGAAAACATAAGAAAGAAGAAAGAAACAGCGTCTGGGGGGGGTAGCACTGAGGCTCCCAGGGGGGTGAGCACCAAGGCTTGACTTCATCATTGTCCTTGTTGGGAGTTCCACACTCATCTGTTTGGGGACGTAAGTCGAAGTGGACCATGGGCAACCGCTAGCTCGGTGTCGGAGCTTCCTGCCATTTTCTAGCTTGCACTATTAATGTTTTCTGCCTTTGTGCCCAAGCTGTCCCAGCACGTGTTCTGCCTGATTGGCTTCAACGTGCATTCCTGCCAAGCACCGTGCTGTGCGCTCATTTATGCACTCCGTTAGTACACGCTTTGTTGCTTACGTGACTTTACTGCCTTAACTCTTTCTGTCGTCTTCCAGGAAGCGTTTGACCTGTGGCAAGCAAAGAGCCACCTTGCTTGATTCATCCTGCATGGCAGCCTCCAACTTGTCATTGGTGCATTTTCTGCCTCAAGGTAGGAGGCAGCTGATGACGCTGTGGGTAAGAATAATAGCCTGGCCTTGAGTTCCAGTGACCATGCTTCTGGCTGCTCCCCTTCTTCAGAAGGCTATGCTCCAGCTCTGTCCCTTGTGTTGGGGAACATTCCCAGGGAGAGAGAATTCTTTTCCTCCTTCAGCAAGCCTAGTCTTTGGCGTGAAAACTCAGACCCTGCAGCCTTTGGATTCCCTCATGCTCAGTCACATGAGGGATGGGCAGAATATAGAAGCCTGGCTTGAGTGCCACCTCCTAAGTGACCCAAACAGAGATTGCTGTCTGGAGATGTGGGTCGGCTGGTGTCTGTCTGAGACTTGGACTTGAGGCTGGTTCTGATGTCTCAGTTGAGGAGTCTAATAAGAAAATAACATCTTTTTAATTTATTTATTTTTCTCCATCAGGGGTTCATCTGGAGGCTGGCATTTTCCATTTGTACTAGAAAGGAGATTTGGCAGCATTAATTGCTAGAGTTTCTTCCACTTGGTATGTGGTTGACGCTCCTGTGATGGAGCAGGGACCGCAGGTTCCCCACTTCTACAGGCATTGCAGATATTCATGGCAGTCTTCCCATTTACAGAAATAATAAAGAACAAGTTCTGGTCAGAATGGGTCCTATCTGATCCCTCATGTAAGGTCAAAAAGGCATCTAAAGGGAAGTGAGCTCATACCAAAAGGAGTGCATCGCATGGTCTGGCCTGCCCAAGGTGGAAGTTTCGACAGTCACAAAGTTGGCCTTCACTCCTGTGGCACTCTGATTGGCCTTGAAGGGCACTATGGATAGAAAGATGAACCTTCTCTACTGAAGAGCCAGTTTGCAGCAGCAGTTGCTATTCTCCCATTGGCGGTGTGTGCAGGCCGGACCCCTCAAGCCCTGCTCCCGTGGATTCAGTTTCTCTTGCTGGATGATGATACCCCCTGCTTTGGAATTGTTTTTTGCCTTCCTTCTGATGCCATGTATGTTCTAGCCCGCTTGGTGGCTAGAAACATGGCAACAGAAAAAGACCACATGGCCTATCTAGTCTGCTTTTCCATATCAACTGCTATAGTCCCTTTTTATCTTTAGATATCTTCTATGTTTGTCCCATGCTTTCTTGAATTCAGATACTGTCCTTGTCTCTACTACTTCCACACAAATACAACTCTTTTCATAAAGAAATATTTCTGAGTCTACCCTCGTTCACCCTCATCCTATGTCCCCTCATTGCAGAGCTTACTTTCAATCAGAAGAGGCTCTCTTGTGCATTTATGCCACAGAGGTATTTAGCTGTTTCTATCATCTCTCTTCTATCCTGTCTTTCCTCTAACATATACATTTTAAGATCGTTAAGTTTGTCCCCATATTGTTTATAACAAAGACCACTGACCATTTTAGTAGCCACCCTTTGCACCGACTCAATCCTGTTTTCTATCCTTTTGAAGGTGTGGTCCCCAAAATTGAGCACAATACTCCAAATGAGGTCGCATCAGAGACTTATACAGAGGCACTATCGCCTCCTCTTTTCTGCTGGCCATTCCTCTCCATATGCACCCAAGCATCCTTCTGGCCTTTGCTGTCACTTTTTCTACCTGTTCAGCCACTTTAAGATCATCAGAAACAATCATGCCCAGGCCCCGCTCTTCTTGCGTGGACAGAAGTACTTTGCCCCCTACATTGTACTGCTCCCTTGGATTTTTTCAGCCCAAATGCATGACCCTGCATTTTTTTAGCATTAGATCTCCATTCTTCAAGCTTAGCTAGATCTCTCCTCATGTTATCTATTCACTTCCTATGTGCCTAATCTGTTGCATATTTTGGTATCATCCGCAAAGAGGTAAACCGTACCCGACATTCCTTCTGGAATATCCCTAACACAAATGTTAAAAAGAATTGGACTAAGGACAGATCCCTTTGGTACAATGCTAGTAACATCCTTCTCAGAGTGAGCTCCATTTACCTGTATCCTTTGTTGTCTCCCACTCAACTAATTGTTAACCCAGTCAGTCACTTTAGGATCCATCCCTAGGGTGCTCAATTTATTTATAGATCCCCTGTGCGGAACGGTGTCAAAGGCTTTACTGAAATCTAAGTACACCACATCTGGGGCTCTCCCTTGGTCCAACTCTCTGGTTACCCAGTCAAAGAAATCAATCAGATTGTCTGATAAGACTTGTCTCTAGTAAACCAATGCTGCCTCAGATCCTGCAATCCACTGGACTCCAGAAACATCACTATCCTCTGTTTTACCAGTGTTTCCATTAATTTACTCACCACAGAATTCAGACTAATCAGCCTGTAGTTCTCAACCTCATCCTTGCTTTCGCTTTTGTGTAAAGGGACCACATGTGCTTTCCTCCAGTCCTCTGGGGCCATTCCTGACTGTAAAGAAGCATTGAAAAGACCAGTCAGTGGAGCCCCTAGAATGTCCCCAAATTCCTTCAGTATTCTTGGATGTATCCCATCTGGCCCCATCGCTTTGTCTACTTCTAGTTTAGCGAGTTCCTCACGAACACAGTCTTCTGAAAATTGTCCTGTCAGTGGTAATACGGCGTTGGTTATGGCTTCTCCACTGGGCAGCATATACGTCCTCCAAAGCTTGGATAACTCAGCTGGCCTTAAAGGAAAGTTCCCTTGTGGGGCTGGTTGGTGAAGGACTTGACAGAGGCAGAGTCTTATCGCTTTCCAGAGGATAGACCAAAAGGGCCTGGGAAGCAAGCAGGGTCTTTTCCCTCTTTGGCCTTCACCTGTTCATTGCGGGCATGCTGGACTGACTTCTGGGGGTTGCAGGGCTCCTGGCGTTTCATCTTGGACAGCCCTTCTTCCGTGCTTCCAGATTTTGGACCAATAATTAGCCCTTTTGATAGGGTTCTTGGGCCCACAGACTCTCCCCTCCAGGGGGGGGGTTCCTTCGTTTCATCACTATATAGGTTTTGGGGCCCATTCTTGAATGTCATAAAGGATAGAAGGGTGCTAGATGCCATTCAAAGCAGCTATGTCCTGGACTGCACGAAGCTGAACCCAGAGGCATTTGTCATCTCTTCATGTGGGTTGACGGACATGAGAGCCACCGCATGGGTCATATTGGACAAGTTACTGAACTTAATGGCTGTAATGCCAGTGCCCCCCCCCTCCATCTTAGCATAGCAAGGGCAGATATTCAATTTCTCTCAGGATGCCAAAGAAGGGTGGCTTCTTCTGACCATTGGCTGCAAGGCAGTCGGTGCTCCTTTGCACGTATAGTGCTTCCGAATGGAAACTTGATCTGTGATTTTGGCGATGCTCCAAAGGGAGTTCCTAGGGTCTTTGGTTTTGGCTAAAATAGTTTTCATATCCTGATCCGAAAGGATCAGCAGAGATGTCACATCTTCACTTCGCCACACTCCCTTCGGCCTCTCCATTTCGCTGAGAATGTTTTCCAGGGTCATGGTGGTGGTGGCTGCTGTGCTATAGTGCTAAGGACTATGTGTACACCCATTTATGGATGACTGGCTCATTTAAGCCTGTACTGTCAGATGCTTCTCAGGTTTCGGCCCAAGTGATGTCCTGGAAGCCTTGGCTGGGTTGTCTGTTTCGGAAAGTGTCAGTTGGTGTTTTCCCAATCCATTGAATTCTTGGTAGCATGGTTCGATGCTTGAATGGACAGTGCCTTCCTGCTTGAGGAGAGAGTGCAGAGATTGTTGGAACAACTTTTAGTGTTCTGTTCTCAACAGGCTTTGGGATTATCTGCTTGATGGCAGTGGCAATCAAGTTGGTGCCATGGACGTACTCATATGAGGCTGCTCCAGTGGCCCTTCTTGACAACAGTTCGAACTCAGGCTTCCACTGCAGCTGGGAATGAGTCAGCTTGAGGTGACGGTTACACCCACATTATTTGAAGAGGGGCATGCTGCTGGATGATCATTTGTGGATTCTTCTAGTAAAAGATGCCACTCTTACGGGCGAGAAAGCTCTTGTCATGACTGAATGGACCAGGGCTGTTGGAGCTGCAGGTAGGCAGTGTGGTCCATCAACCATTTCGAAGCAAGGGCTGTCTGGCTGGCCCTCTTGCATTTCCTGCACTTGCTCAAGGGCAGGGTGGTACGAGTGTTCTCAAGCAATGCCATGGTAGTAGCATATGTCAGTCACCAAGGTGGCACAAGATGTGCAGGAGTGGCCCTGGGGGTGGCTGTCTGGTTCACCTGGGCAGAAATGAGCCTCCTAGCTCTGTCGGCTCGGCACATTGCCAGGATGGTCAATGTGGAAGCGGTAATCTTCCATCGTCACACTGTTTGATTCTAGAGAGTGGGAGTTGAGCCAGGAGGCATTTCAGATGCTGCTTTGCCATTGGAGTCACCTCGTGATTGAATTGATGGTGTCCCTTTCCAATGACAGTGTGCCATTGCTTCACTTACCACATGGAAACTGGGTTCTAGGACATTGTCACCCTGCCACTGCAATGCCTGCTGTATGTGCTTCCTCCATGGCTGCTGTCGTGGCGTGTGCTTTGGTGCATGGAGCACCATCCAGGCTGGATTGTTTGGATGGTGCTGGATTTGACGAAGAGAAAGTGATTTAGGGACCCGATGCAGTTCCTTTCGGTTCTTCCTCTTCATATGCCCAATTTTGGTACCTGTTGCATCAGGGGCCGTTTTGTCCTGGATGACTCTGCTCCCTTCTCGCTTATGGCTTTGCTCTTGCAGGGAGTTGGCTGACACACAAACCGTTAATCTCCTCCAGTAGTGGTTCGACCAGCCTGGCATACATTCAAGTCTGGTATCTCTTTGAGTGTGGGTGGTGTGCACGACAGCTTGTTCCTTAGTCTGCCACTCTGCTGACTCTGTTGGTCTTCTGCAGGATGATCTGGAAAGGTGTTTTGTGTTTTTTTTTTCCCTTCCCTTCCCTGAAAGTCCAGGTGGCAGCTGTGTCCTGTTTCAGAGGTCTAGTGACTGGAAAGTCTACAGCCTTGCACCTGGATGTTTCACGTTTTTCTTCAAGGGGTTCAGTGTCTGCTTTGTCCCTTCCTGGGATCTGTCTGGTGCTCAGATCCCTCATGTTAGAGCCCTTTGAGCTATGAAGTGTGCTACACCTGAAGGGCTTGACTCTCAAGACTGTGTTTTTCTTGATCGCGATTTGTTCAGCAAGGCAGATTTCTGAGCTGAAGGCTCTGTTTTGCTGGGATCCATAGTTGTCCTTTTCAGAGGAGGCAGTTTCCGTTTTGGCCTGTGCCTTCCTTTTTTGCCCAAGATGATATCTATCTTCCTTTCATGAGAAACAGGTGGTTTACTTGCCCCCCTTTTCTAAGGATCAGTATAGAGAGAAAGAAAGGGATCTTCGTTTTGTGGCTGTCTGGAAGGTGCTCTCTGGGACTTGGAGGATACGAATTCCTTCTGTAAGTCCGATCATCTCTTTGTGCTGTTTGCTGGTCTGTGCCAGCGCAAGGGTATCATGACAGCCAAGTCTACCTTGGGGCACTGGATCAAGGAAGCAATTTCCTCTGCGTATCTGATGGAACTGGCTGGATCCGGAGGGTTTGCGCACCCATTCTCCTTGGGTGCAAGTGTCCTCATGGGCATAGCATAACTCGGTAGCTCCTTCAGACATTGTCATGTGGCAGCGTGGGCATCACTTTCTACTTTTTGTCAAGCCTTACAACTTGGATATCCACACTCAGGCGGACATGGCCTTTGACTCAAGGTTTACAAGCTGCTGTGTCGTCTTCCTGCCCAGTGGAGGCATAGCTTTGGCATATCCCACTTGTCTGGACTGGTCTAGCAGGATAATATGGAAGGTGACATTTTACTCACCAGATAATGTCATTTCCTTGAGTCCTGCTAGACCAATCCAGGACCCATCCCTTGAATTGTGTTTGTTCTGTTATGTTGCGATGGTACCTTGGTCCACTATAATGTATATGCTTGGCTCTACAGGTCTGTATCCTACTGACAGTCTGCTGTTCAGTTTCTCCTGTACATAGTTTCTCTACTGTTTGATCCATCATTGTTGCCCACATTGAGGTTGTGTGAGGTTTGCCATGCTTTCCCATATGATTTGGGATGACTACTGAGATGTTCTCTACTGGTTCAGGCTGATGAAGGCATGGGAGTGATGTCATTGAAACCTGGGCATTTTGTTGACTGTCTCCTCCAATCTGCTAGTAGGTGAAGACAACCCACTTGTCTGGACTGATCTAGCAGAAGTCAAGGAAAGGATATTATCTGGTAAGTAAAATGTCACCTTTTCAGCAAGCACGGTCTCCCGAGTAATTGGTGTGTATTTTGCCACTGGTTGGTGATAGCTGGCTCATCACTGGAGGTACACATTGGCCTTTAGCTTAAAGCTTGGACTTGCCAGGACTGAGTTTGAGTCTCCCTTCAAGTTTTTGGTGTTTTATTGCTCTTTGAGAGCATGATGGGGCTGAGCAGTTTCTGCTTCAGACATCCCAAGATGGGACATATGGGCTATGTACTTCCACATGGCTGCAGTGAGCATATGCTTGGAGTGGTCTTCCAGCACTAGGCACTAGAGGGTATATGGGGCGAAGGGTCTGCTGGACTGTGGCCCAAATAGTTCTCAAGCAGACACCTTGCTCTGTCCAAAAGGGGAACCACTTAGGGAGGACACACCACTTCCCAATAAAAGAAACATCACAGAGAGGACTTACACTTCCCAATAAAACCTCACCTTCTGCAGGACAACATGCTCATACATGGTAATAACTATTTCACAGATTTTTCTTCCAAAAGGATCCTTTTACAGAAACAGAAAACTAAGAACAAAGGTAAAAGGCAGTCCAGTAGAATTACAGATCTTGTCACCTCTCACAGCAGGCAAATGGGGTCATTCTGTCTGATCTCAGATGCAGATCTCTAAACAGCTACAAGCCAGATTGTCTGTCTGGTCCTGCCTGCATGATTCTTTCTGTCTTACTTCCTGACTCAACAGCGAGTGAGAGAATGTACGACAGATTTCCTGGATACAAGAGATCAGTGTAACAGACATACACAAGACAAACTAGCATGCACACAAAACTCTCAGCCACGACAACAGGGATACTAGGGCCATAGGGAACTCGGGGAATCCATACCCTACACAGCCTTCACTGCGCAGGAGACAAACTCATCGCGTATCTGATCCTCTCACATTATATACCCCTGCTCAGGACCATACTTACTATTCGGGGCATTCTTGTCTAATTAGCTAATTCTTGTTCCAGCTGTCTAGGTCCCCCACTTGTGTGATTTGCCATGTTCTACTCCTATCTGCACTCCTCTCTGTTGACCACCTTCTGAGGCCCTGGACCTTGACAGATTTATATTGTTAACTGACCTCTGCCCCCCTCACTCAGTTCTTCACCTGGTTCTCTTGCTTGATTCTTTCCCACCCCTCAGTTTCCAAGAAATATATCTCTTCAACTTCCCGTGTTCTGACAACTATACTGGGGGCATGTTTATCTCTCATGATTGCCTTTCTACCCTCTCTCAAGGTCCACCATTTACTGATAAGTGTTTTCACATCTTTTCCATATGATGTGTCATACCTCTAAAAGCTTCACGTATGCATCTCAGTACAATTCCAGTATTCAGACATTTCAATGATTTTTTTGTGTTACTGTGTTAATCCCTTCTCTGGCTCTCACAAGGGCTAATCCTATATCTTCTGCTGTCAGCATTTATCCATCATGATTGCAGGGCCTCTGCATAGCCTGTAGGAGCTGGAGGGCCTGCCGTTAGGACTTCCCCATCTATGGGGCTGCAGCAGTGCAAACTCTGTAGCACAGTATGCTTTTTAAGGGAGAGGTGAGTGGAGAAAAAGAGAGAACCAGGGAATTCCTCTCCAGGTATTGCACTAAGAGTTGAATATTGTGTACGGTGTGCTGTGCTTCCTGTATCTCCTCTGGTGATCCAGCATGTGGGCTTGGCAGGTCTGTCTTGGTGAAAGCCATGTATTCTGGGAATGTTTCTGGAAGTGACTTGTTCTGGGCCTCTCAGGTACGGCTTTGAAGTTGGCATGCCCTAGGTGCTTTATGTAGAGCTCTCGGGTCTGTGCACTTTATGCAATCTGGGTATTGCTTTGGGCAGGGCTGGCCCATCAACTAGGCGGTTGCCTAGGGCAGCAGGCCCCAGGCAGCAGTTCATTGCTGCTCAGCCTGCCATGCCGCTGCCCCCGCTCCCGGCATCCTCCGTCTTACCTGGTGGAGGTACGGTGATGTCTCTGCTGCATTGGGCTTTAAAGTGCCCGTGCTAGCGCAGTCATGGCCTGCTGCTTCTGCCCCCTCCAACAGAAAGTTGCATCGAAGGGGGGCAGGAGTGACACACCATGAGTGCCCCAACGCAGGTGCTTTAAATCCCAGCACAGTGGAGGTATTGCCGTGCTTCCCCCCTTCCCCAATGAGAAGATGAATACCAGGAGGGAGGGCAGCATGGTGGGCCGGGTGGTTCCAGTCTTTGGGGAGGGGGGGCATCATGAAGAGTTTGCCTAGGGTGGCAGAAACCTTCGGGCTGGCCTGGGCTTTGGATGCACCTTAGTCACATACAGAGAGCCCATGGGGCCTGCACATCCTATGTGCTCCATCAGTTAGCTTTAGGCTCTTCACGATCTGTGTTCTTTTTTTATTGTTTTTAAGGTCTATACCAGTGATGGCTAACCTTTTTGAGCCCGAGTGCCCAAACTGCCGCACAAAACCAAAGAATTTCCTCAAAGTGCCAGCACGTCCATTAAAGCCTCATTTGCATAAATATTTGCATAATGTTACCATACACTAACTTTTAGTAAACATGCCTCTTAATGAGTATATGGATAAAGAAAGACTAAAAGGTTTCTACATTACTATAATCCAGTACCAACCGCCAGGCACATTAGGAACTACTACAAACGCTGCCCATTTAGAACCCATAGCAAACCCGCCGTATCCTAACAGTACTACCAGGACTCACAAAGCACCATACCCTAACTATCAAAAGGCAACACTGCAAATATTAAACCAATACATTTCAGAGAACAACAATACATGACCTACTGGGGAAAGAACAAGTGGCAATGTCAAATAGGAATTATATAAACAGAATACCTCAGCTCAGTTACACATGCAGAACAGACCATCACCAAACAAGGAATCACAATTTAAAAACAGGAAGACAATAATTAAACTGGGAACCCCAAAAGCCAAACTTGGAATATACAACAACACTGTAGAAATAAAACTATAAATTAATTTCCTCTTGTACTAAACAAAGCGCAAAAATTAATGATGCACATTTCCCAGAGCTGACATATTCCAGTTAATAAATTCAAAATAAAGAGATATTTTTCTACCTTTTGTGCATTTTTTTTCAGTTGCAATTGCTCCAGCCACTTTCTTCTGGTTTCTTCTTCGTGTCTTCTCCTAACTCTCCATCTGCTGTCCATTTGTCCTTTCTTCTGTCTTCTTGGGTTTTTTTTTTCCATTCTCTCTCTACATCTGCTTTAACATACTAATCTTTCTCCTTTTGCTCTTTCCTCATTCCTATTTCATCTACTCAAAATTTACCCCTCCATCCTCAATCCCCACTTATTCTCCCAATACCCGGCCAATTGTAGATTTTTTATCCCTCCCACACAAAATATTTTTCCCCTCTCCATTTTACTCTCCCAGCCCCATCCCATTCTAATCCTCCCCCAACACCAGCTCCCTTCTAGTTCCAGCCTCACCCAGCATCCATTCCCTTCTAGTCCCTGCATCAGCCCATTTCCAGTCCTAGCAGCCCCCCAACCCATTTCCAGTCCTAGCAACCTCCCAACCCAATACCAGTCCTAGCCCCCCCTCATCAACCCACTTCCAGTCCTAACCCCCCATAAGCCCATTTCCAGTCCTAGCTCCCCCATCTATTTGCAGTCCCATCCGAGTCCCTCCATCAGCTCATTTCCAAACCCAGCCCCCATGAGCCCATTTCTAGTCCTTTCCTAGCCCCACCATCAGCCCATGTCAAATCCTAGCTCCCCTCCACTCAGCCCATTTCCAATCCAAGCCCCCATGAGCCTACTTCCAGTTCTAGCCCCTTCATGAGTCCATTTCAATCCAAACCCCCACCACAGCCCATTTCCAATCTTAGCACCCCCCCAACAGCCAATTTCCAGTCCTATTCTAGCCCCTCCATCAGCCCATTTCCTGTCCTAGCCCCCCCTCACCCATTTCCAGTCCTAGCTCCCTCCCCCTCACAACCCATTTCCATTCCAAGCCCCAATCCCATCAGCTATTTGCAGTTCAAGCCCTCCTTCCACTCAGCCCATTTCCAGTCTTAGCCCCCCCATAGCCCATTACCAGTCCTAACCCCCCCATCAGCCCATTACCAGTCCTAACCCCCCCATCAGCCCATTTCCAGTCTTAGCCCCCCCCATAGCCCATTACTAGTCCTACCCCCCCCCAAATCACCATCACCTCCCCCAGCCCACTTCCAGCCTTTGCAACCCCCATGGCCCATTCCTTTTCCAACCCCCCCCCCCCCATCAGCCCATTTCCAGTCTTAGCCCCCCCCATGGCCAATTACCAGTCCTAACCCCGGCCAATTACCAGTCCTAACCCCCCCCCCTGGCCAATTACCAGTCCTACCCCCCCCCCGGCCAATTACCAGTCCTACCCCCCCCCCTGGCCAATTACCAGTCCTAACCCCCCCCATCAGCCCCTTTCCAGTCTTAGCCCCCCCCCCATGGCCAATTACCAGTCCTAACCCCCCCCCCAGCCAATTACCAGTCCTACCCCCCCCTGCCAATTACCAGTCCTACCCCCCCCCCCCGCCTAATACCAGTCCTACCCCCCCCCCCCGGCCAATTACCAGTCCTAACCCCCCCATCAGCCCCTTTCCAGTCTTAGCCCCCCCCCCATGGCCAATTACCAGTCCTAACCCCCCCCATCAGCCCCTTTCCAGTCTTAGCCCCCCCCATGGCCAATTAACAGTCCTAACCCCCCCCCCATCAGCCCATTTCCAGTCTTAGCCTCCCCACCATAGCCCATTACCAGTCCTAAACCCCCTTCCCCCCTATCATCCCAAATTTTAAAAAAAAAACCCAAACAAAGCGGCTGCTTCTGCCGCGGCAGCCTCAAGAGCTCTGCCGCGGCAGCCTCAAGAGCTCTGCCGCGGGCCCCCCTCCCTGCATCATCTACCTTCAAGTCGCAAAACGCGGGCTTCTTTCAGAGCCGCGAGAGTTTCCTTTCTCGCGGGAGAGCCGCGAGAAAGGAAACTCTCGCGGCTCTGAAAGAAGCCCGCGTTTTGCGACTTGAAGGTAGATGATGCAGGGAGGCTCTGCCGGGCAGGGGGGGGGGGGGGGCCCCCGCGGCCGAGCTATTTAGGCGGCCGCGGCAGAAGCCGCCGGGTTGTTTGGTTTTTTTTTTTTTTTAAATTTGGGACCTTTTAAATGCGGACCTTCCCGCGTGCCAGCTGCAAGGCCTTCGCGTGCCACAGCTGGCACGCGTGCCATAGGTTCGCCATCGCTGGTCTATACACTGTACTGTGCATGCAGTATTTTGTTCTGGCTGTGTCCCTGTGCGTTTCATGCTTGGCCTTGGTTTGCTTAGCTCAGGCCTTGACAGTCTTTTTTTTGTGTGGATTTAGGAGTCGTTGCTTGTGACTATCTCCTCATTCTCATCGTCGTCGTCGTCCTCTCCTCTCCGGTTCTCTCGTGCTGGTCTCATGGAGTGCAAAAACAAATTGAGAGAATAGCTATTCAGAGCTAGCGTGTGTGAGTGTATTGTAATATAATGTCGGAAGTATAGCCATGAAGCGAGATTCACCTCTTGAAGCTAATCTTCCATTTTACTCAATTATGATTGAGCCCATTAAAGAGCTAACAATAAATAAGGTTAAAACACTACAAAAGTGCAACCAATAATCTTCATGCAAAATGATTAATTTGCCAGAATAAAATGAACCATTAAAAGTCTATGCTGGAGCTCAAAACAGCCAGAGTTTGGAAAAAAATAACTTATCTGAATCCAACCAAGTCCGACGATGAGCAGCAATCCGTAGTAGCAGATTTTAAAGTCCATCCAGATAGACTTCTGGTGATGTTGCCAGCACAAATTTCAAAAGAACGCATGTTGGCGTTCTTTTGAGTGGTGTGAAGACGAAGACAGAAGTTTGTCGGTACAGAGTGCTGAGCGTTGAAGCAGGGCGTGTAAATATTGTTCGCCCGAAACGCAGTACTGTGTCTGCTATCTTGTGAAATTTGTGCTGGCAACATCACCAGAAGTCTATCTGGATGGACTTTAAAATCTGCTACTACGGATTGCTGCTCATCGTCGGACTTGGTTGGATTCAGATAAGTTATTTTTTTCCAAACTCTGGCTGTTTTGAGCTCCAGCATAGACTTTTAATGGTTCATTTTATTCTGGCAAATTAATCATTTTGCATGAAGATTATTGGTTGCACTTTTGTAGTGTTTTAACCTTATTTATTGTTAGCTCTTTAATGGGCTCAATCATAATTGAGTAAAATGGAAGATTAGCTTCAAGAGGTGAATCTCGCTTCATGGCTATACTTCCGACATTATATTACAATACACTCACACACGCTAGCTCTGAATAGCTATTCTCTCAATTTGTTTTTGGATTTTATATCTGTAGAGAATTTTGGTTAGGTTGTATTTTTTGGTCTCATGGAGTGGGCATATTTGGAAGCTGTAAATTTTGTTGCACTCTGCATCTTGCTTTCAGGGTTGCACACTTAGTGCTGTTTGCATTTTAGGAGCAGGGCATGCTATGTTTTCTTTCTGTGGATATACACAGTGTGGCTCATATTTTACACCGGGGGAGTTGCACGTTTGGTATGCTTCTCAATTTGCTCTGGGAACTGCATGTTCTGTGTGCCTCCGGCCTTGCTTTGAGGGTAACATGTTTTGTGCTCTCTGCATTTTTGCTCTGGGAGCTCCAGTTTGACCCATGCAGAAGAGCATAAGATATGCCATACTGGGTCAGACCAAAGGTCCATCAAGCCCAGTATCTTGTTTCCAACAGTGACAAATCCAAGTCACAAGTACTTGTCAGGTTCCCAAAATGTAGACCTATTCCATGCTGCTTCTTTCAGGTGTAAGTATTAGATTTTCCCAATCCACTTTACTAATGGCTTATGGACTTTTCCTCTAGGAACGTGTCCAAACCTCTCTTAAATCCAGCTACACTAACAGCTTTTACATCCTCTGGCAATAAATTCCAGATTACATATTGAGTGGAAAAAATATTTTCTCCAATTAGTCCTAAATGTGCTATCTTGTCTTCTGGTTCTGGCGCTGATCCCGATTGGTAGTGTAAGGAACATGCTCTAGATATTTCTTAATCAGACTATCTGGATAAATTGGGCATTTCTCCCCTCAGAAACATTAGTGTGTGCAGTGCTACTGGCAGCTTCTAGTGATGGCGACAGTCGATGCAGACCGGAATGCTTTTGCATATAAAAGCCTGGGTAATTCTGCGGGAGTTGGTAATAAGATGGTGGCTGCTAGCACGAAGAGTACTGTGGGTGGTCACAAAGAAGGCCCTGGGACTCAGGAGTGGATAATTGTGATTCAGCTCACTACCTGACTGAGACGAAGGGATGGTTTGAGGGACTACACAAGGACTTGCAGAGTTTTCAATCTGAGGTACACTCGTGGGCTGAAGACTTAAAAATTGATATAAAAGAAATTTGTAACAGACTAAAAACCATTGAAAATAGTGGAAAACATGACCAGGCAACAGATGTCGGCACAAAAAGCCCTGGCAAAGGAACAATAAGCTTGAAGACATAGAAAACCGGGCCCGGCACTGTAATCTTCGGATTCGAGGGGTCCTGGAGGATGGTGGATTGATAAAGACCATACAGCCTATCCAGTCTTCCCTTCCATACTAGCTGCTAACATCTACAGTCCCTCCCTCCCCTTTTTTTTTTTTTCCTTCGCCTTTAGAGATCGTCTGTGTTTGTCCCATGCTTTTTTGAATTCAGATATAGTCCTTGTCTCTACTACCTCCACTGGGGAGACTATTCCATGCATCTATCACTCCGTAAATATATTTCCAGAAATGACTCCTGAGTCGGAGGAAGTGACATCATCCACCCGCATGGATGGTTGAATGATTAGCTCCGCCATACAGACCTGCAAAGTAGGAAATTTTAAAGCAGTCCAAAAGCACAGAAATACTATCTCCTGGTGATGGAACAGGTGTAGGCAACGCAGAGACTGCGATGGCAGCTATCTAGAAAAAGACAGCTGATCTCCAGGAATTTTCATATACTGGCCCACGTGCTGAGCACAAGGATGGCAATAAGATGGCGGTGGAGGAGGTGCTAGCTTGTGAAGCAATGGGACTGACAGGCGGGTCGGGGCAACTTCCCAGCAAGGGCAGATTTCACAAGGATGGCAATAAGATGGTGGTGGAGGAGGTGCCAGCTTGTGAAGCAATGGGACTGACAGGCAGGTCGGAGCAACTTCCCAGCAAAGGCAGATTTCCAGAGAAGTGCTCTGGTTGTGGTTCACTGAGCTCCGATCAGAGATTACATACACTTTGTTGTTTCAAGTTAAGATGTTCATTGTAAAAAGTTATAACTGTTCCATGTAAAACAAGCTCTGCATTGTTAATTGTTGTTAAATGTACACCGCAACTGATCGCTGGAAGATGCGGTATATAAATAAGTGTTAAATAAATAAATAAATAAAATTATCTTAATGCCAGCCGATATGGAGGAAGTGCTGGCTGAGCTTCGCTCAGACATGATGGAGATTTATTATTTATTTATTTATTTATTTATTACAGGCTCTTATATACCGCTCTATTCAGCATCAGCGCGGTTCACAATATAACAGACCAGAACAACAAACTGTTTGGTTTTACAGAGAACAAGGTCAGAGAACTTGGATAAAACATGGGACGTCATTACTGCAACTATTTACATGAGTATTTACAAGTATACACAACAGGATTTGTTATCAGTTATAGGGTAAGGATCGAGATTGGTTAGCTGGTCAAGTAATATTGGGGGAAAAGGTGGGATTTGAGAGCCTTTCTAAAAAGGGATAGATCAGTGATAGCACGAATCTCTGGAGGTAGGGCGTTCCAGCACTTAGGGGCATAGAATCTGAAGGCCCTGTTAGATGTCGTTGATAGGCATTTTGTCGCTGCTTTAGGGATAACTAGTGCATTTGTTGATATCGTTCTCCTGGATCTATTGGGTGGAACTGTCTGAACGAGGTCTACTAGAGAGGAAGAGGTGATGATTTTAGTGGCCTTGAAGGTTAGTAGTAATGTTTTGAACAATATTCTGCCATGTATGGGGAGCCAGTGGAGTTGCTCTAGGATGGGTGTTATATGGTCCCTTCTTGATGCTCCGTAGAGGACTCTAGCAGCGGTATTCATGGCGAGTTGCAATGGGTTTAATGTGGAGTGTGGGAGGCCTTGGAGAATGGCATTAGCATAGTCAAGGTGTGGTAGGGTTAAGGCTTGAAATATTGTCCGGAAGTCATCAGGATCAAGCAGGGGGCGAAGATGGCGGAGTGTCCGGATCTTGAGGTAGATGGCTCTGACTACGTTGGTTATATGTAGTTTCAAATCCATGCGCTGGTCCAAAGTGACTCCAAGGTAACGAATGGAAGGTTTGGATTGGAGCTCAGCTTCTTTGACCTTTATATGGGATGGGGGGGTGAAAAGTGGGTCTCTGGTGATGAAAAGAACCTCGGTCTTTTTGTGTTGAATTCGGAGGTTCTGGGATTGAAGCCATTCAGATACTGCATCAAAACATTTTGCTAGCGGGGAAAGGTCCATATGGACTGTGGAGAAAGGCATGTATAGAAGGATGTCGTCAGCGTATATCAAGCATTCAACATTGAAGGACCTAATGATATTGCAAACAGGCTGTATGTATATATTGAAGAAGAGTGAAGATAGGGATGATCCTTGTGGTACGCCTTGTTTTTGGTGGTAAGGTGCGGATGTTGCGGTTCCTGAGGTAACGTACTGCCATCTCTGATCAAGGTATGATTTACACCACTCCAGGGCAGTGTTATTGATGCCTTTTTCTTTTAGTCGCCCTATTAAAAGATCATGATGAACAGAGTCAAAAGCCGCGGCAATGTCTAAGAAGATAAGAGCAAAGCCTTGGCGGATGTTATCAATGCCTGTGATGATGTTGTTGCATAGAGTGGTTAGGAGGGTTTCAACACCATGGAACTCTCTGAAGCCATGTTGGCATTGGTCAAGAGGGGAGGCAGTGTCGATGTGGTCCTGTATTTGTCTTTGAGCTTCCTTTTCAATTATTTTAGCGAGCAGGGGAATGCTAGCTATGGGTCTATAAGATTCAACCTTTTGTGGGTCGAGTTTGTGGTTTTTCAAGAGGGGTCTGATGGATGTTCTCTTGAGGACTGATGGGAAGGAACCAGTTGTAAAGGATAAATTCATCATTTTAGTGATGATGGGGCTGAGATCTTGGCGTAGTTCCTTTATCCAGTGGGCTGGGCAAGGGTCAGTTTGTGCGGTGGTAGTGTTAAGAGCAGCGATGGTGACTTCAACATGTTTTCTGGATGGTGTGGAGAACATGGATAAGTTTGATATACATACGGTGACTTGAGAAGGGATTGTTGCAATGTTGGTTTGAAGCAGCTTGGATTGCAGGTAATCGGCGAACGCTTGAGGTTGAATGGGTTCCGGATGTTCTGGTGAAGGTTCTTTAGATAAGATTTTGACTAGATTGAAAAGATCACGTGGTTTATTTATTGATCTTTTCAGCGTATCAGTATGGAATTGTCTCATCTTGGCCATGACTGACTCTCTGTGCAAAGATAGGTGTACTCTATAGGCTGCTTGGTCTTCAGAAGAGTGTGAGCGACGCCATCGTTTCTCCAATTTTCTTAGGTGTGTGAGGGAGGCTCGTAGGTCAGGGGAGAACCAAGGAGAGGATTTTCTTTTCTTTAGGTTGTTGTCCTTGACTGGTTGTAGTGCAATGGTACTGATAGTGGTGTTCCAGGATGCGATCAGATTTTCGAGATTGAGAGAGGTGTCATGTAGGAGAGGGAGGGTTTCTGTAATTATATGCTCTTTGTTGAAGGTTTTGAATTTCCGAGATGTTACTTTTGTTGAGTCAATGGAGTTTTTGTTGATGTATGATGACTGTTTGCCATTGATGAGGATGGGGAAGGTGATTAAGTTGTGGTCTGACCAAGGTACTGGGGTTACAGAAGTGTCGAGTCTATTGTTGGAATCAAGGGCTGTCAGAGGAGCAAAAATCATGTCAAGGATGTTTCCTCTCTTGTGCGTGGGGGCTTCAACAATTTGTTTGTAGCCCAACTCGTTGATTGCTTCAAGGAGGGCTGAGGCATGGCTAGGATGCAGTGTTGGGAGATTGAAATCTCCTAATATCCAGTTGGGAATGTTGGGCTGGCGTGTGTTGGTTGCTAAGTCCAGAATGTTAGGAAGGTCATCCGTGGAGGGTGAGGGTGCTCTGTATATTAAATTGATGAAGCATTGCTCATTCGTGATGGTTAAAACGTCCATGCTGTTTGAGCTTGTGGAGTCCACAGTGTGGAAGTTTAGGTCATTCTTGGTAAGTATGAGAATGCCTCCACCTCTCTTGCTCTCTCTATGTTGGGAATGGACGGAGAAGTTGGGGGGTATGAGTTGGTTAAGGATCACATTATCTGTGTCGGATAACCAGGTTTCAGTTATCATGAGGATGTCTAGATTGTAGGAGGAGATTGTGTCAGTGATGACTGGCCATTTCTTGCGGATAGACCTTGCATTTATGAGGGCACAGTTTAAGCAAAAGGGTTGAAGGGGTTCCTTTTGTTTATTTTTCTTTGGTTGTTGAAGAGCTATATGTATTAGATGAGAGTGGCGTGTGGGGGCATCTATTCTTGAGTTGGGATAGGGAGATTCAGCCCTTCTTTTTCCATGACTCTGAAGTATTGGAATTTGGTGAGCTGTGTGATATAGTGCAAGGGCTTCGTTGAGCAAACATAGAAGAAGGAAAAGGCAGATAGCTAGGGTATTGAATGGTAGTGCCATTGGGGTTTTTGTTGATGTGGATGAGGTAACTTCTGTGAGGGATTGGAGGGGATATTATGTTTGTTATTGTGGATATGCTATTGTGAAAGGAGTAATTGGCAATGGGCTTCTGACAGTGGTGTGAGTAGCTATATATTATGGAGAGATAATGGGAGAGCAAGTGAGACACTTTGTGGGAGTGTTATTGGTAACTGGGATAATTGAGTGCTACTGGCCACAGTAAAAAGTGAAAGCTACAGAACCAGTACTAATTGCATGCAATAGTGATAATTGAATGGTACTGACAACAGTAAGAATAGGAAGCAGCAATGATACATGGATACTACTGGCAACAGTAATAACTGGCTAAAAGGCTACTACTGGCAACAGTAATATATGGCTAAAAGGCTACTACTGGAAACAGTAATAAATGAATGCAAGTACAGTCAAATAAGTAGGCTGTGGAAGAACAGTCAGTCGAGTCATATGAGGCGCGTATACTTGCTGTGGTTGAGATTGTATGGAGAGGGTAGGATAAGCTGGTTCAACCGTATTTGTATGTAGCTGTTGGACGCATTTGTGTGGACGCTTGTCTTAAGCAGGCTGTTGCTTTGGCTGTCCAGGGCTCGGTGGAGTGATGAGATCGGCGGATTTCTGGTGTTTTTCTCTCGGTCCCCGTCTAAGGGCCACGCCAAAGGGCCCTCTGGCGAGGCCCTCAGGCGCGGGCCCGCCTGGCGGCGGCTTCCTTTTATTCCGGCCCGCTGCTCCTCCCCCTCCCACAGCCCCGACTGGGCTGGAGGGGCTTCTCAGGTAGGCCGGATGGCCTGGCGGCGTTGCTTTCCCCGATCAGGGGAGGAAGATGGTGCAAGGGTTTTCCCGCCGGCGGCGGCTTCCTTTTATTCCGGCCCGCTGCTCCTCCCCCTCCCACAGCCCCGACTGGGCTGGAGGGGCTTCTCAGGTAGGCCGGATGGCCTGGCGGCGTTGCTTTCCCCGATAAGGGGAGGAAGATGGTGCAAGGGTTTTCCCGCCGGCGGCGGCTTCCTTTTATTCCGGCCCGCTGCTCCTCCCCCTCCCACAGCCCCGACTGGGCTGGAGGGGCTTCTCAGGTAGGCCGGATGGCCTGGCGGCGTTGCTTCCCGATCAGGGGAGGAAGATGGTGCAAGGGTTTTCCCGCCGGCGGCGGCTTCCTTTTATTCCGGCCCGCTGCTCCTCCCCCTCCCACAGCCCCGACTGGGCTGGAGGGGCTTCTCAGGTAGGCCGGATGGCCTGGCGGCGTTGCTTTCCCCGATCAGGGGAGGAAGATGGTGCAAGATGGGCGCTGCGTGGAGGATGCGGAGACTCAGTTGGAAAAGGTGCACGGTACTGTGTGTGTACTGAATAAAGGTACGCAGGAAAAGGAGGCCCTGGAATTTAAACTAGAGGACATTGAGAATAGAGCATGCTGCAACAACTTGAGAATTAAAAGGTATGCCAGAGGGTGAGGAGTACTGAGACTGTGTGCCAAAATTGCCCGAGATATCTGCAGGGCGAACCTGGCAGGCGCAGAGAATGAGGAAACGGTGCCATACATAAAACTTGACTGGGCCACAGGGCATTAGGCTCTGGTCGAGGTGTTCAGCCTCTGGACATTATTATTTGTCTGCACGAGTTTACAGTTCAAGAAGAAATTGCTGCTGGCAACTGGCGGGGAAATAAAGTGGCGATTTTATGTAGACCTAGCAACGGCCACCCTACAGCGGCAAGTATACAGTGGAAGAGGGGTAATGTAGCGGGATGGGGATCTAACTTTATCCAAGTTAGATCACCTGTTCTATTGTAAATACAGCGCAGCCTAGGCCGCAATGTATACGTTATTGTTGTATGTAAACCGTGCTGATTTTAAATAGCGTGGTATAAAAGAGACATTAAATAAGTAGCGTGGCACACATTCACTACATGGCTGCAGGAAAACAATATTGGATACAAGTGGTTGTACCCGACTGGCCTGGAATTCACCCTCAATGGTATTACCTGGCGAGCCATGATATTAGGAGATTTGTCTGCTACAATGAAGGCGGCAGGCATAGCAGCAGTTCCAGAACTTGAGATCCCTCTGACAATCAGCAAGGAAAAGAGCGGCAAGCAGCAGCGGGTGGACAGGAAGGAGAAAAGAGCCAAGCGAGGGGGACCGAAGAAGATGTCTGACAGTTGAAGGACTGCTCAATGACTCTAACCTTGAGTTCCATAACAGTGTATTGATGGGGAAGGAAGAGGGTAATGTAGCGGGATGTGGGATAATGGAATGCATGACACTGGAATGGACGAGAAATGATTGGGCATGAGTGGTGATGGCTGAATGAGGGTGAAGGGTTGGGGGTGATAAAAGGAAGAGGGCTGCAGATGGGAGAGGCAGGCAGCGGAGTGGGATGGGGCACTCCCAAACTGAAGGAGGAACGGAGGGTGCTCAGGGTGAGGGGAGGGGGTGGGGTTGAGGAGGGGGAGGGGGAGGAGATTGGCTTAAAATAGTGACGCTGAATATCAAAGGTCGTAATGCATGGCAAAAGCGGCAATCCCTGCTGAGAGAGGGTAGCCATTTGAAAGCCGATATTCTCTTAATTTAGGAAACTCACAAAGAGAACTCAGGAGCATTGGTTAAAAGTGGGTAAATAAGATTGTGCCTACCTGGGGAATAAATGGGATAATCCCAAGAAGAGGGGTGGGGATAGAGGAGAAGGCAGTGATTTGGGATTTGGAGGACCACTATATTTTGGAAGGGCATGATGGAGGGGAAGCCCTTGCTAGGCAGTGTATATCCCCCTAATGCACAGCAGGATAAATTGGAGGACCATATGGGGGATCTGGTGATATTGGAGGGGATTTTAATGCTACACTTAACCCTGGAGTGGACACTTCAAGGGCGGAGAGGGGGTTTCTGGGGGGGGGGGGGGAGGGGGGAGGGGGAGGGAGCAGTGAAACTGAAAAGATTAATGAGTAAAATCGGGAGTGTTGATACTTGGAGACACTTGATGGGAAATAGGAGGGGATATTTTTTTACTTGCACCCACATGGATCGTATAGCAGTATTGACATGATCTGGGCGGATGGGACCTTGGTGGATCAGTTGGAAAGGGTGGAGATTGAGCCCCTGTAGTAGTTGAGTTAACCCTCTGGGACCCCCGAGGTGGCTTGCGGTTCTGGAGGCTTAATGAGATTCTGCTAGATGATCAAGGCAGTACGCGGGAGGTGATTGATGAGTATTTTTGTAATAATGAGGGAGGGTACGTTCCACAAGATATAATGTGGGATGGACTTAAGGCGGTCTTGTGTAGACACTTTATTTCCATATTGACAAGGAAAAAGCATCAAAAAGAGCAGAAGGAAAGGGCTCTCCAGGGCCAATTGAGGCAACTGGTAGATTCCCATAAGAAGAGGGGTGGGAGGGAGCTGCTCCGAA
Source organism: Ichthyophis bannanicus (assembly GCA_033557465.1). NCBI lineage: Eukaryota > Metazoa > Chordata > Amphibia > Gymnophiona > Ichthyophiidae > Ichthyophis > Ichthyophis bannanicus. Next base: position 94,499,914 of record CM066035.1, on the reverse strand, counting down.
AGATTGAGGACATTAGGGGGGGCACTTGATAGACTGAGGACTGGGCTTTTCAGCTAACAAAGTTAAAACATAATTTTTTGTGATGGGTAATAAGCCAGGGCGATATCTTAAGAACATAAGATCATAAGATATGCCATACTGGGGTCAGACCAAGGTCCATCAAGCCCAGTATTCTGTTTCCAACAGTGGCCAATCTAGGTCATATGTACCTAGCAGTTAACCCAAGAGACACAAGTTCCACAATGCTTGTACTGGGTCAAGCATTGGTATCTTCAGTCACTTCTTAATAATGGTTTATGGACCTTTCCTCCAGGAACTTGTCCAAACCTTTTTTAAACCCAGCTACACTACCAGCCTTTACTACATCCTCCGGTAACAAATTCCAGAGTTTGATTACACGTTGAGTGAAAAAATATTTTCTTTTATTATTCTTAAATAGTTTACCCTATAGCTTCATTGCATGTCCCCTAGTCTTTCTATATTCTGATAAGGTAAACAATCGATCTACGTTTACCCGTTCCACTCCATTCATTAATTTATAGACTTCTATCATATCTCCCCTCAGCCGTCTCTTTTCCAGGTTAAAGAGCCCTAACCCCTTTAGCCTTTCTTCATAGGAGCATCCTTCCATCCCCCCTACCACTCCGGTGGCTCTTCTCTGTACCCTCTCCAAAATCGCTACATCCTTTTTAAGATACGGCGACCAGAATTGCACACAATATTCAAGGTGCGGTCTCACCATGGAACGATATAGAGGCATTATAATATCTTTTGTTTTATGTTCCATTCCTTTCCTTATCATACCTAGCATTCTATTTGCTCTCTTGGCCGCCGCTGCACACTGGGCCGAGGGTTTTAACATGGTATCCACAATGACGCCTAAATCTTTTTCCTGGGTGGTGGTTCCCAACGTGGAACCCTGTATCGTGAAACCACAGTTTGGGTTGTTCTTCCCTAGGTGCATAACCTTGCACTTGTCCACATTAAATTTCATCTGCCATTTTGATGTCCAGTTTTTCAATTTATCAAGATCCTCTTGCAAATTTTCACAATCTTCTTGGGTTTTAACAACTTTAAATAGTTTTGTGTCATCTGCAAACCTGACAACCTCACCCGTTATTCCACCTTCCAGGACATTTATGAATATGTCAAAAAGCAGCGGACCCAGCACAGATCCCTGGGGTACACCACTATTCACCTTTCTCCAGTGGGAAAATTGGCCATTTAGCCCTACCCTCTGCTTTCTATCTTCTAATGAGTTCCTGATCCACAATAGTACACTGCCTCCTATCCCATGACTCTTTAGTTTTGCCAAAAGTCTCTGATGAGGGACCTTGATAAAGGCTTTCTGAAAGTCAAGATACACAATATCAACCGACTCACCTTTGTCCACCTGTTTATTCACTCCTTCAAAAAAACATAACAGATTAGTAAGACAAGATCTTCCTTGTCTAAAGCCATGTTGGCCGTCTCCCATTAGGTTGTGACTATCTACATGCTGAGTAATTTTATTCTTTATGATGGTTTCTACCATTTTTCCCGGAACTGATGTCAGGCTCACCGGTCTGTAGTTTCCCGGATCACCCCTGGAACCCTTTTTAAAAATTGGTGTTACATTGGCGATCCTCCAATCTTCAGGTATTAGAGATGATTTTAATGATAGTTCACAGATTACTGATAGCAGGTCTGCAATCTCATATTTCAGTTCTTTCAACACCCTTGGATGTATACCATCCGGTCCAGGTGATTTGCTACTCTTCAGTTTATCTAATAGTTGTAAGACATCTTCCCGATGTATCAATATTTCCTTCAATTCTTCCGCACCTTTAAATACCACTTCAGTCATGGGTAACATCCCTACATCTTCCCCAGCAAAGACCGAAGCAAAGAATCCATTCAGTCTCTCCGCTATCGCCTTGTCGCCTCCTAGTGCTCCTTTAACCCCTCTATCATCCAATGGACCAACTGACTCTCTCACAGGTTTTCTGCTACGAATGTACTTGAAAAGGTCTTCCCTTCGCGCTTTTGCTTCCGCAGCAAGCTTCTTCTCAAATTCTCCCTTTGCCTGCCTTATCAATGCCTTGCATTTGACTTGCCAGTGCTTGTGCTGTTTCCAGGTTTCGTCGTTTGGCTCTTTTTCCATTTCCTGAAAGATGCTTTTTTGGCAACAACAGCCTCTCTGACCTCACCTTTAAACCATGCTGGCAGTTTTTTGGACTTCCTTCCACTTTTCTTAAAGCGTGGAATACAGCTGGTCTGGGCTTCCAAGATAGTATTTTTCAACAACACCCAAGCTTGATGTACGTCTTTAACCTTCGCAACTGCTCCTTTTAGTTTTTTCTTAACTATTTTCCTCATTTTATCATAGTCTCCCTTTCGAAAGTTAAAAGGTAATACTACGGATTTCCTTACTATCCCTCCTCCACTAATTAAATCAAAGGCGATCATGCTATGATCACTATTGCCAAGTGGCTCCAACACCCCTATCTCCTGCACCAGATCCAGTGCTCCACTAAGGACTAGGTCCAACATGGCTTCCCCTCTGGTCGGTTCATGAACCAGCTGCTCCAAAAAGCAGTCATTTATTTCATCTAGGAACTGTATCTCCCTAGCTTTTTCTGACGTGCAACAAATTTTACTATAAGGAATAGCCAGGAGCAGTGGGAATATGGGACTGCTCAGATTCGGAAGGTTCTTTTGTGATTTTTACAAGCAACTATATCAGTCGGACCAACTGGGGAAGGATAGTTGTCCGCTGCACTATGTGAGAGGTTAGGTGGAGAGGAGATGGATGGAATGGGAATTAGAGGGGTTGGAAGTCCTGCAAGCCATCAAGGACCTTAAAAGAGGGGAAAGCCCCGGGACTTGACGGTTTGACTACCTATAAACTGTTTTGGGCATAACTTGGGCCTGCATTCTTTACCTTTACCTCTAACTTTAATCCTTTCTGACTCAATGCCCTCTCTAACATAGAGCGCAACCCCTCCACCAATTTGATCAGCTCTATCAAACTTTTATAGCAGCAGGTAGCTAAAGAAAGAGAGGATTTGCAGAGTGAAATAGCCCATTTGGAGGGGAAGAAGAAGGGTTTGCTGGTGAAAGAGGGTAAAGATAGATTGAGAACCTTGCTAGTCCGATGGCAGGCTTTCCTTTAATGAAAAAAGAATCTTTGCCTTGGATCAACTAAAACATCAACATTTTGAGCAAGGAAACAAGGCCTCTAAACCAGGGCTCAGGGCTCAAGAAAGCCCAGGTGCTGGGTCGCCATGGCAACCAGAAATTACCTGACAACTGGGATTTGCTCCCTCCCCCATCACGAGCAGAAAACCCCTTCTGTCTGCCTACGGGATATTTGACCTCCTCCAGGCAGAACAGAAGTGATCTTTGCTGCAATTGGGGCTTAGATGCAGCAGACCGCCCGTGGGGGTCCAATGGTTAGAGCAACAGCCTAGTACACAACAGAACATGGTTGAATTCCCACTGGTACCTTGGGCAAGTCGCTTTACCCTTTATTGCCTCAGAAGGCAAGGCCTGGCAATCTACGTCCGGTCATACCTTGCCAAGAAAACTCAGGGGCTGCTGGGTCACTAGGAGTCAGCATTGACTTGATGGCACTTTAAAAAAATAAAAATAAATAAAGAGCAATATACCCCCGAGTATTGGGCCACTGAGAGAGAAATCTGCTGATATCTGGATGGTGTACCTCCTGCCGAAGGTGGGAGAAGTGAGGGTACTTCTGAATAGGCCTGTTTCAACACACAAAATTCTTCTGGCCATAAAATCTCTATGGAGGGGGGCGCAAAACCCTGGATATTGATATTGATGATATTACCAAATTCTATATAAACTATGCTGATTTATTTTCTGAGATTTTGGTTAGGACATTCAATAGAGTTCTAGATGACATGTGCCTCCCTCGCTCACTTTGGGTAGCCAGTGTATCTATTATTCATAAAGAGGAAAAGGGAACCCAACAATCAACGTGAATCATATAGGCCCATTTCACTCTTGGGGTTTGATTTTAAATTAATAAAAATCTTTGCCCTATGTCTCATGCTCAAGATGCCTAGTTTAATTCATCTTAACCAGGTAGGTTTTAACCCTGAGAGACAGGCAGCAGATAACATGCAGCAAATCCTGAATCTTATTAGGTGGGTAAAGAAGTTGGGAGTGCCTGGCCTTCTACTAGCTAACGATGTCAAGAAGGCCTTTGATAGATTATATTAGCCATATATATTCAGTGTTCTGGAGCAGGTTGGGTTAAAGTGCAGTTTCTTAAAATGGGTGAAAGCAATCTTATACAGGCCCTCAATCCCATCTGAAGATTTGCTATACAGAGACCTTTGAATTGGGAAGGGGCTCTAGACAGGGATGCCCCCTATCTCTGCTTCTGTTTTATCCTCTCTATGGAGCCTCTGTCCCATAGGTACAATCCCAAAAAAACAAGGTATAACAGCTGGGACCTCCTTCCCGTTTCCCGCACCTCCCCCCCCCCAAAAAAAAAAAATTTCCCTGTTTGTAGATGATGTACTTCATTACTAAACCGGAGGAGTTGCTAGGTAAATTACTGAGGGATCTGGACACCTTTGGTAGGACATCGGGCTTTATGATTTACATTGTAAACCGCTCTAATGCCTCTGGCCTGAGCGGTATATCAAATTCGAAATAAACATAAACATAAGGTAAATACATCCATATCTGAGATTCTGAATATCTTTTGCTAATCTGATACACTTGCTAAAGCATTGGCATCCCTTTAGTGGGCTAAGGAACAAAATTCGGTACCTGGGTGTCAGTATAGTGGCAGATGAATGAGGCCTGTTTAAGGCCAATCTGCGACTTTGGAGAAAAGAACCCAGCTGAATCTTGAGAGATGATCAGGACTTAGCCTATTGTGGGTTGGCTAGTTAGCGGAGATGAAAATGATGGCTCTCCCACAGTTTCTGTATCTTTTTGGTGCCCTGCCTATCACAGTCCTGGAGTTGTTTTTTTAGGAAACTACGTTTTCCACCAAATAGGGGGCGGGGGGGGGGGGGGACTAGAGTTGGGAGGGATATTTTATTCCGCTCTCAGGATAAAGGAGGCTTGGGAGTGCCAAATTTCAGTTGTATTATGAAGCCGCTTAACTTAAAGCTCTCTTAGATTGGGAAAGAAGGAGAGATAAAGGAATGGGTTCAACTAGAATATTTGTAATTAGGGGACACTGCATTGCACGCTCTAATCTGGCACCTTGGAGCTAGTGCTCCTATTAAGACAATAGAGAATCCCTTCACTGCAGCTTCCCTCAGAGTATAGGATAGATGGAAGTGCCCTTTGCTAGGTGTGGAGGGTTATTCTCATTTTATGTTGCTTAAATGTAATCAGGAGGTTTTGCCGGGAAGAGAAGATGGAGGCTATACAGATTGAGAACAGGGGTGAGTAAGAGTGGGATAGTTCCTAGAGAAGGGATTTGCTTAGCTTTCATAGACTACAGACTCTGTTTGATCTGACTGGTAAAGACATTTTTCAGTACTGCCAGATTAGGACATATGTCCAGAAAAAAACAGTGAAGACATAAGGTGAGCATCCATTCATTGGCTCCAGAGTTGGAGGCCGTCAGATAGCCAGGTGGCTTCGGACAGCTGCCGACTCAAGTCAGCCACAGCGTACATGGGGGGCTGCCAAGATCATGGCCTCTATTGTGGCAGCCAGATGTTTCCTTTGGTTAAGGAATTGGTCGGCGGATGCTTCCTCCAAGTCCAGGCTCAGTAAGGTGCCCTACAAGGGTAAACTCCTGTTTGGGGAAGCTTTGGAGAAGATAGTCAAGGATTTAGGAGATAGAAACATAGAAACATGATGACAGAAAAAGACCACATGGCCTATCTAGTCTGTCCTTCCATAACAACAACTACAACAGTCCACTTTTTACCTTTAGAGATCCTCTGTGTTGGTCCCATGCTTTTTTGAATTCAGTTACTGTCCTCATCTCTACCACCTCCACTGGGAGACTATTCCACGGATCCACTACTCTTTCTGTAAAGAAATATTTCCGCATATCACTCCTGAATCTATCTCCCTTCACCCTCATCCCATGTCCCCTCGTAGCAGAACTTGCTTTCAATTGAAAGAGGCTCTCTCCCTGAACATTTATGCCACGGAGGTATTTAAACATCTCAATCATATCACCTCTATCCCGCCTTTCCTCTAAGGTGTACATATTAAGATCCTTAAGTCTGTCCTCATATGCTTTATAATGAAGCCCATTAATCATTTTAGTAGCAACCCTCTGCACCGATTCCATCCTGTTCACATCCTTTTGATTCTAAAGGACGCCGCTTACCAGAGGATAAGCCTAGAGGGGCAAAGCAGGACATGGCCCAGAGGAGTCAACCCAGAGACTTTCACAGATTTAAGGGCCTGCGTTTTATGCCATATCAGCAAGGGTGTTTTGGGACACAAGGACAGCCCTTTCACGGTTCCCGGGGGACCGGCAAGGGATATGTTTTGTCCTCTACGGCTCCCAGTAAAAAGCCCCAATGAGGCCTGTGGAGCCCAGGCGGTGGAGATAGGCGGTTGACTTCAACAGTTTTACCCCACCTGGGCTCGCATTACAACAGACCAGTGGGTACAGGAAATTATTTGAGAGAGATATGCATTGGAGTTTGCCTGATCTCTTGGGGAGGCCTTTGTTCTCTCTCCCTGAAAAGCAGCCAGCAAGGAGAGAGCAGTGCGGGGCACCTTGCAGTGGTTGTTGCAACTGCAAGCGGTAGTTCCGGTCCCTCCAGACCAGTACGGAATCGGTCAGTACTCTTATCTATTTCGTGGTGCCAAAAAGGGAGGGCATGTTCCGTCCCATTCTGGATCTCAAACATGTGAATTGAGCTTTGTGCATTCCGCATGGAGGCCTTACAGTCTTATCTTGGCAGTATGGCTGGGCGAGTTTCTGGCCGCTTTAGATCTCAAGGAAGCCTATATTACATATCCCCCCATTCTCCCAAACCACCAACAGTTCCTGCAGTTCACCCTGCCCATGGAGCATTTTCAGTTCAGGGCCCTTCCTTTGGCCTGGCTATCACGCCGCAGACGTTCACCAAAGTTATGGTAGTAGTGATAGCAGCGCTATGCAATGAAGGTATCCTGGTACACCCCTACCTCGACAATTAGCTTATTCGAGTGAAGTCGGAGGATGAGGCAGCCTTGGCAGTGCAGCAGGTAGTTCAATTTCTCCAGGATTTGGTCTGGGTGGTCAACCTGGCCAAGAGTCAACTGCAGCTCGTACAACGCCTGTCTATCTGGGTGTGCAATTTGACGCACAAGCGGGGGTAGTCTCTCTACCCCTAGAGGGTACGGAAGTTACAGGCACAACTGCGTCGTTTCTTGCAGAAGGCGGCACCGGCAGCTTTGGTATTACCTGCAACTGCTCAGCTGAATGCCAGCAGCGCTAGACTTTGTGCCATGGGTACGGGCCCATATGCGGTATTGTCCGGGTTAACTGTGCCGCCGTTTGATCCTTTGGCTAGAGCATCTTTGAAGAATCTGACCTTGAAGACTCTGTGCTTAGTGATGCTATGTTCAGCATGCCGCATTTCAGAACTTCAGGCTCTCTCCTACAGGGAGTCTTTTATGCCGGTCTCCTCCTTTCTCCCAAAAGTGGTGTCTGTCTTTCATCTGTATCAGACCGTATCCTTACCAGCCTTTTCGACCTTAAGTGGCTCGGGGGAGGATAAGCAATTGCATCTCTTGGCTGTCCAAAAAGTGATCTGAAGGTACTTGAAAGTGACGGAAACGTTTTGCTGTTCTAATAGGTTATTTGTGGTGTTTGGAGGACCCCATAAGGAGCAGGCGGTGGCCAAGACGTTTGATTGCCCGATGGATGAAACCTATTTAGGCCAGGGGCAGGTGCCCCCAGAGGGTCTTCAGGCCCATTTGACCAGAGCACAGGCTACATCCTGTGCGGAAAGTGGATTGATACCGCCAGTAGAGATTTGCAAGGTGGCTACTTGGGCTTTGCCTTATACGTTTACTCGTCATTATCAGCTCAATATATATGCAGTAGGGGATGCAGTTTTTGTGGCCGCCATCTTGCAGGTCCCTCCTGATGATAAGTTCTGCTTTTGATACATCCCTTGTATACCTGTATTGGCCTGGAGGGATGAATAGGAAGGAGAAATTTAAAACTTACCTGCTAATTGTCTTTCCTTGAGGTCCCTCCAGGCCAGTCCAGGGTCCTCCCTGGGATCTTGGCAGTAGAGGCCAAGAAGCTGAGGCGACCCCCGCTTAGTGGCAGTCGGAGTAAAGGGTAGTGCTTAAGGGAGAAGAGGTACAGCTGAAATACTGGAGAGTTCCCATTGGGAGAGGGTTTTTTCACTAAATCATAGCAGTTTCCGTGTAAATAATTTATGGGTTTTTTTTGTTCAAGTTGGTTACAGTCTGCCATATCTTTTCTGTGCTCTAGGGCATTACCAGGAGGGAGGAGAGCGTTCTCTTGAAATTTGATCAGGGAGTTTTAGAAGTTGCTTGGTCAGTAGTAGGCTGGAGTGTAAAGCGAAGGGGGAGCTCTTAAGCTGGGCTGCCAGAAATCTGATATGCTGAGTTTTCAGCTGCTGAAGGACAGAGACAACCCTTGCGTACCTGGACTGGCCTGGAGAGAACTCAAGGAAAGACAATTAGCAGGTAAGGTCTAATTTCTCCTTTGCCATTCCACTCCACTCATTTTTTTATAGACTTCTATTATATTTCCCCTCAGCTGTCTCTTTTCCAAGCTGAAGAGCTGTAACCTCTTAAGCCTTTCCTCGTAGGATTATCCTTCTATCTGAGGCTTAAAAAGTTAGGGCTCTTCAGCTTGGAAAAGGCAGCTGAGGAGAGATATACACTGAAGATTCCTCTGGAAGACTATATGCTTAGTGTGTTTTTGCTCCTCAGGGGGTGCCATTGATGGTCTTGTAGTCTGCAGTTTCTTTGCAGAGTGGTGTGCTTCAGATCTTACTCATTCACTGGGGTCCTTAATCTGAAGTCGGTAGGTACTGTGTGCTTCGAGGTTGGCTCCAGGGATGGTACAACCTGTGCATTCCGAGTTATACACCTTATGGCCTACGTGTTAGGTCAAGCAGTCTTCAAGGACTTGAGTGCTCTTTGTTTTATCTCCTTGTTTTTTTGCTTAGGAAGGGGACACATCTTTCTCTGGAGGCTGCAGGTTCTGTGTGCTTAGTGTCAAATAGGGGTCAGCGCCCTTATTGTTTTCATGTCGGTTTATACCTTAGTTCTTTGAAGAAGGAAGTAATATTGGGGGTCTGGTGCTCCTTTCTCTCAGGCCTGAGAGTCAGTTTCTCAGCAGTTGGGAGCTCCAGTGGGTTTACATTTGCCTTGTTGCAGGTGATGGGCCGACCTTTTCTTCCTTCTGGCTGCCAATTCTTTAGTGGGGGCTTGTCTGGATTCTAATCATTTTATCAAGGAAAACCACCTGACCCACCATCTTGGAGGTTAGTGTCTGAGCAGATGTTTCTCATGGGTTATCTGCTAGCATGGGCACAGAGGAGCTGCTCCTGTCATGTGGGATTCCTTTCCTATATAGCTGTACTTCTGTTAGTGTGGTTCAGAGATAGTTGTCTGATTTTTGCACTGTCCTCAAGCAGTTGTTCCTGGCTTCATTCTCATGGTATTGTTCTGGAAGGAGATTCAGGGAGAGAGAGCATGGGTATAAAGGCCACTGTGGTTCTCTGCTCTACTCATTAGGTTTGGCATGAGTGGGCTGGCCCCTTGAGAAGCATTGGCCGTGGGAACCTGGTCTCTTCCCCCCCCCCCCCCCCTGGATCTTAAAGCTTTGGTGCATCCCACTTATCTGGACTGGTTTAGCAGTATGATTCAGAAGGTGAAATTTGTTCTTACCTGCTAATTTCCTTTCCTGGAGTCATCTCAGACCAGGCCAGGATCCACCCAGGAAGACTGAGGCTCTTCTAGTTGCTTCTCTGTCTCTTTTTGGGAGTTCATATGGGCCTTCGGGGTTATTGCTGGAATCATTCTAGCAAAGGTATTTCCCAATTGTGTGAGTTGTTTCTGACGGTTTAACTATGTTCATGTTTTTCAGATCTAGTTTTGGCAATTGTATAACTGGCAAGCTCCAGGGCTGAATGCACCATTCCTTATATTGGTGATTAACATCACTGAAGCTTGTTTCTTTACTTCTATAAGAGTCACAGTTTGAGATAACCCACTGGTTTAGCAGGAGTCAAGGAAAAGAAATGATCAGGTAAGAACAAATTTCACCATACCGAGGGGAGGGGGGGGGGGGGGGTTGGTAGGTGTGTGTGGTAAGAACAAATTTCACCATACGGAGGAGGTGGGGGTGGTAGGTGTGTGTGTGCGTGCACGCAGTCCCAGGAGCTGGGGTACAGTTTCTAAGCACCAGGAATTTTTTGAGCCATTATTAACAGCAGCTAGTTAACTGCCAGATGTGTTAAATTAAAATGTAGCTACTTCAGTTATTTTAATTTGAAAAATTGCCACTGTGGCACTTCAGCTTCCCACAATACCCTTTGTCAGCCTGGTAAAGCTTGAATATGTTGTGCTTATGTATATCGCTTTTTTGGTATATTCGAAAGGTGGTTGTACAAGTTCAAATAAAAGACACTGTTAAGTCTGAAAATTGGAGGAGGCTAATTAAAACAGGTCAATAAAGCTTATGCACTGTTTTATAAATCGGGAATATCATAGGTTTGTTAGCCTGATATACCAGTATTTTGTGGTGCGGAAGGGGAATTTCAGCCCTGAAGTCTATGGACTGTAACATAGCATTGAATGATTACAATATGCTGTAAATTGCTTTGATTTATTGATAAGACGGTTTAAAAAAAAGAAATAAATAGACTGTGCAGCAACTCTTTTTCTCACCATCCCAAATATACACAATAAAATTTATAATCTGCCCTGCCTTGAATTTTGCATTTTTTGCACTGACCTTCCAGCAGCGAGATATGTGGTACCTTTAGGGTCTGGTGAAAGCTTTACTCAAACTAGTAAAGCTAGGTGACAGGAGTTGGTGGAAGGTCTTAAAGCCTCGCCACAAGCACAAAAGCACAAAGTCCACCTTTTTTTAAATTTTTTATAAACTTTATTTATAAACACCAAGCAAGTACAAACAACAGCAAACAACAAGCTCCGAGCGGGGTGGACTCTGATCCCCACCTCCGAGCTGAATTAACAGTTAGGTGTTATTTACTTATCCCCCTCCCCCCACCCAGTCACCATCCCGTCCGTAAATTAACCGGTATCAGGGAATCTAACAGCCACCTTTTATTATGCACTAAGCTGAAGAGTATGAGGCCTGGGCAACTTCTGCACTGTCTTGAAATTGGCTTGAAAGTGAAGTAGCTTTATTTAGTTATACTTAATGTACCACAGCAGGACCAAATGGCCATCAGAGCAGTTTAAAAAACAGCTAAAAATCCAGGAAGAACAATATTCGACCGAAAAAGAAAGGTTTCCCAAGTTTTCCCCGCCCTCTCACCCATCCGCCCTTGTCTACCAGGTGACACTGATGATACCCTAGACCTAAGCTAATGTTGATTATTACCTCCAAGTTGATTTCCTTGTTTCTGTTGCAATGTAAACCGCTTTCCTTATCGTCACTCCAGTCCAGTCCCTTACTCCAGTATTCTCAGCCTCCAAGCAGCTGGAGGGTTCCGTAAGCCTAGGGCTTACTGGAGTCTCCTTTTTATTTCCCTTTTTTAGTCAAATTTACATTTACTTTCTTTATTAATTCTTCGTTTGAGTTTTAGCAGGCCTGTGCCTTTAAATTTTGCTTGCTCTCTCCTCCCTCCCTCCCTCCCCCCCCCCTCCCTCCCCCCCCCCCCCTGACTGTCCGGGCCGGGGATCGGAGGTGGTTTCCCTGCAAGCAGCAGTGGGGAAGATCGCGTAAAGCTCCTCTGCTGCTTATACGGCCGGCTCCTGCTCAATTCTCTCTTTTCAGCCCTGCCTTGCCTCGCGCCGAAGCCCTCAGGTGGCTGAGCGCTAGAGGCAACACCGCGTGTTCAAGCTCCCCGCAGGCCCCGTCCCGGAGCAGAGGGACGCAGGGTTGAGCTCCGGTGGCCGCGCTTCCAGCGGGAGGCTGTTTGAAGCGGCGGTCCCGGCTCTAAGGCAATCGCGGGGTCCATCCCTCTTTCGGCAGGCAGAAGGAAGATTGGGGCTAGGCAGACTCGCGACTCCCGTTTTCGGCTCCACGTGGTGAGGCCTACCACGTGTAGAGCCAACGGTGGCAGTTCGCAGATTCGGGCCTTTCATCAGCAAAGCTTCAAAATCGCAAGTACTGGGCATTGCCTTAAGGGATAGTCTAAAGACGATTTTAATGTTTCTTTGATTAATTTAATAGTTTTAATGTGACTTGTTGTTTTTACATTTATTTGTTTTGATTCTAAGTTCAAGATTTAAAGAGAAAATTATAATTCAAATAGTGGAGAGAGCACATATATTTGTATTAAAGGAACGGTTTAACTCTCCCCCTGCCTAGACCCAGTGTTTCAGCCCCGAGGTTCAGGAGGGCCTACTGTACCCCCCCCCCCCCCAAGCTCATGGCGACCAAGCCTAGGTGTCCATCCTGTGGCACCCGGCGGGGTACCTCCTCGGAGACAGGGATCTGCAGGGGTTGTGCTGCAGTGGCTGCCTCCGTGGAGCAAGAAATCAACTTGGCCATGTCACAAGCTTCCCAGGGCTCCGAAGACCCCCTACAAGGGGAAGGGGGTTCCCAGCTACCTCCTTCTACGTCCTCGGATTTATCCACCCCTTCCCTGCCCCCCATCTCCTGTCCTACCGGGGGAGAGGAATCCGGGGACTTTTTCTCCCCAGACTTCGTACTGTTACTACACAAGGCCTATTGCTTACGGAAGCAGGGCTTGGGGCCAGGGGATTCTGGATCGGCAGCAGAGATCAAATCGACCAGGCCCACGAGAGTAGGCAATGCAGAGCCAGGAATCCCGCCTAAGCGCCCCCGGCTGAGCTCCGAAGAACCTCCCCCATCCCTCTCACAGGATATCCCTGAGGGAGAGACCTCCGACAGGGAGTTCGATGAAGAAGAGGAGGAGCTTGAAGAAGGGGAGATCCCTGAGGAAGATCATTCACGTGTAATCAGGATCTTTCGTCGGGAGGAACTCCCGGCACTGATTAATGAATCCCTGAAACTTCTCAATGTTGCCTCGGACACGCCGGCAGAGGAGGAGGCGTTGGAAGATCCTCTAATCCAGGCCATCAGGAGATCACAGAAAGTTTTCCCTGTCCACAGAGTGGTGCGTCAGATGATCCAGGAGGAATGGGATCAACCAGAGTCAAGCCTAAGGGGAGTCCGATCCATGACCCGCCTATATCCGCTCCCAGAGTCGGATAAAGAGCTGCTGAAGTCCCCCTGGGTGGATGCGGCGGTATCAGCTGTTACGAAGAAGACTACTATCCCAGTCGAGGGCAGCACAGCCCTACGAGATTCTCAAGACAGGAAATTGGATACACTTTTAAAACAAGCCTTTGATATTAGCGCTCTGGCATTGCAGGCCTCCGTCTCAGGGGCCTGGGTAGCTCGGGCCTGCTTAAGATGGTCACAACAGCTTCAATCAGCAGAGAGCTCTGTGGAAGAGGCGCAGGCCAACGCTTCTAGACTAGAATCAGGAGCGGCCTACTTGGCGGATAGCCAGTATGACCTCATCAGAAGCCTGGCCAAGAACATGGCATCGGTTGTGGCTGCTAGGCGTTATCTCTGGCTACGGAATTGGGCCGCCGATGCCTCCTCCAAGTCACGCCTCAGTCGCCTCCCATTTAAAGGAAAGCTGTTATTTGGGGAGGACTTAGAAAAGCTAGTAAAGGACCTGGGCGAATCTAAGGGAGGCAGGCTCCCGGAAGACAGACCGAAGCAAGGGCGTCCCCTGGCCCCGGCACGTAACCAATCAAGGGAACTCCGGAGGTTTCGCCCACCCAGGTCTAACCCCTTCCCCAGGGGCCGCTTTCCCTCAAGGGGTCAAGGTTTTTAGAGGGTTTCGAGGTGCAGGGAGAGGCTTCGCCGCCCCTTCCTCCTCCTCGGCCTCTAGAAGACAGCAATGAGACAACCGGGGTCCAGGGGGCCGGACTGCCAGTCGGCGGCCGCTTAAGGCAGTTTCTTCCCGCCTGGTCCCGGGTTACATCCGATCAATGGGTCCTAGAGGTGATCAGAGAGGGCTACGCTCTCGAATTCGAAAAACAAATACCGCCAGCCTTCGTTCTGTCTCCCTGCGGTTCCCCTGCATGGAGCGCGGCGATAGAGGCAACTCTCGCCCGACTAATAGCTCTCGGGGCCGTGGTCCCGGTCCCACCGGACCAGTACGGCTCGGGTCGGTACTCTACCCTACGTTCAGTCATAGCAGCCGTAAGGGACAGGGAGTTCCTGACGTCCCTAGATCTGACAGAAGCCTACTTGCACATACCAGTCTGAAAGTCTCATCAACGTTTCCTGAGATTCGCTGTACACACAGGTCACTATCAATTCCAGGCTCTACCTTTCGGTCTAGCTACGGCCCCAAGAAACTTTACCAAAGTGATGGTGGTAGTGGCGGCTTCCCTACGGAAAGAGGGAATACTAGTGCACCCTTACCTGGACGATTGGTTAATCCGGGCAAAGTCGGAAGAGGAGAGTCGCTCGGCAACGGCCAGAGTAGTCCAAGTGCTAGAGGAGCTGGGGTGGATCATCAACCGAGCAAAAAGCAGGATGACCCCCTCCCAGGAAATCGAATACCTCGGAGCAAGGTTCGACACCAACAAAGGCAGAGTCTTTCTGTCACATACAAGATCAAGAGACCTAAGGCTCCTAGTCACACAGTTTCTGCACAGAAGGAACCCCTCAGCGTGGCATTATCTTCAGCTCCTGGGAACCATGGCCGCGGCGATAGAGGTAGTTCCATGGGCCAGGGCCCATATGCGGCCTCTGCAGCGGGCCCTGTTGCGGCGTTGGTCCCCTCAGCATCATCCATTGTCAATGCAGTTACCCTGTGCTCCACGGACAAAGCAGGCACTACACTGGTGGAGGAGCCCCAGAAATCTGGACCGCGGGATGCCTCTCGAACCTCCTCAGTGGTTACTATTAACGACGGATGCCAGTCTATCAGGCTGGGGTGCACACTGCGAGGGCCAGTTTGTCCAGGGTCGCTGGACACCGTTGGAAGCTCAATGGCCCATCAACAGGCTGTAACTACGGGCCGTCGTCCTAGCCCTCAAGGCTCTCGAGACCTTAGTGTGGAAAAGAGCAATTCGCGTCCTCTCCGACAACGTCACAACAGTGGCATACATCAATCACCAGGGCGGCACCAGCAGTCCCGCCCTAGAGAAGGAGGCGGACACCCTGTTCCGCTGGGCCGAGGTTCGGTTGGAAGCACTCTCAGCTCAGCACGTGGCCGGCACGGACAACGTCACGGCAGATTACCTCAGCAGGTGCAAGATAGACCAAGGAGAGTGGGAGCTGGACCAGGGGACCTTCGACCAAATAGTTGCCTGGTGGGGTCTTCCGATCATGGATCTCATGGCACGATTCGAGTCCGCCAAGGTAGCTCGCTTCTTCAGCCAAAGAAGGGAAAGAATGTCCGAAGGACTGGATGCCCTGTCCCAGAAGTGGCCGTCGGAAGGGCTCCTCTGTGTTTCCCCCCTGGGTTCTAATCGGGAAGGTCCTCCAGCGAGTGGAGGCTCACCGGGGATTGATAATTCTCATAGCACCGGATTGGCCACGCCCTCCCTGGTATGCAGATCTGATGAGGCTTCTCGCCGATCAGCCTTGGCGTCTCCCCTACAAAAGAGACCTCCTGAGGCAAGGGCCGCTTCTAATGCCTCACGTGGATCGATTCTCGCTTACGGCCTGGCTATTGAAAGGGCACAGCTCCTGAAGCGGGGCTACTCAGGAGCGGTAATCTCGACGCTGCTGAAGGCGAGGAAGCGCTCAACCTGTCTCTCCTACGTCAGAGTTTGGCGCATCTTCGAAGCATGGTGTGCGGAGCACCGGAGGAACCCTCTTTTGGCTTCGGTCCCTGAGGTCTTAGAGTTCTTGCAGGCAGGTTTTGACAAGGGTCTAGCGCCCAGTTCCCTAAGGGTCCAGCTAGCTGCCATCGCCTGCTATAGGGGGAAGGTCGGCGGGAAGTCCCTAGGGGCCCACTCGGATGTTTCCAGGTTCCTTACAGCCGTGAAACGATTGCGTCCTCAACGAAGGTCGATCATCCCCCCCTGGGACCTTAACCTAGTATTAAATGCCTTGGTCGGGGAACCCTTTGAGCCAGTTAAGAGAGCCTCCTTAAAGGATCTAACCTTGAAGACAGTCTTTCTGGTCGCTATATACTCGGCCAGGCAGGTCTCAGAACTCCAAGCGCTTTCCTCTCAGCCACCCTTTCTATCCTTCCTCAAGGACAAGGTGGTTCTAAGGACGGTGCCTTCCTTCTTACCTAAGGTTATTTCTCCCTTTCATGTTAACCAGGTAGTTACTCTCCCGTCCTTCCCGGCCGAGAGGTTAGAAGGAGGGGAGAACAAGCTTCGCTTACTGGACGTTCAGAGGGCTTTGAAACGTTACCTCTCCCGTACAGCTTCCTTTCGGAAATCTGAACGCCTTTTCATTCAGTTCGGGGGTCCACACATAGGGGAAGCGGCCGCCAAGGCCACCATCTCCAGATGGATTACAGAGGCTATTGCCTCCGCCTATATCCTGAAAGGGAAACAGGTGCCAGGGGGCCTGCGGGCGCACTCAACCCGGGCTCAGGCTACCTCTTGGGCAGAATTTAGCCTAGTTCCCCTGCTGGATATTTGTAGGGCAGCGACCTGGTCCTCCCTCCATACCTTTACCAAGCACTACAGGCTGGACGTACAGAGTTCAGCGGACGCTCGGTTTGGTCTTGCGGTTCTTCAGTCCGGTATGTCGGAACCCACCCAGGGTTGAACTGCTCTGCTACATCCCAGAAGTAAGGGACTGGACTGGAGTGACGATAAGGAAGAATCAATTAGATCTTACCCAAACAAAGAATTAATGAAGAATTAATAAAGAAAGTAAATGTAAATTTGACTAAAAAAGGGAAATAAAAAGGAGACTCCAGTAAGCCCTAGGCTTACGGAACCCTCCAGCTGCTTGGAGGCTGAGAATACTGGAGTAAGGGACTGGACTGTCGTTCCTTCAGGAACACCAATTAGCAGGTAAGATCTAATTGATTCTTGACCGTAGGATAAAGCGGTATAGAAAAACTGTTAAATAAAAAGAAAATTAAATAGGCAGAAGGGCAAGAGTGTGTGGGGGGGGGGGGGGATTACAATTTCTGATACAGGTGGGAAGGGAGCAGGGCAGCCTGAGGACAAAATAATTAGGAAAGGGCAGATTGAGGGAAGGCTTGCTGAAACAGCCAAGTCTTCAAATTTCAATTTTCTTTAAGGAGGGAAGGCTGAAGGCAGAAGAGTGTGTTAAGAGTTCCAAAGAAATTTATTTATTTAATCAGTTTTATATACCACCTTATCCTTCAATCAAAGTGGTCAACAAGACAACAGAGGGACTACATCGAGGGGGGGACGACAAATTGCTCTTCTCTGTACCTTTTCTAATACTGTTATATCCTTTTTAAAATATGGTTACCAGAATTGAATAAATATTCAAGGTGTTGTCACACAATCGAGTGGTACAGAGGTAATATAATATCCGTAATGTTATTCTCCATTCCTTTTTTTTATGATTCCTAGCATTCTATTGGCTTTTTTGGCCGCTGCTGCTGCACTCTGGGCGGAGGGTTTCAATGTAATCTCCAGGAACAAGCAGGAATGAGTCTTCACATATGGGTATGTCGGTACCGACGGAGCCCGCGCGGGAACGCTCCCCAGCGTCCAATCAGAAAGCTTTTGGGAGCATCCCTCAGCGCCTGCGTGCTGCCTTCCCGCCTTTCCAACTGTCTCTCCTCAGTTTTCGTTTTTCCGCGGAGCCGGCAGGACGTCCTCCTGTCACCGCAGAAACGTTTTTCTTTAGTTTTTTAATTCTTGTTTCCTTGTGGTCGCGGCTGCTTTCCCGCCGCCACCGGTACCGCCGGTGGGGTTTTTTCTTTTCTTTTTCT
The DNA here is from genome assembly GCA_033557465.1 of Ichthyophis bannanicus. Taxonomy (NCBI): domain Eukaryota; kingdom Metazoa; phylum Chordata; class Amphibia; order Gymnophiona; family Ichthyophiidae; genus Ichthyophis; species Ichthyophis bannanicus. Next base: position 94,481,867 of record CM066035.1, on the reverse strand, counting down.
CAAACTGAGGGAGAGTTTTCTCTCAGTTTCTGTCTTAAAATTTTTTGGGCCTATAAGGCCTCTCCATCATGGAGCCGCCTTCTCCTAAGAAGTGCCTTCACTGTGGAAATACAGTTTTCTTTTTAGACTCCAGTAACTGGTGTCTAACCTGTTTGGGTCCTGACCCTTTTTCTCCTGAACCGTCAGGCTACAATACTGTGAGAAGAGATTCTCTATTTCGAGTTTCCCTCGATACTGTTTTCCCTCCCTGTGTCAGGGCACCGGCCATTTCTTCTCTACAGGATCAGGTAACCCACAAACAGTCTGTTAAGACTAGCCAATCCTTGAGTGGTATGTCTCATGCTAAGCATGCTGACGGCCCCGGCCTTGCCCTCAAGAACCCATTGGCATTAAAACCCCGGTGGGAGTCTTCGGGCTCCAAAGCATTTCAGGGGTTTCAGGTTGTTCCTGGGGCTCACCCCTCACAGAACATACCTGAGCCATGCTCGGGGGTGGCATCCGCTTCGAGCGGTACTGATAACCCGGCATCGGCACTGGTGTTGAGCGATCCACTCCTCACCAGGGATCGTCATCTGGTGTACTCGGTGCCTTCGGGACCGATCGATACGCAGATTGACTTTCCAGAATCGGCAGCTCTGTCGATACGACCCCTGACGCCGGTACCATCTAGACATGCATCGATAGATTCGCTTCCTTCGATGCCAAGTCTAGAATCGATATCTAGTCTGGAAGACTGGGTACCGACGCGTCTCGGAACCGACACGCACCGATTCCGGATGCGCGGTACCGAGGATATTCGCCGAGACTTTCGAGTTTCCTCGGTACCGTTTGAGCAGCCTTTGCTGACTGCTTCGGTGTCGGCTTCGCCTTCGATTCCGGCACAGCTACCGGTATCGGTATCAATGTCGGTACCGGCAGTATCATCAGGACCAGCTCCTTCCATGCTTTTTTCACCTGGATCGCTCCTTTCTATACCTAGTTTGGAGTCGATACCTGGCATGGATGATGCACTACTGACTGTCTCAACTCATAACTGCCAGTTCCAGTGTCCATCCATTACAAATCCTGTTCTGCACCGGACAGGTACATCCTCCGGTACCCAGGCTGCCTTTTCAAGTTTAACCTATCCAGGGATGGTTCCCATCGGAGATCCTTCTTTTCAGAAATTTCTCCTCGACATGGCAACCTTCCTTAATATTCCTATCTCTGGCTATGAGTCTTCTCAGGGTTTTTCTGCAGGAAAGGAAAATATAATGCTTCCTTTACATCATTCTTTGCAGAATCTTCTTCTGAGGGTATGGGAAAAACCTTTAAGGGTTTCTTCACCTCCTACAGCAATTGATCTTCTGTATCAGGTGCCCCCCTCTCCAGGATTTCAAAAGCCTCAACTTCCCCATCATTCCATTGTAGTGTGGAATCAGCAATGAGGAAGGTGAAAAGCAAGAAAAAACATTCTTCTTTCCCGCCAGGGCATGCATCTAGAACACTAGATGCCTTTGGACGTCAAACCTTCCAAACATCTATGCTGGCAACAAGGATTCTCTCATATATTTTCTATATGAGTCTATCCCTGCAGGAGATCACAAAGAAATTATCGCTTTTGACTCCTTTTCTATCAGAGCCCAAGGCTACAGACTATTCCTTACTTCTTAGTCATAGCCAAAATATCTCTTGGTTTCTTTCTCGTGCTTCCCTAGGCTTTTTTGAGTCTGTTAGCAGAACTTCTGCTATAGCCATAGGAGCACGTCGTAAAGCCTGGCTCCAAGCATCAGACTTGAGTAGATGGGCACAACAAAGACTGAGTAATACTCCTTGTACTGGAGAAAATCTCTTCAATAAGGAGTCCTTACGTCAGGTTGCTCATTGCTCCACTGACTTTCCTGTTTCTGAGGGCCATCCTAAGCCCTCTCCTTCCTCAGCAGGTAGGAAATACCCTACCAAACCTTCTTTCCCTAAAAGAAAGAGGTTTTCCTCTTCTCCTGCCCATCATTCGGATGTTCCCCAGCAGGAGAAGTCTCGCCCTGGTCTGCAGAATCCAAACTCTAGCCAGGCTGAATAAACACAGTAACCATAGGTTTCTGATTAATCTTTTTATAACTACAGTTAACTTCTTTTCAGCATTAGTTTTTCACTGTTTTTCCATTCAAAACTCTGCTCAGGGATTCCTATTCTTAGGAAATCCATTTACTCTTCAGTATGCTGAACTGTCAGGATTTTCATGTCTATAAGTTACAGGGTTTTCCACCTCTTCCTGACTAGAAGAGAGGTTTAACAACTATCACATGATAGTTTCTCTGTACCAGCATGAATTTTTTCCTTCCAGGGACTTACCATATGGTAAGTCCTTCTTCAGCTTCTATCTCTACCCTCTTCTCCAGGGTTTTTCCCTGTAAGAGTGGTACCATACCATTGGAAGACTTTTCTTGTCTTTCTTTTTACTGTAGAGTTTTCTTCTCCTGAGTAAACTCCCTTCTTTATTTGGACAACTCTGCAGACAGAGACAGCTTTCTCTCTTTTTGTTCAGTCTGTTTTCTCTGTTTGACACAGACTGACTCTCTCTGTTGCCCTATTCAGTAGCTGCCCATGCAGGAGTTCCAGTAATTGACTACTGGTACTTTTCCACAAGTCCCCAGTCTTGTCTTCCACCACTTCTCTCTGGCCTTAGTTGTGATTCCAAGACAGTTTTCTACATCTTTCTTGGATTATATCTTTCTCACTATAGGCTTTTTACACTGTCTTCTACCCTTGCCATCTCCAACCTCTGGGTTTGGCAACGTACTGGACTTGGCTGTGAGTTTTCTACATCAGCCAGTTCTACATCCCAATTCTCCTGCGTAATGCTCTCTGCAATCCTACTGAGAAGCTTTCCACTATGGGCCCTTGCTAGAGAGCATACAGTTTTTTCTAATGGCTATCCATCATGGTTAAAAAAGAGCTTCCTCAGTCATCCTCTGACTGTGAGGATTCTTCACACCCTACTATCTCCTTTTTAAAAAAAAAAAAAAAAAAAAAGAGAAGAGGGAACAGGACATAAGCCTTCTCCATGTGAAAGTCTAGGAGTTATCCCATTCCTACAGGGAATATACTCCTTTTTTTTTTTTTTTTTTTTTTTTTTTTCTTGCAGCTTGTCCTCATGGTATCCTAATCCTTCAAGGACAGCACATATCTGAAAAATGCCTGATACCTCCTTTGTCCCTCACGTAGGTCAACTTGGTATCTCATTCTATGCGTTTCTGTCCTTTTACCATGCTGGAGTTCCACAGGACTCCGGACTTGCTGTTTACAGACTGATATTATCCTCTGTTTTTTCATGTAACCATCCTGGTTATTCACTGGATATCATTCCTTTACCATCATCTCTGGGGGAATAGATTCTCTATATATCTTCTCAAGTAGGTTTCCCCTCCTTGTTCTTAGATGAATCTTTTCCCTTCACATCTCCCTGTGAATGTCCTGATATGCATAGCTCTGTCTGCTTAGTTGCAGACATCTATCTTTAGACCTATATGGTCAGGTATATATATCTATATATACCTATATACGTCTCTGTAGATGTATCTGTCTGTCAGCTAAGTGTGCATATGCTATGCCCTTTAGATCTCATTACATATATATAAATATATATATATATATATATATAATATATATATATATATATATATATATATATATATATTATATATATATATATATATATATATATATATATATATATATATATATATATATATATATATTTACACATATCTGCACAGATATGCGTATCTGTCCAGATACTTCTTATGTCTATGTTCATTAAGGTTTTTACCTTCCTGTATGTTCCTGACAGTGGGCTTGCACAGCTTCATACTGTTCCACAGTATGTTTCGGATATTATGCACACAACCACTGCTGTGGTACTGACAGCCCTACAGTATCCTAGGTTTACGTATCCCTGAAGCTCCATGTCCCAATGTCTTCCTACCTCTCACCAGTTAGGAAAGACATGGTGGATCTTCAGTGGATGTCAGATTCAATTCCTCAAACATCTGTCCTTTCTGGGAGTAGGGGGTTCTTCCCATACCCTTTCCTCCCTTAAGGACTAGATCTGTTATCCAGATCGGTCAGTCTTCCTCTTTTGCTCCTACCTCTGAATACTTCTGTAGCCAAAAGAGTTTTCAGCTTTCCATGAAGCTTCCCACTGAAGACCTGCTGTTTTTGTGCTACCCCAATTGAATCCTGGGGTCACCTCTCACTTCCAGATGTTGACCACCACCTTCACTCCAGTGAGGTCACCTTGAACATTATTCTACTGGATCCCCAGTAGACTCCATCAGCCTCTCTACTTCCTGCAATCCAGTAGGTGAGCGTCATATGGTGATTGTTCTTTTCAATATTATGGTGATTGTTCATTTCAATATATCTTTTGATAATGATCATACATACAAGGACTCCTTGTGGGTAGTCCTTTCTTAGGTTAGCTGTTTTTTTCTACAGCCCCTCTCTTCAACTCCTGCCCTCCATCCTCAGGATGCCTGGCCATATGAGGTGTAGCATGTTTTCAATCTTCAACATGTTAGGGCTCCAGGCATCTTAGCTTGGGAGTCCCCATATGTGAAGACTCATTCCTGCTTGTTCCTGGAGATAGCACAGTTACTTACCTGTAACAGGTGATCTCTGGGAACAGCAGGAATAAGTCTTCACAACCCACCCACCTCCCCTAGGAGTTGTACTTCTATATCTATCTTTCCTTTCCTCTTTCTCTCTCTTTGTCTCAGCTATTAAACTCAACTGAGGAGAGACAGTTGGAAAGGCGGGAAGGCAGCACGCAGGCGCTGAGGGATGCTCCCAAAAGCTTTCTGATTGGACGCCGGGGAGCGTTCCCGCGCGGGCTCCGTCGGTACCGACCTACCCTTATGTGAAGACTTATTCCTGCTGTTCCCAGAGATCACCTGTTACAGGTAAGTAACTGTGCTTTTCCTACAATGATGCCTAAGTCCTTTTCCTGGGTGGTGGATCCTAATGTGGAACCTTGCATCGTGTAACTGTAGTTTGTGTTCTTCCCTAAGTGCATAACTTTGCACTTGTCCACATTAAATATCATCTGTCATTTGGATGCCCAGTCTCCCCATTTATCAATGTGGTCCTTGCAATTTTTTACAATCCTCTTGTGTTTTAAGAACTTTGAACAATTTGGTGTCATCTGCAGATTTGATCACCTCACTCGTTATTCCTATTTCCAGGTCATTTTTAAATATGTTAAAAAACAGCGGGCCCAGCACAGATCCCTGGGGTACTCCACTATTCACCTTTCACCATTGAGAAAATTGGCGATTTAGCCCTACTCCATTTTCTTTCAACCAGTTTCTAATTTACAGTAGTACATTGCCTCCTATCCCATGGCTTTTTAATTTCCACAAGTCTTTCATAAGGAACTTTGTCAAAGGCTTTCTGAAAATTCAAATGCACTATATCGACCAGCTCATCTTTATCTACCTGTTTGACACCTTCAAAAAATTTTAAGAGATTGGTAAGCAAAACTTTCTTTGGCTTTTTGCCTTTAAACCATGATTACATCTTCAGTAATTTTGATTTTTATAATGATTTCTACCATTTTGCCTAGTACTGATGTCATGCTCACTGGTCTGTAGTTTCTCGGATCACCCCTGGAACCCTTTCTAAAATTGGCGTAACATTGACCATTCTCCAATGTTCGGGTACTACAGATGATTTTAATGATAGATCAGGTGATTTGCTGCTCTTTAGTTTGTCAGCTGTATTACATCTTCCTGATTTATCTAGATTTGTTTCAAGTCCCCTGATACATCACCTTTAAATATAATTTCTAGCATGGTTAAGTCTCCTACATTTTGCTTCAGTCTTTACTGAAGAAGAAATTCATTCAGTCTCTCCATTCTATGGACTTTTCCTCTCTCAGTGCACGTTTTACCCCTGCATAATCTAATGGTCCAACTGTCCCTCACAGGTATTTTCCTTTTTGTCTCTCCGGGCCAGTCCAGGAACATGAGGGGGTAGTCAATCCCTTCTAGCAGCTGAGGACTGAATTCTGAAGTTTTGCAGATATCAGGTATCTGGCTCCCCCTACTGGCGAAACCTCAGTCTCTTCAGTCCTCAGCAGCTGTAGGGCATTACTCTTGCTGGCTCCTGGAGACACAAGGAGGAGTTAGATTAAATTCAAATCTTTTGGTTTTATTTTTATTTTTTATTTGCTCTTAGCTACAGTACTTCTTATAGGGCTGGGTCCCTAGCAGGGATCTAGGACAGCAAAGGATACTTTTTTCCTTTCCCCTGATATCTGAGTGGGTTTCACTCGCGGAGCATGGGAGGCAGAGCCTGCCTCAGGCAACAGCTCCGGTTTCTCCCCGGGGAGCAGGCAAGTGGTGCTGGGAGCCCCAGAGACCTTCAAGCCGCCTCCGGGTGCAGATCACCTCTGCCGCTAGCAGCGGATCTGGGTGTCTGAAAATCAGAATCGCCTTGCTTAGCAATTCTGCAGGTACGTGTGTTTAGCTTTTGTTTTTCAGGAAAGCACGCTGGTTTCGGCATTTTTTTTCTTTTTTCGGCAGCGAGTTTTAAAGCCGTAGCGCTTTGCACGGGCGGTTGGCTTCTCTTTTTCCCGGTTTTTCTGTTCTCTCGGGGCTACTTCAGTTTTTCCTTGTGGTTTTTCAGCGTTTCGTTGTACGGGCATGGAAACTAGGCCTGAAGCAGGCGTGAATGCAGGGGGCATTCCAAGCTCTTCAGAAATAGCGGGAACGGCGGCCATCTCGGCTGCAGCTCCAGTTTTGAATTCTCTTCAGGAGAAACACGCCAAGAAGAAATGCAAATCTAAGATGCCTGTGCACGTGGAGGAAGCTCCCCCACAGTCACAAGCTTCAATAACGGGGGACTTAAAATCAGTTTTCTCTGCGGAGTTTATTTTGGCATTGCATCAAGCTTACTGCTTGAAGTGGCAACAGGCTCAGGTTAAGAGCTCTTCCCCTCTGGTTGTGGATCCCTTGGGAAAACAATTTTCTTTATCAGACCCGGGGGAAGGGTCCTCTAAAATGGCCCTGGGCGCTGAGGGGAGTTCCGATAGCTTCGGGCAGCACCCCTCGGGGCTTCAGGGACTGGAGGAAGGCGAGATCCTGTCAGAGGCCGGTATGGAGTGGCCTCTAGATTTCGAGAATGCTGAGCAAGGCAGCGAGGATCCTAATATGTTCTGGGTGTTTAGGAAAGAGGAGCTCGGACCGCTGATTGCACAGACTCTGGCAGCTTTAAATCTGGCCGTGCCGGTGGCTCAGGAGGAGCCTTTGGAAGACCCTCTTCTGCAAGGTTTTAAATCAGAACAGAAATGTTTTCCTGTCCACAGGGTCATGAAGCAGATGGTGGAGTCTGAGTGGGAATGTCCGAAGCTTCCTTGCGGGGAGCTCGGGCTATTAGTCGCTTGTATCCCTTGCCGCATGAGGAGCAGGAGTTGTTAAAAATGCCTAAAGTGGATGCCTTGGTTTTGGCAGTCACTAAGAAAACCACTATCCCTGTGGAGGGCGGCACGGCACTGAAAGATTTGCAGGATAGAAGATTGGAGTCCCTGCTGAAGCAGACTTTTGAGTCTTGTGCGCTGTCTCTTAAAGCGGCTGTCTGTGGGGCTTATGTTTCTCGAGCCTCCATTAGGTGGATCCAAAGTGGTGCTACCTCCCGCAAAGAAGAGGAGGACGGAGCGAAGCTGGAGTCAGCGGCGGCTTATCTAGCGGATACGTTTTTTTTTTTTTTATAACACTTTATTTAAGTCCACCATAACATACAACAACAGTGCAACATATGTCCCCACGGGGGGTGTGTGCTCTTCTCCCCCCCGTGGGCAGCAGTAAAAAGACACAATAGGGGGACATTTTACAATATATCCCCTCCCCAGCCCTCCCACCCCCCCTACCCACCCACTCACCCCCCCCTACTCCACTTCTCGTTAATAAAATCAAATAATCGTCAAGAACAGCATGGCAGTAATCAATCCGTCACTGGACCGGTCTCGTTTAACTCCCCCCCCTGAAGGACTGCATTGCGGCTATGGGCCCCGAGTTGTTGAATATATGGCTCCCAGACCGACAGGAACACTGTCCAACGCTTGGCACTGCCCCGCGCCATCCAACGCTCTGTCAGCATGAGTTGGTGGAAACTATTCCGCCATTCACTAAAGGTAGGCAGCTGGCGGTCTCTCCACAAACGAAGGATCGGTCCCTTACCCACCAGACAGGCCTTCCGCACAAACAAACACTCGCCAGATGTTGCGGGGCAGGGGGTCGGCAGCTGGTCGAGCACTACCAATAGGGCTGTCCAGCGAAGCTGACATTGAAGCACTGTGCGGAGAAAGTTGCATATCCTTACCCAATAGGCCCGCACTCCTCGGCAGTCCCACCACATATGCAATAAAGTGGCCAGGGGCTCCGCGCAGCGCGGGCAGGATCCGTCCGTCTCCAGACGGCTGCGGAGCGCCCGCCTCGGCGAGAAATGAGCCCTGGTCACACATTTAAATTGAATCTCACGCCAGCGCACCCCCTGCACCAGCCTTCTAATCCGCTTCAAGGCCGTCAGCACCAACCCTGGCGGCACCTCTCCTCCCAGTTCGGCTGCCCAAGCTTTTTCAACACTGCTATAATCAGGGAAGGGGCGGTAGGGTTCTAGACTTTTTCGGAGAATAGAAATCGAGGGTGGGCGCTCCTCCCCTATCTGAAAAAATTCCAAGATGCGGGCAGAGCGCGACGCCTGTAGCGAGTCTCGTGGCAGGGACGCCACATAGTGGGAGGCTTGCATGTATGCAAAACAATGCGAGTCAGGGAGACCATATTCCCTACTGAGCGCCCGGAATGATTTAGAAGTTCCCTCATGGTCGACCAAATGCCCCACTGTCCGGATGCCCCGCAGCCACCAATCCCGAAACACCGCAGTCTCAGAGCCGGGAGTGAACTGAGCATTCCCCTGCAACGGCAACCAGCTAGACACCTTCCAGTCAGCATTCCAACAATTAAGTTGTTGCCAGGTACGTCGGGTCGATACCACTAAGGGACTCTGCCGAGGAGAAGCTAGGAAATCCTTGTGCGAGCCGTGGAGAATCCCTAGAAGGGACGCAGGAGCTACTAAACACTCCTCCAAAGATCTAGGGGTATATATTTCCGTCTCCCCTAACCAATCCCCCAGGTGTCTGGCTTGACAGGCCAGTGCGTAAGTTTTCAAATCCGGTAAGCCCATACCCCCCTCCCTCCATCTACCAAGTAGTCAAATCCATGGGACGCGCGCCCGCTTTCCCCGCCAAAGAAACCTCTTTAGCAAATCTTCCACTTTACGCAGGTCACGACTTAGCAGCCAGACTGGCAGGGTTTGCAGCCAATATAAGATTCGAGGTAAAATGATCAGCTGTATCGCCGCTATCCTCCCCGCTAGCGATAGCGGGAGGGGTTCCCACGCTTTTAATTGTACTGTCAGATTCCGCAGAATCCGATCAAGGTTACGCCGATATAAATCCTGGGGGTTTCCGGTCAGTGTGATTCCCAAGTAGGTAAATTCCTTCTCCGCCCACCGTAGTGGGAATGGGCCTCTCCAAGAACCGCCGAGGTGTCCTAGGACATCCACTGCTGCCGATTTGTCTTTGTTAATGCGCAAGCCCGCAAAGGCTCCAAACCTCTGAAACTCGTCCAAGAGCTGTTGCAGGGAGGTGGCCGGGGAAGTCAAATGAACTAACAAATCGTCGGCAAATGCCGAGATAGTGAAAGTCTGCGATCGTAGCCGCACCCCCTGTATCCCTCCCGACGTTACAATGGTGCAAATCAACGGATCTAAGGAGAGGACAAATAGTAGGGGCGATAAAGGGCAGCCCTGTCTCGTACCTCTTTCCAACATAATATCGTGCGACAAGAGGCCGTTGCACAGTATACTTGCAGTCGGGGTAAAGTATAAGCTTTTCACCATTTTGCAAAACTCTGCCCCAATGCCGTATTTTGGTAACAATCCCCAGAGATAACCCCAGTCCACCCTGTCAAATGCTTTTTCCGCGTCAAAGCTAATCAATAACGATGAGATATTATGTGCCTGCACCCACTCCAAGGAGGCCAGAATCTTTCGAAGGTTCCGGACAGCGTGGCGGCCCCTTACAAAGCCCACTTGTGCTTCGTGAATTAGATGGCCTAATACCCCCGCCAGTCTATCTGCCAGAATTTTCGCAAAGAGTTTGAGATCGAAGTTTAGTAGGGATATAGGCCGGTATGCAGCCGCCTGTGTCGGGTCTTTACCCGGTTTCGGGATCAGGGTGATATAGGCATGATTGCGCCCCCACCGAAACGCCCCCTTCTCCGTTCTGGTGGTAAAAACCTCACGCAGCACGGGGCCCACGCCATCTCCTAGGATTTTATAGAATTCAGCACCTAGTCCGTCAGGTCCCGGCGTTTTGTAGCACTGGGCTGCGGCTATGGCGGATTGTATCTCCAAGGTGGTAGGGGGTAGATCAAGAGCCTCTCTTTGATCCGCCGTGAGTTGTGGCAGCTGCATAGCTGCGAGGTATTCCTGCAGCTCCTCTGGGGGGCCAGCTGCCGCTTTGTATAAACTTTGAAAGAAATTCTGAAAAATCTCTGCAATTTCTACAGTCTCCCTATGGATACGTCCCTGACCGCCTTTTAATGCCGCTACGTGGGCAGAACCCCGTCGGGCCCGCAAACATCGCGCTAATAGCTTGCCGGGTTTATCCCCGTAGCAGTGTAGGCGAAATCGATAAAACAAAACCGATTTCTTTGCACGCTGGTGCAAGAGCTCGTTTAATTCAGTTTGGGTTTCCCACAACAACTTCTTGTTAGGTGTCGTAGGCGTATGGGCGCACCTCCGGCGTAATTTTGTGGTTTGGCGTTCAAGTATTAGAATGCGTTCGGCCATCAAACGTCGCCGTCTGGCGGCATATCCTATGATTTCCCCTCGGAGTACCACTTTCGCCGTTTCCCATACTAATTCGGGATCGTCGGCGTGAGCATGGTGATCAGTAAGAAAGTCCGCCCATCTCTGACGTAGAAACTGGCGAAATTGCCCATCGGAGTAGAGCTCCAGAGGAAACTTCCATAAACGTGAGCGAGCCGTGTCTCGCCCCCACTGCAGGTCAATCCATACCAGCGCGTGGTCCGAAATCTCCGAGGGGCCAATTTGAGCATCCTCCGTATGCGTAAACAACGTCCCCGAGATCATTATGTAGTCTATACGGGCACTGGTGCCATGGGCCCGAGACTGATGGGTGTAGTCCCTATCTGAGGGGTGTATTACCCGCCAGGGGTCGATTATACCCAATCTTCGACAGAACCGCGCCAACAATTGGGAAGATGCTACCCTCTCTCGTCCACCTCCTCTCTTAGAGGTGTCCAGGTCAACATCCAGGACTCCATTAAAGTCCCCTCCTAGGATCACAGGGCACTCCGGGAGTTGCTCCACCCTAGATGCCAGGCCGTTGTAAAAACCCAGATCGGTCACGTTGGGACCGTAAAGGCCTCCCAAAATTACCGGTTTACCGTCTAAATGACCATATAACAGAGATCTACCAATATTATCCGCAAGAACGGTTTCCTCTACGAATCGGAGGCGTTTATGAATTAGGATCACTACGCCCCCCTTGTGCCCTTGGGCGGGGGATCCCCAAACCCGGCCCACCCAACTCCGACAGAGTTTGTCATGCTCAACCGTCGTCTGGTGAGTTTCCTGAAGAAATGCTATGTCACATTTGTGGCGAGCCAGTGCCTGCAGTACCTTATATCGTTTAATGGGATTTCCCAAACCGCAGACGTTCCAAGAAATTATCCTCAACGCGCCGGGGCAGTGCCAAGTTGCCACCACAGTGCCATGCCCAATCTTTTCAGAGGGACACCCCCAGCCTTGCGCCCCCCCCAAATCAGAAGTGCACAGTACTGCCCTCTGCTACCGATCAGTGGAGTGGTCCCTACCCCATCCCCCCCTCCCCCTCGCCCGCCCCCTCGCCCTCCCCCCCTCTCTTCCCCCCCTCTTCCCCCCTCACCCCCCCTCTCCCCCCCTCTACCCCTTCCCCCTCCCCCCCTCCCTCTTCCTCCTCCCCCCCTCCCTCTTCCTCCTCCCCCCTCCCCACCCTCTCAAGTCCAGCCATGTCCTGGACCACTTCCTAAGGCAAACGGGGTGCCCCCGAACCCCAAATTCTACCTAAGAGCCAAAAGGAACGCAAGGGAAGAAGAACTTACAGTTTTAAATACTATGAAAGACTTGCAGAGACAGAGTTATTGCCCCTTCATCTCATTCTCCAGCCGTCTCCACTCGGGCTGCCTCATAATGCATCCCACCTATCCCCCCCCCCCCGACCAGAGCAGAATGAGGTTGTCGCGATTAATCCTCTCCACCCTTGGCAGAACTCCGTCCACCCCCACCCCCCCTCTACGCCCAGGGGATCGCCGCCTTAAGGCAATGTCCCAGCGCGGTTACCAGCTAGACACGCTGTGCAATGCAACGGCTCTTGCCGTGCTTACCTTTAGCCCTCTGCGGATCCAGCCCCAGTAGAGAGGCTCTCCGTCAAATGGAGGACGTTCCAGGCTTTCTTCGTTATAGGTCTAGATATGGGGGCGTGGTTGTAGGTAGGTCCTAGTAGGCCCCGCCTGTGATGTCAAGGGGCGTGGTAGCCTTAGCATGCTTCCGGCTCCCCTCCCCTCCCCCAAGGACCGCCATCCCCCCCCTCCACCCTGTCCCGGAGACACCACCCTGGAGATCAGCCTCCCCCCCCCCCAGAAGGACAGCGGTCGCTATCTAATAGTGTTGAGTGGAGGACGCTGATCTCAAAAAGGGGGGAGGAGGGGATTGTATCGCGCTCAGAAGGGCCGGTCTTGTGGCCCTGGCCGATAATGCTTCCGTGCTCCCCCTGACTCCTGCCCCTCCACCCCACCCCCCCATCCCACATATCTGGGAGACATCAGGAGGGCGCTGAGGGAGAGGGGGCCGAGCCCGGGGAGAAAAACAGGGCCCGGGGAGCAAGCAAGGGGAGGGAACATCAGCAGGCCCGCAAGACAGAGGCAACTGTAACAAACAAAGTAACTTAAATACAATGTCTCCAGTTAAAGGTAACTGTTATCAGATCTTGAGACTGTGTAACTCAGCCCCTCAGAGCACCGGGAGTGCGGGGCCATTGGTTCTCAGACAGTAAAGGAAGCTATAAGGGGGCCAACCAAACAAAAAAGAAACGAAACAAGCAGAAAAAAGAAAATTCAGCCCCCATGTGTTGAGGGCTTGTTCCCAGCGCCTCCGGGGATACATCCCATGCCGAGACAGTTCGTCGGGAGTCCCGTGGTCTAGCGAGGAGGCAAGGAATCCAAGAAGGCAGCAGCCTCATCCGGGGTCGCCAACACACGAGATTGTCCTTGGTAGTCGATCCGCAGCCTGGCCGGGTATAGGAGGGAGAAACGGATGTCTCGGTTGTATAGTTGGGTGCAGATCCCGGAGAAAGCCCGGCGTTGCTGGCTAACAATCACCGAGTAGTCTTGAAAGACGAGTATCGGTTCGGTGTCTTGTTGGTGTCGTCGCCTTCCCCTTGCCGCCTTCAGTACCTCCTCCTTCTGCCGATAATCAAGAAAGCGGGCTATGACTGCACGTGGCCTCCTGGCTTGTTCCCGTCTCTGGCCCAGGCGATGCACCCGCTCTATTCTTAACGAGTCTCCGCTCCGATTCGGCATGAAGCTCCCCAGCCACGATTGTAGATAGTCAAGCAGGGCATTTTCGGCGACGCTTTCAGGGATGCCAATAAAACGCAAATTCTTGCGCCGGCCCCGGTTTTCCAACTCATCAATTTTGTCACCTTGCTGTTTTACTAGAACCTCCAATGCGGCCACCTTAGCCACCATCGACTGTTGCGTGTCCTCTATCTCAGATACCCTGGTCTCAGCCTGTTCCAAACGCTCCTCCACCGCTGTAAAGCGTTGTCCGACCGATTGGATTTGTTCCGTTAGGTCTTGAAAGCGTGCACTGAGCGCCTGCACCACCGCAGTGCTCACCTCGGCGACCAAATCTGGTTGGGTGCCCGGTTTTGGGCTAGCAGGGGAGCCATCCACCATCTTGCTTTCCGGGGCACGAGGCTTTTCCTTCCTTACAGCTTTGGAGGCCATCGGGCTCGGATTGAGAGAAATCTCGCGTCTCACTCTGGATATTGTTCGTGTAGAGTAACAGAGGTAGAACCGGGTAGTTAGGAATCACAAATGCAAGAGTTTAAAGCCGCTGCATGGGGCAGAGTCCCGGAGCTGAACTTAAGACGTCTGTTCAGCTCATTGCCCAACCGGAAGTCGAGCGGATACGTTTTATGATCGCGTTAGGATTTCAGCGAAGTCCATGGTGGCGGTAATTGCGGCTCAGCGGTTCCTATGGTTAAGAAATTGGGCGGTGGGCGCCTTGTCCAAGGCGTGGTTGAGTAAGCCTCCTTATAAGGGCACCCTGTTGTTCGGATCGGCCTTGGAAAAGATTAAGGATCTCGGGGACTCTAAAGGCGGCAGGCTCCCAGAGGACAGGCCAAAGGCTCAGAAGCCTGGGGTGACGCACAGGGGTCCCGCGTGAGATTTTCGCAAGTTTAGGGGATCGCATTTTGCTCCGTATCCAAGGGCGCGCTTTGTATCCAGGGGCCAGTCCTTTCGTGGCGCTAGAGGATTCGGTAGAGGTTATTTCGGTGCCCAACAAAGTACAAATAAAAAACCGCAATGAAACGAGGTTGGTCCAGACAGATATCCCGGTAGGGGGACGACTGCGGAGCTTTCTTTCTGTCTGGGCCTCCATAACGTCCGATCAATGGGTATTAGAAATTATTCACGATGGGTACACGCTAGAGTTCGTTCGTCCATTGGCGGAGGCTTTCGTGGTGTCTCCATGCGGGTCAGCGGAGAAACAATTGGCGATCTCGGCTACACTCCAAAGGTTGTTACACCTTCAAGCGGTAGTTCCGGTTCCTCCAGACCAATTAGGTTCAGGTCGATACTCCATTTAGTTCGTCGTTCCCAAGAAAGAGGGAACGTTTCGGCCTATTTTGGATCTCAAAAACGTGAATCGCTGTTTGCGGGTTCCTCACTTCCGCATGGAGACACTTTGATCCGTCATACGTTCGGTGCAACCGACGGAGGTGCTTACGTCCATAGATCTAACCGAGGCCTATCTTCATATTCCTATCAGGGCCGAGCACCAACAGTTCCTCTGGTTTGCAGTTCACATGGGTCATTTTCAATTTCGAGCCTTGCCGTTTGGCTTGGCCACTGTGCCGAGAACCTTCACAAAAGTGATGGTGGTAGTGGCGGCGGCCCTGAGACGAGAGGGGGTCCTGGTACATCCCTACCTCGACGACTGGCTAATTCAGGCGCTGTCTGAGTCAGAGTCACGGTCGGCAACAGCGAGAGTGGTACATCTCCTGGAACAGCTTGGTTGGGTTATAAACCAGGCCAAGAGCCAGTTGCAACCTGTAAGGAGGCTCCTCTACTTGGGAGCGATGTTCGATACGGAGGTAGGCTACGTTTTTCTGCCGGAATGCTGGGTTCAGAAGATTTTGAAGCAAGTCGCACAGTTCTTGCATCTCAAAGCGCCAACAGCGTGGCGTTATTTGCAACTCCTAGGGTCTATGGCGGCAGCTCTAGACCTCGTACCGTGGGCGAGAGCCCATATGCGTCCATTGCAGCAAGCGTTGCTGTCCCGTTGGTCTCCGCAAGACCATCCTCTCACTCGCAGATTGCCCAGGTCGTAGGAAGTGAGCGACAGTCTCTGCTGGTGGTTGGATCCGGCCCATCTCAGAGCGGGAGTTCCCTTACGGCAGCCCGACTGGATTATCCTCACGGATGCCTGTCTCCAGGGCTGGGGAGCTCATTGTCCAGCCTCCATCGCTCAAGGCTCGTGGCTGCCGGAACTTCAGAATACTTCCATAAACTTTCTAGAACTCGGGGCGGTTTCCCTGGCTCTTTGCGAGTTTCTTCTTCTGGTGGAGAACAAAGCGGTGAGGGTGTTCTCGGACAATGCGGTGACAGTCTCATACATCAATCGTCAGGGAGGAACAAGGAGTGCTCTCTTGTTGGAGGAGAGTCAACGGTTGATGGCCTGGGCGGAAGAGCATCTGGTGGCCCTGTCGGCAGCTCACGTGACAGGAAAAGACAATGTGCAGGCCGATTATCTCAGCCGTCATGTCGTCGATCCCGGAGAATGGGAATTGAACTCGGCAGTATTTCACGACCTGACTCGGAGGTGGGGTCAGCCGGTGATGGACTTGATGGCCACCTTCAACAATGCCAAAGCAAGTCAGTTTTTCAGCAGATGCAGAGAGCGTATGGCGGAGGGGCTGGACGGCCTCGCGCAGCCTTGGCCGGCCGAGAAATTGCTTTATGTCTTCCCTCCATGGCCGATGATAGGGAGAGTAATTCGAAGGATAGAAGGCCACGCCGGTCCTGTGATTCTCATTGCCCCGGATTGGCCCAGAAGAGCGTGGTATGCAGATCTAGTTCGTCTCTTAATAGCCAAGCCCTGGAGGCTACCCGTTCGGGAGAACCTGTTACCTCAGGGTCCCCTGCTCATGCCAAATGTGGATCACTTCTCGCTTACAGCTTGGCTCTTGAAAGGGAAAGGTTAAGTCGGAGAGGTTATTCATCTTCGGTTGTTAACACCCTTTTGCAGGCCCGCAGGACTTCCACATCATTAGCTTATATCCGTGTTTGGCGGGTCTTTGAGAACTGGTGCGGAGAACGAAATCTTCGTCCAGGCGACGTGTTGGTGCCTCAGGTGCTGTCTTTTTTACAGGACGGGCTGGATAAGGGTTTAGCTCTCAGTACTATTAGGGCGCATTTAGCAGCTATCTCCTGTTTTCGAGGTTCCGTCAAAGGTCTTCAGCTAGCTTCTCATCCCGATATACTTAGGTTCTTCAGGGCGGTGAGGAACATTCGTCCTCCGTTTAGGGCGGTTGTTCCGGCTTGGGATCTGAATCTAGTTCTTGAAGCATTGGTGCGGCCTCCTTTTGAGCCAGCGGCAGACATTTCGCTCCGGGACCTCTCCTGGAAAGTGGCTTTTTTGGTAGCCTTGTGTTCCGCAAGGAGGATTTCAGATCTCCAGACACTCTCCTCTAAGGCACCGTACATTCAGTTTTCAGCAGAGAAGGTGATGTTGCGTACGGTTTCCTCCTTTCTCCCTAAGGTGGTGTTGAAGTTACACATGAATCAGACTATTTCGCTTCCGACTTTTCGGAACCAGGGCGATCTTCCTATAGACAGAGTGCTCGAGAAATTGGATTTAGGTACGATGTTCAAGAAATACCTTAAGAGGACTAGCTCGTTTCGTAAAACGGATCGGTTGTTTGTGCTGTTTGGGGGGCCTAAAAAAGTGGAAGCGGCATCTAAGGCCTCTATTGCGAGATGGGTGAAGCAGGCCATAGTAGCGGCGTATCAGGCTTGTGGCAAGTTGCCTCCGGAGGGGCTCCATGCTCATTCCACTCGTGGCCAGGCGGCGTCCTGGGCCGAAATGGCGTTGATTCCGCCTGCTGACATTTGCCGGGCAGCTACGTGGTCATCGCTTCACACTTTTGCAAGGCATTACCGTTTGGATGTTCAGGCTCGGAGAGATGCAACTGTGGGGACGTCGGCCATCATAGCGGGTCTGGTGGGTCCCTCCCATGGTTAGGTACTGCTTTGGTACTTCCCTCATGTTCCTGGACTGGCCCGGAGAGACGAAAAGGAAGAAGAAATTAGACCTTACCTGCTAATTGTCTTTCCTTGAGTATTCTCTGGGCCAGTCCAGGACCCACCCGTGGTTTCTGGACTGTTCGAGATTGGGGTTCTGTCCTTACTGCGTTCCTCGTCCACTCCTCGAGTAGCTTTTTTCTCAGTTGCAAACACAGCGATAAGTAGAGCACAGCACACGGTATTGCCGCTTCAGGAGCCTTGAGCGGAGAGGACGAGGGTCTGTGGGGCTTCCTCGTTTTGCTTACGGGGATACTTGCACCACGATATAGAAAAAGAAAAAAAATGTTTCAAGTAAGGGGAGACAATATAAGGGGAATCAGCTGTTTGTCTGGTGGCTATGTTCTCTGTTTTTTTCGTTGCCTGCTTTTTTACTGACTGTCGTCAAGTTATAGGTTCTCTTGGTTGACAGCTTGGATAGAAATAGACTGAGGTTTCGCCAGTAGGGGGAGCCAGATACCTGATATCTGCAAAACTTCAGAATTCAGTCCTCCAGCTGCTAGAAGGGATTGACTACCCCCTCATGTTCCTGGACTGGCCCGGAGAATACTCAAGGAAAGACAATTAGCAAGTAAGGTCTAATTTCTTCTTTCTACAAATGTGCTTGAAATGTACTTCTATTGTGTGCTTTTGCTTCCACGGCAAGCTTCTTTTCAAATTTTCTCTTTGCCTTCCTTATCAGTGCCTTGCATTTAACTTGCCAGTATTTGTTTCCTGTTTTCGTCATTTGGCTCATTTTTTTCCATTTTCTAAAAGATTCTCATAGCTTTATAATAGCCTCTCTTACTTTTAAGCCATGCTGGCTGTTTGCCCTGCCTTCCACCTTTTTTTTAAGCGTGGAATACATTTGGTCTGGGCTTCCAAGACAGTATTTTTAAATGACGCCCAGGTCTAATGTAAACTCTTAACCTTTTGCAGTTACGCCTTTTAGTTTTTTCTTAACCATTTTCTTCATTTTATTGTAGTCTCCTTTTTGAAAGTTAAATGCTAGTGCAGTAAATTCCTTGCTGTCTTCCCTCCATTTTTGAAATGTGATCATGTTATGATCACTGTTGCCAAGCGGCCCCAAAATAGTTACATCTTGTGCTAGATCCTAGCTCCTGTGTTCCACTGAATCAGGATTCGGTGAAGGGAAACAAGTAGGGTGGATGTAGGGTCAAAGTGGTGGGCATTAAAGGTAAGTTTAACAGCAATAGATGGCATGAATTGAAGATGAGAAGCGGAGTGTGCGGTTCTGAACTCAGCCTTCTACTGCAACTTTGCCTTCTAGTCTATATGACAATGTTGAATAAAGTAGAAGGTTGAGGTTCAAAACTGTCACAGTTCGTTTTGCCACTTTACCTAATGTAGTGAAGCCAGAAGGGGGGCATGTTAGTACGATATGTTGGCAAGGAGTAAAAGGTACCAACTGTTGAAAGGATATATGCAAGAAAATATCATGTGAGGTATTGGCTTTAAGTTAAAGTTCAGATTTCTTATATTCATAAGTATTTATCCTGAGAGTCATGGTTTGACCTTGCTTGATAGTGGATTTTATTTTCTATAATTCTCTAAGTTTATTCAAACAATTTTGCTGTTAGTCCTTTCAGTTCATGACGTGCACTTGTTTTAGAACTCTACAGCTTCCATCTCCAGGAACAAGCAGGAATGAGTCTTCACACATGGGAGACGTCGCCGACAGAGCCCGCACGGGAATGCTCCCCAGCATCCAATCAGAAGGCCTTTGGGAGCATACCCCGCGCCTGCGCGGTGGCTTCCCGCCCTTCCTACTGCCTCTCCCCAGTTTTTTGTTTTCCGCGGAGCAGGCAGGACGTCCCTCCTGCCACCGCAGAAATTTTTTTCCGTTTTTCTGTAGTCGCGGCTTTCCCGCCGACGGTGGCACCTCCGTGCCCCCCCCTTTCTTTATTTTCCTTTAATTTTCGTCGCCCCCTCCGGGCGCTGAGGACCGGGGCATGGAGCCTTCTTCCCCCCAGCCTCATGGCGGGGACTCCATTTTCCATGGGGACTCCAATGCCTGGTGCCTCTCCTGTGTGGGGCCTGACCCCTCTTTCCTGGATTCCCCGGGCTGCAGTGTCGGCAGAAGACCCTCCCTCTTTCGGGTATCCCTCGACGACGTATTTGCGCCCAGGGCGCGGTCGTCGGGTTGTTCTTCTCTCCAGGATCAGGTAACCGCACAACAGTCTGTTAAGACTAGCCGAGTCTTGAGGGGCAAGTCTCATGCGAGGCATGGCGACGGCTCCGGCCAACCCCTCAAGTCCTCCTTGGCTGATATACCCCGGCGGGAGTCCTCGGGCTCCAAAGCATTTACGGGGTTTCGGGATGTTCCTGAGGTTCGTTCCTCACAGAACATTCCGGAGCCATGCCCGAGGGAGGTACCCGCCTCGGGCGGTGCCGATTCCCCGGCATCGGCGTCAGCGTCGAGTGTTCCACTCTTCGCCAGGGATCGTCAGCCGGTGTCCTCGGCGCCTTCGGGGCCGACATCCCTACATCCAAGCCATGCTCGGGCGTGGTAGCCGCTTCGGGCGGTACTGAGTCCCCGGCATCGGTGTCGAGCGCTCCGGGGCCGATCGACTCGGTCCAGTCTGGCGTTCCTCCATCCCTGCCATGTGCGTGGGCGGTGCCCGCTTCGGGCGGTACCGACCCCTTGTTGTCGGCGTCGAGCGTTCCGCTCCTCACCGGGGATTGGCGGCTGAGGTCCTCGGCGCCTCCGGGGCTGACCGACTCGCGCCGGTATGGCCTTCCTAGGGGGCCGGTATCCGCCTTGGGCGGTGACGACCCATCGGCGTCGAGTGACCCGCTCCCCACCGGGGATCGCCGGCCGCTGTCCTCCCTACCTCGGGGGCAGATCGACTCGACACGGTCTGACGGCCCTACGTGCAGGTCATGCGCGGGGGTAGTACCCGCTTCGAGCGCGCGGGCGTCGGTGGTTCCGCCCCGCGCCGGGGATGGTCATCGGGCCTCCCTCCCCTCGGGGCCGCTCGCTTCGACCCGCGCCGGGTCGCCGTTTTCCCAGCCCTGCGCAAGGGTGGTACCGGGTTCGAGCGGCGCCGCTCCGCCGGTGACGGCAGGGGCGTCGAGCACGAGGGGCCGCCATCGACCTTCCCCGGGGACCTCGGGGTGGGTCGGCCAGTGCTCGGACGACTCCCCGGCATCGACGCGGCCGTTGAGGGCCCCGTTTTTTCCTAGAGAAGGGGCCTCGGGACCTTCGACCGCTTCGATCCGATCTGGGTCTGCGCCGCCCCGCAACGGTACACCGACGTCGGCGCAGGGGCTTTGCACCCCCGCAGGGACTCGTCGTCGGGTGAGCGGGGTCCCCTCGGGGACGGGCCGTATGCCCCGGGAGGGTTTTCTCTCCGGGTCGAACGGGTGCGAGAAGGAGCCTGGCTTCGGGCAGTGCCCGCCGATCGACATCAGCGCCGGCGTCGGATGACCCCCTCTCCACCGAGCTCCGCCCTCGGGGACCCGCGATGCTCGCGGCACCGATCGGAGCGGTTCCGATCCGCGCTCCGGGTTTTCCACCACCGGCGCGGTCGCCCCCGCCGGGGCCCTCTGGAAGGGAGTCGCTCTCCTCGCTCGGTTCGATGCCCAGCCTGGAGTCGGTATCCAGCCTTGAAAGCTTGGACACTACACGTCTCGGGATCGGTCCCTGTCCCCTCCCGCGACGCAGAGCGGAGACCGCTGGCCCCTGCCCTCCGGCGGCCGCGGAACCGCTTCGATCGCAGGGAGCAGCGCCACCCCCGGGTTCGGGGCCGAGGCCGATTCCTGCGGCGCTGTCGGTGCCATCGACCCCTTCGATTCCTAGTTTGGAATCAATCCCAGGAGCCGACGACGCCATGGGGACTGCCCCGATCCGGGGCGGTTGGTCCCCTCCTATGCCTAGCGGGCGTCGGGCCGAGCGGCCTCTGTGTGCCCTGGCAGCCTCCCCCGCCATAACTCCTCCGGCAGAGCCACCTTTTCAGGATTTCCTTCTTGACATGGCGGACTTGCTGGCCATCCCTACCCCGGGCCCGAGCCCGGGCCCTGAGGAACAGGCAGCCGTGATGCTTCCTCTGCATCTCTCCCTGCAGGATCTCCTGCTGGGGGCTTGGCGGTCGCCTTTGTGGGTTCCGGCACCGTCGACTGCGATGCAGGCTCTATACCGGGTGCCTCCATCCCCGGGTTTTCGGCAGCACCAGCTTCCACATCGGTCCATTGTGGTGGAATCGGCGCTGAGGAAGGCCGGAAGCAAGGAGAAGCATGCTTCTCGCCCCCCAGGCCGTGCCTCAAAGACGCTAGATACTCTAGGACGTCAAGCTTTCTAGACATCTATGCTGACGGCCAGAATAATCTCATATATATTTTATATGAGTCTGTCGCTGCAGGAGGTCACCGAGAGGTTGTCTCGGTTATCCCTCTTCGTATCGGCGACCAGGGCCTTTGAATATTCCCTGCTCCTTTATCACTGCAGGAATATCTCCGGGTTCCTTTCTCGTGCTTCGCTGGACTCCTTCCAGTCGGTCAGCAGAGCTTCTGCTGTGGCCATTAGAGCACGCTGTACAGCATGGCTGCAGGCATCCGAGTTGTGTAGACGGGCACAGCACAACCTGGGTAATTCTCCCTGCGACGGAGATCACCTCTTCAACAGCGAAGCCTTGCGTCAGGTCGCACAGTGCTTCGCTAACCTTCCCAGGGTTAGCAGCCAGCCTAGGGCCCGGCCCCACGGCGGCGGTAAACGCCTCTCTAGGAAGAGGAAATATCAGACCTCCGCCCACCCTCCAGGCGCGCCCAGGCAAGGGGCCTCTCACCCCGGGTTGATGCCCCTGGGCCCGCGCCAGGACTCTCCTTCTAAGCATTTTTAGGCTCAGGTAGGTGGCTGCCTGCACTTAACCCTCTTATCGGACGTTTAAAAATTGAGCTCTGCTCGGGGGCTTGTTCAGTTGCAAATGTTTCGGAGGCTTATCTAGGGGTTCGGGTATTCTCCTTCCGTTGGTAGGGAGACCACCTCTATTCCGTGATAGCTATGGCCAACGGCCAACTTATTACCCTTCGGTACGTCTCCGAACCCTTCTCAGCCGGTATCCCCCTGCTGATTGCTTCCGTACCGGAATTACCTTCCTGTCCCCCGTCTGTGCGGGGGGGGGGGGGCGAGTTCTGCGTGCAGGTCCAGGGGACACATATAGGGCCTCCAGCCCCTGTGGCGTTCTACCAGACTGATGCTATCCCTTGTCCCCCACGCTACTGCGCTGTTGGTTCGCCGATCTGCCCTTGTCCTCTGGAATAGATCCCTCTACTGACGGATCTTACTGCCACCTTTCAGGTGGACGCTCTGTGGATCAATGGCAGATCCGCCTTACCAGGGTGATGCGCAGTGAGGTAGGCCCCTCGACATACCTGCATTAGTACCGGAGTGGGCGCCCTCATGCCCGCCGGCTTAGATATACTAGATATCTCCTGCGCGATAGGCGCATATTGGGGGGATGCCCGCAGTACCTGTGCTATACCGCCTTTTTCCCTATGGCCGGTACTCACGCCCCCCCCACCCGGGGTCCGGCCAGTCCGCCTGCCTATTCCTCGATCGGGCCGCGGACTGGTGGTACTCTACCGCTGTGGAGTCTACAGCTCCTTTTCAGTTAGGTCCTCCTCCCGGGGGTTCGGACCCTTGTCTCCCTATCTCTCGCTAGGGTAGCCTGTGTACTCCTTCTGCTCCGGGGTGCACCCCTACTCTTCTCCGGAATGGGCTCTCTGGTTCGGCCAGTCTTCTACTGTTAGTCCTCTGAGTTCTGGACTCTACTCCTAAGGGAGTGCTCAGCTTGCACTAAGCCTCCTGGAAGACCTGCCGTTTTTCTCCTGACCCAGCTGACGCCTGGATCTCCTAGCCTTCCGGATTTGGAGCTTCCTCCTCGCTGCGGCGAAGTTTCCTTGACGACTTCGCTACTGCGTCTACGGTGCCTTCACCACAGGTCTGCTTCCGGCAACCCGGTAGGTAAGCCCTACGGGGTTCCACACCATTACTTCATTAAAACTTAGTGGCTGGTAAGCTCTACATGGTACTAGGGCATTTACTCATTAAATGCTTACTGATATTATTTGTGCATCCCTCTGGCTACTCTTCCCGTAGCCTGGGTTTTTTTTGCTGTATCTTAATGTTACCTGTTCTGCACTCTAAAGATTCCCTCTGTAGTCTGTAGATTCGCTGTTTCTCTATTCAACTCCTGCCCTCCATCCCTCAGGGGATGCCGGGGATTTTAGGCTGGGCGAATGCCATCCCGTCCTGGGCTGCGCTTATGGGACCTCCCCGGGCATCCTAAGCTAGGGAGTCCCCATGTGTGAAGACTCATTCCTACTTGTTCCTGGAGATAGCACAGTTACTTACCTGTAACAGGTGATCTCCGGAACAGCAGGAATTAGTCTTCACAACCCGCCCACCTTCCCTAGGAGTTGTATCTCTTTTTTGTCTCTATTCCTTCCTCTCCTCTCCTTCTGGCTCAGCTATGAAACTCAACTGGGGAGAGGCAGTAGGAAGGGCGGGAAGCCACCGCGCAGGCGCGGGGTATGCTCCCAAAGGCCTTCTGATTGGATGCTGGGGAGCATTCCCGTGCGGGCTCCGTCGGCGACGTCTGCCATGTGTGAAGACTAATTCCTGCTGTTCTGGAGATCACCTGTTACGGGTAAGTAACTGTCCTTCCTGTCCAGTCAGGACTTTTGTGCACTCCTGCCAGGCAGATGGAAACTGAGAACCACTGTTTTGACAGCATCATGCTATAAGGATCCTGTGCTGCCTAAAGCAAACCAGTATGTCTTGACCTCCAGCAGATGGAGGAGGAGATATAGGCCTGTGTGGTCTCAGACTAGGCTGTTAGGATACCTCTGGATTCTTTTGGGGAGGGAGGAGAGTCTGACGAGAATGGAAGGGTCCGGGGGTGCAGAACCCAGTGGTATTGGGTCTCTTCCCCCCACCCCCCATTTTCAGTTTGAGGTGGCTCCTTCTTTTTCCTCCTCTTCCAACCTTTGGGAGGGAGCCAGAGATTGAGTTCAGATCTGTTTTGTTTGGGTTGGGGGTGGGGGGCTATTCATTATTCAAAGAAATAAAAAAAAAAACAAAAACAAAAAAAAAAACAGGACAGGAGCGCAAGCAGCAGCTGCGGAAGGCAGGGGGAAGACCAGCGATTGCCTGCCTCCCAGTAATGGGAGCAAGCGTGGCGGGATCAGGCCAGTCTTGTTTTGAGGAAAGAGGAACATGGCTTCACAACCACTACTGTACGGCTTGCAGGGTGTGTTGGACAGCACTCGGGAGCCGGATTTGCCACAGCTGCCAAAAGGAGCCACTTGACCAAGTCCAAGCATGGTAATAGGAAAGACAGGCTTTATTTGTCGTATACCAGAGACAACCCGACACTGGCCGTGTTTCGTTACCTTTGTCAGGGGTTTTAAACTGGCACACTAAAATCATAAACATAAATGTCAATAAAACTTAATAAATAACACACATCTAAATTCATATAAATAAATAATTAAAAACAATAAACTGTACAATGAGAAATGATCACACATTAAAACAAATCAGAATATACATACATGCTACAAATAAAACCATTATGTGACAAACATTTATACAAAACCATTGTGAATACCCATATTACATGTAAAACATTCATAGCCATATGTAAAAACAAAAGGGGTGTGACAAAAATCCAATAAAGAAGTCTCTCAATGAGGTATAAATTTATGTAGCCTTATTGTACTCGATACAGAATTTAGCCTTAAAAACGGGTCTGTGAACACTAAAAAAGGACAAATAACATGTAAGAATGAAAATGAAACATGTTGTTTTACAATGGTAGAGAAACTGTTGTAACATTATACATTATATCCTCGGAGCAGGAGCAAAAACTTAAAAACCCAAATTACAGCTTAAACAAAGAAGCCATATGGCTATTCATACTTTATATATGTTCTGCTCTATAAATGTTCATTTTTCTGGAAGAAGTAGTTTTCTATCATATAATTTTGATTTGTAAAGTTTAATATGCTTGCTGTCCCGCAAACAGTTTTGCCAATTTTCTTTTAGCAATGTATTCACGTTTTTAATGCCACTTACACATATTTTAAATTAATTTATATATGTCACATTTAGATACAACATTATGGCACATTTATAATCATATTTTGAGCCATCAATTTCCCGCGTCTAGCAGCTTTTTTTCTTCACAGCGCATGTGTGGGCGTTCTCAGGATTTTTTGCATACTGCCCTTGACACGCAGCTGATCTCGCTCTACTTTTGTGCAGACACGTAAGCTACAAAGTTGTTTTGCTTCATTTGCAGCACGTTATTAGTCACATTCAGATTTAAAGTACAGTCAGTCTGGTACGAAGATTCCACTCCTTTGTTTAAGCTGTAATTTGGGTTTTTAAGTTTTTGCTCCTGCATGAGCAGCGGTTAGCCTTTAACTCCCTCTGGGAGGGTGATTGGGGTGTGGCCTATATGGGGGATCAACTCCCTTCTCTTCTAAATTTGTCCTCTTGCTGCATCAGGCTTGTTGCCTGAAGCAGGGACAAGGAGGTGGCCCATGAGTGGCTGTTCTTCCAGCTGGGGGGACAGCTGCAGCATCTAAATAAATCCAATCTCTGTGAGGCCTCTCCATCCCCAAGAGAAAATCTGGAAGGAGGAGGCTTGGAGTAGTCAGCAGACACTTTGGATCCCTGGAGGGACATGGCTCTGCTGGAAGAGGAAAACTCTCAACGGGGAAGGACTGCACTGTTCATATTTTTCATAGGGATGAGCTGCTGTCCTTGAACATCTTGAAAGATAGCCCAGCCTCAAAGACATCTTTGGAGGATCCTCTCTTGGAGGGCAAGCAGAAGCCTCAGAGATCCTTTCTTCTTCAGAGATATTCAGCATTGCCTAATTTACTGGGCTTTCAAAAACTGCTAAAGTCTGTTCTGCTTTGTTTACAGGGGAGTAAGGGGTGGGGAATTTTGTTTTTTCTGAGATGCTGTAATTTTTACTGTTTGCACACCCTTTTGATTGACCTTGGTTAGAAAAGTGGAATAAATGTTTATAAATAAATGATTGCAGAGTGGGATGCTTTGACTTTGGACCTGCAGGTTGGCAGAATGATGTCTAAGTTGTATCCTCTGTCCCTGAAAGAGAGAGAGATGTTTGTTTTAGCCTGGGTCAATGCAAGTGTCTCTCTTACATGCATAGTGATGCATGCAGGGAAGAATGCCCCAAACTATAGATGCATAATGCGAGGTTCCTCTGCTGCTATGGAGTAGAGAGGGGTCACGTGAAAGGAGAGCATCACTTTGGTATGGCAGGAAGTGATCCTGTAGCTAGGATCATTTCTCTAGGTGATGTAATACTTTCTCGCACTGAGAATGTCTCTCCAAGGCCATGTGCTCATCAGGGAAAGATTAGGATGGTCGTTGGCGATTTGATTATTAGGCATGTAGGTAGCTGGGTGGCTGATGGATGTGAGGATTGCCTAGTAACATGCCTGCCTTGTGCGCAGGTGGCAGACCTCACACACCACCTATACAAGGTTTTAGATGGTGCTGGGGAGGAGCCTGCTGTCTTGGTGCATGTTGGTACCAATGACATAGGAAAATATGGGAGAGAGGTTCTGGAAGCCAAATTTAGGCTTTTAGGTAGAAAGTTGAAATCCAGAACTTCATGGTGTAGCATTCTCAGAAATGCTTCCTGTTTCAAGTGCTGGACCCAAGGTGCAGGCAGTGCTTCGGAATCTCAATGCAAGGGTGAAACGATGGTGCAAGGAAGAGGGTTTTGGATTTGTTAGGACCTGGGCAACATTCATGGGAAAGGGGGGGGGGGTGGGCTTTTCAAAAAGGATGGGCTCCACCTTAACCAGGGTGGAATCACACTGTTGACATCAACCTTTTAAAAAGGAGAGAGAGCACATTTTAAACTTGATGATGGGGGACAGAAGGATCTATCCTGAAGGATACTAGCAAAACAGGGCGGTCAGGGCATCCTGATAGAGAGGTTACAGTAAAGGTAAAAGTAACTCAGGTGCCTTTTAAGTAAAAATCAGATAGAGTTGAAAGATTCTATATTAACCCTGTCATCAGATAGCCAGACTGTTCATATTAGCAAAAAAACAAATTTTGAAATGCCTGTTTGCAAAATCAAGAAGTCTACAAAATAAAATGGAGAGTTAGAATATATAGCAATGAATTGGCGTTTCAGAAACCTGATGGAAGGAGGATAACCAATGGGACACTGTTAACAGGCTACAAACTATATCGCAGTGATAGGGTAGATCACATTGGTGGAGGGGTGACTATGTGTTAAAGCGCATCAAGTCAGACAGGATAAAGGATTTGCAGGAAGCAAAATACACTGTAGAATCTCTATGGATAGAAATTCCATGTACAATTTGGGAAGGGCATGGCAGTGGGAGTGTACTACTGTCCGCCTGGACAGAATAAACAGACAGATGATGAAATGCTAACAGAAATTAGGGAAGCTAGCAAAGTTTACAACACAGTAATAATGGGAGATTTAATTACCCCGGTATTGACTGGATCAGTGTCACATTAGGACATGCTAGAGAGAGAGTTTCTAGATGAAGTAAATGATTGCTTCATTGAGCAGCTGGTTCAGGAACCGACATGCGGGGAGGGCTGCCTGAGCAGTATATCAAATGTCTAATAAAGATAATAAAGATGCTATTTGACCTAGTAGTGGAATGCAGAATCTAGTGTGAGAGGTAACTATTTTGGGGCCGCTTGGCAATAGCGATCATGGCATGATCACATTTGATTTAATAAATGGAGGGAAGATAGCAAGGAAATTCACTGTGTTAACCATTTTCCTCATTTTATTATAGTGTCCTTTTTGAAAGTAAAATATTAAGAAACAAATAAAAGGAGCAACTGCAAAGGTTAAGAGTTTACATCAAGCCTGGGTGTTATTTAAAAATACTTTCTTGGAATCCCAGAATAGATGTATTCCTTGCTTTAAAAAAGGTGGAAGGAAGGCCAAATAGCAGCTAGGATGGCTTAAAGGAGAGGTCAGAGAGGTTGTTATAGCTTGGCGAGAATCTTTCAGAAAATGGAAAAAAGAGCCAAATGACGAAAACAGGAAACAACATAAATACTGGCAAGCTAAATGCAATGCATTGATAAGATTGGCAAAGAGAGAATTTGAAAAGAAGCCTGCCGTGGCAGCAAAAGTGCATAATAACTTTTTCAAGTATATTTGTAGCAAAACATCTGTGAGGTAGTCAATTGGACACATTAGATCATAGGTGTCAAACTCTGGCCCGCGGGCCAAATTTGGCCCGTAGTGTAATTATATTTGGCCCGCGAGGCTATACCAAATGACTACTAGAGCTAGCCCGCCGGTATTATACAGCGCATTCATTCATCGCTAATACTACAAATCCCATAATGCCTTGCTGTTGTTTTGGCGCGTCAATCAGGACAGGTCCCAGAAACGCCCTCTCCTGTGTGACAGAAGTCATAGCGATCTCAAGCTACAACTGTCACTGTGGAACCCCTTCCCAAAAATGGCAAAAAGAAAGGCAGACAACAGGAACTTTCTGGACAGGTGGGAGACAGAATATTTGTTTACATATGTAAAAGACAGACCTGTTTGTCTGATTTGTGGAGTCAACGTGGCTATAACTAAGGAGTATAACATTCGACGACACTATGAAACAAAACACCATGACAAGTACAAGGACCTGGACATGACTCAAAGGAGCCAGAAAGTGGAGGAGATGAAAAGAAGTTTGGTTTCACAACAGAATATGTTCAAAAAAGCCACATCACAAAGTGAGGCTGCTGTAAAGGCTAGTTATATTGTGGCAGCAGAGATCGCAAAATCAGCCCGGCCCTTTAATGAGGGAGAGTTTGTGAAAAAGTGCATGTTGAAAGTTTGTGACATCGTGTGCCCAGAGAAAAAGCAAGCCTTTTCAAACGTGAGCCTGAGCAGAAACACAGTAGCTGATCGCACATGTGATCTTGCCACCAATCTGTATGACCAGCTTTTGGAAAAGGGAAAAGATTTCGTTGCATTCTCCCTTGCTGTGGATGAGAGCAGCGACGCATCTGATACTGCTCAGCTGTCAGTCTTCATCCGTGGAGTGGACTCAAATATGTGTGTTACGGAGGAGCTATTGGGATTCAAATCAATGCATGGCACAACCACAGGAAAGGAAATTTTTGAGGAGGTTTCCAAATGCGTAACTGAAATAAAGCTGCCGTGGGATAAACTCGTGGGATTAACGACAGATGGTGCGCCAGCGATGTGCGGTAAAACAAGTGGACTGGTGGGCAGGGTCCAGGAGAAGATGCAGGAAGAGAACTGTGCAGGTGAACTAACTGTTTATCACTGCATCATACATCAGGAATCATTGTGTGGCAAAGCCCTAAAGATGGAACATGTTATGACCACAGTAACACAAGTAGTTAACTTTATAAGAGCCAAAGGTCTGAATCACCGCCAGTTTAAGTCTTTTCTGGAGGAGTGTGGTTCGGAATACGCAGACGTGCCGTATCACACAGAGGTGAGATGGTTAAGCCGAGGAAAAGTACTGAATAGATGTTTTGAGCTGCATGAGGAAATATGTCAGTTTCTGGAAAGCAAAGGGAAGGACACAGCAGAGCTTCGGGAGAAAAAGTTTGTGTGAGCTGGCCTTTCTGTGTGACATCTCGAGCCATCTCGATGCGCTGAACCTGCAGCTTCAGGGGCGGGGGCACATCATCACAGACATGTACGCTGCAGTGAGGGCTTTTAAAACTAAACTGTGCCTGTGGGAGAATCAGATGCTGCAAGGAAACCTTGGCCATTTTCCCTGCTGCCAAACCATGAAAACGCAGTTCTTTACCAACTTGTTCCCATGCGCACAGTTTGCTGAAAAACTCAGTGTACTCGGCGCTGAGTTTAGCCAGCTATTTGCCGACTTTGATGTCCAGAAATGTAGGTTTGAACTGCTCAGTAATCCCTTTGCAGTTAATGTGGAAAACGCACCAACCAACCTCCAAATGGAGCTAATTGAACTCCAGTGTAATGACACGCTGAAGTCAAAGTATGATGCTGTGGGCGCCGCCCAGTTTCCACAGTTCATCCCTGACACAATGCCTCAGCTCCGCACCCAAGCTGCTCAGATGCTCTCCATGTTCGGCAGCACTTATCTATGTGAGCAACTTTTCTCCTCGATGAAGATGACCAAAACATCTCACAGGAGACGTCTGACTGATGAACACCTTCGCTCGATACTGAGGATTTCCTCAGCTCAAAGCCTGAGCCCAGACATTGATGAACTATCATCCAAGAAGAGATGCCAGGTATCTGGCTTGGGCACATCAGATTAGATCAGTGTGCAGCAAACTGAGCAATAATTAATGTTTTCTTTATGCACTTTTTCTTGCTACTCCAAGACATGGGCTTGAATGGTTGATTAATTTTATTATTGTTATTTTATTTTAAAAATTATTATTTATTATTATTTAAATCTTATTTAATAAATGAATGTCTGATGTTTTTTTTTATTTGAAATTGGTTTTTGCATATCTGAACTATTAAGTTATAAATTGTATAGTAATAAGTGTTGCTTCATATTCAATGTTAAAGCAAATCTTGTTTGGGTCCATATTAAAAGGTTCATTTGTTCAATGCTGGCCCGCGACTTTGTTCAAGTTTTACATTTTGGCCCACTGTGTATTTGAGTTTGACACCCCTGCATTAGATGATGGAGGGGTAAAAGGTGCACTGAGAGAGAGAGAGCAAGTGGAGAGTCTGAATGAATTTTTTTGCTTCAGTCTTTACTGAAGAAGATGTGGGAAACTTACCCATGCTAGAAATGATATTTAAAGGTAATGTACTAGAGGAATTGAAATAAATCTCAATAAATCTCAATACAGCTAATTGATAAACTAAAGAGCAGCAAATCACCTGGACCGGATAGCATACTCCCAGTGTGCTGAAAGAATTGAAATATGAGAGAGATTACAAATTAGTAATAATAGTTCTACAGTCATTAAAATCATCTATAGTACCCGAAGATTGGAGAGTAGCCATTGTAATGCAAATTTTTTTAAAAAGCTCCTGGGGTGATCTAAGGAACTACAGACCAGTGAGCCTAACAGTACCAGGCAAAATATTAGAAACCATTATAATAAATAAAAGTCTTGTCTCACTAATCTGTTATTTTTTCAAAGGTGTGAATAAACAGGTAGATAAAGGTGAGCCAGTTGATATAGTGTATCTAGATTTTCAGAAAGCCTTTGACAAAGTTCCTCATAAGAGACTCTTAGGGAAATTAAAAAGCCATGTGATAGTAGGCAATGTACTGTTGTGGATTAGGAACTAGTTGAAAGATAGAAAACGGAGTAGGGCTAAATGACCAATTTTCTCAATGAAGAAAGATGAATATTGGAGTACCCCTGGGATCTGCACTGGGCCTACTGCTTTTTGACATATTTATACATAAATGACCTGGACATGGGAATAATGAGTGAGGTGATAAAATTTGCAGATGACATAAAATTATTCAGACCTAAAAATACAAGAGGATTGTAAAAATATTGGTGGAGAACCTTGATAAATTGGGAGACTGGGGGGTCCAAATAGCAGATGACACTTAATGTGGACAAGTGCAAAGTTATGCACTTAGGGAGCAACAGCCCAAATTACAGTTACATGATGTAAGTTTCCACATCAGGAACCACTACCCAGGAAAAGGATTTGGGAATCATTGTAGATAGCATGTTGAAACTCTCTGCCAAGTGTGCAGCCATAAGAACATAAGATATGCCATACTGGGTCAGACCAAGGTCCATCAAGCCCAGTATTCTGTTTCCAACAGTGGCCAATCTAGGTCATATATACCTAGCAGTTTCCCCAAGGGACACAGGTTCCACAATGCTTGTATTGGTTCAAGCATTGATATCCTGGGTCCCTTCTTAATAATGGCTTATGGACCTTTCCTCCAGGAACTTGTCCAAACCTTTTTTAAACCCAGCTACACTAACAGCCTTTACTACATCCTCCGGTAACAAATTCCAGAGTTTGATTACACGTTGAGTGAAAAAATATTTTCTCTCTTATTAGTCTTAAATAGTTTACCCTGTAGCTTCATTGCATGTCCCCTAGTCTTTCTATATTCTGATAAGGTAAACAATCGATCTACGTTTACCCGTTCCACTCCGCTCATTAATTTATAGACTTCTATCATATCTCCCCTCAGCCGTCTCTTTTCCAGGTTAAAGAGCCCTAACCTTTTTAGCCTTTCTTCATAGGAGTATCCTTCCATCCCCTTTACCATTTTGGTGGCTCTTCTCTGAACCTTTTCTAATAACTCTATATCCTTTTTAAGATACGGCGACCAGAATTGCACACAATATTCAAGGTGCGGTCTCACCATGGAACGATATAGAGGCATTTAATATCCTTTGTTTTATTTTCCATTCCTTTCCTTATCATACCTAGCATTCTATTTGCTCTCTTGGCCGCCGCTGCACACTGGGCCGAGGGTTTTAACATGGTATCCACAATGACGCCTAAATCTTTTTCCTGGGTGGTGGTTCCTAATGTGGAACCTTGCATCGTGTAACCATAGTTTGGGTTGTTCTTCCCTAGGTGCATAACCTTGCACTTGTCCACATTAAATTTCATCTGCCATTTTGATGCCCAGTCTTCCAATTTATCAAGATCCTCTTGCAATTTTCCACAATCCTCTTGGGTTTAACAACTCTAAATAGTTTTGTGTCATCTGCAAATTTGATAACCTCACTCGTTATTCCACTTTCCAGGTCATTTATGAATATGTCAAAAAGCAGAGGACCCAGCACAGATCCCTGGGGTACACCACTATTCACCTTTCTCCATTGGGAAAATTGGCCATTTAGCCCTACCCTCTGCTTTCTATCTTTTAACCAGTTCCTGATCCACAATAGTACACTGCCTCCTATCCCATGACTCTTTAGTTTTGCCAAAAGTCTCTGATGAGGGACCTTGTCAAAGGCTTTCTGAAAGTCCAGATACACAATATCAACCGACTCACCTTTGTCCACCTGATTATTCACTCCTTCAAAAAAACATAACAGATTAGTAAGACAAGATCTTCCTTGTCTAAAGCCATGTTGGCTGTCTCTCATTAGTTCATAACGTACAGTGGGTCTAAAATGTTTCTGAATGGATATATTCTATAACTAAATCTAAATAACTTCTCATTCAACCTGTAAAACAGAGTTAAAATATCTGAAAAGATTCTCCAGCTGATCTCAGATCAATACGTGCACCACTCTTACGTTTCAAAGAAGCTTCAACGGTGTGCCGATTTCACATCAAGGATCTGCTGAGTTTTTAAATTGTTTCATCAAATGCAATTGCCAGTAGTTTCTAATTAATGGTGTGACTGGGCTTCCAGCTTTCTAGCTTAAATGTCGTAAATTTTAAAAATACTTAGCTTGATGATCAAAATATAGTCCAGCACATACGAAGATTGTTGCTACTTGGCTATTGTTCAAATCCCAACGCTAATAATTTTGGCGCCTTGCGTTTCTCATTGAGGCGGTTCGTCAGGGGAAATAAAGATCTCATGAACATCTGAAAAGATAGGAGAACTTAGGTGACATAACTCTTTTGTCAACTTATTTGTTCTAAAGCACAATTATCAAAAACTCATAAAAATGACCTTTCAAGATAAAATGAAACCAATAAGGAAACGTGTGGTACCTCATGATGAATGCTGCCCACGTTTCACTGAAAAGATCTTCTTGTCTTCACTGAAAGATCATCTGGAAAGATGCCGCGCATGCGGAGAAACTGTTTCCCCAGCTGCTTTAAAGGGACTCTGACGTCACAGAAACTCGAGAATCACCAGCTTGGATTGATTGACTACATTTAATTCAGAGGCAAACAGACCAATCGATTTCTGAATTTAAACACCCGGGATGTACTGTAGCTAGAGAGTAGATCCACCACTGCTCTCTATATAACAACCTTTGATCCCGGGTTTTACCAGAAACTGGAGACAATATCTGTTCAATACACCAACAGCGAAGGTCTTCAAATTTATGATCATTTGTGAGACAGTGTTGGACCAACGGAGCTTCTAATCTTCTACACCGTAATCGACTTTGATGTTCTTTAATGCGTATCCGACATTCACAAATGGTTTTACCTATATAAAGAAGTCCGCAAGGGCAGCTGATGGCATAGACAACAAAAGTGGAATCACATGTTGTAGAAAATCGTAAACGATAATGAGAATCATTATAGGTAAAATCTGGCTGTTCCAAGGTGATATCACAAATTGAACAGTGTCCACATTTTCGATGTCCTGTTGGTTCCAAGTCAGTTGTGTTAAATTGTGCAGATCGTAGTTTCGTGGGACTTAAATATTCCTTCAAGTTCTTGCCACGCGTCCAAACACAACGCACTTTCTTATGTGTTAGTCCCGGTACTACCCGTAAAATCTCACTATGTTTTGTAATGATCCTTTGAATTTGAGCACTGAATGGAGAATAAGGTGTAATCAAATTAATGTGAGCATCATTTTCTTGTAAAGCTCTCCGATTTCGTGGTGTAAGTAAAAGTTCTCTATGATTATATAGGGCTCGACGGTAAGCCTGGTCTATTAACTTCCGTGGATATCCTCGTTCCAAAAAATCAGCAATAAGGCCCTTAGAGAGAACTTTAAAATCCTGGATATCAGTACAGTTTCGGCGATATCGAAGGAACTGTGAAAATGGTAAGCTTTTCTTCAAACGTGGAGGATGTGCACTGTCAAAGTGTAGAAAGGTATTGCGATCCATTTCTTTTTTATATACTGTTGTGCCCCAGCTGGCAGTATCTCTTGTGATTCGTATATCTAAATAAGTGATTGTGTGGCGGTGAAAAAAAAAAAAACCTTCCTTTCTGAAATCTTTTCCAGTAATTTTCACCTCAGGTGCCACGTGCCAGTTTGGGCACTAGGCCCAACTTTTTCCTTCAGAATGGAAAAACCCGCTTCGGGTTTTAAAAAGTGTTCGAAGTGTGGCGGTACCATCTCCGTCACCGACACCCATGAGTGGTGCCTCAAATGTTTAGGTCCTGACCACTCTATTTCAGACTGTGTTCCCTGTGGGATGATGTTGAAAAGGGGCCGGCAAAACCGAGCTGCTAAACTTAGCACCCTTTTTCTCTCCGATGCAGCCTCCGTGGCATCGACGTCTTCCAGGGCTTCGTCTTCCTCCCATGGATCTCAGGTAACTAAACATAAATCTAGCCGGTCCTCAAAGGGTAGATCTCCTTCTAAACATCGAGATGCCTCTGGCATTGCCCTTGAGGGACTTTCACTGGCAAAATTGCCCCGGCGGGAGGCTTTGGCTTCCAAAGCACTAACGGGGCTCCAGGATGTTCTCGAGGCTTCAACCTCGGCAGAACTACTGGTGCCATGCTCTGGGGTTCCGGCCGCTTCATCCGGCACCGATACCCAAGCATCGGCAGCGTCGATAGACCAGAGATTTCTGGCTATTGAACGCAGTCTGGCGGCTCTTCTCATGGCCTTGATGCCCCTGAAACCGCTTCAGACAATTCAACCGGTACCGGCACAGACTTCATCGACATGGGCAGGTATTCTACTGGGACTGAGTCATGCATCTCTATCCGGCATCGACAGGTCAGTACCGGACCACTCCGATGCCGACTTTGATCGGTACTGGTACCGTGCCTTGCACAATCACCCGAATCAGAGATACTTTGAATCCTTGGATGAGTCTGAAAGCTCTGCCGATACCAGAGTACGTCTTCCTGAGGATTCCTCTTCTCCTCAGTGTAGGATGTCTCCACCTGAGGATATGTCCTTTCAGGATTTTATCCGAGATGTGGCCCGAGGTCTTTCCATCACAGTGGCTCTTGAAAAGGAGCCTAGGGCAAAGGAATTAGAAATCCTACAATAACCTAAAGCTCCCAAGGAGGCAGCTACCTTGCCTATTCATGAGATCTTGCATGATCTTATGTTAAGGATGTGGGAAACACCTCTAACCACATCTCCTCACTCTTGAAGACTCGACGCCATGTATCGAGGTCCTCCTTGTCCTGGGTTTCAGAAGACTCAAATACCACACAATTCCATGGTGGTGGAATCAGCCATGAGAGGGATAAAGAGTGCAAAAAGGCATGCATCTAATCCTCCAGGACATGAGTGTAGGACTCTTGATGCCTTTGGACGTTGATCCTTCCAGGCTTCCATGCTTTCTGCTAGGATTAGTTCCTATATCTTGTATATGGGAATGTTCCTTAAAGAGGTCACAGGAGATTTAGAGCTTATGAGCCCTCTCCTTCCTCATGATAAAAGGTAAGATTATCTCGCTCTTGTCAAACATGCTCAGGATGTTTCCAAGTTTGTGAATTGTGCAGCCTTTGACTGCTTTGAATGCATAAGCAGAACCTCTGCCATTGCCATAGGTGCACGTAGGATTGCCTGGCTCCAGGCATCTGACTTGGAAATTTGGGTACAGGACAAACTAGGGAATATACTTGCACAGGAGAGAATCTCTTTGGCAAGAATTGGCACGAAAAAGCTAATGAGATAGATGCTGACAATATCACCTTGGATAGATTGTCTAAATCTACAGCTGATCCTGCAAGGAAAAAATCCTACAAGAAACCATTCTTCA
This sequence comes from Ichthyophis bannanicus, assembly GCA_033557465.1. NCBI lineage: Eukaryota > Metazoa > Chordata > Amphibia > Gymnophiona > Ichthyophiidae > Ichthyophis > Ichthyophis bannanicus. The sequence continues at coordinate 94,444,562 of CM066035.1, read as the reverse complement.
GCAAGAAGAAAATTTTTTTTTTATCCTTCCTATACCCAGCAGGGACATTGTTTAGGTCAGTCTGCCCAAAAGGGACAGCAGCAACAACCTAGGCAAAGAAAGACAAAAGCAGCTAAGCCTCAGCCGTCTCAGCAGATTCAGCCTCCACAGGGGCTTTGACTCCTATCTAGAGAACTTTGCCTTCCTGGCCCTGAACGGCCCAGAACGCTCCACCATCCCAGGAAGGTTATGTCATTTTGCCCCCAGATGGGGTCAGATAACAGCAGAAAATTGGACTCTGTCTATTGTAAGAGAGGGGTACAAGCTTCATATCCTCAGCATGACCCCTCCTACAATAGTAAGACAGTTCAATTCTCAGACCTCTCTCAATGACCGGTTAGGTCAAGAGGTCACTGTGCTCCTTGCTCAAGGGGCAATAGAAGAGGTACCCATTCCCCAACGGGGTACAGGGTTTTACTCCCCCTATTTCCTTATTCCAAAGAAAACAGGAGGGGACAGACCCATTTTAGACCTCAGAGAATTGAACAAATTCCTGTTCAAAGAGAAGTTCAGAATGATTTCTCTAGGAACTCTGCTGCCATACCTTCAGAGTCAGGATTGGCTTTGTTCTCTAGATCTCAAGGATGCGTACACTCATGTTCTCATCCATCCAACTCACCGAAAGTTCCTTCGCTTTCTGTTTCAAGGGAAGCACTACCAATACAGGGTTCTTCCTTTTGGCCTGGCCTCTGCACCGAGGGTGTTCACAAAATGCATGGCTGTGGTGGCAGCATTTCTCCGCAAACTGGGAATATTCGTCTTCCCTTACTTAGATGACTGGCTCGTTCGATCCCCTTCAGAGCCAGAGGCTAGGGTTGCTCTCTCTTGCACAATGCGCATCCTTCAGTATTTGGGACTTGTCATAAACTTCCCAAAATCCAGCCTTGCTCCCACTCGATCCTTAGAGTTTATAGAAGCTCTGATGGATACCTGACAGACAAGGGCTTACCTTCCACAGCCCTGCTGCCTTCGCATTGTGCAGTTAGCTTCCCAAGGAGTGCTAAAACCTCACCTCCACTGCTTGGGAAATGTTACAGTTGCTAGGCCACATGGCATCCACCGTGCATGTGGTTCCTTATGCTCGCCTCCATATGAGGGCAGCCCAGTGGACTTTATCCACTCAGTGGACTCGGGCGTCAGGTTGCATGTCAGACAAAATAGCAAACTCGGATCGCCTTATTTTGTCCCTCCAACGGTGGCAGTCACCCCAAAACCTTTTGGTGGGGTCTTCTTTTCAGCAACCCCCACCCCAAGCCACTCTAACAACAAATGTTTCATAGGTGGCTTGAGGAGCCCACCTGCAAGGCCTCTCTACCCAGGGTACCTGGACTCCGCAGGAGGCCTATCTCCACATCAATCTCCTGGAACTTAGAGCAATCTATCTTGCTCTTCGAGTATTCCACACCCAGCTCAGCTACAAGACAGTCCTAGTTCAAACGGACAATCAAGTAGCCATGTTCTATGTGAACAAGCAGGGCGGAACAGGCTCTCTGTCGCTCTGCAATGAAGCTTTGCGACTATGGGCCCTCGCCAGAGAGCATCAGATTCATCTCCTTGCGGTGTATCTTCCAGGCATTCAAAACTCTTGGGCAGACAGACTCAGTCGAGTTCTGCTTCCACATGAATGGTCTCTCCATGCAGACCAGGTGGCCAAAGTTTTTCAAATTTGGGGAACCCCGGACATAGACCTCTTTGCAAGTCCGCTGAATGCCAAACTTCTCAGTTTCTTTTCCAGAATTCCGGCTCAGGGTTGTCAGGCCAGGGATGCTTTCCTCCTCCATTGGGGTTAGGACTTCCTGTATGCCTTTCTACCCATTCCCCTAATTCCCAAAATCCTGTCCAAGCTTCAGAGACAGGTTATATGATTCTCATAGCTCCATTTTGGCCACGGCAAATGTGGTATCCCCTGCTCCTACATCTCTCTCAAGCTCCACCTCTGGAGTTAGGATCTGCTCCAGATCTCCTTTCTCAAGAGGACGGGATGCTGTGGCATTCCAATCCCCAGTCTCTGCATCTCAGGTCCTGGTTGCTGAAAGCCTAGAACTTCATGGTCTTAACATTTCTAAGTAGGTAAAGGATATCTTTTATGCTTCCAGGAAGCCTTCCACAAGACGCTCCTATGCATCTAAGTGGAAAAGGTTTACCATATGGTGCTCGCAGAAGGGTCTTAACCCTCTTGCGATACCTCTGGAGTCATTACTGGAGTATCTCCTTCATTTATCAAATGCAGGGCTTAAGACCAGTTCAGTGAGAGTTCATTTGAGTGCTATTGCAGCTTCTTTCAAGCCTCTAAATGGACAGCCTATTTCCTCTCAGCAAGATTTATGAGAGGCCTTCTTTTAACTAAGCCTACCATTAAGCCACCACCGGTGGCATGGGACTGAAATCTGGTTATTGGGCAGCTCTTGAAACCACCCATTGAACCATTAGCCACTACCTTTTTGAAATTCCTTTCCTGGAAGGTCATCTTTCTTATTGCAATCACATCAGCGCGTCGCATCAGTGAATTGCAAGCGTTCCCCTGCAGGCTCCGTCGGTATCTACAATACCCATATGTGAAGACTAAAGTCCTGCTGTTCCTGGAGATCACCTGTTACAGGTGAGTAACTATGCTTTCTGGAGGATGTGGTAAAAGCTGTTAGCGTAGCTGGGTTTAAAAAAGGTTTGGGCAAGTTCCTGGAGAAAGTCCATTAACTATTCAAAGAATAACCGCACCAGGAGTAACGAAAACCCAATAGCACAAAAACTCCCAACATAATATTGGTATATAGGGTTCCAAGATGGCGGACGAGTAGTTGCTGGTGAGCGGAGAGGTTGTGAGGTGGACGCCGTACTAATGGGGAAGAAGAGGAAGCAGTCTACATCGAAGCCCCCGGTATCCTCGACACCCTCAGGAGGTTCGGTGCAACCTTCAATTGTGCCTTTCTGCACCCCGCGTCCAGCTGACATGGCTTCAGCAGTTCCTCTATGTGATTTAGAGGAGCTGAGCAGTGATAGCATGGATTTGAGTCCAGCGCAGCTGTTGCCGCCTCAACCCCGAGGTGATTGGGAGGAGGGAGCAAATACGGGAGTACCTCCGGGTCAGGAGGTTGAGGCCGTGTCCGGGGGCTCCTTCTCTCCAGTGGCGTCGAGCTCCGGTGTTCAGCGGGTTGGAGTGGTGGAGAAGACGCCCTCCAACGAAGAGGTATCGGGAGGTGCCCGACGGAAAACCATAACACCAGGAGCGGGGGAGACGCAGGTGATTTGCGACTTGAAGAAACCAGCCAAGGTGACTTTAGACTGCTTATGGGATGCGATTTCCTCGCTCCAGTCATCCCTTGCCCCAGTGGTGGGTGTTCTATCTCAAGAGTTCCCTCTCCTTAAGGGTCGGTGTGCTGCGGTGGAGGCAAAGTGTGCTGAGCAGGCTGACAAGTTGATAAAACTTGAGTCAAAAGTGGAAGAAATGCGTGTAGTGGGTGATAATGTTTCCAAGGAACGTTTGATTACATTAAGGAGGTTGGAATTTCTGGACAATTCCTTAAGGAGGAATAATTTACGCTTTTTGAGCTTTCCGAGGTCTCCATTGCTAGAACCCCTGGCTCTGGTTCGTAAATACCTTGCTGAGGTTCTCCTGATGCCACATGATAATTTACCACCCATTGTTAGGGTTCAATATGTTGCTGTAGATTTGGGCTCTGTGGCTGAGGGGGGCGCAGGGGGGACGGGCGGACCGGGTCAGATGGAATTGTCCGATTTCCTAGAATAATCTTTGGAAGTAGTGACCAGTAGAGCAACTTTGTTAGTCAGCTTTGCCTTTGAATCTGACCGCAATACGGTCCTTAGGCTTTATTTCCATAGATTATCTTTTTCCCAGTTCATGGGTTCGAAAATTTTAGTATTTCCTGACTTGTCAAGGGACACCCAGAAGAGGCGGAAAGAATTTCTGGATTTACGCCAGAGAGCTACCGCCCTGGGTGCCCAATTTAAATTGAGGTATCCATGTAAATGTGCTGTGTTATATCAGACTAAGCAGTTTCTTTTTTTTGAACCTGTGCAACTTTTGCAATTTCTTCAGGCTAGGGAACAGGGGGGCGAGGGTTTAGCTCCTGTATTGGCTGCCATGTGAGTTATTCTTTGCTCAAGAGATGAATTTATTTTTCCTTTTCTTTTATTTCCTGTTTGGAACCTTATGGGGGTTGTTTGTCTTTGGGGACTAAAACTTTAAATAGGGGATATATTCTCTTTGGGTGGTTGTTTTTATTGCCATTTGGACTTTGTTCTTTCCCCTGTTACTTATTTTCTTGTATGCCTTTTGTATGTCATATATGATTTTTGCTGTTTGAATATATTGTAAAATTGCAAATAATTTAAATAAAAAAAAATAATATTGGTATATAGAAAAATGATAACAGAGAGGACTTCCGGTGACGTCGGAACCCGATGGCTGCCTGAAATCTCAGCTCCGTCCCGAATGAGCAACTAATGCCCTCACTGGCTGCGTAAACACCCCGAAAGGCACCCCCTTAGCATCATACCTGTTGCTGTTCAAGCCGACGGTCCTATGGCTGGAAAAAAGTTGAGCGCCGACCTCAAAGCATTCTCTTTTAAACCCTCGGCGGGGTCTCGGACACCGGCTGCGAAGATGGCGGCGGGCCGCGGTGAGCCTGGAGGAACGGGAGAGACGGGAGATGGAGGTGGAGGATTGAGTGAAATTCAGGCCCTCCGGGCGGACCTCCAGGGGTGGTTTGAGTCTTCCCGGCAGGACTTTGAGAGCCTCAGAACAGAGGTGCACACTTGGCTCCAAGAAGTGAAAGGAGATCTGGCAGGGCTGGGAGGCCGGCTAGAAGAGTTAGAGACACAGTTTGGGGAGCACGTGGGCCAGTATGCTATGGCCGAACAGCGCATGGACATGCTGAGCCTCCTCCATGAGGAGGTCTGGCAAAAACTTGAAGACCTGGAGAACAGGTCCCGCAGAGCTAACCTGCGGATCAGGGGCCTACCGGAGCAAGAGGGCACAGTGAACTATGTGCTCTTGGCCGAGGAATTTTGTGGGGCTGTGCTACGTAAAGCGGAGGTGGCCACTGATTCCGTGTGTTTGAAAGTTGAAAGAGCGCACCGGGCGCTGGGCCCCCGCCGGGACAATCAGCCTCGGGATGTGATCCTGTGTCTCCATGAATATCGCACTAAAGAACTGGTTCTGGCTGCAGCGCGGAGGCTGGGGCGCATGCAATGGCAGGAGGCGGAGGTGGAGGTTTTCGCTGATATTTCCAGCATTACAATGCGCAAACGCCGCGAATATCAGTCAGTGACGAAGAAGCTGAGAGATGAGAATGTACGCTATCGGTGGCTCTTCCCTGTAGGGCTACAATATTCGCTTAATGGCAAGTCCTTCACTGTCCATTCTGTGGAGGCAGCCATCCAGAGCATGCAGCAAATGGGATGGTCAGATGTCCCGATGCCCCCTCCGAGTGCAGCGAGCGGACCGGGGAAGCCTGGGTCACAACGGCCCCACTACCTGCAGTGGAGCAGAGCCGCGGGGGGCGACCGACGCCTACGGAGGCACCGACCCGCCAAAGATCAGCCTTCTGTGGACTCCTGAGCTTCTGGTGTGGGGGGTCTGAGCAAGGCCCTAGTTCCTGTTGGTCTGGACACCTTGGACATGTAACCAGGGATGTGTGAAGGGTGTTTGGGGTGTGCTGGGGAGGGATTGTTTATGGTGGGTGTCTTTCTAGGGTGGTTGGTTTTTGTGAGTTTGTAGGGGTTTGCTGTGTAACTTGGGTTGCTGAGGGGGCTTTCTGGGTCTGCGGTCCTGTTGACGCAGGTTGCACTGTGGGGGTTGGGGTGGCGGGAGGGGGGTGTGGGGGAGGAGTGGGGGGTGGGGGGGGAGGTGGGGGGGGGAGGGCAGGGAGGGGCTATTGTTTAAATCGAAGCTCTTTATCAAGGATGACTGAAGTTCTTGGCCATGGCTTCATATAGCATGATGACGATTAATGCCAAGGGTCTCAACACTTTCAGGAAGCGTCAGCTCTTTTTTAAGGAGTGTGACAGGCTGGGGGGTGACATTGTTTTTGTTCAGGAAACTCACCTGAGGGTGAGAGATGAGCGGTGCATGGGGCATAGGCATTTCCCGCTACAGTTTTTTCGCCTCAACTAGACGTGAGAGGAAGCGGGGAGGCGTTGGGATCCTCCTCTCCTCAAGGGTGGCAGGGCAGGTGACAGAATGTGTCCGTGATGCGGGAGGCCGGTATGTGATCCTACAACTTAAAGTAGGGGGGGACCTTTTTACCCTGGTAAGTGCCTATGCCCCGAATGTTAACCAAGGGGAGTTCTTTTTGAACCTGCAGGGGGTGCTCCTGGGGAAGGCCGAAGGCAAATTGATCATGGCGGGTGACTTTAACGTTGCCCTGGACCCCCTGGTGGATACTTCCAGGGGGGCCTCGTCTACCCCCAGGAGTCACCGCCTTCAACTGAAAAGGTTGATGGGCAAGCTGGACCTGGTAGATGTGTGGCGAGAGGTGAACTATGGTCAGCGTGATTACACCTATTACTCCTCAGTACATGAATCCTACTCGAGGATTGATTTGTTTCTCGTGGATAAAACCTTATTGGGGGGGTTCATGTTTGTTTGTTTCGGGAGTGCACCTGGTCGGATCATGCCCCCCTGACGTGCCAGCTCCGGCTCAGTAGGCAGGGCCCGTGCCGCGCATGGTGGAAATTGAATGAATCCCTGCTGGCTGACCCGGAGGTGATACTTCAGCTTCGTGATACCATATCTGAATATTTATCTCTGAATGACACGGGAGAAGTTACCCCTGGGACCCTTTGGGAATGTCTGAAGGCTGTAGTACGTGGGAAACTAATCTCAGTAGGGTCCCATAAGAAAAAGATCCGACTTGCTCAGCAGGGGGACCTATTGGCCGCTATACGGGCGCTTGAGACCCGATTAAAGGGAAACCCGTCTGATGGGACCTTGCGTGTGACGCTGCGGGACCTCCGAAAGGAGCTGAGTGAGCTATACCTACATGAGACCCAGTATAAGCTTCAGCTGCTACAGCAGCGCAATTTTGAATATGGTAATAAGGCGGGGAGACTGTTGGCCCGCAAGGTACGGAAATGGACAACGCGAAATGCTATTCTTAAGATTAAAGATGAACGGGGGCGGTTGTTGTGGCTCACCCATGAAATTGAAGGCAGATTTGTGCAGTTTTATCGCAATTTGTATACCCCTGAACAAGTGGCGGGGGAGGAGGCTCTCTCGGCCTATCTGGAAGGTGTGAAGCTTCCTAGATTGTCGGCGCGGGACAGTGAGGAGCTGTCTCAGCGCATTAGTGAGCAGGAGGTGCTGGCTGTAATCAAGGGTCTGAAGCCTCACAAAGCTCCGGGGATGGATGGATTCTCCAACCTATTTTATAAAACCTTTGCGGGCCAGTTGGTAGAACCACTAGTAGAGATGTATAATTCTTTTGGTGATGGATGCCCGCTCCCGGCATCCTTGCGCTTGGCCGGGATTAGCATCCTCCATAAAGAGGGGAAGGACCCCACAGACTGTGGCTCATATCGGCCGATTTCTTTATTGGGCTGTGACTTTAAGATATTTACTAGGGTGCTGGCCAATAGATTGCTATCGCACCTAGGGAGGTTGATTCATCCTAACCAATCCGGGTTTATCCCTGGTAGGTATACCTCGGACAACATCCGTCGGGCGCTGAACTTGATGTGGCGGAGCTCTCGGTCCGGGTCGCCCTTGGCGTTACTAGCGGTGGACGCCGAGAAGGCCTTTGACCGAGTAAGTTGGCCCTTCCTGTTTAAATCTCTGGAAGCGGTGGGGGTACAGGGGGCTTTCTTATCCTGGGTTGAGAGTCTCTATAACCAGCCACTGGCGTGTTTGAAAATTAATGGGGCGGTCACCCAGACCTTTGAGCTACAGCGAGGGACGCGGCAGGGCTGCCCCCTGTCGCCCTTGTTGTTCGTTTTGGCAATGGAACCCATGGCGCAGCGCGTTCGGGACAATTCTGGGATCTCCGGGATCTCAGTTGGGGCTGTACAGCATAAAATTTCTTTATTTGCTGACGACGTGCTCTTTTTTATTACTAATCCTGTGGATTCTTTGGCGGCGCTTCAGGCGGAGCTGGCTGCGTACGGTGCAGTCTCCGGCTTTCGGATGAATGTTACAAAATCGGAGGTGCTCAATGTTTCCCTCACCGAGGAGGTGGTTGCTCGGCTACAACAGCTTTTTTCGTTTAAGTGGGCCCGTGGCAGTATTCGTTACCTGGGAGTACAGATCACGACACAACTGGGACAATTGTTTGAGGCCAATTATAAAGTAGCCTGCACCGCTATGTTTAAAGAGTTGGATAGGTGGGAGAGCTTTGAGGTATCTTGGTTGGGGCGGATTGCGTTACTTAAAATGATAGCCTTGCCCCGGTTGTTATACTTATTTATGAATCTGCCCATAAGGGTGCCCCGGCCTTTTTTGAAGAGGCTTCAGGCCAGATGTCTAACGTTTGTATGGCGTGGGCGACGGCCGCGAGTGGCATGGAATGTTTTGTGTGCGAATAAAACAGGGGGGGGGATGGGACTTCCATTGTTTTCCCGGTATTATGAAGCCGCCCGCGTGCGGGAGGCCTTTGAGTGGGTGTTCCGTGAGGAAGCTGAGTGGGTGGTTCTTGAGCAGGCTGAGCTGCGGCCGCCGACTACCTTGGCAGCCTTGCTTTGGACGGAGGGAATCGGGGGCGGGGAAGTGTTGGAGAACCCCTTCCTCAAGTTGACTCTGGTATATTGGCGGAAGTGGCATGGGCATTGGTATGGTCGGTTGGGCGTCTCCAAATTTATACCCTTGGTGGGCTCTCCTGCTTTCCCTCCTGGGCTTCAGGATCCCGCGTTTGTTCGGTGGGCAGGGAATGGGCTGCAGTATGTAGGTCAGTTTCGGGAGGGGGGTCATTGGGTTACCTTTGAGGACCTGGAGACTGAGTTCCAGCTTCGCCCCGCCGACCGCTATCGTTTCTTGCAGGCCCTCCATTTCTCCCAGTCCTTGGGGAGGAGAGGGAATGGAGAGAAGGGTGAGATGGTGGATGATCTTTTTTCCCGGGGTCAAGTTAAAGGGTTAATTTCCACATTGTATAAATTAATGGATTCCACAAACTTTGCAGCCTGGGCGCATCGACGGGCCTGGGAGGGTGATTTAAATCGCTCCTGGGAGGGAGAACAATGGCAGAAGGTCTGTAAGGGCCTCCTGACGGGATTTGTGGCCAGCTCCATACTGGAGCATAATTATAAGATGTTATATCGCTGGTACCTGACCCCACAGCGGCTGCAGAAGTGGGGGGGAGGTCGGGCGCTTTGTTGGCGGCAATGTGGCGGACTGGGCTCTTTCCTGCATATTTGGTGGGGCTGCCCTGTCATTCAGAGAACTTGGGTGGCGGTGCAAGAATGGTATGGCAGTATTGTTGGAAGGCCTATCCCTTGGGGTCCCTGTATGGCTCTTCTTAATGTGGGTAGCGAATCTCTCTCGGGAGACCTGGCCGGGTGGTGTGGTATTCTCTGTACTGCAACCCGCCAATGTATTGCTAGATATTGGAGGAAAGCTGAACCGCCCGCTATATCGATGGTCCAGGGCCAGGTTGCTCATCTCTATCTCATGTATCGCCTCACAGCACTGCGGGTGCAGCGGCCTATGCGCTTCCAAACTGTCTGGGACCAGTATCTTGAGTGGTCTAAGAGACCCCTGGGCTAGTACTTATATTTTGCTCTGTTTCTCTTTGTGTTTGCCTTCTGTGGAGGCAGTGGCCTGTTGTATGGTTTGTGTAGTATTGAGTCTTCGATTGTATGGTGACAGTTGTGTTTGGGGGTGGGGTGGGGGGGGGGTTTGGGTGTTTTTGTGGGCATTCTGCTGTGTCTGTTCTGTATTATGCATATTGTAGTCACCTGTTGGATAAATAATAAAGGGAAAAAAAAAAAAAAAAAGAAAAATGATAACAGAAAAAGACCACATGGCCTATCTAGTCTGACCTTCTATATCAACAACCACAACAGTCCCCTTTTGTCCTTTAGAGATCCTCTGTGTTTGTCCCATGCTTTTTTGAATTCAGATACTGTCCTCATCTCTACCACCTCCACTGGGAGACTATTCCACGGATCCACCACTCTTTCCGTAAAGAAATATTTCTGCATATCACTCCTGAATCTATCCCCTTTCACTGTCATCCCATGTCCCCTTGTAGCAGTACTTGCTTTCAATCGAAAGAGGCTCTCCCCCTGTGCATTTATGCCACGTAGGAATTTAAACGTCTCAATCATATCACCTATATCCCGCCTTTCCTCTAATATGTACATATTAAGATCCTTAAGTCTGTTCACATATGCTTTATAATGAAGGCCACTAACCTTTTTAGTAGCCACCCTCAGTACTGACTCCATCCTGTTTATATCCTTTTGAAAGTGCGGTCTCCAAAATTGCACACAATACTCCAAATGAGGCCGCACCAAAGACTTATACAGAGGCATTATCACCTCCTTTTTTCTCTTAGCCATTCCTCTCCGTATGCACCCAAGCATCCTTCTAGCTTTTGCTGTTGCCTTTTCTACCTGTTTAGCCACTTTAAGATCATTGGACAGAACCACGCCTAGGCCCCGCTCTTCTTTAGTGGACAAAAGTACTTCACCCCCTATACTACTGTATATTGCTGCAGCCCAAATGCATGACCTTGCATTTTTTAACATTAACTCCCAGCTGCCAGATTCTAGACCATTCTTCAAGCTTAACTAGATCCCTCCTCATGTTATCTACACCTTCCTGGGTGTCTACTCTATTGCAGATTTTGGTATCATCCGCAAAGAGGCAAACCTTACCCGACAGCACTTCCGCTATATCACTAACCAAGATATTAAAAAGAATCGGACCAAGGACAGATCCCTGGGCTACACCACTGGTGACTTCCTTCTACTCAGAGTGAGCACCATTTACCTGTACTCTTTGTCGCTTCCCACTCAACCAATTTCTAACCCAAACAGTAACTCTAGGGTCCATCCCTAGGGTGCTCAGTTTGTTTATAAGTAGCCTGTGAGGAACGGTGTCAAAGGCTTTACTGAAATCTAAATACACCACATCTAGGGCTGTCCCTCGGTCCAACTCCCTCATCACCCAGTCAGAAGAAATCAATCAGATTTGTCTGACAAGACCTGCCTCTGGTGATCCTGTAATCCGCTGGACTCTAGAAACTTCACTATTTTCTCTTTCAGTAGCGTTTCCAATAATTTACTCACCACCGAAGTTAAACTAGTTTTTCAACCACATCCTTACCTCTGCTTTTGTGTAAAGGCAGCACATGAGCCTCTCTCTAGTCCTTTGGCACCACTCCCGACTCCGAGGCATTGAAAAGGTCAGTCAGTGGAACTGTTAGAACGTCCCCAAGTTCCCTCGGTATTCTAGGGTGTAACATAGTAACATAGTAAATGACGGTAGATAAAGACCAGCATGGTCCATCTGGTCTGCCCATGTGTATCCCATCCGGTCCCATCGCTTTGTCTAGTTTAGGTTTAGCTAGTTTATCACAAACAGTCTTCTGAAAATTGTTAGACTCCCCTCGCTTCTGTTCCTGTTTGTGGGTGTTTTCTAAGGTCCTGTTCCTGGTTCTTCATCTGTGAACACAGAACAGAAATATTTGTTAAGCAATTCTGCTTTATCTTCATCTTCTACAGTAGATATTCCTCCCCTTCACCCTTGAGTTTGAGAATACCATTTTTGCCTTTCCTCTTCTCACTAACATATCTGAAAAATGTCTTATCCCCCCATTTTATTGCTTTGGCTATTTCCTCCTCTTTTTGAATCTTTGCTTTCCTGACTACTTTGCTAGCTTCTCTAAGTTTTTCCAAATATAGTTGCCTGTCTTCCTCTCTCTTTGATCTCTTGTATTTATGAAGGCCTCCCTCTTTTTCTTCACCTTTTCAGCTACAGTCAAACCTCGGTTTTCATGATTAATCCGTTCAAAAAAGTCTGACTAAAACCGAAACGGACTAAAACCGAAGCAAGATTTCCCATAAGAAATAATGTAAATTCAATTAATCCGTTCCAGACACCCAAAAATATTGACAAAAAATACATTTTATAGAGAATAACTATATTTTTACATACAGAAAACAATGAGAAATACATATAAATGACTAATGAAATGGATAAATGAGCATGTAACATCACTTTTACCTTTATTGAAGACTTTTGTTGGCATATGGGACGCACTCCAGCCAGCTCCAGCTGCTCTCCCCTCCGGGGATCGAGCAATCACCACCAGAAGCGGAGGCGGGAACAGCCATCTTGGCCGTCTGCACAATCGGGGCTCCAGCCTGCCTTGTAAAAGAGAAGCGCCAATAAATATGGAAGACAGTCAATCAGCAAGAAAATCAAAATAAAGAAAATCCCACTTCTGGCCACAAGATGGTGCTCCATTTTCAACTGTACGAAAACCGAGACAACGTACGAAAACCGGAACAAAATCTTGATGAAAAAAGTCAACGAAAACCGAATCGTACGAAAACCAGGGCATACGAAAACCGAGGTTTGACTGTACTTCTTTTGAAAGCCATAGCGGTCTCCTTTTCCTTTTACCTTTATTTACCATGTTAACAAAAAGGGCGGTTGCCCTTAAAATATCCCCTTTCAGTTTTGCCCACTGTTTCTACATCCCCCAGCTGTTCCAGTCCTGCTAACGACTCCGTGAGGTATTGGCCCATCTTGGCAAAGTTAGTTTTCGTAAAGTCTAACAGGCCTAGTCCTAATACTGGATCACACCATCTGGTGATCACTGGATACAAAATGATCTCCCATTATAACATCAGAAACACTTTCACCAATGGTAAGCACGAAGTCCAATATGGCCCCTTCACGTGTGAGGTCTATTACCAATTACCTGAATAGTTCTCCCTGTAGAGAATCCAGGATCTCCTTACTTCTAGATAAGTGTAGGTTAAGATAGATTTTGGGTTGTGTGTGGTGGCTTTTTTATTTTTAATTTTAATCTTAAATGAATTTTATATTCTCCGGGAACAAGCAGGAAGTCACTCCTCACGATGAAGCCCTGTGCATAAGCATCTCCCCAGCTTTCACAGAAAGCCTTTGGGAGATGCAACCGTATGCGTGGTCCCCTTCTGCCCAAGGGTGCCATCTTGCTCACTCTCCTTTTATTCCACAGAGCTCAGAGGACATATCTGATTTCCCCGGAAAAAGCAGTTCAATTTCATCCTATAGTGTTTGGGGTTTTTTTTCCGTCTGCGACAAGTTCCTTTCCCTCCTCAGAGTTCGCTTGCTTCGGCATTGAGTCTCAGAAGATCCTTTTTTCCCTAGTTTAAGATTTTTATTCACTGGCGCGGCTTACATAAGATATGCCATACTGGGTCAGACCAAGGTCCATCAAGCCCAGTATCCTGTTTCCAACAGTGGCCAATCTAGGTCATACGTACCTAGCAGTTTCTCCAAAAGACACAGGTTCCACAATGCTTGTACTGGGTCAAGCATCGATATCCTGGGTCCCTTCTTGATAATGGTTTATGGACCTTTCCTCCAGAACTTGTCCAAACCTTTTTTAAACTGAGCTACACTAACAGCCTTTACTACATCCTCTGGTAACAAATTCCAGAGTTTGATTACACGTTGAGTGAAAAAATATTTTCTTTTATTAGTCTTAAATAGTTTACCCTGTAGCTTTATTGCATGTCCCCTAGTCTTTCTATATTCTGATAACGTAAACAATTGATCTACGTTTACCTGTTGCACTCTGTTCATTAATTTATAGACTTCTATCATATCTCCCCTCAGCCGTCTCTTTTCCAGGTTAAAGAGCCCTAACCTTTTTAGCCTTTCTTCATAGGAGTATCTTTCCATCCCCTTTACCATTTTGGTGGCTCTTCTCTGAACCTTTTCTAAGAACGCTATATGCTTTATGCCTTTTTTTCTGCCGACTGGCTGTTCCTCGGCTATTTGACATCGCCCGGGGTACTTTTTCCCTCCGAAGACCAGCAGCTTCAAGAAGTGTGATCGGTGCTTTAAAAATATGCCCCCCACCGACACACATGATTGCTGCCTCTGTTGTCTTGATCCCGACCTTGATCCGAAAGTTTGTGGCCTCTGCAAGCAGATGTCCACTAAAACAATCAAACTCCGTCAACAGGGGCATGACCAAATTTTCTCCAGGTCAAACTCTGCCCCTGATTCCCTGGTGACCCCAGGATCCAGGTCCCTATCTGAGACCCTGGAGTTTATGTAGTGACCTCGCATCAACAGATAGGGCATGCGGGTACTCCGACAGGGGTTCCTCGGACTGGGTGCAGGACTTGTCAAAAGTGGACAAGCTCTGCGCCAGACCCCTCAAACCCTGAAGAAGGCCTGAGGTGTTGGAGTAGGAGCAGTCATCCAAGGTCCCCAGGAAAAAATCATCAGCCCCTAGTGATTGGCCTTGGTCCTCCGAGGCTATCCTTGTTGAGGACTCCCCCCTCCTTGCCAGCGCAGGACTCAGCTACCCTGGCATCTGTCCCGAAGGCTGCGGTACCATCTGGACTGGAGTCCAGGATGGAGTCCCTGGAACATAGCCAGTCTGCTTTCCTGGAGATGCAGCAGGCTCGGTCAGTTCGTCTGCCCAGACCACTGGGATCTTGACCTAGAGGACCCCCCCCCCCCAGTTGTCGAGCCGATCCTCTTGAGCTTACAGCCTCGAGTCAATCCTCGACAGTGGTCTCGATCATCTTCGACCAGGTGCTCATGGCTCCAGCCACGCAGCCTCCCATTGCTGGTATGGCAGTCCACAAGTGGCACGGCCCATTATTGAGTCCTCCACAGAGTACTCTGACTGGGAGTCTGAGGATGAGACATCCCTGGACACTCGCAAGCACCATGACGTGCTGTAGGACCTGTCTCCACCAATGCCAAGCACCGGTCACTGCCCGAGGACACAGCTTTTCTCAAATTTTGCGGGACCTGTCGAAGGAATTGGCATTCTTCACTGCCTTGGAGGAGGACCTTCGCATGGAGGAGCTTGCATGGAAAGGCTATTTCTCCAAATGTGGGAGTCACCAGCCTCAGTGCCCATAGCCGTCGACTCGACTCCATATATTGAGTCTGCTGGAACCCGGGCTTCAGGAAAGCTCAGCTCCTGCACAGCTCCATGGTAGTTGAGTCTGCAATGTATCTGCTTAAGAGCCAGAAGATGCATTCGTCTGTGTCCACGGGCAGGGAGCCAGGACCTTTGACTCCCTCTGCGGAAATTGCTTCTAGGGCTCGATGCTGGCCTGTCTGATCCAGGCATACCAAATATATATGGGTATGTACCTGAGGGACCTGGGGAAGGAGCTCACTGGATTTTCTGCCAGCCTCTCTGAGGAACCACTCCAACGGTTCCGGAAATTGGTCAAGGGTGTCGATGATTGCTCTAAATTTGTCTCGAGCAACCAACGACTGCTTAGAATCCACAGTCCAGGTGACTGTGTGAGCATTGGCGCCTGACGCCAGGCCTGGCTCCAGTTCTCAGACCTGGAGCAATGGGACCAAGAGAAACTTGTCGATGTCCCATGCCAAGGAGAAAACATCTTTGGTAAGCCCATGTCTGACAAGGCTGTGGAGCTCGAGTGAGTTCCTGACAAGAACTCGACTTTCTAAAAAGACCACCACTCAGCCTCGGTAGGGTGACTTTTCCCCCAAGGCCGCCTGCTTAGTCAATCAGGAGTACTAGGCTTCACAGCACAGGCAGCATGCCAAGGGGCACACACAGGGCCCCCGTAAGCAGAGCATTCCCAAGGCCCCATCTGGGGGAGCTTTTGACTCCTTTTTTCAGCATAGCCCCTCTATCCTCAGGAGGTCAGCTGCCGATGGGGACACCTGGTCCACTTCGCCCACTGTGGCCAAAGATCACCACCGATGCCTGGGCTCTCTGGGTGGTCAAGGAGGGTTAACTCCTCCACCTGGATCAGATACCCCATCTTTCTTTCCAGGAGAGCCCTCCAAGACTCGCCTTCACCAGACCCCGCTACGGCAGGAACTCACATGTTTGCTCGAGGACAGGGCTGTGGAACTGGTCCCCCACTGCCAAAAGGGCAAGGGGTTCTACTCCTGGTATTTCCTTGTGCTGAAAAAAACTGGAGGCCTCAGGCCCATCCTAGACCTGCAGAGCCTGTAGAAGTTCCTGGTATGGGAGAAGTTCAGGATGCTCCCTTGGAACATTGCTGCTGTACCTCCAACAGGGAGACTGGCTATGCTTCTTGGATCTGTGAACTTTCATTAAAATCATCTGTAATACCTGAAGATTGGAGGGTCGCCAACGTAACACCAATTTTTAAAAAGGGTTCCAGGGGTGACCCAGGAAATTACAGACCGGTGAGCCTGACGTCAGTACCAGGGAAAATGGTAGAAACCATCATAAAGAACAAAATTACACAGCATGTAGATAGTCATGGCCTAATGGGAGACAGCCAACATGGCTTTAGACAAGGAAGATCTTGTCTTACTAATCTGATATGTTTTTTTGAAGGTGTGCATAAACAGGTAGACAAAGGTGAGTCGGTTGATATAGTGTATCTGGACTTTCAGAAAGCTTTTGACAAAGTCCCCCATCAGAGACTTTTGGTGAAGCTAAAAAGTCATGGGATAGGAGGCAGTGTACTATTGTGGATCGGGAACTGGTTAAAAGATAGAAAGCAGAGGGTAGGGCTAAATGGCCAATATTCCCAATGGAAAAAGGTGAATAGTGGAGTACCCCAGGGATCTGTACTGGGTGCGCTGCTTTTTGACATATTCATAAATGACCTGGAAAAGGGAATAACTAGTGAGGTTATCAAATTTGCAGATGACACAAAACTGTTTAAAGTTGTTAAAACCCAAGAGGATTGTGGAAAACTGCAGGAGGATCTGGATAAATTGGAAGACTGGGCATCCAAATGGCAGATGAAATTTAATGTGGACAAGTGCAAAGTTATGCACCTAGGAAAGAACAACCCACACTATAGTTACACGATGCAAGGCTCCACATTAGAAACCACCACCCAGGAAAAAGATTTAGGAGTCATTGTGGATAACATGTTAAAACCCTCCGCCCAGTGTGCAGCGGCGGCCAAGAAAGCAAATAGAATGCTTGGTATCATAAGGAAAGGGATGGAGAATAAAACAAAGGATGTTATAATGCCTCTTTCTCCAGGACCAAGCAGGAAGTCAGTCCTCACATATGGGTGACGTCGGCGCGGACGGAGCCCTCGCGGAGCAATTTTCCCCAGCTTTCAAAGAAAGCCTTTGGGAATTGCAGCGCGCATGCGCGGTCCCCTTCCCGCCCAAGGGTGCCATCTTAGCCAGTCTTCTTTTTTCCGCGGAGCCCTACAGACGTGGTCTTCTTGTCCCCGCAGAAAAAGTTGATTTTTCGTGATTTATTTCTCTTTTTTCTTCGGTTCGACGCCGGTCTCTTTCCTGCCCGGACTTGCGACGCCGTTGCGAGTCCTTCTCTTATTTTTCGGTTTTTCTGATTTTTCTGTCAGTTTCGTTTTTCGGTTTTTCGCTGGCAGCCCGGTCCTTTGACCTTGCAGGGGCCCTTTTTCCCCCGATGGCTGCCAGTGGTTTCAAAAGGTGTGTTCAGTGTGACAGAAATATGTCACTCACTGACACACACGATAATTGCCTCCGCTGCCTTGGCCCAGATCATGAGGAACTGATCTGTGGGGCCTGCAGCAAAATGTCCTCCAAAGCGTTACGGAGTCAGCGGCATCAGCGGGAAAGAATCTTCGCAGATCCCACCCGTACCCGGACCTCGTCGGAGGCCTCGGCGTCCAGAGGCTCCAGCTCTGAGCATCGCCGGAGTTCCTCCGACAGAGGTTCTCCCTCCGGGGATCATCATCGGAAGGCGAAACCCGCGAGGGCGGCGTTGGTGGACGCTCCTGGTTCCGCGAGGGCCAGGTCGCATAGCCCCGATAGCCGTCCCGGGTCTTTGGAGAAGGAACATCTCCCGAAGCGACCTCGTTTGGAATCGGAGATGCCTGCTCGGGTAAGTCCTGTAGTCCTCCTGGACTCGCCTCCGAGGGGTCCGACGTCGGGCCCGACGCCGTCGGGGCCCGAGTCGGGGGCTGCTGGGTCACCTGAGGTCGGACTGAGGTTGACGGCCTTGGAGAGCAGACTATCTGCCTTCATGGACCAGCAGCAGGCACTGATCGCTAGCCTCGCTGGCGCCTCTGCCCCGACCGCCGGGACGTCGACGTCTAAGTCGACCCCGGAGACCGAGCCAATCCTCGAGTCCATGCGGGCTCGAGTCGATCCTCGGTCGAGGTCACCCTCGGCCTCCCGTTCTGGACCGAGGTCGTCGACGCCGACTCCCTCGGCGTCGGGGCGGCCGACGCCTCCGCCCGCCCGAACTGACCCCACCGATTCCTCCTCGGAGTCGGCCTGGGAGTCTGAAGTGGAAGAGTCACCTGATTCTTTTCGGACTCGGTGTGTCCCCTCGGACTCCCCTGAGTCCGAACCTCGGAAACAGTCCCCCCCGGAGGATGCCCGGTTCTCGGACTTCGTCAGGGATATGGCCAAGGCTTTGGCCTTCCCTGCGGATCCTGAGGAGGAGCCTCGAGCCGAAGAGCTCGACGCCCTTCAGTACGACTCTCCCGCCAGGGAGCACTTTACTGTACCGGTTCCTCCCATGCTGGAACGACTACTTTTCCGCATGTGGGAGAGTCCGGCATCGTCGCCGGTATTAAGCAAGCGGGTCGATTCCATCTATCGAGTCCGCAAGAGCCCTGGCTTCCAAAAAGCACAGCTACCGCACCATTCCATGGTGGTGGAATCGGCCATGCATAGGCTTAAGAGCCAGAAGATGCACTCCTCGGTGCCTCCTGGCAGGGAGGCCCGCAACCTGGATGGCCTCGGTAAGAAGTGTTTCCAGGGCTCTATGCTTGCTTGTCGGGTCCAGACCTACCAGCTCTACATGGGCATGTACCTTAGAGACCTGGCTAAAGAGATAGCCGGATTCTCTGCTGGGCTGTCCGAGGAACCTTTGCGGAGGTTCCTAGCCTTGTCCACTGGTATTCGGGAATGCTCCAAATTCATTTCTCGAGCAGCCTATGATGGCTTTGAAGCATCGGCTCGAGTGGCCGCAGCCGGCATCGGTGCCCGCCGACAGGCTTGGCTTCAGTCGTCTGACCTTGAACCCTGGGTGCAGGACAAGTTGGTCGATGTCCCCTGCCGAGGTGAGAACCTCTTTGGCAAGCCCATGGCTGAGAAGGCTGCACAACTCGAGACGGAGACTCTCACCAGAACTAGGCTTTCTAGGAAGACCTCTGCCCCTTCCCAGAAGAAGAAGGGCTCGGGAAAGAAGTCCTTTTACCCGAGAAAGGCGGCTGCCTATAAACACTACCCCCAATATCAGGCCTCCGCAGCTCCCCAACAGGGTCAGCAGGCCAAGGGACGGGGTAACGGGTCCCGTAGGCAGCAAGCCCCCAAGCCTGCACCACCGGCCCCTGCTCAGCAGGGTGGGGGTTTTTGACTTCATCGGCATAGCCTCTCCCCCTCAGCTGGTTCCTCCCAGCACAGGAGGCCGGCTGGTCCACTTTGCCCACTGGTGGCCCAACATCACATCAGATGCCTGGGTGCTTCATGTTGTGAGAGAAGGCTATCTTCTCCACTTCCACCAGGTCCCTCCCTCCTATTTCCCGGGAGAGCTTCCACAACTCCCTCTACACAGGGACTTACTCCTTCAAGAGTTAGCAAGTCTTCTTCAGGAACAGGCTGTGGAACCGGTGCCCCACCACCTGAGGGGTCAAGGCTTCTATTCCAGGTATTTCCTAATACCAAAACGAACAGGAGGCCTCCGACCCATCCTGGACTTGCGCAACCTCAACAAGTTCCTCGTGAGGGAGAAGTTCAAGATGCTTACCCTTGGAATCCTTCTGCCCTACCTCCAGCAGGGAGATTGGCTATGCTCCTTGGATCTAAAGGATGCCTACACGCACATCCTCATCCACCCAAGCCACCGCCAATACCTAAGGTTTGTGGTGGCAGGAAATCATTACCAGTACAGAGTACTGCCCTTTGGCCTATCCTCCGCACCACGAGTCTTCACAAAATGTCTCGCGGTGGTGGCGGCTTATCTCCGGCTTCACGGCCTCTATGTCTTTCCGTACCTAGACGACTGGCTCATCAGAGCATCGTCCTCTCCAGAAGTCACAAAAGCCACACACCGCACTGTGACTCTTCTCCAGTACTTGGGCTTTGTCATAAACTTCGCAAAGTCCACTTTGCTCCCCTCGCAAGATCTCGAGTTCATCGGCGCAAGATTGCACACTCTTCAGGCGTGAGCTTTCCTGCCTCTCGACAGGGCTCAACGGCTCATGGACCTAGCAGGCCGTTTTCGCAGCCAGTCCCTGGTCTCGGCCAGGCGCTTCCTGAGACTACTCGGCCATATGGCTTCCACCATCCACGTGACCCCCAATGCCCGCCTGAATATGCGGCCTGCTCAGTGGTGCCTTCGCAAGCAGTGGCAACAGGCCACGGGCGGCCTAGCCGACTTAGTGCGGATCTCCGGCCCGCTGGCCTCTTCTCTACAGTGGTGGCTTCATCGGCCGAACCTGGTACTCGGAATGCCTTTTCAGTCTCCTTCGCCGGCTCAAGTGCTGACGACCGATGCTTCTCTCCTAGGATGGGGAGCGCATTGCCAAGGGGCATGTACTCAAGGTCTCTGGACCACGTGGGAGTCTGCGCAGCAGATCAACTTCCTGGAGCTCAGAGCGATCCGTCTGGCTCTCAAGGCTTTCTCCCACCTGACTTCTCACCGGTCCGTCCTTGTCCAGACGGACAATCAAGTTGCCATGTTCTACGTGAACAAACAGGGGGGCACGGGCTCCTTCCTTCTCTGTTGAGAAGCACAGAAACTCTGCTCTTGGGCCGTAAGCCACGGCATTCTTCTCAAGGCAGTTTATCTCCCAGGCCAAGAAAATTGCCTGGCGGACAAACTCAGCAGAATCCTCCAGCCGCACGAGTGGCGACTGGATCCCTTGGTAGTTCAGAAACTTTTTCTGAAGTGGGGCCTCCCCACGATGGATCTCTTTGCCAGTCCTCTCAACCGGCAACTTCCTCGCTTCTGCTCTCGGCAGCCGCATCCCCTTCGGGTAGCGGCGGATGCTTTTCTGCTCTCATGGTCGAAAAGCCTTCTCTATGCCTTTCCTCCCATACCGCTAGTCTCTCAAACTCTTTTCAAGGTTCTCCGAGACAAAGCTTCCATGATCCTGATAGCTCCTCGGTGGCCCAGACAGCCGTGGTTTCCACTCCTGCTACAACTAGCGGTGGAGGATCTGTTCCCTCTGGGGTTTCAACCAGATCTCCTAACACAGGATCAGGGGTCTCTACTACACCCCAACCTCAGATCTCTACATCTGATGGCCTGGCTGCTGAAAGGGTAGTCCTTGCTCCCCTTCTACTGCCGGCAGAGGTAGAAGAGGTCGTCCTAGCTTCCCGGCGACCTTCTACACGCAAATGCTACCCCCTTAAATGGCGTCGCTTTTCCGCTTGGTGTGCCCAGCAGTCTCAGGATCCCTTCTCCTGCTCGGTGTCGGTGATCTTGCAGTACTTGCTCTACCTCTCTAATCTGGGACTTAAGTCCAACTCCGTCAAAGTTCACCTCAGTGCTCTTTCAGCACATCATGTGCCGGTGGACGGCAGACCTCTTTCCAGCGACCCTCTCGTGGCAAGGTTTCTCCGAGGTCTCCTTCTACTTAAACCACCTCTGCGGCCGCCAGCGCCTGACTGGGATCTGAATGTGGTTTTGCAGCGGATCACCTGTCCGCCTTTTGAACCCATGGCTACCTGTTCTCTCCATTTTCTTTCTTGGAAAACCTTATTCCTGATAGCCCTCACTTCCGCTAGATGCGTAAGTGAATTGCAGGCCCTCGTGTCTGATCCCCCTTACACTCGGTTCTACAAAAATAGGGTAGTCCTACGGACTCACCCTAAATTTCTTCCAAAAGTGGTCTCCCCTTTTCACATCAATCAGGAGGTGGTACTTCCGACCTTCTTTCCCAGGCCACACTCCAGCCGAGCTGAAATGGTCCTGCATACCCTGGACTGTAGAAGGGCATTGAACTTCTACCTTGACCGTACGCGGGAGCACCGTAAAGCTGCTCAGCTTTTTGTGTCTTTTGACCCCAATAAATTGGGGCTTCCTGTCTCCAAGCGTACTCTGTCCATCTGGGTTGCTGACTGTATCGCTTGGGCTTATTGGGCAGCCGGACTCTCGTTAGAAAGTCGAGTCACGGCTCATTGTGTTCGGGCGAAGGCTACGTCAGTGGCTTACCTCCGCTCTGTTCCGTTGGCAGACATCTGCCGGGCCGCTACTTGGTCTTCGAACCAGACTTTTGCGGTCCATTACTGCCTCGAGAGGGAGTCCCGCAGGGACAGTGCTTTCGGACAGGCAGTCCTCCGAAATCTCTTCGAGGTTTGAGCAACTCCTACCCTCCATCCCGGATGGGGGCTACCGGTGGGTAATAATTCAGTGAAGATTCCTTCCTTCTGTACTGCTGAGCTAGAGGGAGCTCATTTTTGTGCTTAGGGTCTCCGGTAGCCTTAAGCTTGGGAGTCCCATATGTGAGGACTGACTTCCTGCTTGGTCCTGTAGAAAGCGTAGTTACTCACCTGTAACAGGTGTTCTCCAGGAGCAGCAGGAATCAGTCCTCACAACCCTCCCTCCTCCCCTTGGAGTTGCAATCATCTGCTTTAGTTTTTTTTGCAAATTTTTATGCTGTCTTTTAGCTATGTCATCTGACTGGCTAAGATGGCACCCTTGGGCGGGAAGGGGACCGCGCATGCGCGCTGCAATTCCCAAAGGCTTTCTTTGAAAGCTGGGGAAAATTGCTCCGCGAGGGCTCCGTCGGCGCCGACGTCACCCTGCTGCTCCTGGAGAACACCTGTTACAGGTGAGTAACTACGCTGTATCGCTCCATGGTACGACCGCACCTTGTATATTGTGTGCAATTCTGGTCACCGTATCTTAAAAAGGACATAGCGTTATTAGAAAAAGTACAGAGAAGAGCCACCAAATTGGTGAAGGGGATGGAAGGCTACTCCTATGAAGAGAGGCTAAGAAGGTTAGGGCTCTTTAGCCTGGAGAAGAGACGGCTGAGGGGAGATATGATAGAGGTCTATAAATTAATGAATGGAGTGGAACGGATAAACGTGGATCAATTGTTTACGCTATCAGAGTATAGAAAGACTAGGGGACATGTAATGAAGCTACAGGGTAAACTATTTAAGACAAATAAGAGAAAATATTTTTTCACTCAACGTGTAATCAAACTCTGGAATCTGTTACCGGAGGATGTAGTAAGGGCTGTTAGTATAGCTGGGTTTAAAAAAGGTTTGGACAAGTTCCTGGAGGAAAGGTCCATAAACCACTATTAAAAAGGGACCCAGGATATCAATGCTTGACCCAGTACAAGCATTGTGGAACCTGTGTCTTTTGGGGATATTGCTAGGTACGTATGACCTAGATTGGCCACTGTTGGAAACAGGATACTGGGCTTGATGGACCTCGGTCTGACCCAGTATGGCATGTCTTATGTTCTTATGTTCTTATGATCTAAAAAATGCTTACACCCACATCCTCATTCATCCAAGTCACAGACAGTACCTAAGATTTGTGGTCGAAGGTGACCACTATCAGTACAGGGTGCTACCCTTTGGGTTGACTTTCGCACCTAGAGTCTTCACCAAATGCCCTGGCTGTGGTAGCTGTCTGTCTCCACCTCCAAGGGCCCTTCGTCTTCCCCTGCCTGGATTACTAGCTCATAAAAAGAGAAACAGCCACCAGGGTACAGTAGGCCACAGGCGACACTATCAGCTTCCTGGAACACCTGGGCTTTGTAATAGGCCGGCCCGAGTCTCATCTCACTCCTACGCAAAGCTTAGAGTTCATAGGGGCTCAGTTGGATACCCGCCAGGCCAAGGCCTTCCTCCCCCTACACAGGGCTAGTCGTCTCGAAGCTCTGGCTGCAGTGGTTCAGTACCGGCGCTTTGCGCTTTGCTTCATGCTCCGTTTGCTTGGCCACATGGCATCCACAGTGCATGTTACACAGGACACCCGCCTCCACATGAGGGCGACACAAATGGTACCTCTCATCCCAGTGGACGCACTAACCCCCTTACAGTTGGCCATGAACGCCGCAGCCAGGGTCATCTACGGAGCAGCCAGAAGCGACCACGTGACTCCCATTCTCAAACAGCTACACTGGCTACCTATTCATGGGAGGATCACTTTCAAAACACTTCTATTAGCCTTCAAGGCAATCAAAGGTATTTCCTCCTCCTCATTTACACATCTTATCCACATTGTACCCCCCAACAGATCCAGAAGAGCAACAGCTGTCAACCTGCTAATTACACCAAAGGCATCGACAAAGTGCAACAAGACAACCGCAAACAGGGCGTGCAGTTTCTATATCCCCAAATGCTGGAATGCGCTACCCCCTGACATTAGGGCCATAGCCAATCTATATCAGTTCAGGAAGGCACTCAAAACCTACCTCTTCCTCCAATACTTCCCAGCCAGCAATTGATCCTAGATACCCCTCCCACGAATGACCCACTCTAGAAATGCCCTCATATTCATTATCTGATTTTTACCTATCCTTGCTGTGTAAATAGCTTATGTATATAGTTTACCCTGTTATCCAAGTTTGTATCCCTGTTCGATGTAAAACCTGACAACTTGTCGTTATGGTAGTTATGTTATGATGTAAACCACGCTGATACCGAATAGCGCGGTATATAAGAAACTGTAATAAATAAATAAATAAATAAATTGACTGGTGGCAAGTGACACAGTGCCTATGGGCAGGCATGCTCATACAGACCCTCATCCCTCAGCGAGTCCTCACCACAGGCGTCTCTCGGCTGGGTTGGGGAACTCACTGCAGAGGCCTCTGCATGCAGGGTACCTGGTCAAGGGTGGAAATCCAACAACAGATCAACCTCTTGGAGCTCAGGGTCATATTTCTGGCCCTCCAAACCCTCTGCACTAGCCAGTACTGGTCCAGACAGACAACCAGGTTGCCGTGTTCCACCTGAAGAAGCAGGGCGGTACAGGGTCGTACACCCTCTGCCAGGAGGCAGTAGCCCTCTATACGTATGTGATCAGCCAGTTTACCTGCCAGGTCAGGATAATACCCTTGCGGACAGGCTGAGAAGGGTCCTCCAGCTGCATGAGTGGCGGCTAGACCCCAGAGTAGCCCAACGGCTGTTTTGCCTCTGGGGAACTCCTCGTATGGACCTCTTTGCCAGTCTGGCCAACACTCAATTGACACGGTTCTGTTCCCGCCAGCCTTACCTTTCCCAGGAGGCGGCAGATGCCTTCCTCATTCCGTGGTCGGAGGGCTTCCTATATGTCTTCCCACCCACGCCATTGGTCGCCAAGACCCTTTTCAAGGTTGCCCAGGACAAGGCATTGTTAATTCTGGTGGCCCCCTGGTGGTCCAGGCAGCTGTGGATCATGCTTCTGCTCCGCTTAGCGACAGAATCCCCAATTCATCTAGGGAACTCTCTCTGGCTACTGTCACAGGAGGATGGCTCTCTGTTCCACTCCAATCTGGGGTCTCTGGTGCTAACAGCTTGGCCCCTTTCAATCTTTCGGGGGAAGTGGAGGAGGTCCTCCTGGCCTCCCACAAGGTCTCCATGAGACACGCCTACGCCTTCAAGTGGTGCAGATTATCTATGTGGTGCTCGGAGATAAGGGCTAACCCGTTCTCCTGCATGATGCAGACAGTACTGCAGTACCTGCTTCATCTTTCACAGGTTGGACTCAAGTCCAACTCCGTCAGGGTGCACTTGAGTGCTCTCTGTATACCACCCTCCTCTTGAGAGCAAGCCTCTGTCGGCGCAGCCTCTTGTCACCCGGTTCCTATGGGGCCTTCTAATAGCCAAGTCTCCAATCCGCTCACCCCCAGTGAAGTGGGATCTCAACATGGTGCTAGCGGGACTCACTCAGCTGCCATTTGAGCCCCTGGCTACCTGCATTTGCAATACCTCTCCTAGAAGGTCGTCTTCCTGGTAGAGCTCATCTCTGCCTGCAGAGTCAGCGAGTTTCAGGCCCTGGCGGCGGAGCTGCCCTATACCAGATTCTACAAGAACAGGGTCGTGCTGTGCACACACCCCAAATTCTTTCAGTCAGGAGGTGGTACTCCCCACCTTTTCTCCAGGAACAAGCAGAAGTCAGCCCTCACTTATGGGTGACGTCGGCACTGACTGAGCCCACGCAGAACAATTCCCCAGCTTTCAAAGAAAGCCTTTGGGATTGCTGCCATGCATGCGTCGTCCTCTTCCCGCCCAAAGGTGCCATCTTGCTCAGTCTCCCTTTTTCTGCGGAGCCCTTCAGATGTACTTTCTCATCCCTCGGAAAAAGTTTCTTTGTCTCCGGGCTTTTGGCTTCTTTTCTGGTAGCACTTGTCCTCTTCTGTTCTCCCCTTTGCCCCAGCTCCAGCTGTGGGCTAGGGTATTTCCTTTTTTCACTCTTTTTAGTGTCTCTTCTCTTTCGGGCCCTTTTTGCGCCCTTTTTCTCCAACTGCTGGCCTCGAGGGTTTTTGACCTCGCAGGGGCCCTTTTTGTCCCCATAGCCACCCGCTTCAAGAAATGTGATAGATGCTCAAAAAATGTGTCGCTCACGGACACCCATGACTGTTGTCTACGGTGTCTGGGGGCTGACCATAACCCAGAGCTCTGCTCTCTCTGTAAGAAAATGTCCGCTAAGGCCTTGTTAAGCTGCAAGCAGAATTCTGCCATTTTTCGCAAGGCAGCCCCGGTTCTCCGGTGGCACCCTGCCCTGCCGATCCACCGCTTGCACCCCGTCCTGCCGATCCACCGCTTGCGGGGTCCCCTGCAGTGACCGCGCACTCCAGGCGTCACTCCAATCAGGGTTTGCCCGAGGTGGAGCGGCAAAAGAAGACCTTGAAGTCGCTGTCGGGGGCTCCGGAAAAGTGCAAGTTGTCTCGTGCTTGTTCCCTTAGCCCTCTCCGGCGTTCCCGAGAGTCGGACAAGGAACGGCCTTGAAAGGTACCTCGTACGGACACACAGGCCTCCGGCGATGACACCCAGTCTCCTGAGTGTTGTCCCGGCGAGTACCCCCTCTCCTCCATGCCAGACCCAGTAACACCGGTATTGGATTCGCAGGGACCCACTCCCGAGTGGGAGTCCCGTATGCTGGCAATGGAGCGCAGCTTTTCTGCCTTTCTAGTTGCCCAGCAGGTGCTTTTGCCCAGCACGGCTGGCTCATGCCCCGAGACCGAGGGTCCCCTGACTGCCTTGGAAACCCCCGAGAGCCACGGGCTTTGTGAGGGTCCTCAGCACCGGTCTTGCTCACCATCCCGTTCCTCTGGGGCGAGGTTTTCCAGAATCAGTGCCTCCAGCTCCAAGCAGGCCTCGGCCACTGGGCACGGGGATCAGCCCAACTCAGAGTCTCTCGGGCTGGGAATTGGATGGGACACTTCCCTGGAGACCCACACCCATAGGGATCTCTCCCCTCTGCCATCCCCGCCTGCCTCGCAAAGGCGGTCGCCTCCTGAGGACACCTCTTTCCTGGTGTTTGTGCGGGCCCTCAGTTTTTATTTATTTATTTAAACGTATCGTATGATCCCGCCTAACCAATGTATGCATGGAACTTGTTTTTGCACCACTGTATATAGCCCACTCTGTAAATAGCTCACACCAATCTAGCACACAACACAACACACACTCAATTTCCCCCCACTGCATGTATAACACACTCACTTGACCTGATTGTTTGCTGTGATACCACCTTGATTATTAAGATAAGGCGGTTTAGAAATACTGTTAAATAAATAAATAAATAAAATTTCTATACCGCCTTATCCTGCAATCAAGGCGGTCTGAACAGCAAACAATCAATAAGATACAGTGTATAGTGTGCACATGCAGTGAGTAGTGTATGTGTGTGAGTGTGTCTGGATGTTGATTCTTGTGATGCTATTTACAGCATGCGCTATTTACAATGCTATGGGTATCGGTTCCTTGCTTAATTACAATTATAGTGACATGTGGGGGGAATTGAGGTGTCTGTTGCATGGTTTAATGTTACCGTAGTGTTCTATGAAGAGGGTTGTCTTCAGTAGTTTCCTGTACTCCTTAAGGTCTGTTGTTGAACGCAGTTCGTCGGGGAGGGCGTTCCAGATTGTTGGTGCCGCCTTTGATAAGGCTCGTTTTTCGGTGTTCTTGTGTACCCTGTTGATATCTTTAGGTGTGTTGACAAGGTTGGATGTGCCTCTTCTTCTCGGTCTTGTGCTGTTGTCTGGTTTTATGAGTGGGTGTAGGCTGAAAGCTGATTGATTTTGAAAATGTTTGATTGTCTTGTATCTAATGCGGGCACTGATAGGCAGCCAGTGGAGCTCTTTTAGGGTGGGTGTGATGTGTTCTTGTCTTGTGGTGCCAGCAATTATGCGTGCTGCAGTTTTTTGTGCCAGTTGCAATGGTCTTAATGTCTGTTTCGTTAGACCTAGATAGATTGGGTTGCAGAAGTCTAGAATTGGGGTTATTAGTGCTTGACAAACTGTGCAGAAGTGTTCTTGAGTGAGGAAGGGCTTGAGGCGTCGTATCAGTCTCATCCTGTGTTATGCATTTTTGGTGGTTCTGCTGATGTGGGACTGAAGGTTAAGTTCTTTGTCCATTGTCACTTCTGATTGTATGGGTATGGTTGTGGTGCCTATCTTGATGTCGCGGGGGGTGGGGGGGGATGAAGTCGGAGTTTCGTGTGATGATTAGTGCCTCACAGACAGAGGATAAGCAGAGGGCAGAGGAATGGCATCTTTCAGTATGGTTCTCCACCAAGGGAGTCTCTTACGGTTCCGGTACCGTCCATCCTCAGCGCAGTTGTATATAGTTTCCCCTGTTAACCCAAGTTATAATATCTGATCTCCAGGAACAAGCAGGAGTGTAGTCTTCACATATGGGTATCTTCGGTACCGACGGAGCCTGCGCAGGAACGCTCCCCAGCGTCCAATTAGAAAGCTTTTAGGAGCATCCCACAGCGCCTGCGTGCTGCCTTCCCACCTTTCCCAACTGCCTCTCTCCAGTTCTTCGTTTTCCGCGGAGCCAGCAGGTCGTCGTTCCTGTCATCGCAGAAAATCTTTTCCTTATTCCTTCTTTTTTGTGGTCGCGTTTGCCTTCCTCGATGCTATACCGGTACCGCCGGTGATCTTTTCTTTTCTTCTTTTGTTTAAAAAAAAAAATATATATTCTATTTTTTTCCAAACTTTTCTTCCCAGGTGCACGTGCCATTTTGGGCCTTGGGCCCAAAAACTTTCCTCCACTATGGAGAAACCCGCTTCAGGTTTCAAAACGTGCACCAAGTGTGGCGGTACCATCTCCGTCACCGACATCCATGAGTGGTGTCTCAAATGTTTAGGTCCTGACCACTCCATCTCCGAGTGTATGGCTTGTGCCATGATGTCCAAGAGGGGTCGACAAAACCGAGCTGCTGAGCTCAGCGCCCTTTTTCCCTCCGATGCAGCTTCTGTGGCATCAAAGTCTTCCAGGGCTTCGTCTTCCTCCCATGGATCTCAGGTAACTAGACATAAGTCCAGCCGGTCCTCAAAGGGTAGATCTCCAGAAGCACCTCGATGCTTGGAAGGCGTTGCCCTTGAGGGTTCTGTACCGGCAAAATTGCCCCGGCGGGAGGCTTCGGCTTCCAAAGCATTATCGGGGCTCCAGGATGTTCTCGAGGCCTCGAGACCTCGGCAGAACTACTGGTGCCATGCTCTGGGGTACCGGATGCTTCCGGTACCGACACCCAGGCATTGACAGCGTCGATAGACCAGAGGTTCCTGGCTATTGAACGCAGTCTGGCGGCTCTCCTTGCAGTATTGACACCCTCGGAACCGCGTCAGACAGTTCAAACGGTGCCGACGCCGGTATCGGTACCGGTATCGATAGCATCGACATCGGTGTCTGCTTTCCTGGCACTCAGTCATGCGATGCCTTCCGGTGCCGATACACCGGTACCGATTCCTCCTGGTACTGACTTCGGTTGGTACGGGTATCGGGCTTTTCAAGAGCATCCGGACAGGAGGTACTTCGAATCCTCGGAGGACTCCGAGGATTCTGACAGCTTTGCCGGTACCGGGATACTTCTCCCGGAGGAGGCCTTCCTCTCCTAAACGTAGGATGTCTCCTCCAGAAGATATCTCCTTTTAGGATTTTATTAGGGAGGGGTGGCTCGAGGTCTGTCCATTACTGTGGCTTCTGAAACAGAGCCCAGGGCTAAGGAGTTGGAGATTTTGCAATATTGCAAAGCTCCTAAGGAGGCAGCTACTCTGCCTATCCATGAGATCTTACATGATCTCATGTTGAGAATGTGGGAGACACCTCTTACCACCTCTCCTCACTCTCGCAGACTGGATACCATGTATCGAGTCCCTCCTTGTCCTGGTTTCCAGAAAACTCAGCTTCCTCAGCACTCTATTGTAGTGGAATCAGCTATGAGAAGGATCAGGAGTTGAAAGAGGCATGCCTCTAATCCTCCAGGACGTGAGTGTAGAACCTTGGATGCCTTTGGACGTCGTACTTTCCAGGCTTCCATGCTTTCTGCCAGGATCAGTTCCTATATTTTATATATGGGAATGTTCCTTAAAGAAGTCACAGGAGACTTGGAGATTTTAAGCCCTCTCCTTCCTGATGACAAGAGGCAGGATTTTCTCACACTGGTTAAACATGCCCAGGATGTTTCTAAGTTTGTCAATCGTGCAGCTTTTGACTGTTTTGAGTGCATAAGCAGAATCTTTGCCATTGCCATAGGTGCACGTAGAATTGCCTGGCTCCAGGCATCCGATTTGGAGCTCTGGGTGCAGGACAAACTGGGCAATATCCCTTGTACAGGTGAGAATCTATTTGGCAAAAATTGGCAAGAGAAAGCCAATGAGTTGGATGCTGACAACTCCACTTTGGATAGGTTATCCAAAGCCACAGCTGATCCTGCAAGAAAGAAGTCTTTCAAGAAACCATTCTTCTCTCTTAAAAAAAAAAGAGGTTTTATCCCTCTTATTCCCAGCAGGGACGTTCTGCAGGTCAGCCTGCTCGAAAGAGTCAGCAACCACCTAAACAAATGAAAGCAAAATCTGCTAAGCCTCAACCGTCTCAGCAGTCTGAGCCTCCACAAGGCCTTTGACTTTCATCTAGAGAACTTAGCCTTCCTGGCCCTTAGTGGACCAGAGCCTTCCACCATTCCAGGAAGGTTGTGTCACTTTGCCCCCAGATGGGGGCAGATAATAGCAGAACATTGGACACTCTCCATTATAAAAGAGGGGTACAAACTTCACTTTTTGAGCATGCCCCCTCCCACAATGGTAAGACAGTTCAATTCTCAGACCTCTCTCATCAACCTGTTAGGTCAAGAGGTCACTATGCTTCTTGCCCAAGCGGCAATAGAGGAAGTACCCATTCATCAACAGGGTACAGGGTTTTACTCCCCCTATTTCCTTATCCCAAAGAAAACAGGGGGACACAGACCTATTTTAGACCTCAGAGAATTGAACAAATTCCTGTTCAAAGAGAAATTCAAAATGGTTTCTCTGGGAACTCTGCTGCCATACCTTCAGAATCAGGATTGGCTTTGTTCTCTAGATCTCAAAGATGCATACACTCATGTTCTTATCCATCCAACTCACAGAAAGTTCCTTTGGTTCCTTTTTCAAGGAAAGCACTACCAATACAGGGTGCTTCCTTTCGGCCTGGCCTCAGCACCAAGAGTGTTTACGAAGTGCATGGCTGTGGTAGCAGCATTTCTCCGCACTCTAGGAATGTTCGTCTTCCCCTACTTTAGACGACTGGCTCATTCGAGCCTCATCAGAGTCAGAGGCCAGGGTTTCTCTATCTTGCACAATGCGTATCCTCCAGTATTTGGGTCTGCTCATAAACATTCCAAAATCCAGTCTAACTCCCACTCAGTCTCTGGAGTTCATAGGAGCTTTGCTGGATACCAGAAAAGCAAGGGCCTATCTTTCTCAGACCCATTGCCTTCGCATGGTGCAGTTAGCTTCTCAAGCAGTGCTAAAATCTCATCTCACTGCCCGAGAAATGTTACAGCCACTAGGCCACATGGCATCTACAGTGCATGTGGTTCCTTATGCTCGTCTCCATATGAGAGCAGCCCAGTGGACTTCATCCACTCAATGGA
Source organism: Ichthyophis bannanicus (assembly GCA_033557465.1). Taxonomy (NCBI): domain Eukaryota; kingdom Metazoa; phylum Chordata; class Amphibia; order Gymnophiona; family Ichthyophiidae; genus Ichthyophis; species Ichthyophis bannanicus. The sequence continues at coordinate 94,412,376 of CM066035.1, read as the reverse complement.
CCCAGGCATCAGGGTGCCTGTCAGACAAAATAGCAAACACAAATCGCCTTTTTTTGTCTATCCAATGGTGGCAGTCCACTCAGAACCTGTTGCTGGGGTCACCATTTCAACAACCTTTACCCCAGGCAACTTTCACGACAGATGCTTCACCAATGGGTTGGGGAGCTCATCTGCAGGACCTCTCCACCCAAGGCACTTGGACTCCACAGGAGACTCATCTACATATCAATCTCTCAGAGCAATCTTCCTTGCTCTTCGAGTTTTCCACACCCTGCTCAGCTACAAGACAGTCCTCATTCAGACGGATAATCAAGTAGCCATATTCTATGTGAAGCAGGGGGGAACAGGCTCTCTGTCGCTTTGCAACGAAGCTTTGCGACTATGGGCCCTCGCCAGAGAGCATCAGATTCATCTCCTGGCAGTGTATCTTCCAGGCATTCAAACCTCTTGGGCAGACAGACTCAGTCGAGTTCTGCTTCCACACGAATGGTCTCTACATGCGGACCAGGTGGCCAAGATTTTTCAAATTTGGGGAACCCGGACATAGACCTCTTTGCAAGTCTGTTGAAAGTCAAACTTCCCCGGTTCTGTTCCAAAATTCCGGCACAGGGCTCTCAGGCCAGAGATGCTTTACTGGGGTCAAGACTTCCTTTATGCCTTTCCACCCATTCCCCTAATTCCCAAAACCCTGTTCAAGCTTCAGAGAGACAGAGGGCGTATGATTCTCATAGCTCCACATTGTCCACGGCAAGTGTGGTGCCCTCTGCTTCTACATCTCTCTCAAGCTCCCTCCCTGGATTTAGTATCTGCTCCAGATCTCTTGTCACAGGAGGACGGAATATTATGGCATCCCAATCCCCAGTATCTGCATCTCAGAGCTTGGTTGCTGAAGGCCTAGATCTTCATGATCTTAACCTCCCTCAGCAAGTAAAGGATATCCTTTGTTTCCAGGAAGCCTTCCACAAGACGCTCTTATGCTTTTAAGTGGAAGAAGTTTACCATATGGTGTTCGCAGAAGGGTCTTAACCCCCTTGCGATACCTCTGGAATCATTACTGGAGTATCTCCTTCATTTATCCAATGCAGGACTTAAGACTAACTCAGTAAGAGTCCATTTGAGTGCTATTGCAGCTTCTTTCAAGCCTCTAAATGGACAACCTATTTCCTCCCATCCTCTTATAGCAAGATGTATGAGAGGCCTTTTTCTAACTAAGCCTCCCATTAGGCCACCACCGGTGGCATGGGACTTAAACCTGGCTCTTAGTTAGCTCATGAAGCCACCTTTTGAACCCTTAGCTACTACCTCATTGAACTTCCTTTCTTGGAAAGTTATCTTTCTCATTGCAATCACATCAGCACGTCGCATCAGTGAGTTGCAGGCACTAGTGGCTGATCCACCTTATACAAGGTTCCATCATGACAAGGTAGTCCTTAGGACTCATCCACACTTTATGCCAAAGGTGGTCTCGCCTTTTCATCTTAACCAAGTGGTCTACCTGCCTGTGTTCTTTCCAAGGCCTCATGCATCAAATGCAGAAAGGAATCTTCATACTTTGGACTGTAAAAGAACTTTAGCCTTATCTCCAGGAACAAGCAGGAATGAGTCTTCACATATGGGTATCGTCGGTACCGACTGAGCCTGCGCAGGAACGCTCCCCAGCGTCCAATCAGAAAGCCTTTGGGAGCATCCCACAGCGCCTGCGTGCTGCCTTCCCGCCTTTCCCAACTGTCTCCCCTCAGTTCTTCTTTTTCCGCGGAGCCAGCAGGTCGTGTTCCTGTCACCGCAGAAGAATTTCTTTATTTTTCTTTATTTCTTTTGTGTCGCGTCTGCCTTCTTCGACGCTCCACCGGTACCGCCGGTCTTTTTCTTTTCTTCTTGTTTAAAAAAAAAAAAGGAAATCTTTTTTCCGTTTCTTTTCTTCAGGTGCTCTTGCTTTTTGGGACAAAACCTTTTTTCCTTAACATGGAAAAACCTGCCTCAGGATTTAAGAAGTGCACAAAATGTGGCGGTAAAATTTCCGTCACCGACACCCATGACTGGTGTCTAAAATGTTTAGGTCCTGACCATTCCATCACAGATTGTATGTCCTGTTCTATGATGTCTGAAAGAGGTCGGCAGAACCAAGCTGCCAAGCTCAGTACCCTGTTTCCCTCTGATGCGGCTTCGGTGGCATCGACGTCCTCCAGGGCTGCTTCTTCCTCACATGGATCTCAGGTAACTAAACATAAATTCAGCCGGTCCTCGAAGGGTAGATCTCCTTCTAAGCATCGAGATGCCTCTGGCATTGCCCTCAAGGATTCTGCACCGGCAAAATTACCCCGGCAGGAGGCTTCGGCCTCTAAAGCATTATCGGGGTTCCAGGATGATCTCGATGGCGTGGCCTCGACAGATCATCTGGTGCCATGCTCTGGGGTACCGGTGACTTCCACCGGTACCGACTTCCAAGCATTGGCGGCGTCGATGGATCAAAGGATTCTGTCCATAGAACGCAGCCTGGCGGCTTTCCTTGTGGTATCGACGCCCGTGGTACCGCAACAGACTACCCCACCGGTACCGGCTATAGCATTGCCATCGGTACCAATTCCGGTACCGGTGGCGTCGACATCGGCATCGGTGTCTGCTATGCCGGTACTCTGTCCTCTGAAGCCCTCCGGTACCGATACCCCGGTACCGGTTATTCCTGATGCTGATCCCAGTCGGTACGGGTATCGGGCTTTGAAAGAGCATCCGGACAGACGATACTTCGATTCCTCTGAGGATTCTGAAGAGTCGGTCGATGCAGTGATGCTTCTTCCACAGGAGGAGTCCTCTCTTAAACGAAGGATGTCTCCTCCAGAGGACTTGTCTTTTCAAGACTTCATCAGGGAGGTGGCTCGGGGCCTTTCCATTACGGTGGCCCCTGAGACAGAACCCAGAGCCAAGGAGTTAGATATTTTACGAGTATCCTAAAACTCCTAAGGAGACAGCTACCTTGCCTGTTCATGAGATATTGTATGATCTCATGTTAAGGATGTGGGAAGCACCTCTGACCACCTCCCCTCATTCTCGCAGGTTGGATACCATGTATCGTGTCTCTCCTTGTCCTGGGTTCCATAAAACTCAACTTCCTCACCACTCTATTGTGGTTGAGTCTGCTATGAGAAAGATTAGACGTGCCAAAAGACATGCCTCTAATTCTCCAGGACGTGAATGTAGAACCCTGGATGCTTTTGGAAGAAGAGTCTTCCAAGCTTCCATGCTTGCTGCGAGAATTAATTCCTATAGTCTTTACATGGGAATGTTCTTAAAAGAAGTCATTGATCATTTGCAGACTTTAAGTCCTTTCATTTCTGAAGATAAAAGACAGGACTTTCTCACTTGGCTTAAGCATGCCCAAGATATCTCCAAATTCTCCATCCGTGCAGCTTTCGACTCCTTTTGAATGTGTCAGCAGAGCCTCAGCTATTGCTATAGGAGCACGTAGAATTGCTTGGCTTCAAGCATCTGATTTGGAGATCTGGGTTCAAGATGAATTGGGAAATATCCCTTGTACAGGTGAAAACCTGTTTGGCTTTTGCTTGCCAATCTTTACCAATCAGATGGATGCTTAAAACTCTGCCTTGTATAGACTATCCAAATCCACTGCTGCTCCTGCTAAGAAAAGCTTGTTCAAGAAAGCACCTTTTTCTAAAAAGGGAAGATTCTATCCTGCTTATGATCAGCGGGCATCTTCTGCAACTCAGTTCCCTACCAAACGTCAGCAATCATCCAAACAGAGCAAAGCAAAGGCTGCTAGGCCTCCACTGACCCAGCAACCTCAGCCCCCTCAGGGCCTTTGACTTTCCGCTAGAGAACTTAGCCTTCCTGATTCTGGAAGGACCAGAGCCCTCCACCATTCCAGGAAGGTTATGTCTTTTTGCTCCCAGATGGGAGCAGATTACAGCAGAGCATTGGGGACACTCCATCATAAGAGAGGGGTACAAACTTCATTTTTCAAGCTTGCCCCCTCATACAAGAGTGCACCAGTTATATTCTCCAACCTCCCTCCTCAGCCTGTTGGGGCAGGAGGTTGCCACCCTTCTCACCCAGGGGGCAATAGAGGAAGTGCCTCTTCAACAACAGGGCACAGGTTTCTACTCCCCCTATTTTCTTATTCCAAAGAAAACAGTTTGCTACAGACCTATCTTAGATCTCAGAGAATTGAACAGATTCCTAGTCAAGGAAAAATTCAAAATGATTTCTCTGGGAACTCTGCTGCCATACCTTCAGAGTCAGGATTGGCTTTGTTCTCTAGATCTCAAGGATGCGTACACCCATGTTCTCATCCATCCAACTCACAGAAGGTTCCTTCGGTTCCTTTTTCAAGAGAAGCACTATCAATACAGAGTGCTTCCTTTTGGTCTGGCCTCTGCACCAAGGGTGTTCATAAAATGTATGGCAGTGGTAGCTGCATTTCTGCGCACTCTGGGATTATTCGTCTTCCCTTATTTGGATGACTGGCCATCCGAGCTCCCACTCAGTCAGAGGCCAAGAGTTCTCTAGCCTGCACAATGAATATCCTTCAGTATTTAGGGCTGATAATAAACATCCCAAAATCCAATTTAACCCCTACTCAGTCTCTGGAGTTTATAGGGGCATTGCTGGATACCACAAAGGCAAGGGCCTATCTCCCCCAGGCCCGTTGCCTTCGCTTGGTGCAGTTAGCTTCTCAAGCAGAGTTGAAGCCTCACTTAACTGCTCGAGAGATGTTAGTTACTAGGCCACATGGCATCCACCGTGCATGTGGTCCCATATACTCGCCTTCACATGAGAGCAGCTCAGTGGACTTTATCCACCCAATGGACCCAGGCATTAGACTGCCTGTCAGACAAAATAGCAAACACAAGTCGCCTTATTTTGTCTCTCCAGTGGTGGAAGTCCCCTCAAAACCTGTTGCTGGGGTTCCCCTTTCAGCAGTCTCTACCCCAAGCGACTCTCACAACAGATGCTTCTCCAATGGGATGGGGAGCTCATCTACAAGACCTCTCCACCCAGGGCATCTGGTCCCCACAGGAGACTTGTCTACATATCAATCTCTTGGAACTCAGAGTAATCTTCCTTGCTCTGCGAGTGTTCCACACCCTGCTCAGCTGCAAGACAGTCCTTATCCACACGGACAATCAGGTAGCCATGTTCTATGTGAACAAGCAGGGTGGAACTGGCTCTCTGTCGCTTTGCAACGAAGCTTTGAGACTGTGGGCCCTCGCCAGAGAGCATCAAATTCATCTTCTGGCAGTTTATCTTCCAGGTGTTCAAAACTCTTGGGCAGACAGGCTCAGTCGAGTTCTGCTTCCACACGAGTGGTCTCTACATGTGGACCAGGTGACCAGGATTTTTCAGATCCTGGGAACCCCAGACATAGACCTCTTTGCAAGTCCGTGGAATGCCAAACTTCCCCGGTTTTGTTCCAGAACTCCGGCTCAGGGGGCTTAGGCAAGGGATGCTTTCCTCCTTCACTGGGGTCAAGACTTCCTGTATGCCTTTCCACCTATTCCTCTAATTCCCAAAACCCTGTTCAAGCTTCAGAGAGACAGAGGCCACATGATTCTCATAGCTCCACTTTGGCCACTTCAAGTGTGGTACCCTCTGCTTCTACATCTCTCTCAAGCTCCCTCCCTCGAGTTAGGGTCTGCTCCAGATCTCCTATCTCAAGCGGACGGGAAGTTATGGCATCCCAATCCCCAGTCTCTGCATCTCAGGGCTTGGTTGCTGAAGGCCTAGATCTCCAAGATCTTCATCTTTCTCAACAGGTGAAAGATGTTCTTTATGCTTCCAGAAAACCTTCCACTAGACGTTCTTATGCTTTCAAGTGGAAGAGGTTTACTATCTGGTGCGCTGGGAAGGGTCTTAACCCCCTTGCCATACCCCTGGAATCTTTGCTGGAGTATCTCCTCCATCTGTCTAATGCAGGCCTTAAAACTAATTCAATAAGGGTCCATTTGAGTGCTATTGCAGCTTCCCTTAAGCCTCTGAATGGACAACCTGTTTCCTCTCATCCTCTTGTAGCAAGGTTCATGAGAGGCCTCCTTTTAACAAAGCCTCCCATTAGACCACCTCCGGTGGCATGGGACTTGAACCTGGTTCTTGGTCAGCTTATGAAGCTGCCTTTTGAACCCTTGGCTACCACCTCCTTGAAATACCTTTCTTGGAAAGTTATCTTTCTTATTGCAATCACATCAGCACATCGTATTAGTGAATTGCAAGCACTCGTAGCTAATTCACCTTATACAAGGTTCCATCATGACAAGGTAGTCCTTAGGACTCATCCACATTTTATGCCTAACGTGGTCTCGCCCTTTCACCTTAACCAGGAGGTCTACGTACCTGTCTTTTTTCCAGGGCCTCATGCATCAAGTGCAAAGAGGAATCTTCATACCCTGGACTGTAAAAGAGCTCTGGCTTTTTATTTGCAAAGGACACAGCAACATAGAAAGTCGTCTCAGCTCTTTGTTGCCTTTGATCCTTCTCATTTGGGACTACCAGTCTCCCAAGAGAACACTATCTAACTGGATTGCCAAGTGTATTTCTTTCACCTATCAGAGTAAGAACCTTTCTCTGGAGGGCCATGTCACAGCTCACAATGTGAGAGCCATGGCAGCCTCAATGGCTCATCTGAACTCTGTGTCTATTGACGACATCTGTCGTGCAGCCATTTGGGCCTCGGTTCATACCTTCACACCCCATTACTGTTTGGACAAGGACTCCCGCCGGGATGCCTTGTTTGGTCAGGCTGTTCTCAAACACCTGTTCCATACTTAATCAACTCCTTCCTACCCACCATCCCTGATGGGATGCCAGAGATCCATGGGGGGGAAGTGGAGCCCTGTCCCAGGGACACACACACAACTTCTTGGGTCTCTCCCTGGCATCTAAAGCTAGGGAGTCCCCATATGTGAAGACTCATTCCTGCTTGTTCCTGGAGATAGCACAGTTACTTACCTGTAACAGGTGATCTCTGGGAACAGCAGGAATAAGTCTTCACAACCCACCCACCTCCTCTAGGAGTTGTATCTCTCTATCTATCTTTCCTTTACCTCTCTCTCTCTCTTTGTCTCAGCTTTAAACCCTAACTGAGGAGAGACAGTTGGGAAAGGCGGGAAGGCAGCATGCAGGCGCTGTGGGATGCTCCCAAAGGCTTTCTGATTGGACGCTAGGGAGCGTTCCCGCGCAGGCTCCGTCGGTACCGACGATACCCATATGTGAAGACTTATTCCTGCTGTTCCCAGAGATCACCTGTTACAGTTAAGTAACTGTGCTTTACTTGCAAAGAACACGGCAACATAGAAAGTCCTCTCAACTCTTTGTTGCTTTTGATCCTTCTCATTTGGGACTTCCAGTCTCCAAGAGAACACTGTCCAACTGGATTGCTCAGTGTATTTCCTTTGCCTATCAGAGTAAAAATCTTCCTCTGGAGGGCCATGTCACAGCTCACAATGTGAGAGCCATGGCAGCCTCAATGGCTTATCTGCACTCTGTGTCTATCGATGAAATTTGTCGAGCAGCCACTTGGGCCTCGGTTCATACCTTCACAGCCCATTACTGCTTGGACAAGGACTCCCGCCAGGATGCCTTGTTTGGTCAGGCTGTTCTTTAACACCTGTTCCATACCTAATCAACTCCTACCCACCATCCCTGGTTGGATGCCAGAGATCCATGGGGGGAAGTGGAGCCCTTTCACAGGGACACACAGCTTCTGGGGTCTCTCCCTGACATCTAAAGCTAGGGAATCCCCATATGTGAAGACAACATTCCTGCTTGTTCCTGGAGATAGCATAGTTACTCACCTGTAACAGGTGATCTGCGGGAACAGCAGAAATAAGTCTTCAAAACCCACCCACCTCCCCTAGGAGTTGTATCTCTCTATCCCTTTCTCTTTCCCTCTCTCTTTGTCTCAGCTTTAAACTGGAGAGAGGCAGTTGGGAAAGGTGGGAAGTTAGCATGCAGGCACTGTGGGATGCTCCCAAAAGCTTTCTAATTGGACGCTGGGGAGCGTTCCCGTGCAGGCTCCATCGGTATCGACGATACCCATATGTGAAGACTTAATTCCTGCTCTTCCCGAAGATCACCTGTTACAGGTGAGTAACTATGCTTTCTCTGTAATGTGCACTGTGTGCTCCACCGCTTTGCACAAGTTGTTGTTACCTGTAAACCGCACTGATTTTAAAGAGCGCGGTATAGAAACAGTTTAAAATAAAAAAAAATAATAATCCTATCCCGGCTGCTCCTCATCATGTGGGAAGCACACGACTCGGTCCCTATTGTCAGTAAAAGATTTGATGCCATGTATGGGGTCCAGCACGGCCCAGGGTTTTGGAAGACCCAACTTCCTTATACCTCCATGGTAGTTGAATCCGTGATGCTGAAACAGAAGAGCCCGAATTGGCACTCTTTGGTCTTGCCTGGTAGGGATTCCTGTGCCCTCGACGCCCTTGGGTGCAAGGCTTACCAGGGATCCATGCTGGTGTGCCGCATCCAGACATACCAACTGTATATGGGTATGTTCCTGCATGACCTTGCCAAGGAGCTCGGCGGTTTTTCCACGGGCCTTGGTGGGGAGCACCTTCTCAGGTTCCAGACCCTCCTGAGGTCGGTCGCAGACTGCTTGAAATACCTTTCCCACACCGCATATGACGGGTTTCCACCCGTGTGGCAGCAGCTGGCATCGGAGCCCAATGCCAGGTGTGGCTCCAGTCTTCGGACCTGGAACAGTGGGTCCAGGAGCTTCCTGGATGTCCCCTGCCTTGGCAAGCAACTGTTCGGCAAGCCCATGGAGGACAAGTCAGCCAAGATCGAGACTGAGTTCATGACTCGCACCCATCTCTCTCACAAAACCTCCTCTCTTCCACGGAAGAAGCAGCACAGCAAAAAATCTTTCTTCCAGATGAAAGGGCTCCCCTACTGGGGATACCCACCATACCCGCCTACCCCTGCGCCAACGCCCAGGTCAAGGGGGATGCTCAGGGTCTCCGGAAACCCAAGGGACCCAAGACCCACCCACCGGCACCACCCTAGCCAGCCCTGGGGTTTTGACGCCAAAAGCGTAGCCTCTTGCGCCCCCCCCCCCCCTCCCGGGGATTCTTCCTCCCATGGGAGGATTATTTATATTTTTATTATTTTATTTCCATTTCTTATATACCACGCTTTTAATCAGTGCGGTTTACAAAAGAACAATTTAAACACAATGATACAGTCAGCATTGGTTTTTTACAATGAACAGGGTAGAAAAACTTGGCGGTAAACGGGGTTAACTATATACAAAAACATGGTGGAAGGTACGGTTAGCTATGTACAATGGCATTTTGGTTAACTACATGGGAGTGGCCAATAGATATAATTGTAGTACAGTATAAATACAGTATGGGTAAAGTGTGCAGGTATGAATCATCATGATTAGCCTTTTTCCACCGGGGTCAAGTGGGCAAGGTCAACATGCGGGCTATGTTCAATCGGAGTTGCTTCGGAGTAGTAAATTAGGAACAAGTGATGTTTTAAGACCTTTCTGAATGTCGTGAGACTAGTGATGGCTCTGATTTCAGGTGGAAGAGCATTCCAGGCTCTGGGTGCAACCAGTGAGAAGGCTCTAGAGGCTGTTGATTTAGAGCATTTTGTAAGGAGTATCGGAAGGTCAATAGAGTTCAGTGCAGCAGACCTCCTGGATCTGTTTGTTGGAGTGACATGTATCATATTGCTGATAGGTGATAGGGAGGGGCTCTTTGCAGCTTTAAATGTCATGACCAGGGTTTTGTATAGGGTTCTGGCCTGGAGGGGTAGCCAGTGTAAACTCTTCAGTATTGGAGTTATGTGCTCTGAGCGTGGAGCACCTACGAGAATTCTCGCGGCTGCATTCATGGCCAGACGAAGGGGATTTAGAGTAGATTGTGGGAGACCGTGTAGTATGCTATTGGCAAAATCCAGGTGAGGTAGTACCAGGGCTTGGAAGATAGTGTGGAAATCGGAGTAGTCAAGAAGAGGTCGGGGATTACGTAGGGATCGAATCTTTTGGTAAATTGAGTAAATTGAGGATGCCTCTCCAATCTCTCTTTGCCCCCGAATGGACGGCCATTACATCTGACACCTGGGTCTTACAGGTAATCCGGGGTGGGTATCATCTTCGTCTGGACAGACTCCCTCCTCCCTTCACCCCACCGGAGCTTATTCCGCTTCCCTCGCACCAGGCTTGCTTACAGAAAGAACTGAACAACCTCCTTGGTCAGCAGGCAGTCGAAAGGGTCCCTCTACACCTCCGAGGTCAGGGGTTTTACTCCCGATACTTCCTCGTTTCGAAGAGGACGGGGGCCTGCACCCCATCCTCTGTCTCAGGAATCTGAACAAGTTTCTGGTGCGGGAGAAGTTCAAAATGCTATCACTTAGCGTCCTGCTGCCCTACCTCTGACAGGGCGATTGGCTATGCTCCTTCGATCTCATAGACGCTTACACCCACATTCCTGTCCACCCCAAGCACAGGAAGTACCTGCGTTTCAGGGTGCAAGAAGAGCACTTCCAGTACAGAGTGCTCCCCTTTGGGCTCGCATCTGCCCCGCGAGTCTTCACCAAGTGCCTATCAGTGGCCGCAGCCCACCTACGGCTGCAGAGCATTTCCGTCTACAATTACTTAGACGACTGGCTCGTTTCGGGCATATCAGCGGAGAAGGCTTGCCTTTTGGCGTTGTGCACGGTCGTCCTTCTTGAGCGTCTCGGTTTCCTGATCAACTACTCCAAATCCCACCTCAAACCAGTGCAGACCCTGGAGTTCATTGGCGCTCTTCTCGACACAGAACATGTGACGGCCTTTCTCCCTCGAGCACGTGTGGATCGGCTCTGTGCTCTGGCTGCCGAGGTCCAAGGCTGGTCTAGGGTCTCGGCGCGGGCCATGCTGCGCCTCCTGGGGCACACTGCCTTGACTGTCCATGTCATTCCCCACACTCGCATGCACATGCGAGCGGCCCAATGGTGCCTCAGAACGTAATGGGCCCAAGCCTTGGGCCGCCTCCGGGACCCCGTTTGGGTCTGTCGCAGTCTATTCGGGTCCCTAGTCTGGTGGCAGAAGCCCCAGAGCCTCCTTCGGGGCATGCCCTTCCAGACTCCACAGCATGAGCTTGTCTTGATGACGGAAGCCTTGCTGTTTGGCTGGGGAGCCCACTGTGGTCATCTTTGCACCCAGGGGCGGTGGTTACCTGAGGAGTCCCGGCAGCAGATCAACCTGCTCAAGCTTCGAGTGGTCCGGTTGGCCTTGAATGTCTTTGAGTACCATCTGAAGAGCAAGTCGGTGCTCGTGCAGACCGACCAACAGAGTCACGATGTTCTACATAAACAAGGGGGGGTGCACGGGCTCCCACCTTCTCTGTCGGGAAGCAGTCCTCCTCTTCTCCTTCGCCGTACGCAGGGGCATGACACTGAGAGCTGTCTACCTCCTGGGCCAGGACAACCTCCTCTCGGACAGACTCAGCAGGCTCCTTCACCCACACGAGTGGCGCCTGAATCCTGAGGTGGTTCTCCACCTGTTCCTCCGCTGGGGGACTCTGTCCATAGACCTGTTCGCCAGCCCGGTGAACTCGCAGCTTCCCCATTTCTGCGGGCCGATACCGCACCTGTGCAGGGTGGCCCCAGATGTGTTCCTCCTTAACTTGACCTCCAGGCTTCTGTATGAATTCCCTCCCACTCCTGTCCGTGCAAGGACCCTTCACAAGATCCAGCGCGACCGAGCCTCTGTGATTCTCTTGGCTCCTTTGTGGCCTCGACAACCTTGGTTCCCACTTCTACTCCGGCTCTCGTCGGAGCTTCCTGTCCCCCTAGGCAGTGCCCCAGGTCTGCTGATGCAGGAGGATGGATGGGTGCTTCACTCAAACTTGGTCTCACTATCCCTGAGAGCCAGGCGGCTGAACGGGTCTCTTTAGCCTCGCTGTATCTCCCAGTGGAGATTAGGACGTCGTACTCATGTCGAAGAAGGACTTAACGAGGCGGGCCTATGCCTGAAGTGGTGGCGTTTTTTGAACTGGTGCTCCAAGCTCCATATTGACCCGTTCTCCTGCTCCACCCATTGGGTTCTCCAGTATCTTCTCCACCTCTCGCAGGTGGTGCTGAAGTCCAACTCGGTCAGTGTTCACCTGAGCGCCATCTCAGTAGCCACTTCCCTGTCGAGGGTAAATCCATTTCGGGCTAGCCTCTGGTTTCCCGCTTCAAGAGGGGCCTCTTGCTTTCCAAACCCCCCATCCGGTCTCCACCGGCGGAATGGGACCTGAACGTTGTGCTCATGCAGCTGACGCGGCTGCCCTTCCAGCCGATGGCGATGTGCTCACTCTGGCACCTCTCCTGGAAGGTGGTTTTCCTGGTGGCACTGACCTCAGTGCAGCGAGTCAACAAACTTCAAGCCCTCATGGCCGAGGCCCTTTACACCAGGTTTTATAGGAACAGGGTGGTCCTTCGCACCCACCCCAATTTCCTACCGAAGGTGGTCTCTGATTTCCACCTCAATCAGGAATTGGTATTGCTGACTTTCTTACCGAGACCTCATGCCAGCCAGGTATCTGAGGTCCTGCATTCACTCGATTGCAAGAGGGCTCTCGCCTTCTACCTGCGGCACACCCAGGGTCATCGTAAGTCTGACTGGCTCTTCATTGCCTACGATCCCAACCGCCTGGGGCTGGCAGTCAGCGCACCCTCTCCATCTGGGTGGCGGACTGCATCACCTTTGCCCAGGCAAAGGCGGGCACCTTGCTGGATCATTGGGTCACCATGCACAGCGTCCGCACCAAGGCAGCATAGGTGGCTTCGCTGCGCTCCGTGCCTCTAATGGATATCTGCCGGGCTGCGACCTGGTCTTCAGCGAATACCTTCGCTTTGCACCTACTGCTTGGAGAGGGAGTCCCGCTGGGACAGCGCCTTCGGCCAGGCTGTACTCCGTAGTCTGTTCGGAGTATAAGCAACTCCTGCCCTCCGACCCTTCTTCTACGGCTACCAAGAGCTTGCCCCGAAGGCCTGAGGACTCTGGCTTCCTTCGGCCATCGGCTTCTGCTCACGGCCTTGCAGAGGCATTTTTGGATTCAGTAGCCTGTAGCTGGTAGTTCGGTAGTCTGTAGCTGGAGAGTCCCGTAAGTGAGGACTGACTTCCTGCTTGTTCCTGGAGAAAGCGTAGTTACTCATCTGTAACAGGTGTTCTCTAGGGACAGCAGGATTCAATCCTCACTACCCTCCCACCTCCCCTGAAGAGTTGCAATTTTTTTATCCTTCCCTTGCCATCTGCTTAGTAGGGCTTTGGGACCTGACTGAGCAAGATGGCACTTTTGGGCGGGAAGAAGACCATGCATGCGTGGCAGCAATACCAGAGGCTTTCTTTGAAAGCTGGGGAATTGCTCCGCTTGGTCTCCATCGGTGCTGACATCACCCATAAGTGAGGACTGATTCCTGCTTTCCCTGAAGAACACCTGTTACAGGTGAGAAACTACTCTCCACAGCCTCACGCCAATAGGGTGGAGACCATCCTGCATACTCTAGACTGTAAGAGGGTCCTGTCCTTTTACCTACAGCACACTCAGGGCCGCTGCAAAGCCTCCCAATTTTTCATCTCCTATGATGCCTGTTGGCTGGGTGAGGCAGTGACCAAGCGGATCTTGTCTACCTGGGTGGCGGACTGCATCACTCTTGCCTATGAGCAGGCCGGGCTCTAGCTGTAGCACTGTATCATGGCGCACGATGTCTGGGCCATGGCGACCTCAGTGGCTAACTTGCGCTCCGTCCCAAAGGCAGACATCTGCCGGGCCACCACCTGGTCTTAAGACCACACCTTTGCAGCTCACTACTGCCTGGAGAGGAAGTACCAGTGGGACAACACCTTCGTACTCTGTAATCTCTTTGGGGGTCTAGGTAACTTCTACCCGCCGACCCTTCCATGTTCAGGATACCGGAGTGAGGGTTCTTCCTGGGCACTGGGGGGTCCTTTCAGAGTCTTGTCCTTCGGACTCACTTGCTGCTGCTTGTGACTTGCCGTGTTTTTTTCTTCAGGTTCTCTGTAGCCTGAAGCTTGTTCCCGTAGAAAGTGTAGTTACTCACCTGTAATAGGTGTTCTCTGGGACAGCAGGAATCAGTCCTCACAACCCTCCCTCCTCCCCGTGGAGTTGCTTCTTTGTCTTTTTTGCCATCTTTAGCTATGTCATTTGACTGAGGTAGCAATTTTTTTATCCTTCCCTTGCCATCTGCTTAGTAGGGATCTGGCTTTGGGACCTGACTGAGCAAGATGGCACCCTTGGGCGGGAAGGGGACCATGCATGTGTGGTGCATCTCCCAAAGGCTTTCTTTGAAAGCTGGGGAGATGCTTTCACGTGGACTCCGTCTGTGCAGATGTCATCCATATGTGAGGATTGATTCCCGCTGTCTCCAGAGAACACCTGTTACAGGTAAGTAACTACGCTTTATGCACTTTTGCTTCAACGGGCAGCTGCTTTTCAAATTCTTTCTTTGCCTACCTTATATTGCCTTGCACTTAACTTGCCAGTACTTTAAGAATCCAGTATGTTTGTACATAGTTACAGTTTTTACCCTGTTGTTCCAAGTTTAAGTTTCCTGTTATAATGTAAGCACATCAGTGTCCTCTGATTGTGCAGCTTCTGTTACTTGTAAACCGCACTGAAAACAAATAGCGCGGTATATAAAAGATGTTAAATAAATAAATAAAATAAATGATTATTCCTGTTTTCATCATTTTGGCTCTTTTTTTTTTTTTCATTTAACTTTTTATTAAATTTGTTCCATATACAATACAAACATTTTCTTAACCCATCAATTTATATTTTTTACAACAATCCACCATCAACCTTGCTGTTCTTCCCTGATATCTATAACAACATTGCATATTATCTTATCTTGAACCCTCCCCTCCCTATTACCCCTTTCCTTTATTCGTTCTTATTATCTCTCAACCTCTCTCTCACAATCATTACTTATAGATATGTGCGTTCGCCAGCTAACTCATTGTCGATGCTTTTGTGCTCCGAACAGTTTTACTATGACCCGCACCCCTTCTCTCCTGCTTTCCATTTTTCCAACCATCTCCATACATTCTTTCATTATTCCACATTCTTACCCCCTTTCCCATAACGGAACTCTGTCAGTTGATGCATCAAACACAGCTCCACCATTCTTCTAATAAAACCTTTGCTCTGAGGTTTCCCCGACCCTGTCCAGTGTTCTATTTCGCATCTTGTGGCCACTATACAGTGATTTAGTGCCTCCCTGTCCCTCTCCGAGATATCCTCCTCCAAATGATGTAGAAGACAAACCTCCAGAGTTTTTTGTAATCTGTAGCCTGTCATTTCATAAATTATCAATAACACCTCTTCCCAATATCCCTGAATTTGTCAGCACTTCCACCACATGTGTAACATATCTCCTCTCTCCTGACAGCCTCTCCAGCACTGGTCAGATAGCCCCAACCCCGTTCTTTTTTTGACGTATCGGTGTCCAATACCACCGGTACAGTACTTTATAGGCATTTTCTTTTATTTGAGTGACTATAGATATTCCTGCTACGGTCTGTATTACCTTATCCCATTGCTGCTCATTCCACTGTACTGCTAAGTCTTCCTCCCATTTCGTCATAAAGTCTAATTTGTCCTCTCCTCCTTCCATTAGCCCTTTATAGATCTTAGACAATGCTCCTTTTTGCCCTAATTGTCCTGAGCAGAGGGCCTCAAACCACCCCCTGTTACTCCATAAGCCCCGCCATACTCTCTGTTGCCGCACAAAGTGGCTGACCTGGATATAACTGTAATAATCATTATTAGATAATCCATATAAATCCTTAATGCCCTCAAAATCCCTTATTACCTCCTTAACCACTATCTGGGAAATATGTGTTAGTCCCCGCTGTCCCCATCTGTGCAATGTATATACCCCTGTCCCCTTTCAAAACATGCCTCTGGCCCCTGTCCCCTGTATATACCCCTGGCCCCTGTCCCCTTTCAAAACAATTTTCCTATGTTTCCAAACATTCAAAATATGGACTATGAAGGGGTTAAGGGTGCTATTCGCAGGTGCTTTACTTCCCTTCCAAACCATCCTTTCTAATCCAACTCCCCTTACGAAATCTCCTTCCATCTGAAACCAATGCTTTTGTTTTTCTCTGTGCCATTCATAAAGTGTTTTCAGTTGCGCTGCTACATGTTTGTTAAAGTTGGGAACCCAAGCCCCCTCCCCTCTTGCTCTTTGCAGGACTGACATAGCAACTCTAGGACTTCTATTTTGCCAAATAAATCTATTAATGCTCTTTTGTAAGTACTTTAACTTTGGACGGGGCACCAATATCGGTAATGTTTGGAATAGAAACAAAAATTGGGGTAGGAGCATCACCATAAGTATCCCCACCCAGCCAGCAAACTTTCTACTTGCCCAAATAACTTTATATAGTTCAGCTCATACAATGCCTGCAGCCTATTGCTTATTCGGATCCCTAGGTACCTAATTCACCCCCTTGGCCCATCTAAATGGATACTTCTTTCGTAACAGCACCTGCTCTTCCTCTTTTAAGGACAAATTCAGAATTTCAGATTTTGTCCAATTTATAGTGAATCCTGACAGTCTCCCATATTCTTCTAGTTCCCACATTAATATAGGTATAGAGTATCTCGGTCTGGTTACACTCAATATGATATCATCTGCAAACAGGGATATTCTATACTCTGTCCTACCTACCATTATACCCTTCAAGTCCTCCCTTTCTCTCACCCTCTTTGCAAACGATTCCACTGATATCTTGAATAGAAGGGGTGACAGCGGACATCCTTGCCTCGTCCCTCTCCCCTGCTCAAACAATGCTGAGTATGCTCTGTTCACCCGAACACAGGTTTTCGGGTCCCAGTGCAATGCTTTTACCCACCCCAGGAACTCTCCTCCCAACCTCCATTCTGTTCATTACCTGAAATAGAAAAGGCCAGGACATCTGGTTGAACGCCTTTTCCGCATCTAAAGATATTAATTGTCTCCTTTTTACTTTGCCCCACTGACCATATACACACCACCTGCCTCCCTGGAATAAAGCCCGCTTGGTTTTGGTGGATCAGTTTACCGATTACCCTATTTAAACGTGTAGCTAGTATTTTAGCCAATAGGTTAGCATCTAAGTTGAGCAGTGAGATTGCTCTATACGAGGAGCATTCTTGCTGATCTTTACCTTCTTTATGTATTACTGTAATCCCAGCCCATCCCATAGTAGCTGCTAATATCCCCCCTCCTTTGGTAAATTGAACAGCCTCAACAATGGTGCAGTTAACAGCTCACTGAATTTTCTGTAAAACCTGACTGTAAGCCCATCTAACCCTGGGGCATCTACTTTTAACTGTTTGGCTTGCATGACTTCCTCTGTCCTAATGGCTTTATTTAACTGTTTTTGTTTCTACTCCTCCAATGTTGGTAACTTTATCGAGTTTAAATAACTCTGTATTCCTTATCGTCACTCCAGTCCAGTCCCTTTACTTCTGGGTTATGCAACCCTTCCAGCAGCTTGGAGGCTGAGCCCAACCTTTTTGGGGATGGTGCGGTATAAATACCACTGGTACCACCCACAGAGCCCAGTATTCTCAGCCTCCAAGCAGCTGGAGGTTTCCGTAAGCCTAGGGCTTACTGGAGTCCTCTATTTACTTGATTTATTTAATTTTTTTTGTCTAATTGATTTACTTTATTTCGTTTACTTTCTTATCTATTCTTTGGCTCCGGTGCTTCTAGGTGCTGTGCCTTTTATTTTCTCCTTCCCTCCTCCCCCCCCCCCCCTTTTCAGGCCGAGAATTGGAGGTGGTTTACCTGCAGCAGCGAGGAGGACCGGAGAGATCTCCTCTCGCTGCTTGTCTTGCCGGTTCCTTGGCACTCTCCCCCGGAGACCTGCCCTGCCTCGCGCCGAAGCCCTCCTGGTGGCTGAGCGCTTGAGGCAGCGCTGCGACTTTCTTCATTCCTCCGGCCCCGTCCCAGAGCAGAGGGGTGCGGTGGCGAGCTCCGGAGCCCCGAAGCCAGCGCTGACTCAAGCGGCGGCGTTCAAATCGGAGCGGAGTGCAGATTCCAGCGCCGTCTCATTCGGCGGCGTTTAAATTCGGAGCGCAGTGCAGATTCCCGGTCCTCCGTTTAGGACTCCAAGTGGTTGCGGTCTACCACATGTTGAGCCAACGGAGAGTGATCTCTGAGTCGGGCCTGAGCAACTCCGCGGAAGGAGCAACTTAAACAGCAAGTACTGGAAGCTAAATAGCTGTTTTTTTGGTTTTTGTTTTAGTTTATTTAATTTCTTTAATTTTTAACTTAGAGATGCTTGAGCTGCATATAGCTCTTGATAATATCTTTTAAAGGGTTCCCGAATATCCTCATCTTTATGCACTAATTTCCCTTCCCTGTCCCTAATTTTCAATATTTGTGATCTCAATTTCTTTTGTTTCAATTTCTGTGCCATATATCGTCCTGCTTTTTCCCCCTTCAAAAAAATCTTGTTTCAATAATTGCATATGGTACCATATAACTTCCGCTTGCATAGCATTTATCTGCGCTCTTACCGCCAACACTTGGCCTCGATATGTCCCTTTTCTATCCTGCGCATCTAATGCTTCTAGTTCCATTAATCTTTCTCTCAAGTCCCTCTCTCTCCCCTCCCTCTCCCTCCTTTTACGTGCACCCCCATTTAATGAGTGTTCCCCTCACTACTGCCTTATATCCATCCCAAACTCCCCCCCAGGCCACCTCGCCATTATCGTTCCATCTGAAATATTCCACTGTCTACCTTTCTATCTCCCCTCTGACCCTCTCGTCCTCCAGTAGGGATTCATTCAACCTCCAAAACTTAGTTCCTCCTCCTTCCCCTTCCACTGTCAGCCTTACCTCCACTAATGCATGGTCTGACCATGTTATAGGATCCATTTCCGCCCTCTTGACCCTGCCCGCCAGCTCCTTTGTTACCCAAATGGCATCTATCCTAGAGTGTGAGCCATGCACAGGGGAAAAATATGAATACTGCCTTTTCTTGGGATAATGAAATCGCCATGCATCTATCAAGCAGTGCTGTGTTACGAAATTTCGGTATTTACTCCTATCCGCTCTTTTGCCCTCTCTTTTCCCCGTTGCATCTCTGGCCGGATTCCACGGTAGGTTAAAATCACCCCCACAGATGATTTTTCCATTCCCTAATTGCCCCATCGCGTTGTCTAGTTTTGTCCAAAATTCTCTTTGCCCTCCTGTTGGTGCATATACATCTATTATACAGTACCATTCATTCCCTATTTTTAGATGTCGCAGTAGATATCTCTCCTCTTTATCTCTGTCTGTCCCTCCACAAGTTTGGAGGCTATGAAGACTGCCACCCCTCCCTTCTTTTTTTTCACTGTGTTTGATGCATACAGACACGTCCCATATCCCTTAAGCTTAACCATGTGTTCTGTTCCCCATGTTAGATGCGTTTCCTGTATGAGCACTAGCGATGCTTTTTGACGTGTTATTTTCTTATAGAGTTTCTGCCGTTTAATTGACAAATTAAGCCCTTTAACATTTAATGTTACTATTTTTAACTTGCCTGTAGAATTTTTTTTATTTTCCTTTCCTTCTTTGTCCCGCCTCTTCTCCCATCCCTTCCCCTCCCCTTTTCTCCTCAAGGGAGACTTGACTTCCATTTTAGGTAACTATCTATCGGATCTCAGCCTGCCCCTTCCTCTCTATCCACCATCCCCCCCATCCGCCCCCACACTCGTCATCCACCCCCACACTCGCCATCCCAACTCACTCCTCCTCCTCCACCTCACCTCTTTCTTGCCACCCCCCCAAACCCCTTGCCCCCTTCACTCTACCCCCTCTTGCTGTCTCTCCCCCTCTTGCTCTGTTATCGCCATTTCTCAAAATCAGAACCCTCTTCTCCCTCCCTTCCCTCTCCTACCTCTTGTCCAACCCCCCTCTGCCCCTGTATTCTCCCATCCTTCTCCCCTTACCTCCCCATACCTCCCCCCCTTCTGAACCACCCTTTCGTAAGAAACATTAATCCACAACCCACAACCCCTCCCTTATGAAATACCCTCTGTCACAAGTGTATAAATTGTCGACCTCTTCAGCCTGCTTCCTTCTCCACCATTTTTCCTCTTTGGCTGCCTTTAGCAAGTCTCGCCAGCCTCCTGTCACCTTCTGATGATCTATGCCACCTCAGGCTTTCCGCCCTAGTTGTAATTGTTCTGTTGTCAGTTGACTTAGCTGGACCTCCTACATCCTCCGGAAGGTTGGTTAATCCCAAATCCCTAAGCGCTTGCCGTGCTTCCTTGCTTGTCTTCACTCTCCTCGACCTCCCTTGCACTGTAATCAGTAGTCCAAAAGGATACATCTATTTATATCGCATGTCCACCCTCCTCAAATACACCACGACTTCTTTCATCACTCTTCTACGTTGTAGCGTACCCTGGGATAAATGCTGAAATAGTTCCAGATCGTGTTCTTCCCACTTGAAATGTCTCAATTTCCGGGCTGCGCCCAGAAGTCTTTCTTTCATTTTATAAGAGTTCAAACATACCACAATGTCTCTCGTTCTATTATCTCTTACAGGCCCCAATCCTCAATGAGCTCGCTCTAGTTGTATAGGGTCCCCTTATCCCCCCTCCTCTGGGGCTGCAGCTTTTAAGAGCACTCTGAAGACTTGTAAAATAACTTCATCACAATTCTTATTTATTTATTTATTTAGTATACATTTGTATACCGCTACTTCCAGCGATCAGCAGCGGTTTTGATTACAGATTGGAAATTGTCAAATCATGACAGGAAATCTTTGAGGTATAAACACATTGATTAGACAGGAAAGCACAGCACACAGAGAACTATTTTTTACAGGGAACATGGGCTATGGAGGGTTAAGTAGCTTGCCCAAGACCACAAGGAGCACCTGTGGGACTAGAAACCCCAGTCCTTCCGGCCCAAGATTGCTGTCCTCTAGTGGGATTTGAACCCCCGACCTTCCGGCCCGAAGTACCTTGCCCCAACCACTAGGCCACTCCACTCCACTCCATTCTTATACTTGGGATCCTCTGGGATACCTCACACCCTGATGTTGCATCTTCTGGAGCGGTCTTCCAAATCCTTTGCTTTTACCTTCAGCTCCTCTTGGGCCTGCTTTAGTTCTTCCTATCCTTTTTGTATGTTTTCCATTACTTCCCCTTGTTGTTCCAACTGATTCTCTGTTTCTTCCACCCAATCTCCTAGATCTGTTATATCTTGTCTGAGTATTTGTAATGTCTCTCTTAACTCATTTTTTACTCCGCTAATTTCCACCTTGAGTTCTTCTTTCAGTTCTGTAAGCCACTTTTTGATCATGTCGGCCATTCCTGGACTCTCCTCTTTCCTCATCTCCTCCTCCTGCGCCAGCACTCTCTCTTCCACCTTTTTACCTTCCTTCTCTCCCTCCTTCTCTCCGCGTGTTGGCACGCATGTTGATCTGAATTCCGCCAATTTTTTCTTTGCTGACAGCTCTCTTTTTGATTTATCCATTTGTTCATTTTGTTCCTCTAGGCATACAATGATTGCGGTGAAGAGACTCTGCTGCTCTCTCCCTCCCAGTGTAGGGCTCTTTCTGGTTTATCCTCCTGATCTCTCTTTTGGGGGCACTGCGTTCGTTCCGCTGTATTGTAGCTGTAAAGTTATTTTATAATTTTATGCTCTGTATTTATTAATTATTTATGTCGGATCCTCTTGATTTGTCCCCTCAGCTTTAGGCAGTCTTGATGTTCCTTTTTCTGCTAATCCTCCCTCTATTTTCACCTTACTGCTCTGGCTCTTACTTGTATTTCGTTCGTGGATGCAAATTTCTCCCTTCGTTTCAGATCCACCTTCTCCTTCACACTCTCCGAGATTTCACCGCTGCTGCACTGCTACCTGCTTGTTATTACACCACCATCTTCTCTCCCAGCCTGTTCTGTCCTTCCCGCTCTCTTTGATGCTCCTCCGATCGCCTCTCTCATTGGCCACTTGTCACTCCGATCGGGCCCCGTTCTGCACCCGATCCGGCTGCTCAGCCCCGATTCACCATGCACACTGTCTCCTTCACGCTCCTACCGAGCCGATGCTCAGTTTCTGCAGCCCCGACGCATCTCGATCCTCCTGCTTCTTGCTGCTCAGATCCTCCACTGCTTTCAGATACGTGTTAACCCGATCGTGCCTCGCTCACCGGTTGTCCAGCACATCGGGTGAATGCCTCAGCCCACTCTGCCTCCTTTTGCTCTCTGGGGCTTCCTCCTCTAGTTTCCCCACATTTTGCTCTTTTTTTGGGGTGCTACCCCCTGCTCTGGCAGGTCTTGATTGTGGAGCTTGATCGCTACTCCACCATTCGCTCCGATGACATCACCGGAAGTCTCTCTTACCATTTTCTAAAGGATTTTCTTTTAGCTATAACAGCTGCTCTGACTTCATCTTTAAGCCATGCTGGCTGTCGTTTTGGCTTTTCTTCCACTTAGTCGGGGGCAGCTGCTTTGGAAGATGCTCTGTATGATTTGATTAGGGTCTCAACCGTGAACATGGATCCCGAGCATCTCCTGCATGTTACCCCCAGCCTATGTTTATTACACGAGTTCTTTGTAATTGTTCTGTTCTTGAGTTACACTGTAAACCACTTTGATTCTAAAGATAAAGCGCTATAAAAAACTTGTTAAATAAATAAATGGCGCAGAGGTTGTGGCGTTATGTCTTCAGGTGTGAAATTGGTTGGCAGATATGGCTTTGAGGACGCATCAGCATAGACTTCCCTTTTAGAGGAAAATTGCTTTTAGGGGAGGACTTGGAAAAGTTGGTGAAGGACCTTGGATGACTCCTAAGTTTCTTAGGCTTCTGGTGGGTGTGGCAGTTTCTCCAAATGGGTTAGTTTTCTGCATATCATGACAGTTGTGAACCTCACTTCTAAGCCAGGGCATGGGGAGTATGATCTCAGTCTCTCAAATTTACTGCTAAGGCTCGGTGTAGTACTTGCATCATGCCAAAGAAAGATTCCTGCTGGAGTTCAAACCTTGCCCAGCGGCCCTTCCGCTGTGTCACTGGCAGGGATGTTGAAAAGAATCGGACCAAGGACAGATCCCTGGGGCACACCACTGGTAACTCCTCCTCGGAGTGAGCTCCATTTACCTGTACTCTTTGTCGCCTCCCTGCCTACACCTTCTGTGTTGTCTATCTTGACTAGATTGTAAGCTCTGATGAGCAGGGACTCTCTCTTACATGTCTGTGCAGCGCTGCGTACGACTTGTAGCGCTATACAAATGCTCAGTAGTAGTAATTCATAAGATGTACGAGGGGGTACCCAAAAAAAACAGGAATTATTTTTTAAAAGCTATTTATTTTAAATTCTTTACAAAACAACCTTATCCCCTTCAAAATACTCTCCATTACAACTGATGCATTTGTCCCACCGGTGCTTCCACTGTTCAAAACATTTTTTGTAGTCATCTTTAGAAACGGCTGACAGCTCCTCCCTCCTTTTTTTCTTGACTTCTTCAGTGTTGTCAAATCGGTGTCCTTTCATGCCCCTTTTCATGCGTGGAAATAAGAAAAAGTCGCACGGAGCCATGTCAGGCGAGTAAGGTGCGTGGGGCAGCGGAACCATGCCATTTTTAGCCAAAAACTGTCTAACAGAGATGGCTGTGTGTGCAGGTGTGTTGTCGTGGTGGAAGAACCAGTCTCCTGTCTGCCACAAATCGGGTCTTTTTTGATGAACACTGTTGCGCAATCTTCTTAAAACTTCCAAATAAAAGGTTTGATTGACGATCTGACCTGGGGGAACAAACTCTGAATGAACTACCCCCTTGGCATCAAAAAAAGCAAATCAGCATTGTTTTGATGTTTGATTTGACTTGACTTGACATTTTTTTTGACGGGGTGACGATGACGTCTTCCATTGGCTTGCTTTGTTTCTGGGTCGTAACCATAGCACCATGACTCATCACCTGTAATGACCTTTGACAGAAAATCTGGATCAGTTTCAAGCTGTTGTTTCAAAACACGACATGTTTCAACTCGATGTTCCTTTTGATTGTCAGAACCCAAGATACAAACTTGGCAGCAACCCTTTTCATTCCCAAATCTTCCGTTAAAATTCGCTGAACCGAGCTCCAAGATAACCCACTAATCTCTGACAGTTGATCAATTGTCTGTCGACGGTCTGTGAGCACAAGCTCTCTAATTTTTTCAATATTTTCGTCGATTCGGGCAGTTGATGGACGCCCAGAACGAGATTTGTCATCAATCGACATGTCGCCATTTTTAAAACCGAGCAAACCACTGGTACACTTGACTTTTTCCCATAGCGTCATCTTGATAAGCTGTTTTCAACATTAAAACAGTTTCAGCAGCATTTTTACCGAGTAGAAAACAAAATTTCACAGCTGCACGTTGTTCACTTAAACTTGTCATCATAAAAAAAGAAACAAGAACAAAACGGCGCTAGCAAAAACAATCACTGCAGATGAACAGAACAAGCCAGGTCGACAACACAGGCGGCACTGAACTGACAATGAGTTGCACTATACACGCCTAGCGGCAGAAGTGCGTACTACACAAGCTCTGCCCACGGCAGTGTTATTCCTGTTTTTTTGGGGTACCCCCTCGTAAAATATATGGGTAGTTTGTGAAGATGTGCTTGGAAATTCTTCTTTATCAAGCCTGTGGCACCCAACACAATGGGAAATACTTATCTTTTTGCTATATTTTCTTGGTCTCTGACTGCATTTCCTGTATTTCAGGATCTTCTGCCTCTCCACATGATTCACAGAGTAGTTGCTTGGAACGGACACCTCTATTATCAATGCCATTTCTGGTGTGTTTCTCCTTAACTACTATATCCGGCTTTCTCACATCCAACTTTTTATTAGTCAGATTGGGAGTATCATAACCTTCTCATTCTCTGTAATTTTCTTAGGGTCATGATCACTGTGCTTTTCGGGCACAGTGATGATGTAGTGCTTACAGAGTTTCCAATGGATGAGGCGCCCCACTTATGTCTTTCTGTATAGAAATTTTCTGCCATCAGAACTTCATAGCCAGCTGTGTGGTGAGTCACCGTTTCCAAGTCTTTCTTACAGATTTGGCATAATGTCTGTGTGGCCAGTTTTTTTTTCAGTGCTTTCTGTAAACGATCTCATCCGCAAGCCGCTGTCCTGGACGGCAACTATCAACCTTTCATCCTTTGGTTTCACTTCATTCCTACTTAACCATTCATGTGTGTGTCTGTTCTTGATCAACAAAGTGTTCCTGGAGTAATGCACTGTATTTGTGCATCTGCCACTTGTTTTTCCTTGTTTGTTCATCTAATTCCTTGACGAGATTTTTCGCTTGTTTTGCAAAATCTCTTATTTTCTTCCCTGTACATGCTTGTGGATTTTCACTCTTCTAGTTGTTGGAACACTTGTCTAGGTTTGATGATGAAGACAGATTCTGGATATTTACTCACAGCACCTTTTGCATATTTTGGATTTGAAGATGCAGTTAAGTAGGCCTGGAGGCCTATGATTGCTTACATATGCAGAGCTATCTATCTCTGAGTCCTAGCCCTCCCTCCTTCAGCTCTAGGTATGTACAGTCTTGGCATACACTGATTCTTGTAAATCACTTCATGGACATGGAAGAGTTTTTGTTCACACATCCAGTTTATCTCCAGGAACAAGCAGGAATGAGTCCTCACATATGGGTACGTCGGTACCGACGGAGCCTGCGCGGGAACGCTCCCCAGCTTCCCAGAAGGAAAGCTTTTGGGAGCATCCCACAGCGCCTGCGCGCTGCCTTCCCGCCTTTCCTAACCAACTCTCCTCAGTTCTTCTTTTCCGCGGAGCCAGCAGGTCGTGTTCCTGTCACCGCTGAAGAAGTTCTTTATTTTAATTTATTTCTTTGGTCGCGTGTCTGCCTTCCCCGACGCCGGACCGGTACCACCGGTCTTTTCTTTTAAAAAAAAAAAACAAACCACTTTTTTTTTTTCCTCACTTGGTGTATTTTTCTTCTTAGGCCTCCAGGCCCACAAGAAATTTTTCCCTCATGGAAAAACCAGCCTCCGGGTTCAAAAAATACACTAAGTGTAGCGGTACAATTTCTGTTATAGATACCCATGAATGGTGTCTTAAATGTTTGGGTCCTGAACACTCCATTCTGGATTGCCAGTCCTGCTCCCTAATGTCTAAACGAGGGTTACAGAACTGAGCAGCCAAGCTCCATGTGCTGTTTCCCACGGATGCACCGGCGGTGGCATCGACATCTTCCAGGTCTTCCTCTCCTGATGGGTCTCAGGTAACCAAACATAATCCTAGCAGGTCCTTGAAGGGCAAATCTCGAGATGCCTCCGGGCTTGCCCTCGAGGATCCTGCCCCAGCCAAACAACCCCGGCGGGAAGCTCCGGCTTCCAAAGCTCCTCCTATGGGGTTACAGGTTGACATCGATGGCACGGCCTCGACCGATCACCTGTTAGACTGCTCTGGGGTACCGGCACCTTCTCCTGGTACCGACATCCAGGCAGTCGTGGCGTCCATGGATCACACTGTTCAATCCATGCAGCAGGCTATAATGGCTTTTATTAACGCTGCGACGCCGACGGTACCGCAACGAGTTCCGTTGTCGGTACCGGCGCCGGTACCGGTACCGACTGCATCGACATCGGCCAGGATACCGACTCCGGTTCCTTGTCCAGGGCTATTTCTCGGTACCGATCCGGTACTGGGGACGCCCGATGTCGGTACCGATCGATACGCGTATCGATCGTTGGAAGGTGACAGACGATACTTCGATTCCTCTGATGATTTTGATTCATCAGATGAGTCTCCTGAAGTATCCATTACCCTTCCTGAGGAGCCTACTTCTCCAAAAAGGAGAATGTCTCCTCCAGAGGATTTGTCCTTTTCAAGACTTCATAATAGAAGTGGCTAAACGACTCTCTATTTCAGTAACCTCTGAAACAGAGCCTAGAGCAAAAAAATTAGATATTTTATTAGGATACTCTAAGGCTCCCAGAGAGGCAGTCACCTTGCCAATTCATGAAATTCTTCATGAACATATGATTGACTTATGGGAGACTCCTCTCACCCTTTCTCCTCATTCTCGCAGATTGGACACTATGTACCGTGTCCCTCCTTGTCCTGGATTTCAGAAAACTCAGCTTCCTCACCACTCCATTGTGGTGCAGTCAGCTATGAAAAGGATAAAGAGTACCAAAAGACACTCTTCTGCTCCTCCAGGAAGAGAATGCAGGACCTTTGATGCTTTTGGTAGGAAAATCTTCCAAGCCAGCATGCTTATTGCCAGAATCAACTCATATAGCCTTTATATGGGTATGTTTCTAAAGGAAGTTGCACAAAAGCTGCACAACCTACTCCCTTTTATTCCAGAGGATAAAAGGGATGAGTTCCTCCTTTGGCTTAAGCATACTCAAGACATTTCAAAGTTTTCCAACAGGGCAGCCTTTGACTCCTTTGAAGGTGCCAGCAGAGCTTCAGGCATTGCCATAGCTGCTCGCAGAATTGCTTGGCTCCAGGCTTCTGATCTAGAGCCCTGGGTTCAGGATGGCTTAGGAAATCTGCCCTGTACGGGTGAAAATCTCTTTGGCAAAGAGTGGCAAATAAAAGCCACTCAAATGGATGCAGAGAATTCTGCTCTGGATAGACTTTCCAAGTCAACCTCCATTCCAGCCAAGAAAAAATCTTTCAAAAAGTCTTTTTACAAAAAGAGCAGATTTCCTTCCACTTCTGGCCAACAATCTTCTACAGGTCGCTTTGCTACTAAGCGTCAGCAACCTAAACAGGCCAGGCCTAAACCTGCAGGGGCTGCTACAACCCAGCAGTCCCAACCCCCTCAGGGTTTTTGACTTGATACTAGAGAACTTAACCTTTCTGGCTCTACAACAGCCAGAACCTCTCACCATTCCAGGAAGGTTAGCTCATTTTGCTCCCAGATGGGAGAAAATCACATCAGAGCAATGGACCCTCTCCATCATAAGAGAGGGCTACAAACTTCATTTCTCAGACCTTCCTCCCTACACCATGGTGAGACACTTCAATTCTCCCACATCTCTCCTCGACCTTCTGGATCAGGAGGTGACTACCCTTCTGGCCCAGAGGGCCATAGAAGAAGTTCCTCTTCTTCAACAGGGGTCAGGGTTTTACTCCCCCTATTTTCTCATTCCAAAGAAAACAGGGGGATACAGACCCATTCTAAATCTCAGAGAATTGAACAAATTCCTATGCAAGGAGAAGTTCAAGATGCTTTTTCTAGGCACTCTTCTTCCATACCTGCAGAGTGTGGTGAGGAAACCACGGCTGATTATAGAAATGCACAGGAAAAAGGGTCCTGTCACTTTAATTCAGGTTGTGTCAAAGGTTTCCCCAGTAACCAGGAGTCTGTGACTCAGAAGCTAGTCATCCCTAAGCCCCGCCCACAGCAGCACGTCAGAGAGAAGCTTGTCCCTAGTCACATGTGCTGGGAGCAGGGTGTGCCTCAAAGAGAAGGAAAGTTTTTAAAAAGCTGATTCACAGAACAGAAGTTAGTTCACGAGGTTCACGGAGTTCACGAGGTTCAAAGAGTTCAGAAGAGGGGCCAACACGGAGTCCAGGAGGCAGAGCAAGTAAGAGAGTGTTTGCAGAGCCTGAGAGACAGAGTGTGAGAAATACTATTTGCTGTGAAGAGGAGATTGATGAGAGATTGCCAGACACAGCTGGGAATGAGAGGCTGGTGTCAGCAAACGGAAGGTCTGCACTTGAAGAAAAGCATGACTGGTTTGCAGGACGGAGGGAATCCCTAAATACCTCAGAACCAAGGCAAGTCTGTCCTTCTCAATGCCTACAGAGGAAAAGCCCCAGAGAATTACCCATAGGAGAGAAAGCTAAGTTTAAGCATAGCCAGAGTCCCAGGGAAAGAGAGACAGCTGGTCTAATCAGCACGTAGCTCAGCTAACAGACGAGTTGCTGCAGAAGCAGACTTTACTGAGAAGGCTAAGTGATTTAATAAAGAAGGAAAATACTCAGCTCTCTGTGCAGATACCTTATGCCATAAGTGAGGGTGATAGAGAGGAAGAAATGGACACAACGAATGTGGATAATAGCATTATGGATTGTCAGTGTACTATGTGTTTTACCTCTGACGGTGAAGAATCCTAGAAAAGCCATTATAGCTGTGCCATGCTTAGGAAGCACGTTAATTTGTGAAGACGTCACAAACTGCAAGAAACAGCTGACTGTGCTGACAAAGTGAAAAGCTAAGTTACATGTTTAAGGAACATTTAAAAGTTTTGTTTGGACAACAAGAAGTTGTTCCTGTCTAAGAAGAAAGCATTTATCTGTTTAAAGTTCTGAAAGTGCCAATTTGATTTCTCAAGCAAAGTGATGCCTATTTCTGTTGGAAGTTATATTGCAAAGCATAATTTGTTCCTGTTGTTTTGAAGCAGTACCGTGGATTAAAAATCCTTTCCATACTTTATGCCTCACGCCTCCTGTGTATGAAGAAACCCTGATTACATTAAAAGAAATATTCTCTGTCTTGTGCCTAAACCCTCGGATCGCAACTCCTTTGCTTTAGGATAAACTACGATTCCCATCAGCCCTTCTGGCAGCCATTACAGGGAGTCTTGTCTTAAGGCTAAAAGGCGACCTCACCTGCTGCCAGTCATCTACCTGGCCAGGAGGGGGCGACAAGAGTCAGGATTGGCTTTGTTCTCTAGATCTCCAGGATGCGTACACCCATGTCCTTATCCATCCATCTCACAGAAAATTCCTACGTTTTCTGTTCCAGGGAAAACATTACCAATACAGAGTGCTTCCTTTCGGTCTAGCCTCTGCTCCAAGAGTGTTCACCAAATGCATGGCAATAGTTGCTGCATTTCTACGCACTCTGGGAATATTTGTCTTCCCATATCTGGACGACTGGCTCATCCGAGCTCCAACCCAGTCGGAGGCTCAGATCTCCCTGAACCGCACCAGGCGCATTCTGCAATACCTGGGACTTGTGGTAAACCTCCCAAAGTCCAAGCTCACCCCTACTCAGTCACTGGAATTCATAGGGGCCTGGTTGGACACCACTTCTGCAAGGGCCTACCTTCCTCAGGCCCGTTGTCAACGTCTAGTGCAGTTAGCCTCCCAGATTCAGTCAAAGAGCCACAACTGCCAGGGAGATGCTACAGCTGCTAGGCCATATGGCTTCCACAGTACATGTGGTGCCCTATGCTCGCCTACACATGAGAGCAGCTCAATGGACTTTGTCCACCCAGTGGACTCAAGCTTCAGGAGCTCTCTCAGACCAAATAGCAACCTCCAAACGTCTCTTTTGGTCTCTCCAATGGTGGATGTCCACTCAAAATCTGTTGCTGGGGTCCCCCTTCAAACCTTTGTTACCCCAAGCAACCCTCACAACAGATGCCTCCCAAACAGGTTGGGGAGCTCATCTACAAGACCTCTCCACCCAAGGCACTTGGTCCCCACAGGAGACCTCTCTTCATATCAACCACTTGGAACTTCGAGCAGTGTTCCTAGCTCTCAAGGTCTTTCATACCCTCCTCAGCTCCAAGACAGTCCTCATTCATACAGACAATCAATTAGCCATAACAAGCAACAAGTAAACAAGCAAGGAGGAACTGGCTCTCTGTCGCTTTGCAACGAAGCTCTAAGATTATGGGCCTTTGCCAGAGAGCATCAAATCCATCTCCTGGCAGTATACCTCCCAGGAATCCAAAACTCTTGGGCAGACAGACTCAGTCGAGTTCTGCTTCCACACGAATGGTCCCTGCACATGGATCAGGTACTCCGAATCTTCCAAGAATGGGGAACCCCGGACATAGACCTCTTTGCAAGTCCGTGGAATGCCAAACTTCCCCGGTTCTGTTTCAGAATTCTGTGTCAGGGAGTTCAGGCCAAGGATGCCTTCCTCCTTCATTGGGGTCAAGGCTTCCTGTATGCCTTTCCACCCATTCCTTTGATTCCCAAGACTCTGTTCAAACTCCAGAGGGATCAAGGATCTATGATCCTCATAGCTCCACGCTGGCCACGCCAAGTGTGGTACCCTCTACTTCTGCATCTCTCCCAAGCCCCCTCCCTGGACTTGGGAGCTGCGCCAGACCTTCTGTCCCAGGAGGAAGGGACTTTGTGGCATCCAAACCCCAAGTCCCTTCACCTCAGAGCTTGGTTACTGAAGGCCTAGACCTTCAAGACTTCAATCTTTCTCAGCAAGTGAAGGATATTCTCCATGCTTCCAGAAAACCATCCACTAGGCGTTCCTATGCTTTTAAGTGGAAAAGATTTTCCATTTGGTGTGCTCAAAAGGGTCTTGACCCTCTGGCACTTCCTGTGAATTCTCTATTGGAATATCTCCTGCATCTCTCCAATGCAGGCCTTAAAACGAATTCAGTAAGGGTCCATTTGAGTGCTATTGCAGCATCCCTTAAGCCTCTCAATGGACAACCTATTTCCTCTCATCCTCTTATTGCAAGATTCATGAGAGGCCTAACTTTAACTAAACCTCCCATTCGACCTCCTCCGGTGGCATGGGACTTAAACTTGGTTCTTGGTCAGCTCATGAAGCCACCTTTTGAACCCTTAGCCACTACCTCCTTGAAATTTCTTTCCTGGAAGGTTATTTTCCTTATTGCAATCACTTCTGCTCGCCGCATCAGTGAACTGCAGGCCTTAGTGGCTAATCCACCTTATACAAGGTTCCATCATGATAAGGTAGTCCTTAGGACAAATCCTCACTTTATGCCTAAAGTGGTCTCACCTTTTCATCTTAATCAAGAGGTATATTTACCTGTCTTTTTTCCAGTTCCTCATGTATCCAGTGCAGAGAGGAACCTTCATACTCCAGATTATAAAAGAGCTCTTGCTTTTTACTTACACAGGACACAGCAACATAGAAAGTCTTCCCAGCTTTTTGTTGCTTTTGATCCTTCTCATTTAGGACTTCCAGTCTCTAAAAGAACACTGTCCAATTGGATTGCTCAGTGTATTTCTTTTGCTTACCAGAGTAAGAACCTTTCTCTGGATGGCCATGTCACAGCTCACAATGTGAGGGCCATGGCCACCTCTATGGCTCATCTTCATTCTGTGTCCATGGACCAGATCTGTCGAGCAGCCACCTGGGCCTCGGTTTATACCTTCACAGCCCATTACTGTTTGGACAAGGACTCCCGCCGGGATGCCTTGTTTGGTCAGGCTGTCCTCAGACACCTGTTCCATTCTTGAACAACTCCTGCCCTCCTTCCCTGAATGGATGCCTGAGATCCATAGGAAGACGAGGAACCCTTCAGGGTCTCATACCCTGGTGATCTCCCAGGCATCTTAGCTAGGGAGTCCCCATATGTGAGGACTCATTCCTGCTTGTTCCTGGAGATAGCACAGTTACTTACCTGTAACAAGTGATCTCTGGGAACAGCAGGAATTAGTCCTCACAACCCTCCCACCTCCCCTAGGAGTTGTATCTCTCTCTGTCTTTCCTTTCCTCTCTCTCTCTATTGTCTCAGCTTTAAACTTGAACTGAGGAGAGTTGGTTAGGAAAGGCGGGAAGGCAGCGCGCAGGCGCTGTGGGATGCTCCCAAAAGCTTTCCTTCTGGGAAGCTGGGGAGCGTTCCTGCGCAGGCTCCGTCGGTACCGACGTACCCATATGTGAGGACTAATTCCTGCTGTTCCCAGAGATCACCTGTTACAGGTAAGTAACTGTGCTTTCAGGAACTTTGAGGCCAGTCAACAGCCCCAAAGTTGTATGAAAGTACAGGAATTGCCAGCTGATTGATGACTTGTATCTTATTCCGTGTTGTTAAAGCACTTTTCAATAATAATTTTAATCTCCTGCAGTATTCTTTACTGATCTTTTCTCTCAGTAATTTCTTCTTGAGTGTTATTCCTTCTACTCTGAAATACTTATATACACCTTCCTGTTCAAGATCTTTGTCACAGCCTTCAGCCAGGGAGGTTTTCTGTTTTGCTCAATTTTCCTCTTAAAAAAATTGCCTTAGCACATTTGTCAAGACCAAAGGTCATCCTGATGTCGTCAGAAAAACTTTTCACCATGTGGAGTTGCTCTGCTAATTGTTGGTCGCTGGAACTATAGAGATTCAGATTGTCTACAAATAATAAATGAGATGTTTTTTCTGTGTTAGCTTCTTCAGGATTTATGCTAAATCCATATCCCAAAGAGTTGATGAGAGTACTCATTAGATTAAGTGCCACACAAAGCAGAAGGGGCAACAGGGAATCTCCCTGAAATATTCCTCACTGAATCCTTATGTTAGGAGTGATTTACTCACCACCATCTTATTTCAGAGAGTGTGCTTTGCCACATTCTCATGGTGAACTTAATGTACTCTATCAAACCAGGATTTATTTTATACATTTCTAGGCAATTTATTATCTATGAATGTAGGGTGCTGTCAAAAGCTTTCTCGTAATCAATCAGTGCTGTACTGGGATTTTTGCTTTTCTTAGCACTGGCCATAATGGCATTATTCAACATTAACTGGTCTTTGGTGCCATATGCCCCCCTCTCTTGTTGCCTTTTTGCTGTATTGCCATGATGATATTGGACTCAATATGATCATATATTCTGTCTGCATCTATTGCAGTGAACAGCTTATAGATTGTAGGTAGACAAGTTATTGGTCTGTAATTGTTGGGAGTGTTACTTGGGTCTCCTTTTGGAAGGAGAGCATAAGAACATAAGATAAGAACATAAGATATGCTATACTGGGTTAGACCAAGGTCCATCAAGCCCAGTATTCTGTTTCCAACAGTGGCCAATCTAGGTCATATGTACCTAGCAGTTTCCCCAAGAGACACAAGTTCCACAATGCTTGTACTGGGTCAAGCATTGATATCTTCGGTCACTTCTTAATAATGGTTTATGGACCTTTCCTCCAGGAACTTGTCCAAACCTTTTTTAAACCCAGCTACACTAACAGCCTTTACTACATCCTCCGGTAACAAATTCCAGTGTTTGATTACACGTTGAGTGAAAAAATATTTTCTTTTATTAGTCTTAAATAGTTTACCCTGTAGCTTCATTGCATGTCCCCTAATCTTTCTATATTCTGATAAGGCAAACAATTGATCTACGTTTACCCATTCCACTCCGTTCATTAATTTATAGACTTCTATCATATCTTCCCTCAGCCGTCTCTTTTCCAGGTTAAAGAGCCCTAACCTTTTTTGCCTTTCTTCATAGGAGTATCCTTCCATCCCCTTTACCATTTTGGTGGCTCTTCTCTGTACCTTTTCTAAAATCGCTATATCCTTTTTAAGATACGGCGACCAGAATTGCACACAATATTCAAGGTGCGGCCTCACCATGGAACGATATAGAGGCATTATAATATATTTTGTTTTATTTTCCATTCCTTTCTTTATCATACCTAGCATTCTATTTGCTCTCTTGGCCGCCGCTGCACACTGGGCCGAGGGTTTTAACATGGTATCCACAATGACGCCTAAATCTTTTTTCCTGGGTGGTGGTTTCTAATGTGGAACCTTGCATCGTGTAATTATAGTTTGGGTTGTTCTTCCCTAGGTGCATAACCTTGCACTTGTCCACATTAAATTCCATCTGCCATTTTGATGCCCAGTCTTCCAATCTATCAAGATCCTCTTGCAATTTTTCACAATCCTCTTGGGTTTTAACAACTTTAAATAGTTTTGTGTCATCTGCAAATTTGATAACCTCACTCGTTATTCCACTTTCCAGGTCATTTATGAATATGTCAAAAAGCAGCGGACTCAGCACAGATCCCTGGGGTACACCACTATTCACCTTTCTCCATTGGGAAAATTGGCCATTTAGCCCTACCCTCTGCTTTCTATCTTTTAACCAGTTCCTGGTCCACAATAGTACACTGCCTCCTATCCCATGACTCTTTAGTTTCGCCAAAAGTCTCTGATGAGGGACCTTGTCAAAGGCTTTCTGAAAGTCCAGATACACAATATCAACCGACTCACCTTTGTCCACCTGTTTATTCACTCCTTCAAAAAAACATAACAGATTAATGTTCTTCCTGAAGTAAGCCGTTGTAGTGTTATGTCTGGCTGCGTAAACAATTGATTTTTGCAATTCACTAGGTCTGGATGAAGTGATGTTAACTGAGCCAAACGTTGGTTCCTTTTCGTCCCTCTAGTCCAGTCCCAGAACCATAGAGTTTAGAATCTCCTCCAGCAGCTTTGGAGACTGAATGACATCACAGCTCTTCTCTCTCTGGTATAAATAGGCAAGGACTGCCCCCTTCCACCAGTACTTCAGTCTCCAAGCAGCTGAGGAGATTCTGGGCCTAGGGATAGGCCCAGCACAAATAGGCAGAGCTAGGAATTTTTTCTTTGTTTTCCTTTTCTAATTCTTGATGTTTTTTGTTTGGTTGCCTTTCTAAAATAAATAGCCACTTTTTTTCTTCCCTCTGGCTCCAGTCCTGCTTCCTCCTTTCTCCCTCATTTTTCCCTCTCGTGGGGAGGGGGGGCTCCCCCTTGGTGAGAAGGAGCAGCTTTACAGAGCAGAAGAAGTAGCCTCCCTACTCCCGAACCCGCAAGCAAGGGTGAGGAGCAGGTGGAAGGCTTAGCCCCAGCCATCTGTAAGGGACAGTGAGATTGGTGGTGGGAGCACCGTCGGAGCCGAAGCAACGAGCAGGCTGAGGTCCGGCGCGTGTCTGCCTCATTGCAGCACCTCAGGTTGAAGCAGGGAACTGTAAGTAGGTCTCGCCGACTTTAACGGCGTTTTTTTTCTTTCTTTTTGAATTTTCTTTTACTTGTTTCTTGGAGGGGAGTTGAGAGGGAAGTCCCTGCCTCAGCAGGGGATCTCATAAAGGAGTTCTTTGCCCTCCGGACACTTTTTTGCTGCGCGGGAAAAGTCCCAGCGGCCATTTTGAAACCTGCGTTTTTTTATAGTGGCTTTTTGGAAGCGTTTTAAGCCTCGTTTGCTGCAGACCTGCTATAGGCTCATCAGGCGCTTACAGAGCGTTGGCCTGTTGGGGGGGGAAAAAAAAAAAGAGAAGTTCAAAGGGAAACGAGCTATGCTGTACTTTTCCCTTATTGAAATATTGAGCAGGTGTATCTAGGCTGTTTTTGCAGGGCTCCACCCCGGAGAGAGCCCTTCCTTCCGGGGCTGGCGGTCAGGGGGAGTTCCCAGGGTGGTTTAGAGCAGTTCTTTGAGGCGGCTGCTATGCCTGCAATTCCATGCTGTCTAGTGTGTGGCAGGAGGAAAGGTTCAGTGCTGGAATCAGGAGTCTGTGTCCCTTGCTCCCTAGAGGCGCAGCATATGGATGGAGAGCCGGGACAGCCCCTAGCAGGCCGGAAGGCTATTTGTACAGGCGCTGAGGCACTGTTATCTCTGTCTCTAGATCCTGAGGAGCCAGTGCCGGGGCCCTCCTCGGGTGGCGGCTCCGCCGGGTCACAGGAGCAGGGACAGGCGGGGGAGGTGACCGGGATTCTGCCGAACTTCGTTGCCTTGATGCAGCAGGCTTTTGCCTTCCTTCAGCCCGTGATGTCGGCTCTTCCTCACGGACCCCAGAGTCAGAGGTGCTCGGCCTCTCTGGTCGGTTCGGGGAACGGTGCTTCGGTGGCTAAAAGGTGGAGGGCCACTTCGGAGGGTCCCACGCCTTACCTCGCTCATGACCTGAGCGAGGGGAACGCCAAAGAGGGACGAGTTCTCGGAAGATGAGCTGGAAGACGGAGAGTTGCCTGACTCGGAGCAGCAGTGCTGGGTAGTCAGTCTTTCGGTGTGAAGGGCTTCCAGCCCTGGTTTCGGAGACGCTAAAGACACTAAACCTGCCTTCCAGCGAGGAAGCAGCGGAAGAGACATTAGAAGATCCGCTGTTGCAGGCGGTGCGGACATCCCAGAGAGTGTTTCCCCTCCAAAGGGTATTTCGGAATATGATACAGGAAGAATGGGATTTGCCAGAGGCGGCCTTGAAGGGTGCTAGAGCGTTGGCTCGCCTTTATCCGCTCAGGAACCACGATAGGGAGCTGTTTCGTTCTCCAAAGGTAGTTGCGGCGGTATCGGCAGTCACTCAGAAAACCACAATTCCCGTGGAGGGGGACTGCAGCGCTGAAAGATGTTCAGAACAGGAGGTTAGACACTCTGTTGAAGCAGGTCTTCGATGTTTGCGTGCTGTCCATGCAGACCGGCTTCGGTGGCATATGGCTGTTTGAGGTGGTCCCACAGGTTGCAGGAGACCATCTGGAAGGGCAGCTTGAAGATGCCACGCGACTGGAGTCTTGAACCACGTACTTGGCGGATTTTCATTCTGATCTCCTCTGCGGCTTGGCTAAGGGGATGGTCTCCGGAGTAGCAGCTCGGAGGTATTTCTGTTTGAGAACCTGGTCGGCGGACAGTTCGTCTAATGCTCGGCTTAGCAAGTTACCCTTTGGGGGTACGCTTTTATTTGGGGAGGATTTAGATAAGTTGGTCCAGGACCTCGGGGAGTCCCAGGGAGGACGTCTCCCAGAGGACAAGCCGAAGCAGGGCCGCAGTTCTGCGGGATTCAGGGAGGTCCCGAGAGACTTTCGTAGTTTTCGTTCTCCCCGTTATGGACAGTCCCAGCGGGGGAAGTTCCCGCTTAGGGGTCAGGGGTCGAGGATTCAGGGGAGCAGGCCGGGGGTTCGCTCCTTTCCAGTCCTCGGCCACAAAACAGACACAATGAGATAAGGCGGGCTCAGGAGAGGGTAGTTCCCAGGGGAGGTCGGTTGCGGGAGTTTTACCCTGCCTGGGTCCGAATTAAGTCAGATTAGTAGGTTCCTTTGTCCGTTCTCCCTGCTCAGCCCTGGGCACAGGCAGGCGGTCCAGGGCACGCTACAGCGGCTGCTGCAGCTTGAGGCGGTGCTGCCGGTGCCCGCAGAGCAGTGCGGTTCCGGTCGCTACTCCATCTATTTCATAGTGCCAAAGAAGGAGTGCACATTTCGCCCGATCCTGGCTCTGACAAGGGTGAACCGTTGTCTCCGGATTACTCATTTTCGGATGGAGACCTTGCGTTCTGTGCTGGAAGCGGTCCGGACCGGGGAGTTCCTGACGTCGTTGGATCTCACGGATGCTTACCTGCACATCCTGATTCGGCAAGAGCATCAGAAGTGGCTGAGATTTGCGGTACCCATGGGACATTTCCAATTTCAAGTGCTGCCCTTTGGGCTGGCAATGGCGCCACGGACGTTTCCCAAGGTCATGGTGGTGGTGGCGGCGGCGCTCCGCAAAGAGGGAGTACTGGTGCACCCATATTTGGACGATTGGTTGATCCGAGCGAAGTCGGGAGAGGACAGCTCGGCAGCGATGGCCCGGGTGGTCCAGATGTTTGAAGGCCTGGGCTGGGTAGTCAACTTTGCAAAGAGCAGGTTGGTACCATCGCAATCCCTGCAGTACCTTGCGGCGCGCTTCGAAACAAAGCAGGGAAAGGTGTTCCTGCCCAGGGCCCGGGCTCTAGGTCTGCGACAACTCGTCAGGCGTTTCTTTTCGAGTCCGGCTCCAACAGCATGGCAGTACCTGCAGTTGTTGGGAACAATGGCAGCCACGATAGAAGTGGTTCCGTGGGCCCGAGCGCACTGCGGCCGTTACAGGCGGCGCTTCTCCGTCATTGGTCGTATCAGTCGGATGTCCTATTGCAGAGGTTAGTTTGCCCTCAGAATGTGTGTCACGAGCTGCAATGGTGGTTGAGAATGGAGAATATGGAAGCCGGCATGCCACTGGACCGCCGTCCTGGGGACTGCTCACGACAGACGCGAGCCTCCTGGGTTGGGGGGGCCTCATTGCGAAGGCAGGTTTGCCCAGGGTCGTTGGTCTCAGGAGGAGACGTCTCGGTCCATCAACAGGTTGGAGATGAGAGCGGTGTTTCTGGCGCTACCGGAGTTTCAGGACACTCTCGGTCGGGAGGCGGTCCGAGTCTTGTCAGACAATGCGACAACGGTGGCCTACATCAATCGGCAGGGGGGCACAGGAAGTGCTACACTGGAAGCCGAAGCGGGTCAGCTGTGGGTGTGGGCCGAACACAATCTCCAGGCTCTCGCGGCTCAACAGGTGGCCAGCGTAGACAATCTCGAAGCGAATTTCCTCAGTCGTCGCAGAGTAGACCCCGAGGAGTGGGTGCTACATCCGGGGGTGTTTGCTCTTCTGGTGAGGTGCTGGGGAGTTCTGGTAATGGCTCTCATGGCGAGCTTCCAGTCAGCGCAGCTAGCAAGGTTTTTCAGCAGGCGCTGGGAACAGATGTCAGAGGGGCTAGATGCATTAGCGAAAAGGTGGCCAGAGGGAGTTCTCCTTTCTGTTTTTTTCCACCTTCGTCCCTCATGGGCAGGGTGGTGCAGCGCGTTGGGAGACATCGCGGTCGGGTGATTCTGATCGCGCCCGATTGGCCCTGAAGGCCGTGGTATGCAGATTTGGTACGGCTGTTAGTGGACGATCTGTGGTAGTTACCACAGCGGGAGGAGCTCCTACGGCAGAGTCCGTTGCGCAGGCCCTAGGTGAGTCAGTTCTCGCTTACGGCTTGGCTGTTGAACGGGCTAGGATGACAGCTAAGGATTATTCGGCGGCGGTCATTTCTACCTTGCTAAAGGCACGTAGGCGTTCCACCTTGCTGGCGTATGTCCGGGTCTGGAGGATCTTTGCAGCTTGGTGGGTGGAGCGTAATATTCAGCCGTTGAGGGCTTTGGTTTCGCAGGTCCTTTCCTTTTTGCAGGATGGAGTGCGGAAGGGATTGGCGGCCAGTTCCTTGCGAGTGCAGTGGGCGGCGATTTCCTGTTATAGGGGGAAAGTGCTCGGTCAGCCGGTAGGATCTCACAGTGACATTAGGCTTTTTCTGAGAGCTGTCTTGCTTCTTTGTCTGTTGGTATGTGTTCGGTGCCGACATGGAAGCTGAATCTGGTATTGGAGGCTTTGCTTGAGTTACCGTTTGAGCCGCTAAGCATCGCCACCCTGAAGGATCTCGCGTTAAGGAAGGTATTTCTGGTAGCTATTTGTTCCGCAAGGAGGATTTCGGAGTTACAGGCTTTATCCTGTAGGGCACCTTATTTGTCTTTCTTCCATGATAAGGTCGTGCTATGCTCAGTGCCGGACTTTCAGCCGAAGGTGGTCTCGGCCTTTCATGTCAATCACGTGGTGTCGCTTCTAGTATTCTCTAAGCAGCAAAAGGAGAAATCGGAAGGCAGGTTACATCCCCTAGATGTTCGTCGGGTTCTTCGGAAGTATCTTCGGCGGACGCAGCCGTTTCGGAAGACTGACAGATTGTTTGTGGCTTTCGGGGGGCCGCGGAAGGGTGAAGCGGCAGCGAAAGCGTCCATTTCTAGATGGTTAAAGGCGGCTATTGCATCGGTTTACCTTTTGAAAGGTAGGGTAGTTCCAGAAGGTCTCGGAGCGCACTCGACCAGGGCGCAAGCGGCGTTGTGGGCGTAGTACAGTTCGGTTTCGGTCGCGGACATTTGTAGAGCGGCGACTTCATCATCGTTGCATTCATTCTCGAAGCACTATCGGTTAGATGTGCAGGCGGCGGAGGACGTTGGTTTTGGCTCGGCGGTGCTTCAGGCTGGGTTTTCTGGTCCCTCCCGTTGATGTGCACTGCTCTGTTACATCCTCTATGGTTCCAGGACTGGACTAGAGGGACGAAAAGGAAGAATTAATTAGACTTACCTGCTAATTGTTGTTCCTTAAGGAACTCTAGTCCAGTCCCGGACCCCTCCCAGGGTATGCAGCCTGAAGCTGTTGTCCGTTGTATCTTAGTAAAAGGGATCAAATTGGAGAGGATGTCTCTGGAAGAGGAGTGGGGTTCCGGAGGACGCGGAGTGTAGCCACAATGGGAACCCTGCAGAAGCGCGGTTTTGTTTCTACGTTTTTGGCATTTCTACAAGGTCCTTTGTCGAAGAGAAGGTTAGAATATGCACAGGTTTTTAGATTCTAGCCAAAGTTTATTTAGTTTATCTTGTAGTTCTTTATCTACTTATTTGTTGCTCTGCTGAGTTGCTTTGTCAATAGGTACTGGTGGAAGGGGGCGGTCCTTGCCTATTTATACCAGAGAGAGAAGAGCTGTGATGTCATTCAGTCTCCAAGGCTGCTGGAGGAGATTCTAAACTCTATGGTTCCGGGACCAGACTAGAGTTCCTTAAGGAACAACAATTAGCAGGTAAGTCTAATTAATTCTTACTCCATCTGGGCCAGAGCTTTTCCAGTTTGGGGCTCACTTTAACCTGCTTACCAGCTCTTTTATTGTTACTTACTGCAGGCCATTCCATACATGTGATGTTTGCTTTTTCTAAATGCTCCTGTATGCAGGGTAACCATTCTGCTTCTTGATTGTGCTTTATAGGGTCCTCATAGTTTTCTCCAGATGCTTTCTGTTTTGACTTTGGTTGGTGGTGCTTTTATTATGTTAATGTTCGTTCCCAATTCCCTGTAAAATTGTTTTGGGTTCTCTCTAAATAGCTTATTTTGATATCTTTCTTTTTCGGCTTTCTTCATGTTGTCGCAGTTTTTGTGCGTCTGCTGCTATTTTCAATTTATTGCTGGAACAGTTGTCTTCTGTTAATGCAGCACGCTTCAGCTTGATGTCTTGGATCTTCCTTAATATCTTTGATCTTAATCCTTTAGATACCAGTCTATTAGGGAGACCTCCGTACACTATGACTGTGGTTTTTTCCTTGATGTACTTTTTTCCATGGAGGAACTGTTTTCTTTTTCTTCTGGCCCTGCATTTTAGCTGATATTATTCTTGCAGTAAAAAATTGAATACAGTATTCCTTATTGTTCCTCCAGTTCGGTCCTCTACTTCTGGGTTGTCAATCTCCTCCTGCAGCCTGGAGACTGGTATGTCAGAATCATGACACCACTGGATATAGCCTGCTGGACACTCCCATCAGACCCAGTGTGACCAGTCTCCAGGCAGCAGGAGGACTTCGTGAGCCTAGTAGGGCTCACTAGAGGAATGAATAAGGAGCATAGAGAATAGATTAGTTTAGTGTCTGGGTTTATTTTCTTGGCTTTATTATCTGCTTTTATTTTGGGCTCTGCGCCTTTAAAAAAAACCAAAAAAAAAACAGAGAAGCATTGAACAGACTAGAGGCAGCAGGAGAGATTATATACCTTTCTTCACTGCTCCTGGCTTAGCGGTTTTTATTTTCTCACGCCTTTGTGCCCCTCTGTCTCTGGGACTCCTCTCCCCCTGGACTTGTCGGGGGAGAGCTCCCCTGCGGGTCTCCTTTATTATTTATTTATTTATTATTTATTAACAATTCTTATATACCGCACTATTAGACATCAGCGCGGTTGTTCTGCCGTAACCACACAGCAAGCCAGCACGCTGCGGTGAACCGGTTACAGATCCCTGCAGAACTGTAAGTAAGTTGCCGACGGCTCTTGGGGCTAGACAGAGAGCCGTGCGGTAAGGGAGACACTTTCAAGGGGACAAGCTCTGTTCGGGGGAGTTTCCCATGCTGTCTGCTCAGCGAGGGCAGCAGGGCTGGGCCGGCAGTTTCGTGCCGCGTTTTGGCGCCCTTTTTCTCTCTAGACTGCCGGCGGCCATTTTGCAGCGGTGCGAGGAGCTGCCGGGCAGCGGGAAAGCTGCGCGGTAGCGGCGAAGATGGAGAAATTTGTTTTGGTCCTTTGGAGACAACAGAGGACGTAGCCAGCATTCCCTTTCTTGCGGGGCTTGCTTAATTTCATATTTTTGATCGCGACGCTACGCGGCTTCCCGAAGGGGGGGGGAGTTTACTCCCTGCCCTTAGAAGGTTCATTTTTCTTCAGTTTGCTCTCTTAATAAGGGCTGTACGTTGTTAATTTTTGCTGTGAGTGCTCAGGCTTTCCTTAGCTGGCAAAAACAAAAAACAAAAAAGGAAAAAGGAAAGCAGAGGATATAGAGTTCTGAGGGGTTTTGGGCTGTTTGCTTCCCCAAGTCTTAGAACTATTTGAACTTTCTCGGGAAGCGTTCTCGACTAGTTTGATGGTTACGAGATCACAGTGTGTGGTGTGTGGCACCCAGAGAGGCACGGTGGCAGAGTCCGGGATTTGCCGCGGTTGCGCAACTTTCTTCCTCGGTGGAACAACAAATGGATAAAGGGGCCCCTGAGGCGCAAGGGGCGTCGGGGGGGGGGGGGGGGGGCCCGGGCCCCGCGTTAGCGCAGGGTTCCGGTGTGGTGGAGATGGCAGGGACGTCTGGACTTCTGTCGGCCTTGGGACCCTCAGATCTAGGGGAGTTTTGCCCGGATTTCATCTTGCTAATGCACCAGGCTTTTTGCTTGCAGCGGCAGGGCAAGTTGCTTGGTCCGTGGCTGCTACCGGTACTTTCTCAACAGACTGAAGTTGCTGAGGATAGAGGGGCAGGGCCTTCGGCGCCTAAGAGGACTCGGACGCAAGCCCTCTCGTCCGCAGAAGATGAGTGGACGGAAATGGTGGCTCCCGACTGGGAGCAGGAAGAGGAGTCAGAGGATCTGGAGGAAGGAGAGATCCCTGAACCCGAAGATCAGGCTAAGATCATACGAGTTTTTCGGAGAGAGGAGCTTACCGCGCTGATCATGGAGTCCTTGCAAATGCTGAATCTAGCAACTCCGTCTCTTAGTGAAGAAGAGGTAGAGGATCCGGTCATTCAGGCTGAGCGGCAGACGCAGGTGGCGTTTCAGGTGCACAGGGTGGTAGACCGCATGATTCAAGATGAATGGGACAAGCCGGAGGCAGGGCTCAGAGGAGTGAGGACGATGAATAGGCTTTATCCTCTAGCCGATAAGGATAAGGACAGGTTTAGGTTGCCCCGGGTGGATGCGGCGGTGGCAGGGGTGACGAAAAAGACCACTATTCCGGTGGAAGGCGGTGCGGTGTTGAAGGATGCTCAGGACCGTAAGGTTGAGAGTTTGCTGAAACAGGTTTTTGAAGCGGACGCGCTGTCCTTGCAAGCGTCCATTTGTGGCGCTTGGGTAGCTCAGGCTTGTCTACGTTGGGTCCAGCAGCTGCATCTTTCATCTCACCTGGACCAGGAGGAGCTCAGGGAACTCTGTCGCCTGGAGTCCGGCGCGGCATATTTGGCTGATGTTCATTACGATTTGATCAGAGCCCTCGCGAATAGCACGGCATCTATGGTGGCAGCCAGCAGATCTGTGTGGTTGCGTAACTGGGCGGCAGATAGTTCGTCCAAATCCCGACTGGGTAAGTTGCCCTTTAAGGGACGATTGCTTTTTGGAGAAGACTTAGAGAAGTTAGTGAAAGATCTCGGGGAGACCAAAGGTGGTAGACTACCCGAGGATAAGCCCAAGCCAGGGAAGTCCGGACTGGGTCCTCGGGGGCAGTTTCGAGATTTCCGCAGGTTCCGCGCATCGCGTTTCAGTGGTTTCCAGAGAGGGCGGTCTTCTTCACGGGGCCAAGGCTTTCGGGGCTTTCGAGGAGCAAATAGGGGCTTCGCAGCCGGGTCTGCGCCAGCGTCGCGAAA
The DNA here is from genome assembly GCA_033557465.1 of Ichthyophis bannanicus. Taxonomy (NCBI): domain Eukaryota; kingdom Metazoa; phylum Chordata; class Amphibia; order Gymnophiona; family Ichthyophiidae; genus Ichthyophis; species Ichthyophis bannanicus. The sequence continues at coordinate 94,368,020 of CM066035.1, read as the reverse complement.
GCCGCAATGAAGTGAGGCTGGTCCAGGTGGATGAAACGGCGATTGGAGGGAGGCTTTGCGAGTTTCTGCCTGCCTGGACCCAAATCACGTCCGACCAGTGGGTGTTGGAGATAGTTCGTCAGGGATACTCTGGAGTTCGCACGGCTCGTGCGGGACTCGTTCGTCATGTCTCCTTGCAGAGGCCCACAAAAGGTGCTGGCAATTACGACTCTGCGACGTCTCATGCTTTTAGGGGCAGTCATGGAAGTGCTGGAGAGCGAGCGCGGCCAGGGCCGGTACTCCTTTTATTTTGTGGTGCCAAAGAAGGGCGGTGCGCTGCGGCCCATTTTGGATCTCAAGGGCGTGGATCGTTGTTTAAGAGTGCCGCTTTTTCGGATGGAGACGTTACGGTCCGTCATTGTGACGGTGCGACAAGGGGAGTACTTGACATCGCTAGACCTCACCGAGGCGTGCTTGCATATCCCCATTCGGTCAGCTCATCAAAGGTTTCTGAGGTTCGCTTTTCCTTGGGGACACTTCCAGTTTCAAGCGTTGCCCTTCGGGTTGGCAACTGCGCTGCAAACTTTCACCAAAATCATGGTGGTGGTGGCGGCGTCGTTGCGCAGAGAAGGAATCTTGGTACATCCGTATCTCGACAATTGGTTAATTCGGGCGAAGTCCAAGAAGGAGTATACAGGTGACAAACTGTGTGGTTCGGTTTCTGCAAAGTCTTGGTTGGGTGGTCAACCTGCTCAAGAGCAGGTTGGAGCCCTCTCAGAACCTGGAGTACCTGGGGGTTTGGTTCGACACGGAGAGCGGCCGGGTGTTTCTTCCGGAGTCGCGAGCCCAAAGCCTCAGGAAGTTAGTGCGTTCTTTCTGGGCCACTCCAGCGCCCTCTGCGTGGGATTACCTACGCGTACTGGGAACGATGGCGGCGACGCTGGAGGCGGTTCCATGGGCCAAAGTTCATATGCGCCCGTTGCAGAGGTCTCTTCTCCGGCGATGGTCGCATCAGAGGGATCCTTTGGGCATGTGGTTGCTGTGTCCCAGCAAGGTCCAGCAGTCCCTCAGGTGGTGGCTGCTGCCCGGGTCATTGGTGGCAGGGATGCCATTGGAGCAGCTGGAGTGGCTTCCATTGTTGACGGATGCCAGCCTTGGGGGCTGGGGAGCCCACTGCAAGAGCTGGTTTGCGCAGGGGCTTTGGTCCCCGCTGGAGAGCTCTTGGTCGATCAATCGCCTGGAACTCCAAGCGATCTTTAGGGCCCTGCAAGCGTTCGAGACGTTAGTGACCGGTCGGGCGGTCCGGGTGTTATCCGACAACTTGGCGGCAGTCGCCTACATCAATCGCCAGGGCGGCACGGGGAGTGCGGCCATGGAGGAGGAGGCGGACTTGTTGTTTGCCTGGGTAGAGAGTCGGCTGTCGGCGATTTCGGCGGCGCACATCGCCAGCAAGGACAATGTGATGGCCAATTTTCTCAGCAGAGTACAAGTGGATGCGGGGGAGTGGGAACTGCATCTAGACGTCTTTGCTCAAATAGTAGACCGTTGGGGAAGTCCCATAATGGATTTAATGGCGACCTTCCAGTCAGCAAAAGCCAGCCGTTTCTTCAGCAGAAGGCGCGAAAGAATTTCGGGAGGAATAGACGCACTATTTCATCAGTGGCCATTCCCGGGTCTTCTGTATGTCTTCCCGCCTTGGGCGTTAATCGGTCGGGTGATTCAGCGGATCGAGGCTCATCCCGGGAGGGTGCTTCTGGTGGCACCCGATTGGCCGAGGCGCCCGTGGTATGCGGACCTAGTGCGGCTTCTGGATGGAGAGCCCTGGCGGTTTCCGACCAGGCCGGATCTATTGATGCAGGGGCCGCTCTTCATGCCTCAAGTGGATCGATTCTCGCTTACGGTATGGCCCTTGAAAGGGCTAGGTTGAGGAAGAGAGGTTATTCGGCGGCAGTCATAGCTACGTTGCTTCGGGCTAGGAAACAGTCTACCTCCCTGGCATATGTTCGGACCTGGCGTATCTTTGAGGATTGGTGTTCGCGACGTCAACTTCGGGCGTCGATGGTAGCCCTTCCGTCGATTCTGAGTTTTTTACAGGAGGGGTTCGATAAAGGCTTAGCTGCCAGTACCTTGCGAGTGCAGCTGGCAGCTCTCTCCTGTTATCGTGGCAAGATTCAGGGAGTTAGTCTAGGCGCGCATGCAGATGTGTTGCGCTTTCTCAAAGCGGTAGCCAAGTTGCGTCCTTCAGGTAGAGTTTGTTCCTCCTTGGAATCTCAATTTAATGTTAACAGCTTTATCCAATCCTCCCTTTGAGCCGCTGCATCTAGCTTCGCTGAAGGACTTGACGTTGAAGGCCGTATTTCTGGTGGCCATCTGTTCGGCCAGGCGCATCTCCGAGCTGCAGGCACTTTCGTGCAGAGAGACCTTTTTGTCGTTTTATAGAGAGAAGGTGGTACTGCGAACGGTTCCCTCTTTTCTTCCTAAGGTAGTTCCGTCCTTTCATGTCAGACAGTTTCCTTGCTGGTGTTACGGGCGCAGGAAGGAGGCGTCGCAGATCGCAGCTTGCGCCGTTTGGAAGTGAGAAGGGTCTTGAAGCGCTATTTGCAGGTGACGAAGGTGTTTCGCAAGTCGGATCGCTTGTTCGTTTTGTTTGGCGGAGTGCGCAAAGGGGAAGCGGCGGCAAAGGCTTCTGTAGCGAGATGGATTCGTGAGGCGTTTGCTTCCGCCTATCTCCTTCAAGGTCGAGCGGTACCGGTGGGGTTACGAGCTCATTCTATTAGAGCGCAAGTGTCGTCTTTTATTTATTTTATTTATTTAGACAGTTTTGTATACCGCCTTATCCTTCAATCAAAGCGGTCACAACACAATTGGGGGATACATTTAACACGCAGGGATATGAGACACATACACTAATACTTACAGGGAACATGGGCAATGGAGGGTTAAGTGGCTTGCCCAAGACCACAAGGAGCATCTGTGGGACTAGAAACCCCAGTCCTTCCGGCCCAAGGTTGCTGTCCTCTGGTGGGATTTGAACCTCCGACCTTCCGGCCTGAAGTACCTTGCCCCAACCACTAGGCTACTCCTCCTCCTCCTTGGGCGGAGCACGGCTTGGTTCCTCCGGCGGACATTTGTAGAGCGGCGACCTGGTCGTCCTTGCATACCTTCAGTAAACATTACCGTCTGGACGTGGCGGCGGCGAGTGATGCCCGCTTCAGATCGGCGGTATTGCGTTCTGGCTTGAAAGGTCCCCCCCACTGATTACTGCTCTGGTACATCCCAGAGGTAGAGGACTGAACTGGAGGAACGATAAGGAAATGATAATTACACTTACTGGTAATTGTAGTTCCTTGAGTGACGACCGTTCAGTTCTCGTTCCCACCCGGGAGTATTAGACTATTTTCAGCTCAGTGGGGCACTTGCAGGGCTTACCCTGGTAAGTTGGCTTATTCATTATTCTCATTGCTCTATTTCCTTCTGCTATTTCAAGGCTTGGCGAGGAAGAGTGTAAGAAAGGTTGGTTAGCGAAGTTTTGGTTCTAGTTTTCTTATATGTACTGTAGCTACTTATTTGTTGCTCCTTTTGAGTCTGTTTTTTTAAATAGTTACACTGGGTCTGATGGGAGTGTCTGGCAGGCTATATCCAGTGATGTCATGATTCTGACATTCCAGGCTGCAGGAGGAGATTGACAACCCAGAGGTAGAGGACTGAACTGTCATCACTCAAGGAACTACAATTACCAGGTAAGTGTAATTATCATTTGTGCAACTAAATTTATTTTAGTGATGTCAATAAATGGTCCCTTCATACTAGATATGGCTTTGTTCATCTCTTTAATCTTATTTTTAACCTTGGGTGTTAAGTTTTAACTTGGGTAATCTTTCCCTTGCCTAAAACCCTACATATTCATCTTTTTCCATATGGGCTAGGAGTTTGATCTTGATTTTCTCCACCTCTGGACACCTTTTTTTTATCTTGGGTGACGTGCGGCTAGTATGTATTTATCTCCAGGAACAAGCAGGAATGAGTCTTCACATATGGGTACGTCGGTACCGACGGAGCCTGCGCGGGAACGCTCCCCAGCTTCCCAAAAAGGAAAGCTTTTGGGAGCATCCCACAGCACCTGCGTGCTACCTTCCCGCCTTTCCTAACCGCCTCTCTTCAGTTCTTCTTTTCCGCGGAGCCAGCAGGTCGTGTTCCTGTCACCGCTGAAGAAGTTTATTTAGCTGTATTTTATTTCTTTGGTCGCGCGTCTGCCTTCTTCGACGTCGGACCGGTACCGCCGGTCTTTTCTTTCTTTTTTCTCAAAAAAAAAAAAAAAAAAAAAGAATACTTTCCGTTCCACTTCAGTGTAGTTTTTCTTCGTTGGGCCCTAGGCCTAACAGAAAATTCCTCATGGAAAAGCCCGCCTCCGGGTTTAAAAAATACACTAAGTGCAGCGGTACCATCTCTGTTACCGACACCCATGACTGGTGTCTTAAGTGTTTGGGTCCTGACCATTCCATCACGGATTGTCCGTCCTGCACCATGATGTCTAAAAGAGGTTTACAGAACCGAGCAGCCAAGCTCAGTACACTGTTTCCCTCTGATGCAGCTTCGGTGGCATCGACGTCTTCCAGGGCTGCTGCTTCCTCCTATGGATCTCAGGTAACCAAACATAAGTCCAGCCGGTCCTCGAAGGGTAGATCTCCCTCTAAGCATCGAGATGCCTCCGGGCTTGCCCTCGAGGATCCTGCACCGGCAAAAGTACCCCGGCGGGAAGCTCCGGCTTCCAAAGCTCCTCCTATGGGGTCACAGGTTGACATCGATGGCACGGCCTCGACCGATCACCTGTTGCAATGTTCTGGGGTACCGGTGGAATCCGCCGGTACCGACCTCCAGACATTCATGGCGTCGATGGATCAGAATGTTCTGACCATGCAGCGTGCCATTACGGCATTCATACAAGCTGCGACACCGCTGGTACCGCAACAAGCTTCGTTGTCGGTACCGGCTCCGATATCGGTTCCGGTGCCGGTACCGATTGCATCGACATCGGCTTCGGTGTCGACTGCAGCGGTACCCTGTCCGATGATGCCTATCGGTACCGATCCGGTACCGATGACTCCCGATGTCGATACCACCCGGTATGCGTATCGGGCTTTACAAGAGCATCCAGACAGACGATACTTCGATTCCTCCGAAGATTCTGATGCACCGGAGGCCTCTTGTCGAAGCATCCGTACTTCTTCCTCAGGAGCCTTCTTCTCCAAAAAGAAGAATGTCCCCTCCAGAAGACTTGTCTTTTCAAGACTTCATAAGAGAAGTGGCCAAAGGGCTTTCTATCTCAGTAGCCCCTGAGACAGAGCCAAAAAATTGAATATTTTGCAATATCCTAAGGCTCCTAAAGAAGCAGCCACTTTGCCAGTTCATGAGATCCTTTATGACCACATGATAGGCATATGGGAGACTCCTCTCACCATCTCTTCTCATTCTCGTAGGTTGGATACCATGTATCGTGTCCCTCCTTGTCCTGGATTTCATAAAACTCAGCTTCCTCACCATTCTATTGTGGTGGAGTCTGCTATGAAAAAGTTAGAGTGCAAAGAGGCACTCATCTGCTCCTCCAGGAAGAGAATGTAGAACCTTAGATGCTTTTGGCAGGAAATTTTTTCAAGCCTGTATGCTTGTTGCCAGAATCAACTCCTATAGTCTCTATATGGGGATGTTTCTGAAGGAAGTTACAGATCATCTGCAAACTCTCCTCCCTTTTCTTCCAGAAGATAAAAGGGAAGACTTTCTTACCTGGCTTAAGCATGCCCAGGATGTTTCCAAATTTTCTAACCGTGCAGCCTTTGACTCTTTTGAGGGGGCCAGCAGAGCCTTGGCTATTGCCATAGGTGCACGCAGAATTGCTTGATTACAAGCTTCTGATTTGGAACCCTGGGTCCAAGATGGATTAGGAAATCTTCCTTGTACAGGTGAAAACCTGTTTGGCAAAGATTGGCAAGCAAAGGCCACTCAGATAGATGCAGAAAATTCTGCTTTGGATAGGCTTTCAAAGTCTACCTCTAATCCTGTCCAGAAGAGGTTGTTCAAAAAGACATATTTTCCCAAGAAGGGAAGATATTATCCTGCTTATGGTCAGCAGACATCTTCTGCAGGTTGTTTTGCTGCGAAGCGTCAACAACCTAAACAGGCCAAGTCTAAGGTTGCAAGGCCTACTGTAGCCCAACAGCCTCAGCCTCCTCAGGGCCTTTGACTTGCACCTAGAGAACTTAGCCTTTCTGGCTCTAAAAGAACCAGAGCCTCTCACCATTCCAGGAAGGTTAGCTCACTTTGCTCCCAGATGGGAGCAAATCACAGCAGAGCAGTGGACCCTTCCCATCATAAGGGAAGGGTACAAACTTCATTTCTTAAACCTTCCTCCTCACACCATGGTGAGACAGTTCAATTCTCCCACATCTCTCCTTGACCTTCTGGGTCAAGAGATTTCCACCCTTCTTGCCCAAGGGGCAATAGAAGAAGTACCTCTTCTTCAACAGGGCTCAGGGTTCTACTCCCCCTACTTTCTAATCCCAAAGAAAACAGGGGGTTACAGACACATATTAGATCTCAGAGAATTGAACAAATTCCTATGCAAGGAGAAATTCAAGATGATTTCTCTGGGTACTCTCCTTCCATTCCTTCAGAGTTAGGATTGGCTTTGTTCTCTAGATCTCAAGGATGCGTATACCCATATAGTCATCCATCCAGCACACAGAAGGTTCCTTCGGTTCCTTTATCAGGGAAAGCACTATCAATACAGGGTGCTTCCCTTTGGTCTGGCCTCTGCTCCAAGAGTGTTCACAAGATGCATGGCAGTAATAGCTGCATTTTTACGCACTCTGGGAATATTCGTATTCCCATACCTGGATGACTGGCTCATCCGAGCTCCATCCCAGTCAGAGGCCCAGACTTCCCTAGCCTGCACAATGCGTGTCCTGCAGTATCTGGGACTGGTTATAAACATTTCAAAGTCCCAACTCACCCCTACTCAGTCTCTAGAATTCATAGGGGCCTTGCTGGATACCACAACTGCAAGGGCCTATCTTCCCCAGGACCGTTGCCTACGCTTAGTGCAGTTAGCCTCTCAGATTCAGTTAAAAACCCACCTAACTGCTCGAGAGATGTTACAACTGCTAGGCCACATGGCATCCACGGTGCATGTGGTCCCTTATGCTCGTCTTCACATGAGGGCAGCTCAATGGACTTTGTCCACCCAGTGGACCCAGGCATCTGGAAGTCTGTCAGACAAAATAGCAACCTCCAGGCGCCTCTTTTGGTCTCTCCAGTGGTGGAAGTCCACTCAAAATCTGTTGCTGGGGTCCCCTTTCCAACAGTTGTTACCCCAAGCAATCCTTACAACAGATGCCGCTCCAAAGGGTTGGGGAGCTCATCTCCAAAACCTCTCCACCCAGGGCATTTGGTCTCCACAGGAGACCTCCCTACATATCAACTTCTTAGAGCTCAGAGCAATCTTCTTAGCTCTCAGAGTATTCCATACCCTGCTCAGCTACAAGACAGTCCTCATTCATACGGACAACCAAGTAGCCATGTTCTATGTGAACAAGCAGGGAGGAACTGGTTCTTTGTCGCTTTGCAACAAAGCTCTGAGATTGTGGGCCTTCGCCAGAGAGCATCAAATTCATCTTCTGGCAGTATACCTTCCAGGAGTTCAAAACTCTTGGTCAGACAGACTCAGTCGAGTTCTGCTTCCACACGAATGGTCCCTTCATATGGACCAAATAGTCAGAATCTTTCGAATTTGGGGAAACCCGGACATAGACCTCTTTGCAAGTCCGTGGAATGCCAAACTTCCCCGATTCTGTTCCAGAATCCCGTGTCAGGGAGTTCAGGCCAGGGATGCCTTCCTCCTTCCTGTACGCCTTTCCACCCATTCCCCTAATTCCCAAGACCCTGTTCAAGCTTCAGAGAGATCAAGGGACTATGATTCTCTCATAGCTCCACATTGGCCACGCCAAGTGTGGTACCCTCTACTTCTGCATCTCTCTCAAGCTCCCTCCCTGGACTTGGGGTCTGCTCCAGATCTCCTGTCTCAGGAGGGGGGGATCGTTGTGGCACCCAAACCCCCAATCTCTCCATCTCAGGGCTTGGTTGCTGAAGGCTTAGACCTTCAAGATTGGCATCTTTCTCAGCAAGTAAGGGATATCCTTCATGCTTCCAGAAAGCCTTCTACTAGACGTTCCTATGCTTTTAAATGGAAAAGGTTTACCATTTGGTGTGCTGAGAAGGGTATTAACCCTCTAGCAATACCTTTGAATTCTTTACTAGAGTATCTCCTGCGTCTTTCCCATGCAGGCCTCAAGACGAATTCAGTAAGGGTCCATTTGAGTGCTATTGTAGCATCCCTCAAGCCTCTCGATGGACAACCTGTCTCCTCTCATCCTCTTATTGCAAGATTCATGAGAGGCCTTCTTTTAACTAAACCTCCCATTAGACCACCTCCAGTGGCATGGGACTTGAATCTGGTTCTTGGTCAGCTCATGAAGCCACCCTTTGAACCCTTAGCCACTACCTCCTTGAAATTTCTTTCCTGGAAGGTTATCTTTCTTATTGCAATCACCTCAGCTCGCCGCATCAGTGAACTGCAGGCCTTAGTGGCTAATCCACCTTATACAAGGTTCCATCATGATAAGGTAGTCCTTAGGACCAATCCACACTTTATGCCTAAAGTGGTTTCACCTTTTCATCTTAATCAAGAGGTATATTTACCTGTCTTTTTTCCAGGTCCTCATGTATCGAGTGCAGAGAGGAATCTTCATACCCTGGATTGTAAGAGAGCTCTTGCTTTTTACTTACAAAAGGACACAGCAACACAGAAAGTCATCTCAACTCTTTGTTGCTTTTGATCCCTCTCATTTGGGACTTCCAGTCTCTTAAGAGGACACTGTCCAATTGGATTGCTCAGTGTATTTCTTTCGCCTACCAGAGTAAGAACCTTTCTCTGGAGGGCCATGTCACAGCTCATAATGTGAGGGCCATGGCCACCTCTATGGCTCATCTAAATTCTGTGTCCATCGACCAGATCTGTCGAGCAGCCACCTGGGCCTCGGTTCATACCTTTACAGCCCATTACTGTTTGGACAAGGACTCCCGCCGGGAAGCCTTGTTTGGTCAGGCTGTTCTCAAACACCTGTTCCATGCTTAATCAACTCCTACCCTCCATCCCTGGTTGGATGCCTGAGATCCATGGGAGGAGATAGAGCCCTTCTCTGGGTCTCACAACCTTGGGGATCTCCCGGGCATCTCTAGCTGGGGAGTCCCCATATGTGAAGACTCATTCCTGCTTGTTCCTGGAGATAGCACAGTTACTTACCTATAACAGGTGATCTCTGGGAACAGCAGGAATAAGTCTTCACAACCCACCCACCTCCCCTAGGAGTTGTATCTCTCTATCTATCTTTCCTTTCCCCTCTCTCTTTGTCTCAGCTTTAAAACTCGAACTGAAGAGAGGCGGTTAGGAAAGGTGGGAAGGCAGCGCACAGGCGATGTGGGATGCTCCCAAAAGCTTTCCTTTTTGGGAAGCTGGGGAGCGTTCCCGCGCAGGCTCCGTCGGTACTGACGTACCCATATGTGAAGACTTATTCCTGCTGTTCCCAGAGATCACCTGTTACAGGTAAGTAACTGTGCTTTCTTTTTTGTTCTTGCCATACTTCAGTCGTAGTGTTGTCTTGCTGGGGATTAAGTATAGATTTTGTACAACTGGGTCACCACGTGAAGGTACCCAGCAACACTTGGGGAGGGAACTATAATCTCACCCCCTAAGGGAAGGCACAGCAGTTCACCAACCACAGCTAGTGATGTTTATGCCACACTACCTCTTGACCCATGCGGAGCAGGACTTGTCTGTTCTGAGTTTTCCAGAAATGTAGGTTGGCCTGGTTGGGTTCCTTTTCAGAAGTTCCGATTTCTGCCCCATGACCAGCCCTTCAGGGAGCCCGAAGAGGCAAAGATGGGGCCAGCAGTCCTCGGCTGGATCCTAGTCTTCCAGTGAAGGTTTGGTTCTCACAGGGGTCCAGTCAGTAAATATACACTTGCAGCACACTTATCATGTGTGGACCCAGGTCACGTCTGACCATTGAGCACTGGACATCAAACAAGATGGTTATGCCCTGGAGTTCACCAGCCCTTGTCCGATGTTTTTATGGAATCTCCCTGCTGGAAAGGCTCATATGGTGCTACAGGAAATAGTCTCATCTGGGGTTAATAGTCTTGGTGATTCTGAATTGACCCTGAAGACCTTGGCATGCTGATCAGCCAACTGGACTAGATGTCAGGGGCCAATTCTCATGCTTGACGTTGCTCTCTTCCTGCTTATGGCATGATTTTGTTGAGAGGGCAAGACTAAGGAAGGAGGGGTTATTCTCCTTTGGTCATTGCTACTTTGCTCCAAGGGCAAAAGTGGTTTATTAATCTGGCTTATGTGGAGAACATCTTGAGCTTTTTGCAATGGGCTTTCCCCCAGGGTCTGCATCTCATCCTCACAATTTGGCTTTCTTGCAGCATGGCCAGGACAAGGTTCTGGCATTATATTCGTTAAAGGCGTAGGTTGCAGTACTAGCCTGTTTTAGAGGTCATATTCATGGTTGATCTCACACTAAAGGCAATGTTTATAGAGGTGATTTGCTTGATAAGAATTTAAGAACTACAGGTGCTATCTTGTCAAGAAACATTATTGGTGATTTCCAAGGGGAAGATGGTAATTTGGCTAGTTCCATGTTTTCATCCCAAGGTGGTAGTCTCATTACATTTGAATCAAGCTGTTGCTCTTCTGGGGTTCTTTGGATGAAGGATAGTGAGGAGGCGTGAGCTTTAAATAAGGTAGATGTTCAGAGTGTTGCACACCTACTTGAAAAGGGCTGAGTTGTTCTTCAGCTTGTATCATTTGTTTGTGTTTGGGGGACCAAGGAAAGGACAGGTGGCTTCCAAAGCTTCCATAACTCAGTAGATCAAGGAGGGTCATTTCTTCAATCCACCTGGTTAAGGGGCGTGTGGCCCTAATGGGGTTGGAAGGCCCATTTTACTCGGGTCCAGGTGTCATCCCATGTCAGGATATTTGTAAGGTGATGACATGGTCATAGAAACATAGAAATATGATGACAGAAAAAGATCACATGGCCTATCTAGTCTGTCCTTCCATATCAACTACAACAGTCCCCTTTTTACCTTTAGAGATCCTCTGTGTTTGTCCCATGCTTTTTTGAATTTAGTTACTGTCCTCATCTCTACCACCTCCACTGGGAGACTATTCCACGGATCCACTACTCTTTCTGTAAAGAAATATTTCCACATATCACTCCTGAATCTATCTCCTTTCACCCTCATCCCATGTCCCCTTGTAGCAGAACTTGCTTTCAATTGAAAGAGGCTCTCTCCCTGAACATTTATGCCACGGAGGTATTTAAACATCTTAATCATATCGCCTCTATCCTGCCTTTCCTCTAAGGTGTACATATTAAGATCCTTCAGTCTGTCCTCATATGCTTTATAATGACGACCATTAATCATTTTAGTAGCCACCCTCTGCACTGTCTCCATCCTGTTCACATCCTTTTGAAGGTGCAGTCTCCAGAATTGCACACTATACTCCAAATGAGGTCGCGCCAAAGACTTATACAGAGGCATTATCACCTCCTTTTTTCTGCTAGCCATTCCTCTTCGTATGCACCCAAGCATCCTTCTAGCTTTTGCCGTCGCCTTTTCTACCTGTTTAGCTACTTTAAGATCATCAGACACATCCACGCCTAGGTCCCGCTCTTTTTTAGTGGACAAAAGGACTTCACCCCCTATACTATATTGCTCCCTTGGATTGCTGCAGCCCAAATGAATGACCTTACATTTTTTAACATTAAATCCCAGCTGCCAAATTCTAGACCATTCTTCAAGTTTTGCTAGATCCCTCCTCATGTTATCTACACCTTCTTGGGTGTCTACTCTATTGCAGATTTTGATGTCATCCGCAAAGAGGCAAACCTTACCTGACAGCCCTTCCGCTATATCACTAACAAAGATATTAAAAAGAATCGGACCAAGGACAGATCCCTGGGGCACACCACTGGTAACATCCTTCTCTTCAGAGTGAGCTCCATTTACTTGTACTCTTGTTGCCTCTAACCCAAGCAGTAACTTTAGGGTCCATCCCTAGGGTGCTCAGTTTGTTTATAAGTTGCCTGTGAGGAACAGTGTCAAAGGCTTTACTGAAACCTAATACACCACATCTAGGGCCCTCCCTCGGTCCAACTCCCTGGTCACCCAGTCAAAGAAATCAATCAGATTTGTCTGACAAGACCTGCCTCTAGTGAATCCATGCTGCCTCGGATCCTGTAATCCGCTGGACTCCAGAAACCTCACTATTTTCTCTTTCAGCAGCGTTTCCAATAATTTACTCACCACCGAAGTTAAACTAACCGGCCTGTAGTTTTCAACCATATCCTTACTTCCGCTTTTGTGTAAAGGCATCACATGAGCCCCTCTCCAGTCCTTGGCACCACTCCCGACTCCGAGTTATTGAAAAGATCATCTCTGTATTCATTTGTGCGGCATTATAGACTGGTTGTAGAGGCTAGGCAGGATGCATTCTTTGGCGCCCAGGTTCTGCAGTCTATTCTGTCTCTTCCTACCCATTATTGTTGTTCTGTTTAGTACTTCCCACGTGACTGGACTGAACTGGAGGGATGATAGCGAAGTTGACATTAGATCTTACCTTCTAATTTCCTTTCCTCGGTCCTTCCAGTCCAGTCCAGGACGACCCTCCCAGAAGAATTGTAGGAAAGGGCTGGTTGCAGATTGGTGATATGGGTGGTGGGGAGCTGGGGATCGCTGGCTTCCCTTGTCTCAGATATGTGGTCATAGTCTGGCAGTGGGATTTTCTGGAACTTCCATTGTTGGGTTTGGGCTGTCTGTCTCAGGGACCTCTGTATGGACTATTAGTGTATTAGGGATATCCTCTCCTTTACTCTGCTTTTGAAATACTGGCTGGTTTCAGGTTGCATGGGACTCTTATAGGATGGTGCCATCAAACCAGTGGTTCACAGTCTCCATCTGCTGGCAGGAGTACATAAACTCTCATGTCTGGACTAGAGGGACTCGAGGAAAGAAGATTAACCGGTAAGACCTAATTTTACCATTTTGGTTTCTAGCCCACTAGGTTTGGTGCAGAAAAGAAAAGGGCTGTTCTCCGATTCATCTTTAGTAACCATGCTTATTCATGCTGTAATAGGATTATCATATCTGTCAGTGCTGTTTTAACAACCCTTGTGGTTTTACTTGTATTTGTCATTTCAGCCGATTGTCCTGGCTGGATGGCTCTGGAATGGGCTTTTCCTTGGAATATCCATCCATCAGTTTACATGCGGTCTCTAGGGATGTAAATGCATATCCCCGGGAACATCTGTATGTCATGGTGAATGCCAGGCTTGGAGGTGAGAGACTTCATTCTGTTTCTTTCTGTTTAGCTTCTTTTGTACAGGCTTTTTTTTTAATTTTTTTTATTTTTTTTCAGTTAGTACGCAGTACTAAAGAACTTAGCAGAGATAATTGAGTGGTAAATGTAGCCTGGGAAAACTGGGATACTTTGGTTTCTGCTTGTCCTTTGTGTACATGATTGTCTTTCTCCTCTCTGCCATCCACAGTACTGACAGTGTTTCTTACTATAAAGTTCAGGTGGAGTTCTCTCCCTACTGATGGATTGTTGACATAGCTTCTCTCAACACAGCAGTTCTGATTATTAAATATTCTGTTGGTAGTCAACTACTTTGAGAAAATATGTTTGTCCCATTTCACATTAGAAGGGTATGTTAAGGGGGCAGCTGCTTTAGTGAGATGAAATAAAAAGGAGCAGATTTCCAACTAGTTTGTTTCTAGTTGCTTACTACAGGAGCACGTTATACTTGCAAAATAAAGATCTGATGTCTGAGAGGAGACTTCTCTACAAACTCTGTCAGCTGGCAATCTTAATTTGCTGGGCATAAATAAGAGAAAATATATATCCCTCTCCTTCCTTTCAGCAACATGTGGAGCTGGAGAATAGTAACCTGAACAGGTCAATTATAATGTTGCCATTTCTATTCTGTTTGAAAATGCAATGTATGCCTTTGAGTCAACGCTGACTCCTGGCGACCCAGAAGCTCCTGGGTTTTCTTGGCAGTGTGACCGGAAGTAGATTGCCAGGCTTTTCTTCCGAGGCAATAGAGGGTTAAGTGACTTGCCCAAAGCCACTAGGAGTGCTAGTGGGAATCGAACCCTGGTTGCTTGGTTACCAAGCCAGTATTCTAATCACTAGGCTACTCCTCCACTCCCTATTTTGTTTAGTCCAGATAAGATTCCATGCAGTATCAGCCTGCTAGACCAGTTCAGACAAGTAGGCAGTGTCTCCCTACCAGCCAGAAGTGGAAACGGAAAAATTTCCAGTTGTTTTTATTTTCTCATACTGTTATACTAGTTCTCCTAGGACAAGCAGGATGTGTCAGCCACACCTGGTGACGTCATCCGACGGCGCCATGACGGAAGTGCTCTATAGCTCAGAAGCTTCTGAGCATGTGGGAGGTCCCACCTCCCTCGGCCCGCCCCTAGCCGGCCAGTTCTTTTTCTTCCGCCCTGCCTCAAGACGGAATTTCTAGCTCTCCATACAAATATTAAAAATCCCTCAGTTTTCATGCCTAAACCAGGCTTTAAGAAGTGTTCCATCTGCAATAGGAAGATGAACTTATCAGACACTCACCAACACTGCATCGGGTGTCTAGGATCCTCTCACCAGGTTGAAGATTGTGCCAGCTGTGCACGAATGTCTCCCAGGGCAAGGAAACACTGGGAGCATGCCCTGCAAGACTTGATCTCCTCCACGGCATCTTCCAGCACCAGCCGCGACAAAAGTAAGGACCGTGGCAAAGCTGCCCCACTTTCCAAGCCGGCAGCCCGTTCCCGGACTGACAAGCGGCAAAGGGACGACCCAGGAAAGGCCCCCGCTCACCGGGGTTCAGGCGCGGCCTCCGACCCAGGAAAGGCCCCTTCCCACCGTGGTTCAAGCACTGCCTTCGGGCCAGGAAAGGCCTCATCGCACCGGGGTTCGAGCGCTGTCTTCCCCGATCATCGGCGTGCTTCCAGTGAGGCCTCTTCCCTCCGGGTGAGCCCTCCTGCTGAGCGCTGCTCTCCAAGGCCATGCGGTCTCCAGGACGCCTCCCAAAATGGCGCCGTCCTCCTTGACCCGCTTAGCTCCGCCTCCGGACACGCCCCCTCCGCCGGGATTGGTCACCATGGCTCCGCTCCGACTCAGCGCCGGCAGCCTTCCCCTATGCCGAGCACCTCCAATGCCGCTGCAGAGGAGCTCCGTTCCAGCGCGGCAAGCAGGTCCCAGGCCGCCGAACTTCAGCGCTGCCAGACCTCTTCCCCGCGTTGCTCAACTGTGCCATCAACGGCAGAGGAGTCTCGGAGCGGGGCAGAAACCAGCGATCGGCGTGGGAACGGCGCGGATGTCCCCCTCCCGCGCGGGAGAAACAGACACCGCTCCACGGACTCCTACCATCAGCGCCAGAGAAGCCGCGAGCGCTGCTCCGGCGGCAGAGACAACGTCAACGATAAGAGCAGGAAGAGGACAGCAAAACATCGGCATCTGGCTCAGTCGGGGTCAAGGGATTCCTGCAGTGGATCCCCCCGCAGACACAAGAGGAGCAAGAGATCAGGCTCAAAGGGCAGCAGGGGTCATAGGAGCAGTCGGTCTTCGGACTCCACCTCCTCAGCAATCCTGCATCTGCTCACTCGCCTTGTGGAACAGACTGCCCCCCAGCGATTGGTCCAGGATCGTACACATGATTTCCCTCGGGATCATGCACATGCTTCCCCTGGGACACGACCGGGCTCGGAGCGCTCCCTCTCTCCACGAGACCCCAGTCGCTCGCCCTCCAGAGCACGATCACCTTCCCCGGCTTTGTCCAGGCAGCCGCCTTCCCCAGTGCAGCTGCCCTCCGAGGGAAGCGAAGGGGAAGAGTTGGGACCAGACGCTAACACTTCTAAACCACAGGCGGATGAGATGGACTCTCCGTCTGTACCAGTACCTGAGGACCTCACCTATCCAAAGTTTCTCAGGAAGGTGGCTTCCAAACTCGGGCTTACCACGTACGACACACCTGATGAGCAGGAACCTGAGGTCATGAAATACCTCAGTGGCCTTAAACCAGCCATGGCCCTTCCCCTTCACCGCAAGTTGAAGGAAAAGCAGTTGACACTCTGGCAGTCCCCAGCGTCTGGCCAGCCTTGCTCCAGGCGCCTGGACAGTAAGTGTACATTATCCACAAGACTCCGGGTTTTGACAAGCCACAACTACCACACCAGTCTATAGTGGTGGCTTCAGCACTCAAGCGAGTTAAATCCACGCGTGTCCAAGCCGCACATCCACCGGGCCGGGACCCCAAGCGTTTGGATGACATGGGGAAGAGAGTGTTCCAAGGTGCGATGCTGAACGCCAAGATAGCAGCGCATCAGTTCCAGCATGTCCTATTCCAGGATGCCATCCTTGCGGACCTCAAGGGCCACTTACAGGATCTCCCTAAAGACTCACGTACATCCGCCTCCACCTCCATCCAGGAGCTAGCGGAGTGCAGCAAACACCTGATGAGTACAGCCTTCGACTCCTTTGACACAGCGGTAAGGACAGCGGGCACAGCCATATCGGCTCGTCGATGGGCATGGCTTCGTGCATCGGGGCTCGCTGATAACACCCACGATCGGATCGCCGATACACCCTGTTCGGGCGACTCCCTCTTTGGAGACAAGGTCTCTGACACAGTGAAGGATCTGAAAGAGGACTGCACCACTTTGAAGACCCTGGCTGCGGACGGGATCGAACGACCCTCCTGGCCCAGGAAAGGGAGCTACTCTAAGAAACCCTTTTCCTCGTCCAAACAATATTATGGCTCCAATCGTCAGTGGCAGCCGCCCAGATTCAAGCAGTCCTATCACAAGTCGTCCGTTCAGAGACAGCAGCCACGACAACGCAAACAAAAGCAGAACAACACCTCCCAGCCAGGGAAAGACTCTTTGTCCTTCTGACTATCCGCCCTGCCTGGGCCCCTCTACGGGACAAGCAGACCACCCTGTTGGGGGCCGGCTGTCCTACTTCCTCCCGGCATGGCAGGAGATCACTACGGACAAGTGGGTCATTCAAATAATACAGACCGGCTACCGTTTACGTCTCTCCTCCCTTCCACAGCAGCTGAAGCAACCCACCAGCCAGCCCTCACTCCATCAGGAACAACCACTCTCGGAGCTCCTCCAACAGCTTCTCCGGGCACGCACGATAGAGAGAGTGCCCGCGGACCAAGTCAACACTGGATTCTACTCCCGCTATTTCCTTATTCCCAAGAAGTCAAAGGGCCTCCGCCCCATCCTGGACCTCCGAAAACTGAACCGCTTCATCAGAAAGGAGAAGTTCCGGATGTACTCGCTCAACTCCATCCTCCCCCTCATCAGAGCGGGCAGCTGGATGGCTACACTGGACTTACAGGATGCCTACTCCCACATTCCAGTCCATGCCTCCCACAGAAAATACCTCCGATTCATAGCTGTGGGATGCCATTACCAGTATCGAGTACTGCCTTTTGGCCTTTCTCCAGCACCCAGAGTTTTCACGAAATGCGTAGCGGTCGCCGCTGCACACCTCCGCAAGCAAGGTGTCGCCATCTTTCCTTACCTGGACGACTGGCTCCTGTCGGCGAACTCTGCTCACGAACTCCGCAGAGCAGTCCACCAAACTGCACACCTACTAGCCAGGCTGGGATTCCTGCTCAACAAGGAAAAATCACGACTCGAACCCGTACAGCGGACGGAGTTCATCGGGGCGATAATCGACACCAAAGCCTGCAAGGCGTTCCTGCCCGAGACCAGAATCAAGATCATTGTGCAACTGGCAAAGAAAGCGTCGGCGGA
Source organism: Ichthyophis bannanicus (assembly GCA_033557465.1). Taxonomy (NCBI): domain Eukaryota; kingdom Metazoa; phylum Chordata; class Amphibia; order Gymnophiona; family Ichthyophiidae; genus Ichthyophis; species Ichthyophis bannanicus. The sequence continues at coordinate 94,350,083 of CM066035.1, read as the reverse complement.
GAAACACACGTCAGCCCACGGCATCCTGCGTCTTCTAGGCCATATGGCAGCGACGACGTCAGTCCTCCCGCTGGCGAGACTCCACATGCGCTCCCTTCAGTGGCATCTGCGGACCCACTGGAAGCAACTATCCCAACCTCTCACTACTCGCATCCCGATCACAATCAATGTTATCCGGAGCCTACGTTGGTGGACAAAGTCAAGCAACCTGTCAGTGGGCAAGTGCCTGCAACCCCTCACTCACCAGCTCATCCTCACGACGGATGCATCTGCAACCGGATGGGGGGCTCACTTACTGCATCTCAACACGCAAGGGGCCTGGACAAGAGCAGAGCGTGCCCTACACATCAATGTTCTCGAACTTCGGGCCGTCAAATATGCCCTTCAGACATTCATGACACACCTTGCGGGGAAGGCAATCTTGGTACAAATGGACAATCAAGTGGCCATGTTCTATATAAACAAACAAGGAGGCACGGGATCACGCACGCTATGCAAGGAAGCTCTAGAGACATGGGCAGTTGCCTTATCCAACAACTGCAGCCTGCAGGCGACCTACCTTCCCGGGGAACAGAACATCTTAGCGGACAGGCTCAGCAGACAGCTCCAACCCCACGAGTGGACGCTACACAAGGAAGTGACAGCCAATCTCTTTCGGCGCTGGGGAACCCCCCAGGTCGACCTCTTCGCAACAGAAACGAACACCAGATGCACCTTGTTCTGTTCCAAGCACCCGTCGCAGCAGAGAGTGGCGTCGGATGCGTTCGCCATCTCTTGGGGGACGTGGGACTTAGTGTACGCATTCCCTCCAACCCCGCTCCTGACAACAACAATACAACACATCATCAAGGAGAAGGCGCACGTAATATTGATCGTCCCCTACTGGCCGCGACAGATGTGGTTCTCTCTCCTGCTGCAGCTCGCCCGGGAACCCCCTGTTCGCCTCCCCCTGCGACCGGACCTGTTAACCCAGAACGGGGGCAGCACCTGGCACCCCAACCTCAAGACACTAGCCTTGACGGCCTGGAGGCTGAGAGGCTGACGTTTCAGGATTCCAACCTGTCCTCAGAGGTCCAACAGATTGTGCTTGCCTCGCGGAGGCCCTCAACCAGAAAAGCCTACGGCTTGAAATGGAAACGCTTCAGTATATGGTGCAAGGACCAGGGAGTCCTACCAACCTCCTGCCCTGTACCCACTATCTTAAAGTACCTCGCCTTCCTCTTCAGCTCGGGCTTGAAACCACAATCCATCAAAGTGCATCTCGCGGCCATTGCCGCGCTACACGAAAGCCCGGAATGCCCAAGTTCAGGCCCCATTTCATCGCTCCCCATTGTGACGCGTTTCATGCGAGGGCTGCGAAATCTGCAACCGCCGGTACAGAAACCGGTACCCTCATGGGACCTCAATGTAGTCCTACACCAGCTCACGCAGGACCCCTTTGAGCCTTTGACAACAGCGCCCGAAAAATTTCTCGCTTGGAAGACTCTTTTCCTGATCGCCATCACCTCAGCCCGGAGGGTCAGTGAACTGCAGGCTCTGGTGGCTCACCCGCCATATACAAAACTCTACGAAAACCGGGCATCCCTACGGACTCATCCTAAGTTCGTGCCCAAGGTCTCCTCCGCTTTCCATGTGAACCAGGTGGTGGAGTTACCATCCTTCTTTCCACCCCCACACTCTTCTCCCGAAGAGCAACGCCTTCACTCTTTAGACGGCGTACGTGCCCTACGCATCTACCTCGACAGGACGTCCACAACTCGACTGGGGACCCAGCTTTTCATTTCCTTTGACCCAAACAGGCCGGGCAGACCTGTCTCGAAACGCACGCTCTCCCGTTGGATCGCAGCTTGCATTGCCTACTGTCTTCAAAAAGCGGGCGCACTCCCATCCAACAGAGCGAGTGCACATCAGCTACGGGCTATAGCCGCTTCGCTAGCCTGCGCACAGGAGGTGCCGGTGAGCGAAATCTGCAGAGCCGCCACTTGGTCCTCACATTTAACCTTCCAAAGACACTACTACTGCCTTGACATACAGGCGGAGGAGGACGGCTCCTTTGGCCGGGCAGTCTTATCCGCTGCTACAGCACCTTGGACGGTGGGCCATATGGATCCAGCTCAGGGATGAGCGAACTGCCATCCAACCTGTTGCCATGTTTGGTCTACGGATGGTATCAGTGTCTAGTTCTTGCACAGTTGCTGGTTACATTGTTGTAAATTGTTGTTCATGGTTAAATTGTTGAGTTGATTGCAAACTGCTACCTCTCTGTTATATTGTTTGCACAATTGTGTTCACGGTTACATTGTTGGATTGATTGCAAATTGCTACCTCTCAGTTGCACAAATGTTATGCACTTGTTGAATGACTACGTATGCTACCTCACAGTCACACAAACGTTATGCACTTGTTGTTCTTGTCGACTAAATTGATTATGTTGTTTCAGTTGCACTAATAATGATATGCTCTACGTTGCACAGTGTATTCTACCTCTGCAGTTGCACAGGTACTGTCCAGTTAATAGTCACCGCGGCACGTTGCCGAGGGTTGCACTTGTATTATTGTTGGATTCTAATAAACACTATTGTTGGTATATGCATGCCTCCCTCATTCTCCTCAGCGTGAATCGTAGCTTGGGAGACACCAGGTGTGGCTGACACATCCTGCTTGTCCTAGGAGAAAAAACGGAGTTACTTACCTGTAACGGGGTTCTCCGTGGACAGCAGGATTGGTCAGCCACACGTTCCCACCCACCTCCCCTGCATGAGGGCGGCCTGCTCTCCTAGCCGTACGGGCATAGCTAGTTACGTACTGGCCGGCTAGGGGCGGGCCGAGGGAGGTGGGACCTCCCACATGCTCAGAAGCTTCTGAGCTATAGAGCACTTCCGTCATGGCGCCGTCGGATGACGTCACCAGGTGTGGCTGACCAATCCTGCTGTCCACGGAGAACCCCGTTACAGGTAAGTAACTCCGTTTTGCTGCCATAGGACAAAATCCCAATATAGTAAGGCTTTTCAATAGTATTACTTCCAAAAAGAGAAAAGAATTGTTGCAGCTCAACTGGTGGTTTGCACAAATAACTGATATAATGATGATGAATCGCTGAATTTGTAAGGTGTTTGCTTTATAAAAAACGACCTCCGGCATAAAAGTTTCGCAGTGGTTATACTGTAACATTTATTTTATTAAATTTATTTAACAATTTTTCTATACCAACTTTTCATTCATTCAAGGCGGTTTACAATAAACGTCAACTTATACAAAGAACGTGTAAAACATCAACTTATACAAAGAACTTGTAAATATCAACAGTAACATTATAACTTCAAAAACCTGAATAGTCTCTTGTAACTATCTAAACTATATACATCTTAATGAGAGTAATGGGATGTTTGTATGGTGTGTGTGTGTGTGTCATGGCTTACATCGGTTTGTGTAGTGATTAGGGTGAGTGGTGGTCTTCATTGAATTGTTCAATGAATAGGGTGGTTTTGAGCAGCTTCCGGAATTCTTTTATCTCCAGGAAAAAGCAGGAATGTAGTCTTCACATATTGTTATCGTCAGTACCGACGGAGCCTGCGCGGGAAAGCTCCCCAGCGTCCAATAGGAACACTTTTGGGAGCATCCCTCAGCACATGCGCACTGCCTTCCCGCCTTTCCAACTGTCCCTCTTCAGTTCTTCGTTTTCCGCGGCGCCGACAGGATCCATACCCTGTCACCGCAGAAAATTCCGTCTTTAAAATTGTTTTCTTGTGGTCGCGTTTGCCTGCTGCACGGCGCTTACCGGTACCGCCGGTTCTTTTTAAAAAAAAAACAAAAAACTTTAACTTTGAACTGTTTCTCTTCAGAAACTTTTCTTTTTCGGTGCTAGGTGCCATTTTGGGCACTAGGCCCCATATTCCTAAAACATGGAAAAACCAACTAGTGTGTTTTGTGGGTTTTTTTTTTTTTTGAAAATCTGTTTAACACACACACATCACATTACATTACATCACAAGTAACCCCGGCACTACATCTCCCGGCGGGGTGAACTCTTATCCACCACCTCGGAGATAGCACATTTTTAGTGATTAGACCACGCCGCTCCCCATTTTCCTCCCCCTCCCTACCCCCCCTCCAATGCCCCCTGCTTCCCCACCCCAGACATACCCTGCCTACCTTCCTCCCCTTGCCCACTCCAGACATACCCTGCCTACCTTCCTCCCCTTGCCCACTCACATCTTGCCCTTAAGACCATGGATCCCCCTCCCCCCCAGCGGCTACACTCCAACCTCTTCCTAACCCTCCTGTAGTAATTCGCTACGTGCACATGGTCCTAGAGTTTGGATATAGGGTTCCCACACCAACCAGAAGGAAGAGCAGCGGGAAACACTACCCCTCGCCACCCCCCTCTCAAACAGCAGCAGTTGGTGAAAACTATTACGCCATTCCCAAAAGGTAGGGGGCGCTGGCTCACGCCATCTATGAAGTATGGGTCCTTTACCCACCAGACAGGCCTTCTTTACCAAAATACGTTCTCAACGCCCTTTTGGGCGTAAAGGCCCAAGTTGATCAAGGGCCACTAAGGTTCCCGTCCAAGTGATTTGTTGCCGGAGCAGGCCACCCAAATATGAGCTTATTCGCGTCCAGTATCGTCAAATGTAAAGACATGTCCACCACATATGACCTAGATCAGCGAGAGGGGCAAAGCACTTTGGGCACGCACCATCTAAGGTGAGATGACTCCGCCAAGCTCCTCTCGTAGAGAAGTGAGCACGTATAATGCATTTAAACTGTACCTCCCTCTATCTCGCCCCCACTACCAACCCGGCAATACGACATAGGACTCTAACAACCGACCCTGGGGCCACTCCCTGACTCAGCTCTTCTGCCCACTTGGCCTCCTCCTTTGAATAATCAGAGTGCACCCTATACTTGTCTAATCTCTTCTTAAAGGCTGAAATTGTTGGCAAAACCTCTCCACCCAGCGAAAAAAATTCCAGCAGATGTGCAGAACGTTCCTCAGTTAACTCGTTTCGTGAAAGAGAAGCCACATAGTGGGAAAGCTGCGCATAGGCAAAAAAGTGGCCCCTATCCACCCCGTATTCCCTATGTAAGGTCTCAAAAGATTTACATTTCCCCTCTAGGTCCACAACATGTTCGATGGTTCTGATGCCCAATCTATACCATACCCTAAAGACCGCCGACTCTGAACCTGGCGTAAATGCTACATTATCCTGTAATGGCAACCAGCTTGAAATAGCCGGGGACCTACCCCAGTACCTGTTCAGCTGTCGCCATGTTTTCCGCACGGACAGCAGTAACCCTCTTCTACCCATCCCCTGAGACAGCATTGAGGTCTCCAAATGTAAGACCGCCAGCAATGACTGCAGCCCTACCATTGCTTCTTCCAACGCCCTAGGAGTGTATGTCTGTCCCCCCCAGCCAGTCTCCAATGTGTCGTGCCTGACAAGCCAACACATATAGGCGCAAATCTGGAACCCCGATGCCCCCGCTTTTCCACCCCCCTTGCAGGCGGCCCACCTGGATCCTTGCCCGGGGCCCCCTTCCACAGAAAACCACAGATCTCCACCTCTAGTCTATTCAAATCCTTCCGCAATAGCCAGACTGGGAGCGTTTGCAGCCAGTACAACACCCGGGGCAATACCACCATCCCCAATGCGGCAGCCCGACCCAACAACGATAGAGGGAGGGGGTTCCATGCCTGTAGCTGCGCACGTACTTTCAAAAAAATTCTTTCAAAATTCCGCTTGTACAGCTCTGTCGGATTCCGGGTCATGAGAATTCCCAAGTACAGAAAGGAGTCAGCCGCCCATTTAAGGGGGAAGGCACTACCCCATTGTCTTTGAAGCTCACCCGACACATCCAACACTTCCAACTTGTCTCTATTAATCTTCAGACCCGCAAAGCTACCATATCTCGTAAACTCCTCCAACAGCCTAGGCAACGCCCGTTGTGGGGCGAGCAAATGTACTAGCATGTCATTGGCAAAGGCTGCCATCTTGAACCCCTGCCTATCAATCCGCACTCCTTGTATCTCTTGCGACGCCTCGATCGTCCGTACCAAGGGGTCCAGGGACATCACAAAAAGCAGCGGGGAAAGCGGGCAACCTTGTCTTGTACCTCTTCCTAAGGCAAATTTATCCGACAGCTCTCCATTACAGAGCACCCCTGCTGTAGGGTTCGTATATAATAACTTCACCATCTTACAGAAGGAGTCGCCCAGCTCATAGCACGGCAGGATAAACTGCAGATACTGCCAACTCACCTGATCAAAAGCTTTCTCTGCGTCAAAGCTGACTGTTTTTCCCGAACCCACTCTAGCGATGCTAAAATTTTCCGCAAGTTCCGCACCGCATATCTCCCTTTCACAAACCCCACCTGCGTATCATGTATCAAACCCCCTAGAACCGCTGCCAGCCGCTCTGCCAGTATCTTAGAAAAAAACCTTCCAATCATAGTTTAATTTATTTTATTTACAGTCTCTTATATACCGCACTATTCAGCATCAGCGCAGTTCACATGGAACAAAAATGCTCAGTACAATTAACATGTAAGAGTTTACAGATAACAGGGCAAGTAACTTGGATAACAGGGGTAAACTATTTACAGCATTTGCTACTTAAACTTGTATAACAGTGTCAAATTATTTACAAATATTGCTACATAAAGTCGTATGATCATGAATACCATAGAAACAGATGTACCACTAAGGGTTAGGGAATCTTTCTTGGCTTGTTGTTGGGGAACCATATAATTGCTTAGCGGGTTGCTTAGCGGGTTACATCTCTGTCTCAGTGGGTGAGGTTGGGTTCTATGAGATACTTGTTGAAAAGATGGTATTTAAGGGCTTTCCTAAACTGTGTGATGCTCTTAATAGCCTGGATATCTGGAGGTAATGCGTTCCAGCATCTTGGTGCACTGATACTAAACGCCCTATTGGCTGTAGATGTTGTGCACGCTGTTAATGCTTTCGGGACTTTTAGGGTGTTTGTAGCTGTGGATCTCCTTGCTCTATTAGGAGATGTGATATGGATGAGGGCCGTTATTGATTCAGGGGAGAGCTTGTTAATAGCTTTAAAAGTGATTAACAGTGTCTTGAATACAATTCTAGCCTGGATAGGTAGCCAATGTAATTGTATCAGCAGAGGTGTCACGTGGTCACTTCTGGAGGCTCCATGGATGACCCTTGCTGCAGTGTTCATGGCGAGCTGTAGTGGATGTAAGGTGGATAGGGGCAGGCCTTGAAGGATGGCGTTGGCGTAGTCAAAATGAGGTATGATCAACGCCTGGTATATAGTCCTGAAGTCATTTGGTTCTAGCATGGATCGTAAATGCCTGAGTGAGCGGATCTTATAGTATACTGCTCTGACAGTGTTCGCTATGTGGGCTTTCATGTCCAGGCGTTGATCCAAAGTGACTCCTAGGTAGCGTATTGAAGGTTTAGAATGTAACTCTGCTCCTTTTACTTTAAGGAATGGTGGTGGGGTGAAGTTAGGGTTCCTCGTAATGAAGAGTACTTCCGTTTTCTTATGTTGTATTCGGAGGTTTTGGGAGGAAAGCCAGTCAGATATTGCGTTGAAACAGTTCGTCAGTGAGGAGAGGTCCTGATGTTCAGTAGAGAAGGGTATGTACAACAGGACATCGTCAGCGTATAGCATGCAGTCGACATTGAAGGATCGGATGATATTGCAAATTGGCTGCATGTAAATGTTAAACAGGAGGGCTGAAAGGGAGGAACCTTGTGGGACTCCCTGGCTTTGGTGGAAAGGTTCCGATGTCATGCCTCCAGAACGCACATGTTGCCATCTTCCGGACAGGTAAGATCTGCACCATTCAAGAGCTCTACCAGTAATGCCCTTCTCAATTAGTCGACCTACGAGAAGCTCGTGACTTACTGAATCAAAAGCTGCAGCGATGTCCAGAAAGATGAGAGCAAAACCTTGACGGATGTCGTCGATGCCAGTGATTATCTTGCAGAAGAGGGTGGTAAGAAGAGTTTCCACTCCGTGGGATTCCCTAAAACCATGTTGGCAGGGGTCTAATGGTGCGGCAGTGTCGACGTGATCTTGTAGTTGTCGTTGTACCTCTCTTTCGATGATCTTCGCAAGCAGAGGTATACTGGATATAGGCCTGTATGAATCTACTTTTTGGGGGTCGAGTTTGCAGTTTTTCAAAAGAGGTCTGATAGAGGTGTGCTTAAGCGCTGAGGGGAAGGAACCTGTTGTGAATGAGAGGTTCATTATATTGGATAGTATTGGGCTGAAGTGGCTGCGGAGCTCCTTAATCCAGAAGGCTGGGCAAGGATCGGACTGAGATGTGGTGGTGTTAAGGGCCATAATAGAGTCTTCAATTCCTTTCTTGGTAGGGGTAGAGAATACGGTTAGGGTTGCAGGGCAGTCTCGTTCTAGGGTGGTGGTTGTAGTCGAGATATTGATAGTCCGGCATATCTTGGATTGTGCATAGTTAGCAAAATCTTGTGGGTGAATCTCAAATTGAGGTCCGGAGGTTGGTTCCTTTGATAGAGTCTTGACTAGGTCAAAAAGATCGTGGGGTTTATTAAGTGATCTTTTTAAGGTCTCTGAGTAGTATTGTTTCATTGCATCAGTGATTGCCTTGCGGTGTGCAGCCAGATGACAATTGTATGCTGTCTGGTCAACTGTAGAGTGGGATCGGCGCCAGCGCTTCTCGAGTTTCCGTAATTGGGTAAGAGAAACTCTAAGATCTGCTGTGTACCATGGAGCGCTCGTTCTTTTCCCTAGGGGCTTGTCGGTTGGTGTGCGTAGGGCGATTGTACTGAGGCAATTGTTCCAGTGAGTAATCAGGTCGTCAAGGTTCGAGGAGGTTTTGCTAATGAGTTGTTGCGTTTCGGTGAGGATAAGGTCTCTGTTGAAAGGCTTGAAACATCTGGAGTGAGGTCTTGTAGTGTTGTTTGGTATCTTATTGAGCTTTGAATCGCTTTTGTGCAAAGGAATCTGGAGGATTAATAATGATATAGGCCTGTTGGAGGCCGCTTGGAGTAGGTCTTTTTCCTGGCTTGGGTATCAACACAATGTGTGCATGATTTTCCCCCTGGTGAGCACCTCCCTGCCCCCACCTTCTGGTGATACATTGCCAACATCGCCGGGGCAACCAGGTCACTTAACATCTTATAAAATTCCGCCCCATAGCCATCGGGTCCCGGTGACTTACAACTAGCCTTCTGAATAACTTGCTGTATTTCCCCTAACATTATGGGTTTATCGAGTTGGGCCCTCTGCTCCTCCCCAAGTTGCAGCAACTCCAGCCCCTTAAAATAGTCCTCCATGTGAGACCAAGATCCCTCCTCCGCCGTGTATAACTTCTGAAAAAAAGTTCTGAATACTTGGGTGATCGCTCTACTATTTTTATGTAAGGTACCCTGACCATCTCTCAGGGCCCCCACCATTCTAGAGCCCCGAGATCCTTGAAGGCATCTCGCGAGGAGTTTCCCAGGCTTATCCCCAAACCGATAAAGCTGATAGCGATAATACAGAAAAGATTTCTTTGCTCTTTGTTGAAGCAGCTCATTAAGAGCTGATTGCATCTCCCACAGCCTCTTTTTATTTCCTGCACTGGGATGGTTTGTACATTTCCACCTTTCTCTCACCAGCTGCCTCTCCAGTCGGACTACCTGTTCTGACGCTAGTTGCCGTTTCTGTGCCGCATACCCAATGATGTCTCCTCGCAGTACTACCTTAGCCGCCTCCCAGTATAATTCTGGATCGTTTTGATGTTCCTGGTTGTAAAAAGCAAAATCCTGCCATTTCTGCTTCAAGTAAAGGTGGAAAGCCGAGTCTCTATACAACTCCAAAGGGAATCGCCACAGTCGCCCCTGCGTATTGCTGTCCTGCCATTTGAGGTCTATCCAGATCAGGGCATGGTCCAAGATCTCTACTGGGCCAATCTGTGCATCAAGAACCAGGGCAAACAACCTTTTGGAGGTTAGAAGATAATCTATTCGTGCACTTGACCCATGTGCTCGTGATTGATGGGTAAACTCCTTGTCCATCGGGTGCAGCAAGTGCCACGGATCCACCGCCCCCAGTCTCCGGCGCAACCCTTGCAGCGCTTTAGTGGTGGATGAACGCCCCCCACCTCCACCCCTGGTCGTGTCCAACTCCGCATCCAGCACCCCATTGAAATCCCCACCTAAAACCAAGGGGGCCTCTGGCATTTGTTCGAGTCGGGATGCCAAACGCATAAAGTGTTAGGTCTGTACAGGTTCCCCAGTACTATGGGCTTCCCCTCCAGTGACCCATGTACTAGCACAAATCTGCACTCAGGGTCATGGTACTCCTGCTCCATCACAAATCGCACTTGTCGATGCATCAAAATTACCCCCCCCCCTTTTCTTTCCTTTAGCTGGTGCCCCCCCCATCCTTGCCCTACCCAATCCCTCTGCAGTTTTCGATGCTCCGCCTCGGTCTGGTGGGTTTCTTGCAACACTGCAATATCACATTGCTGTCTAGCCAAGGCTTTCAACAATTTATATTGCTTGATTGGACTCCCAGTTCCACATACATTCCACGAGATAATCTTCAGGTTAATAGTTCCCATGTAGGCTCCACCTTCTCGGTAACTAACCTTACCCCAGCGAGGGCCCCCCCCCAGCCTGAAGCCCCCCCCCCCCTGTAGCTCCTGCTCATATTGAATTGCTCTAGTGTCCTCCCCCTCTTGGTAATCCGTGTTCCTGCTACCGTCCCCTTTGTATGATAACACCCCTCCTCCCTTCTCTCTCTTCCCCTTCCCCCTCCCCCCCCACCCCCTACCCCCTTCTCCCCTCTGCGACCTTCTCCCCCTCCTCTTATTTTCCTTACCTCCTTCCTCCATTCCTATGAAGCCACCCAGATGTGTGTGGGGCCCCCTCCTCCTCACCCCTTCGGTAGTTTTCCACCCAGACTCTAGAACTGTTACCTGTCTAATCTTGTCCCCGTAACCCCCCAACCAAGCATAGAGGACGGCCAACAATTCCCAAACTTTTTAACAAACTTTTTTTTTTTGGGGGGGGGGGGGGGCACGGGCCTCCGAAGCATCCAGCCCCAGTGTTCAATCCTTGGAAGACTGCACAGCTACACAACCCTGCTCTCCAGGTCCATATCTTGGCTTTTTCAGGTCGCCACACCCAATCATATAGAGCAATCCCCCGACACTGTTCTCTCACCCCTTGTCAGTTCATCCACATAGTGGGCCGCTTCTGCGGCAGAGTCAAAGGCCTGGCGCCGTCCCTCACAAGTGACAATCAGGCGGGCTGGGTATTGCACCACAAACTGGATATTAGCGTCCACCAGTTTTTGGCATACAGGTCCATATGCCCGCCTACGCTGCCCCAGGGCTGCCGAGTAATCTTGCACCACTCTCATCTTGATATTGTCATGCATTATAGTTCCTTTTTGCGCGCTGCGCGGAGCACAGCTTCCTTCTGCGGGAATCTCAGGAACTTCGCCAATACCACCCGCGGCCAGTTATCATTTGGCCTCCGAGGTCCGACTCTATGTGCTCTTTCAATTTGCACCAGGCCCCCCTCCTCTCTGCCCTCCAATATCCGCACCACCAATGCCTCCAAGTAGGGTTTAAGCTCTCGGTGTTCGACTTTGTCAGGGATGCCCAAGAAGCGCAGGTTGTTGCGTCATGACCTATTCTCAAGGTCATCCAACTTTGGTTCCTGGGCCTGCAAAACTGTTTTCATGCAGCCTACCTCCTGCTGGAGCTCAGTTACACTCTCCTCTGCTGTTGCAATGTGGTTCTCTGCCTCCAGCACTCTTGCCCAAGACCCCCACTGAAGCTTGTAGCAGGTCGATCTTCCCGCTCAGGGCTTCAAATTTGGAAGAGAGTGCCCCCACTACCGCCATCAAAATCTCCTCCACCATTTCTGGGGCGACCAGCGAGCTAGATTTCGGCGGCATCTCAGTCATCTTCTGCTGCACGGTGGCCTTCTCTTTCTCTTGGCGTCCCGATTTCGCTGCTGCCACCACCATCCGCTTCCGTTCCGGCACCGCTGATAGTTTGCTGCCTTTTCCCCTGTTATGCGATGACTGTGTGACAGCTTGCAGGGCGTTTTCGGCGTTTTTACCGGCAGAAGGAGGGTTCGGGGCCCGGAGCTGAAGCAGTGCACATCCATTCCCGCTCACCACATCACGTGACCCCCAACTAGTGGTTTTAAAAAATGTACTAAGTGTGGTGGTACCATTTCCGTCACTGACACCCATGATTGGTGTCTCAAATGTTTAGGGCCTGAGCATTCTCCATCTGAATGTCTCTCCTGTATGGGGATGACTAAAAGAGGAAGACATAACCGGGCTGCAAAGCTCGGTACCCTCTTTTATTTGGATGCCAGATCCATTGCATCGACATCTTCAAGGGCTTCCTTTTCCTCTCATGGATCTCAGGTAACTAAACATAAAAGCCGGTCCTCAAAGGGTAGCTCTCCTGCTAAGCATCGAGAGGCCATTGGCATTTCCCTTGAGAGAACCACACCGACAAAGCAGCCCCGGCAGGAGGCTTCGGCTTCCAAAGCATCAATGGGGGCTCCAGGATGTTCTCGAGGCCTCGACCTCGCAAGAACTACCTGTGCCATGCTCAGGGGTCCCGGCCTTTTTCACCAGTACCGAGACCCAGGCATCGGCAGCGTCGATAGACCGGAGGTTCCTCGCTATCAAACGCAGCATCGCAGCTCTTCTCTCAGCTGCGGTAACGTTGGTCCAACGGGCACCGGTACTGACATGGACACCGATGCCGGTACCTATACTGGTACAGACGACCCCGGTGGGAATTCTTCCCATGCCATCTTTGGCTGGAATCGACAGATCGGTACCGGATCAACTTGGTACCGACTTTGATCGATACCAGGACTGTGCTTTGTATGAGCATCGTGGTCAGGAATACTTCGAATCCTCCGATTCCGAAGACTCTGACAATTCCGCTGGTACTAGAGGGTTTCTCCCAGAAGATCCCTCTTCTCCCCAACACAGAATGTCACCTCCAGAGGACATGTCTTTTCAGGATTTTATTCATGATATGGCCAAGGGCCTTTCAATCACGGTGGCTCCTGAAGAGGAACCCAGAGTAAAGGAACTGGAAATTCTCCAATATCCTAAAGCTCCAAAGGAGGCAGCCACTCTGCCCATCCATGAAATTCTGCATAACCTGATGCTCAGAATGTGGGAGACACCTCTGACTACATCTCCTCACTCTAGGAGACTTGATACTATGTATCGCGTTCCGCCATGTCCTGGGTTTCAAAAGACTCAGCTGCCACACCATTCAATGGTGGTGGCGTCAGCCATGCATAGGATGAAAAGTGCAAAGAAGCATGCATCCAGTCCTCCAGGTCATGAATGCAGGACTCTGGACGCTTTTGGGCACCGAACCTTTCAGGCTTCCATGCTTTCAGCTAGGATCAGTTCATATATACTATATATGGGAATGTTCCTCAAGGAAGTTACAGGAGACTTGGAGCTTATGAGCCCATTTCTCCCAGATGACAAGAGACAAGACTTTCTTGCTCTAGTTAAGCATGAACATAAGAACATAAGATATGCCATACTGGGTCAGACCAAGGTCCATCAAGCCCAGTATGCTGTTTCCAACAGTGGCCAATCTAGGTCATACGTACCTAGCAGTTTCCCCAAAAGACACAGGTTCCGCAATGCTTGTACTGGGTCAAGCATTGATATCCTGGGTCCCTTCTTAATAATGGTTTATGGACCTTTCCTCCAGGAACTTATCCAAACTTTTTTTAAACCGAGCTACACTAACAGCCTTTACCACATCCTCCGGTAACAAATTCCAGAATTTGATTACACATTGAGTGAAAAAATATTTTCTTTTATTCGTCTTAAATAGTTTACCCTGTAGCTTCATTGCATGTCCCCTAGTCTTTCTGTATTCTGATAACGTAAAAAATCGATCTATGTTTACCCGTTCCACTCCGTTCATTAATTTATAGACTTCTGTCATATCTCCCCTCAGCCGTCTCTTTTCCAGGTTAAAGAGCCCTAACCTTTTTAGCCTTTCTTCATAGGAGTATCCTTCCATCCCCTTTACCATTTTGGTGGCTCTTCTCTGAACCTTTTCTAATAATGCTATATCCTTTTTAAGATATGGCGACCAGAATTGCACGCAATATTCAAGGTGCGGTCTCACCATGGAACGATATAGAGGCATTATAATATCTTTTGTTTTATTTTCCATTCCTTTCCTTATGATACCTAGCATTCTATTTGCTCTCTTGGCTGCCGCTGCACACTGGGCCGAGGGTTTTAACATGCTCTCCACAATAACGCCTAAATCTTTTTCCTGGGTGGTGGTTCCTAATGTGGAACCTTGCACCGTGTAACCATAGTTTGGGTTGTTCTTCCCTAGGTGCATAACTTTGCACTTGTCCACATTAAATTTCATCTGCCATTTTGATGCCCAGTCTTCCAATTTATCAAGATCCTCTTGCAATTTTCCACAATCCTCTTGGGTTTTAACAACTTTAAATAGTTCCTTAGCGTTCCTCCAGCTTAGTCCTCCACCTATGGGTAGTGCACCTCCTCCTGCAGCTTGAAGACTGGACCAATCAGATTTCAGCATCACTGGATGTAGCGTACTGGCATCCCTCTATAGCCCCAGTGTGTCCAGTCTTCATGCAGCTAGAGGACGTAGTGAGCCTAGGTGCTGGGCTCACTAGGGAACCAGTTAAGCAGCAAGATAGTTAGCTAACCTTTTAATTTTATTTAATTGGCATACTTTATTTCATTTCCTTTTCCGTGGGTCTGTTCTTTAAAAAAAAAAAAAAAAAAAAAAAAAAAGTTTGGAACGGACAACGATTCTTCCCCTCCCCCCCCCTCGGGCTCTGAGGGCTCCGATGAAGGTTTCTCTTTCCTGCCTGACCACAGCTATCACATTTGCTGGTGCTTCTGTAGGATCTCTGGCCCCTGGGCTGTTCGGGGCAGAGCTCCTTGATCCGTTTACCGGCAGCGTGATTCTCCGGGGGGGGGGGGGGTGAGTCCACAGCGCAGGGAACAGCGTCTTTCTGCTCTTAGTTTCCCAGGCGCTTAGCCAGCTGCCCGGTCTCGGAATCGCGGCTATTTCCTCTCTCTGCTTCTTGATTTTCGGAGCAGCGGAGTTAGAGCAACGCGCATCCTGTCTTTGACTTTGCACGGAGGCTCAGGAGAACGGGCAGGAGCAGCGCGCCAAAATGATGTGAGAAGCAGCAGCCATTTTGAGCACGCGGCTTCCAAAGTTTGTTTCCTGACACCAGCTGCCTCAGCGCAGTTCCCCGGAGCTGCGATTTCCTCCGTACCGCGGTCTGGGCAGCCCTACCAGGTATTGTGCTTTCTTTCCTTATTTTTCTTATTTCATTTAGTTCCTTCGTTTGAGTTTTTTTTTCTTTTTTGGGGTTCACTTTCTCTAATAGTTTTAACGGGCCATAGGGTCAGCCTCGGGGTGGCCTGTCAGCTGTTCTGCACAGCTTTCCTTCGTTTGACGGTTCTCTCAGGATATACTCCGCGGAGGTTATACACTGCTATCTTTCGTTTATATGTATAACTAAAGGCTAAAAAAACCCAAAAAACAAAAAAAAGGAGGACGACAGAAAGCCGCAGCTGTGCTTGTGTGGCAGGTCCTCGCTGTCTCTGGGGCCTGCGGCTCCCTAGTTTCAAGGGTCCCCAGGGGCTATACAGTTTTGGAGCATCCATGTCGTCAGGCTCCCAGTGCGTCATCTGTGGCTCTCGTAGGGGCGCGGGCACAGAGACAGGCATCTGTCAGTGCTGTGCGTCCGTGTCCCTTAGCATGGAGCAGCAGTTAGAGCATGCCATTACCCCTGTTGATCAAACAGATCCCGCAGGCTTAGAGAGTACTGGGCCGGTAGCGGGGCCTTCGGCTGCGGTAGCTGAGACCTCTTTGGGCGCTTCGGGTTCGCAGTCTGGGCTTGGCAGCGCGCTGCTGATGGACGATTTTTCTCCAGACTTTGTCTTACTGATGCATCAGGCGTTTTGTTGCAGGCGGCAGGGGTTCGTGGCAGGGTCCCTTCCCCTTCCTCTTCCTCCCTCTAGCGCGCGGGCTCCTATAGCGAAGCGTGACTCGGTGGGTCTCAAACCAGCCAAACGGCTGCGAGCAGTGGAGACAGTTCCCTCCAAGGCGGACTGGCAGGAAGGGGAGGAAGCCGACTTGGATGTGGATGCTGAGATGGAGGAGTTATAGGAAGGCGAAATCCCTGAGCCTGAGGATCAGGTGAAGATCATAAGAGTATTTCGCCGAGAGGAGCTGCCGGCCCTGATTGCGGAGGCTCTTCAGACGCTTCGGCTTTCTACTGAGCAGCCAGCCGAGGACGAGGATGGCGCGGATCCCATCATTCAGGCGGTCCGTCAGACGCAGGTGGTTTTCCCTATTCATAAGGTGATTGATCAGATGATCCAGTCTGAATGGGATACTCCCGAATCCGGTCTTAAGGGGATAAAGATCATGAACAAGCTGTATCCCCTAGCGGATAAAGATAAGGACAAGTTTCGTTCCCCAAAGATTGGCGCTGCGGTCTAGGCAGTCACTAAAAAGACCACGATCCCGGTGGACGGCAGTGCGGCCTTGAAGATAGGAAAATGGACGGCTTGTTGAAGCAATCGTTTGAGGCGGACGTGGTGGCGTTGCAGGCCTCCATATGTGGGGCTTGGGTTGCTCGGGCCTGTCTTCGCTGGGTCCAGCACCTGAAGCAGTCTGCCTCCTTTGAGCCCGATGAAGTGCGGGAGCTCCAGCGCTTAGTCTGGATTGGCTTATTTGGCGGATGTGCAATACGATCTCATCAGGGCCCTCTCCAATAGTATGGCCTCCTTGGTAGCGGCGCGTCGGTCTCTTTGGCTAAAAAATTGGGCGGCAGATGGATCCTCTAAGTCTCGTCTCGGCAGGCTTCCGTTTAAGGGGAAACTCTTGTTTGGTGAAGATCTTGATAAGTTGGTTAAGGAGTTGGGGGACTCCAAAGGTGGCAGATTGCCGGAGGATAGGCCTAAGCGGGGTAAACCCGCGGTGTCCTTTAGGGGTCAGTCTCGAGACTTTCGGAGGTTTCGGTCGCCCTGTTTCGCGGGGTCCCAAAGAGGATGATATGTGTCTAGGGCCCAGGGATTTCGGGGGTTTCGCGGTGCAAGTAGAGGATTCTCAGCGGCAACCCCCGCAGCCCCTCGGAAGTCCCAATGAAGGGCGGCGGGTCCCGGCAGATGTGCAACCGATCGGAGGTCGTCTTCGGGGGTTTCTGTCTGCCTGGACCCATACCACGTCCGATCAGTGGGTCTTGGAGATCATTCACGAGGGATATGCGTTAGATCTCGCGAGGCCAGTGCTCGATTCCTTTGTACGGTCCCCCTGCCGAGGTCCTCAGAAGGTGCTTCAGGTACGGTAAATGCTGGACCGCCTTCTGCGCTTAGGAGCGGTCGTTCCTGTTCTGCCAGCAGAATACGGCATGGGGCGGTATTCCATTTATTTCGTGGTGCCAAAGAAGGATGGCACTCTTCACCCCATTCTGGATCTCAAAGGCGTGAATCGCTGTCTCCGGGTACCGCATTTTCGTATGGAAACCTTACGTTCGGTTATTGTCGCGGTTCGGAAGGGCGAATTTTTGACATCTCTCGATCTCACTGAAGCTTATCTCCATATCCCCATCAGGGCGTCCCACCAAAGGTTTCTGTGCTTCGCGCTTCCTTGGGGGCACTTTCAGTTCCAGGCTCTGCCCTTCGGGTTGGCGACGGCGCCGCGCGTCTTCACCAAGATAATGGTGGCGGTGGCAGCGGCGTTGCGCAAGGAAGGAGTCTTAGTCCATCCCTATCTGGACGATTGGCTGATCCGAGCAAAGTCCCAGGCCGAGAGCGTGCAAGCCACAGGGAAGGTCGTCTATTTTCTGCAGTCCCTAGGCTGGGTGGTCAACCCGGTCATCTGGAGCCGACGCAGTCTCTCGAGTACTTGGGAGTACTGTTCAATACTCGGAAAGGATCGGTGTTCCTAACGGAACGGAGAGTCCTGGCGCTTCAGGGTCTGCTGCGGGGCTTCCGGAAGATCGCAGCCCCGTCCGCGTAGAAGTATCTTCAAGTGTTGGGGACGATGGCGGCGACGTTGGAGGTGGTGCCTTGGGCCAGGTTTCACATGAGATCGTTGCAGCGGACCCTGCTTCGCCGCTGGTCCAATCAGTTCGATTCGCTGAGCATGCGGCTTCCATGCCCACCACGGGTCAGGCGGGACCTGCTGTGGTGGCTGCGGCCGGCCTGTCTTCAGGCGGGAATGCCGTTGGAGCAGCCAGAGTGGATTCCGCTATTAACAGATGCCAGTCTGACGGGCTGGGGAGCACATTGCGGAGTGGACTTTGCGCAGGGTCTCTGGTCCCCGGAGGAGAGCGGTTGGGCGATCAACCACTTGGAGTTGAGAGCGGTGTTCTTGGCGCTACAGAGCTTCGAAGGACAGGTCACACACCGGGTGGTGCGGGTACTGTCCGACAATGTCGCGACCGTGGCCTACATAAATTGACAGGGAGGTACCGGAAGCGCGGGCATGGAGGAGTCGTCCCAGAGGCTGTTCGCCTGGATAGAACCGCGGTTGCAGGCGATTTCGGCAGCGCACATAGCAGGGAAAGACAATGTGACGGTGGATTTTCTCAGCAGGGTTCGAGTGGATGCAGGGGAATGGGAGCTGCATCCCTCAGTGTTTGCGCAACTAGTGTGTCGCTGGGGAGCGCTGGTCATGGATCTCATGGCCACCTTTCAATCCGCGAAGGTGGCGCGGTTTTACAGCAGATGGGAACCCATGTCGGAGAGACTCGATGCCCTCATGCGTCCGTGGCCCTCGTCGGGTCTTCTCTACGTCTTTCCTCCGTGGGCGCTAATAGGGTGTGTGATTCAGCGCATCGAAGCACACCAGGGATGGGTGCTGTTGATAGTGCCGGATTGGCCCAGGCGCCCGTGGTACGCGGATCTGGTAAGATTGCTAGACGGGGCTCCGTGGCGTCTCCCGTTGTCTCAGGAGCTGCTGATTCAAGGTCCGCGCCTTATGCCGCGAGTGGAGAGATTCTCGCTTACGGCTTGGCCATTGAAAGGGCGCGGCTAAAAAGAAAAGGTTATTCTAGGTCCATCGTGACGAGACTTCTTCAGGCGCATAAAAGATCGACCTCTCTGGCTTACGTCCGCCTCTGGCGAATCTTTGAGGACTGGTGTTCGCGGCATCAGGTCCGCGCCGCTACGGCTTCGGTTCCAGTGGTTCTGGATTTTTTGCAGGATGGCTTTGTTAAGGGGCTAGTGGCTAGTTCCTTAAGAGTGCAGTTGGCGGCTCTGGCCTGTTACCGAGGTAAAGTCCAAGGCGTGGCTCTCGGGGAGCACTCCGATGTCGCGCGTTTTCTGAAAGCGGTTTCCAGATTACGTCCGGCACGTCGGATTTCCGTGCCACCGTGGGATCTCAACTTGGTGTTACGGGCGCTCGGCAGAGCTCCGTTTGAGCCTCTCTCCCAAGTTTCGGTGAAGGACTTGACCCTTAAAACAGTGTTTCTGGTGGCGATTTCTTCAGCGCGGCATATTTTGGAGCTTCAGGCACTTTCCTGTAGGGAACCCTTCCTCTGTTTTTCGGATCAGAAAGTGGTTCTCAGGCCGGTGCCTTCCTTTCTGCCGAAGGTGTCTTCTCCTTTTCATGTGAATCAGACGGTATCTCTGCCTGTTCTGCGGGCAGCGGGAGAGCAGGCTTCGGATCGGGGCCTTAGTCGCTTGGACATTAAGAGAATGTTGCATCGTTATTTGAAGGTCACTGAGTCCTTCTGCAAGTCAGATCGGTTGTTTGTGGTGTTTGGCGGCCCCAGGAAAGGGGCGCCTGCGGCGAAAGCATCTATTTCCAGATGGATTAAAGAGGCGATTGTCTCTGCTTACATATTGCAGGGGCGCCCGGCTCCGGTGGGTCTCAGGGCTCATTCTACTAGAGCGCAAGCGGCGCCCTGGGCGGAGCACAGTCTGGTCCCGCCGGTAGAAATCTGTAAAGCGGCGACATGGTCATCCCTGCATACTTTCAGTAAGCACTATCGGCTCGATGTGCTGGCGGCGGGGGATGCCTGTTTTGGATCAGCTGTCTTGCGTGCCGGCTGGCAGGGCCCCTCCCGTTAATACTGCTCTGTTACATCCCATAGGTGGAGGACTAAGCTGGAGGAACGCTAAGGAAATAGTAATTACACTTACCTGGTAATTGTAGTTCCTTGAGTGACAACAACTTAGTTCTCCGTCCCGCCCTTGGGTTGCGAATTTGTCACGGCACGCGAGCAGTCTTGACAGCTGTCTGTTCAGGTGAGTATTTCAGATAGAACATGTTCTCTGCTTCGCTTTCGTGTCGCTCTGTTCTTTTCTCTCGCTACCTGGTTGTGGTTCGGCAGGCGGGGGAACCTTTGCCTTTAAGAGTAATTCCCTTTTTTGTTTGGGAAAGTTTACGGTTTTCTTACCATTGTAAAAACATTATATAAGGTTAGCTAACTGTTATTGCCTTTTGTTTTGTTGAGTCTGCTTTGTCAATAGTTCACTGGGGCTATAGAGGGATGCCAGTACGCTACATCCAGTGATGCTGAAATCTGATTGGTCCAGTCTTCAAGCTGCAGGAGGAGGTGCACTACCCATAGGTGGAGGACTAAGCTGTCGTCACTCAAGGAACTACAATTACCAGGTAAGTGTAATTACTATTTCTGTCTCATCTGCAAATTTGATAACCTCACTCGTCGTTCCACTTTCCAGGTCATTTATGAATATGTCAAAAAGCAGCGGACCCACAGATCCCTGGGGTACACCACTGTTCACCTTTCTCCATTGGGAAAATAGGCACCGGTATCTGTATCTGCATCGGTATCTGCTATGCCGGTACCCTGTCCTCCGATGCCTGCCGGTACCGATTCCCCGGTACCGGTTATTCCCGATACCGATTTTGCTCGGTACGGGTATCGGGCTCTGCAGGAGCATCCGGACAGATGATACTTCGATTCCTCAGAAGAAGAATCTGAGGACTGTAAGTTCTGTCGATGCAGCGATGCTTCTTCCACAGGAGTTGTCCTCCCCTAAATGCAGGATGTCTCCTCCAGAGGACATGTCTTTCCAAGACTTCATCCTAGAGGTGGCTCGGGGCCTGTCTATCACTGTGGCCCCTGAGACAGGGCCAAGGAGTTGGATATTTTACAATATCCCAAAACTCCTAAGGAGGCAGCTACCCTACCCATTCATGAGATTCTATATGATCTCATGTTGAGGATGTGGGAAACGCCGCTTACCACCTCTCCTCATTCTCGTAGGTTAGATACTATGTATCGTGTACCTTCTTGTCCTGGCTTCCATAAAACTCAGCTTCCTCACCACTCTATTGTGGTGGAATCTGCTATGAGAAAAATTAGAACTGCAAAAAGACATGCCTCAAATCCTCCAGGACGTGAATGCAGAACTCTGGATGCTTTTGGAGGTAGTGTCTTTCAAGCTTCCATGCTTGCTGCAAGAATCAGTTCCTATAATCTCTTGGGAATGTTCCTAAAGGAAGTTACTGATCACCTACAGACTCTTAAGTCCTTTCATCTCTGAGGATAAAAGGCAGGAGTTTCTCACTTGGCTCAAACATGCCCAAGATGTCTCTCAATTCTCCAACCGTGCAGCCTTCGACTGCTTTGAATGTATAAGCAGAACCTCGGCTATTGCCATAGGTGCACGTAGAATTGCTTGGCTCCAAGCATCTGATTTAGAGCTCTGGGTACAAGATAAATTGGGAAATATCCCTTGTACTGGTGAGAACCTGTTTGGTAAAGATTGGCAATAAAAAGCCAATGAAATGGATGCTGACAATTCCACTTTGGATAGACTATCCAAGTCTACTGCTGATCCTGTTAGGAAAAAGTTGTTCAAGAAAACACCTTTTTCTAAAAAGAAAAGATTTTATCCTGCTTATGGTCAGCAGGCATCTTCTGCAGGTCAGTTCTCAACCAAACGTCAGCAACCACCCAAACAGAAGAAAGCAAAGGTTGCTAGGCCTCAACCGGCCCAGCAGTCTCAGCCTCCTCAGGGCCTTTGACTTTCAGCTAGAGAACTTAGCCTTTCTGACTCTGGAAGGACCAGAACCGTCCACCATTCCAGGAAGGTTATGCCATTTTGCTCCCAGATGGGGGCAAATAACAGCAGAGCATTTAACAATCTCCATCATAAAAGAGGGGTACAAACTTCATTTTTCAAGCATGCCCCCTCCCACAATAGTGAAGCAGTTCAATTCTCCGACCTCTTTCATTGACCTGTTAGGTCAGGAGATTACCATCCTTCTTGCCCAAGGGGCAATAGAAGAAGCGCCTCTTCATCAGCAGGGCACAGGGTTCTATTCCCCTTATTTTTCTTATCCCAAAGAAAACAGGGGGATACAGACCTATCTTAGATCTCAGAGAATTGAACAAATTCCTTGTCAAGGAGAAATTCAAAATGGTTTCTCTCGGAGCTCTGCTTCCATACCTTCAGAGTCAAGATTGGCTTTGTTCTCTAGATCTCAAGGATGTGTACACCCATGTTCTCATCCATCCAACCCACAGAAGGTTTCTTCGGTTCCTGTTTCAAGGAAGGCACTACCAATACAGGGTGCTTCCTTTTGGTCTGGCCTCTGCACCAAGGATGTTCACAAAATGCATGGCTGTGGTAGCAGCATTTCTACGCACTCTGGGAATATTTGTCTTCCCTTACTTGGACGACTGGCTCATTCGAGCTCCAACACAGTCAGAGGCCAAGACTTCTCTATCCTGCACAATGCGTATCCTTCAGTATTTAGGGCTGGTAATAAACATCCCAAAATCCAGTCTAACTCCTACTCAGTCTCTAGAGTTCATAGGAGCCTTGCTGGATACCACAAAGGCAAGGGCCTATCTTCCCCAAGCCCGTTGCCTTCACTTGGTGCAATTAGCTTCTCAAGCAGTGCTAAAGCCCTTTTTAACTGCTCGAGAAATGTTACGGTTACTAGGCCACATGGCATCCACCGTGCATGTGGTACCATATGCTCGCCTTCACATGAGGGCAGCTCAGTGGACTTTATCCACCCAGTGGACCCAGGCATCAGGTTGCCTGTCAGACAAAATAGCAAATACAACTCGCCTCATTTAGTCTCTCCAGTGGTGGAAGTCTACTCAAAATCTGTTGCTGGGGTCCCCCTTTCAGCAACCCCTGCCCCAAGCAACTCTTACAACAGATGCTTCTCCAGTGGGTTGGGGAGCTCATCTGCAAACCTCTTCACCCAGGGCACCTGGACTCCACAAGAGAGTTGTCTACATATCAATCTCTTGGAGCTCAGAGCAATCTTCCTTGCTCTACTAGTGTTCCACACCCTGCTCAGCTACAAGACAGTCCTTATTCATACAGACAACCAAGTAGCCCTGTTCTACATGAACAAGCAGGTAGGAACAGGCTCTCTGTTGCTTTGCAACGAAGCTTTGCGACTGTTGGCCCTCGCCAGAGAGCATCACATTCATCTTCTGGCAGTGTATCTTCCAGGCATTCAAAACTCTTGGGCAGACAGACTTAGTCGAGTTCTCCTTCCACATGAGTGGTCTCTGCATGCAAACCAGCTGGCCAGGAATTTTCAACTTTGGGGAACCCCGGACATAGACTTCTTTCCAAGTCCGTGGAATGCCAAACTTCCCCGGTTCTGTTCCAGAACTCCGGCTCAGGGAGCTCGGGCAAAGGATGATGCTTTCCTCCTTCACTGGGGTCAAGACTTCCTGTATGCCTTTCCACCCATTCCCCTAATTCCCAAAACCCTTTTCAAGCTTCAGAGAGACATAGGCCACATAATTCTCATAGCACCATATTGGCCACGGCAAGTGTGGTACCCTCTGCTTCTACATCTCTCTCAAGCTCCCTCCCTGGCGTTAGGGTCTGCTCAAGATCTCCTATCTCAGGAGAACGGAATGTTATGACATCCCAATCCCCAGTCCCTGCATCTCAGGGCTTGGTTACTGAAGGCCTAGATCTCCAAGATCTTCATCTTTCTCAGCAAGTGAAAGATGTTCTTTATGCTTCCAGAAAACCTTCCACTAGATGTTCTTATGCTTTCAAGTGGAAGAGGTTTACTATTTGGTGTTCTGAAAAGGGTCTTAACCCCCTTGCCATACCTCTGGAATCTTTGCTGGAGTATCTCCTCCATTTGTCTAATTCAGGCCTTAAAACAAATTCAGTAAGAGTCCATATGAGTGCTATTGCAGCTTCCCTTAAGCTTCTAAATGGACAACCTATTTCCTCTCATCCTCTTATAGCAAGATTCATGAGAGGCCTCCTTCTAACTAAGCCTCCCATTAGACCACCTCCGGTGGCATGGGACTTGAACCTGGTTCTTGGGCAGCTCATGAAGCCACCTTTTGAACCCTTAGCTACTGCCTCCTTGAAATTCCTTTCTTGGAAGGTTATCTTTCTCATTGCAATCACACCAGCATGCCGCATTAGTGAATTGCAGGCACTAATAGCTAATCCACCTTATACAAGGTTCCATCGTGACAAGGTAGCCCTTAGGACTCATCCACACTTTATGCCTAAAGTGGTCTCGCCTTTTCACCTCAACCAGGAGGTTTACCTACCTGTCTTTTTTCCAGGACCTCATGCATCAAATGCAGAGAGGAATCTTCATACCTTGGACTGTAAAAGAGCTCTAGCTTTTTACTTACAAAGGACACAGCAACATAGAAAGTCCTCTCAACTCTGTTGCTTTTAACCCTTCTCATTTGGGACTTTCAGTCTCCAAGAGAACACTATCTAACTGGATTGCTCAGTGTATTTCTTTCGCCTATCAGAGTAAGAACCTTTCTCTGGAGGGCCATGTCACAGCTCACAATGTGAGAGCCATGGCAGCCTCAATGGCTCATCTGAACTCTGTGTCTATTGACGACATCTGTCGAGCAGCCACTTGGGCCTCTGTTAATACCTTCACAGCCCATTACTGCTTGGACAAGGACTCCCGCCGGGATGCCTTGTTTGGTCAGGCTGTTCTCAAACACCTGTTCCATACCTAATCAACTCCTACCTGCCATCTCTGGTAGGATGCCAGAGATCCATGGGGGGTAATGGAGCCCTTCTCAGGGACACACAACTTCTGGGGTCTCTCCCTGGCACCTAAAGCTAGGGAGTCCCCATATGTGAAGACTACATTCCTGCTTGTTCCTGGAGATAGCATAGTTACTCACCTGTAACAGGTAATCTCCGGGAACAGCAGGAATTTAGTCCTCACAACCCACCCACCTCCCCTAGGAGTTGTATCTCTCTATGTATCTCTTTCCTTTCCCTCTCTCTCTCTCTATCTCTTTCCTTTCCCTCTCTCTCTCTTTGTCTCAGCTTTAAAACTCAACTGGAGAGAGGCAGTTGGGAAAGGCGGGAAGGCAGCACGCAGGCGCTGTGGGATGCTCCCAAAAGCTTTCTGATTGGACACTGGGGAGCGTTCCCGCGCAGGCTCCGTTGGTACCGACGATACCCATATGTGAGGACTAAATTCCTGCTGTTCCCGGAGATCACCTGTTACAGGTGAGTAACTATGCTTTCCTGCCAAACTTTAATGCTTTCTGACTCAATGCCCTCTTTAACATAGAGCGCAACCCCTCCACCAATTTGATCAGCTCTATCATTACGATATAGTTTGTGCCCAGGTATCACAGTGTCCCACTGGTTGTTCTCCTTCCACCATGTCTCTGATATTCCAATCATATCTAACCTCTCATTTAGTGCTATATATTCTAACTCTCCCATCTTATTTTTTAGACTTCTAGCATTTGCATACAAGCATTTTAGGGACTGTATTTTATTCATATTAATTTGGCTATTGGTAGACTTGGGTAATTTGGGATCTTTAAGCTCTGTCTGCTCCATACTCGAGGTCATTTGGGCTACTTTACTCTTTTTTGGAACCTCTCTGCTTTTGGTAGTATCCTTCAAGGATACATTCTTCTAAGCCATCCGCTCGTGGGCGACTGTCGGCTTTCCCCTATTATCTAGTTTAAAAGCTGCTCTATCTCCTTTTTAAAGGTTAATGCCAGCAGCGTGGTTCCATCCTGGTTAAGTTGAAGCCCATCCCTTTGGAAGAGCCCCTCCTTTCCCCAGAATGTTCCCAAGTTCCTAACAAATCCAAAACCTTCATCTCTGCACCATTGCCTCATCCACGCATTGAGACTCCGGAGCTCTGCCTGCCTTTTGGGTCCTGCACGTGGAACGGGAAGCATTTCGGAGAAAGCTACCCTGGAAGTTCTGGATTTCAACATCTCCAGGAACAAGCAGGAATGAGTCTTCACACATGGGTACGTCGGTACCGACGGAGTCCGTGCAGGAACGCTTCCCAGCATCCAATCAGAAAGCTTTTGGAAGCATCCCACCACGCCTGCATGCTGCCTTACCGCCTTCCCAACTGCCTCTCCTCAGTTTTCGTTTTTCTGCGGAGCCGGCAGGACGTCGTCCTGTCACCGCAGAAAATTCTTCTTTTATTTTTTAGTTTTCTTGTGGTCGCGGCTGCCTTCCCCGACGCCACCGGTACCGCCGGTGTTTCTTTTTTCTTTTCTTGTAAAATTTTTCCTTTTTAAGGAATATTTTTTTTTTCTTCCTTAGTGTCTCACGGTTTCTCAGGCCTTGTAGGCCTCTCCATTTTCCTTCATGGAACCGCCTGCCACTTTCCCCAAGAAATGTACAAACTGTGGCGGTACAACTTTATTTTAGACACTCACAATTGGTGTCTAACCTGCTTGGGTCCTGACCATTTTCCTCCGGAACCCTCAGGCAATAGTGTTGTGAGAAGAAGTTTTCAACATCAAGTTCCCCTCGACACGCGGTCTCCCTCCAACTTCAGGGCACCGACCATATCTTCTTCTACATAGGATCAGGTAACCCAAAAACAGGCTGTTAAGACTAGCCAGTCCTCGAGCGGCAGTTCTCATGCACAGCATAGAGATGCTTATGGCCTTGTCCTCGAGAATCCACTGGCTTCAAAACCCCGGTGGGAGTCTTCGGCCTCCAAAGCCTGTGTGGGGTTTCAGGTTGTTCCTGAGGTTCACCCCTCACAGAACATACCTGAGCCATGCCCGGTGGTGGCATCTGCTTCGAGTGGTACCGATACCCCAGCATCGGCACTGGTGTTGGATGAAATATACCTCACCAAGGATCGTCATCTGGCGCCCTCGGTACCTATGGGACCGGTGGATACGCTTCAGACTGACCTTCCAGTATCGGTACCGGCACCGATACTAGTACTGACGTCTGTACCCTCCAGACATGCATCGATAGACTCGCTTCCTTCGATGCCGAGTCTGGAATCGATCTCCAGTCTGGAGGACTGGGTACCGACTCGCCTTGGTACCGACTCCTGTCGGTACCGAAGGCTCGGTTCCGATAATTCAGATCCGCAACTCTCGGTTCTTCCAATACCGTTAGTTACCGAAATCTGTACCGATATCCACATTACCATTGCTGTCGGTGCCTTCCATGCTTCTCTCGTCAGGCTCGCTTCCCTCGATGCCGAGTTTGGAATCAATCCCTAGTATGGACGATGTGTTACTGACTGTCGCTGGTCCTGACCTGCAGTACCAGCGACCATCCTCTAAGGATCCCATACTGCACCATTCAGGATCTTCTATTCCTATATACTTGGATAGATCCCTCGGTGCCAATGCTAGTTCTTCAGATCTAGCCTATTTAAGGGAAGTTCCCCCTGGGGATCCTTCCTTTCGGACTTTCCTCCTGGATATGGCAAAATCACTTGCCATTCCTATTCCTGGACAGGATCCTACACAAAGGAATACAGAATCCCTCTCTGTTCCTAGCGAAGCAAAGGAGCATCCTTCTATGCAGGATCTCCTTCTACGAATGTGGGAAGCTCCTTTAAAGCTACCCCCACCTTCCAAAGCAACTGATCTTCTATATCAGGTGCCCCCCTCTCCAGGGTTTCAAAAGATTCAACTTCCTCATCATTCCATTGTGATAGAATCAGCAGTGAGACAGGTGAAGAGTACTAAAAAGCACTCTTCTTATCCGCCAGGTCGTGAGTCTAAGACACTAGATGCCTTTGAACGTCAAACCTTCCAGGCATCCATGCTTTCAGCAAGAATTCTCTCATATATTTTTTATATGGGTTTATCTCTTGAGGAGGTCACAAAGAAATTACATCTTTTGACTCCTTTTCTTCAAGAGCCCAAGAGTGCAGACTATTCCTCACTGGTTAGTCATGCTCAAAATATCTCTAGGTTTCTTACTCGTGCTTCCCTAGACTCCTATGATTCTGTTAGCAGGACTTCTGCTATAGCTATAGGGGCACGACGTAAAGCCTGGCTCCAAGCTTCAGACTTGGGTAAATGGGCACAAGTTAGACTGGGAAATACTCCTTGCACTGGAGAAAATCTCTTTAACAAGGAGTCTTTACGCCAGGTTGTTCACTTAACAACTGACTGTCCTGTTTCTAGAGGCTGACCTACGCCTTCTGCTTTCCCAGTATGTAGGAAATGTCCTACCAAACTTTCTTCCCCTAGGGGGAGAAGGTTTTATCCATCATCTGCCCATCACACAGATGTTCCCAAACAGGGGAGACATCGCCCTGGTCTGAAGAATCCACAACCTCAACAGGGTCAACAAACCCAGCAGTCGCAGGGTTTCAAATAGATCATTGTCCCTCTTGGTTGGTGGTTAGGGTGGCAGTCTCCTTCATTTGACTTGAAGTATCTGCACTAATTTTTATCCTAACCTTCCTAGATATCTCTTCATGAGACATCTTTTCTCTAAGAGTCTTTATGATGCTCATGCACATACTTACCTCTTTTTCCTCCAAGAAGAAGAGGAAAATCTGTTAACAACTATCAATAGACAGTTGTTTCCCTGTACTGGCATGTATTATCTCATCTGTCAGAGACTTCCTCCATAGTCGGTCTCTTGCAACTCTGTCTTACCTCCCTCTTACTACAACATTTAGTTTGTAAGAGTGGCTCTTTGAACGGGTAAGCCCCTATGGTCCTCAACCTGTTCTACCGGGGGATTCTCCCTTCTGGAGTTGTTTCCCCCCCCCCCCCTTGTTACCTTAGGGCAGCTCATCAGACAATTGGAAGTCCTGCCATGTCCGTTCTTTCTTTTTCCCAATCTAAAAAAGGAAGAGGGAAAAGAAAAGTTCATAGGAGCCCGGCTGGACACCCTTCAGGCTGCGCCTTTCCTCCCCCAAGACAGGGCGGATCGCCTCACAGCCTTGGCGACCGAAGTGTAGTGCTGTCACACTGTATCTGCGCGGTCGATGCTTCGCCTCCTTGACCACATAGCCTCCACAGCTCATGTCATCCTCGATGCCCGTCTCCACATGCGGGCAGCTCAGTGGTGTCTCCACTCACAGTGGACCCAGACCACGGGAAGGCTCCGGGATAGGGTCTCTGTGTCCTTTCAGCTGGCAGAGTCCCTCAGTTGGTGGCACGTTCCACAAAACCTGCAGAGGGGCATGCCCTTCCAACTCCCAAGCCCCCAGAGGGTCCTCACGACAGATGCTTCCCTACTGGGCTGAGGTGCCTATTGCGAGGAATTGTGCACCCAGGGGTCTAGTCCTTCAAGGAGAGCCAGCAGCAAATCAACCTGCTGGAGCTCGGGGCCATTTTCCTTGTGCTCAAGGCTTTCCAGCACCGCCTGCAGCATCAGTTGCTGCTTGTTCAAATGGACAACCAGGTCATGATGATCTGCCTGAGCAAGCAGGGGGGCACAGGCTCCTGCATTTGCCAGGAGGCATTAGCCCTCTGTTCGTATGCGACCAGATGGGGTATGCTTCTCTGGGAGGTGGACAGTGGGCGAGGACAGTGCCCTGGCAGACAGACTGAGCAGGTACCTCCAACCGCACAAGTGGCGCCTGGAACCCAGGGTGGCACAGCAGCCCTTCAGGGTATGGGGCACCTGAGCCTTGACCTCTTTGCCAGCCCCAACGCTCAGCTGCTGTGTTTCTGCGGTCCACAGCTGCATTCAGCCCGGGTGGCACCGAATGTCTTCCTCATCTCATGGTCGGAGGGCCTGTTGTATGCATTTCCTCCCAGACCTCTGATATCGCAGCCCTCTTCAAGGCCCATCAAGATCAGACTTCCCTGATTGTGGTGGCCCCGAGATGGCCCAGGCAGCCTTAGTTTCCTCTCCTGCTTGGTCTTGCAATGGAATCCCCGGTCCCTCTCGGAGCTCACTGGGGGGCTTCTCACTCAGGAGGAGAGCTCAGTCCTTCACACCAACTTGAGATCCTTGTCCTGTGCCTTCAAGTTGTGTCGGTTCTCCTTATGGAGCAACACGTGAACCCGTTCTTCTGCCCGGTACAGGGGGTACTGCAGCACCTGCTCCACCTTTCTCAATCCGGGCTCAAATCCAACTCAGAGTGCATCAGAATGCACTCTCCGTGAACCACTCCATAGAGGGCAAGCCTCTTTCCGTGCAGCTACCTCATCACCCGATTCATGAGGGCCTTACTGCTCTCGAAACTGCCCATCTTGGCTGCCCCTGGCGGAATGGGATCTCATTGGCTGAAAGTGATATAATAAAGATATTCTTCCTGTGCTGTCCACATTTTTGACTGTTTTTTTCTCCAACCTTTCTTGTTCAGGCTACCAGAGCCATGGTTCTCCTTGGACACTGGGGTTCTCCGTATCTATCCTCAGATGCACTTGCTGCTGCTCACAGCTAGTCCATGCTTTTTCTACAGGTCCTCTATGTGATAACTGGCTTCCTGCTTGTTCCTGGAGAAAGCGTAGTTACTCACCTGTAACAGGTGTTCTCCAGAGACAGCAGAATCATTCCTCACAACTCTCCCTTCTCCCTTTGGAGTTGCTCTTCATTTTGGCCATCTTTTCTTGTCGGCTTTAGCTATGTCATCTGACTGACCAAGATGGCACCCTTGGGCGGGAAGGGGATCACGCATATGTGGTGGTATCTCCCAAAGGCTTTCTTTCGAAGCTGGGGAGATGCATCCGCGAGGGCTCAGTCGGCATCTACATCACCCATATGTGAGGACTGATTCCTGCTGTCCCTGAAGAACACCTTACAGGTGAGTAACTAGCCTTTCTCCAGTGTGACGCCCCTCTGAAGGAGACCCTCATGGTGCCTACTGTCCAATCCTTGAGTGCTGCCTCCTCCGCATGTGGGGAAACACCGGTGTCTGTGCCCATTGTGAGCAGACGGCTTGACTCCATGTACCGAGTCTGCCGAAGCCCAGGGTTCCAAACAACCCAGCTCCCTCACAATTCTGTGGTTGTCAAGTCTGCCATCTACCAACTCAAGAGGCAAAAGACTTATTCCTCGTTGCCTTCCAGTAGGGAGGCCCGGACCCTGGATGCCCTCTGCCGAAAATGCTTCCAGGGCTTGATACTGGCTTGCCAAGTCCAATCCTACCAGTTGAAAGATCAGTCTGGAAAAATGGGCAGTCAGTTCACACAAAACTTTAATTAATCTTTAAAAAGGTGGCCAAACCCAACACAGGCCGTATTTCGTATTGTACTTCATCAGGGGTTATCAAGGCACACTCAGAGTTGTGTGATTGAACCACAAAAACACCACGGCAGGGTTCTAAAAAACTATAGGTATCACGTTGTTAAAATGCCATTATGTACGCTCCTATCACAGAGAAATCGGAAACGTAAACTGTAATGTGTCCCGTAATTATTAACCATCGGGCGACAAAAATAGCAGCGTGAAGAAATGGCGATACGCAGTGGGATGCTCCTGCAGGTGGTCTAACTCCCGGGCCAGAACAATGCCATGGCAGACAGTCTGAGCAGAATCCTCCAGCCACACGAGTGGCGCCTGGACCAGAGTAGCCTCCCGGCTTTTCTGAGTAGCGTCCCTAGTGGACCTGTATGCCAGCCCAGACAACACACAGTTGCCTCGCTTCTGCTCCCGCCAGCTGCACCCATCCTAGGTGGCGTCAGATGCATTCCTCATTCCAGGGACGAAAGGGCTTCTTTACACTTTCCTACCAATACCGCTGGTCGCCAAGACCCTCCAAGATCCAGTGTGACAGGGCATCACTGATACTGATAGCCCCCTGGTGGTCCAGGTAACTCTGGTTCCTGCTGCTTCTCTACCTGTTGGGGCTGCCCCTGAGGACTACTTTCACAGGAGGAGGGCTCTCTCCTGCACCCCAACCTGGGGTCCCTGTCGCTCACAGTGTGACTGCTAAAAGGGCAGCTCTAGCTCCCTTCTACCTCCCACAAGATATGGAGTAGGTCCTTATGATTTCCCGCAAGGCCTCCACTAGAAGGGTGTATGCAGTCTATTTTCAGTGTGGTGTGCTGAGAAGGGGATGATGACCTGTTCTGCTTGGTGCAGCAGGTACTCCGGTACCTACTCTACCTGTCCCAGGTGGGACTGAAGTTCAACTCGGTCAGGGTGCATCTGAGTGCTACTGCGGTGCACCACCACTCCGTTGAGGGCAAGCCCCTCTCGGCTCAGCCCCTTGTTTCTCATTTCCTGTGGGGCCTCATGTTATCCAAGCCCCCCTGTCCGCCCACCATCGGCAAAGTTGGATCTCAATGTGGTGCTTTCACAGCTCACTAAGCTGCCATTTGAGCCCCTGACTACTTGCCACTTGCGGTACCTCTCCTGGAAGGTTGCCTTTCTCTTGGCTGGTTCAGCGAGCTCCAGGCTCTGATGGCAGAGCCTCCCTATATGAGATTCTACATGATCAGGGTTGTGCTCTGCACACACCCCAAGTTTCTGCCAAAGGTGGTTTCCCCCTTCTACCTCATCAAGAGGTGGTGCTCCCTCACCTTCTTCCCGAAGCCTCACGCTGGCAAAGCGGAGATGTTCTCCATATTCTGGATTGTAAGAGGGCCTTGTCCTTCTACCTACAACGAACTCAGGCCTTCGCAAAATGCCTCAGCTTTTCGTCTCCTATGATCCCAATCGACTGGGGCTTCCAGTGACCAAGCGAACACTGTCCACTAGAATGGCAAACTACATTGCCCTCGCCTATGAGCAGGCTGGGATCTCACTGGACCACCGGGTCATGGCGCACTGCGTCAGTGCCATGGCTACTTCCGTAGCTAATCTGCATTCTGTACCTGTGATGGAGATCTGCGGGGCTGCAATCTGGTCTTCGGTCCATAACTTCACAGCTCACTATTGCCTGGAGAAGTAGTCCCAATGGACAGCGTCTTTGGCCAAGCCGTACTCCATAATCTCTTTGGTGTGTAGGCAACTCCTGCCCTCCGACCCTTTTGTGTTCAGGCTACCGGAGTGCTGGTACTCCGTCAGACATTTGGGTCTTGCAAGAATCTCTCAGTTGGGACTCAACTGCTCAGCTCACCTTCTCTGGTCACCCTTTGTGTTTTGTACATGTTCTTGGTAACCTGTTGCTGGGGAGTCTCATATGCAAAGACTGACTTCCTGCTTATTCCTGGAAAAAGCGTAATTACTTACCTATAACAGGTGTTCTCTGGGGACAGCAGGAATCAGTCCTTACAGCCCTGCCTCCTCCCCTTAGAGTTGCTTCTTTACCGTATTTTACTTTTGCCGTTTAGCTATGTCATTAGACTGAGGCAAGATGGTACCCTTGGGCGCGCAAGGGACCACACATGGGTGGTGAATCTCCAAAGGCTTTCTTTGAAAGCTGGGGAGATGCTCCCGCATGGGCTCTGGTGCTGACGCCACCCATATGCGAGGACTGATTCCTGTTGTCCTCAGAGAACACGTGTTACAGGTGAGTAACTATGCTTTTTCCAGTTTATTGGTATATCACTTTTATAAGTCAAAGCGATATACAGAGACATTTAAAAGCATAGTAAAGATAAGGTGACGGATAGAGGGAAAGAAATGGAGAAAGTAGGACAAGAGGGAAATTTAGATAAGGGAAGTCTGCAGATGGCAGGGAAAAATGTACTTAGGAGAGAGGATCAGGGAAAGGCATCAGTATGTGTGGTTGTTGTTTTTTTTTGGGGGGGGGGAGCACTCTGCTCCCCAAACACATGAGTAAAGAAAGTTTTTGTAGTCTTGAATTTTTAGTAGGTGGATCCAATGTGAAGGTAAGTGGGTAAGGAGTTCCAGAGGGCCTGGCGCAAGATAGTAAAAGGCAGTATGGTGTGTAGAGGAGAGATGGGCGAGCTATGCTAGGGGAAGATAAAGAGTGTTCTTATTCTGTGACCAAGTAGGGGCAGGTGGAGGAGGGGGTAAGATAAATGGTTCATACTCTGTATCTTTTGCAGTTGTTTATAACCAATAAAACAGTGAATTTAAAAAAAAGTTAATTATAGTGATATGTGCAGAACTCACCCATTTGGAAACATTGCCTTGGGAGTAATTGTTGTCTTCCTTCTTTTCAAACAAGCATTTTTATTAGGAAAGCAACTTCTACCTTTGACAAACATTATTGTAATTATGACTTTTGTTGATTAGTCCAAGATGTGTGAAAAAATCTGTCCTAGTATGTGTATTCCCACCTGGATTTCTACCTCTAAAACTCCAACCCCCAGGACGTATTAGCCATAATTTTATTTTATTTTAAAACATTTTTAGATTGCTGTATGCGCCAGCATTCAAGGTGGCTTAAAACAAAACAAAATACAGGTGCAAATACTAACCCCAATCCCCAGTACCCCACCGCCCCCTCATACCAATTACAAAGTGCAAGATCGCTAAACACCCTGCCACTGCTATTGACTATAATGGGAAGAATCTTACATTGAATTGGCTATTTTGCAGGACCTAAGTCCTTTCCACTTGTATTACAAAAGCACTGCAAAACTGAAACTGCATTGCACCAAAACTACAAAGCTGGGGAACCATCCCTGTTGCATTGCGTTCAGCACATGCTCCATTTCAGATGCTATTAGAATACTTAGCAAATGCCATTTCTCTCTTTTTTTCTGGTTATTTAATACAGAGAAAGCCGAAGAGTCCAACATGGTGGAAGAAGAAACTGAAGAAGATGAAGAACCAATCACTGAAATCAGATTTGTCCCAAGTGATAAATCGGCCTGTGAGCGTTCTTTCATTAACTCCTGGGTTTCTCATTTAAATAGATAGACGTGTGGTGGTGTAGAATGCTATGTAGTTAAATATTCCTTCATTAGTCACTTTGCAGTGAAGTCATTCATCGCTGCGACCGTTATGTTTTACTGTTAAATGTTTCACCACTCTCCCTTAGGAAATCATTTAAGAGGGCTCAGTGAGCCTCTATCCACTGTTTAAAAAAATTAAATTAGCCAAAGAATTTTGGTATGTTATGTGCACATTGAGTCCTGGATTGGTTCTAGTCAGTGGACAGTAAGTCCTGGGTATGCCGATTTGATTTCATTGTTTAGGTGGTGATGGTTATGAAATCACAGCCAGTATGGAGCAGTGGCTTCACCTGCTTTGTTACTTTTTTGCAAATAGAGAAGAAATGTAGGAGGGGCTCAACACAAAGAACTTTAAAATCAGGCCTTGACAAATTTTCTTGGAGTCTAAGATTAAACATTTAGGTGCCGACCAAAGAGACCTCTGTCGGTGCCACCCCATCCCTCTAAAGGTCTATTGCAGCTAATTTTTAGGAGCCTGACTTACTGTTTTACCATTTTTCATGGGAAAAGAAAGTTTAATAAAGCAGGCCCTAACATGCCATTAGACTGTGCCAACAGAAGGCGGCGACCCTTCTCCCCTCCCCCCCCAACCCTAATGAGAATTTCCTGATCGTGTCCCCAGTCTAGTCCCGGAACCTCTGGGTTGCCCATCTCATCTAGCAGCTTGGAGACTGAGAAACTCCTTCTTTTATGACATCATCAGTATATCTCTCCGGTGTCCGCCTCCTGTTACCAGTTACCTCAGTCTCCAAGCAGCTGGATAGATGGGAGCCCGGGGGTCCGGGCTCACTGGAGAAACAATTGAGGATTGGGTGTAATAGTTTAGTTGTTTTTTTGGGGGGAGTTACTTTATTTGAAGTTGACTTTAATTTAGGAGCCGGTAGCTTAAAAAAAAAAATCCTGTAGCAGACCAGCTCTATCGTCTGTCTCCTTTCCCCCTCCCCCCCTTTTTTTCTATCTACTTCATTCTTTCTGGGCTGGGTGGGGGGTCTACTGAAGGGGAAGGTTGATCTGAAGCATAGCAGCGTTGGTGTTTTCAGTCGAGGAGAAAGGAATCTGAGAGCAGAGTCCGGCCGGCGCCGTGCAGAGTTTTTGCCTGCCAGCGCGCCTGCCGACTCTTTCCCACCGCACGGAGTAAGCACATTAAAAAAGTTGAAGAGCGGTGTGTGCGATCGGACCCGGGGCATTCGAGTGGTCCCGGAACCGACGGCAGATGCAGTGATCTTAGCGGAGCTTCCCCTTGTCTCCCGCAGATCCGCAAGGTAAGCGTTGGTTCTCAGCGGGCGCCCTTTTTTCTCTCAGCGCGATTTTGGTGCGCTTTTGACTATCAGCCTTGCCACGTGGGGGCGGTGTGGCCGGATTGCAGGCCCAAGACGGCAGTTTTTTTCTGGGGACCCGGATCATTAATAACGGCTTTGCTGGAGTTCGTTTAAAAAAAACCCAAAAACATAAAATAAAATACAGCTTCAAAGAAACGCCTGGGTGCTTTTAGGCTTGGCAGGGACTGCTTGCCAACCTAGGCTGATTTAAAGAGCCCGGGGGGTCTTCAGTCAGGATCTTACAAGTGAACAATGCCCTCCAAGCCACTATGTTTAGTGTGTGGGGCTCGGAAGGGCTCTAGTGCAGGGATCTGCAAAGCCTGTGTGACAGAAGCTAATGATTTGGATCAGGACCCAGCGAAGCAAGACGGGAACCTGGTCTTGGCTCCAGATGCCTCGGTCCCTCCAGTACCAGAACTAGCGCAGGTGGACCCGGGGGCAGGGCCCTCTACTACTACTTCTTCGTCCGGCCCGGGTGCCCTCTCCTCGCAAGCTATTTTCCCTAAGGAATTATCTTCCATTTTTTCTCAGCAGTTTGTGTCATTGCTGCAGCAGACGGTTTTTGGCAGTGCCCTGCAGCAGCAGCTGGTAGCGGAGTCCAACGGCGCAAGGAAGCGTTCTGCGTCCCCGCGGAGTGAGTGCCTTGCGAGCGGAAGTAAGAGGCGCCGCGGCGAAGAGGGTGCAAGACCAATCCGGGCTGTCGGAGGACCCGTTGTCTGAAGAGGGCCACAGTCTGGGCTTAGAGGAGGAACTGGAGGAAGGTGAGATTTCGGAGAGAGAAGATCAGGCTAGGGTGGTGAGAGTTTTCCGAAGGGATGAGCTGCCCGCTCTCATTGTAGAGACTCTTAAGGCGCTCAATATGCCAGTTCCAGGTGCGACGGAGGATGAAACACTGGAGGATCCTTTGTTGCAGGTGTTCAGAAAGACTCAAAGGGCATTCCCTGTGCACAGAGTGTTTCAGGAGATGATCCAGGAGGAGTGGAACGTTCCAGAAGCTCTGTTGAAAGGTTCCAGGGTCATGAGCCGTCTGTATCCGTTATTGAACCAGGATAAAGAGGTCTTTAAATGTCCTAAGGTGGATGCGGCCGTTTCGGCTGTAACCAAGAAGACGACAATACCTGTAGAAGGTAGTGCAGCCCTCAAGGATGGTCAGGACAGGAAGTTGGATGTTTTGTTGAGGCAAGTGTTCGGCATCAATGCCATTTCGCTGCAGGCCGCTATTTGCGGAGTGTGGGTGGCTAGAGCCTGCCTTCGCTGGGCACAGCAGGTGCAAGAGGGGCAGCCGAGACCCTTGGCGGGAGAGGCTGCACGTTTGGAGTCCGGTGCAGCTTACCTGGCGGATATTCATTATGACCTCATGCATGGACTGTCAAAGAGTATGGCGTCGGCAGCGAGGCGATACCTATGGCTGTTCAATTGGGCGGCTGATAGCTCCTCTAACTCTAGATTAAGTAAATTACCTTTTAAAGGCTGTATGCTATTCGGGGAAGATTTGGAGAAGCTCGTTAAGGACCTAGGGGAGTCCAAAGGGGGATGGTTACTGGAGGATAAGCCTAAGCCGTCCCGTGGAGCTCCGAGCGGCAAGGGGCAGCTATGAGATTTCCGCCGGTTTCGTTCCCAAAGGTTCTCCTCTGGTCAAAGGGGACGGTTTCCCAATAGGACCCAAGGATTTCGGGGGTTTCGAGGAGCAGGAAGGGGTTTCGTACCCTCCTCTTCCTCTGCCCCTGCCTTCAAAAAGTCACAATGAAATGAGGAGGGCCCCTGGCGCCTCTCCTTCCCGTGGGGGGGGCGTTTGCAGGCGTCTTATTCCGCCTGGGTCCAAATTACATCAGATCAATGGGTGCTAGAAGTCATTCGAGAGGGCTATGCGCTGGAGTTCCTGCACCCAGTACGGGAATCCTTCGTACAGTCTCCCGGTTGGTGGTGAAGTGTGCTGCGCTGCGGGAGACGGTGCAAAGGTTGCTGGACCTCAGAGCCATTATTCCCGTGCCCTCAGACCAGTGTGGATGCGGTCGTTACTCCATCTATTTCGTCGTCCTGAAAAAAGACGGAGGGGTCCGGCGGATTCTGGATCTCAAAGGGGTCAATCGTCTGCGGGTGACGCATTTTCATATGGTAACACTGCGTTCCGTCATAGTGGCAGTGCAGCAAGGAGAGTTTCTTCCCTAGACTTGTCGGAGGCATATCTCCACATCCCCATAAGGCCGGAACATCATAGGTTTCTCAGGTTTTGCGGTTCCATTCGGTCATTATCAGTTTCAGGCGTTGCCCTTCGGACTAGCCACGGCCCCCAGAGTGTTCACCAAGGTAGTGGTAGCGGCAGCGCTGCGCAAGGAAGGCATTCTTGTTCATCCCTACCTAGACGATTGGTTGATTCGGGCAGAGTCTCAGGCCGAGAGCGAGAGGGTCACGGCCAGGGTGGTAACCTTCTTGGAAAGTCTCGGGTGGATAGTCAATGTGGCAAAAAGTCACTTGCAGCCTTCCCAGAACTTGGAATACCTGCGAGCCCGATTCGACACCCGGATCGGAAAAGTGTTTGACGGTTCAGCGAGCACAAGGTCTGCGGATGCTGGTGAGGAGTTTTCTGAGCATCAAGGCTCCCTCAGCATGGCGTTATCTGCAGTTGCTGGGCACCATGGCGGCAACGATAGAGACGGTGCCGTGGGCCAGAGCTCACATGAGACCCTTACAGAGAGTGTTGCTTTGCCGTTGGTCGCATCAACTGGATCCTCTGGCACAGAGTCTGGTCTGTCCGGAGGAGACCCGCCAGGCCCTGCACTGGTGGCTGCTTCCCGAGTCGGTGGATCGAGGAAGGTCCTTGGTGGCGCCAGACTGGGTGGCAGTGATGACGGATGCCAGTTTGTTGGGCTGGGGTGCTCATTGTCAGGGCAGTTTTGCGCAGGGGTTTTGGAACCCTCAGGAAAGAACGGGGGTGTTCAACCGGCTAGAGCTGAGAGCGGTGTATCTAGCATTTCGGGAGTTTCGGCCCTTGCTCGAAGGGCAAGCGGTCCGAGTGTTGTCCGACAACGCGACGGTGGTGGCCTACGTCAACAAGCAAGGGGGCACCAGCAGCGTGACACTAGAGGCCGAAGCCGAGGTTCTGTGCGGCTGGGCGGAGACACATCTCTTGGACCTGTCGGCGGCGCATGTCGCAGGGGTAGACAGTGTGGAAGCCGACTTCCTCAGCCGGGTGCAGGTGGAATGGGTCCTCCGTCCCGAAGTTTTCGACATGATAGTGCGCAAGTGGGGTTCGCCGGTCATGGACCTCATGGCGACCTTCGCTTCTGCGAAGGCCAGTCGCTTCTTCAGCAGGTGCAGGGAAAGGACGTCGGAGGGCCTGGACGCCCTTATGCAGGTATGGCCGGAGGAACAACTGCTGTATGTCTTTCCCCCGTGGGTCCTGATAGGCAGGGTTCTACAACAAGTGGAGAACTTCATAGGTCTCGTGATTCTGATAGCGCCGGACTGGCCGCGTCGCCCCTGGTACGAGGACCTGGTGAGGTTGTTGGTGGCAAAACCCTGCCGGGCGGATCTGCTGACCCAGGGTCCTCTGCTCATGCTGCACGTGGATTGGTTCTCGCTTACGGCTTGGCTCTTGAGAGGGCGTGGTTAAGAGCCAGGGGGTATTCGGCAGCGGTCATTGTTACCTTATTGAAGTCCCGAAAACAGTCTACTTCCCTAGCGTATGTTCGAGTCTGGAGGATTTTTGAGGCGTGGTGTGCGGAACGGAAGTGCGAGGCTTTACGGGCTTCGGTCCCCCAGATATTGGAATTTCTGCAGGACGGTTTCGACAAAGGACTCGCGGCAGCATCTTTGCCGGGTACAGGTGGCGGTTTTGTCCTGTTACAGAGGAAAATTTGCGGGGCAGTCTCTCGCAGCCCAACAAGATGTGAAGAGATTTTTGAGGGCGGTGGCTCTTACTAGGCCCCCCTCGAGGCAGGTCTTTCCCAAATGGCAGCTTCCCTTCGTATTAGATGCTTTAGAGCGGGAGCCTTTTGAACCGTTGGCTCGTGCGTCGCTCAAGGATCTCACTCTGAAGGTGGTGTTCTTGGTGGCTGTCTGCTCGGTGAGGCGCGTGTCGTAGCTGTAGGCGCTTTCCTGTTGGGAGCCTTACCTTTCCTTTTTTGCAGGTAAAGTAGTTTTGAGGCCGGTGCCGGCTTTTCTTCCGAAGGTGGTCTCGGTGTTCCATGTGAACCAGGAGATTGCTTTGCCGGTGTTTACCGTGGACAATTCTGATTTGTCGTCAAGGAAGCTACATCTGTTGGACATCCGGCGAGCATTGAAGAAGTATCTTTGTCGCACAGCATCTTTTCGAAAGTCAGACTGACTTTTTGTTCTTCTCGCGGGATCGAGAAAGGGGGAGGCGGCGTCAAAGGCATCCATTGCGCGTTGGATCAAGGAAGCTATTGTGTCGGCTTATGTGCTGAAAGGAAGAGCAGTACCGGAGGGCTTAAGAGCGCATTCCACTAGGGGCCAGGCGGCTTCCTTGGCGGAGTTCCGGTTGGTTTCGCCGGTGGAAATTTGTAAGGCGGCAACGTGGTCATCTTTAAATTCCTTTGTTTGGCACAATCGTCTGGATGTGCAAAGGGTCGATGAGACCTCATTTGGGTCAGTGGTTCTTCAGACTGGTTTGCCAGGTCCCTCCCGTATGTGAAGTTTTTTTCTCACTGTTCTGGTACTGACCCAGAGGTTCCGGGACTAGACTGGGGACACAATCAGGAAGGTGAAATTAGACTTACCTGCTAATTGTTTTTCCTGGAGTGGAACCAGTCTAGTCCCGTATCCCTCCCAGTGTTCTGATGCAAACGGAGGCCTGAAGTATTTCCGTGGATCGCACGCAAGTCACGTGGGGTGCTTCACTACTTACAGTCAAGGACAAAAAAACCAAACAAAACAAAAAACAAGGAATGTTAAATTTAAACAGGGAACGGCGGAGGGGGAGGGCTCCAAGCATGGGGTACGGTCGGGGGCTTACTGTCCCTCCCTTTCAGATGAGGAAATGGTCTGTGCAAGTTTCTAGTCATGGTGTTGAAGGGGTTTCTTCTCCAGGACCAAGCAGGAAGTCAGTCCTCACTTATGGGTGACGTCGGCGCCGACGGATCCCTCGCGGAGCAATTTCCCCCAGCTTTCAAAGAAAGCCTTTGGGAATTGCAGCGCGCATGCGCGGTCCTCTTCCCGCCCAAGGGTGCCATCTTAGCCAGTCTTCTTTTTTCCGCGGAGCCCTACAGATGTCCCCGTCTTGTCCCCGCGAAAAAGTCGATATTTCTTCATAATTTTATTCTTTTTCCTTCGGTTCGACGCCGGTCTTTTTCCCGCCCGGACTCGCGACGCCGGTCACGAGTCCTCTTCTTTTTTTTGGTTTTTCTGACTTAGTCAGTTTTCGTTTTCGGTTTTTCCCTGGCAGCCCGGTCCTTTGACCTCGCCGGGGCACTTTTTCCCCCGATGGCTGCCAGTGGTTTCAAGCGGTGTGGTCAGTGTGACCGAAATATGTCACTAACTGACACACACGACTTTTGCCTCCGCTGCCTGGGCCCGGATCATGAAGAAATGATCTGTGGGCCCTGCGGCAAAATGTCCTCCAAAGCGTTGAGAAGTCGGCGGCATCAGCGGGATAGGATCTTCGCTGACCCCAGCCGTACCCGGACCTCGTCGGAGGCCTCCGCGTCCAAAGGTTCCAGCTCGGACCGTCGCCGGAGTTCCTCCGACAGGGGTTCTCCCTCCGGGGACCGTCGACGGAAGGTGAAACCCGCGAGGGCGGCGTCGGTGGACGCTCCTGGCTCCGCGAGGGCCAGGTCGCATAGCCCCGATAGCCGCCCCGGGTCCTTGGAGAAGGAGCACCTCCCGAAGCGACCTCGCCTGGAGTCGGAGCTGCCTGCTCGGGTAAGTCCTGTGGTCCTCCTGGACTCGCCTCCGCGACAGCCGCCGTCGGGGCCCGAGTCGGGGGCTGCTGGGTCACCTGAGCTCGGACTCAGGTTGACGGCCTTGGAGAGCAGACTGTCTGCCTTCATGGACCAGCAGCGGGCACTGCTCGCTGGCTTCGCTGGCGTCGCTGCCCCGACCGCCGGGACGTCGACGTCCAAGTCGACCCCGGAGACCAAGCCGATCCTCGAGTCGATGCGAACTCGAGTCGATCCTCGGTCGAGGTCACCCTCGGCCTCCCGTTCGGGACCGAGGTCGCCGACGCCGACTCCCTCGGCGTCGGGGCGGCAGGCGCCGCGCCCTGCCCAGGCCGACCCCACCGAGTCCTCGTCGGAGTCGGTCTGGGAGTCTGAAGAGGAAGAGTCGCCTGATTCTTTCCGGACTCGGTGTGTCCCCTCGGACTCACCGGAGTCCGAGCCTCGGAAGCAGTCCCCCCCGGAGGATGCCCGGTTCTCGGACTTCGTCAGGGATATGGCCAAGGCTTTGGCCTTCCCTGCGGACCCCGAGGAGGAGCCTCGAGCCGAAGAGCTCGACGCCCTCCAGTATGACTCTCCCGCAAGGGAACACTTTACTGTACCGGTTCCTCCTATGCTGGAACGACTACTCTTCCGCATGTGGGAGAGTCCGGCCACCTCGCCGGTCCTGAGCAAGCGGGTCGATTCTATCTATCGAGTCCGCAAGAGCCCTGGCTTCCAAAAAGCACAGCTACCACACCATTCCATGGTAGTGGAATCGGCCATGCATCGTCTTAAGAGCCAGAAGATGCACTCCTCGGTGCCTCCTGGCAGGGAGGCCCGTAACCTGGATGGCCTTGGTAAGAAGTGTTTCCAGGGCTCTATGCTTGCGTGTCGTGTCCAGACCTACCAGCTATACATGGGCATGTATCTCCGAGACCTGGCTAAGGAGCTAGCCGGATTCTCCGCTGGTTTGTCCGAGGAACCCTTGCGGAGGTTCCTGGCCTTGTCCACTGGCATTCGGGAATGCTCAAAATTCATGTCCCGAGCAGCCTATGATGGCTTTGAAGCATCGGCTCGAGTGGCCGCAGCCGGCATCGGTGCCCGCCGACAGGCTTGGCTTCAGTCGTCTGACCTTGAGCCCTGGGTGCAGGACAAGTTGGTCGATGTCCCCTGCCGAGGCGAAAACCTCTTTGGCAAGCCCATGGCTGAAAAGGCTGCACAAATTGAGACGGAGACTCTCACCAGGACCAGGCTTTCTAGGAAGACCTCCGCCCCTTCCCAGAAAAAGAAGGGCTCGGGAAAAAAGTCCTTTTACCCGAGGAAGGCGGCTGCCTACAAACAATACCCCCATTATCAGGCCCCTGCAGCTCCCCAACAGGGCCAGCAGGCCAAGGGACGGGGTAACGGGTCCCGTAGGCAGCAAGCCCCCAAGCCTGCACCACCAGCCCCTGCTCAGCAGGGTGGGGGTTTTTGACTCCTTAAGCATAGCCTCTCCCCCCCCCGCTGGTTCCTCCCAGCACCGGAGGCCGGCTGGTTCACTTCGCCCACAGGTGGTCCAGCATCACCTCAGATGCCTGGGTGCTTCAAGTCGTGCGAGAAGGCTATCTTCTCCACTTCCACCAGGTCCCTCCCTCCTATTTTCCAGGAGAACCTCCACGACCCCCTCTGCACAGGGAATTACTCCTTCAGGAG
Organism: Ichthyophis bannanicus; assembly: GCA_033557465.1. Classification (NCBI taxonomy): domain Eukaryota; kingdom Metazoa; phylum Chordata; class Amphibia; order Gymnophiona; family Ichthyophiidae; genus Ichthyophis; species Ichthyophis bannanicus. Next base: position 94,306,179 of record CM066035.1, on the reverse strand, counting down.
TTAGCAGGTCTTCTACAGGAACAGGCGGTGGAACCGGTGCCCCACCACCTAAAAGGTCAAGGCTTTTATTCCAGGTATTTTCTAATACCAAAGAGAACAGGAGGCCTCAGACCCATCCTGGACTTGCGCAACCTCAACAAGTTCCTCGTGCGAGAGAAGTTCAAAATGCTTACCCTTGGAATCCTTCTGCCCTACCTCCGGCAGGGAGATTGGCTATGCTCCTTGGATCTAAAGGATGCCTACACGCACATCCTCATCCACCCAAGCCACCGCCAATACCTAAGGTTTGTGGTGGCAGGAAATCATTACCAGTACAGAGTACTGCCCTTTGGCCTGTCCTCCGCACCGCGAGTCTTCACAAAATGTCTCGCGGTGGTGGCGGCCCATCTCCGGCTTCACGGCCTATATGTCTTTCCGTACCTCGACGACTGGCTCATCAGAGCAGCGTCCGCTCTGGAGGTCACCAACGCCACACGCCGCACGGTGACTCTTCTGCAGTACTTGGGCTTTGTTATAAACTTCGCAAAGTCCACTTTGCTCCCCTCACAGGATCTCGAGTTCATCGGCGCAAGGCTGCACACTCCTCAGGCACGAGCGTACCTACCGCTCGACAGGGCTCAGCGGCTCATGGACCTAGCCAGCCGTTTTCGCAGCCAGCCCCTGGTCTCCGCCAGGCGCTTCCTGAGACTACTCGGCCATATGGCTTCCACCGTCCATGTGACCCCCAATGCCCGCCTGCATATGCGGCCTGCTCAATGGTGTCTCCGCCAGCAGTGGCGACAAGCCACAGGCGGCCTAGCAGACCTAGTGCGCGTCTCCGAGCCGCTGATCTCGTCTCTCCAGTGGTGGCTTCAGCAGCCGAACCTGATATTCGGAATGCCTTTCCAGTCACCTCAGCCGGCCCGGGTGCTGACAACGGATGCTTCCCTCCTGGGCTGGGGAGCGCATTGCCAAGGGGCACGTACTCAGGGCCTCTGGTCCACGTGGGAGTCTGCTCAGCAGATCAACTTCCTGGAGCTCAGGGCGATCCGCCTGGCTCTCAAGGCTTTCTCCCACCTGACTTCTCACCAGTCCGTCCTTGTCCAGACGGACAATCAAGTTGCCATGTTCTACGTGAACAAGCAGGGGGGCACGGGCTCCTTCCTCCTCTGCCGGGAGGCACAGAGGCTCTGCTCTTGGGCCGTCAGTCACGGCATTCTCCTCAAGGCAGTTTATCTCCCAGGCCAAGAGAATTGCCTGGCCGACAAACTCAGCAGGATCCTCCAGCCGCACGAGTGGCGTCTGGATCCCTTGGTAGTTCAGAAGCTCTTTCTAAAGTGGGGCCTCCCCACGGTGGATCTCTTTGCCAGTCCTCACAACCGGCAACTTCCTCGCTTCTGCTCTCGTCAGCCACACCCCCTTCGGGTTGCGGGGGACGCTTTTCTACTATCATGGTCGGGGAGCCTTCTGTACGCTTTCCCTCCCATCCCGCTAGTCTCTCGGACTCTTTTCAAGGTTCTCCGAGACAAAGCCTTCATGATCCTGGTGGCCCCTCGCTGGCCCCGACAGCTGTGGTTTCCGCTCCTGCTGCAATTAGCGGTGGAGAATCCATTACCTCTGGGGTTACAACCGGATCTCCTCACTCAGGATCAGGGGTCTCTGCTACACCCCAACCTCAGGTCTCTCAACCTCATGGCCTGGCTGCTGAGAGGGTAGTCCTCGCTCCCCTTCTCCTGCCGGCGGAGGTGGAGGAGGTCGTCCTAGCTTCGCGACGACCTTCTTCCCGCAAATGCTACGCCCTTAAATGGCGTCGCTTTTCCGTTTGGTGTACCCAACAGTCTCAGGATCCCTTCTCCTGCCCGGTGTCGGTGATCCTGCAGTACTTGCTATACCTCTCTAATCTGGGACTTAAGTCCAACTCCGTCAAAGTTCACCTCAGTGCTCTTTCAGCACATCATGTGCCGGTGGACGGCAGACCTCTTTCCAGCGACCCTCTTGTAGCGAGGTTTCTCCGAGGTCTTCTTCTACTTAAACCACCTCTGCGCCCGCCAGCGCCTGACTGGGACCTGAATGTGGTTTTGCAGCGGATCACCTGTCCGCCTTTTGAACCTATGGCTACCTGTTCTCTCCGTTTTCTTTCTTGGAAAACACTGTTCTTGATAGCCCTCACTTCCGCTAGACGCGTAAGTGAATTGCAGGCCCTCGTGTCTGATCCCCCTTACACTCGGTTCTACAAAAATAGGGTAGTCCTACGGACTCACCCAAAATTTCTTCCAAAAGTGGTCTCCCCTTTTCATATCAATCAGGAGGTGGTGCTTCCAACCTTCTTTCCCAGACCACACTCCAGCCGAGCTGAAACGGTCCTCCATACCCTGGACTGTAGAAGGGCTTTGAACTTCTACCTTGACCGTACGCGGGAGCACCGTAAAGCTGCTCAGCTTTTTGTATCTTTCGACCCCAATAAATTGGGGCTCCCGGTCTCCAAGCGTACTCTGTCCATCTGGGTTGCGGACTGTATCACTTGGGCTTATGGGGCAGCCGGACTCTCCTTGGAAGGTCGAGTCACAGCTCACTGCGTTCGGGCAAAGGCCACGTCAGTGGCTTACCTCCGCTCTGTTCCGCTGGCAGACATCTGCCGGGCCGCTACTTGGTCTTCGAGCCAGACTTTTGCGGTCCATTACTGTCTCGAGAGGGAGTCCCGCAGGGACAGTGCTTTCGGACAGGCAGTCCTCCGTAATCTCTTTGAGGTCTGAGCAACTCCTACCCTCCATCCCGGATGTGGGCTACCGGTGGGTAATAATTCAGCGAAGATTCTTTCCTTCTGTGCTGCTGAGCTAGAGGGAGCTCATTTTTGTGCTTAGGGTCTCCGGTAGCCTTAAGCTTGGGAGTCCCATAAGTGAGGACTGACTTCCTGCTTGGTCCTGGAGAAAGCGTAGTTACTCACCTGTAACAGGTGTTCTCCAGGAGCAGCAGGAATCAGTCCTCACAACCCTCCCTCCTCCCCTTGGAGTTGCAATCGTCTGCTTACTTTTTTGCAAATTTTTATTCTGTCTTTTTTAGCTATGTCATCTGACTGGCTAAGATGGCACCCTTGGGCGGGAAGAGGACCGCGCATGCGCGCTGCAATTCCCAAAGGCTTTCTTTGAAAGCTGGGGGAAATTGCTCCGCGAGGGCTCTGTCGGCGCCGACGTCACCCATAAGTGAGGACTGATTCCTGCTGCTCCTGGAGAACACCTGTTACAGGTGAGTAACTACGCTTTCCCTTCTGTGCATCGGTGTGAGTTCTGTTTATTTCTGGATAGTTTAAAGTGTTTAATGTGTTCAGCTAAATGCTTACTTGTTTCTCCGGTGAGTCTGCTTTGTCAGTAGGGTACTGGTAACAGGAGGCGGACACTGGAGAGATATACTGATGTCATAAAAGGACTTTTTCAGTCTTCAAGCTGCTAGATGAGATGGGCAACCCAGAGGTTCCGTGACTAGACTGGTTCCACTCCAGGAACAACAATTAGCAGGTAAGTCTAATTTCACCGTTGTCGGCAGCATATTGGCGATCCTTTATAGCTGTATCCAAGGCACCTTCCTTTTTTGCTTCACATATTACCATGGCCTGGTAATACGTAAATCACAAAAAACACCAATATCTCCCATGGGCCCACCCCTCTAGTCATGACCCAGTCCCTCTCTCTCACAGCTCCCCATCACTTGTCTGTCTCTCTCTCACTCACATCCCCCCGCCCCACCCCCCCTTATCATCCCATCTATCTTACCATTTGCCATGCTGCTTGATGCTGCACCATGTTCGGCTCTGTATGTAGCTCAAACTGTGCAGTGCAGGAAGTTTGCTGGTCTCGTGAGATCAGCAAATGTCCTCCACTGCACGACTCAAGCTGCATGCATAGCTGATAGCAGTGGAGTAGCAAACAGTGCGGCACGGCTAATAAGATCAGATGATGGCTGGGGAGGAGGCAATGAAATCGGGGTTCAATTTGTAGTTGCCAGTGTGACCTGGGATTTGTCGATCCGTGTTTAAAATAGTGTAGCCATTTTTTTGATTTGTGATGAACATTTGTTGGCCATGTCTGTCCATGAAAACTGCACATATGTGAAGGGTACATAGTCTTTATTTTTGTAAAGAGCACCAAAGAAGTATACAGTGGAGCATGTGAGATGATGAAATGTAGATCCCTTATATAAATCTCTAGATGAGCAAAAATTACTCTCTGGGACAGGATTTATGAAAGATGAGAGAATACTAGGACAATTTCATTAAAGATATTGTCATATGATACAAATCAGTCTTTGCATCCTTTATATTATAGCCAAGAATGACCAGTATTTCATGTTTAACATGCAGAAGAGGCATTTTCATCAGGAGTCTCTAGCTCAGGAGTTCTCAACCCAGGAGACACCTAGCCAGTTAGGTTTTCAGGATAACTACAGTGAATATGTCCCTCACTTGGTTTGCAGCTAGTGTGCATCAGTGATGCTGAGAGCTAAGCTATTGGTAGCTTAACTATTGGCAAGGTCTCTCAAGATGGACAGATCTCAGTTAAGGTGCCAGACCAAGACAAACCACTCATCTCGGCAGCAGCAGAATGGAACAGAGTTGGCAGAGGATCACATTTCTGTGACAATGGCAACAGAATTACCTGTGCGGAAGAAAGGCCTGGCAATCTACTTTCATATCTTGCCACGAAAACCTAGTGGATAGTCTCAACAAAACAAATTACGCTATCATTTTGGAAGCCAAGACTCCCAGGGCTGAGGGTACTCAACGGACTATTGGGGAGGAGCTGAAGACTTTTCAGAGTAAAGTCAGCATTTATGATGTGGTTGGATCAAAGCCCTCGGGATTAGCTGCGCATGAAACAAAAGTCAGAAGCTGCAAAAATGTCTTTCATATTGGAATATGGAACGTACGAAGCATGAACCAAGGGAAGTTGGAGATGGTCAAGAATGAAATGGAACTTGTACAACTCAAACTGTTAGGTGTCAGCGAGCTGAAATGGACTGGCATTGGCACTTTGCATCTGAGGATCACATGGTCTACTATGCTGGAAATGAAAGACAAAGAAGAAATGGTGTTGTGTTTGTAATTAAGAAGAAACTTGCAAGAACTGTAATGAAATACAGTGCAATCCGTGAACGGTTAATTTCTATTCGTCTAAGAAGAATGCCCATCAGCACAATTATAATTCAAGTATATGCCCCAACAACAACTGCAGAAGAAGATGAAGTTGATGAGTTCTACCAACAAATACAAGCTGAAATTGACAGAAAATACAAACAGGAGATCCTGATAGTCATAGGTCGCCAATTGGCTGATTGGCGACTTTAACCTCGCCTCCCTACAACCCACCTATGCTAATAATTTCCTTGATGCTATAACTGATCTCAAGTATATACAGATGGTGAACTCTCCAACTCACCTCAAGGGAAATGCTCTTGACCTCATTTTCGTCCCCCAATCAGAATCAAATAATATCAACCTCTCTTTTACTCCTGTTCCATGGTCAGACCACAACCTAATCTCCTTCCAAATCCCATTCCAACAAAATCAAATCATAACCAATCAAGCAAATACAGCTTCTTCAGGATCCACAGCTCGCTTCAAATCCCTTGTCAAAGATGAGTTCATCATCAACAGTGCTCTGCCAGCCCTCCGTCAATCAGTTCAGAATCTCGATGATATGATCAACAAATGGAATGCCACCTTGACCTCTTGTTCGCAGCTACCATCCTCGAATAAATTACCTGCATCCGTCAAACCACCAAGAAACAGAAAACCAGCCCCTTGGTTCTCTGCTGAATTACGGTCATCTCTTCAGCATCTAAGAAAGCAGGAAAGAAAATGGCGTCGATCCCGATCCACATCCAACCAAATGAATTATGAGAACACCCTGAAACAACACCGGGAAAAAATAGCTGAAAAAATGAGAGAATACTATACAGAGCTCCTCCTACGCTCATTAAATAAACCACTTGACCTCTTCAGCATTGCTAAATCTTTAACCAAAGCACCCTCCTCCAATCAGACGATATCAATTCAACCCCAGGCCTATGCCGAATACCTGCAATCTAAAATCATTAAAACAACAGCAATATCAAAGGCCTCCCTCAGCTACATTCCCCAAGGACAACCACTGTTAACAAATTTCATCCCCCCAGCAGAGAAATACATCGCTGATCTTATTGCTACTATTAACACCACCACAGCCCCAAATGATCCTTGTCCTGCTTACTGGATCAGAATGATGCATGCAGAGCTCAGCCCAACATTAGCCTACATCATGCAGCTCTCCTTCTCAACAGGAGCATTCCCAGCAGCCCTGAAACAAACGTCTATACGCCCTCTCCTGAAAAACAACAAACTTGACCCGACAATGACAGATTCATATCGCCCGATCTCAAGCATACCCCTTCTAGCCAAACTTATTGAAAAGGTGGTGCAAATCCAACTACAACAACACATCGACATAGCATCCCCTCTTGATCCCTGCCAGCATGGATTCCGAGAATGGGGTAGACACTCTTCTCACCTTACTTGGCAATACCTTATCCAGAGGTATTGACAAGATCGAAAACGGATTTGTACTCATCTTCCTTGATATTGCGGCTGCATTTGATTCTGTTAACCACGAGCAACTCCTCTTTCACCTGCAGGAAAAGGGAATTCATGGCCTGGCCTGGGAATGGTGCAAATCTTATCTAACCGACCGCTGGCAACATGTTTGGATAGGACCAGCAATATCCAAACCATTCCAACAACAACAAGGAGTACCCCAAGGATCCTCACTATCTGCTCTACTTTTCAATATATATATATGCAACCCATTTGCGATATAATCCGCTCATTTAAAATATCCAGCTTGATCTATGCGGACGATGTCTTGATATTTGCACCAATAAAAATCACGCACCCTGACCTCTCCCCAGTAATAGAGTGCTTCAATGCAATCACTGATTGGCTCTTATTACAAAATCTACGCATAAACTTTAAGAAAACAGAGGTACTTTTCATAACCAAGAATAAGAACTTCTCTCCCCCTACCTCATTGAAGGTGTGAGATGCTGAGCTCCCGTGTAAATCTGTAATACGCTACCTAGGTGTCACAATTGACCAACAGCTCAACTTCAAAGAACACCACCAAATTCATCTACAATAAAATACGGACACTAAGACACCTAAGACCTCTACTAACCCAAGATGACTTCAGAACAATATTCCAAACGCTTGTAATGCCTCACTTTGACTATGCCAACATCATCCTACATGGCCTACCTAACAGCACCATCAATCCACTACAGTTGGCGATGAATGCAGCAGCCCGCATTCTCTACGGCATTTCTAGAAGAGATCACATTACACCCATACTTATGGAAGTACACTGGCTACCGTTACAATGCAGAATCACCTACAAGGCACTACTCCTATCCTTTAAGGCAATAAACCAGCTATCCCCTTCATCCCTTTCTGCACTGCTGACTATCACCCCTACAATCAGACTAAGGAGGTCAGTATCTGACAACACGCTGACTATCCCACTTGAGTCTACCAAATGCACTCAAACAACTAGGAACAGAGCCTTCACCTTTTATGCCCCCAGATGCTGGAACAATCTCCCACATCATATCCGAGCAATCAAAGACCTCTCACAGTTCAGAAAAGCCCTTAAACACCACCTATTCTGCCTTCACTTCTACCCCAATCACCTCCCGCACCTCAAGTCACTCACTCAGCCTCTGACATTCCAACAACATAACTCCTGACAATGTACATAATAGACCCACCCTCAAGTACACTTATGATGTCTATAGATTACACTGTCTCATGCATTACGATTCTATCTAGCTTTATAAACTGTAAATAGTTTCTACAACCACTGTTGTTGAATTGTATATAGTTACCCTCGTTAAAGCCCAAGTTACTATTCCTGTTACAATGTAAGCAAAAGACTGTTTGTTCTGATGCAGTATTATGTTATATGTAAACCGCGCTGATTCTAAAAAGCGCGGTATATAAGAACTGTAAATAAATAAAATAAATAAATAGGTGACTGGAATGTAAAAGTTGGCAACAGAGAAGGTGGCAACAGAAATGAAGCTGGAGATAGACTGATAGAATTCTGCAAGACCAATGATCTATTCATCTCAAACACCTTCTTCCAGCAACACAAGCAGTGACCGTACACATGGAACTCACCCAATGAACTGTACAAAAATCAAATGGGCTACATCTGTGGAAGTCAATGATAGAAAAGCTCTATCAACAAAAACAAAACCTGGAGCTGACTGTGGTACAAATCGCAAACTACTAGTATGCAAACTCAAGCTAAAGTTGAAAAAGAGCAAGCCACTCATGAATGTAGCAAAATATGACCTTGAGAATATACCGCCAGAATTTAAAGACTGCCTGCCAAATCGATTTGCTGCTTTAGATACAAATGACAGAGCTCCAGAAGAGTTATGGGTTGACATCAAGAAGATTGTGTTGAAGAAAGTGAAAAGTCTCTACAAAAGGTGAAAAAGCCAAAATGGCCAAAATAGATGACTGAAGAAACTCTGAAAATTGTCCAGAAATGCAGAGAAGCTAAAGCCAGAGGAGAAAGAGAGGCAATCTGAGAACTCAACAGAGAATTCCGACGTGCAGCAAGGCAAGACAAGACAAGGGAATGTACTACAATGATGCATGCGAGGAAATAGAATCTCAAACTATTACAGGAAGAAGAACATCGGCTTTCCTAAAGCTATGAGAGTTACAGAAAATTCCAGCCTCAAATTGAAATGTTACAAGATGCTCAAGGATCCATTTTGAATGTTGTTGAGAAGATCAAGAAAAGTTGGTAGAATATACAGAGTCATTACACAATAAAGATCTAGTGGCTCAACAGCTGTTTCAACCTGTACCTTATGATCAGGAATCATTGGTGATGAAAGAAGTTGAAACAGCATTGAAGGCCTTATCAAAGAACAAAGCACCAGGCGTTGATGACATTCCCATCGAAGTATTACACAATCGAACGCACCTATTAACATACAAGGCTCTGCCAGGAAATTTGGAAGACAACATCATGGCCAACTGACTGGAAAAGATCTGTGTTTATAGCAATACTAAAGAAAGGTGCTCCAACTGACTGTGGAAATTATCGCACAATTGCCTTGATCCCACATGCCAGCAAGATTCTACTGAAGATTATTCAGTAGAAACTGCAACCATACCTAGAACGAGAACTGCCTGAAGTGCAAGCAGGGTTCAGAAAAGGGGCAAGGAATGAGAGACATCATCGCGGATGTGAGATGGAGTCTTAAAGACAAAAGAATACTAAACAGATATCTATATGTGTTTAAAGCTTTTGACTGTGTAACCATGAGAAACTCTGGGCCACATTAAGAAGCATGGGTATACCAGAACACCTGATCGTTCTCTTGCACAACCTTTACATAGAAGCAACAGTTCGTACGGAACAAGGAGAAACAGAATTTGTTTTAAATCAGCAAAGGTATACGACAAGGCATACTTCCCCCTACCTGTTTAATTTATATGCAGAACAAATCATCAGTGAAGCAGGACAGTATGAAGACAATCAGGTGTGAAGATTGGTGGAAGACTCATCAACAACCTTAGCTATGCTGATAATACCACAATACTGGCTGAAAGTGAAGACTATCTGAAACATTTGCTTCTCAAGATCAAAGAACATAGTCTTAAAATGGCTTGCACCTTAATGTAAAGAAGACAAAGATCCTGACAACTGGCAAATCAATAAGTTTGTTGATGGAGAAGAAATCAAAATAGTGGACAACTTTAACCTTCTTGGATCAACAATCAATAAAGAAAGGACAAGCAGTCAAGAAATCTGACGACGCATTGCTCTTGGCAGAATGGCTATGAAAGGACCTAGACAAGATTCTCAAGAGCAGAGATGTCTCTCTATACAAAGATTTGACTCGTTCAAGCCAATGTATTTTCAGTAACGTCAAATGGATGAAAACGTTGGATAGTGAAAAAGAGGAAGAAAATTGATGCCTTTGAATTTTATTTTATTTATTTATTTAGACAGTTTTTGTATACCGCCTTATCCTTCAATCAAAGCGGTCACAACACAATTGGGGGATACATTTAACACGCGGGGATATGAGACACATACACTAATACTTACAGGGAACAAGGGCTATGGAGGGTTAAGTGGCTTGCCCAAGACCACAAGGAGCACCTGTGGGACTAGAAACCCCAGTCCTTCCGGCCCAAGGTTGCTGTCCTCTAGTGGGATTTGAATCCCCGACCTTCAGGCCTGAAGTACCTTGCCCCAACCACTAGGCTACTCCTCCCTCAATTATGGTGCTGGCAACGAATACTGTGTATAGCAGGGGTCTCAAACACGTGGCCCGCGAGACAACTTTGTGCGGCCCGCGACGGAGGAAAACAAAAAAACCCCCAAAACCCTGGCTTCTGCTGCTGCCGTTGCCGCCGTGGCAGCGGCAGAATCAATTGTCAAATTCAAAAAAAAAACTGACTTCTGGTGCTCAAGCAGCTGTCCTGCGGCCCCTTCCCCTCTGCCCGGAGATCCGACTCTGCTCTATCAGCGGCGTGCTTTTCAAGCCGCGAAGAGAGTATTCCCCTCTCGCGCGGCTTGAAAAGTGAATAGGCTTAAACCGTGCGAGAGGGGAATACTCTCGTCGCGGCTTGAAAAGCACGCCGCTGATAGAGCAGAGTCGGATCTCCGGGCAGAGGGGAAGGGGCCGCAGGACAGCTGATTTTGCTGCTTGAGCAGCAGAAGTCAGTATTTTTTTAATTTGACAATTGATTCTGCCGCTGCCACGGCGGCAACGGCAGCAGCAGAAGCCAGGGTTTTGGGGTTTTTTTTGTTTCCCTCCTTCGCTGGCCGGTAATGAGCTATGGAGGGGCTGACTGAAATGGGGTAATGGGGGTTAGGACTGGAAGTGGGCTATTGGCAGGGGGGGGGGGTTAGGACTGGTAATGGGCTGGGGGGGTTATAACTGGTAATGGGCTATGGTGGGGGCTAGGACTGTAAATGGGAAGATGGGGGTTAGGACTGGAAGTGGGCTATTGGCAGGGGGGGGGTTAGGACTGGTAATGGGCGGGGGGGGTTATAACTGGTAATGGGCTATGGTGGGGGCTAGGACTGGAAATGGGCAGATGGGGGTTAGGACTGGAAGTGGGCTATTGGCAGGGGGGGTTATGACTGAAAATGGGGTGATGGGGGTTAGGACTGGAGGTGGGCAGATGGGGGTTAGGACTGGAAGTGGGCTATTGGCAGGTGGGGTTATGACTGGTAATGGGCTATGGTGGGGGCTAGGACTGGAAATGGGCAGATGGGGGTTAGGACTGGAGGTGGGCTGATGGGGGGGTTAGGACTGGTAATGGCCTATGAGGGGAGGTAAGACTGAAAATGGGGTGATGGGGGTTAGGACTGGAGGTGGGCAGCTGGGGGTTAGGACTGGAAGTGGGCTATTGGCCGGGGGGGGTTATGACTGGTAATGGGCTATGGTGGGGGCTAGGACTGGAAATGGGCAGAGGGGGGTTAGGACTGGAAGTGGGCGATTGGCAGGGGGGGGTTATGACTGGTAATGGGTTATGGTGGGGGCTAGGACTGGAAATGGGCAGATGGGGGTTAGGACTGGAAGTGGGCTATCGGCAGGGGGGGTTATGACTGGTAATGGGCTATGGTGGGGGCTAGGACTGGAAATGGGCAGATGGGGGTTAGGACTGGAGGTGGGCTGATTGGGGGGTTAGGACTGGTAATGGCCTATGAGGGGAGGTAAGACTGAAAATGGGGTGATGGGGGGGTAAGACCGGAAGTGCGCTATGGGGAGTTTAGCACTGGTAATGGGCTATGGGGGGTCTAGGACTGGTAATGGGCTATGGGGGGTCTAGGACTGGTAATGGGCTGGGGGGTTGCTAGGACTGGAAATGGGCTGAGTGGAAGGGGGGCTTGAACTGCAAATGGCTGATGGGGAGGGGGGCTTGGAATGGAAATGGGCTGTGAGGGAAGGGAGCTAGGATTGGAAATGGGCTGATGGGGGGGGCTAGGATTGGAAATGGGCTGATGGTGAGGCTAGGATAGGACTGGAAATGGACTGATGCAGGGACTAGAAAGGAGCAGATGCTGGGTGGGGCTGGAACTAGAAGGGAGCTGATGTTGGGGGAGGATTAGAATGGGATGGAGCTGGGAAAGTGAAATGGAGAGGGGAAAAATATTTTGTCTGGCAGAGAAGACAAATCTACAATTGGCCAGGTATTGGGAGAGTAAGTGGGGATTGAGGATGGAGGGGTAAAATTTGAGTGGATGAAATAGGAATGAGGAAAGAGCAAAAGGAGAAAGATTAGTATGTTAAAGCAGATGTAGAGAGAGAGAATGGAAAAAAACTAGAAGAGAGAAGAAAGGACAAATGGACAGCAGACGATGGAGATAGCAGAAGACACGAAGAAACCAGAAGTGGCTGGAGCAATTGCAACTGAAAAAAAATGCACAAAAGGTAGAAAAATATCTCTTTATTTTGAATTTATTAACTGGAATATGTCAGCTCTGGGAAATGTGCATCATTAATGTCTGTGCTTTAGTACAAGAAATTAATTTATAGTTTTATTTCTACAGTGCTGAGGTATTCTGTGTAATTCCTATTTGACATTGCTACTTGTTCTCTTTTCCAAGTAGGTCATGTATTGTTCTCTGAAATGTATTGATTTAATATTTGCAGTGTTGCCTTTTGATAGGTAGGGTCTGGTGCTTTGTGAGTCCTGGTAGTGCTGTTATGATACGGGGGGTTTGCTATGGGTTCCAAATGGGCAGTGTTAGTAGTAGTTCCTAATGTGCCTGGCGGTTGGCACTGGATTATAGTAATATAGAAATTTTCTAGTCTTTCTTTATCCATGCACTCATTATGCAACATTATGCAAATATTTATGCAAATGAGGCCCCGTGTCTTATGCGGCCCCCGGGTTACTTTACAAGTCCTCATTCGGCCCTCAAAGCAATTTGAGTTTGAGACCCCTGGTGTATAGGATGGACTGCCCAAAGAACAAACCAATCAGTACTAGAGGAGATCAAATTCAAGCTTTCTTTGGAAGCTCAGATGACAAGACTTTGACTTTCATACTTTGGACACATCATGCAAAGAGAGAGATCATTAGAGAGACTTTATGCTTGGCAATGTAGAAAGTCAACGCAAAAGGGGAAGGTCAGTAATGGATCGATTCAATAACAGCAGCTATGGGTGCCACTCTTCAACAATGAGTCGCCTGACTGAAGACCAAGCACAGTTTAGGACAACTATCCAGAGGGTCACCATGAGACGACACACTCTATGGCAAACAACAACTACCACCACCTCCCATTGTATGAAAATCTCTTTCATGCATAGTCATTGTGGTTGCCCTGACTGTCTAGGTGTGTCCAAAGGACTGAATTGACCACCCCTGGACTAGCTAAATTTAAAATGTGAGTGACAGCACAGAGAAATTTGGATTTATTACACTGTTAGAATTGTAAGGAGTTTTAATGAGAGGAATTATGAAAATAATTTTGGGTCTAGACCATATCTGATGATTGTGGAGTTAAGTGGAAGAAGAAATTCCATTTGATGAAGGTATTTCAACTTGCTTACTTTTAGGCAATCATTTATGTGGCAGAAGATGCCACAGAGCCAAACCCAGTATGTTCCTCCTGTAGAAAAAAAAAATCCTCCTTGATCTGGGAGAGAGGTTTCTGGGCTAAACAGATGCTGCATATGTCACAGTTCTTACTCAACTGATTGGAAACCTCTTTTCTTCCTGTTCTGTACAGTGGAAGCAATGTTTTCAGCAATGTGTGAATGTCAAGCTTTACACCCAGACCCAGATGACGAGGACTCGGATGACGATTTTGAAGGAGACGAATATGATGTGGAGGCACATGGTGAGTGAACTGAATTATATTATTTTCTAAACACTTTATGCTAGTGTCTGCTAGAACGGAAGTACAAATTAAAACTCTCTTGTCAACGTTCTCTGTTTTGACACTTCAGCTTAATTTTATAAGTTCTTGTCAGTATTGCTGTTTTAAAAGGGTAATTCCTGTTTGACATGTTTTAATTCCAATTTGTATTAATTTTTGAGGCAATGGAGGAGTAGAGTAGCCCAGTGGTTAGAGCAATGACCTGGTAACCGACGAGTCCACGCAAAAGCACTTTGAAGACTCACAGAAAACCATTAGACAACAAGGAGCGAGACTAACAAAATGTTCAAAATCTTTATTAAGGGATACAGTGTAGCCACACCTAACACTGGCCGTGTTTCGGCACTCGCCTTCCTCAAGGTGTAATGGCAATCCTGGTTTGCCGAGTCCAATGCTTGGTTTGGTTTGTACCCCATGGGTTTGTGATAACCAGTTGTATATTAGCAAAAATTAAAAGGTAACACGACAGCTTATCTACCTTCCTAGAAGCAACTAATTATTTCCATCCTAGCCAGTCAGGCTTTAGATGAATCACAGCACAAAATCTGCATTAATTGCAATGCTGGATGCAACTTGTTCTTATTGGGAAAGAGGCTATGAGGTCCTTTTTAATGCAATTGGACCTCTGTTCCACATTCAATTTTGTTAAATCATGATCTAATTATTAAAGTGCCTTTCAGAGGCATGGCTATCTGAGAGAGTTTTTGATTGATTTTTCATCCTGTCTTAGTTTAAGATAGTTTAGAGTAGCCACTGAGGCTGTGGCTTTTGCTCCTTATTTATTAATATTTAGGGTACTGCAGGGGTCAGCCCTGGCACTGATGTTTAATGTATTTTTGGCCCTTTTAGCTACTTTAATTCAAAGTTTTTGGACTTTAGTCCTTATCTTCACTGATGATATCCAAATTGAGATTAGTCATCAAACATGGGACTCATCTTTTCAAGCTCAGTGCAGTACTGCATTTGATAAGATTGCCTCCTAGATTAAAACTCTGCATCTAAATCCTGAATTTTTCCAAATGGGAAGCTCCTTGGTTAAGCAGAACCGCTACATCACCTCCTTTTGCCCCTAAGTTGACTGACATCTCTACTCCTAGTGATCACACTGTTTCTTTTGTAGGAATAATCTTCAACGCTACTTTCTTTCTCTAAGCATATTTCTAAGTTGGTAAGCAACTCACTTATAGCACTTAGACATATCACATCTTTTAAGCCATTTATGGATAAGGGTTGTATGATAGTATGCAGTATGTAAAATTGTCTTTGATATTTATTTATTTAATCAATCAGATTTAGATATCACTTTATCCTTCTGTCAAAATGGTAGACAATACATTTATGGGTCTACATAGTACAGGGGAAGGAATGACAAGACATACATTACAATACATTTAATAAATGATTACAATAATAAATCAATATAGAGAACATGAAAAAAGAATGCCATCCATGAAATAGAAAAGGAACAGGAGATGCAGTGGGAGTTGAGGATGGAGAAAACCAGGAAGACCAACAGTTCATAGGGAGGCTCCATATAGAATCTGGGAGAGGAAGAACTCTTAACCACCCAGGAGTTTGTTTGAAATCTCGGAGCGGCTACCTATTGTCCAGGTCTCATGGCAATTATTATCAAGCTTGTCATTATTCTGTTCTCGCCACAGTTCCATGCCTAAGGGCCACACCAAAGGGCCCTCTGGCGGGGGCCCCCGCTGTAGTGGCGGTTTTAAAGCCGTTGCTGCCTGGATGTGATTGGCCTGTTCAGGGGGTGAGGAGGAGCTCCCACTCACAGCCTCTGATGGCTTCTGCTCTCTCCATTTCCTCAATCGCCGCTGTAGTAGCGGTTTTAAAGCCGTTGCTGCTTGGATGTGATTGGCAGGTTCAGGGGGTGAGGAGGAGCTCCTGCTCACAGCCTCTGATGCTGGCTTCTACTCTCTCCATTTCCTCAATCGCCGCTGTAGTAGCGGTTTTAAAGCCGTTGCTGCTTGGATGTGATTGGCAGGTTCAGGGGGTGTGGAGGAGCTCCCGCTCACAGCCTCTGATGCCAGCTTCTGCTCTCTCCGTTTCCTCGATCGCCGCTGTAGTGGCTGTTTTAAAGCCGTTGCTGCCTGGATGTGATTTATCTTTCTTGTTTGTTTGTTCCTCAACCTGACTGCTCCTTTTTATTCTAGACTTTTGAGATTTATCTTATTTGTAAACCATTTAGAATACGTTTAGTTATAAAGATGGTCTATAAAAACTTTAAATAAATAAACATGTTACATGCTTTAATGCATACTGATAGGCTGTCTTCTAATTGTGAACCTTTTTGATAGGTCCTTGTTGTTGGTTTTGTCAGTGTTGACGTCAGGCGCCGTTTTCTCTTTTCATGGATTGAAGCTTCTATAACTACTGGATTTCAATGACCTGATGCAGGGTCGATAAGTTCATATCCGAAATGTGGCACGTTGTTGTTAAAACGGAGCAGCCACAGCGGGGCGACGTATTCCATTCCACCCACTTTATCGGGGCAGCTCCAACAAAAAGAAATAGGAAAGAGAAATTCACTTTAGAAAGTCAAAATTAACTTTTTTGATGTTAGTTCATACCAAGCATTATTGTAATTCTCTTCTGGTAGGTTTTACTAAGTACAGCCTCAAAAGAATGCAGCTGGTCCAAAATATGTCTGTAAGGTTACTTTCTTTTGCTAAAGTAGAGATCATGTCGCTCCCTTTTTACTTGAGCAGAAATGGCTGCCAATAATTAGCAGAGTAAAATACAAATTTTTGTCACACACACAATTTATTATACAGGATGTCTGTTGTATTTATACTCATTGATCATTCCATATTGTCCAACTCGACAACTAAGTTCATCACAACAAAATTTGTTAGTAATTCTCCCTTCATCCAGATTTAGATAGGCATTAACAAGGCATGCTGAGTTTAGTTTTTTGAGTCCCTTTTTATGGAATAATCTGTCACTGAACCTCATATTGAAGAGTTCAACTAAGAGATTTAAAAATGCAGTCATTGAATGGCTTTTCAAGAAAACCTTTTTCAAGGGAAGCTATAGGGAGTCATAAACTATCAATTATTCTTATGATCTCACTATATATTATTAATTTGTTGTGGAGGGTCACGTCTCTTTCTATGCTCTGGGGCTCCCCATCCAAAAAAACGTCTACATTGTGATGTTGGAGTAATTTAATGGAACTCTTGAATGTACCATATGTGCTTTGGAGAGGTGCCCTTCACCACTGAACATGAAATTGCTGCTAGCTCTCATGGCTACCAAGGTAGTGCGGAAAGATAAAGGTTGGCTTGCTGATGGTAAAATATGGTGGATGGTGCCCTGGTCAGCCTGCGTGCAGAAGTGTCAGCTGCCATCGTATGGCCCTTGGAGGAAAGATTTCGGATCTTGTCTAATCTGCTAGCCCAGGTGGCTCGGTTGGGGACTGACTTCAATGACCGGAATGGTCAGATGGAACAAAGTGTCTTGGACTTGGAAGATGGCAGCCACAACACTAAAGAAATTCTCCAAAAACTCGGAGTAGTTTCAGTGGCAGAAGGAAAAGATAGACTATCTTGAAAATAGAGACCGGCAGAAAAACTTGCGGTTTGTTGGAAATTGAAGAGGCTGTACTTAATGATGAACTTTGCATCTTCCTCAAGACCTAGCTACCTCTCAATCTTTGCATGGAGAGCCTGGAAAAGAAGCTCCAAATCAAGCGAGCCCCACCATCTTGGTCCACACTAGGACAGTGATGCTCGCCCTCTGGTGGTAATCACGCAGTTTTTGAGCTACTAGCATAAAGAACAGGTGCTATGTGCAGCCCGAACTATGTGAAATATGAGCCAGAATGGAAGAGACTTCTCATTTTCCAAGATTATTCTGTGGTGGTGCTTGTTAAACAGAATTTTTGGAACTCTTCAGCCAGCATGTGTAGCATGGAGTACGATTTGTGCTGCACTACTCCACCAAACTATGGATCCACCATCAGGGGCAACATAAAACCTTTACTAGACCTGCCAAGGTCCTGGCCTTCTGTGATGAGCACTTGCAGTAACCAAGGACTCCATTGCACCACTAAGCGTGGGGCCTTGTAGTTGGCTTATCAGCTGGGCTTTCTTTCCTTTGGTCTTCAAGCTCTTTGCCGGTGCTCTCTAGGCCCTGGCTGATAGTCAGGAGTGGACTACCTTTGGGTCTTTCACCGACCTACTTGGTCATGAGTGTCTATGATGGGGACCTGCATAGTGCAGTCTGAACTGGATGGGACATTACCCTGTTTACCTGAGAGCCCTTGTTACTTACTTCACTCTTAGCGCTTTCCCCTGGATTGACTTTTGACTTCTTTTGAGGGTATACTTTTGAGGGTTTTGTTTAATAGAATGCCTCATACTATGTTACTCTGTCCTTCAATCCTGTCTTTGTTTTGTTTTGCCTTCCTAATGCTGACATGTTTGGAACTTGTACTGTGTTATCTTATATTTGCTTTGTATGGGGGCGAGCGGGGCAGTGTATGGGGGTACATATGTAGGTGGGTTTATGGTATGAATGATTGATTGTGGAGGGTGTATGGAGTATGATACATGGTTTGGGGGTGAGTGGTATGAGTATGGTGATGGGGAGGGAGGTCAGGGGCGTGTGTCATTGAATGCAAGGATGCAGGGATGTTAGTTTGAGATTGCTTCCTTAAGGCCAATTTATGGGATATTCTAGGCTCCATATAGTACCTGTCATTTTTTAATTCTTTGCCCAATTGTGTGTTATTGTACTCCCACTTTGGCTATGTTATGGTTGTACGCTCTACAACACTATTTGTATATGATGTGTAATGGAGGTCAGCGAGGGGGGAGGGTGGGGGAAATGGAGCGAATGGTAATGTGAGACGATGGACTTGTGTAACAGCTGAGTGGGTGTATGTGGGGGCCCTGTGTTTATGTAGCATTGTGCAGGGGTCAGTGAAGGTGCATGGGGAAGGGAGGGGACATTAGTGTAGGTGAGTTGCTCAGTGGCAGAGCTGATGGGATGGACATGTGTGACTGCATCCTCTAGGTCATTATGGTTTATGGGGGCTGGGATGGGTAGAAGGGCTTTTGTTATTGGGAGGGGGGGGATATTGAGGAATTGCGCAGGTTCCAATGGGTGGCCTGATCTCCCCCTACTGGCTTATGTGTTGTTGATTCCCGACATGGGAGGGGGAGTGCCTCCACCAATAAGCAGTGTGGGCCAAAGGATGGGGAGCTAGGGTATGATAGGGGTTCAGGCATGGGGGACTCATGCTGGCTTTAAGAGGAATGATGGAGTGGTGCACATTCACTCTGTGGTAGCAGCCCGCAGCTGGCTGATTAGGATGTTATGGGGGAAAGCTGAGGTGTGACAAGCTCTTGTTGAGTTGTGGTAGCTAGGTGGGAGGGGGAGATAGATGGGATAGTAATGAGGTAGGGTGGGGAGCCCCTACATATTATAGACCTGGTACGGTGGGCCCCCAAGTGGAACGGAGATAGGTGATGGATGGGTCTGGGGGTGAGGGGTTTGGGTTTCACTATATCATTGGGGTAGAAGGTGGAATAAGGGGGGAGGGAAGGTATGATCTTGTGTGGAGCTCAGCATTAGAGCAGTGTGCTGGGGACTGGTGATGACCTTGCGAATATGAAAAGGAAGATTTCACTGCAGAGGAAGATGGGTCTCAAGGCTGGGGGAGCCCCTGCGGTCAAAATTGGTGAGATGGATATTAGACATCACAGGACGATTTGTGCCCCTTGATACTGGTTAGAGGATTGCAGTTGGTTTCCTGGAATGTTTGTGGGATAGGGTCCCCCGTTAAACGGCACAAGTGGTTGAGAGCCCTTCGGGATAAGCAGACTGACATAGTTTTTCTACAAGAAACCCATCAAATGGAGGCTGAGCATGTGGAATTGAAATGCTGTTGGATTGGTGAGGTAAGGCAACGGGTATAGCTATTTTACTGAACGAGAGGATAGGCTTTGGCCAGGAATCACTTGTAGCAGATCCCAGTGGTTGATACATATTTGTGACTGGCAAGGTGCAAGGGAAATTGCTGATTCTTGGTAATATTTATCCGTCTAATGTATATGGCCCGGCTTTCTATACATGTCTTACAAGATGTGTGGCGGATCTGGATAATGCATCATTAATACTTGAGGGGACTTTTAACTGTGCTCTTGAGGAGACGTTAGATAAATCACAACCGGGCGGGAGTGGCAACACTCTCAAAGCTTGCTGTATTTGGGGCCTCTGAGGGATATGACTTACTGGATGTTTAGCGGGTCCTACATTTTGACAAACACTAGATACCACCCAAGTGGCCCAACATCTACTTACACCACTTGGCCCCAACTACCCATTTGGACCTATAAGCACATAGTATTTACGTTTGTGAGTCGTATCCCCTCCTGTTAAATGTATACGTACTATTATGTTGTGACCACTTTGAAGGATAAGGTGGTATACAAAACTGTCTAAATAAATAAATCTGTCCAGGGCCCATGGCACGTGGTTGTGGATTGATTTACTTCCTAAGATCTGCTGGACTCTTGGAGTATGTTAACTGCATAGTAATTGGCCTGGTGATTAGTTCTGATCATGCGATGCTCTGGTTGGACTTGGACTGGGGGGAGGACATGGACCAGTTCAACTGGTGCTCCCCCCTGGTGATTATTGGGGAATGTGAACTTCTATGTTTGTTTGAGGGCTAAATGGGTGGAATATGGACAGCATAATACAAGCGTAATCCCTTTTTTATTTTGGGAGCCCGCAAAAGCTTTAAGTGGTCACATCATTGGTTATGTGAGGACCAAGGAAAAGGAGGCGAGTAGACATATAATTCTTTGCCCAATGACTGCAGAAAAAGACCACATGGCCTACCTAGTCTGCCCATCCATATCAACTGCAATGGTGCCCTTTATTCATTTAGAGATTCTCTGTATGTCCCATGCTTTTTTGAATTTAGATACTGTCCTCGTCTCTACTACCTCCACTGGTAGACTATTCCATGCATCTATCACTCGTTCTGTAAAGAAATATTTCTGCATAATACTCCTGAGTCTATCACCCTCATCCTATGTCTTCTTGTAACAGAGCTTGCCTTCAATTGAAAGAGACTCTTCTGTGCATTTATGCCATGGAGGTATTTAAATGTCTATCATATCTCTCCTATCCCACCTTTCCTCTAAAGTATACATATTAAGGTATTTAAGTATGTCCTCGTATGCTTTGTAATGAAGACCACTAAACATTTTAGTAGCCACCCTCTGCACCGACTCCAACTTGCTTATATCCTTTTGAAGGTGTGGTGTCCAGAATTACACACAACACTCCAAATGAGGTTGCACCACAGACACATAAAGAGGCATTATCACCTCCTTTTTTTCTGCTGGCCATTCTTCTCCTTATACATCCAAGCAATACTTCTGGCTTTCACAGTCACCTTTTCTACCTGTTTAGCTACTTTAAGATGGTAAACAATTATGCCTGGGTCCTGATCTTCTCTTGTTGATAGAAGTACCTCATCTTCTACACTGTACTGCTCCTTTGGATTTTTGCAGCCCAAGTGCATGACCCTATATTTTTTAACATTGAATTTTTGCTGCCAAATTCTAGACCATTTTTCAAGCTTAGTTAGATCCCTTCTCAGGCTATCTATTCCTTCCTGGGTGTCTATTGCAGATTTTGGTGGTATCTGCAAACAAGCAAACCTTACCTACAGCTGTTCTGCAATATCACTAACAAAGATGTTAAAAAGAATTGGACCATGGACAGATCCCCATGGCATACCACTGGTAAACTACCTCCTCAGAGTGAGCTGCATTTACCTGTACCCTTTGTCGCCTCCCACTCCAATTTCTAACCCAGTCAGTAACTTTAAGGTCCATTCCTAGGGTGCTCAGTTTGTTTATAAGTCGCCTGTGTGGAATGGTGTCAAAAGCTTTACTGAAATCTAAGTATTCTACATCTAGGGCTCTCCTTCTGTCCAGTTCCCTTGTTATCCAGTCAAAGAAATCAGATTTGTCTGACAAGTCCTGCTTCTGGTGAATCCATGTTGTCTTGAATCCTGCAATCCATTGGACTCCAGAAACCTCACTATCCTTTCACTTTTAGTAGCCTTTCCAATACTTTACTAACCACAGAGGTTAGGCCTGTAGTGTTCTGTCATCCTTGCGTCCACTTTTGTGTAAAGGGACTACGCAAGTATGTCCCCAAGATCCCTCAGTATTCTTGGATGTATCTCATCTAGACCCATCGCCTTGTCTACTTTTAGTTTAGCTAGTTCCTCACGAACACAGTCTTCTGAAATTGTTCAAGATCCCTGACGCTTCTGTTTCTATTTGTGGGTATTTTCTGAGGTCCTACTCCTGGCCCTTTATCTATGAACACAGAATAGAAATATTTGTTAAATAATTCCGCTTTATCCTCATCAGTTTCTACGTATTCCTCCCCTTCACCCTTGAGTTTGACAATACCACTTTTGCTCTTCCTCCTCTCACTAACATATCTGAAAAATGTCTTATCTCCACATTTTATTGCACTGGCTATTTCTTCTATTGATCTTTGCTTTCCTGACTACTTTGCTAGCTTTTCCAAATATAGACGCCTGTCTTCCTCTCTGTGATCTCTTGTATTTCATGAAGGCCTCCCTCTTTTCCTTCACCTTTTCAGCTATTTCTTTTGAGAACCATAGCGGCCTCCTTTTCCTTTTACATTTATTTATCTTTCTAACAAAAAGGTTTATTGCCCTTAAAAAAAACCCTTTCAGTTTTGCCCACTGTTTTTCTATATCCCCCAGCTGTTCCCATCCTGCTAATGACTCTTTGAGGTATTGTCCCATCTTTGCAGTTAGTTTTCCTGAAGTCTAAGACCCTCGCTTTTGAATGGATTTTATAAGCCCTAGTCCTAATACTGAACTGTACCATCTGATGATCACTGGATGCAAGATGATCTCCCACTGTAACATCAGAAACACTTTCCCCATTGGTAAGCACTAAGTCCAGTATGGCTCCTTCATGTGTGGGTTCTGTTACTAGTTGCCTGACAAGTTCTTCCTGTAGAAAATCAAGGATCGCCTTACTTCTAAATGAAACCACAGCAGGGATGTGCCAATCCACATATGGCATATTAAAATTACCTATCAGTAGCACTTCTCAAGAAAGTCCTCTGGAGAGGCAGTGTTATGCGGCCCGATCTATGGCTACGAACAAAGCTAAAATGATTGTGGTGCAGACCGAGCTCAACTATATTTGCTATACCAGCGGGCCCATCAGTCTGTTATGTTTTACCATTGTAAGCTTTATTGTTTTTGGTAATGAGGTGGATAAACTGATGTGCTCTTTAATTTGTACTGGGGGTGAACAGCATCCAATAGGAAAGCTTTTGGGGGCATCCCACTGCGCCTGCGTAGTTGTCTTCCCGCCTTTCCAGCTCTCCATCCTCAGTTCTTCGTTTTCCGCGGAGACGACAAGAAGTAATTCTTGTCACCGTAGAAAATTTGTGTTTTTCCTTACTTTATAAGAACATAAGATATGCCATACTGAGTCAGACCAAGGTCCATCAAGCCCAGTATCCTGTTTCCAACAGTGGCCAATCTAGGTCATACGTACCTAGCAGTTTCCCCAAAAGACACAGGCTTCGCAGTGCTTGTACTGGATCAAGCATTGATATCCTGGGTCCCTTCTTAATAATGGTTTATGGACCTTTCTTCCAGGAACTTGTCCAAACCTTTTTTAAACCCAGCTACACTAACAGCCTTTACTACATCCTCCGGTAACAAATTCCAGAGTTTGATTACACGTTGAGTGAAAAAATATTTTATTTTATTAGTCTTAAATAGTTTACCCTGTAGCTTCATTGCATGTCCCCTAGTCTTTCTATATTCTGATAACGTAAACAATCGATCTTCGTTTACCCGTTCCACTCCGTTCATTAATTTATAGACTTCTATCATATCTCCCCTCAGCCGTCTCTTTTCCAGGTTAAAGAGCCCTAACCTTTTTAGCCTTTCTTCATAGGAGTATCCTTCCATCCCCTTTACCATTTTGGTGGCTCTTCTCTGAACCTTTTCTAATAATGCTATATCCTTTTTGAAGATACGGCGACCAGAATTGCACACAATATTCAAGGTGTAGTCTCACCATGGAACGATATAGAGGTATTATAATATCTTTTGTTTTATTTTCCATTCCTTTCCTTATGATACCTAGCATTCTATTTGCTCTCTTGGCTGCCGCTGCACACTGGGCCGAGGGTTTTAACATGCTATCCACGTTGACGTCTAAATCTTTTTCCTGGGTGGTGGTTCCTAATGTGGAACCTTGCATCGTGTAACCATAGTTTGGGTTGTTCTTCCCTACGTGCATAACTTTGCACTTGTCCACATTAAATTTCATCTGCCATTTTGATGCCCAGTCTTCCAGTTTATCAAGATCCTCTTGCGATTTTCCACAATCCTCTTGGGTTTTAACAACTTTAAATAGTTTTGTCTCATCTGCAAATTTGATATCCTCACTCGTTATTCCACTTTCCAGGTCATTTATGAATATGTCAAAAAGCAGTGGACCCAGTACAGATCCCTGGGGTATACCACTATTCACCTTTCTCCATTGGGAAAATTGCCTATTTAGCCCAACCCTCTGCTTTCTATCTTTTTAACCAGTTCTTGATCCACAGTAGTACACTGCCTCCTATCCCATGACTCTTTAGTTTAGTTTTTGTGGTCGCGAATGCCTTCCTGTCAATTCTGGTATCGACCCCCGTCGGTACGTCTATTTTCTAAAAAAAAAAAATCGACGCCATCTTAGACCTAGGCCTCCCCTTTTGTCATAGTTAATTTGAAAAGGAAAGACAGCCTGTGAGGAACCCGCCCCCATGACATCACTTCCTCGGGCTCTGCATGATCGGAGGGCTCCTGACACAGTTTCTCTTTACTTTTCAATGTAAGTGTAGTGCAGCCGCTGCTCTGTACAAAGCAGAACCAGCGGCTGCACTGCTATAGGGAATCGCGTTCGCGCCGCGGACTTCGGCACAAAAGCCGTTTTTTTGCTCTGGCCGCTCCCGATCTTGCGGCCAGAGCAAAAAACCGGCTTTTCAATGGCCGGTTTTACAACTGTGCCGGCAGCCGGCCTGGCCATGGAAAAACCGGCCAGGCCGGCTGAAAACCGGCCGGTTGGCAACCCTAATTTGTGAGCCGAGGCCACATGTTACGGATGAAATTGGAATTTTTCCCACGGCACAACAGACAATATCTCACGGCACACTAGTGTGCCGCGGCACAGTGGTTGAAAAACGCTGATCTATAGTAACTACAATCCAACAACACTTGAAGTTCTACCAGTGCCCTGGTCCGACCATCACCTCATAAAATTCCAAATACCTATCCATGACACAATATCTCCACGTCAAACACATTCCTCACAACCCAAAAAGTTCAAGAAATTTGATAACAAAAATTTCCTGAAACAAACAACCCAATGCTTATCCCCAGTCTCCTCCAACCTCGATGAAGCAATATCAAAATGGAATTACATCATATCAAAAGCAGCTACCCTACATGTATACCTTCTTACTGCCACAAAAAACACAGTGCTGCATGGTTTAGACCTGAACTAAAACAAATCAGAAGAGACCTGTGCAAAACTGAGCGCAAGTGGCGCCACTCAAAATCTACAACATATCGGGTCCAATACATGGCCAAACTAAAACACTACAGAGAAACCATAAATGCTACAAGGAAGGAGCACTATAACGTACTATCAAAGTCTCTCAATCGTCTGAGAGAGCTCTTTGAAATCATAAAATCTTTAACTAATAACAATACAAACAATGAGACACTTGACCCTGCCATAGACCCCCAACTCCTAGCCAACTACTACAAAGACAAGTTAACATACCAACCTCCAATCCTATATGAACAAACACCCAATACCCAACATCACAATATACTTGGTCAACGTTCTCCCCTATCTCAAAAGATGTGCTGGAGAAAATGATCATCAAAGTCAACACAACCACCTCATACCTTTATCCCTGCCCAGTCAGCTGGATAAAGGCGGCAAAAGTAGAATTTATCCCACTCATCCTCCCTCTCATCAGCACCGCCCTGAAACATGCTGTAATACGCCCAATCCTAAAAAATAGCACCATGGACAAAAACAACCCCACATCATACAGACCCATCTCAAGCCTCCCATTTATGACCAAACTAATTGAGAAGGCAACTCTAATCCACCTCCAAGATCATATAGATACACACGCACCCCTGGATGAACACCAGTATGGTTTTAGACCCTACCATGGAGTTGAGACTCTCCTTACCATTCTATTTGACTGTATCCTATGGGGTATGGAGAACCCCAAAAAAGCATTCCTCCTATTCTTAGATATCTCCGCAGCCTTTGACAGCATAAACCACCACTTCATGATTTCTAGATTACAATAAATAGGCATTAAAAGCACAGTACTTCAATGGATCTTCTCATATCTAGCAGGAAGAACCCAACAAGTAAAGATAGGAAATAACACCTCTAAATCCTACAACCAAGAACAATGCCTCCCACAGTGCTCCGCACTCTCTGCCCTATTATTTAACATCTATCTTCAACCTATCTGTTCAGTATTCCAAAAATTCAAAGTATTATGCCACATATATGCGGATGATATAGTGATATATCTCCCATTTGACATCAACAAATCACTGACTACTTCACCGAAGTAATTCACTGGTTATCAGCCCACAACCTCAGGATTAACTTCAATAAAACTGAAGCCTTCTGTATAACAAGGAATCCAAACTTTTCCCCCCCACCTTTTATTAGAATTCATAATACAACTATATCTGTCAAAGTAAAATATCTTGGAGTCCCCACACTGAATATGTCCTCATTTATAAAACAAACAACAAGAAAGATCTATTATAAACTTAGATTACTAAAACAACTCCACTCGCTCCTGCACTCCAATGACTTCAAATCAGTATTTAATGCCATTATCACTCCACACTTTGACTACACCAACTCAGTACTGCAAGGACTACCTAAATAGACATTAAGACCACTCCAGATTGCACAACATATTGCAGCAAGGATAACATCAAATGCCAACCCAATAGATCACATTATCCCTATCCTATTCAGCTTGCACTGGCTACCAATAGAAAGTCGCACCCAGTACAAAATAATTGTAACCACATTTAAGCTAATTAATAACATAGCCCAGGGGTGGGCAATTCCGGCCCTCGTGCACCACAATCCAGCCTGGTTTTCATGATGTCCCTAATGAATATTCATGAGATCTATTTGCATCCACTGCCTTCCATTGTATGGAAATAGGTCCATGAATATTCATTAGGGACATCATGAAAACCAGGCTGGATTGTGGTGCATGAGGGCCGGAATTGCCCACCCCTGGCATAGCCCCATCCCACCTTTCCTCTCTCATCACCAAAGAAACAAACACTCGTACACAATGAGATTGCAATAAAAACAAACTCACAACAGCGACAGACTACAGGAAAGCTAACAAAAAAAAAAAATCACAAACAGCAGGGCATTCTTCCATTGCGCCCCCACCCTCTGGAACAAGCTTCCAGACAACTTAAGAGAGATAAAAGACCTCACTTCCTTTCGAAAAAAAAGCTTAAAACACATCTATTCACTTAACATTTTGATTTGTAACATAATCACTAGCACAGAGCCCAGACCACTCTACATAACTAGTCTAAGAGCACCTGCCCCCCAGAATGCATCCCCAATGTCCGCTCAGGAACTTTATGAAGATAGTTAACAATTATATAATTACAAATGCCTACATTGTTATGATGTTAATGTATATAGTTGAAACGGTTCCATTTAATTGAATACATACTGTTTGGTACAATTCATATTGTTCCTTATAAACCGCAATTGATCTGTTGGAAATTGCGGTATAAAAATGTAAATAAATTAAATAAATAAAAATCTCCCTCCCAAGGATCTCAGGTATCGAAACCTAGGTCTTCTTCGAAGACTGGCCAACCCCCCAAGGGTAGATCTCCTTCTAAGTATCAAGATGCCTTGGGTATTGCCCTGGAGGGGGATACTCCGGCCAAAAAACCCCGGCGGGAGGACCTTGCCTCCAAAGCCTTAGTGGGGTCCCAGGATGCTCCTGAGGCTTCCAAATCTGGAGAGCTCCTGGTGCCATGCTCAGGGATCGTGGCCCGCAATTCCGATATCGATACCCAAGCATCGGCAAATTCCATGGATCAATGTATCCTGGCTATTGAGCATAGCTTAGCGGCCGTACTGGTGGCCTCCATACCGGTAAAGCCTTTACAGTTGATCCCTCTTCCCTTCTCTTTTCTCTCAGTAGCATAGAGGATATCCAACAGTTATACAAAAATATAGAGATTGATTTACATTTTAGTAGTGATATGTGGTTTTTTTTATAATCCAAGTTAGCACATCCTAATAAGGGGGACACACAACCAACCAAAATGAGGCATAGTCAAAGAATGATGCACACCAACAGCAGAAAGGCCTAACATGTCAAGACCCGACTACAGAGTGAAACAAAAAAAAATATTTGCAGTTGAACCCACCCAATCAATGATAAACAAAGTACACACACAAAGGGTTCAAGGAATAACTCTTAAAGAAAAATATTATAAGGGGTTCAGTGGAGGCATCAACAGGCCTAGGAGTAAACTGCCAAAACGGTCTCCAGAGGCCAAAATTCATCATTTGCTTTCACCTTCCCCCATGAGCATATCAATGTATGAAAATCAAAAACGGTGTACTTCTTCCCACCTACTTTTTATAAATACTTTTGTTCATAGTATCAAATTTAAAAAAAACATACCCACACTAAACTATTTTAAAGTCTAAGAAAAATGGAGTTTCCCATTCAAAATGTTCTAATGGCAAAGTATGACATTCAGTGAAGAAACAAAGTACTTATCTGAGCTTGATGTTGATACAAAGTATCGTGCCGAAAAGAGCTTTTGAAGGGATACTTGAATTGCCGGCAAAGAGCACAGACCAGCGCCGGGAGCCATGGCACAAGCCAAGGCACCACAGCTTATTGCACTGCTGTAGGCAAAAGGCTCTGCTGGTAAACACCGGCTCTGGTGTTCAAAGACTCACCGCCCACATTCCAGAGTCTTTCATAAGGTCAAGCGAACAGAGACTCCCAGGCTCATGAACTTCAGATTCACTTCATATTATTAGACACTTAATACTTGATAACGCTCTCAACTCAACATCGATGTATCAGCCAGCACAAAGCTGGCTTGCTTCAGGAGCAAACAAGCAATTCTTCCTTCAGGGGCAACCAAACAAATCTTCTTCCTCACAATGAGTGTCCCAACTACAGATATAACATGGCCTGTCCCAATCTGGAGTGGCCTAATGGTTAGAGCACTGGCTTGAACAAAGAGACCAGGGTTTAATTCCCCCTAGCACTCCTTTTGGCCTTCGGCAAGTCACTTAACCCTCCATTGCTTCAGAAAAATCCAAGTTATCAATGTCCTTGTTTAATGTACATTAGCAAGTTTCTTACCATGTAAACTGCTTTGACTGAAATAAAGCGGTATAAAAAAACCCTTTTAAATAAAATAAATAAATAAACCTTCGCCACTTCACCTGTCTCTTAACTGGAGTGCAGACTTCCTCAAAAGCTTAGAGCTATTCATTGCATGTGGCTGTCAATGTACTTAAAAAGAAGACCTTTCACAAACTTTGCATGGTGAATAAGTCTGGGAGTCTGATTTCCATAATTTAGTCAGCTCACAGCATGCACCTATGATAAGGGATGCCAGCATGCAGAGTGTCCTATGCCGTAAACATTTAATATATGTCTGACTTTTACCATCATTTTTCCCTAATGTGTATAGTTTTACTTGGTTTACTGGTTTAATTTTTGTTGTGCTACTCAAACCAAACTCTCTTGATTCTTTGTATTTTATTCTGTGTCTGTGTTCTGTTGCTATGTATTGATTTTATTGTAAATTGCTATGATGCCAATTTGTGCCTATAGCGGTATTTACAAATGTTAATAAATAAATAAAGTAAAAATAATAAGCCAGGATCAAGACCATCTGGTTAGAGCTGTCACAAAAGAAGACCTTATGATTCAGAGGTAGAGAGATGCCAGTAACTTCATGTCAAACCCTTCTGGCAGGGATTCTAATAGAAAATTTCCCATCAGATATGCAGCAGGGTGTCCAGCTGTTCATATTTCCTCCAACAGGGTTCATCCACAGAGGGAGAAATTGTATGTAAACTCTGCATCTACCATCTAAACAGCAATTTGAGACCCTTACCCTTCTTGTCATATACACAAATACTCCCCAATACCTAGCAGACCACCTCCAGTTTCACACCCCTACCCATGGCCTCTGCTCAATTCACATCAATCGGTTGGTTCTCCCATCACTCTCTTGTACTCACCTTCAGTCCACCCGCAACACTGTTTTGTTTTGTTTTTTTCTGGCCCCTCCCCTCTCAGCTGCGCCAAGAACACTCCTGTCTCCTGTTCAAAAGCCTCCTGAAGACTCACCTTTTCCAAACAGCATTTGATCTACCTCCCACCACTTGCTAGCCTCCCATGTCCTCCATGATTCTAGCAGTTTCCCTTCCCTCTCTTCTCTCCTCTTTCTCTCTGTTCGTCCTATTGCTGTCCTATCATATATTGGAGTTCCCTTTCCTTTTCCTGATCTTCCTCTGCCTTTTAATGTATACTACATTTGTAAACCGCACTGGTGTAATGAAGGAGTGATATATCAAGAAACCTAATAAACATAAACATTCTCGAACAGGCCAGCTGAGAAGGATTTATGATGTGCTGTAAAAAGGACCTCCTGGTCCTTTTTATCTAGTTCTTCAGCAAAATCCTCCTCCCACAAACTGAGATGTGATAGCTTGCCCCTAAAGTATGGCTCCAATATCCACTAGAGCTTAGAGAGTTAGCACCGTTGACCAACTCCATCCATCAAACGTAGGATCCTGTGTGGGTATGACAGAATATGTCTAATTTGGAGATACGTCATTGTGGGGTATTCTGTAAAGCTTTTGAAGATATAATATACACATTGAATGTAAGATATATTTTATTTCTATACCGCCTTTCTACTATTCAAAGCGGTTTACACGAAACAAGATTTAACCCGGCATGGATATGCATACTGTTGTACAGTGAAACTAAACTTGAGAACAGGTTAGTAACATAACTCAAACTACAGATTATAGATGTTGATTATAACACTTAACATAAGAAATGCCATACTGGGTCAGACCAAGGTCTGTTAAGCCCAGTATCCTGTTTCCAACAGTGGCCATTCCAGGTCACAAGCACCTAGCAGTTTCCCAAAAAGACACACAGGTTCCATTATGCGTGTATTGGGCAAGCAGTGGATTACCCTGGGTCCTCTGTAATAATGATTTATGGACCTTTTCTCGAGGAACTTGTCCAAACCTTTTTTAAAATCCAGCTACACTAACAACCTTTACTACATCCTCCGGTAACAAATTCCAGAGAATGATTATGCGTTGAGCGAAAAAATATTTTCTCTGGTTAGTCTTAGACTGGTTACACTGTAGCTTCACTGCATGTCCCCCAGTCTTTCTACTTTTTGATGGCGTAATGCAGGCATGTCCAACTTCGAACAGGTCGTGATCTACTTTTTCCAGCCAAAAGTGCTGGTGATCTATCACCATGAAAATTAAGTTTCAAATTAGTTTCAAATTAAATTTTAACCCAATAAAGTTGGAGGATTCCCCCCCCCCCCATTTTTAATGAACCTTCTGATATTTACTTGGATGTGATCAGCTGTTAGGCAAATTAAGCAAAAACAAAACAGAGACGAAGATCCAGTAAGAACTAAGAAGGGAAATGGAAAGTACAATTTTTCTTAAAGTTTTATTGAGTAATAACTTTCTTTAACTGTCTTAATAACTTTCTTTAACTTTTAGTAATTTGAGTAATTTGTGTTAAATTTAGGTTGAGTATTGATCCAGGCTGATCTTGCACAATCTTTAATATTTCGGTCTTGCTCATAAGTGAGACGTATGAGCCTGCATTTCATCCACCAGCTTTTTGAAGTTGGGTGAATATTGTGTGAGGGCCAGTCTCAGGGAATCCTGGAGATGTTCATCTGTCATTTTCGAATGTTGTGTACTCTGTCATTTTCAGATGGGAAAACGCAGATTCACACAAATAAGTTGAACCGAAACAGGAGTGTACAGCTTCACTTCATCTTCTCAAGTTGGGAAATTTGTCTCTAGGCACTAGCTTCCAAAACGATTCTTGCTCAGCACGCGTCTTGAGAAAAATGTCATTTTTAAGGGTTAATATTTCGTTTTCAAGAGATGGCTTGTTCAGTGAGTAATTTTTTTAGGATGAAACTTTACTCATTTCGCCAATGCATTTGTTTTTACCTTGTAGTTCAAGGTTCATATCACTTAGTTCGCCTGTAAAGTCAGCGAGAAATGCCAGATCACATAACCACTCCTCATCTTCCAACTCTGCTTGGTCATATCCCCTCTCCTTCAAAAAACTTCTTATTTCGTTCAGCAAATCACAAAATCTTTGCAGAAATTTGTGCCTACTTAGCCACCTTACATCTGTGTGCAAAATGATTTCCGCTGCCCCTTCATCAAGAGTAAGATTGAAAAGCCGTCTTTGAAGTGATCTTCCACGAACTGAATTTACAAATTTTGAAAATGATGTCCATGACAGTCTTTGTATTGAGTCTCTTGCTTGCCAAAACCTGCTGGTGAATGATGCAGTGGTAAGAAAGGAAATCTGGGAAGTCGTCATGCTGTCTACAGAGGGCTATGAAACCGTTAACCTCACCTGTCATTGCTCTTGCTCCATCAGTAGTGATGGAAACAAGTCTATGCAATGGAAGATTACACTTTGTCACAAAAGAATGGAAAGAACAGAATATTCCATGACCGGTAGTTCTCCCTTTTAAATAAATCATTCCAAGTAGTACTTCTTTAACACTGAAGTCTTCAAAAACAATCCGGATAAAGACTTAGTAACTGGGCTATCTCTCTTATGTCTGTAGATTCATCCAGTTGGAGTGAGAAAGCAACACAGTTTAAAACATCCTCCAACAATTATTCAGTTGTGTCTCCACACATCTTTTCTATTTGCCGCACGACGGTGTTTCTTGACAATTGTACATCTTGAATAGCAGCTATGATCTTTCTTATTTTTAAATCCTTCAAAAAGATTGTCAGCTGCTTCAAGAAAACAATCTTTTACAAATTCCCTTTCAGTGAAAGGTTTGCATTTCTTTGTGATCAGGTTGCTTACCTTGAAGGATGCTATGGTTGCATTGACCGTATGTGACCTTGGCTTCACCATCAACTGTTGCTGAGTAGCCAATTTCGATTTAAGTTCTTTGAGCTTCAGTTTACGAATTTCACTTTTGGGTGGAAAATCAGCATCAAACTTATTGCTATGCAGAGCCTTATAATGACATTCCAGATTACCCTTTTTGGGCAAGGATACTGGGGCGTTACAAATTAGACAACAACACTTGTCTTTCACCATGATGAAGAAGTAGTCCATTTCCCATTCATCATGAAAGTGGTAGGTTTTGCTCTTCTTTGGAACACTCATCTTCGTTTATACTGGGGTGGCTGGATGTAAGAAGGCCAAATCTGCTAAGTTAGTATAAACACTGGCTGAATCTGGTCCAAAACTGTCACTGTCCCAAGATCAACAGGAACTGAAGACCTCTGGATGATGTGCAATACAAGGACTGGAGATGCCAAAACCACACATGCAGTTCTAAAAGTAAAAATAAGAATTCATCATACTGGCACTAATCAGATACCACCAAACAATCATAAAAAAACCCTCAAAACACCTGTCCAGCAAACCTGATAAAATCAAATACCGCCAAACAAGTTCAAATACCACCACACGCGATTTAATAAATTCTGCACACAGTGTAGAATCAACACAAAGGCAAGGTGAAATAAAATTGCAGTGTAGAATCAATGCAAAGGCTAGGCAAAATAAAATTGCAGAGGCAAGCAAAAGTCACAGTAGTTTGAACCAATTCGAAAGCAAGGCATAGGCAAGTTAGAACAAAATTGGAAAAGCCCACCAAAATCACCAAATGCTTGACACTTTGTTGTGTCTGCCCGAAAACATTTAATGAAAGCGAACTATAAAGCAACCAACGACCAGCACATGACACAACTAATACGGTAAGTATATTCAGGTAAAGCCCGGGCGAATGGATATCGCCCGGTATATAATTAATTGGGTGATTCTGAGAGGCAGAAGACCAGGTATGATGCCGGGCCTGTGGCATGGCATCTCATCGAGGGGCGCAGGTGGCGGCCCCCTGGGTTACCCACAAACTATTGGCACGAAAACAACAAGCGCCCCCCAATACACCCGCAGGGAAGATTCCCGCAGGCAGGGAAAAAAGACAGGCAAAGGATCAGCAGTGGCAGCAAGCCCTCGGCAGACGACCTGCCAGCACGAGCTTTCTCCTAGTGACGGGGTGAGCTGCTGGAGAGATGGAGCCAAGTGGGGCTGGAGAGATGGAGCCAAGTGGGGCTGGCGATCTACCTGTTGGGCATGCCTGGCGTAAGAATCAATCTACATTTACCCATTCCACTCTATTCATTAATTTATAGACTATAAAGCAACCATTTATAAATTTATGCCAAAAATAGACCTCTATCATATCTCCCTTCAGCAGTCTCTTGGTTGAAAAAGCCCTAACCTTTTAAGCCTCTCTCTTAGGGGTATCCTTTTCTCCTTTACCATTTTGGTGGCTCTTCTCTTTACCTTTTCTAATTCCACTATATTATTTTTAAGATACGGTGACCAGAATTGCACAAAATATTTAAGATGCGGTCGCACCATGGAACGATACAGAGGCATTATAATACCCTTTGCTTTATTCTCCATTCCTTTCCTTATGATTCCTAGCATTTTATTTGCCTTCTTGACCTCCACTGCACACTGGTTATTCACGATGACACCTAAATCTTTTTCCTGGGTGGTAGTTCCTAATGTGGAACTTGCATCATGTAACCATAGTTTGGGTTGTTCTTTCCTAGGTGAATAACTTTGCATTTGTCCAGTTTTCCAATTTATCCAAGGTCCTCTTGGGTTTTAACAACTTTGCATAATTTTGTGTCATCTGTAAATTTGACTACCTCACTCGGTGTTCCTGTTTCCAGGTCATTTACTAATATGTTAAAAAGCAGCGGACCCAGCACAGATCCCTGGGGTACTCCACTAGTCATCTTTCTCTATTGTGAAAATTGGCCATTCAGCCCTATCCTCTGCCTTCTATCTTTTAACTAGTTCCTGATCCACAATAGTATAGTTATGGAATAGTATAGTTATGGAATAGTATATTGTCTCCTATTCCATAACTTTTTAACTTCACCAAGAGTCTCTCATGATAGATCTTATCAGTGTCTTTCTGAAAATCCAGATACTCTATATCGACCGGCTCACCTTTGTTGTAATTATATTCAAAGGTGATATTTTCAGTTATCATTAATATGACACAGGGTTGCTGTCAGGTTATATTCAAGGGGCTATTTACGGTTATCATCAGTAGCAAACTTAGGTGCTGCTGTCATAGATTAGGTAATAGAAAATTCTGGTCCCAGGTATGATTGGGGATTGTGAGTTATGTCGGATTTGAAGTGTTCTTGAAATAGGTATGTCTTCAGTTTTTTTTGGAATTCTGCCAGGACTGGGCATCCTCTTAAAACTGGCAGCAGTGAGTTCCAAATTGTGGGCTCAAAGAATGAGTGCCCCTTTGTGCAAAAGGACTGCTTCCTCTTGCTATTTTTTGAGTAGGGATGGCTAGTAGGTTAAGTGAGCCTTGCCCCTGAAGCGTATCATTTTTGGGCTTTGACACAAGGGGTTGAAGGCAAAAAGCTGAACTGTTGTGTATGATTTTGAATATGGTGGTGTTAGCTTTGTATCATAGTCTTAAATGGACGGGTAGCCAGTGCAGGTGCATTAGTATGGGGGTAATGTGTGATTGTCAGGGAACTCTGTTGATTATTCTTGCCACAGTATTCTGGGTCATTTGGAGGGGGTGTAGGGTGTGTTTGGAAGGCCATGGTATATGATATTCGAGTAATCTAGAATGGGTGTGATCAGAGACTGGCATACTATCCGGAAAAGGTCTGGGCTTATCAGTGGATGGAGGATCTTTAGAATTCTTAGCTTGTAGTAGACAGAACTTGTTGTTTTCTTTATTTGCGACTGGAAGTTTAGTTTTTGATCCACTATAATTTCTAAGTATTTAACTTCTGATTTCACTTTGATGGTGCAGTCTTTGAGTTTGTGATTGGGGGGGAGAAAGAAGAATCTGTGAAAACATGTAGGGCTTCTGTTATTTCATGATTGATGAATAGGTTGTGTTGTTGACTCCACTGTGTTATTTCTGAGAAGCAGTTGTATAGGTTGGAGAGGTCTGGTTTTGTGTTGTTGAATGGGGCGAAGAATATGTCATCTGCATTTATTTGATAGTGAATCTTGTATTACTTGAATAAGGTGCATAGGGGTTGAAGGAATATGTTGAACAGTAGTGCCAATTAGACTTGAGCATTGAGGAACTCCTTGTGGTTGGCTGAATGGGCGTGATGTCTTGTTTCTGATTTGAACTTGTTTGCTTCAGTTATTCAGGTAGGAGCGGAACCAGTTTATTGTGTCACAAAGTCTGATGTCAGAGCCTCTGTAGAATTTGATGATGGGGGAGAGAATCAAATGCTGATCTTACGTCAAGGAAGATGAAGATGAATCCTTGGGTGGGTGTTTGGGTACAGGTAAGGATTGTGTTGAGCAGTGAGGTGAGAAGGGTCCGCCATGGTTCGGAGTGGAGGAGTAGCCTAATGGTTAGAGCACTGACTTGGGAAACAAGAAGCCAGGGTTTGATTCCCACTAGGCCTTGTGGCCTTGGGCAAGTCACTTAACCCTCCATTGCCTCAGAAAAACGCAAGTTATCAATGTCCCTGTTTAATGTATATTACCAAGTTTGTTACAATGTAAACCACTTTGA
The DNA here is from genome assembly GCA_033557465.1 of Ichthyophis bannanicus. Classification (NCBI taxonomy): domain Eukaryota; kingdom Metazoa; phylum Chordata; class Amphibia; order Gymnophiona; family Ichthyophiidae; genus Ichthyophis; species Ichthyophis bannanicus. Next base: position 94,269,219 of record CM066035.1, on the reverse strand, counting down.
CTGAAATGTTCAAGTGGTATATAAAACCTGTTAAATAAATAAGGTAGTTTGCCATTTCTTGGGAGCATATCATTTTTTTGTAGGTTTTGGTCACTGAGTTCCCTTAGAAGTGTGTTTGTGATGAGGAAGAGTTCTCTCGGTTTATTTATAAACATTGAAGACCACTGTAAGCCACTTTGATCCCAAGATAAAGCAAGCAAGCCTTAGGGTCAGTTTGATAATGTCTTACCCCACTAAAATCGGTTGCTGCATCCTCCCCCACCCCACCCCTGAAGTTAAAGTGCCAGAGCTGGAGATGACTCCTCTACCTACCTTACCCCTCTTTAGTCTACATATAGGCCTCTAATGGATACCCACCAATCATGGCCTGTTAATTTATTTATTTATTTACATTCTCTTATATACCGCGCTATTCTGCATCAGTGCGGTTTACATTGAACAAACTGAAATTACATTGAACAGGGCATTATAACTTGGAGATAACTATTTTCCAGGGAACATGGGCTATGGAGGGTTAAGTGGCTTGCCCAAGACCACAAGGAGCACCTGTGGGACTAGAAACCCCAGTCCTTCCGGCCCAAGGTTGCTGTCCTCTTGTGGGATTTGAACCCCCGACCTTCCGGCCTGAAGTACCTTGCCCCAACCATTAGGCCACTCCTCCACTCCAATATATATATAATATATACCCACTGTTTGGGAAAGGACTTCCCCATTCTACAACTTCCCTCGACTAAGCAGCATAATACCTCTGCACATATAGTAACCAGCAACTCCCTTCTAATTTATTAAGCATAGAAGTCCTTGCGCAGTCCTCAGGCTACCACTTCCAAATGAAATGAAGGAGTTTCTTAGAGAATATTTTCAGGTTCTTTTCTGGTATCAGCAATAGGAGGATCTGGCTTAAATACAAATAATATGGCAACACTGTCATCTTGATGTTTGCAGTCCTACCAAGCCATCATGAAAGGTTAAGGCATTATCACCCCTCTAATTTCCAATTCAGAGATTGAAACAGAGGTGGGAGATGTATCTTGTACAGAAGCAAGATCCTCACTAACCTGGACTCCTATATAATGTAATGAAGTCCATACTGCCCAAAAGGGGAAAGAGCCTCTACTCTTTTGCATTCCTCCCGGTCCAATGAGATATTCAGAAGTTCAGACTTTGACTTTAAAACCCAAAACTGAGCTATATGCTTCCAAATTGGCTAGAATGTAGGCTAAGGAAACTTGGGGCTAAGCCACTATAAGTGTAATGTCATGAGCAAGCAGAGAAATCTTTAATTCTCCACGAACAAGCAGGAAGTCAGTCCTCACATATGGGTGATGTCGGCACCGACTGAGCCCACGCAGATCATTTCCCCAGCTTTCAAAGAAAGCCTTTGGGACATGCTACCACACGTGTGGTTCCCTTCCTGCCCAAGGGTGCCATCTTGCTCAGTCTCCTTTTTTCAGCAGAGCCCAACGGACGCCTGTCCTGTTTTCCCCAGAAAAAAATCCTTGCTAATATCCTTAAAAGTTAGCTTTTCCGTGAAGAGATGGCAGCAGCTTACTTAGCAAAGCTCCGATCCTGGGTCCCCCTGATGCGATCAGAGCAACGGCAGAAATGATTGCCCATATTGCATTTTACTGTCGGTAATTCTGGAGGTCATGGTTGGTGCTCCTAGCCCCTCATTTAGTGACGATTGGCTCCCTGAATCATGATGGGGGAGAACGTATCCAACTCTCAACTGTGCTGCCGTGGCTCCACCAGAAATCGGGTGAGCTGATCGCCACTGAAAGGCCTCTTTGCCCTGCTGATCCTGGCTGTTCGGTGCTCTCTTGTGCTGCCCTTACTTGTGCAGATGTGGATCTTCTGATCGGACTGCAGAGCAGGGGTGAATTGGAGCCTTGCCGTGAACATTCGTGTGGAACAGAAGTGCTGTACTGTGGCAATCGTCTGATCGGATCGTGCCTCTGAAGTTGGAGGGGCTAGAGAGGAGCTGGTGGTGCCTTTGCTTGGCTGTCTGGCTGAGTCCGGTTGTATGTGGAGCCCTGTGTGTTGGTAGCCATTGACATGTGGTCCTGGAACACAGGACTGAAGCTTCTGAGCGGGAAGAGTGCTGCCGGTGAATGCAGGGCACTGTTAGTGTCTTGAACAAATCTATCTATGGACTTTCTGTGGAAAAGCTAGAAGTACTTGCTTCAGCATTTCTCCCTGCTGCCTGACTGAGGATCTGCAAGAAGTTAAGTAATCCTGGGCTGCTGTTATAGTTTGATTGCCTGCAACAACTGGGTAGAATTCTGTGTAATAGTGAGGTTGGAGCTCCATCTAGGGGCAAAGTAAGGAGTTTCTACTAACAGACATTGAATGCTCCTGGCTCTCCTTGGCTCTATTCCTAGTGAAATAACTACAGATTGAGTCGGAGGGACGCTACAGAACTGAATGGAGTGCAGCTGGAAGAAGCTGGAAAGAAATGGCTACAAAATCGAAGGGGCCAGAGGTGAAAGAGAAATCACGTGCATCACAAAGACTGATAGGTAAGACTGGATCACATGGCAGCTCCCCGAGGAAGCTGACATCGGAAGAGTCCGAGGAGGAGACATTAAGTGAATTGGAGTAGGGACAAGCTGTAAGTTCTACACAATCACTAATGCAGCGCGAGCTCCGGCAGTGATTCGAGGAATTAGCTGCTGAGTTCCTATCTATGCAAGAGGAGGTGATGACCATGATTGCGGAGCTTCGAGGGGACATTAAGGAGCTGGGTCATCGAGTGTAGGAAGTAGAAACCAAAGTGGAGGACCATACTGAAACTCTGGTGGGCTTACAGTGCACAGCAGATAGGCAGCATTCCCAGGTGCTCGATCTTACATATAAGATTGACAATATAGAAAATTGGGCCCGCAGAAACAACATGCGCTTCAAGGGCATACCAGAGGCAGTGGGTAGAACAGAGGACCTGGTGGAGATGATACGAGCATTGGCCTACGACCTAACAGCGGAGGAGTTTGAGTCCTGGGGGACTAGAATGGAGATTGAATGGGTGCATCGGGCGCCTGGAAAGCTTCCTAATAATCAACCGAGGGATGTTATGGCCCGCTTTTTGAGATATACTGATGCAGAACCTTTGCTGCGGAGAGGTCGGGAGAAGAAAACAGTTCAGTATCGGGGCACGGCTGTGTCTTTGTACCAGGACCTCTTGACTTTCACATTGATCTGTAGGCAAGAGATGAAGCTGGTCATAAAAATGTTGAATAAAGAAGGGATTCGCTATTCATGGTCCTTTCCCATTCGAATGAAATTTGCGTTGGGGGAATAAAAATTTTCTGCAAAGGATCATACCGAGGCATGGCGATCGCTTCATCAGGCTGGCCTTGTGGAGGATAATGCACAGCCGGCGCTTGCAGCTCCTAAGCCCCAACACCTAAAATGGAAGCAGGTGGAAAAAAAATTCACTGATTCCAGGGGTGGAATGTTCATATGTGAGTGGCAGGTGGGAGAGAGATGGACCTGGATGCAGGAGCTGAACGAAGATGGTGTGGGCGTGGAGCTACAAAGTGGATAAACCTGCTAATGGGTGACCATAAGGACTCAGTGTAATGACTAAATATTCTGGTTTTTTATATGGTTAGTGTTCTCTTATACCTGTTGTGGCACTAGTGTAACTGTTGGAAATGTTCAGGGGATGATGATTACTGCTGGAAGGGCTGGGGGGGGGGGGAGAAGGGGACCCGGGGGGGCTTCGGCTGTGGGTCATCTATTCCATGACCTGTCATGCTGGCAGGCAAATGGGGAGGATGGGGAGGGAGGGTGGAGATCTATGGGGGGAGGAGGGGCAGGGAAAGGATTGGAGGGGAGGAGGGTTGGGGAGGGGGTCTGAGAACCATAGAAGGGGAAGAGGGAGAAAGGAGGTTCAGGGTAGGTTTTTTTTTTCTCAGGGGAGGTTAGGGGGGAGCAGTTAGAGCAAGGCATGGGTGGCTTGATGATAGGGGTTGAGAGCTTGACGGAACATAAGGGAAAGGTGTCATTGAGAGCGGGGAGTGGGGGGGGATGAAAATAGGGTATGCTAAAGGTTGTTTCCTTCAATATAAAGGGCCTCAGTTCTCCTAGAAAACGATCCCTGTTTAGGGAGCTGAGGACCCTGAAGGGGGACATAGTCTTTCTGCAGGAGACACACCTTCGTAGCAATAATCAAGGCTGGCTAAAATGTAAACCCTACTCTGAGGTGTGGGTAGCGTCTGATGAGAAGGGCCGGAAGAAATGTGGAGTGGCCCTGCTTTTCCACCAGGCCCTATCTCTAATGGTAGAGGAGGTGAGGAAGGATGGATTGGGGCATTGGCTTCTTATGAATGCACGCTTGGATGGGCACCCCATTACTTTGGCTAATATATATGCACCTAATGGGGGCCAGGTGCACTTTTTTGCACGGCTGAAGGTCGTGTTGGCAGAGTTTGCGAAGGGGCCTCTTATTTTGGGAGGAGACTGCAATGCTCATTTGGTGCCCCACTTGGATTCTATGGGGAAGAATACAGGGGAGGGAAGTGGGAATAGCCGAGCACTACATACATTCATGATCGATTTAGGCCTGCAGGATGTCTGGAGGGATACACACGGGGGGGGGGGGGGAGTTATGCTTACTACTCACCCGTCCACCAGGTACACACATGTATTGATTATTTTTTGCTGGACCAGTGGCTGCTGGATGGGGGAGTGGAGGCAGGACATGGGGCCTTGACGTGGTCGGACCAAGCTCCCTGTTGGGTCTCCTTGCCTGGGGATTTGAGTGGGGAATGGAGAAGGCTATGGAGATTGGATGGGAGATTTTTCTGTCAAGCCCCTGCTGTGCAAGAACATAGACAATTTATACAAGAATTTTTTTGAGTTAAAAGATTCTGGGAAAGTTGCATTGCCGGTGGTATGGGATGCTTTTAAGGCCATGGTGAGAGGTTGCTTGCTGGCCGAGGCGGCTCGAACTAGGAAAGCCTGGATGCAAGAGTCCCAATGCCTGGAGGAGGAAGCCAAATGTCTGCAGTTAGAACATGCACAGACTGGCTCTAAGCGGGTTTGGCGTCATGGTGGGAGACAAGGGCCCGATTAGATGCCCTCACACAGAGGGAGTTGGTAATAGGCGCCGTAAGCTGAGACAGACTTCCTATGAGCAGAGAAATAAGGTGGGACGACAGGGCCGGATTTACCTTGAGTGAGGCCCTACGCCAACAAAAATTGTGGGCCCCCAGCAGGGGCAGCCCAAGGGGTGTGCGGACCTCATTTGCATAAGGGGCCTCATTTGCATAAATATTTGCATAATTTTACCATATACTAACTTTTAGTAAACGTGCCTCTTAATGAGTGTATGGATAAAGAAAGACTAAAAGATTTCTACATTACTATAATCCAGTGCCAACTGCCAGACACATTAGGAACTACTACAAACACTGCCCATAGTAAACCCGCCGTATCCTAACAGCACTACCAGGACTCACAAAGCACCATACTCTACCAATCAAAAGGCAACACTGCAAATATTAAACCAATACATTTCAGAGAACAACAATACATGACCTACTGGGGAAAGAGAACAAGTGGCAATGTGAAATAGGAATTATATAAACAGAACACCTCAGCTCAGTTACACATGCAGAACATAGACCATCACCAAACAAGTAATCACAATTTAGAAATAGGAAGACAATAATTAAACTGGGAATCCCAAAAGCCAAACTTGGAATGTACAACACTGTAGAAATAAAACTATACATTAATTTGCTCTTGTACTAAACAAAGCGCAGATGTTAATGATACACATTTACCAGAGCTGACATATTCCAATTAATAAATTCAAAATAAAGAGATATTTTTCTACCTTTTGTGCATGTTTTTCAGCTGCAATTGCTCCAGCCACTTTCTTCTGGTTTCTTCGTGTCTTCTGCTAACTCTCCATCGTCTGCTGTCCATTTGTCCTTTCTTCTCTCTTCTAGATTTTTTTCCATTCTCTCTCTACATCTGCTTTAAACATACTAATCTTTCTCCTTTTGCTCTCTTTCCTCATTCCTATTTCATCCACTCAAATTTTACCCCTCCATCCTCAATCCCCACTTAGTCTCCCAATACCCGGCCAATTGTAGATTTTTTATCCCTCCCACACAAAATATTTTTCCCTTCTCCATTTTACTCTTCCAGCCCCATCCCATTCTAATCCTCCCCCAACATCAGCTCCCTTCTAGTTCCAGCCTCACCCAGCATCCATTCCCTTCTAGTCCCTGCATCAGCCCATTTCCAGTCCTAGCCATCCATCAGCCCATTTCCAGTCCTAGCAACCCCCCAACCCAATACCAGTCCTAGCCCCCCCATCACCCCACTTACAGTCCTTAACCCCCCATCACCCCATTTTCAGTCCTTAACCCCCCATCACCCCATTTTCAGTTTAAGCCCCCCCTATAACCCATTACCAGTCCTAACCCCCCATCAGCCCACTTCCAGTCCTAACCCCATCAACCCATTTCCAGTCAGCCCCCCATAGCCCATTGCCAGTCCTACCCCCCCCCATAAGCCCACAGCCCATTACCAGTCCTAACCCCATCATCCCACCTCCAGTTTTAACCCCCCAGCCCATTTCCAGTCCTAGCCCCCCATAGCCCATTACCAGACAACCCCCATCAGCCCACAGCCCATTACCAGTCTTAACCCCCCCAAAGCCCATTACCAGTTCTAACCCCCCCCAACAGCCCATTACCAGTCCTAACCCCATCAGCCCACCTCCAGTCTTAACCCCCCAGCCCATTTCCAGTCCTAGCCCCCCCCATAGCCCATTACCAGACAGCCCCCATCAGCCCACAGCCCATTACCAGTCTTAACCCCCCCAAAGCCCATTGCCAGTTCTAAGCCCCCCCAACAACCCACAGTCCATTACCAGTCCTAACCCCATCAGCCCACCTCTAGCCTTAACCCCCCCCAGCCCAGCCCAGCCCAGCCCAGCCCATTTCCAGCCCCAGCCCCCCAATAGCCCATTACCAGTCCTACCCCCCCATAGCCCATTACCAGCCCTACCCCCCCCCAGTCCATTTCCAGCCCCAGCCCCCCCAATAGCCCATTACCAGTCCTAGCCCCCCATAGCCCATTACCAGTCCTACCCCCCCCCCCCGGCCTAAAGTAAAATTTAATTAAAAAAAAAACCTGGTGGCTGCCACCGCGGGGCCCCCTCTGCTGCCGCGGGGGCCCCGTCTACAAGCTGAAGCCGTCGGGTCTCTCTCCCTCCCAGGCTGCAGGCTGCGAGAGACGCGAAGGGAGAGCGTCTCCTCGCGTCTGTGTTAAGCCCGCAGGGGCTGATGGGAAATCCCATCAGCCCCTGCGGGCTTAACACAGACGCGAGGAGACGCTCTCCCTTCGCGTCTCTCGCAGCCTGCAGCGAGGGAGGGAGGGAGGGAGAGAGACCCGACCCGACGGCTTCAGCTTGTAGACGGGGCCCCCGCGGCAGCAGCGGGGGCCCCGCGGCGGCAGCCACCAGGTTTTTTTTTTAATTGTGTTTAAAAAAAATTAACTGGTTCTTTTTTTGTGGGCCCCTGCCGGCTGTGGGCCCTACGCCATGGCGTACATGGCGTATAGGTAAATCCGGCCCTGTGGGACGATCTCTTGCTGTTCGGCTCTGGCAGCAATATACTACTACACGAGTGGTGCGTGAGATTCGGGATCCGGGGGGAAACCTGCGGGTGAGGTCCCGGGAGATACAAGAAGTGTTAGCAGATTATTTGGCGCACCTGTACAAGGCTGAGCCCTTTGATGCAACCCAAGTGAATGATTATTTATGTGATATCTCTTTGCCGCAACTGACTGATCTGGATAGGGAACAGCTAGAGGCTGAAATTACAGCACAGGAAGTAGATGGGGCAGTTTGGAGCTTGAGGGCTGGGAGGGTGCCGGGTGGTGACAGGTTCCCCTCGGAGTATTATAAAAGGTACAGTGCTCAATTTTCTCCAGGACCAAGCAGGAAGTCAGTCCTCACATATGGGTGTCATCGGTGCCGATGAAGCCCCAGCGGAGCATTTCCCCAGCTTTCCATGAAAGCCTTTGGGAATGCAGGCACGCATGCGCGGTTCCCTTCCCACCTTAAAGGTGCCATCTTACCTCAGTCTCTCTTTTTCCGAGAAGCCCACCGGACGTTTGTCCAGTCATCCCGGATAAAAGTTTGATTTTTTTTTGGCGATTCTTGCTATTTTTCTTCTCCGGTTCGATGCCGGTTCCCCTCCCGCCGGGTTCAGTACACCGGTATCGAGCCCGTTTCTTCTTTTTCGGTTTTTGCGCTTCGTGGCTGGCGTTTGCGCCCTTTTTTGCTTTTTCCCTGGAAGGCTGGGTCTTTGACCTTGCGGGGACTCTTTAAAACCGCTGGAAGCCATCGGGGAAAAAAGTGTGATCGGTTTAAGAAGTTGATGATGTCTCTCACCGACACCCACGACTGCTGCCTTCGGTGCCTCGGTCCTGATCATGACCCTAAGACGTGTGGACCATGTGGGAAGATGTCTTCCAAGGCACTGCGAAGTCGCCTGCAGCAGAAAAAGGCTTTTTTCTGACTCAGCCTCCGGCGGGGCCCGGACCTCGTCTGAGGCCTCGACATCTCGGGATTCCGATCCTGAGCGCCGTCCTGGCTCCTCAGACAGGGGGGTCCCCCGACCGGGAACGCAAGAGGAAGAAGCGGCTCGTGAGGGCGTCGTCGGAAGAGGTCCCTGGCTCCTCGAGGGCCAGGTCTAAGACCCCCGACCGTCGCCCCAGGCCCGTGGAACAGGAGAAGCCTGCCAAGGTTCCTTGCGTGGAGCCGGATTCTGATGGACACGTAAGTCCTGTTGTCCTCGGACTCTCCTCCCAGAGAGCCAACGTCGGGCCCGGCACCGCCGGGGCCCGAGTCGGTGGCTGCTGCGTCTCCCGAGCTGAGTCTCAGGATGACAGCCTTGGAGTGCAGACTGTCTGCCTTCATGGAGCAGCAGTGGGCGCTGATGGCCAGCCTGTCTGGCGCATCCGCCCCGACCACCGGGACATCGACTTCGAGGTTGACCTTGGTCGCGGTCTCCCTCGACCTCCCGTTCGGGATCGAGGGCGTCGACGCCGGTGTGGGTGCTCCCGGGCCCCGCGGGGTTGGACCCTGACTCCTCGTCGGATGAGTCCACCTGGGAGACGGAGGATGAGGAGTCCCCCGACACATTCAAGACTCTGTGCGTCCCGTCGGACTCACCGCAGTCTGAGCCCCGGAGTAGATCCCCTCCGGAGGATACCCGGTTCTCGGAGTTTGTCTGGGATATGGCCACCGCGTTGGCTATCCCGGCGGACCCCGAGGAGGAGCCTCGAGCCGAGGAGCTCGAGGCCCTGCAGTACGACTCTCCTCCGAAGGAGGCCTTTACTGTCCCGGTTCCTCCGATGCTGGAACGGCTCCTCTTCCGGATGTGGGAGGCACCGGCCTCGGCGCCGGTTCTAAGCAAGCGGGTCGATTCCATTTATCGACTCCGGAAGAGCCCTGGATTTCAGAAGGCGCAGCTACCACACCATTCCATGGTGGTGGAATCGGCCATGCATCGCCTGAAAAGTCAGAAGATGCACTCCGCAGTGCCCCCTGGCAGGGAGGCCCGGAACCTCGATGGTTTTGGTAGAAAGTGCTTCCAGGGCGCGATGCTTGCTTGCCGTGTCCAGTTTTACCAGCTGTACATGGGCATGTACTTGCGGGACCTGGCCAAGGCGTTGGCCGGGTTCTCTGCTGGTCTCTCTGGGGAGCCCTTGCAGAGATTCAAGTCCTTGTCCTCGGGGATTCGGGAATGCTCCAAGTTTATGTCCCGCGCCGCCTACGATGGTTTCGAGGCTTCGGCCCGAGTTGCGGCAGCCGGCATCGCGGCTCGACGCCAGGCATGGCTGCAGTCATCGGACCTCGAGCCATGGGTTTAGGACAAGTTGGTGATGTCCCTTGCCGAGGTGAGAACCTTTTTGGCAAGCCCATGGCCGAGAAGGCCGCACAGCTCGAGACCGAGCACCTCACACGGACAAGGCTATCTAGAAAGACCTCTGCCCCTTCTCACAAGAAGAAGGGCTTGGGTAAAAAGCCCTTTTATCCGAGGAAGGGCACTGCCTACAAACAGTACCCTCAGTATCAGGCTGCCCAAGCTGCACCCCAGGGTCAGCAAGCCAAGGGGCAGGGTAATGGGCCCCGTAGGCAGAGGACCCCCAAGCCTTTATTTATTTTTTATTTATTTTATTTTATTTATTTAGCTGTATTTATATCCCGCTTTTCACCGGGTCACCGGCCCCTGCTCCCACTCAGCAGGGTGGCGGTTTTTGACTCCTTAAGCATAGCCTCTCCGTCCCTGCTCTCCCAACCCTGCACAGGAGGTCGCCTCGCCCTCTTTGCCCAGAAGTGACCCCACATCACAGGGGACAGTTGGGTGCTAAACATAGTCCACAGGGGCTATGCACTACGCTTTCACCAACTGCCTCCTCCATATTTTCCAGGGGAGCCTCCAAGGCCTCCCCTGCACACAGATCTTCTCCTCCAGGAGCTCCAAGGTCTGTTGGTGGACAGGGCGGTGGAGCCTGTGCCTCCCCACTTGCAAGGTCAAGGGTTCTACTCCAGGTATTTCCTGGTACCCAAAAGAACCGGTGGCCTTCGACCTATCCTAGACCTCAGAAACCTCAACAAGTTCCTAGAGAAAGAAAGGTTCAAGATGCTTACTCTTGGAACACTTCTGCCCTACCTCCAGCAGGGAGATTGGCTATGCTGCTTAGACCTAAAGGATGCGTACACTCACATCCTCATACATCCAGACCACAGAAAGTACCTCAGGTTCATTGTGGGAGGAAACCATTTTCAGTACAGAGTACTGCCTTTTGGCCTAACCTCCGCTCCCAGAGTCTTTACCAAATGCCTGGCAGTGGTGGCGGCCTACCTGAGAAATCAAGGCATCTTTGTCTTTCCCTATCTGAACGACTGGCTCATAAGAGGTCAGACGTGCCAGGAGGCCTGACAGGCCACCCTCCGAACTATTGCTCTTCTTCAAAGCTTGGGGTTTGTAATAAACTCCACAAAGTCCACTTTGCTCCCCTCCCAGAACTTGGAGTTCATAGGGGCAAGGTTGGACTCTATCCTAGCAAAGGCTTTCTTGCCAGCAGACAGGGCCCAAAGACTGATGGACTTGGCAAAACAGTTTCTCAGCGGGTCACTGGTCTCCGCCAGACTCTGCCTGGCCATATGGCTTCGACAGTTCATGTGACTCCCAATGCCAGGCTCCATATGCGGCCTGCCCAGTGGTGCCTTTGGAGTCAGTGGTCACAGGCCACAGGCAGCCTCAGAGACAGGATAAGGGTGTCCAGACCTTTTCTGGACTCCCTCAACTGGTGGCTGCACCCACCCAATCTGCTGAAAGGGGTGCCTTTTCAAATTCCTGGGTACACAGTGGTACTGACCACAGACGCCTCCCTGCAGGGCTGGGGGGCTCATTGTCTGAACAAGTGCACCCAGGGCCTGTGGTCTCCCTGGGAAGCCGCACAGCAAATCCATCTACTAGAACTCAGGGCTATTCGGTTAGCCCTCAAGACTTTCTCTCCAGCCCTGGCTCATCAGTCTGTCCTAGTTCAAACAGACAACCAGGTAGCCATGTTTTATGTGAACAAGCAGGGTGGAACTGGGTCCAGGTTCCTTTGTCAGGAAGCACAGAACCTTTGCTTGTTTGCTCTCAGGCACAACATGCTCCTCAGGGCTGTGTATCTACCTGGCCAGGAAAACTACCTGGCCAACAAGTTGAGCAGGATTCTGCAGCCCCACGAGTGGCAGCTCCATCCTTTGGTGGTTCAGAAGATTTTCCTGAAATGGGGACTCCCATTCATAGACCTGTTTGCCAGTCCACTGAACAAACAGCTGCCAAGGTTCTGCTCCAGGCAACCGCATCCTCTGCGGATAGCAGCAGATGCATTTCTTATTCTCTGGTCTCACGGCCTCCTGTATGCGTTTCCTCCCACGCCCTTGGTGGCCCGAACCCTGTTCAAGATTCTTCAGGACAAGGCCTCGGTCCTGCTGGTGGCTCCCAGGTGGCTGAGACAGCCTTGGTTTCCACTTCTGCTTCAGCTAGCAGTGAATCCTCCACTGCCTCTGTGGTTGCATCCCGACCTTCTCTCTCAGGATCAGGGTTCCCTTCTGCACCCCAATCTCAAAGCTCTCAATTTGATGGCCTGAAGGCTGCAAGGGTAGTTTTGGCTCCCTGGGGCCTACCTCAGGAAGTTGAGGACGTTGTCCTGGCATCTAGGAAACAGTCCACTAGGAAAACCTATGCTATCAAATGGAAAAGGTTTTCTGTGTGGTGTCAGCTACGTACAGAGAATCCTTTCTCCTGTACTGTACCAGTAGTGCTTCAGTATTTACTGCACTTATCCAATCAGGGACTTAAGTCCAATTCTGTTCGGGTCCACCTCTCAGCTCTAGCAGCTCACCACTCACTAGTGGAAGGACATTCTCTGTCGGTTCACCCCTTGGTGTCCCGCTTTCTCAGAGGCTTGCTTTTGCTCAAGCCTCCAATCCGTCCTCCTGCTCCTGAGTGGGAGTTGAATGTGGTCTTGCAGCAACTGACTCGCCCACCTTTTGAGCCGATGGCTACTTGTCCTCTACGCTTCCTATCCTGGAAGACACTCTTCTTGGTAGCCCTAACCTCGGCTAGGCGAGTGAGTGAGCTTCAGGCCCTGGTCTGTGACATGCCCTACAACAGATTCTATAGGAACAGGGTAGTCCTCAGGACTCATCCAAAGTTCATCCCAAAGGTTGTCTCCTCTTTCCACCTCAATCAGGAGGTGGTTCTTCCAACATTCTTCCCTAGGCCTCATGCAAGCCAGGCTGAAGCAGTTCTGCATACCTTAGACTGTAGGAGGGCCTTATCCTTCTACCTTGACCGTACGCAAGGGCATAGAAGGGCTACTCAGCTCTTCGTATATTTTGACCCTAATAAGTTGGGGTTGGCTGTGTCCAAGCATACCTTGTCCATCTGGGTTGCTGACTGTATCACCTGGGCTTACAAGGCAGCTGACTTCCTTTGCAGGGTCGGGTCACGGCCCACCGTGTCAGGGCAATGGCTGCCTCAGTGGCTCATCTCTGCTCTGTACCGTTGGTAAACATCTGCAGGGCTGCAACCTGGTCTTCAAGCCAGACTTTTGCAGCCCACTACTGTCTGGAGAGGGAGTCCCGTAGGGACAGTGCTTTTGGCCAGGCAGTACTCCGGAATCTCTTTGAGGTTTAGGCAACTCCTGCCCTCTGTTGGGCTACCGGTGGAGGTTGTGTCTGTGAAAAGCCTTTCTTTGATGCTGGGACTAGAGGGAGTTCTCTTGTTCAGTCTGAGTTCCTCGGTAGCCCAGAGCTAGGGAGTCACCCATATGTGAGGACTGACCTCCTGCTTGGTCCTGGAGAAAGAGTAGTTACCTGTAACAGGTGTTCTCCAGGAGCAGCAGGAATCAGTCCTCACAACCCTCCCTCCTCCCCTGGGAGTTGCAGTTGTACATAGTTTGTTTTGTTTTTTTGTGTGCTGTTAGCTATGTCATTTGACTGAGGTAAGATGGCACCTTTAGGCGGGAAGGGAACCATGCATGCGTGCCTGCATTCCCAAAGGCTTTCATGGAAAGCTGGGGAAATGCTCCGCTGGGGCTTCATCGGTGCCAATGACACCCATATGTGAGGACTGATTCCTGCTGCTCCTGGAGAACACCTGTTACAGGTGAGTAACTACTCTATCCCCGACCTTGGCAGTGCTCTTCAATGAGGTGTTGCGAGGGGTGTTACCTGTCACACAAAGGGAAGTTGTCATAACGGTGATAACTAAACCAGGCAAGCCAGCTCAAAATGCGGTGGCTTCTTATTGACCCATCTCTTTGTTAAATACTGATGTTAAAATATTGCCTTCTGTCCTGGCGGCCAGATTAAATTGGGTTCTTCCCGATCTGGTGCATCCTGACCAGGTCGGATTCATGCCTGGTCGTCAGGCTGCAGATAACGTTCGACAGATGTTGCAAGTGTTCTCCAGGAACAAGCAGGAAGTCAGCCCTCACATATGGGTGACGTTGGTGCCGACGGAGCCCTCGTGTGGAGCAATTCCCCAACTTTCAAAGAAAGCCTTTGGGATTGCATCGCGCATGCGCGGTCCCCTTCCCACCCAAGGGTGCCATCTTGCTCAGTCTTCTTTTTTCTGCAGAGCCCAATGGACGTGGTCCTGTTGATTTATATTTTTCAGCTTCCCGGTTCAACACTGGTTCCCCTTCCCGCTCTCGGCTTGGTATACCGGTATCAAGTCCGGTCCTATTTTTTGTTTTTGTCCTTCGTGACTAGCGTTCACGCTTTTTTTTTTAAGTTTTCACTGGCAGCCTGGTTGGTTGACCTTGCAGGGGCCCTTTTTCCCCCGATGGCTGCCAGCAGGTTTAAAAAATGTGATCGGTGTAAGAAGTTGATGTCTCTCACTGACACACACGACTGCTGCCTCCGTTTCCTCGGCCCTGACCATGACCCGTTGGTCTGTGGGCCTTGTGGTAAGATGTCTTTGAGGAGCAGGCAGCAGCAGAGTGACAGAATTTTTTCTGAGTCTGCCTCCAGCCGGGCCTGGACCTCGTCAGAAGCCTTGACATCTCGGGAATCGGAGCCCGAGCACCGTCGGGGGTCTCCCTCCAGGGAACACCGGAGGAAAAAGAAACTTGAGGGTGGCGGCGCTGTCCGCCTCTGATCGGCTTGGGCCCTCGGGTTCCAGGCCGCGGAGCTCGGACCACCGCCCCGGGTTCTCGGAGTCGGAGCGGCCAGCTAAACAACCTCGCAGGGAGCCAGAGGCATCGGACAAGGTAACTTCTGTTTGTCCTCGTGGACTCTCCTCCGGGAGAGCTGGCATCGGGCCCGACGATGTCTGGACCCAAGCCGGGAGCTGCGGAGCCTTCTGAGCTCAGTCTCAGGTTGGTGGCCCTGGAGAGCGGCATGGCTGCCTTCATGGAGCAGCAGTGGGCACTGATAGCTGGTCTCACCGGTCCATCTGCCCCGACCACCGGGACGTTGACGCCGGAGGCCAAGCCGATCCTCGAGTCAATCAGGTCTCTAGTCCGATCCTCGGCAAAGGTCCCCCTCGACCTCCTGTTCGGGACGGAGGTCATCGATGCCAATGCCCTCAGCGTCAGGGCGGTCAGGCCCGAAGCCCTCGAGGCCAGAACCCATCGAGTCCTCCTCGGAGGATTTGGCGTGGGAGACGGAGGAGGAAGACTCCCCAGACACCTTCCGGACCCAGTGTATCCCATCGGACTCGCTGGGTTCGGAGCCTCGAACTAGGTCTCTTCCGGAGGCCACTCGGTTCTTGGACTTCATCAGGGATATGGCCAAGTCTTTGGCCTTCCCTGCGGATGCCGAGGAGGAGCCTCGAGCCGAAGAGCTCGATGCCCTCCAGTATGACTCTCCCCCGAAGGAGGCCCTTACTGTACCAGTGCCTCCGATGTTGGAACGGCTGATGCTCCGGATGTGGGAGTCCCCGTCCTCGATGCCAGTAATCAGCAAGTGGGTCGATTCCATCTATGAAATCCACAAGAGTCCTGGGTTCCAGAAAGCGCAGCTGCCACACAATTCCATGGTTGTGGAATCGGCCATGCACCGGCTGAAAAGCCAAAAAACGCACTCCTCTGTGCCTCCCGGCCAGGAGGCCCGGAACCTGGATGCCCTCGGCAGAAAGTGCTACCAGGGCTCGATGCTGTCATGCCGTGTCCAAACTTACCAGCTATACATGGGCATGTACTTGTGGGACCTGGCAAAGGAGATTGCCGGGTTCTCATCTGGCCTGTCCGAGGAACCCTTGCAGCGCTTCAAGGCCTTGTCCACCGGGATCAGAGAATGCTCGAAGTTCATGTCTCGAGCAGCTTACAACGGCTTCGAGGCTTCGGCCCGAGTAGCCGTGGCCAGCATCGGTGCACGCCGTCAGGCCTGGCTCATGTCGTCAGACCTAGAGCCATGAGTTCAGGACAAGTTGGTCGGTGTTTCGTGCCGAGGTGACAACCTCTTCGGCAAACCTATGACTGAGAAAGCTGCAGAACTCAAGTAAGAGTACTTGACCGGGACAAGGTTGTCGAAGAAGACATCTGCACCTTCTCACAAGAAGATGGCCTCGGGGAAGAAGCCCTTTTTCTCGAGGAAGGGTATGGCTTACAGAAACTACCCCACATACCAGGCCGCCCCAGCTCCCCAACAGGGGCAGCAGCCCAGGGGACAGGGGCATGGCCCACATAAGCCAAAGACGCCCAAGCCTCCAACTCCGGCTCCTACCCAGCCGGTAGGGGTTTTTTGACTCCCAGTGCATAGCTCCTCTCCCAACAGTGGTTTGGCCCTGCACAGGAGGAAGGCTGGCCCAGTATGCTCACAGGTGGCCAGCCATTACTACCGACTCCTGGGGTTCTGCAAGTAGTTCAGCGGGGCTACTTACTTAATTTCAACCAGGTGCCCACCTCCTTTTTCCCAGGAGAGCCTCTGAGGCCCCCTCTTCACAGGAACCTCCTCCTGCAGAAGTTAAAAGGTCTGCTCAAGGATCAGGCGGTGGAACCGGTGTCCCACCACCTGCAGGGACAAGGCTTCTACTCGAGGTATTTCCTCTTATCAAAAAGAAAGGAAGGTCTTCACCCCATCCTAGACCTGTGAAATTTGAACAAGTTCCTGGTGAGGGAAAAGTTCAAGATGCTTTCCCTTGGGATCCTACTGCCTTACTGCCACCAGGGAGACTGGCTATGCTCCTTAGACCTAAAGGATGTTTATACTCACATTTATTTATTTATTTATTTATTTATTTAAACAGATTTATATCCCGCTTTTTCATTCAATCAAAGCGGACACAGTACAGTACAATACAAAGTTAAACAGAGGTGGGCGAAACATATACCACTCTTCATAAAATCAGAGCGGTAATAACGGGATAACATAACACAGACTACATTACAGTATATACATAGAATAACTATACCAAATAAGTTACAACATGGGTTATAATACATAACATATCATCTGTAAGGGGTGAAAACAGTCCCGGAAACCACTTCATAGATAGACGCCACGGACCGACGCCTAAGGGCCACGCCAAAGGGCCCTCTGGCAAGGCCCTCAGGCGCGGGCACGCCCTTGAAACGGCGGTTTTTATGCCGTTAAGCATGCTGTCAGCTTGGCGATTTAAGGAGGAAGGGGGAGCTCCTGCTCTCACCCCTGATGGAATGCCTTCTCTCACACTGCTCTTGAAACGGCGGTTTTTATGCCGTTAAGCATGCTGTCAGCTTGGCGATTTAAGGAGGAAGGGGGAGCTCCTGCTCTCACCCCTGATGGAATGCCTTCTCTCACACTGCTCTTGAAACGGCGGTTTTTATGCCGTTAAGCATGCTGTCAGCTTGGCGATTTAAGGAGGAAGGGGGAGCTCCTGCTCTCACCCCTGATGGAATGCCTTCTCCCACATCCTCATACACCCAGACCACAGACAATACCTCAGGTTTGTGGTCGGAGGAAACCACTTCCAGTACAGGGTGCTACCGTTTGGCCTAGCCACCGCTCCCAGAGTATTTACCAAATGCCTAGCAGTGGTGGCAGCCTTTCTCAGAAGCCAGGGTGTCGTCATCTTTCCATACCTGGACGACTGGCTCATCAGAGGCCAATCGGCACAGGAGGCTCAGCAGGCCACGGTTCGCACAGTCAGCCTGCTGCAGCACCTAGGGTTTGTTATAAATCACGAAAGGTCCACTTTACTCCCCACTCAACACTTGGAGTTCATAGGGGCAAGACTGGACACACTTCAGGCAAAGGCTTACCTACCACTGGACAGGGCAAGGCAGTTGCTGGACTTGGTTCAGCAGGTCCAGCACAGGCCTCAGGTCTCCGCAAGGGTCTTCCTACGCCTCCTAGGCCACATGGCCTCCACAATGCATGTAACTCCATATGCTCGATTCCACATGTGCATAGCTCAGTGGAGCCTCAGAGACCAGTGGACACAAGCCACTGTCCGCCTCAGAGACAGAGTAGCAGTCTCCAAGTTACTGGTGGCTTCACCCCCCCCCCCCAACTTGCTTCAGGGAGTACCATTCCAATCTCCCTCTCACACCAGAGTGCTGACGACAGACGTCTCCTTGCTGGGCTGGGCAGTCCATTGCCAGGGTTCATGCATTCAGGGTCTGTGGTCCTTGTGTGAGGCCACGCTTCAGATCAATGTTTTAGAGCTTCGGGCCATCCGCCTAGCTCTTCAAGCCTTCTGTCATCTTCTGGCACATCAGTCGGTGCTGATACAGACGGACAGTCAGGTGGCGATGTTCTGCATCAACAAACAGGGAGGCACAGGATCTTGCATCCTCTGCCAGGAGACTCTGGACCTCTTCTCTTTTGCAGTGGCCCATCACATGTCCCTAAAGGCAGTTTTTTATCTGCCCGGTCAGGAGAACCTCCTGGCCGAAAAGTTGAGCAGGATTCTTCAGCCTCACGAATGGCAACTGCACTGGGATGTAGCCCAGCAGATCTTCCACCGCTGGGGTCTCCCATCCATGGATCTCTTTGCCAGTCCGCCAAACCATCAGTTGCCTGGTTCTGCTCGAGACAGCTGCATCCGCTGAGTGTGGCAAAAGATGCTTTCCTGATTTCATGGGCACAGGGCCTTCTCTATGCGTTCCCACCCATGCCCCTGGTGGCACGCATTCTGTTCAAGATCTCGGATCCCTCAACTTAATGGCTTGGCTGCTGAGAGGGTAGTACTTGCTCCGCTGCTCTTCCCCAAGGAGGTGGAGGAGGTGCTGCTGGCCTCTAGGAGGCAATCCACTAGAAAATCCTATGCATTCAAGTGGCGTAGATTTGAAGGGTGATGTGCCCAACGTACAGAGAACCCGTTCCCTTGTCAAATACCTCAGGTATTGCAGTACTTACTCCACCTCTCGGAGTTAGGCCTCAAGTCTGACTCTCAGGGTCCAACTGAGTGCAGCTCTCCAGTGGATGGGCAACCTCTTTCAGCTCACCCTTTAGTATCCTTACTTGCCCACCTTTTGAACCAATGGCCAACTGTCACCTACGCTTCCTTTCGTGGAAAGCACTCTTTCTGGTGGCGTTCACGTCTGCTCGACAGGTGAGCGAGCTGCAGGCTTTAGTATCGGATAGACCGTATACACTGTTTTATAAAAACAGGGTAGTCCTACGTACTCACCCCAAGTTACTTCCAAAAGTGGTTTCCTCGTTTCACCTCAACCAAGAGGTGGTTCTTCCAACCTTCTTCCCCAGGCCACACACCAGCAGGGCAGAAGCGGTTCTGCATACCCTGGACTGTAAGAGGGCGCTCGCCTTCTACCTGGAGTGTACGTGGGGACATCGACGAGCTTCCCAGCTCTTTGTCTCTTATGACCCTAGTAAGCTGGGTCTACCTGTCTCCAAGCGCACGTTATCCACCTGGGTGGCAGACTGCATCGCCTGGGCGTACAGGGCAGCTGACCTCCAGCTGCAGGGCCAAATCACGGCCCACTCTCTCAGGGCTAAGGCCGCATCGGTGGCTAACCACCGCTCTGTTCCGTTGGCAGACATCTGCCGGGCCGCAACTTGGTCTTCAAGCCAGACTTTTGCAGCCCATTACTGCCTTGAGAGAGAGTCCCGGCGGGACAGTGTTTTCGGTCAGGCGGTACTCTGTAACCTATTCGAGGTTTAGGCAACTCCGACCCTTTGGTGTCAGGCTACCGTGGGGATTTCATTCTCAGAGAAAATTCCTATCACTGCTGCTGCGGCTCTTCTAGAGGGAGCCATTTTCAGCTATGGGTTCTCGGTAGCCTATAGCTAGGGAGTCCCATATGTGAGGACTGACTTCCTGCTTGTTCCTTGAGAAAGCATGGTTACTCACCTGTAACAGGTGTTCTCCAGAGACAGCAGGAATCAGTCCCCATGACCCTCCCTCCTCCCCTGGAGTTGCAGTCCTTTGATTAAGTTTTTCTCATTTTTGCTGTCTTTTTAGCTATGTCATCTGACTGAGCAAGATGGCACCCTTGGGCGGGAAGGGGACCGCGCATGCGAGATGCAATTCCAAAGGCTTTCTTTGAAAGCTGGGGAATTGCTCCGCACGAGGGCTCCGTCAGCGCCAGCGTTACCCATATGTGAGGACTGATTCCTGCTGTACCTGGAGAACACCTGTTACAGGTGAGTAACTACGCGATACATGCTGCGCATCAGGGTTCTCGGCTGGTGCTACTGGTGGGTGTGGATGCCGTGAAGGCATTTGATCGGGTTGGCTGGGGCTTCCTGTGGCAGGTTTTGGACAAGATGGGGTCTGGCCCTAACTTTGAGATGTGTGCATGGTCTGTACGAGGGGCTCAGAACTAGTGTATGAGTTAATGGGGGCCAGTCGAAGGGTTTCAAACTGGAGAGGGGAACTCATCAGTGGTGCCCACTGTCACCACTACTGTTTGCACTGGTGATGGAACCTCTGACGCAAAGCTTTCGCGAGTGCCCAGACGTAGCTGGAGTGAGGGTGGGTGCTCGTGAATACAAAATAGCACTCTTTTTGCAGATGATATAATACTGTCGTTGACTAATCCTGAGGCCGACCTCCCCAGTGCAGTGCGTCTCTTTGCGGCCTTCTCTCAGGTCTCGGGGTTTAAAATTAACTATGCTGTCGGAGATTTTGAATGTGGGAGTCCCAGAAACGATGTGTGCCTTTGAAGACGCGCTTCCCATTTCGGTGGGTAGACAAAGCCCTTTGTTATTTTGGCGTGAATCTAACGATAGATAGGGCCGCATTATATGGGGCGAACTATGGACCCTTAATCCAGCAAGTTAAACGGGACTTGGAATCTTGGATGGGCCTGATGCTGTCATGGTTTGAAAGCATTGCTGTAGTTAAAATGGTGGTAGTCCCACAGTTTTTGTATCTTTTCAAGGTGCTCCCTATACCTGCCACATGGGACCTTAGAGTCCTGGCAAGCGCTGATTGTGAAGTTCATATGGAAGTTCAAACGCCCTCAGATAGCCCGGAGGATTCTGTATGCTCATAAGGGGAGGGGAGGCATGAGGTTCCTAATCTTGGTACTACACAACGGCGCAGAGTCGGGCAGGGCTGGAGTGGATGAACTTTACTAGTACTAAATGTTGGGTGCAAATGGAAATGGAAATGGATTTGGCGGGCAGGGCTGGGTTGGGAGACCGCCTCTGGCTCTGCTCCAAGTTGTGGGGAGGTATGTGAGTTTTCAGTCCATACATAGCTCATAGTCTATTGCTGGAACCGATTTTTTGGCCATGAGGGGCGATGCTGACGCCATTGGCGCCTATAGTTAATAACACTTCATTCCCGCCGGGCATGAGTGATTTAATTTTTCGACAATGGGGGCATAAGGGACTTAGTCAAATAGGCCAGCTATTTAGGGATGGAGCACTTTGTTCCTTTTCCGAATTGAAAGAGGAATTTGATATCCCGGATCACCATGCATACCAGTATGCACAGGTGGCACACTGGGTGAGGACTCGAGGTGTTCGGCAGCAAGTTGCTCGCGAGCTGACAGAGGTTGAACGTTTATGTGAGGAACGCACAAATACTAATGGCCTCATCGCAGCATTGTATCCCTGCTTGCAGAAAACATTTTGAAACGGGCAAACACAGGGCCCAGTGGGCAAAGGAGTTGCACCTCTCATACACAGAGCAGCAGTGGGAGAAGGTTGAGGGTAGACTGGAGAAGTTTGGTGGCTGTGAATGCTCGAGAAACTAATAATAAGCTAGTCTACGGGTGGTATATGACACCAGTGCGAGTGGCTCGAGCATTCCTGGGGGTGTCCGATCGGTGCTGGCGGAACTGTGGCGAGAAAGGGAACCTTAGCACACGTGTGGTGACTTTGCCTACGAGTCCAAGTTTTTTTGGAGGGGGATACAGTAACGCCTGAAGCGAATGGTTGAACTGGATGTCCCTTGGAACCTGGGTATCTTTTTCGTTTTGGAAGGAAAGTCCCTTGTTGATGATGCCCTCAGTTGGAACTGATTTGGCACAGTTTGAACGCAGCTCAGCAGACCCTGGTGTCCGCCTAGAGGCAGCCCTCGCCTCCGGCATTGTCACAATGGTTGGAACGGATGTGGGACCTATATACTGTGGAGAGGAGGGTGGTGACCGGGAGGCTGCGTCTGTCCCAATTTGAGCGGATTTGGGAGGCTTTTATTTTGAAATACGATTCATGATTGGTACCATTTTTCAGTAAGTTGGCGGTGTATGGTGGGAGCCCCCCTTGTGGCACTTCTGCTTTTCCCGTGTTAGATTGATAAGAGTCCCTATAACCTATAGCATTTGTAGCAAAGGGGGGAGGATAGGTGAGGGAGGGGGGAGCGGGGTACTGATGGGAAGAGGTGAGGGGGTAAGGAAAGGGGAGGGAGAGGGGGTAGAGAGTAGGAGGGGAGAGGGGAGGGGCTGAGAAGGGGAAATGGGAGGTAATGTGGCTTTGTGAAGGGGGGAAAAAAAATACAAGGCTGTGATATAGCATTTGTTATGGTTGATTCTTCTGTGTTGAAATATTGTGCAAACGTTCACTGTTTGGAGTGTATGGTTCCTGTCCTCTATTTGTATAAAGCCTTTAAATAAAAAAAAAAAAGTTTGCATTCTGATTCCTCTTCCCGCATCGAGCCGGAGCCGGCGCTGTTCTCGGCTCCTTTCCCCATTTTTTAATCGAGGCTTGCCTCAACCGGCATTCGCGCCTTTGTTCGCTCAGAGGGAGGGGGGGTCATCGACCCCAGCTGGATGTTCCCCACCATGTCTCCCCGTGGGTTCAAAATATGTAACTGCTGCAGTCAAACCATGTCAGTCACCGACATCCATGACTGCTACCTACACTGCCTGGAGACCACTCCATGACAGCATCTCCTGTGACCTGTGCCAGACCATGATGCCTAAGACCAATAAAGAGGTTGGAGTTGCAGGAGAAGCTGTTCCCAAGCTCTGACTCGGCACTGGCCTCTCAGATGCCGAGCGCCAAGCCCAGCACTTCCCGTGAGACCCAAGCATCCTCAGAGTCCCGCTGTGGCAGCTCCTCTGAGAAGACTCCAGACCCCGAGAGAAAGAAGAAAAAATCCTCAAAGTCCATCGAGTTTCCACCGGAGAGAGACCGTAAAACTGCTCAGAGGGACTCAGGCGGCTCTGAGAAGCGCCCTACCAAGGTCCTCAAAAATGATTCCTTGGTCGGTGGAGACTGTGCAAGGTTCCTAAAGACTGTAGTCCTCATAGAGGATGCACTCGCGAGAATGCTGGCACTGGGTACGAGATCCTTCTTGCCCATGCCAAAAGCTACAGAGCCTTTTGGCCTGGAAACCAGAATGGCAGCCCTGGAGCAGAACGTCACTGCTATCCTGGCCCTGCAGCAGCCAATGATGGCTGGTTCGTCAGCATCATCTGCCCTGACAACGGGGTCCCCAACTGCGGAGGAGTCCCTGGTTGTCAAGCTGAACTCTGAGCACCACCGGCCTCAGGTAAGTCCTCGGTGCTGGTTGAGGTCTTGGTTCCATTCCTCGGGCATCCGATCCTCCCTAGCCAATTTCCGCAAGTTGGACTCCAGGTCTTCCGGAGGCCCCCGGCCCCTCGGTGCAGGCCTCGAGGCAAGGAGTCGCAGGGCTTCGGATTCGTCATCACCCCTGGACTCCGAGTTTGATACCAATTAAGCATCCCAGAAAACCAGATGGCACTGAGTCATCCCCTCAGACCTGTCTCCTCTGACGCCATTCTCCGGAGGACGTGGCCTTCCACGATTTTGTCAAGGATATGGTGTAAACCGAGGCGGGGAAGGACCCATGCACCAAAGAGTTGGAGATTCTCCAGTATGAGTTTCCACCCAAGGAAACTCTTATGGGCCAGTCCTCGAGCAGCTACAGCTTAGAATGTGGGAGACTCCGATGTCTCTGCCGGTGGTCAGCCGGCACCTTGATGCCATGTACCACGTCCAGAAGGGCCCGGGGCTCCACAAACCCCCAGCTCCCATATAACTCCATGGTTGTCAAGTCAACCATGCAAATACTTAAGAGCCAGAAGACCCACTCTTCTGTCCCCCCATGGATGGGATGCTAGAGCCCTCAATGCCCTCGGATGCAAGTGTTTTCTGTGGGAAGTAGGGCACGTGACGATACTGAATTTGCATATGCAACCCGGGTGATTGTGACGTTTATCCCCCCCCTCTTTAAATACTCCTTTCCATGGCATTACTATCTAATTGTTTTTTGATATGCTACCTGAGAGAAGCATTCTTTCAGATTTTCTTGAGCAATATGTTCTATATATAATTCCCATGAGTCTTTCTTTCATTTGTGGGCAGTAGTGATCTTCAGTTTATTGTCAAGTGTTTAGCATCCCCTTGGTTTTTTGGCTGCTCTTCTGACTATCATGTAATTGAGTTCACTCCTTAAAATTGATTTTTATGACTGGTATTAGTTTTATGGGCACCGCTTTGACCCGGTGAAAAGTGGGATATAAATACAGCTAAATAAATAAATAAATATTTGTAGGACTTGGTTAGTGTAAAATTAGTTTTTATCCCCTTTTTTTGTTTCCCGCGCATTCACAGCGGGGTTTTTTAGTATTGCTCTGCAGTCATTCGTGCCGTTTCAGTAGCAGTAGTATGCATCTGGATGTTTTCATCGTGGTCTTATATGTATTTATATATTATATGTTTTTTTTTAAATCAGGTTTATTTGGTATCCAGTTTATTTGCTATTCTTTGGTGCTGCTGATGTAAGTAGTGGATAAAATACATGTCCTCATCGCAACTGTATTGCGCTTGTCCCTAAGTGCTTTTATAAGCTTGTATGTTTTAATTTATTTGCCTCTATAGTTGGTTGTATTATCATTGATTGGGTTTGTGGCTTCCTTGCCCCTGTTTTTCTACTTTTTCACTGTCTTTATGTACAAAATCAATTTAGCCATGTCCTTTGGTTTTTAGTTTTGCACAGTTGAGTACAATATGGCGTCTACTGACACAGCAATTCCTTACATTTGTTCAGTATCTCTTATTGGGAATTCAGCAGGGTTGTTGTATCTTATCTCGTCTCCCCTCTCCCACTGGCATAGCAACATACTTATGTTTATTTACTGATTCTTCTCTTGACACACAATACGGTAATGTTTTTTTATGAGCTTAATTTGATGGATTTCCTCTGTTATTCCCTTCTTCCTTCTGTAGTCCCATTGGATACACTGATAGGATTCATTTCTAATCCATATTTAGAGGTGGTCCTCTAGTGGTAAGTTGTTATCTTTTATATTCCTTTTTATCTCTTCTTATGGGTGTATTTCTTTTTGTTTATCACTTTTCTTTGCGATTTTATGTACATGTATGCTTTTTATGGATCCTATTTATTACTTCTGTATTATATTACCTTGTATACATACACACTATTGTTTTTATTGGTTTTGTATGATTAATGTATGCTATTTGTATTGGGCTCCCCTTGGTTTAGTTTTGGATGGATTTTAATTTTTGATATTTATATTTGTTTTAACACTTTATCATTTATGGTTATTTATATGTATATATGTATGTATATATATATATATATGTATGTTTTTATATATAAGGTCGCAGTCCTCTGAGGAAGGCATTGTGCCAAAACACATGTTGGGTTGACCTGCCTAGACTAATTTCCAGTGGTGTGGCTCTCCTGCTCCCTTTGTGTTGCTCTTAGATTGTAGGAGGAGGAGGCCTCTTCCTGCTTTCCCTATGAGTTACATAGGCATGTATCTGAAGGCTCTAACCCAAGAGTTATCTGGGTTTTCAGCGGGGCTTGCCAGGGAACCCCTGCAACGATTCCAATCTCAGACCTATGGGATCAAGGATAAGTTTCTCTCCAGGGCGGCCTAAGGTGACTTTGAGTCAGCAGCTCGAGTAGCAGCAGCTGGCATCAGTGCCTGGCGCCAATCCTGGCTACAGTCTTCGGACCTCGAGCAATGGGTCCAGGACAAGCTGCTCGACATCCCCTGCACGAGGGAACCTGTTTGGCAAATCATGGCCGACAAGGCGGCCGAGATAGAGGCCGACTTGATGTCCTGACAGAGGCTCTCAAAAAAGACCTCATCCTTTCCCTATAAGAAACCTTTGGGGAAAATCCGATGTTCCCGAGGAAAAAGGGACAATTTCAAGAGCTCTTCTCGGACCAGCAACAGGGTTCTCATCCTAAAAGATACTTTGGTTCCCAATGGGCTAAATTTAGACCAAGATTTATCAGTTTTCCTTTGAGGTACATTTACATTTTTTCCTTCTTTTATCTCTTTTTTGTAGTTTTAATCTCGTGGTTGCATATCCTTGACTGCATACCATTGACTGTTTTTCTTATACTACATCTTTAAGAGCTCATATAATATAATATAATCTATTATTGTTTTGTTGCTGATATTGGATGCCTTCCCCTGTGCCGTGCCTTTTATCCCTTTATTAACTGACAGTTATTTTTTTTACACCAGGTTATAAATATTATTCTTCGTTATATATTACCCTTATTAATACTATTTTTGTGGTGTATTAGTCTTTTATGCCTGCAGTTTTATTTCTATTTTTATTTCATTAATGTTTTTCACAGTCTTTTGTTTCGAGGCACGCAATTACTTTGATTACTATGTTTTTTATCATCTTGACTCCTCCCCTTCTGGCCCCTTTATCAACACGCATGAGCTGGCATTTTTTCTTCTAATGTTCTTGACAGATACAAGTGCTGGCTGCTGAAGAGAAGGTAACAATTTAGTATGGATTGCTGCTTCGTTTTTCTTTTGTAGAGCATAACGTGTTCTTTCACTCTTTGAGCTTTTGTTTTAATACTTTCTCTTCTGCATGTCACATCCTTATATGCTACAGCATTTTTTACCGATTGGACAATTTTTCATTTACGCCCTCCGACGAGCCCGTTTCGCTTGCTTTCAATTTGTTTCCCATTCTCAATAATTTAGTCACAGGTTATTTTTAACAATTCGTCAAGAGTTCCCTTTCCGCTCACTCACTCCTCCTGCCCTTTGTTTGCTCACCCATAGTGTATATTATTATTAGGAACTTTTCAAGATTAATTAGCCACTCCTTTGTTCCACTATTTATGTGCCTTTGATTGTATTTTAATGTATGTTGCTAACTTATTTATTTATTTACATCTTTCTCCAGAACATACAGATTTGTAGCACATTCACAAGACTACTTGTTTTTGGTCTCTTGTAGAGGTATTTATATGGTTTTATAAGTCATATATTTATTTGGCCACACTCGTTGTCTTTTTGTTATATATTAATTTTAATATGATGTATTGATTTTAATATCATTTATTGATTTATATTAATCTTAATGAATCCTTTTTATTTTTTATCATGTGTTTTATTACTTTTTCATGATTTGCATTATTTAATTTTAAACATATATGTTGTATCTCCAGGAACAAGCAGGAATGAGTCTTCACATATGGGTACGTCGGTACCGATGGAGTCTGCATGGGAACGCTCCCCAGCGTCCAATCAGAACGCTTTTGGAAGCATCCCAGCACGCCTGCGTGCTGCCTTCCCGCCTTTCCCAACTGTCTCTCCTCAGTTTTCGTTTTTCCGCGGAGCTGGCAGGATGTCGTCCTGTCACTGCAGAAAATTCTTCCTTTATTTTTGTTTTTTCTTGTGGTCGCGTCTACCTTCCCTCAACGCACCGGTACCGCCGGTGTTTCTTTTTCTTTTTTTATGAAAAATTTTCCCCTTGTGGGAACTTTTGTTCCTGTTAGTGCCTCACAGGTTTCGGCCTGCTAGGCCTCTTCACTTTCCCTCAGGGAAATGCTAGCCACTAGAATGTGTGTTAATTGTGGCACTTACAAATTAGTTTTAGACACCCATAATTGGTGCCTTCAATGTTTGGGACCTGAACACCATCCGCTGGAGTGTCCATCCTGCACTTTTATTTCTACAAGATGTTTTCAGCATCGAGCTCAACTCGATACTCTGTTCCCCTCAGACCTGAGGGTATCAGCTACATCATCTTTTTCGCAGGATCAGGTAACCAAACAAT
Source organism: Ichthyophis bannanicus (assembly GCA_033557465.1). Classification (NCBI taxonomy): domain Eukaryota; kingdom Metazoa; phylum Chordata; class Amphibia; order Gymnophiona; family Ichthyophiidae; genus Ichthyophis; species Ichthyophis bannanicus. The sequence goes on along the minus strand of CM066035.1, from coordinate 94,241,252 downwards.
AGTCTGTAAAGACTAGCCAGTCCTCGGGTGGTAGATCTCATGTATATCATAGAGATGCCTTTCGGCTTGCCCCCGAGGACATTTTGGCAAAACCCCAGTGGGAGGCTTCTGTCTCAAAAGCATTAACGGGGTTTCAGGCTGTTCCCGGGGTTTTCACCTTGGTGAACATGCCTGAGCCATGCCCGGTGGTGGTATCCGCTTTGAGCGGTGCCGGTACCCCGGCATCGGCAATGGTGCTGGATGAAACATTCCACACCGATGATCGCAGTCGAGCGCTCTTGGTATCCTCTGTGCCGTTAGAGCCGCTACCGACCGGTCTTCCCACATCGGTCCCGGTACCGATGCTGGCATCCACGTCGGTACCCTCCAGGTATGCATCGATAGAATCGCTTCTTTCGATGCCGAGTCTAGAATCGATCTCTAGTCTGGATGATTGGGTACCGACCGGCCTCAGTACCGACTGCAGACGGTACCGTAGACATTCCACCGATGATCAACGTCTGCCACATTCGGTTTCCACGGTACCGATAGTGCCATTACAGACTGATCTTCATATATCGGTGTCACCGACAGTACCGATCCCGGTACCGGTATCGACATCAACATCGGTGTCGGTACCTCCCATGCTTCTTTCAGCCGGCTTGCTTCCCTCCATACCAAGTTTGGAATCGATCCCTAGCATGGACGATTTGCTACCGACCAGTTGCGGTACCGCTTTTCAGCGGTACCGACAACTATCTTTCAAAGATAATCCGATGCTCCACTCCTCCAGATCTTCTATTTTTTTTTTTTTTTTTTTTTTTTTAAGTTTCAAAATATTTTATTGAGAAAATTCAAAGAATACAAACATTCCAAAGGAAAAATTACCATATAATAAACATACAAATTACAGTCCACGTCATGAGGAGCGACATCTAATCAAGATAATAACAAGAAAACCTGTTACACAAGAAACTGAGAGAAAGGAGGAAGCTAGTCTAATCATTTTACTCTTTTTTTTCCATCTGATGACAAGAAAATATAACCAGAGAAACTAACTATTTAACCTGCGTAGAGCTTGTCAAAAGAAAAGTTTCCAAGGCTGACGTTTCCAAAAAGACATACTTGGTGCCTTTGAAGGTAACTAAACATTTGCAGGGAAATTTCAAAAAAAACGTGGCACCAATAGCTAGGACGCGGGGCTTTAACATAAGAAAGCCCCGACGACGCAGCTGAGTCGTCCTGGAGACGTCTGGAAACATATTAATTTTCTCCCCACAGAAGACAGCATCTTTATTCGTGAAAAATAAGCGCATCACAGCATTCTTTTCCACCTCAGAAGCAAATGATACCAGGAGGGTGGCTCGTGTAGAAATTAAATCCCGGGAGGACTCAATAAACGCTGAAATATCCAGAGAATCCTGAGATACTACTGGGGCAGCTCCAGGGATCATCTCCTCTGGTGCTGTCCCTTTACGGGAAATATAAAACAATTTTACAACACGTGGTTTTGAGTCTTCCCTATATCCTAAGACTTCCACTAGATATTTATCAAATAAAATTTGGGGAGACAGAAAACGAGTATAGGGAAAATTTAAACATCGTACATTAGAAGCACGCAAACTATTTTCTAATAATTCTTGCTGAAAATGTAAAGTAATACTATCTTTTATAAAAGACATTGAGGAATTTTGTAATGTATTACACTGAGCTTCCAATTTCTGGCATTTCTGATCTAATACAGCAATCTGAGTATCATGCTGGGCAAATTTCGCCACAGAGTCCCTTGAAAAATCTGAGAATTGAGATACAATTGAACCAAGTGAAGAGTCAATCCTCGATAGAACCTGCCATACATCCGCTAGAGAGATATCCTGAGAAGCCGCAGGTACAGACGATATACCGTCCCTGTGTGCTGAGACAAAACCCTCCGGTACCTTCAACACCCGGGGTAATGGAACAACCCCATGAGCTAAGGAGGAACCAGAAGGGGATACAGATGGCAAACAATCCAATTGCTGCAGCAAAACCTCCCGTATTGGTGAGGAGGTAACTGGGGCAGTCTGTCCATTGCCAGCAGAAGGGGAAGAAATACTAACCCCCCAGATCTTCTATTTTACAGAATCTGAATAAACCGGTGGATGCTAGAACTAGTTCTTCAACAGATCTAGTTCTTCCTCCTCTTCCTCAAGAACTCCCCTCTGGGGAGACTTCTTTTCAAGCTTTCCTGCTTGATATGGCCAAATCTCTGGCCATTTCCATACCTCATCAAGACCCTGCATCAGGGGATCCACAACCTACACAGATCCCCTGTAATCCACAGGAAGTCATGTTTCCTTTGCATCAGACCTTGCAGGATCTTTTATTTAGAACGTGGGAAACTCCTCTAATGGCATCCCCACCTTCTAGGGCAACTGATCTTCTATACAGGGTGCCCCCTTCTCCAGGTTTTCAAAAGCCTCAGCTCCCTCATCGTTCTCTTGTTGTAGAATCAGCAATGAGGCGTGTTAGGAGTACTAAGAAGCACTCTTCTTATCCGCCAGGTCGTGAGGCTAAGACACTAGATGCCTTTGGATGTCAAACTTTCCAGGCATCTATGCTTTCAGCAAGAATCCTTTCATAATTTTCTATATGGGATTATCTCTTGAGGAGGTCACAAAGGATTTATTACTTTTGACCCCTTTCCTCCAAGAGCCTAAAAGAGCAGATTTTTCTTTGTTAGTCAATCATGCTCAAAATATTTCTAAGTTCCTTACTTGTGCTTCCCTAGACTCTTTCGAGTCTGTTAGCAGAACCTCTGCTATAGCCATAGGAGCACGACGTAGAGCCTGGCTTCAAGCTTCAGACTTGGACAAATCTCTACAAGATAAACTGGGAAATGCTCCTTGCACTGGAGAGAATCTCTTTAATAAAGAGACTTTACTCCAGGCTGCTCAGTTAACCACTGACCCTATTGCTTTCAGAGGCTTGTCTATGCCTTCCTCTATCCCAGTTTGTAGAAAATCTACTAAAAAGCTTTGTTCCCTTAATGGGAGAAGGTTTTATCCATCTTCTACCCATCATGCAGATCCTCCCAGGCAAGGGAAACAATCAACCAGGCTCAGGAAATCACAACCTCAACGGGTTCAGCAAACCCAGCAGCCGCAGGGTTGCTAATAGACTCTTCCCTGAATCCTTTTTCCTTTTTGAGGTTTGGATCCTGTAGTTTGTTTCCTACCACTACAAGCATCTACATCAATTCCATCCTAACTTTACATATGTTCCTCTTAGGGGGACATTCTAACTATCAGCTCCATGAGCTTCCTAAGTTGATTCTCTACAGGTTTATGCAGTTACTCCTCATCCTCTGGACTACTCAGAGGAGTAACAACTGTCAATAAGGTTGCCTTTACCTTTGACTTTTTCTCCTGTATCCGCATATCTCATATTACTCCACCGTAAGTCTTCTTTTCAACTCTGCCACTCTTACTAAGACATTTCGTCTGTAAGAGTGAGACCACTTAACTGAGGGCTTCTCCTTAAGCCCTAGGTTTTCTTTCAAAGTGGTCTCCCCCATGCATTCTTAATTTTTTCTGGCAGGTCTCAGACAATAGTGGGGTCTTACCACTCCTACTTATGTCTGTATTTCTTTCCCAATGTTGGGACATAAGATTTCTACTGCTGCCCTATCAATAGTTACAACTGCAAGGGTTCTTACTGGCTAGACCACTGACTTGCTGACCAAGCCACCAGGGCTTGTTCTCCAATTTCAATGGTTCTGGCCTTATCTCTAGGTCCCCGAAGGTTTTAATAACCTTTTCTGGCTATTGTTGCAGACACATTACCTTATCTTCTATCCTTAGGCTTGGCGGAATGGTTCATGATACCTACTGGCTCTTAAACACCAGTTTTTCTTCTAATTAACCTGCAACATGCTCTCTGCATCTCTTCAGAGCAGCTCTACACTATGGGGCCTTGTTAGAGAGCACATGATGTCAGATGGTTAGGAAGGGCTTTACCTAGTCATGCCTGCTGGGTTCTCCCTGCCCTTACCATTTTTCCATTAAAGGCTTCTTAATTAAACACAAGCCTTTAATTAAGAGAATACCTAAAGAATTATCCAATTCCCTGGGTTGCTTCACATCTCCAGGGGACCCCTTCACCAGGGATGGGTTTTTCTATCAGTATAGACAATCCTTGTCTTGTCTTTTCCTTCCATCCTCAACTCTTCATGGCGTAATCCATGTTGAGCACAAGAATGCACCATACCCCTTTTTACCCTCATGAGGGGTACATATGGTATTTTTATTGCATCTTTTCTCCAGCTACCTGCTGGAGTTATGGAAGGATTCAGACTTACTATATGCAGATTTACAACATCCTCTGCATTTTCCAGGTATGTCTCCATTCCCGGTAGTCCCTGAACTAGAGTTCATAGAGGACTTTAGACTCTCTTGCCAGTGAGAGAACTCCCTGGGCTTCCTATCCATACCCAGGAAGTACAGATTCTCTAACTATCTTCCCAAGCAGGTACCTACCTTCTTGTGGTTAGATAAATCTTTCTCTCTCCACATACCCTATGTGCGGACATGGGTATGTATACATATATATATTTGCATGTATATGGACATCTGCATGCCTATGCTCATATATTTCTATAGATATATTGTTTATATACATATATGAGGGATGTATCTCTATTTCCCTATCTATCTATATATATGCTTCGCAATATAGGATAGTGGGTAGATATATCTCTATATACTATTTCCATCTGTCTGCCTAGATAGATATATTTCCCTACGGACTCGACAGATACGCTCTATCCCTTTCCATGCTGTCCCAGCATACTTAGGATTCTCTATAATCAACCACTTCCTTTAGTAGTTGAGGAGTTTTTTGTACCATGCCTTTCAGTTTAGGTACACCTGAAGCCCTCCATATACTTCCTTTCCAATTAGGAGGGACTTTCTGACTCTTCAGAAGATGAGGCTACACTGCCTCATCACTCCTCTTTGTTATCGGATATAGGGATCTTTAAAGCTCCCTTCTCCTATAAGAACTTTGTCCCTTTAAAGTCAAAAGAGCTTCAGTTTTTATCTAATAGGGACTTCCGCGTTTTCCGCAAAGTCCTACCTCATTGAACTACCCCAGTTCCACTGGGTTTGTTTCTTCTCACCCTAAGGGTTCTGACCTCAACCTGGTTTTTTGTACAGTTATCTACCTCTCCTTGCATTGAGGTACTCCCTGGGGATATTCTGTTGGTTCATATCCACAAATCCACACGAACCTCCATATGCCCCTTTACAATATCACCAGGTGAGGTCCAGGTTGGTTTATTGCTCCCAATATTACCACTAAGTATCACCTGCACAGAGACTCCTCTCTAGGCATCCTGTTTTGATCCTGCTGTTCCACAGCACATCTTTTTAATTCAACTCCTACCCTCCATCCCTAAGATGCCTGGGGTTTCGGTAAAATAGCATGGCTCTCAAATTCGCAACCTGCTGGGACTCCTCCAGGCATCTCAGCTTGGGAGTCCCCATATGTGAAGACTCATTCCTGCTTGTTCCTGGAGATAGCACCGTTACTTACCTGTAACAGGTGATCTCTGGGAACAGCAGGAATAAGTCTTCACAACCCACCCACCTCCCCTAGGAGTTGCATTTTTCTATCTTTATCTTTCCCTTTATCTCTCTCTCTCTCTTTGTCTCAGCTTTAAAACTTAACTGAGGAGAGACAGTTGGGAAAGGCGGGAAGGCAGCACGCAGGCGTGTTGGGATGCTTCCAAAAGCGTTCTGATTGGACGCTGGGGAGCGTTCCCGCGCAGATTCCGTCGGTACCGACGTACCCATATGTGAAGACTTATTCCTGCTTTATTGCTCTGTTCTTTTATGTTTCCAGGTATTAATGTTTATATTGTCACGCCCTTGCCCCTTACTTCCAGTATGGAGGGGGTGGTTATCATAGAAAGTTTCACCTTTTAGCCTTTAACTGACTGGTTCCTTTGCCATGCCCTTTGGGAAAGGTAGTTCAGTCACAATCCACTTGGCTTCAGGTAGAAAAAACACTTGTAGTTGGCTCGAATGATAAGGCAATAACAGAATTTATTGACTCAAACGCAAGGTTCACAAATATTACCCTTGGATACTTTCTCCAGGATTCTTCACAATACACATCAGGACATAAATAAACTCAAAGCAAACTTTCAGTTTATAGTGTTCTTCAACTCAAAGGAAAAACCTTTTAACAGTCAGTGCTACCAGCTTGGCTAGCATTGCTGTTTAAAGCAAACAAAAACAGCATTTCTCAATGGCAGTTTTCTGTTCTCATAGTCCCAAACACTTCCAGGCTGGCTTGTCTCCTTACAAACAAAGTAAAGCTTTTAACAGGACAAAAACTTTGCATAAGCAAATAATGCTCTATTCCATGCTTTAGGAATATTCAAAAACAAAGCCAAAAACTTTCCTTCCTTCCACCTTTAGCTCGGCTTCTTGCCGGTGCACTGCTCTGAATATCAGGTGTTTATCAAGCACAATCGGAGAGCTTCAGCTTGCTCTTGCTTTCTCAGCAAACATATTTCTTCTTTAACACAGGACATGCACAAAACCATCTACAGGCTTTCAAGGTTACCTGACTCTGAAGGTTTTCTCTTAAGGGTGGTTTTCTTTCAATCCCTCTGCAGTAAAGGATTGGCACAAGGAGCAATCCATGTATGAGTCTTCGTCATTCACAGCTAGGTCTGGTTCACCTAGTTGCATAGGCTCTACCTCTCCTTCCAGTTCACAGGGTTCAGCTGACTGCCTTCCGTTAGAGCTGAGAATATCCTTTGCAACTCTGCACTGCTCTGTATTATTTATTTATTATTTATTTATTTATTAACATTTCTTATATACCGCGCTCTTTGTCATCAGTGCGGTTTACATTGAACCAAATAACACTTAGTCAGTTACATTAGACCATCGTCTACAATGAACAGGGATTTAACATGGAGGTAACTCGGGGGAAACTATTTACATTCTTAATACATTACAAGCTATTTACATTCTTAGTACGATATATTTAGGTGTCTATTCAAGCCCAGGCCCAGGTATGAGTTGCTACAAGCCCAGGCCCAGGTATGAGCTGCTACAAGCCCAGGCCCAGGTATGAGCCTTGAAAGCTTGTCTCTATTAGACAAGCTTTCAAGGCTCATACCTGGGCCTGGGCGTGTAGCAGCTTCTCCTTCCTCATGCTCTGGCCACCATTCTCCTGTGCTTCCTCGTCCTGTCCTCCAGCTTGTGTTTCTGCTTGGGTCTCTCCCTGAGACTCTCTCTAGGACTCTCCTCCTCCTCTCCCCTGCTTCTTTCTCTATCCTAGACTTAAATCCCCAAGGCTCCAGCCCCACCTCTTCTCCTTTCAGGTGACGGAGATCAGCTTGCCTCCTGGCAGCTGGGTAATTAGGGAACTCAGTGACGTAAGGGTCCTTTACCCTGGGTCTGTATTCCCTCTCCTTTTCTCCACTAGGGGAACTCTGAAACCTATCCCATCTGGGAATTTCCTGCTTTCTAGGTGTGATTGGGGTTTTGTTTCTCTGACCTTGCAAAATAGGTCCTTTTATAAGGGTGAATTCCTTTCCTTTATCCCTTTCTCCTCTGTCATGATAAGCTTCCTTATCACAATATTTATGTTTTTAGTATATGCCACAGAAGCCCCTGACAAAGTGTGACGAAACACAGCCTGTGTCGGTTTGGCATTTGTGTATTAAAGGTTTTGTTTTTCCACCATACCACGCCTTTGGACTGGTCTTCTGTTTTTGGCGTGGTACTTGCTTTTGTAGTGTCGTACCTCTCGGCCAGGACAGCTGTCTAGCGGACAGGCTGAGCAGAGTCCTTTGGCCATGTGAGTGGCGCTTGGACCCCCAAGGTGGCCAAGAGGCTTTTCACCTCTGGGGCAGGCCCTTGATGGATCTGTTTGCCTCTCCGGACAATGCACAGCTGCCACGCTTCTGCTCGTGCCAACCGTACCCGGAGAGAGTGGTGGCAGATGTCTTCCTGACCTCGTGATCCGAGGGCTTATTCTATGCATTCCCACAGACTCCCTTAGTCGCCAAGTCCCTTTGCAAGGTCCAGAGCAAGAGGGCGTCACTCATCCTAATAGCCCCCAGGTGGTCGAGACAACCCTGGTTTCCACTGCTGCTCTCCTTGTCTGTGGCACTTCCAGTCCTGTTGGGCTGAGCGCTGGACCTCCTGTCCCAGGAGGGGAGGCTCATTCTTGCACCCCAACCTGGGGTCACTAACGCTAACAGTGTGGCTGCTGAAAGGGTAGCACTAGCCTTTTTCAGTCTTCTGAGAGAAGTTGGAGATCCTGCTGGCCTCCCGGAAGCCCTCCAGCAGACGAGCCTACGCCTTTAAGTGGAGGCAGTTCTCTACCTGGTGTGCAGAAAGAAGGGAAAACCCCTTCTCCTGCCATGTGCAAGTAGTACTCCAATACCTACTGCACCTGTCCCACACTGGGCTGAAGTCTAATTCAATGAAGGTGTATCTGAGCACGATAGTCGCTCACCATTACCCTATTGAGGGGAAATCCCTCTCAGGCCAGCCCCTGGTCTCCAGGTTTCTTTGAGGCCTCCTGTTATCTAAGCCACCTCTCCGCACTTCGACTGCAGAATGTGACCTCTTCCAGCTTACCAAGCTGCCATTTGAGCCCCTAGCCACTTGCCCCCTTCAATACCTATTGTGGAAGGTAGCCTTTATGGTGGCCCTCATGTCTGCTTGAAGAGTGAGCGAACTCCAGGCCCTAGTGGTGGATCCACCATATATAAAGTTCTATAAGAACAGGGTAGTTCTGTGCACATATCCCAAATTCCTCCCAAAGGTGGTGTCTCCTTTCCACTTTAACCAGGAGGTGGTCCTTCCCACCTTCTTCCCACGTCCTCACACCGGCAGGGAGGAACTAGTTCTTCATACACTGGATTGCAAACGGGCCTTGTCCTTCTACCTAAAGCGGACCCAGGCCAAACGCAAAGCGCCTCAGTTTTTCATCTTTTATGACCCCAGCAGACTTGGGGCTTCCTGTGACCAAGCAAACTCTGTCCACTTGGGTGGCGGACTATATTGCCCTCTCTTATGAGCGAGCTGGCCTCTCCCTTGAGCACTGAATCACAGTGCATCGTGTGAAGGCGATGGCCAAGTTGGTGGCCAACCTCTGTTCAGTACCGGTGATGGAGATATGCAAGGCTGCCACATGGTCTTCAGTTCATACATTCGCAGTGCACTACTGTCTGGAGAGCCGAGTCCTGCAGGGACAGTGCATTGGTCAAGCAGTACTCCTGCCCTCCGACCCTTCTGTGTTCAGGCTACCGGAGTGATGGTGTCACTGAATGCTAGGATTCTGCAGTGTCTCTCAGTGGGGACTCACTCTTCTGCAACTCATGGCTAGCTGTCTTGGTCACCGTTGGTGCTGTCGTCGTTCGGTCCTCAGCAGCCTGGAGCTAGGGAGTCCCATATGTGAGGACTGACTTCCTGCTTGTCCCTGGAGAAAGCATAGTTACTCATCTGTAACAGGTTTTTCCCAGGGTCAGCAGGAATCAGTCCTCACAACCCTCCCTCCTCCCCTGGGAGTTGCCTCCCTACCTCAATTTAGTTTTTACTACTGTCCTATGTCTGACTGAGCAGGATGACACTCTTGGGCAGGAAAGGGTCCATGCATGTGTGGTAGCATGTCCCAAAGGCTTTCTTTGAAAGCTGGGTAAATACTCCACGCGGTCTCCGTCGACATCACCCATATGTCAGTACTCATTCCTGCTGTCCCTGGAGAGAACACCTGTTACAGGTGAGTAACTATGCTCTCTTCCCCTGCCCGCCCCATGTAGCAACTTTTAATATCATTCCCTTGAATACTTGTGACAAGGGGTTCCACCGCTTATGCAGAAAGCAATGGGGATAGAGGGCAGCTCTGCCTAGTCTCGCTATGTAAAAAGAAGGGTTCTAATACCCTCTGTTGACCTACTCTCTTGTCCTCTGTTTAGAATATAGCGACTTCACTCAGGTCAAAATATTGGACCCAAAACCAAATTTCTTTACCACTACTTTTCAGGAAACCATCTGTAGTGAGCAGCACTGGACCCAATAGATCACATCTACCAACTTATGGACATTGTCCCCGCAAGTCTCCCTGGAATAAAACTCAGTTGATCGTTGGGTACTGTCAAGCTAACATTTTCCATTTGTACTCCTGGCTTCTGAGTCAATGGCTTCACATCCAAGTTCAGCCAAGGAAATTGGTGTATACAATCTGCTTTAGTGAGGGTTTTTTCCTGGTTTATGAACTTAAAACGTTCCTATTCACTCAATACTTTGATCTCAATACCCCTACTTAATCACATTGAATATCCTAATACATTCCACTGCACCATACCTCCTTACATCATTAAGCTTATTTACCAGTATCCTATACAAAGGCCTGAAAACCTATATACTATATTTGTACAATTGTAAATAGTTATATTTTACTTCAGTATGTTGATTGTTCTCTGTAAATAGTTACATGGATGTTATAATGTAAACCTGTTCACTGTAAGCCTGTTCATTGTAAACCGCCACTGATCTTTGGAAGTGGCGGTATATAAATGCTGACAAATAAATATCCACTTCAGGCATAGACTCAACTAGAGCACCTCTTTTCAAGATGGAATTGAACAGAGAAACAAAATATGGAGTGATTTGGGGAGTTAAGCACTTATAAAACTTGGAGGAGAGGCTATATCCAATCCTGGGAGTCGACCAGGCTTTAGATCCTTTATTGCACCCAATACCTGTCCTACCGATATCTGGCTCCATAATCTCCAACTGGAAGTCTGAGAGATTGGGCAAAGAGACCTTCACTAAGTAGGGTTCAGCCTCTCTTGCCCCACTTATACAGTCAGATAGATATATTACAGTTGTTTATAGAACTTTAAAAAAATTGCTTCAGGTGAAATCTGGATCCATCACCTGCTCACTTAAGTCTCCTTGTAGGGCCTCGGTGTGATTATTTTAACCATCTCTTCCTAAGATGGTGACCTGTATGGTTTGGGCAGACTAGTCCAGTTGCGCTTCTCAAAGCATAGGTGCTAGGCCTGAGCTAAATCAAAATGAATTATCTAAGAACATAAGATATGCCATGTCCATCAAGCCCAGTATCCTGTTTCCAACAGTGGCCAGTCTAGGCCATAAGTACCTAGCAGTTTCCCCAAAAGACACAGGTTCCACAATTCTTGTATTAAGTCAAGCAGTGATATCCTGTGACCCTTTTAATAATGGTTTATGGACCTTTCCTCCGGGAACTTGTCCAAACCTTTTTTAAACCGAGCTACACTAACAGCTTTTACTACATCCTTTGGTAACAAATTCCAGAGTATGATACGGGTTGAGTGAAAAAATATTTTTTCTTATTAGTCTTAAATAGTTTACCCTGTAGCTTCATTGCATGTCCCCTAGTCTTTTTATATTCTGATGACGTAAACAATCGATCTACAGTACGTTTACCCGTTCCACTCCATTCATCAATTTATAGACTTCTATCATATTTTCCCCAGGCCGTCTCTCTTTCAGGTTGAAGAGCCCTTACCTTTTTAGCCTCCCTTCATAGGGATATCCTTCCATCTCCTTTACCATTTTGGTGGCTCTTCTCTGTACCTTTTCAAATAACACGATATGATGACCAGAATTGCACACAGTATTCAAGGTGCGGTCTCACCATGGAGCGATACAGAGGCATTATAGTATCCTTTGTTTTATTTTCCATTTCTTCCCTTATGATACCTAGCATTCTATTTGCTCTCTTGGCAGCCGCTGCACACTAGGTGGAGGGTTTTAACATGTTATCAACGATGGTTATCTCAACTCATGAGGCTGGTAACTGATCACACAAGTCGTTTAACTCTGTGAATTCTAGTTTTCCTGTTTTAACTGCTTAATTGTCACATTGAGATGCTCCAGTTCTGCTTCTGTGTTTCTTCTGGTGACTAGCACACTGGAGTAATTTACCTATTTTGGCAGCCTTGAAGGCATCCAGTTGAATACCACATGAGGTATCCTCATCCCTATTGCACTCAGAATACTTGCTTATTGCTTTCTCTATCTCGGTGACTACTTCATGTTTATCTAATGTACTCTTAAACTGCTAGAATTTGAGCTCTGGTTTCAGCTGGGCTGACCTCTTTTCTACCCAAATGGATGAGTTGTCAAACCAAACCCTAGCCTCTATGGCTGCCCCTTACTGCCAGTGTCAGGACACAACCCAAGAAAATATAGTCCATTCTAGTTCAAGAATTGTGATGCTGAGAAATGTGTATATTTTATCATTAGGGTGTGTTAGAAACTACCCGTCACAGGGGCCTAGCAATTTCATAAGACCTGTTTGAGGTCCCTCTAAAGTAACATTAAAATCTCATTCCACAATCCAGTAGCCCTCCCCCAAGAATAAAAGTATATCTCCAGGAACAAGCAGGAATGTAGTCATCACATATGGGGTATCGTCGGTACCGACAGAGCCTGCGCGGGAACGCTCCCCAGCGTCCAATAGGAAAGCTTTTGGGAGCATCCCACAGCGTCTGTGTGCTGCCTTCCCGCCTTTCCCAACTATCCAGTTCTTCGTTTTCCGCAGAACTGACAGGTCGCACATCCTGTCATCGCAGAAAAAAATTCCCTCCTTCTTCTTTTTTGTGGTCGCGTCTGCCTTCCCTCGACGCTGCACCGCTACCGCCGGTGGTTCTTTTCTTTTTTTCAAACCCCCTCCCCCAAACTTTATTTCTGGAGTCTTTTCCAGTAATTTTCTCCTCAGGTGCCATGCGCCATTTTGGGCACTAGGCCCAACCTTTTCCCTCAGAATGGAAAAACCCGCTTCGGGTTTTAAAAAGTGTTCTAAGTGTGGGAGTACCATTTCCGTCACCGACACCCATGAGTGGTGCCTCAAATGTTTAGGTCCTGGCCACTCTATTTCATAGTGTGTTGCCTGTGGGATGATGTCGAAGAGGGGCCGGCAAAATTGAGCTGCTAAACTTAGCACCCTTTTTCCCTCCAATGCAGCCTCCGTGGCATCAACGTCTTCCAGGGCTTCGTCTTCCTCCCATGGATCTCAGGTAACTAAACATAAATCTAGCCGGTCCTCCAAGGGTAGATCTCCTTCTAAACATCGAGATGCCTCTGGCATTGCCCTTGAGGGACTTTCACTGGCAAAATTGCCCCGGCGGGAGGCTTTGGCTTCCAAAGCACTAACGGGGCTCCAGGATGTTCTCGAGGCTTCAACCTCGGCAGAACTACTGGTGCCATGCTCTGGGGTTCCGGCCGCTTCATCCGGCACCGATACCCAAGCATCGGCAGCGTCGATAGACCAGAGATTCTTGGCTATTGAACGCAGTCTGGCGGCTCTTCTCATGGCCTCGATGCCCCTGAAACCGCTTCAGGCAATTCAACCGGTACCGGCACAGACTTCATCGACATGGGCAAGTATTCTACTGGGACTGAGTCATGCGTCTCTATCCGGCATCGACAAGTCGGTACCGGACCACCCCGATGCCGACTTCGATCGATACCGATACTGTGCCTTGCACGATCACCAGGATTTGGAGATACTTCGAATCCTCGGATGAGTCTGAAGAATCTGAAAGCTCTGCCGATACCAGAGTACTTCTTCCCTCAGCGTAGGATGTCTCCACCAGAGGATATGTCCTTTCAGGATTTTATCCGAGATGTGGCCCGAGGTCTTTCCATCATAGTGGCTCCTGAAAAAGAGCCTAGGAAAAAGGAATTAGAAATTCTACAATATCCTGAAGCTCCCAAGGAGGCAGCTACCTTACCTATTCATGAGATCTTGCATGATCTTATGTTAAGGATGTGGGAAACACCTCTGACCACATCTCCGCACTCTCGAAGACTCGACACCATGTATCGAGTTCCTCCTTGTCCTGGGTTTCAGAAGACTCAATTACCACAACATTCCATGGTGGAGGAATCAGCCATGAGAGGGATAAAGAGTGCAAAAAGGCATGCATCTAATCCTCCAGGACATGAGTGTAGAACTCTTGACACCTTTGGACATCGATTCTTCCAGGCTTCCATGCTTTCTGTTAGGATCAGTTCCTATATCTTGTATATGGGAATGTTCCTTAGAGGTCACAGGAGATTTAGAGCTTATGAGCCCTCTCCTTCCTGATGATAAAAGGCAAGATTATCTTGCTCTTGTCAAACATGCTCAAGATATTTCCAAGTTTGTGAATCGTGCAGCCTTTGACTGCTTTGAATGCATAAGCAAAACCTCTGCCATTGCCATAGGTGCACGTAGGATTGCCTGGCTCCAGGCATCTGACTTGGAAATTTGGGTACAGGACAAATTAGGGAATATATCTTGCACAGGAGAGAATCTCTTTGGCAAGAATTGGTAGGAAAAGGCTAATGAGATAGATGCTGACAATATCACTAAATCTACAGCTGATCCTGCGAGGAAAGGATCCTCTAAAAAACCTTTCTTCAGCAATAAGAAAAGGTTTTATCCCTTCTGTACCCAACAGGGACATCGTTTAGGTCAGTCTGCCCAAAAGGCACAGCAGCAACCACCTAGGCAACAAAGGAAGCCAAAAGCAGCTAAGCCTCAACCGGCTCAGCAGACTCAGCCTCCACAGGGGCTTTGACTCCTATCTAGAGAACTTTGCCTTCCTGGCCCTGAACGGCCCAGAACCCTCCACCATCCCAGGAAGGTTATGTCATTTTTCCCCCAGATGGGGTCAGATAACAGCAGAAAATTGGACTCTGTCTATTGTAAGAGAGGGGTACCAGCTTCATTTCCTTAGCATGCCCCCTCCTACAATGGTAAGACAGTTAAATTCTCAGACCTCTCTCAACGACCGGTTAGGTCAAGAGGTCACTGCTCTTTGCTCAAGGGGCAATAGAAGAGGTACCCATTCCCCAACGGGGTACAGGGTTTTACACCCCCTATTTCCTTATTCCAAAGAAAACAGGAGGATACAGACCCATTTTAGACCTCAGAGAATTGAACAAATTCCTGTTCAAAGAGAAGTTCGAAATGATTTCTCTAGGAACTCTGCTGCCATACCTTCAGAGTCAGGATTGGCTTTGTTCTCTAGATCTCAAGGATGTGTACACTCATGTTCTCATCCATCCAACTCACCGAAAGTTCCTTCAATTTCTGTTTCAAGGGAAGCACTACCAATACAGGGTTCTTCCTTTTGGCCTGGCCTCTGTACCAAGGGTGTTCACAAAATGCATGGTTGTGGTGGCAGCATTTCTTCGCACCCTGGGAATATTCGTCTTCCCTTACTTAGACGACTGGCTCATTCGAGCCCCTTCAGAACCAGAGGCCAGGGTTGCTCTCTCTCGCACAATGCGCATCCTTCAGTATTTGGGACTTGTCATAAACTTCCCAAAGTCCAACCTTGCTCCCACTCAGTCACTGGATTTTATAGGAGCTCTTCTGGATACCAGACAGACAAGGGCCTTCCTTCCACAGCCCCACTGCCTTCGCATTGTGCAGTTAGCTTCCCAAGAAGTGCTAAAACCTCACCTCACTGCTCGGGAAATGTTACAGTTGATAGGCCACATGGCATCCACCGTGCATGTGGTTCCTTATGCTCGCCTCCATATGAGGGTAGCCCAGTGGACCTTATCCACTCAGTGGACTCAAGCGTCAGGTTGCCTGTCAGACAAAATAGCAAACTCAGATCGCCTTATTTTGTCCCTCCAATGGTGGCAGTCCCCCAAAAAACTTTTGGTGGGGTCTCCTTTTCAGCAACCCCCACCCCAAGTCACTCTAACAACAGATGCCTCACATGTGGGTTGGGGAGCCCACCTGCAAGGCCTCTCTACCCAGGGTACCTGGACTCCACATGAGGCCTATCTTCATATCCATCTCCTGGAGCTCAGAGCAATCTTCCTTGCTATTCGAGTATTTCACCCCCAGCTCAGCTACAAGACAGTCCTGCATCGAAGCTTTGCAACTATGGGCCCTCGCCAGAGAGCATCAGATTCATCTCCTTGCGGTGTATCTTCCAGGCATTCAAAACTCTTGGGCACACAGACTCAGTCGAGTTCTACTTCCACACGAATGGTCTCTCCATGCAGACCAGGTGGCCAAAGTTTTTCAAATTTGGGGAACCCCGGACATAGACCTCTTTGCAAGTCAATTCCAGCTCAGGGTTGTCAGGCCAGGGATGCTTTCCTCCTCCATTGGGGTCAGGACTTCCTGTATGCCTTTCCACCCATTCCCCTAATTCCCAAAACCCTGTTCAAGCTTCAGAGAGACAGAGGTCATATGATCCTCATAGCTCATGTTGGCCACGGCAAATATGGTACCCTCTGCTCCTACATCTCTCTCAAGCTCCGCCACTGGAGTTAGGATCTGCTCCAGATCTCCTTTCTCAAGAGGACGGGATGCTGTGGCATCCCAATCCCCAGTCTCTGCATCTCAGGGCCTGGTTGCTGAAAGCCTAGAACTTCACAGTCTTAACCTTTCCCAGCAGGTAAAGGATATCCTTTATGCTTCCAGGAAGCCTTCCACAAGATGCTCTTATGCATTTAAGTGGAAAAGGTTTACCATATGGTGCACGCAGAAGGGTCTTAACCCTCTTGCGATACTTCTGTAATCATCCTTCATTTATCAAATGCAGGGCTTAAGACCAATTCAGTAAGAGTCCATTTGAGTGCTATTGCAGCTTCTTTCAAGCCTCTAAATGGACAACCTATTTCTTTAATCCTCTCATAGCCTCCCATTAAGCCACCACCGGTGGCATGGGACTTAAATCTGGCACTTGGGCAGCTCATGAAACCGACCTTTGAACCATTAGCCACTACCTCTTTGAAATTCCTTTCCTGGAAGGTTATCTTTCTTATTGCAATCACATCAGCACGTCGCATCAGTGAATTGCAAGCGTTGGTGGCTGATCCTCCTTATACAAGGTTTCATCATGATAAGGTAGTCCTTAGGACTCATCCACACTTTATGCCAAAGGTGGTGTCGCCTTTTCATTTAAACCAAGCTGTTTACCTTCCTGTATTCTTTCCAAGGTTTCACGCCTCAAATGTAGAAAGGAATCTTCATACTTTGGACTGTAAAAGAGCTTTGGCCTTTTACTTGCAAAGGACACGACAACATAGAAAGTCCTCTCAACTCTTCGTTGCTTTTGATCCTAGTCATTGGGACTTCCAGTCTCCAAAAGAACACTGTCCAGCTGGATTGCACAGTGCCTATGAGAGTAAGAACCTTCCTCTTGAAGGCCATGTCACAGCTTACAATGTGAGAGCCATGGCAGCCTCAGTGGCTCATCTTCACTCTGTGTCTATCGACGACATCTGTCGAGCAGCTACTTGGGCTTCCGTTCATACCTTCACAGCCCATTACTGCTTAGACAAGGACTCCCGCCGGGATGCCTTGTTTGGTCAGGCTGTTCTTCAACACCTGTTCCATACCATTCCTGGTAGGATGCCAGAGATCCATGGAGGGAAGTGGAGCCCTTTCACAAGGGCACACAACTTCTGGGGCCATCTCCCTGGCATCTGCAGCTAGGGCGTCCCCATATGTGAAGACTACATTCCTGCTTGTTCCTGGAGATAGCACAGTTACTCTGCTGTAACAGGTGATCTCCGGGAACAGCAGGAATTTAGTCTTCACAACCCACCCACCTCCCCTAGGAGTTGTACCTCTCTCTCTCTCTCTCTCTCTCTCTCTCTCTCTCTCTCTCTCAGCTTTAAACTCAACTTGAGAGGAACAGTTGGGGTAGGCAGCACGCAGGCGCTGTGGGATGCTCCCAAAAGCTTTCCTATTGAACGCTGGGGAGCGTTCCCGCTCAGGCTCCGTCGGTACCCCATATGTGAAGACTAAATGCCTGTTGTTCCCGGAGATCACCTGTTACAGCA
This sequence comes from Ichthyophis bannanicus, assembly GCA_033557465.1. Taxonomy (NCBI): domain Eukaryota; kingdom Metazoa; phylum Chordata; class Amphibia; order Gymnophiona; family Ichthyophiidae; genus Ichthyophis; species Ichthyophis bannanicus. The sequence goes on along the minus strand of CM066035.1, from coordinate 94,223,406 downwards.
GAGTAACTATGCTATCTCCAGGAACAAGCAGGAATGCTATTTCTGAGCTCTGAAAGATGGGTTTCTGATGGGCATTTGGGGGCATATACAGACACTAACTTAAAGACAAGGGATGCACTTGCAAGCCTCATGGCCATAAAGTGCCCTCCTGGACTGGCCACATTTATTTATTTAGACAGTTTTGTATACCACCTTATCCTTCAATCAAAGTGGTCACAACACAATTGGTGGATACATTTAACACGAGTGGATATGAGACACATACGCTAATACTTATAGGGAACATGGGCTATGGAGGGTTAAGTGGCTTGCCCAAGGCCACAAGGAGCACCTGTAGGACTAGAAACCCCAGTCGTTCCGCCCCATGGTTGCTATCCTCTAGTGGGATTTCAACCCCTGACCTTCCGGCCTGAGGTACCTTGCCCCAACCACTAGGCCACATGCTCCCAGATTGAGGATTGGAGGTCCTGGTGAAATGATACCTATCTCCCCTTTTTTACATTCCAGTTGATTGGAAACAGAAAAGCCAAATGAGAATTTGGAAGAGCGAACTAAGTGTTCATTTGTAGGGAGTAGGTATCTCATGCATTAGACAAATAGTAGCAGTTAATTGGAAAGCCTCCTTAAAGATTCCTTTTTAAATGGAAAATTCAAGCCTTCGGTATTTGTTGAAATAGATTTTAGTTGCCCTGTAGCCATCTAGTCAAAGTTGAGAGCATAATGTGAAACAGTTGAGCACACCTTCCACCAAATAGCGCTCTCTATTCTCTCTCTCTTTGGGGTGACTTACCCCCTCCTCTCATTAGCAATAGTCCGCCAACCCCCATATGATTTACAATGCCTACTAAAGCATGGTTCCTTTACCCACCCAAGCACCTACCTCCCCTCCTCACCACCAGTTATTCCCAGCCATTAATCCTCTGGCAGCTAAAATCTAAATCTCCCTTCAATCATACTACAAACAGATCAATCCTCGCTACTGCAAAACAGATAGCACCTCATGTTCCCAACATGTATAAACAAAATTTGCCATCCACCAAGACCACCCACTTAGCACATACACACACCTGTATCTTCTTATTAAATACATAGTAACATAATAACATAGTATATGACGGCAGATAAAGACCAGTATGGTCCATCTAGACTGCCCAGGCAAGGCAGTAAGAGTAGGTGCACTTGCTGCTCCATGCAGGTCACCCCTCCACATGCCTTTGTTTAGGGGTGTACCCACAGTCAGTGAAGTCCGGTACCATAATCCTTCATAAAGTTCATGAAGGAATAGTCTGATGTAGCCCAGGCTCAATGCACATTGTCATCTCAAATTGCTTTTCCGTTGACTGCTGCCAAAGTCTTCCCTTCACAATGAATACTCTTTGCCACCTTGAGGCATCCTTGAATGATAACCTCTTCATGTCCATAGATTCCATGCCCTCTAGTCCATCATTACTGCTAATGTATACCTATTTCCTATTTCGTAATCCAACATTTTATAGTTCTCTGCTATTAACTCCACAGTTCTTTGTTTTCATGCGTTCTCTGTATATTGTTGTTTTTACTGTAAACCACTTTGATTTTGTGAAAAGTAGTAGTATATAAGAATAAACAAATAGTCCAAACTCCTTCAGAACCTCTTTGGCCTCTTCTCAAGAGCATACCCTAAAATATTTGCCATTGATGTAAAGGCTCAAGGCAATGGGATGAAGCCAATGGTACTACTTCTTGTCATAGAGCTTCGGTGTAACCCCTTTGAGCTACCAACATCTCCACAGGGTGGCTGGGGAAAGATCCTGGAAGATTTCAGCCTGATAAGTGTCCTAGTACCAAGCACTTTAGCTTTCTTAGCTACTTTCTCACAATTGAGGAATCTATGGAAATAGGCTTATAATGTCTTTTAGTGCATTGGGCCTCCCCCCCTACCCCCTTGCTTGATAGGCTATCTCTTTGTCCTACATTCACCGCCAGACTTCTCCAAAAAAAAAAAAAAAAAAAAAAGCAAGCTCTGCAGATTTTCTGCACTATTTTACAACAGTTAGCATTCTGTGGAGCCTTCAGTATATTTCAGAAACAAAGATTGCATGCCGGCTTCAATTTTCAAGACCCTCGAGCTTGTCAGCTAAGTCCTCATTAGTTCGGTGTAAATCTTCAATGTCTCTCAGCCGAGGTAAGGGCCTCAGCCTAATCATCTGTCCTATTTCTGGCCTCTTCTATTAGCCACCACAGTTTTGGCTAAGTCAGCCCACAGGTCAGTGCAGAGTGCTACAAATTCAGCACATTCTTTAAACACGGCTCTAACTCTTCAATTGTAGATAGTTGTTGCTCATCGCTGCTGAGCATGGCTGTGTCACACTCCACTATGAATCGTAGCCCCTCTCAGTCATTATGTATGCCATATTTAGGGCCTTCCTGTCACGCCTGACTGCTCTCTGTGTAGGAGAATTCCTGCAGATCGACAGCTTTCTTTTAGGCAGTCAACCCTCTAATAGTGGTGAGGTCAACAGCACAACGATGAGTCAGATGGCACAGGGCTCATGCTTAAGGGACTGAATTTAATCTGATTCTCTTAAAGGTCCCTGGAGTTCCAGGCTTAAAAAGCCATTCGGCTCAGTGACATCACTTCCCCTCAATTCCCTCTTAAAATGTAGCTTCATTCCCTCCACCCTTGTGATCGTAACCTATCATTATAATATAACTTCTACCCTGATTTCATTGTTCTAGTGATTATCATCCTACCAGGTCTCTGAGATGCAAATTATATTTACCTCACTCCAAACCATGCGCTGCTAATGTTACTGTTGACTTTCCCCATGTTTCAGTTAAAAAGCTGCTCATCTAGATTTTGAACGTTTAGCGCCATTAACTGGGTTCTACTGTGGTTAATGTGGTCCTTTTAGGATAGGCTCTCCCTTCTCCAGAATGTTGCCCAGTTCCTCACGAAACTAAAGCCCTCTTCTTTGCATTATCATTTCATTTAATGCAGTCAGACTTTGGGACTCAGCCTGTTTCTGGGGTCCTATGCATGGAATGGAGAGACGAAAAAGGAAGATAGGAAGGGTAATAAGGCAGGCAAAAGTTAGAGTATATCGCCCATTTAGTAAGTGCAGGGGCTAAAACCACTTTGGATATGTAAGTGAAAAGCGGAAGATCAAAAGGGAAATAACGAGAATTAAACAGGAGGATGGGATTAGTGAAGAGGATCGCTGGAAAGCAGATATCTCAAACAGTTTTGTTCTGTATTCAGAGAAAGCGAGGATGATGGAAAAAGGTAAGGACATATAAAAGGCTGTGAGGTTAGCACATTGCCATTTACTAAAGAGGCAGTATTTGACATGCTCATAATCTAACGATAAAGAAGGCTTTGTGACCTGATAGGGTCCATCCTAGAATATTGAAAGAGCTTAATGAGGTGCTCCTGACTGCACTCACTTTGCTCAACCTATCCTTGGAGATTGTAGAGGAACAAATATGCTGCTACTGCTAGAGTGAGAGCAAGGAGGAATCAAAAATTTATTTATTTAGCTATATTTATATCCCGCTTTTCACCGGGTCAAAGCGGTCAATTGGGGGATACATTTAACACGAGGGGATATGAGACACACGCTAATACTTACAGGGAACATGGGCAATGGAGGGTTAAGTGGCTTGCCCAAGACCACAAGGAGTGCCTATAGGACTAGGAATCCCAGTCCCTCCGGCCTGAGATTGCTGTCCCCAGGTGGGACTTGAACCCCCGGCCCTCCGGCCTGAAGTACCTTGTCCTAACCACTAGACCACTCCTCCCAAAAAATTCATGTACTTGTTAGCTTAATTTTGGTAGTAGGTAAAATTATCAAGGCACTATTGAAAGATAGAATTGTGTAGTACTTAAGTTATTGGATTGCAGGATCGTAGACAACTTAATTTCACAAAGGGGAAATTCTGCTTAACAAATCTGAGATCTTTGAGGATCTGACCAGAGTGGTGGATCAGGTAAGTGCAGTAGACGTAGCCTATCTGGATTTCAGTAAAATCTTTGACACTGTTCCACACAGAAGACTGGCCAGCAAGTTGAAATAAAAATTATCATTTGGATGAGACATTGGTTGAGCAACAGAATTGAATGGTAGTCAGTGGGACCTACACTGGTCAAGGGAAAGTGACCATTGCACAGGAATTGCTGCTAGGCTGAGACATCTTTAGTGTATTTTGTAAGTGATTATTGGAGAAGAATTAGAAGGGAAAGTTTGCTTGTTTGCAAATATGAAAATGGCCAACAGAATAGACATGTTAAAGGAGGTAAATTTAAAATAAAGATTTAAAAAATGTATATGGTCAAAGACATGCAACTGTTTTAATCCAAGTGCCTTTGCAAATACATTGCACATTATGCTAAAATATGTCTCTTGTGGGTGTCGCTTTCTCTTTGGAAGAGAAGTGAGCCTGGCCAGGGACTATTTTCAAACTAAAAAAAAGTATTCCTAGAACATTTCTGTGGGCTTTTTTCCAGTAGTTTTGACAGTAGGATGGCTCAAATGGTTTAATGGGATGATATTCCCCACCTGGGGAGGCAATGATATTTAAAAAGGGAAAGTTACTAAAAGGACCTCCAATACTTTTTTTGTTTTTAGGGGATCCTGACACAGAGAGCCATACTTAACATTTTTTAAAAAAATCTGAGATGCTTAGTGTGAAGCAGTTCTAAATGTGGAAGGAAATCTCTTGTCCTTTCGTCTGCAGAGCGAGCACAAGGAGACATTTCGACATTTTACACGTATGAAGAAGGATTATTACATTTAACTTCAGAAGGGCAGGCTACACTGGAAAGATTAGAAGGCATGCTGGCCAACTCTATAGGCAACCAGCGCACCATGGCTGGAGTCCGAACAGAAGATTCAGTCGGAGAGTTTGAAGGTACTTTATATCTTTGAGGCATGACCTCTGCTACAATAGGAAGAGAATATTTTGTTCTTAACATAGTTCTCTAACTTTGTCATGAAGCATGTATATATTGCTTTTCAAGAGCTGGGCAGAGTGAACACAATACTTCATTTTTTTGTGTTTTTTTCCTTTTTATATTTTGTATGAGATACAGGGGATATTTTGACTTAACTTGCTGATTTAGAGAGTCCTTTTTGACTGCAATACCAGCGCAAGGAGGTGATTTGTTGCATTTGTGTGCTGTAGTACTGTGACATATTCAAGGGGATTTTGCTTTGCTCTCAGATGGCATGGAAGTGGACGTGGCTCCAGCAGTTGCAGGACAGTTTGATGATGCAGATGTTGATCACTGATTGAGAAACTCTGTTATGTAAGTTATTTGCTCTAAACTTTGATCTCTGCAGAGGTTATTTGATTTGATAGCTTTCTCAGTTTTGCTATTTGTTTTTTGGTGCCTGTAATTGTGATTTGATGGTGTTTGTTGTGTATTCTGGGGAAGATGAATGATGCAAAGACCGTGGCCAGATGATTCTTTCGTACATCATTTTCTGTGATCTAGTCCTGACCATTCCTTTTGTCCCTCATTTTATCCCCATCTGTTTTGACCAGTGGGAGTCGTCAAAATGCTGTTCTGTTTATCTCTAATCTTGAGGAACCTTTTGGGTCCAGGCTGTGGAATTAATGAAAAATCCTGAATTTGTATCTGAAGCTAAATTCTGTATTTTTAGTGCAATATTTACAGGACCAGTGTTAACAAAACGTCATGGAGCATAGGTATAGGGATGTGCTACTTTCTGTATAATGCTTGGAGCCTGCAATATGGCAGCTGAAAAAGTCTTATGAAATTAGAATTTGGTTAAGCATGCTCTGAGCAGTTAGGAATGACTAAATACTGCTTTACTTATCTTAATATACCTGTACTTTTGGTAGCTGGTAATGGAGTTTTCCAAAATGTCATCTCAGAGACCTCGTAAGCCATGAGATTGATTGTCCTTTCAGTGCTCACCACCTGGAGCAGTGATTGAAATTTGATTAGTAAAAATGTCACGTCATGCCATGCGACATACTGCCTAAAATTAGATTTTTTTTTCTGATTTTCTTCTAGTGTCTCTCAGCTGAGAGCATGCAAAATTCAAACATTGTCTTATTCAAAGATGAATTAATTTAACTCCAGAGGCCTGCATTTTAAAATGTTTTAGCTATTTCATAAAGTCTTACCTTTAAAAAAATAAAATAAAATCTCGTTCACTTCTAAATGCTCAGTTTAACAAAATAACACTATTATCCAAAGTATGTATTGACTCCAGAAAATATTCTGCATGAGGTAAAATCTTCTAAAGTATTGTTTTAAAAAAAAGCTATTTTTCCACAAACCTAGCAGTCCCAAATTTGGTGTGCCAGGAAGTAAGTGAATTCTGTCCTCCATCCAGAGACCTGAGCATGGACGAGGCAATGATGCATCCACTGTGTCTGCCTCTCATAGCCACCATACTGCACCATTCCCAGACCATTTGCTAAGATGCTTTAGAAAGAAGTCTCTCTCTAACTTGCCCTTAAGTTGTACTTTCGTGAAGTTGCTTTCTCAGCACAACTGATTGTGAGAGAGTAAAAAAAAACAACCCAAAAACGTATCTAAAATCTGCCCCCGGAGGTGTAAATTAAATGCAAGAGAAAGCACTAGGATACTACATTTTACATCCTACTTTTGAGCCTTTTACCTAAATCTAACCATTTTATAGAATAATTTATACTTGAGCTGTAAGCAGGTGTTTGTTTTCATGATAAAGAATTCCAGATCCTATAAACATGATGTGGTTCAGGAGACAGTTGTCATGTCTATTTCAGATTAGTCTCTTACCAAAAAAGAGGTCCACAGAAAGGGCAGTGTTTTTGCGGACTCCAAACAGACACTGATAATTCTCTTCTGAAAAAGTTTTCTTTCCTTAACACCCTTTTGGGAATTAGGTTCTAGTGTGGCTGCAGTAGGTCTGATGGGAGAGACAGGAGACTGAGGTTAGGAGACAGAAAATAGGGTAAAATCTGCTCTATCCAACACGCTCCATTCTTCCTTAAATGATCTACTGTTTTGATTATATTTGTAACACATCTTGAATAACAAGTAGAGCCTAATGCATTCTAAGGAGCTTCAGACCTGTTTCTTTCCACTTGTAGCTGGGATACTCGATCTAGATGCACTATATCGTATCTCAAGCGTCTACCTTATACGTGCACAATGACCTAAATGCCTTCACCACCTCTGCTGCTTGTTCTGGATAGCTTCCATGAAAATGTTCTGCGTACACATTGTCCTTAGGATCTTTCACTAATGACTTCAAAACCATTTAAACTGCAAAATTCACACTCCTTTCCAAATTCTTCTGCAGCCCCAAAATTTCACACCCCTATGGATAACTGATTCAAATTTGAGGGGGGGGAGCAATAGTTGCACAAATCACAACATGCAGACAATGGTACGATCTGACAAGCCTCTCTTTAAATATAAAATGAATAATCACTCAATTCTTATATCTAGGGGTCTGAATCTTATCCAAACAATTTCACTCTTGTGGTTATTGCTTAACTTTGAAAAAGGTCTCAGACTTAGTGGCACCTGTTTTTAGACTACAGAGATGTCTAACTCTTGTGCCCATTCGCATCAATGACCTTTATCAAACTAATTCTGCTATGATTTAAAAGGAGCATATACAGACGAAGCTTGTACCCTACTGCTTTTCGCTTAATGGAAATACTACTCCAGAGCAGTGCTCAATAGTTCTTATCTCTTATTGTTAACACATTTCCACATTGTGCTTAGCTTAGAAGCATATGCCCCACTGATTTTCGCTTAATAGAAATACTGCTCCAGAGCAATGCTCAACAGTTCTTATCTCTTGTTGTAACACGTTTCCACGTTATGCTTAGCTTATGTTTCTATGGTATCTTCAAGCTCCAATGTCACTCCAACAATACAGCTAGCTTATATCCCAACGCCTTTCCTAGGCTCCTCTGTCGCGTTTCACTTTTACAAGTTTCCTCAGGGGATCGCTACTCACTCATGTCTCTACAAAACAAAAACCACTTGTGAATAACTATTCTTTATCTAACTACTCCTAAACTCCTTGATATAAACCCTCTTGTATGATGATGTAACTATACTAGGCCGATCACCTACTGGAGAAAAGAATGATGCTGCATATGTTTCTTTAAACAACTTAGCCAAACAGTACTGAGATCTTTTGAGTCTATAGGTAGTTTATCGTATTCTCAGATAGGGCATAGAAAATGCGGGGAGTGCCGTATCTGTGATATCACTATGGAAGTGAGTGTTTTCGTACATCAGGGGTTTACCTACCCTTTAAAAGATCACACAACATGCGATTCTACCTTTGTGGTGTACATCATTCAATGTCCCTGCGAGTTAATTTACGTAGGGAAAACTATTCGCCCCTTTACACGTCAAACGACTCTTATGTTCGCCCATTCTAATTTTAAAGTAAAGGAGGCGCCATTAGTCCAACACTGTTTATTAATGGGACATGTTTTTGAACAATTGTGATGTTCCTTTGCGTCCCTCTAGTCCAGTCCCGGAACCATAGGGTTGTGAACCTCCACCAGCAGCTTTGGAGACTGAAAGATGTCATCACTTTGATGTCACTGGTACAAGTAGGCAGGAACCGCCCCCAATCACCAGTACTTTCAGTCTCCAAGCAGCTTGGAGGTTCTGAGCCCGGGACTTGGGCTCAGAGAGAGAGCAAATAAGCAGACTTATTTTTTATCCTTTGCAGTTTTCATTTCTGATACTATTTCTTTGCTTTATTTTAGATCTGCTGCTGCCAAGTTTCCTTTCTTGGGCTCCCTTCCCTTCCCCCCCCCCCTCCTTCTGCACCGGAACGAGTGGTTTTTTGTTTTCAGAGCCCCACCGTTTAAACAAGCAGCCCCGCTTAGCCTCCCTGCTCCCGAACCCGATTTGAAGGGGTGAGGAGCAGGTGGTAGGCAGAAAAAGGCAGCAGCAGGGGAGACGCCGGTTGACAGGCCCTGCGAGATTTGCCTGCTTCACCGAGCATTCTTAGCACCGCAGCCGAAGCCGTGCAAGGGCTGAGCTGTGAGGTGCACTGTGTCTCCCTTCCCCCCCCCCCCCTGCCTTCCTACCCGGTCGGAGGTGCCTTGACAGGGTGAGTACAGCCAGTTCCCTGGGGCATTGGAGGGGTGCAGACCTTGCACGACGGCCCTTTTTGGGGGGTAACTGCAGGCACGGGGTTTATTGCCGCGTCTCTTCAGCGGCGGGAAAATTCCCGGCGGCCATTTTGAGAGCCGCAGGGTTTTTTCTTTTTTTATCGTTGATTTTTCTTTTGTTGCCTACGGCTCTTAGGAGCTTCGTTTTTGGTTCAATTTGGCAGGATTCTTATAGTGGGGCCCTTCCTGAGCGGCGGTTGGTGTAAAAAAAAAAAAAAAAAAACCTGTAGCTTTTACTAGTCGGGGTTTTTTGCTTCTGTTGCAGCTGTTCCCTCTGGGGGGTTGCCTTACTATGCCAGCTAAGCCCCGCTGCCTCGTGTGTGGGGTGAAGCGCACCGAGGTGATGGAGACAGGGGTGTGTAAGCCCTGCTCAGTGGAAGCTGCAAGTCTGGAAAGGCCTTTGGGGGAGGTTGCTGGGGAAGCGGCACCTGTTTCCCAAGGGGAAGGGGAGGTTGGACCGCCTTCTCTTGGGGCTCCGGAGGGGCCCGGCTCGTCTGGGCTCAGTCCTCGAGGAGCGGACGACAACCGGTCAGCCGGAGGGGTTGAGATCCCTCCAGACGACTTCTCCCTGATGCAGAAGGCGTTTGCCTTGCTGCAACCTGCTGCGGGGACAAGGGTCCATAGTCCACAGGGTCAGAAGCGGACAGGGTTCAGGGTTCCCCGAGATGAGGAGGAGGTTCCTCTCAAGAAGCTTCAGAAGGGAGCTGATGAAGGTTCTTCCTCTTCCTTTGGAGTGGAAGGGGAGGAGACGGTGCAGGAGATGGATCTTGAAGTTCCCTCCGAGGAAGAGTTAGAGGACGGAGAATTACCGGACGAGGAGCAGCGGAATAGAGTGGTCCGGGTGTTTCGGAAGGAAGAGTTGCCGGCTTTGATTGCGGAAACCTTAAAAGCGTTAAACATGCCTATGAGCGTTCCTGTGGCGGAGGACGCGTTGGAAGACCCGTTATTACAGGCGGTGCGGATCCCTCAGCGGGTCTTACCGGTACATCGGGTGTTTCGGGCGATGATTCAGGAGGAATGGGATTCGCCTGAATCCTCTTTGAGGGGGACCAGGAATCTGGCCCACTTGTATCCGCTTTCGGAGGTTCCCAGTTAGGGGTCAGCCATTTCGAGTGTTCAGGGGGGCGGGCAGAGGTTTTGCCTCCTTCCAATCCTCAAACAGTAAGAAATCCCAATGAGATAAGGCGGACCCAGGTGGCCGAGGTGCCCGTGGGAGGAAGGTTGCGGGAGTTTCTCCCTGCCTGGGTCCAAATCACCTCGGATCGGTGGGTGTTGGAGGTCATTTGGGACGGCTATGCCCTGGAATTTCAGCGGCCCGTGCTGGACTCCTTTGTCCTTTCTCGGTGTGGGTCTCCGAGGAAGCTTCGCACAGTCAAGGACACGTTGCGGCGGCTGCTGCAGCTCGAAGCGGTGGTTCCCGTCCCGGCGGGCCAACGCGGGTGCGGTCGATACTCGATCTATTTTGTAGTCCCGAAGAAAGAAGGCACCTATCGGCCAATTTTGGACTTAAAAAGGGTAAATCGATGTCTTCGTATTACCCATTTCTGGATGGAGACCTTGCGTTCAGTCATTGCGGCGGTCAGGATGGGAGAGTTCTTGACAGCCTTAGACCTGACGGAGGCCTATCTACACATTCCCGTGCTTCAAGAGCATCAGAAGTACCTTCGGTTTGCAGTGCCGATGGGGCATTTCCAGTTTCAGGCGTTGCCTTTCGGGCTCGTGACGGCTCCTCGGACGTTCACCAAGATTATGGTGGTGGTTGCGGCGGCGCTACGCAAAGAAGGGATTCTCGTGCATCCGTATTTGGACGATTGGTTGATTCGGGCGAAGTCCGAGCAGGAAAGTGTAACAGCCACCGCTCGGGTGATAGCGTTTTTGGAGAGCCTAGGTTGGGTGGTCAACTTTGCGAAGAGCAAGCGGGTGCCCTCTCAGACTCTGGACTACCTGGGAGCGCGTTTCGAGACTCGATGGGGCGCGGTCTTCCTACCCAGCAGCAGAGTGAAGGCCTTACAGGATCTCGTGCGGAACTTTCGGGGGCAGCCAGCTCCAACGGCGTGGCAATATCTGCAGCTGCTGGGTACCATGGCGGCGACCATCGAGGTAGTCAGGTGGGCCAGGTTTCACATGCGCCCTCTCCAGAGCGCCCTGCTCAGGCGTTGGTCACATCAGACGGATGCGTTGTCTCGGCGGCTAGTGTGTCCTCCGGAGGTGCGGCGGGACCTTCTTTGGTGGTTGCAGCCTGGCAATCTAGAGGGCGGCATGTCCCTGGAGACTCCATCCTGGGTACTGGTGACGACCAATGCAAGTCTCACAGGATGGGGAGCGCACTGTGAAGGCCAGATAGCCCAGGGGCCGTGGTCGCAAACAGAGCGGCAGTGGTCCATCAACAAGTTGGAGATGCGAGCAGTGTTTCTGGCTCTTCAAGAGTTTCAGGAGCTTGTGCACCAGAAAGCGGTAAGGGTGCTGTCCGACAATGCGACGACAGTGGCCTATATAAATCGTCAGGGCGGCACGGGGAGTCCGTCCTTAGAGGAAGAGGCGTCTCGGCTGTTAAGCTGGGCCGAGGGAAATCTCAGCACGTTGTCGGCTCAGCACGTGGCCGGCACCGACAATGTCCAGGCGGATTTTCTGAGTTGGCGCAGGGTAGACCCGGGGGAGTGGGTCCTGCATCCGGAAGTTTTCGCACTCCTGGTGCGCCGCTGGGGACTGCCGGTGATGGGTCTAATGGCCACCTTTGAATCCGCCCAAGTAGAATGGTTCTTCAGCAGGAGGAGAGAGCGGATGTCGGAAGGCTTGGATGCGCTGGCGCAGAGGTGGCCGATGGAGGGGGCTCCTCTACGTTTTTCCTCCGTGGGCGCTGATCGGCAGGGTGATTCAGCGCATAGATCAGCACCGGGGTCAGGTGGTGCTGGTGGTGCCCGATTGGCCTCGAAGGCTGTGGTATGCCGATTTGGTGCAGCTGCTGGTGGACGAACCGTGGAGGCTCCCTCGTTGGGAGGATCTCTTGCTTCAGGGACTGCTTCGCATGCCGCAGGTGGGTCGATTCTCGCTTACGGCATGGCTCTTGAGCGGGCGCGGCTAACGGCTAAAGGATACTCTTCAGCGGTCGTTGCTACCTTTTTGGGCTCGCGTAGGCGGTCTACTTCATTAACGTACATCTGTGTTTGGCGCGTGTTTGAGGCGTGGTGTGCAGATCGCGCTCTTCCGCCTCTTTGGGTTTCCGTACCGCATATCCTAGCCTTTTTGCAGGACGGGGTTGAGAAGGGTCTCGCGGCTAGTTCCTTGCGAGTACAGCTGGCGGCGCTTTCCTGTTATCGGGGGAAGGTCCAGGGTCAGGTGCTTGGGTCCCATGTCGATGTTCGCCGGTTTCTGCGGGCGGTGTTGTTGCGTCCTCCGCGGCGCGACTCGCTGCCTTCCTGGGATCTCAATTTGGTCTTGGAGGCTTTGATTGTGGCGCCTTTTGAGCCCTTGCGAGAGGCGTCGCTTAAGGATTTGACGTTGAAGACTGTCTTTCTGGTAGCCATTTGTTCCGCCCGCAGGATTTCGGAGTTGCAGGCGTTGGCTTGTAGAGAGCCGTATTTGACCTTTTATCGCCACAAGGTGGTTTTGCGCACGGTACCAGCCTTTTTGCCGAAGGTGGTCTCGCCGTTCCATGTTAACCAGGTGGTGGCCCTTCCGGTGTTTTTGGCGGGGCGGTCTGGGCAATCCGGCGGTCCTCTTCATCGTCTCGACGTGTGTCGGGTGCTCAAGATGTACCTCCGCAGGACAGTGTCTTTCCGGAAATCGGATAGGTTGTTTGTCGCGTTTGGCGGTCCGCGGAAAGGGGAGGCGGCAGCGAAGTCGTCCATTTCGCGCTGGCTGAAGGAGGCTATTTCGTCGGCTTACCTGTTGCGTGGCAGGGAGGTGCCTAGTGGCCTTCGGGCGCATTCTACTAGAGCGCAGGCGTCGTCGTGGGCGGAGATTAGCTTGGTGCCGGTGGCGGACATTTGTAGGGCGGCAACTTGGTCCTCGTTGCATTCTTTTGCCAGGCACTATCGACTCGATGTTCAGGCGCAGAGTGATGGGCGTTTTGGTTCAGCGGTTCTTCAGGCTGGCCTCGCCGGTCCCTCCCGTTGATCTTCACTGCTCTGTTACATCCTCTATGGTTCCGGGACTGGACTAGAGGGACGCAAAGGAAGAGTAAATTAGACTTACCTGCTAATTGTTGTTCCTTAAGGAACTCTAGTCCAGTCCCGGATCCCTCCCGTTGCTGGGCTCGGCATTCAGCCTGCAGTTGTTTAAGTTCAGAAGTACGGTACAGATCATATGCCTAAACAGCTGCAGGAGAGGGTTAGCGGTGCCGAGGTAAGAGAAAAGAAGGGGCATCTTTTTGGCGCTGCAGAGCCTCGAGGGCTCCGGAGAGTGTTTTCTTCTCTTTCTGGGGCTGGAGGTTTTTCTTTTCATTTGGGTAACCACATAAAAAAAAGAAAAAAAAAGAAAAAAAAAAAAAAGAAGACAGACGGCACACATTCCTATTTTGATGGAGAAGAGGCGGTATTGGCGTCTTGGTAGCGGATGCTGCTTCTTCTTCGGTAGTTTTGATCTGTTCTTTGTTCGGATCTTAAGCCTGATTACTTTCTTATGCCTGTTTCTACTTATTTGTTGCTCTGCTGAGTCTGCTTTGTCAATAGGTACTGGTGATTGGGGGCGGTTCCTGCCTACTTGTACCAGTGACATCAAAGTGATGACATCTTTCAGTCTCCAAAGCTGCTGGTGGAGGTTCACAACTCTATGGTTCCGGGACTGGACTAGAGTTCCTTAAGGAACAACAATTAGCAGGGAAGTCTAATTTACTCTTTTTGCATAGACTACGGTCAGGAATAGCGGGTTAGTCACAGGAGCAATCCTTACTCATAAGAGAACAAAAATGGATTTTCACTTTAAAATCGATGGTAACTGATGGCCTTAATGTTAATATAGATTGGACATCTTGCATATAGGATTCGTTAGGAGGAGATACACGAAAGAGCGAGTGTGCATAGGTAGGGTATATAGGATAGTATATCTTTTTTAGGTTTGGATTGAGTAAGTCAGGGAAAGTTAATAAGCAGTGACATATAGGCAAAGGAGAATCACCTAATAGAATGATAATATTTAAAATTTCCATCTAGTGACGTCAGCGATTTAGCTGACGCCTTTTGAGAGTGGGTCTACCTGTCACCATTAAGATTGACAGGGGGTAGGTTTAAAATCAAGAGGAGTAACTAAGCTGGATGAGAGGTTTCAGTTGCAGCAGTTTAAAGAAACGTATGCAGCATCATGCTTTTCTCCGGGAGGTGATCAGCCTAGTATAGTTACATCATCATACAAGAGGGTTTATATCAAGAAGTTTAGAAGTAGTTAGATAAAGAATAGTTATTCACAAGTGGTCTTTGTTTTGTAGAGACATGAGTGAGTAGCGATCCCCTGAGGAAACTTGTAAAAGTGAATCGCGACAGAGGCGCCTAGGAAAGGCGTTGGGATATAAGCTAGCTGTATTGGAGTGACATTGGAGCTTGAAGATACCACAAACATAAGCTAAGCATAATGTGGAAACGTGTTACAACAAGAGATAAGAACTGTTGAGCATTGCTCTGGAGCAGTATTTCTATTAAGCGAAAAACAGTGGGGCATATGCTTCTAAGCTAAGCACAATGTGGAAATGTGTTAACAATAAGAGATAAAAACTATTGAGCACTGCTCTGGAGTAGTATTTCCATTAAGCGAAAAGCAGTAGGGTACAAGCTTCGTCTGTATATGCTCCTTTTAAATCATAGTAGAATTAGTTTGATAAAGGTCATTGATGCGAATGGGCACAAGAGTTAGACATCTCTGTAGTCTAAAAACAGGTGCCACTAAGTCTGAGACCTTTTTCAAAGTTAAGCAATAACCACAAGAGTGAAATTGTTTGGATAAGATTCAGGCCCCTAGATGTAAGAATTGAGTGATTATTCATTTTGAATTTTTGACAAAGATAACACTCAGAGAAACAGACCATTAATAGTTGTTTGTTTAAATATAGCCAAAGCCATGAGGACTATAACCTCTCACCATACTAATAATGGTTAACTTGTTTTGTCTTTTGTTCTGTTTTTTAGATGCAAGGTCATGCCGCTTCCCAGGATGAGGAGGAACGTCTCCTGATTTATATTCTGCAATTAATCTTTCTCTATTAATGAAATACGCATGAGCATGTCAGTCTGTAAATTCTTCCATTGCAAATGTGCTAAGTGCACAGTTTGAAATTTCCTTGATAAGAGTAGGAAGTTTTTTTTTTTTTACACAGTGCAGAACAAAATAATGTTATACACCTATTCTAATCATGGCTGGGATAGTTTACAGAAGGTCTGTATAGAGAATTCTGGGAGATTTTGGCAAAAAATATATTGTAGGTACAAAAATATTCTAGATTATACTAGAATTTTTACAGTATTTTTGTAACGTTGCCCATTGCACACATTAAAAAAGGATTCTTTGTGTTTTAATATAAATGTGTGTAGGAACAAGATGTTTATGTCAAGCTCTTAAGTAAAAGATTGTGTCGGTTAAATGATTTGGTCTAAAGACAGAATAAAAGGAGAGGGACTAGAATGAAATCTCCAAAAGCGCTACATGTCAGAACAGTTTGTCCTTTGTAATAACTTTAGCAGAGTTGTTGAATAAAGCTACATTTTGTATCTTATGGCGCACTGCATTTAGTATGCAGCTTCATTTTGTTTAAGTTGGAGCAGTTTTCTGAACCTTCCTCTCTCTTTTGCATTCAGCATACCTTTAATATTTTGCCTTTCTTAAATGTGAAACTTCCTCAGGATGCAAGTGCGGATCTACAGTTCTTATCACTGGGATTACAAATGTGCTTTTTTTTTTTTTTCTTCAAACTTTAATTTGCTGAACTTTCCAAATCTGAAAGGAGCTATCCGGTAATAACAAGGTGCTACCTCTGCTAAAAGGGGGAGTTGTCAGTGGAATGAAATACTTAAGCATTTTTTTTAGTAAGTGCAGAAAAGGGGAGTTTCATTTCCAACTAATTTTATGCATATAATGTTCATGGATCCTTCATCCCTTATGTTTATCTCTTATCTCACTTCCATTCTGAGGACATCAGAAAACTTCAGGATTGATTTTGCTGATAATAAATCATCTTGCCTATAAGAGGCATCCTATCAACAGATCAAATTACTCATAACCCATCAATGAGATTTTATATATGTTGAAATACAGGTAAATATTTATGGAGCAGCTGATGATATTGAGGTCGACTTGTGATATGAAAGATGAGACTGATGGTTGGGTGTTCTGATACTACAGCATTTGGAATTACTGCTATTACTACGTGTCATTTGTAGAGCACTACAAGGCGTTAGCAGCGCTGTACAGACATGTAAAAGTTGGTCCCTGCTCATCAGAGCTTACAATCTAGATAGCACAACAGCT
Source organism: Ichthyophis bannanicus (assembly GCA_033557465.1). Classification (NCBI taxonomy): domain Eukaryota; kingdom Metazoa; phylum Chordata; class Amphibia; order Gymnophiona; family Ichthyophiidae; genus Ichthyophis; species Ichthyophis bannanicus. The sequence goes on along the minus strand of CM066035.1, from coordinate 94,206,804 downwards.
GAAGACCAGGATATATCTAGGGTAAGGAAACACGTAGGAGACTAAGCGGATCAGGATCCAAAAGCAGAATGTTTTTAGCAGCCTCATTCTGTATTAATGCTTCTAATATTGTGTATGGATTTTGTGTTCACTGGGACCAAGCAGAAAGTCTGTCCTCACCTATGGGTGACATCGACTGAGCTCGCCTGGAAATTGCTCCCCAGCTTCCAGAAAATGCCTTTGGGAGATTGACCACACATGTGTGCCTGTCTTCCCGCCAGAAGAAGCCATCTTACCTCAATCTCTTGTTTTTTCTGCTGAGCCTGTCTATCTGTGTCCCAGAATCTAGTTGATTTTTCTTAGCTGGTTTCTAGTCTCTTTTTTTTGGGTTGCGTTTTTTTTCAGTGACCTGCCTGATTCCAGAAGCGTCGGTGCCTCAGCATCATGTTTTTTTCTGGGTTTTCTTTTCTTTTTTTGCCATGTGGGGCTTTCTCTCGCACACCCTCCCCCCTCTCCCAGGTCGGTGAGGACGTTGGAGTCCTGTGACTTGGTGGAAGCAGTCTTCCCGACCATATCAAAGCCACCCAGTGGTTTTAAGAAGTGCGCCTGGTGTGTTCAGACCATCTCTCTGATGGACTGCTATAACTGGTCCTTCAGTGCATCGGGCCCAACCACGAGCTCTCGAACTGTGCTCTCTGTTTACAGATGACATGCAAAAGGCTGAAGAACCAGGAATGACAGCGGGAATCGCTCAGTTTCCGAGGCATCTGCTTTGACCCTGGTTTTGACACCCTTGAATGCTCCCACCAAGGCTGAGACTTCACACAGGGGGTTGGGCTCACTCTGAGCCGAGAGGTCACAGGGCACCAGAATGGTGGCTCTCCTTCGAGGAGGAGTGCCACAGAAGGAACAGTCTTCAGCCCCTTCAGCGTCAAAGGGCTATGCAGAGTCCAAGGTTAAATCCCATGGTCATTGTCATTGCAGCCCTCGATGTGATTCAAAGGGTGAGAAACAGGATCGTCCCTCTAAGTTACCCTGGCAGGAGGAGTTGTGTTCTAAGGCCCTGGAGGGCCAGCGTGGGACTTCCAAAGCATTACCATCGAGGAGTCCCTGCTGAGGGAGCCGGCATCAGAGACCTCACTCCTTGCAGAAAGGATGCAGACCTTGGAATGTAGTCTTGCTGCCTCATTGGCTCAGCAGGCTCCCAAGGAACCAGTCATCTCCAGTTCTTCAGTACTGGTGAATACCCTGCAATTAGCGAGTGCTTCACCTGCCGAGATGCAGCCCGTTTTGGAGACATTCGCCATCTCTGGCAGTTCCCGTGAACGCTCTTGCTCCCACACGATACTGAGGGTATCGCCATTGAGCCCATTGAGGCAGGGAATTCCCTCAACTGCGTCTGAGCACCATCACCGGGGGGTGTCTGTTGGGGAGGTACTTAGAGTTCCTCTCCGACACTGAATGAGAGACAGAGGAGGAATTGCCGAAGACGGTCCGACACATGACCTTCCCTCCGATCCCTTGCCCCAACTAGAGCGCAGGAGGGGTCTCCCTCTGAGCATCTCTCCTTCCTCAAGTTTGTTAGAGACATGGGAAAGGTTCTGCCCTTCACCATAGAGGCAGAAGAGGAGCCTCAAGTGGAGGAACTGGAGATCCTTCAGTACCCGACTCTCTCGAAGGAGCCCATCACGGTGCTGGTGCACCCCATTCTTGAAAGGCTTCTCTTTCAAATATAGGAGACGCTGCTTATGGTGCAGACTGGTCAGCAGGGCACCTCAACTCCCTCTACCTGGTGCGTAAGAACCCTGGATTTGAAAAGGCACAACTGCCTTACAACTCCATGGTGGTAGAATCGGCCAAGACGCACTCCTCAGTGCCCCTGGGTTGGGAGGCACACATCATGGACGGCTTTGGCAGAAAGTGCTACCAGAGCTTTGATGCTTGTGGCCAGAATCCAGGCATATCAACTGTACATTGGTATGTACCTGTGGGACCTAGCAGGGGAGCTGGCTGGGTTCTCCACAGGTTTTTCTGAGAACACCTCGAGTGCTTCAGGAACCTGGTGGGGAAAACTAAGGAGTGCTCCAAATACGTCACCAGGGCTACCTACAACAGCTGTGAGACCGTGGCTGTGGTGGGCATCTGTGCCTGCTGCCTGGCATGGCTACAGTCCTCAGATCTGAAGCAATGGGTTCAGGACAAGTTGAAGAGGGGAGAATCTCTTTGGCAAACAGATGACTGAGAAGGCTGCTGAGTTGTTGACAGAGCAACTCACCATGACCCCTGCCTTTCGAGGAAGTCTACTGACCTTGCTCAAAAAGTGGCCTCTGGTAAAACGTCTTTCTACCCAAAGAAGAGAAGGTGATATGGTATGTACACCTCGTACCATTCTAACCCCAACAGGGGCAACAGCCTAAGGGTCAGGACCAGAAGCAGTACCGCAAGCGTAAGACCCCTATGCCCCAGCCAGTGCTGCAGCCATAGCCTGATTTGGGGGGGGGTTGACTCCTGTATTAGGACCATGGCCTTTCTTCCCTTCCCGGACTCCATTCTAACTCATGCGGGGGGGGGGGGGGCTAATATACTTTGCCCACAAGTGGCCCATCATAGCCTCTGACACCTGGGCCCTACAGGTGGTCTGCATTTCCAGCAGCTTTCTTCCACCTTCTTTACAGGGGAGTACCCTCTCCAGCAGTACCATCATGTGCTTCTCCAACATAAGAATCCAGGCCCTTTTAGCAGATTGGGCTGTGGAACTCGTTCCACTGTCTCGAGTAGGAAAAGGAGTGTACTTCTGCTACTCAGTCCCCAAGAAGACCAGTGGCTGCAGACCCATTCTGGATCTCCACAATCTCAATCGCTTCCTGGAAAAGGAGAAGTTCAAGATGGTCTCCCTTGAAACATCGCTGCCCTATCTCCACTGGGAAGATTGACTCTGCTCCTTGGATCTCAGATGCCTACATGCACATCCTAATTCACCCCATGCACCATCAGTACCTCTGCTTCATGCTTGGCGGACAGCATTATCAGTACGGGGTTCTACCCTTCGGCCTTGTCTCCACCCCACAGATCTTCACAAATGCTTGGCGGTCGTCCCCGCCTTCCTTCAGACCCAGGGCATCTTTGTCTTCCCCTATCTGGACGACTTGCTCATAAGGAGTGCAATGCAGGAAGTGGTCTGGCAATCCATGACCTGCACCATTCAAGTGCTGGAGGAGCTGGGGTTTGTCATCCAACTATCCAAAGTCCCACCTTCAGCCCTTTCAGCACCTCAAGTTCATTGGAGCTCTCCTCGACACTTCTCTGGCTCAAGCTTTTGTCCTGGCAGCCCGGGCCCAGTGCCTAACCGCCCTGACGCACGAGGTACAATGTTGCCCGTTGGTCACAGCTCGACATATGCTGCATCTCCTGGGTCACATGTCCTCCACTGTCCATGTCTCCCCTCAAATTAACCTTCCTGTATCTATTGCTTATCTTGGTAATGGTTTTAATTTGTATCAAAAAGATTTTTTAACAGAATGAATCAACCACTCAGAAGGGTCATTTCATCTGATGGCATTGACAAGAATGGTGTTCTTGTGGCTCAGATTAAAACAAAACCTGGCTTGTTGAGCATGTGTGGGACTTCCTGTGCAGCTGATAACATCATGAGCCCTCTCAGTCTGATTTTTAGCCAAGCTATTGTACAGAAAGATTTTTGCTGCCTTCAAACTCTTCTTCATTGCTGGTAAAGTGCATTTTCTTTTTCTCTGACCTCCAGTTCTTGGATCTCCCTTGGTAGAAATGTGTGTAATTTTTTTGTTGTGCTATCAAAATGGACTTTTTCCTAACAAAATCACCTTTTTGACTCATTCATTTAATTTCCAACCTGCCTCTCCCTAGAGGCTACAAAGTGACTTAGAAAATTGCCTGGGGAGCTTTAAGAAATGCACCTGTGGATGGAAAATGGCTTCCAGGCACCGACCAGAAGTCCTGCCACTATCAAGTCAGAAGTTTCAAGACTCTTAAGTCCTCGCAATCAAACTCGCCATCACTGCCACCAAATGTTCATAGAAAAGGTAAGAAAAGCAGCTCTAGTCCTTTACAGGCATTGATACGCCAGTGGAAGGAGAGAGGAAACGCCACTCATCTTCTCAAGACATCCTGCAGGAGATATATCATTTTTCATATGAAAGCTTGTGCCACTCATGAGGATGATGTGGATTAGCACTCCTCAAAAAGTAAGGGCTAGATCCTGAAACGTCATAGATCTTGGTGCACAAATGGCAGCTGTTATACAGCATTTACTGCTAGCAGCGAAGGCTCTGTCACTTGCAGTAAAGACTCAGCTGTCACAACACAAGCATCAAAAGAGAAAAGCCTTGATAAAGGAAGAAATTGATAAGGAATTTAAAAAGTTGAAAACTGAAGATTGTCTTAAGCCTTTTGGAAGAGTATAATTTTGAAAGACTGCATAAAAATATAATGATGCAGGTATAAAAAGTTAAAACTGGATCTTAAGACTATTAAAATTTCAAAGAGATGAAAAAGACTTTGAAGATAGACATGTATATCTGTGAATACAAAGTCGTTCACCATGAACAAGCAGGAAATAAGTCCTCACATATGGGTGATATCACTGGCTGAGCCCTGCACAGGAACACTCCCCAGCTTCCAAAGGAAACTTTTGGGAGGTACACCGTGCATGCACACCTGCCTTCCCGCCTGCCAAGACGCCATCTTCTCCAGACTTTGTTTTTCTGCGGAGCCCCTAGGACATGTTCCTGCATTCCAGAAAAAAAGTTTTTTCTTTTGCCCTCGTGGGCCAGGTTTTTTTCTGCTTTCCTAGCCACCTGTTTGTTGGCTCAGTCAGTTTTAACCTACTTTTTTTCTTCCTTTTTATCGCCTTTTGAGGCGCTTGTCCCCTTATGTGTTATCTCCAGGAACAAGCAGGAATGAGTCTTCACATATGGGTACGTCGGTACCGACAGAGCCTGCGCGGGAACGCTCCCCAGCTTCCCAAAAAGGAAAGCTTTTGGGAGCATCCCACAGCACCTGCGCGCTGCCTTCCCGCCTTTCCTAACCGCCTCTCCTCAGTTCTTCTTTGCCACGGAGCCAGCAGGTCGAGCCCTGTCACCGCTGAAGAAGTTCTTTGTTTTATTTTATTTCTTTGGTCACATGTCTGCCTTCCCCGACTCCGGACCGGTACCGCCGGTCTTTTCTTTCTCCTCTTTAAAAAAAAAAAACAAAACTATATATTTTTCCCTCACTTAGTGTATTTTTCTCTTTGGGCCTTAGGCCTCACAAGAAATTTTCCTCATGGAAAAACCAGCCTCCGGGTTTAAGAAATGCACTAAGTGCAGCGGTACTATTTCTGTTACAGACACCCATGAATGGTGTCTTAAATGTTGGGTCCTGAACACTCCATTTCGGATTGTCCGTCCTGCTCTCTGATGTCTAAACGGGGTTTACAGAACCGAGCAGCTAAGCTCCATGTGCTGTTTCCTGCTGATGCAGCTTCGGTGGCATCAACGTCTTCCAGGGCTGCTTCTTCCCCCAATGGATCTCAGGTAACCAAACATAAATCCAGCCGGTCCTCGAAGGGTAGATCTCCCTCTAAGCATTGAGATGCCTCCGGGCTTGCCCTCGAGGATCCTGCACCGGCAAAACAACCCCGGCGGGAAGCTACGGCTTCCAAAGCTCCACCTATGGGGTTACAGGTTGACCGATGGCACAGCCTCGACCGATCACCTGTTAGAATGCTCTGGGGTACCGGCACAACCTTCCGGTACCGAGTTCCAGGCATTCATGGCGTCGATGGATCAGAATGTTCTGTCCATGCAGCAGGCTATCAGTGCCTTCATTCAAGCTGCGACGCCGTTGATACCACAACAAACTCCGTTGTCGGTATCGACTCGGGTACCGGCACCAGCGCCGATACCGGTACCGACTGCATCGGCATCGACCAGGATACCGTCTGCAGCGGTTCCTTGTCCAGGGCTGCTCATCGGTACCGATCCGGTACCGATGACGCCCGATGTCGATACTGCTCGATACGCGGACCGAGCATTAGAAGAGCACCCTGACAGATGGTACTTTAATTCCTCTGGTGATTCTGATACATCAGAGGAGTCTGCTGAAGTATCCATAGCCCTTCCTGAAGAGCCGCCTTCTCCAAAAAGAAGCATGTCTCCTCCAGAGGACTTGTCCTTTCAAGACTTCATAAAAGAAGTAGCTAAAGGTCTTTCTATTTCAGTATCCTCTGAATCAGAGCCTAGAGCAAAAAAATTAGATAGTTTGGGTTATTCTAAGGCTCCTAAAGAGGCAGTCACCTTACCAATTCATGAGATTCTTTATGAACACATGATTGATTTATGGGAGACTCCTCTCACTATCTCTCCTCATCCTCGCAGATTGGACACTATGTATCGTGTCCCTCCCTGTCCTGGTTTTCATAAAACACAGCTTCCTCACCATTCCATTGTGGTGCAGTCAGCTATGAAGAGGATAAAGAGTACAAAGAGACACTCTTCTACTCCTCCAGGAAGAGAATGCAGGACCTTGGATGCTTTTGGTAGAAAAGTCTTCCAAGCCAGTATGCTCATTGCCAGAATCAACTCCTATAGTCTTTACATGGATATCTTTCTAAAGGAGGTTGCAGATAAACTGCACACTTTCCTCCCTTTTCTGCCAGAGGATAAAAGGGATGAATTCCTCATTTGGCTTAAACATACTCAAGACATTTCAAAGTTTTCCAACCACGCAGCCTTTGACTCCTTTGAAGGTGCCAGCAGAGCTTCTGGCATTGCCATAGCTGCTCGCAGAATTGCTTGGCTCCAAGCTTCTGATTTAGAACCCTGGGTCCAAGATGGCTTAGGAAATCTTCCCTGTACAGGTGAAAACCTGTTTGGCAAAGAATGGCAAATAAAAGCCACTCAAATGGATGCAGAAAATTCTGCTCTGGATAGACTTTCAAAGTCAACCTCCATTCCTGCCAAGAAAACTCTTCAAGAAGTCTTTTTTCAAAAAGGGCAGATTCCCTTCTGCTTCTGGCCAACAATCCTCTACAGGTCGCTTTGCTACTAAGCGTCAGCAACCTAAACAGGCCAGGCCTAAGACTACAGGGGCTGCTGCAACTCAGCAAACCCAACCTCCTCAGGGTTTTTGACTTGATGCTAGAGAACTTAGCCTTTCTGGCTTTAAAACAGCCAGAACCTCTCACCATTCCAGGAAGGTTAGCTCATTTTGCTCCCAGATGGGAGCAGATTACATCAGAGCAGTGGACCCTCTCCATCATAAGAGAGGGCTACAAACTTCATTTCTCAGACCTTCCTCCCCACACCATGGTGAGTCACTTCAATTCTCCCACATCTCTTATCGACCTAGGTCAAGAGGTGGCTACCCTTCTTGCCCAAGGGGCAATAGAAGAAGTTCCCCTTCTTCAACAAGGGTCAGGGTTTACTCCCCCTATTTTCTCATTCCAAAGAAGACGGGGGTACAGACCCATATTAAATCTCAGGGAATTGAACAAATTTCTATGCAAGGAGAAGTTAAAGATGCTTTCTCTGGGCACTCTCCTTCCATACCTTCAAAGTCAGGCGTACACACATGTCCTCATCCATCCATCTCACAGAAGATTCCTCCGTTTTTTTTCCCAAGGAAAACATTATCAATACAGGGTGCTTCCGTTTGGTCTGGCCTCTGCCCCAAGAGTGTTCACCAAATGGATGGCAACAGTAGCTGCATTTCTACGCACTCTGGGAATATTTGTATTCCCATACCTGGACGACTGGCTCATCCGAGCTCCATCTCAGTCAGAGGCCCAGATTTCCCTGAACCGCACAAGACGCATTTTGCAGTATCTGGGACTTGTGGTAAACCTCCCAAAGTCTCAGCTCACCCCCACTCAGTCCCTAGAATTCATAGGGGCCTGGTTGGATACTACCACTGCAAGGGCCTACCTTCCTCAGGCCCGTTGCCAACGTCTAGTGCAGTTAGCCTCTCAGATTCAGTCAAAGAGCCACTTAACTGCCTGGGAGATGCTACAACTGCTAGGCCACATGGCTTCCACAGTGCATGTGGTACCCTATGCTCGCCTACATATGAGAGCAGCCCAATGGACTTTGTCCACCCAGTGGACTCAAGCATCAGGAGCTCTCTCAGACCAAATAGCAACCTCCAAACGTCTCTTTTGGTCTCTCCAATGGTGGATGTCCACTCAAAATCTGTTGCTGGGGTCCCCCTTCCAACAGTTGTTGCCTCAAGCAACCCTCACAACAGATGCCTCCCAAACAGGTTGGGGAGCTCATCTACAAGACCTCTCCACTCAAGGCACTTGGTGCCCACAGGAGACATTTCTTCATATCAATCACTTGGAGCTTCGAGCAGTCTTTCTAGCTCTCAAGGTCTTTCATACCCTGCTCAGCTACAAGACAGTCCTCATTCATACGGACAATCAAGTAGCCATGTTTTACATAAACAAGCAAGGAGGAACTGGCTCTCTTTCGCTTTGCTTTAAACTGCCAGGAGATGGATTTGATGCTCTCTGGCGTGGGCCTTCGCCAGAGAGCATCAAATCCATCTCCTGGCAGTTTACCTCCCAGGAATCCAAAACTCTTGGGCAGACAGACTCAGTCGAGTTCTGCTCCCACACGAATGGTCCCTGCACATGGATCAGGTACTCAGAATCTTCCAAGAATGGGGAACCCTGGACATAGACCTCTTTGCAAGTCCGTGGAATGCCAAACTTCCCCGGTTCTGTTCCAGAATTCCGTGTCAGGGAGTTCAGGCCAAGGATGCCTTCCTCCTTCACTGGGGTCAGGGCTTCCTGTATGCCTTTCCACCCATTCCCTTGATTCCCAAGACTCTGTTCAAACTCCAGAGGGATCAAGGATCTATGATCCTCACAGCTCCACGCTGGCCACGCCAAGTGTGGTACCCTCTACTTCTGCATCTCTCCCAAGCCCCCTCCCTGGACTTGGGAGCTGCTCCAGACCTTCTGTCCCAGGAGGAGGGGACTTTGTGGCACCCAAACCCCAAGTCCCTTCACCTCAGAGCTTGGTTACTGAAGGCCTAGACCTTGTCTCCCTGTTTATTGTAAATACAACTCAGAGTGCCTGTGTTGTATAGTTGATGTTAAATGTAAACCGCTCTGATCTAAAATAGAGCGGTATAGAAGAACTGTTAAATAAAAAAAAATAATAATAAAAATAAAAAATAATCTTTCTCAACAAGTGAAGGATATCCTCCATGCTTCCAGGAAACCTTCCACTAGGCGTTCCTATGCTTTTAAATGGAAAAGATTTTCCATTTGGTGTGCTGAAAGGGGTCTCGACCCTCTAGCACTCCCTTTGAATTCTCTATTGGAATACCTCCTGCATCTTTCCAATGCAGGCCTTAAGACGAATTCAGTAAGGGTCCATTTGAGTGCTATTGCAGCATCCCTTAAGCCTATCAATGGACAACCTATTTCCTCTCATCCTCTTATTGCAAGATTCATGAGAGGCCTAACTTTAACTAGACCTCCCATTAGGCCGCCTCCGGTGGCATGGGATTTAAATCTGGTTCTTGGTCAGCTTATGAAGCCTCCTTTTGAAACCTTAGCCACCACCTCCTTGAAATTTCTTTCCTGGAAGGTTATTTTCCTCATTGCAGTCACCTCAGCTCGCCGCATCAGTGAGCTGCAGGCCTTAGTGGCTAATCCACCTTATACAAGGTTCCATCATGATAAGGTAGTTCTTAGGACCAATCCACGCTTTATGCCTAAAGTGGTCTCACCTTTTCATCTTAATCAAGAGGTATATTTACCTGTCTTTTTTCCAGCTCCTGATGCATCAAGTGCAGAGAAGAATCTTCATACTCTGGATTGTAAAAGAGCTCTTGCCTTTTACTTACAAAGGACACAGCAACATAGAAAGTCTTCCCAGCTCTTTGTTGCTTTTGATCCCTCTCATTTGGGACTTCCAGTCTCTAAGAGGACACTGTCCAATTGGATTTCTCAGTGTATTTCTTTCGCCTACCAGAGTAAGAACCTTTCTCTGGAGAGCCATGTCACAGCTCATAATGTGAGGGCCATGGCCGCCTCTATGGCTCATCTAAATTCTGTGTCCATCGACCAGATCTGTAGAGCAGCCACCTGGGCCTCGGTTCATACCTTCACAGCCCATTACTGCTTGGACAAGGACTCCCGCAAGGATGCCTTGTTTGGTCAGGCTGTTCTCAAACTCCTGTTCCATTCTTAATCAACTCCTACCCTCCATCCCTGGATAGATGCCTGAGATCCATAGGAGGAGGTAGAACCCTTCCCAGGGTCTCATATCCTTGGGGATCTCCCAGGCATCTTAGCTAGGGAGTCCCCATATGTGAAGACTCATTCCTGCTTGTTCCTGGAGATAGCACAGTTACTTACCTGTAACAGGTGATCTCTGGGAACAGCAGGAATAAGTCTTCACAACCCTCCCACCTCCCCTAGGAGTTGTATCTCTCTATCTGTCTTTTCTTTCCTCTCTCTCTCTTTTGTCTCAGCTTTAAAACTCGAACTGAGGAGAGGCGGTTAGGAAAGGCGGGAAGGCAGCGCGTAGGCGCTGTGGGATGTTCCCAAAAGCTTTCCTTTTTGGGAAGCTGGGGAGCGTTCCCGCGCAGGTTCCGTCGGTACCGACGTACCTATATGTGAAGACTTATTCCTAAGTAACTGTGCTTTCCTGCCCACGGCAACTATTGATTTTAACGGCCGCAGCAGTATTTTTCAACATATCTAAGCCAGTTAGTGGCTTCAAGAAATGTACCAAGTGTGGCAGTACCATCTCTGTCACCGACCACCACAACTGGTGCTTACAAAGCCTTCGACCTGATCATCAACCCGCAGCCTGCAATCTGTGTCTGCAGATGTTGTGACAGGGACTGAAGGGTCAGGAAAAACAGGCAGCCTCCCTCTTCAGCTCATCGGATTTGATATCCTTTGTCCCAGCCCTGACCCCGACATCAACGCCTTCCAAGGTTTCTGCTGAGGCATCCCCGGGAGGGGGGGGGGGGACTCTGTGCCCAGTTGGAGGCAGGGTGCCTTAGTTCCTGTTGAAGTCGAAGGGCAAGCGTTGTGAGAAAGTCCAGGCGCATCATCATCACAGCCCTTCTCAACATGATGTAGAGAGCAATGTCTGGGAACGGCCGGCCAAGCTTCCCAACAGGAGAAATTGACCACCCAGAACAGAGGAATCAACTTCCATTGCCCAGGAGGGCAGCTGGTTATCTCACGAAATACCAATCATCATGGAGTCCTTGCCCGAGGTGTCTACACCGGTGATAGTGGCTGCAGCATCAGCCCCCCTTGCAGGTGGTGATTCTGGAGGAATGCTTTCGAGCCCTCAAAGCTCACTTGGCAGCATTTCTAGCCTTGCAAAACACAGGCTTAGTGGCACTGCCGTTGTCATCACTGTACTCTGTTCAGTCTTTTTCTGGAGATTCATGCCCTGCCCACAGAGGCAGGCACATCGGTTGGGAGGTTGGAATGGACACTGGTTCCATTGGCTATGTCCTTGTCCAGTGTGTCAAAATCTGATGCCCAGGGGCACAGATGCCTGCATACATCACAGCACAGGGCCACCAGGGGCCACCCTCTCCACCGTTATGGAGCCAGCAGGGGGAAAAGACCTGGCACTTCTCCTCAGAATCAGAATAGGAGACTGAGGAGGAATCGACGGCTTTGGACCTCCCGTCCAAAGTCTCCTCTGGAAGACATGTCCTTACAGGACTTTGTCAGGGACATGGCCAAGATCATCCCCTTCTCCCTGGAATTGTAGGAGGAACTGAGGGCGGAGGAGCTGGAGCTTCTCCAGTACCCCTCTGCCCCCAGGGAGAGGCGGTGATGGTACTTGTGCACCATGTCCTGCGAAGTCTCCTGTTGTGGCTGTGGGAAAACCCCACTTACAGTTCCTGTCATCAGCTAGAGCCTATACGTGCCCTCTTCAGTCCGCTGGATTCGTGTCCCCTGAAATTCCTGAACTGGAAGGTCCTCTTTCTGGTGGCAGTTATGTTGGCCCAAAAGTCTTGGAGGCTCACTGGCCTGTTACCAGGTTTCACCAGAACAGGATGGTTCTCCGCACGCACTCCCGCTTTCTGTGGAAGGTGGTCTCCGCATTCCACCTTAATCAATAGTCTTTCCCCGGCCTTACGCTAACTGTGGTGAGGCAACTTGGCAAATCTTGGACTGCAAGTGGGCTCTAGCCTTCTACCTAGAGCGCACAAAGGTGCACCGCCAGTCCCCACACCTTTTTGTTTCCTTCGCTCCCAGTAAGCGGGGCACTGCTGTCTTGAAGCGCATGCTATCTCTTTGGCTAGCAGATTGCATCGCTCATGCTTATTCCAAGGCTGGGTTGAGCCTTGAAGGTCATGTAACAGCTCACAATGTCCATGCTGTGGCTGCGTCAGTGGCCAGTCTCCACTTTATTTCTGCAGAGGAAATCTGCAAGGCTGCTACGTGATCTTTGGTCCATATCTTTGCAGCCCATTGCTGTCTGGCTGGGGATTCCCAACAGGACAGCAAGTTTGGCCAGGCTGTGCTCTGGCATCTCTTTGGGTCTTAGAATCGACTTCTGCCCACCGGCCCTTCTGTCCATCCAGACTACCTGCTAAACACCTCAGATTGATTTCTGAAGATGCTGAATCAGATAAGTCCCTTGGGGGCACTCTACCCTGCTGTTCTTCCTGGTTTCTCCAGTTGGTTGCCCCTTTTGGGTTGTTAATCTACTCTGGTTCCGGTAGCCTGTAGCTTGGGAGTCCCATAGGTGAGGACTTATTTCCTGCTTGTTCACAGAGAAAGCGTAGTTCCTCACCTTTAGCAGGTGTTCTCTTTGAACAGTAGAAATAAGTCTGCACAACCCTCCCACCTTCCGTGGGAGTTGCCTTTTATCTCCTGCTATGTTATTAGAATGCATATTTGGTTTAACCAAATAAGGGTAATTTCCAGGAACAAGCAGGAATGTAGTCTTCACATATGGGTATCATCAGTACCGACGGAGCCTGCACGGGAACGCTCCCCAGCGTCCATTAGGAATGCTTTTTGGAGCATCCCTCAGCACATGCGCGCTGCCTTCCTGCCTTTCCAACTGTCCCTCTTCAGTTCTTCGTTTTCCGCGGAGCCGACAGGACCCATACCCTGTCATTGCAGAAAATTCCGTCTTTAAAATTTTCTTGTGATCGCATTTGCCTCCGCACGACACCTACCGGTACTGCCGGTTCTTTTCTTTTCTTTAAAAAAAGAAACAAAAAAACTTGAACTGTTTCCATTCAGAAACTTTTCTTTTTCGGTGCCAGGCGCCATTTTGGGCATTAGGCCCCATATTCCTGAAACATGGAAAAACCAACTAGTGGTTTCAAAAAATGTACTAAGTGTGGCGGTACCATTTCCGTCACTGACACCCATGATTGGTGTCTTAAATGTTTAGGGCCTGAACATTCTCCATCTGAATGTGTCTCCTGTATGGGGATAACTAAAAGGGGAAGACAGAACCGGGCTGCAAACTCGGTGCCCTCTTTTCTTCGGATGCCAGATCCATTGCATCGGCATCTTCAAGGGCCTCCTCTTCCTCCCATGGATCTCAGGTAACTAAACATAAAAGCCGGTTCTCAAAGGGTAGCTCTCCTGCTAAGCATCGAGAGGCCATTGGCATTGCCCTTGAGGGAACCACACAGGCAAAACAGCCTCGGTGGGAGGCTTTGGCTTCCAAAGCATCAATGGGGCTTCAGGATGGTCTCGAGGCCTCGACCTCGCAAGAACTACCTGTGCCATGCTCAGGGGTCCCGGCCGTTTTCACCGATACCGACACCCAGGCATCAGCAGCATCGATAGACCAGAGGTTCCTTGCTATTGAACGCAGCATTGCAGCTCTGCTCACAGCTGCAGTACCGTTGACACCTATGGTTCAACGGGCACCGGTACCAACATCGATACTGATGCCGGTACAGACACCGGTACCGGTACTGATGGTACCGGCCCCGGTGGGAATTCTTCCCACGCCATCTTTGGCTGGAATTGACAGATCGGTACCGGATCAACTCAGTATCGACTTCGATTGATACCGGGACCATGCTTTGCATGAGCATTGTGGTCAGGAATACTTTGAATCCTCTGATTCCGAAAACTCTGACAATTCTGCTGGTACCAGAGGGTTTCTCCTAGAAGATCCCTCTTCTCCCCAATGCAGAATGTCACCTCCAGAGGACATGGTTTTCCTCCAACTACTTACATATCAATCTCTCTAAAACCTCAGCCATCTGGTTCACCGCCGGTAGCCCTGCCCCTTCCCTCACTCCTCTGCTCTCTTCCACTCCTATCCCCATCGTCACTTCTCTACGTTACCTTGGTGTGACCCTAGACTCCTCATTCAAAACTCATATTTCATCCGTTGTCCAGCGCTGCTTTCTCACACTAAGACAACTCCGATCTGTACGCCCTTTCCTCTCTTTCTCCGCTATGACCACCCTCCTTGTTGTTTCCCGCCTTGATTACTGTAACGTCTCTTTAGCTGGCCTCCCCCAATCCCAACTTCAACGTCTCCAATGAGTCCACAACGCTGCTGCCCGTATCCTCACTTGCTCTTCCCATTTCGACCATATCACCCCTCTTTTCATTCGCTTGCACTGGCTTCCGATTCCCTTCCGTATTCAATATAAATTTCTTCTCTTTGTCCACAGGTCTATTCACACTGGCACTCCCCTTTACCTTGCCGACCTGATCCACCTGCACACTCCTTATCGTTCCCTCTGTTTCATCCACAAGAACCGCTTAACCCTTCCCTCCCCTTCCCAAGCCCACCTAGAAACCACCTGTTCCTCTGCCTTTTACTTTCTCGGTCCCCGCCTAGGGAACTCGCTCCCCACTGACCTTCGCTTGGAACCTTCCTTTAAAACATTTAAGGCAAATCTGAAAACACACCTCTTCTGTCTAGCTTTTGGCCCCTCTCCTCCACCGCACCCCCCCTTTTCACCACCCCCATGATGTTGTTTCCCATGTTACTGTTACTTGTATTCTAACCTTAACCTTTTACTCTTCTCTCCTCTTTCCTATCACTATGGCGTTCCTTTCCTAACTTCCTAAGCAGCTTTTGCACATTGTAAACCACCCAGACGCTATTGTGATGGGCGGTCTATTAAATTCTCAATAAACATAAACATGTCTTTTCAGGATTTTATTTGTGATATGGCCAAGGGCCTTTCAATCACGGTAGCTCCTGAAGAGGAACCCAGAGCAAAGAAATTGGAAATTCTCCAATATCCTAAAGCTCCAAAGGAAGCAGCTACTCTGTCCATCCATGAAATCCTGCATAACTTGATGCTCGGAATGTGGGAGACACCTCTGACTACATCTCTTCATTCTAGGAGACTTGATACTATGTATTAAGTTCCGCCATGTCCTGAATTTCAAAAGACTTAGCTGCCAGACCATTCAATGGTGGTGGAGTCAGCCATGCGTAGGATGAAAAGTGCAAAGAGGCATGCATCCAATCCCCCAGGTCGTGAATGCAGGACAATGGACGCTTTTGGGCGCCGAACCTTTCAGGCTTCCATGCTTTCAGCTAGGATCAGTTCATATATACTATATATGGGAATGTTCCTTAAAGAAGTTACAGGAGACTTGGAGCTTATGAGCCCATTTCTCCCAGATGACAAGAGAAAAGACTTTCTTGCTCTAGTTAAGCATGCTTAAGATGTCTCCAAGTTTGTGAATCGTGCAGCCTTTGACTGCTTTGAATGCATCAGCAGAACCTCTGCTATTGCCATTGGGGCACGACGGATTGACTGGCTTCAGGCATCAGACACGGAGACTTGGGTACAGGACAAGTTAGGCAACATTCCTTGCACGGGAGAGAATCTCTTCGGCAAGAACTGGCAGGAAAAGGCTAACAAGTTAGATACTGACAATACCACTTTAGATAGATTGTCAAAATCTACAGCCACTCCAGCCAAAAAGAAGCCTTATAAAAAAACCTATTTCAGCAAAAAGAGGAAATTTTATCCTTCCTATACCTAGCAGAGTCAAACTCAGTGTCAGGTTGCCCAAAAGGGACAAACTAGACAGCAAAAGAAACCAAAAGGCCCGAGAGCCCAACCAGCTCCGCAGGTTCACCCCCCTCAAGGGCTTTGACTCCTTCCTAGAGAGCTTAGTCTTCCTGCCTTTGAGGGGTCCCCAACCCCCCAATATCCCAGGCAGGTTATGCCACTTTGCCAGCAGATTGCATCAGATAACAGCAGAAGATTGGACTCTGTCCATTGTAGGAGAGGGGTACAAGCTTCATTTTCACAGCATGCCCCCTCCTACAATTCTAAGGCAATTCAATTCTCAAACCTCCGTAGACAATCTGCTAGATCACGAGGTCTCAACACTTCTTGCCCAAGGGGCAATAGAAGAGGTACCCATTCTTTAACGGGGTGCAAGGTTCTACTCCCCCTATTTTCTTATTCCAAAGAAAACAGGACGACACAGACCCATTCTAGACCTCAGAGAATTGAACAAATACTTGTTCCGAGAGAAGTTCAAAATGATTTCTCTAGGAACTCTTCTGCCATACCTTCAAAGCCAGGATTGGCATTGCTCTCTAGACTTAAAGGATGCATACACTCACATTCTGATCCATCCAGATCACAGGAAATTCTTACGATTCCTTTTCAAGGGAAAACATTTCCAGTACAGGGTTCTTCCCTTTGGACTGGCTTCAGCACCAAGAGTATTCACGAAATGCATGGCAGTAGTAGCTGCATTTCTGCGAACCCTGGGGATATTCGTCTTCTCTTACTTAGACGACAGGCTCATTCGAGCCCCTAGAGTTGCAGAGGCCAGCACTGCAATGTCTCGCACAATGCAAATCCTCCAATACTTGGGGTTGGTAATAAACTTCCCAAAATCCCAACTTGTTCCTTCCCAATGCCTGGAATTCATAGGGGCCTGTCTAAATACCAGACAGGCAGAGGCTTTCCTTCCACAGGCCCGGTGTCTTCGCATAATGCAACTAGCTTCTCAAGCAGCAGGGAAATCCTCCCTAACTGCTCGGGAGCTACTACAGTTGCTGGGACATATGGCATCCACAGTTAATGTAGTCCCATATGCTCGCCTCCACATGCGAGCAGCTCAGTGGATACAGGCCATAGGTCATTTATCAGACAAAATAATAAACTCTCAGCGATTAATTTTGTCTCTCCAATGGTGGCAATCACTAGAAAATCTGACAGTGGGGTCTCCTTTTCATCAACCCCTCTTTCAGGCCACCCTAACAGATGCATCACAGGTGGGTTGGGGAGCACACCTGAATCATCTCTACCCAGGGCACCTGGTCTCCACAGGAGGCTGGTCTAAACATAAACCACCTGGAATTAAGAGCAATCTGTTTAGCTAGTCAAGTATTCCACGCCCAGCTCAGCTACAAGACAGTCCTAGTCCAGACGGACAATCAAGTAGCCATGTTCTATGTGAACAAGCAGGGCGGAACAGGCTCTCTATCATTATGTAACGAAGCTTTACGACTGTGGACCCTCGCCAGAGAGTATCAAATTCACCTTATAGTGGTATATCTTCCAGGTATTCAAAACCTTTGGGCAAACAAACTCAGTCGAGTACTGCTGCCTCACGAGTGGTCGCTCCACCTAGACCAGGTGCAAAGATTTCATCTCTGGGGCACTCCAGACATAGACCTCTTTGCAAGTCCACTGAAGTCCTCTTTGCAAGTCCCCGATTCTGTTCCAGGATTCCGGCTCACAATTGTCAGGCAAGGGATGCCTTCCTCCTTCATTTGGGTCAGGACTTTCTTTATGCCTTCCCACCCATTCCCCTCATCCCTAAAACACTCTTCAAGCTTCAGAGAGACAGGGGTCGTATGATTCTCATAGCGCCACGATGGCCATGTCAAGCGTGGTATCCCCTGCTTCTACATCTCTCTCAAGCTACATCTCTGGAGTTAGGGCATGCTACAGATCTCCTTTCCCAAGAGGATGGGATGCTATGGCACCTGAGCCCCCAGTCCCTGCATCTCATGGCCTGGTTGCTGAAGGCTTAGACCTCCAGGATTTCAACCTGTCCCAACAGGTAAAGGATATCCTTCAGGCTTCTAGAAAACTTTCCACAAGAAGGTCTTATGCCTTCAAGTGGAAACGTTTTACTATATGGTGCTCCAAGAAGGGATTAAACCCCCTTGTCATACCTTTAGAATCGATACTAGAGTATCTCCTTCACTTATCGAATTCTGGTCTAAAGACGAATTCGGTAAGAGTCCATCTTAGTGCAATTGCGGCTTCTTATAAGCCTCTGAATGGACAACCAATTTCCTCTCATCCACTCATATCCAGATTTATGAGAGGTCTTCGATTAACCAAACCTCCCATTAAACCACCATCGGTGGCATGGGATCTAAATCTAGTTCTCGGGCAGCTCATGAAACTGCCTTTTGAGCCTTTAGCCACTACAACCCTTACGTTTTTGATCTGGAAGGTCATCTTCCTAATTGCAATCACCTCTGCACTTCGCATTAGTGAACTGCAAGCTTTAGTGGCTGATCCTCCTTATACTAGGTTTCACCATGATAAGGTGGTTCTTAGAACTCATCCACACTTTATGCCAAAGGTGGTTTCGCCTTTTCATTTAAATCAATCAATTTATCTTCCTGTATTTTTTCCTAGGCCTCACACCTCTAATGCAGAAAGAAACCTTCATACTTTGGATTGTAAAAGAGCCTTAGCTTTTTATGTACAGAGAACACAGCAACATAGAAAGTCCTCGCAACTTTTTATAGCTTTTCACTCTAGTCATTTGGGACTTCCAGTCTCCAAAAGAACTTTATCTAAATGGATTGCCCAATGCATATCCTTTGCTTATGAGAGTAAGGGTCTTCCTCTTCTAGGCCATGTCACAGCTCATAACGTGAGAGCCATGACAACTTCCATGGCTAATCTCCACTCTGTGTCTATTGATGACATTTGTCGAGCAGCCACCTGGGCTTCGGTACACACCTTCACAGCCCACTACTGCCTAGATAAAGCCTCCCGTCGGGATGCCTTCTTTGGCCAAGCTGTTCTTCAAATCTCTTTCAGACCTAATTCAACTTCTACCCACCAACCCTGGTGGATTGCCAGAGATCCATGGGAGGAAGGATGCTTACCTTTCTAGGGTGGCACATTCCTGGGGCTATCTCTCTGGCATCTTCAGCTAGGGAGTCCCCATATGTGAAGACTACATTCCTGCTTGTTCCTGGAGATAGCGTAGTTACTCACCTGTAACAGGTGATCTCCGGGAACAGCAGGAATTTAGTCTTCACAGCCCATCCACCTCCCCTAGGAGTTGTCTGTCTATCTCTTTGTCTCTTTCCTCTCTCCCTCTATCCTTTCACTCAGCTACAAACTTAACTGGACAGTTGGAAAGGCGGGAAGGCAGCACGCATGTGCTGAGGGATGCTCCCAACAGCATTCCTATTGGATGCTGGGGAGCGTTCCCGCGCAGGCTCCGTCGGTGCCGACGATACCCATATGTGAAGACTAAATTCCTGCTGTTCCCGGAGATCATCTGTTACAGGTGAGTAACTACGCTATATTGTCCTTTAAATATTTTTTCCATTTATTCTTTATTTAAATTTTTATATTAAACAACATATTACACTCTGCTAGGAAAACAGAGGAAAACATAATAAAAAATTAAAGGAAATACTATTTACAAAGGCAGAATTTTTAAACAATAAATCATCACACTTGACAAGCCGTAAATTTGGGAGGTAGGAGAAAAACAATCAGTAAAACAAAGGAATTACATAGAGGGGATCCCCCACGAGGCAGCAAGTATCTAGAAATAAGTAGAATTATGCAACATCCTGCACATTAGTTACTCTAACCTGATGTAAACTGATAAGAGGGATGTTGTACAGACTTGTAAAAACATGAAGAACTGAGGAAAGGCTAGCTAAGCATTTACAAGGGAATTAAAAAAAAAAAAAAGAGCCCCCCAACTGAACGGCATGCTTTAGCAAAAAGTATTCCCTATGTCTCCTCTGTGTTTCTCGGGAGAGATCCAAAAACACATTAATTGTTAAACCACGAAAAGCTCCATTGCATTTTTTTTTAAAGTACATGCAAAGTAGCCATTCGCGATCTGTGGTCAAAGCAAAGGAAACCAAAAGAGTTTATGGAACAACCGGGGAATTACAACCTTCCAACGCTGCTAAAATATCCAGGGCATCCATTGAGGGCTCTCATGGATTTCCATGCTGTAGGTAGATAAACTCGCAATAACGGAGGATGAGACTCCATGGGGACACCCAAGACTTCGCAAGGTAGGCTTTAAACATATCACAACGGGAAATTAATGCCTCCTTAGGAAAATTCACCATCCACAGATTGGAGGATCAGGGAACATTCTCCAGCTTAAACATTACTGAAGTAATGTCCTTCATTAAGCTGACACTCTGTCTTAGTGGGAGTCCACTTTCTTTTCAGTCTCGGCAACCTCCATCTTAAAAACAGAAACAGCTTCTGTTTTACAAGCAATAGATACTGTATTATTTTCTCTGGGAACAAGCAGGAAGTCTGTCCTCACATAGGAGTGATGTCGGCACTGATGGATCCTGCACAGTAATCTCTCCCCAGCTTTCAAAGAAAGCCTTTGGGAAATCAACCAGGCATGCGTAGTTACTTTCCTGCCCAAGGGGCATAAGAAACGTGAAAGGCAGAAGGAGATACTGGCCCCAAGTCCTCAGCTTCTGCTCCGTTGTTTGCTTCAGAATTGATGCCCTCAGAGGTGGCTATGGAGGAATCAGACCTGGGCAGCTGCCGAGCTCATTCGAAGCCTTGTGGTCGCTGAGCATCAGAGTGTCAGACCAGCAACTGTCTGTGGAGGACTGTCCCCGGAAAGAACAGACTTTGATAAAATCCTTGTCGGGGGGAGGGGGGGATGGTGTTGGTACTGCAGCCCTTGACGGGACTGGCCTCTGAAGCTGCCCTGGTGGGAAGCAGTTCCCAACCCATTGGAGGATTGCCCTCTGGCTGTTGAGGTGATCACCATCAGTGACCCCACCGAAGAAACCGGTGTCGGGCCTGATACCCTCAGTGCCCACGCCAGTGGCTGTGTAGCTTTTGGGCCTTGAGGCCAGGATGGCATCCTTGGAGCACAGCCTCGTTGCCTTCCTAGCAAGCCAGCAGACCCTGGGTCCAGTTGCCTCCAATTCCTAGAGGCCGGTGACAGGCTTCTCCGCAGTGAGGGCCTTGCCAGAGAAGATCCAGCCTGTCCTGGAATGGCATGCCCTGTGGGCCTCGGGCTCTTCCACCAAGTGTTTTGGGCTTGGACTGCTGGGAGTCCTGGCTGCCATACTCTCCCCCAACACTGCACCAGCACGATGCCCGCTGGCACTTCGAGCTCCCTTCTGATTCAGAATGGTAGACTGATGAGTCTCCTGATACAGTTTCGTCTGGGACATGGGTAAGGCCCTTATCTTCACCATCGAGGCAGAGGAGGGGCCTCAGGCGGAGGACCTGGACATACTTCAGTATGATTCTCCTCCCAAAGAGGCCATCATGGTGCTGGTGCTTCCCATCTTCAAGCACCTCCTTTTCAAGATGTTGGAAACCCTGGTTACGGTTCCCATTGTGAGCAAGAGGCTCGATTCCATGGATTGGGTCCACAAGAGCCCCGGTTTCAAAAAAACTATCCCACAACTCCATGGTGGTGGATTGGGCAATGCGCCAGATCAAAAACCAGAAGATGCACTCCTCTGTTCCCCAGGGTCATGAGGCCAGCATCATGGATGGATTTGGTAGGAAATGTTTCCAGGGCTCAATGCTTTTGTGGCCTGTATCCAGGCTTACTAGCTATACAGGGGCAGGTACCTGAGAGACTTGGTGAAGGAGCTTGCCAGTTTCTCAGCTGGGCTGTCCAGTGAACACCTCCAGCACTTCAGGTGTCTGGTGACCATGGTCAAGGAGTGCTTCAAGTATGTGACTCGAGTGGCCTTTGACGCTGTGGCTAGAGTGGCTATGGTAGGCATTGATGCCCAAAACCTGGCATGGCTACAGTCCTCAGATCTGGAGCAATAGGTTCAGGACAAATTGGTTGATGTCCCCTGCTTGGGGGAGAGTGTCTTCGGCAAGCCCATGATGGACAAGGCCACTGAGTTAGAAACTGAGCTGATGACCAGAACCAGGCTCTCTCGAAAGACCACTGATCCTTCCTGGCAGAAGGCTTCAGGGAAAAAGTCCTACCCAAAGAAAAAGGCCTACGGACCATACCACCAACATCAGGTCAATCAGTCTTTTCAAGCTCCCCTGCAGGGGCAGCAGGCCAAGGGCCAGGGCCTCCATAGGCCAAAAGCCCCCAAATCCCAAACAGCGCCTGTGCCACAGCCTGGGGGGGGGGGGGGGGGGTTTGACTCCCGAGGCATAAGCCTCTCTTCCCATGGGAGGTCAGAAGCTGCAGCACATAGGGGGACGTCTTACCGTTTTTGCCCACCAGTGACCCAACATTACCACTGACACCTGGGCCCTCAGATGGTAAAGGAGGGTGGGTTACCTCCTTCACTTCCACCAGATGCCACCCTCATACTTTCCATGGGAACTTCCTCTGGATTCCTCCATTCTAGACCTGTGGGATCTCAACCGCTTCTTAGCGAAGGAGAAGTTTGAGATGATATCTCTTGGAACGTTCTGCCTTACCTCCACTGGGGAGATTAGCTGTTCTCCTTGGATTTCAAAGATGTGTATACCCACATCCTTATCTTATCCACCCTCACACAGGCAGTACCTCCACTTTGTCATTGGTGGGTGTCACTACAGTTCTGGGTCCTTCTGTTCAGACTAGCATCCGCACCCAGGGTATTCACAAATTGCCAAGTGGTGGTTGCTGTCTTCTTGCAACTGCAGGGTGTGTTCGTCTTCCCTTATCTGGATGCTCGGCTGATAAGGGGAAGGTCCCCGGACAAGATCCGACAGTCCCTGCATTGCACTATCCAGCTCCTGAAGACCTTAGGTGCCATAGTCAACTATCCCAAGTCCCACCTACAGTTTGTCCAGCACTTGGAGTTCATTGGAGCCTTCCTCAATACCACTCAGGCCCTGGTGTTTCTTCCACCTGACAGGGCTCAGTGCCTCTCTAACTTAGTGGAAGAGGTCCAAACTGCTCCACCGATCTTGGCTTGTCCGGATGCTCTGCCTCCTGGGGCATATGGCCTCAACGGTTCATGTCATACCCTCAGCCCTTCTCCACATGCATCGGGCCCAGTGGACTATCTGCACTCAGTGGAAGCAGGCAATGGGGCACCTGTGGACAAGGTACGTGTCTCTCCACCTCTCTCCTATTTCTTTGGTGGCAATGGTCGAACAAACTTCTAGCAGGGCTACCTTTTCAGGATCCTCCTTTCCTCTGTCATTTATCTCTATCTTTTCTCTCCTATCCTTTCACTACTCTATCCTATTATTTTGATTGGCAATCTCCAGGAACAAGCAGGAATGAGTCTTCACATATGGGTACGTCGGTACCGACGGAGTCTGCGCGGGAACGCTTCCCAACGTCCAAAGAGCTTTTGGAAGCATCCCACCACGCCTGCGTGCTGCCTTCCCGCCTTTCCTAACTGCCTCTCCTCAGTTTTCGTTTTTCCGCAGAGCCAGCAGGATGTCCTCCTGTCACCGCAGAAAATTCTTGTTTTTATTTTTTATTTTTCTTGTTGCGGCTGTCTTCCCGACGCCACTGGTACCGCTGGTGTTTCTTTTCTTTTCTTGAAATATATATATTTTTTTTCCACGGGATATATTTTTTCCTCATAGTATCCCACAGTCTCTTAGGCCTTTTAGGCCTCTTCTTTTTCCTTCATGGAACCGCCAGGCACTTTCTCTAAGAAATGTTCACTCTGTGGCGGTACATCTTTATTTTTAGACCCTCAAAGTCGGTGTCTAACCTGCTTGGGTCCTGACAACAGTTTGGTGAGAAGAGGTTTTTAACATCGAGATTCCCTCGATACACGGTTGCCCTCCAACTTTGGGGCACCGTCCCCTTCTTCTTCCACACAAGATCAGGTAACCCACAAACAGTCTTTAAGACTAGCCAGTCCTCGAGTGGTAGGTCTCATGCAAAGCATGAAGACGGCTCTGGCCTTGCCCTCGAGGACCCACTGGCTTCAAAGCCCCGGCGGGAGTCTTTGGTCTCCAAAGCAAATAAGGGGTTTCAGGTTGTTCCTGGGGTTCACCCCTCACAGAACATACCTCAGCCGTGTCCGGTGGTGGCATCCGCTTCGAGCGGTACCGGTACCCCGGCATCGGCACTAGTGTTGGATGAAACACTTCTCACCAGGGATCGTCATCTGGCGTCCTCGGTACCTTCGGGACCGCTGGATACACCCCAGACTGACTTTCCATTATCTGTACCAGCACCGATACTACCACTGCCATTGGTACCCTCCAGAAGTGCATCGATAGACTCGCTTCCTTCGATGCCGAGTCTGGAATAGATCTCCAGTCTGGAAGACTGTGTACCGACTCGTCTTGGTACCGGCTCTCGGCGGTACCGAAGGCTTGGTTCCGATGATTCGGATTCACAACTCTCGGTTCCTTTGAGGCCGATTGAGTTGCCACTGGTTGACCTTCCTTCACCGGTGTCAGACACGGTACCGAAATTGGTACCGACGACCTCATTACCTTTGCTGTCGGTGCCTTCCATGCTTCGCTTATCAGGCTCTCTGCCCTCGATGTCTAGAAGACTCGGTACCAATAGCTTTTGGTACCGACATTGATCGATACCGGTGCTTCGGTACTGAGGATACTGGCCAGATGGGTTCGGTTACCTCGGTACCGATTGAACTGTCACCGATGACTACTCCGATGTCTTTGTCGGGCTCGACTCCGACATCGGTACCGGTATTGACATTGGTACCGGTATCCACAGTAGCATTGTGGCCAACTCCTACCATGCTTTTTTCAACAGGATCGCTCCATTCTATACCAAGCTTGGAGTCGATACCTGGCATGGACAATGTGGTAAGGACGGTTGCTGCTTATGATACCCAGTACCAGCAACCATCTCTTAAGCATTCCACACTGCACTGTGCAGGATCTTCTATTCCTATATATTTGGATACCTCTGTGGATGCTCAGGCTAGTTCTGTAAATCTAACCTGTCCAAGAGAGATTCCTGTTAGGGATCCCTCTTTTCAGAGTTTCCTCTGGGACATAGCAAGATCTCTTGCCATTCCTATCCCAGGACATGATCCTGCACAAGGCTCTCTTTCTACCAAAGCAAAGGGGAACATAATGCTTCCTTTGCATCATTCCTTGCAGGATCTCCTTCTAGGAATGTGGGAAACACCTTTAAGGGTACCCCCACCTCCCAGGGCAACTGATCTGTTATATCAGGTGCCCCCCTCTCCAGGGTTTCAAAAGACTCAACTTCCTCATCATTCCCTAGTAGTGGAATCAGCAATGAGGCGGGTAAAGAGTAAGAAAAAGCACTTTTCCTATCCGCCAGGTCGTGAGTCTAAAACACTAGATGACTTTGGACGTCAAACCTTCCAGACATCTATGCTTTCTGCAAGAATTCTTTCATATATATTTTATGAGTCTTTCTCTTGAGGAGGTCACAAAGCAATTACATCTTTTGTCTCCTTTTCTTTCAGATTCCAGGAGTACAGACTATTCCTCCTTGCTTAAGCATATCCAGAATATCTCTTGATTTCTTTCTCGTGCTTCCCTAGACTCTTTTGAGCCTGTTAGCAGGACTTCTGCTATAGCAATAGGGGCACGACGTAGAGCCTGGCTCCAAGCTTCAGACTTGGACAAATGGGCACAACAAAGGCTGGGACATACTCCTTGCACTGGAGAAAATCTTTTCAACAAGGAGTCTTTATGTCAGGTTACTCAGTTGTCCACTGATTTACCTGTTCCTAGGGGTTGTTCTACCCCTTCCTCTGTCCCAGTACGTAGGAAATGGCCTACCAAACTTTCTTCCCACAGGAGAAGAAGGTTTTATTCATCACTTGCCCATCATACAGATGTTCCCCAACAGGGAAAGCATCGTCCTGGTCTAAAGAATCCAACCTCTCACCAGGCTCAGCAAACCCAGCACCTGCAGGGTTTCTGATCATTCATCATCAGATGCTTGTGACCCTTGAGGTTAGAATCTACAGTTGCTTCTTCTCAATAGAGGCAATCCACTGCTTTATTCTAACCCCTACACAGGGATCTCTTTCCAAAAGATATCCATTTTTTCTATATTTCTATGAGCTGTCAGGTTGTTCATGCCTGTAAGTCACAGGTTTCTCCTCTTTGCCTGCTAGGGAAAGAGGTCTAACCACTATCAGATGATAGTTCCTGTGCCAGCATGTATTTTTCCTTTCTATAGACTTACTACTTCGTAAGTCTTCTTCAGCTCCATTCTCTTAATCCTCTTACCAAGTTTTTCCTCTGTAAGAGCGGAATTACTTACTGGGAGGCTTTCCCTTTAGCCTCTCTACTTTTCTCACGTTTCAGTGCGGAGTTTTCCTCTCTGAGTCACCTCCTCTGTTTTAATCTTGCTTTGGGGGCAGCTTATCAGACATGTCCAGAGTTCCTACTCCTGTTCTGTTCTTTCTGTTTTTGAACAGTAAGATTCTTCTGCTGTCTTGCCAACAGCTGCCCATCCAGGAGCTTTAATGTTTGGACCACTGGTTCTTGTCCACAAACAACCAGATTGTCCTCCACTAACATTCTGTCTAGTCTTAGTAGTGGCTCCAAGTCAGTGCTTCATCTCTTTTGGAGATCATCTCACTACAAGCTTTCTAGATAATCTTCTATTCTGACATCTTCATTTTCCTGAGTTTGGCAGCATAGTTGGCAGAGATACTGGCTCTTTAACAGCCAGTTCTATCTCCTCATTCTCCTGCATCATGCTCTCTGCAATCTACGAGAAGCTTTCCACTATGGGCCCTTGCTAGAGAGCATGGGGTTTTTTTTCTCCAACACCTATCCTAGCTGGTTAGAAAAGGCTTTTCAGTCATGTCTCCCATGACTAGAAGGTTCTCCCTTCTTTTACTATCCCTTTTTTGATATAAAGGACATAGGCCTTCTCTTACGTGAAAGCTCAAGGAGTTGCCAGTTCCCTGCTTTGGTCCATAATATTCCCAATCGGGGATATGCTCGTCCTCATGGTAAGAATGCATGATATCTTTGCCCTTAAGCAGGTCAACATGGTATCTCATCTCTAGGCGTCTTCTGTCTACTTACCATGCTAGAGTCCTGGAAGACTCGGGACTTGCTGGCTGCACATTGACATTGTCCTTTGTTTTTCACGTAACAATCCTGGTTATTTTTCACTAACTAGCATTCTTGCAGATCATGACCAGGAGGAATAGATTCTCTATATGTCTTCTCAAGTAGGTTCCATCTCCTTGTTTTTAGATGAATCTTACCTCTCCACATATCCCATGTGATCACTGTGCTGTAGGCATATCTCTGTCTGTTTATTTGCAGACACCCATATGTAAGCCTACATATCCATATTTATTTTTTGTGTGTATTTTATGCCCTGCCATATCTCACTATAGATATATTCTTATATGTCTATCTATCTATATGTATGTATATGTGTATATATATATATGTATCTATATATATATGTATCTGTTGAGATATTTTATTATAGATAGATATGTATCCACATACTTATCTATCTCACTGTCTATCCTCATATAGCTATATGATTCTGACAGAGGGGCTTTACCCATACCTATGCTATACAGCAGGTTTGGAGTTCTACACACACAACCACTCCTGTGGTAGTCAACAATTTTTATACCATAACCTAACAGTTTAGGTACCTCTGAAGCTTTCCGTGCCCAATATCTCTCCTAGCTTACCCCAGTTAGGAGAGACATTGTGGATCTTCAGTTAATCACAGGCTTCAACGCCTCAGGCATTTGTCCTCGCTTTTTGGGATACAAGGAGCTCCCACACCCTTTCTCCCCACAAGGACTGTGCCTGTTTGTCCAAATCGGTTAGCCTTCTCTTTTTGCTCATAAGAGTGACTCACTCTGCCTCCAAAAGAGCTAGGGTTTTTCTCATAAAGCCTTCCGCTGAAGGCCCACTGTTTTGGACTACCCCAGTTTTCCCTACTGGGGTTACCTGTTATCTTGCAAGATTCTGTCCTCCACTGGTTTTCCTACAGGATTATTACCTCCACGTACAGTGAGGTCCTTTTCACGGTTCCTCTACTAGGTTTCCCAGTAGATCCATGAACCTCCATACTTCTGTGAAATCCTGTCAAGGGAGGTCCATATTGCAATATCCTTTGCAATATTCTTGATGACCATCATCATCCACACATGGACTCCATCCCTGCAGTCCTATGCTAGGTTAGCTGTTCCACAGCATCCTTCTTTCTTCAACTCCTACCCTCCATCCTCAGGATGCCTGGTGTTTTGGGAGATAGCATGTACCAGCCTATGACATGCTGGGACTCCAGGCATCTCAGCTTGGGAGTCCCCCATATGTGAAGACTCATTCCTGCTTGTTCCTGGAGATAGCACAGTTACTTACCTGTATAACAGGTGATCTCTGGGAACAGCAGGAATAAGTCTTCACAACCCACTCACCTCCCCAGGAGTTGTATCTCTATCTATCTTTCCTTTCCTCTCTCTCTCTCTCTCTTTGTCTCAGCTTTAAAACTTAACTGAGGAGAGGCAGTTAGGAAAAGCGGGAAGGCAGCACACAGGCATGGTGGGATGCTTCCAAAAGCTCTTTGATTGGACGCTGGGAAGTGTTCCCGCGCAGACTCCGTCGGTACCGACGTACCCATATGTGAAGACTTATTCCTGCTGTTCCCAGAGATCACCTGTTACAGGTAAGTAACTGTGCTTTCCTTTCTCTCTTTGCAGCTTGTTATTTTATTGTATTGTAAACTGCTTTTATGCTCTGGTCCTAGCGGTATATCAAAAGATGACATAAATAAATCAACAGATCCTCACTACAGATGCTTCCAAGCTCAGCTGAAGAGCTCATTGGAACCTACTCTTGCTGGGCAGACTGGATGGACCATTCTGGTCTTTATCTGCCGTCATATACTATGTTACTATGCATGTCTTCAATCCCAGGGACTCTGGTTGTAGGAAGAGCGCCAGCTCCAGATCAAGTTCTTCGAGCTCAGAGCAGTTGCTAATGCCCTGTGGGTTTTCCAGCACTATCTGGCAAATCAGGTTGTCCTGGTTCAGACGGACAACCAAATGGCGATGTTCTACATCAACAGACGCACTGGGTGCTACCTTCTCTGTTGGGAAGCGATCAGACTCTGGAATTTTGCAAACCGGCAGGGTATGCTCCTCTGGGTCATTTACCTCCCAGGGCAGGAAAATGGCAGACTGGCTCAGCTACAAGTGGACCCTCAGCCCGCAAGTGGCATGGGACATCTTCCAGAAGTGGGGCACGCCGGCGGTGGACCTTTTCGCCAGCCCTCAACGCTCAGCTGCCGGAACCGCCTTGCAGCCGATGCGTTTCTTCTCCACTGCGGCATGGGCTTGCTGTATGCTTACCCACCCATGTCACTGGGGGCCTAGACCCTCTTCAAGGTCAAGACAGACTGGGCCAAAATGATCCGTATTGCCCTGCACTGCTCATACTTTCTCAGGTGCCACCCATTCGCCTGGATTTCACCCTGGATCCGATCTCTCAGAATGACTGGAGCCTTCTGCATCCCATCCTCAAGTCATTGACTGATGTTGTGGATGCTGAGAGGGTAGCCCTCGCTCAACATCATTTGCCTAGGGACATTAAGGACATCCACCTCGGTCCTGTAGATTCTGTCAGGCGAGTGTACACCTTCAAATGGCACAGGTTCTTAGTCTGGTGTGTGGATAGGGGTTTCAATCTCTTCTGTCCGGTGCAAGCGATCCCACAGTACCTTCTGCACCTCTCTTGGACTGGGTTAAAGTTCATTCTCCAGGAACAAGCAGGAAGTCAGTGCTCACATATAGGTGACGTTGGCACTGACTTGAGCCCATGTGGAGCATTTCCCCAGCTTTCAAAGAAAGCTGTTGGGAATGCCACCATGCATGTGTGGTCCCCTTCCCGCCCAAAGGTGCCATCTTATTTAGTCTCCCTTTTTCCGCGGAGCCCTTTGGACATGCGTCTCGTCCCCTGGAAAAGGTTTTCTCTGTTTCCAACCATTTGTTGCTATCTGGCCTTTGCCGGTCCTCTTCCTGCCTCTAGAGCACCTCTGCTTTGGCCTTGTTCTCGGGTTTTTTTCCCTTTTTGTGTTTTACCACACGTTCATGATCTTTTTAACTGCTGGCCGCATCAAGGGTCTTCGATCTCGCAGGGGTCCTTTTCCCCCCAATAGCCTCCAGTTTTAAGAAATGTGATAGGTGTTCAAAAAAACATGTTGCTCACGGACACCCATGACTGTTGTCTCAGGTGTCTAGGAGCTGACCATGACACGGAGCTATTCTCCCTCTGTAAGAAGATGTCCTCCAAGGCCATCCAAAGTCGTAAGCAAAAGCTGGATGATCTCTACTGTAAGGCATCCCTGGTAGCCTCGCGCTCTTCGGCACTGCAACCCCCAGAGTCTCCAAGGCTCCTTCCCGGGCCCGGCAGCACTCTGACCAGGAGTTGCCCGAAAGCGAGCGGAAGAAGGCGGCTGTGAGGGCTCTGGGACGCCAGACAAGCATGAGAGGTCACATGCCCGGTCTCTCAGCCCCCCCTCGACAAATTTTAGAGTCAGAGAGGGAGTGGCCCAGTAAGGTACCTCGAAGCAATACAAAGGCCTCCGGCAAAGGTGCCTGGTCTCCAGAGGATTGTCGTGGCGAGGACCTTCCTCACTTCCTTGACACCCGACCCGGTCACACTGACATTGGTGTCACAGGGCCCCACTCCCGAGTGGGGAGGCCTGGATGCTGACCTTCGAGTGCAGCATTTCCGTGTTCCTCGCTGTCCAGCAGGTGCTGGTGCCCGGCCCTGCTGGCATGCATCTCGAGACTGCAGGGACCTTGACCTTGAGGACTCCCTAGGCTGCCTCAGTGACCCTCGAGAGCCAGAAGCCTCATTAGGATCCTTAGCGCAGGTCTTGATCTCTGTCCCAGTCCTTGAGTGCGAGATCTTCTTGGGCGAGCACCTCCGGTTCCGGGCAGGTTTTGGCCTCAAGCCCGGCACGGGTCACCGGCCCATCTCGAGCTGCCCAACCTAGAGTTCTCCATGGACTACTCAGAGTGGGAGTCTGATGGGGAAACCTCCCTGGAGACTCTGTCCCACCGAGACCTCCCCTCTGACCCAGAGGCAACGGTCACCTCCTGAGGACACCTCCTTTCTGAAGTTCATCCGGGACATGGCGCAGGCCCTAGCATTCGCCACCGAGACAGAGGACGAGCCCTGCACAGAGAAGCTCTATATTCTTCAATATGAAGCCCCTCTGAAGGAAGCTCTCAGTGAGAGAGACCAGAATTCTGAACAGACTCCTCCTCCGCATGTGGGAGACCTTGGTCTCTGTCCCTATCGTGAGCAAGCACCTGGACGCTATGTATAGGGTTCAGCGGGGCCCAGGGTTTCGGAAAAGCCCAGCTTCCTCACATCTTGATGGTGGTCAAATCAGCCATGTGGAAGCTAAAGAGCCTGAAGACTCATTCTTTGGTCCTGCCGGGTAGAGAGTCTCGTACCCTCGATGCCCTCAGATGCAAGGCTTATCAGGGCTCCATGCTGTCATGCCGCATCCAAGTTTACCAATTATACATTGGGGTGTTCCTCCGTGACCTCGCTAGAGAGTTCGGAGGCTTTGAGAGGGCCTTAAAACGTCGGAGATGGTCTCCGTCAAGGCCCGCCGCAAAATCCGTCAGAGAATGCTCGAAGTACCTCTCGTGAGCAGCGTACGATGGCCTTGAGGAACAACTATTCGGCAAGCCCAGGGGAGGATAAGGCAGCGGAGATTTGAAACAGAATACGTGACTCATACTTCCCTCTCCTGGAAAACCACCTCCCTCCCCAGGAAGAAACAGCAGAGCAAGAAGCCTATCTACTGGCGTCCACTCCTAGTCAGGGCAAGAGCATGGCCCATGGCCCTTGTAAGCCAAAGGGTCCTGAGACCCAACTCCTGGCACCGGACCGGCTCAGCCATCCTCAGGGTTTTGACACCATCGACATAGCCTCTCGTCCGCTGACAGAACGGCTGTCTGTCATGGGGCATCTGGTCCACTTCTCCCACAGGTGGAAGTCCATCTCCACCGACGCCTGGGTTCTCCAGGTCATTCGGGAGGGCTATCTCCTCCATCTGGACCAGCTCCCTCCTCCGTAGTTTCTCTGGGATCCGACTCTGCTTCCTCAGCACCAGGCCCTCCTGAGTCAGGAGCTCGCAGGACTCCTCGAGGATAGAGCGGTAGAACCAGTCCCACTGCACTTCCGAGGATGGGGCTTTTACTCCCGATACTTCCTCGTCCCAAAGCGGACAGGGGGCCTTCGGCCCATCCTTGACCTGCGGAACCTAAACAAATTCCTGATGTGGGAGAAGTTGAGGATGTTCTCCCTTGAAACATTAGTGCCCTGCCTCCAGCAAGGCGATTGGCTTTGCTCCTTGGACTTAAAGGATGCTTACGCTCACATCCTCGTCCATCCCAAGCACAGAAAGTGCCTCCACTTCATGGTTCAGGGAAACAGTTACCAGTACAGGGTGCTTCCCTTTGGCCTCGCATCTGCCCTGTGAGTCTTCCGAACTGCCTGGCCGTGGCTGTGGCCCACCTCCAGCTGCAAGGCACTTTCGTCTATCCATATCTAGACGAATGGCTCATAACAGAGGGTACGGCCTCTGAAGCCCAGCAGGCCACAGACCGCACCATTCACCACCTGGAGCATCTGGGGTTTGTGATCAATTACCCAAAGTCCCACCTCACTCCAGTCCCTGGAGTTCATCGGGGCTCGCTGGGACTCCCTGCAGGCCATGGTTTTCCTTCCTCAGGACAGGGCGGACTGCCTCATGTCCCTGGCATCCAAAGTTCTGTGCTGCAGCGCTGTCTTGGCCCAGACGATGCTTTGCACTCCTAGCCACACAGCCTCCACGGTCCATGTCGTGCCCAATGCCGTTCTCAACATGCGGGCGGCGCAGTGGTGCCTCCGGGTGTAATGGATGCAGTCGACCGGCCACCTCCGAGACCCAATCTCTGCTCTCCCAGCACGGTGGAGTCTCTTGCTTGGTGGCAGGAGTCTCAGAACCTGCTTCAAGGTATGCCGTTCCAAGCTCCGGTGCATCAGGTGGTTCTTACTACAGATGCCTCCCTGGTGGGCTGGGGAGCCCACTGCAAGGGGCGGCACACTCATGGGACCTAGTCCCATGAGGAGTCCCAGCAGCAGATCAACCTGCTGGAGCTCCGAGCCATCTGCCTTGCACTCAAGGTTTTCAGGGACCGCCTGCAGCACCAAGTGGTGCTGGTCCAGACGGACAACCAGGTCACTATGTTCTATGTGAACAAACAAGAAGGTACCGGTTCCTACAGCCTCTTTTCGGAGGCGATAGCCCTATGCTCCTTTGCGGTGAGCCAGGGCATGACTATCCAAGCCACTTATCTCCCGGGTCAGGACAATGCATTGGTGGACCAGCACAGCAGAGTCCTCTGGTCGCACAAGTGGTGCCTGTGTCCCCGGATGGCACAGCAGCTCTTCCAGCATCGGGGGACTCCAGACCTTGACCTCTTCACCAGTCCTGTGAATTTGCAACTTCCCCCTGTTCTGTTGTCCCCTCCCGCACCTGGTTAAGGTGGCCCCGGATGCCTTCCTCATCTCATGGGAGACTGGCCTGCTATATGCCTTTCTCACCATGCCCCTCATTGCCCGGACTCTTCTCAAGGCCCAGTGGGACAGGGCCTCATTGATTCTCATAGTCCCGAGGTGGCCCAGGCAGCCTTGGTTTCCCCCGCTGCTCTGTCTCTCGACGGTGCCTCCGGTCCCTCTCGGGTTTTCACCAGAGCTGCTGACACAGGAGGGAAGGTCTGCTATTTCACCCCAATCTGAGGTCCCTATCACTCACAAGGAAACCAGGAAGAAGAAGAAACCCTCAAAGGTGGCGTCCTTGAATGGTTCTGACCAGCCAGGTGCTCTCGTGCCCAGTCCCACAGTCCAAGATGTTCGTCCAAGGCACTGGAAAAGGAGCGGCCTGCAAAGGTCCCCCGGAAGGATTCGACCACAGACTGGCCTCTGTCCCCAGACACTATCCTCATCGAGGATTCCCTTTTGGGGGAACCAGCGTCTGGTCCAAGTCCCTTGGTGCCCACACCGAAAGCTGCGGAGCCTTCTGGTCTGGAGTCCAGAATGACATCTCTGGAGCACAGTTTGTCTGCCTTCATGGACCAGCAGTGGGTGCTGTTGTCCGGCACAACTGATTCATCCACCCCGACCACTGGGCCCTTGATGTCCAAGACGTCCCCAGAAGCTGAGCCGATCCTTGAGGTCCTTCGGCCTCGAGTCTATCCTCGGCTGTGGTCGTGATCCTAACCCATGCCTCCCAGTCAGATAACATCACACCCCTTCTCATTTGCTTACACTGGCTCCCCATTTCATTCAGAATTCAGTATAAAATCCCTATCTTCGTTCCCAGATTGATTCACACCGGCACTCCGCTCTCCCTCTCTGATTAGGTCCATCTTCATTTTCCACACCAACTCCTCAGGTCCGTTCACTCTGTCTATTTCTTCCATTCCCATCCCAAGCCCACCTGGAATCTACTCACTCTTCCACTTTCTTTTTTCTTGGCCCCCCCGTCTCTGGAATTCGCTCCCGTCAACCCTCTGCCTGGAATCCTCCACTGCCTTCAAAGCCAGACTAAAAACCCATCTCTACTGCTGAGCCTTTGACCTCCCCCCTCCCCCCTGTCTCCTGCCCCACACTGATGTCCAGTCCTCGTCCTCCCTCCCTCCCTCATGGCTGTCCCCCCTTTAACTTGCTATCTCTATCCTATCCAAATTATTGGCGTTCTATTTTCCTCTCCTTAACAGTACCTCCCTGTTATTACAAATTTTGTAAACCGCTCTATACCTCTGGTTTGAGCGGTATATTAATTTTTTGAATAAAGATAAAGATCCGCATACTGCTTGATGGGACCGTGGTCATCCCTGGCAAGTTTGCCAGGCACTGGCCCTCCTACGAGTCCTCTACCGACTACTCCAAGTAGGCGCCGGAGGACGAGGAGTCCTCCAATACCCATTGCTACTGTGTTGTCTCATCTAACTCTTCCATCTCAGAGCCTCGACGGCAGTCCCCGCCCGAGGATATGGGCTTCCCTGATTTTGTCAAGGACATGTCTAAGGCCCTGGTGTTCCTGACCGAGTTGGAGGAGGACCCTCGGGCAGATGAGTTGGAAATCCTCCAATACGAGGCCTTTACACAGGAATCCCTCATGGTGCCCATCCCTCCTATCCTGGAATGGCTAATGCTCTGAATGTGGGAGACACTGGCTTTGGTTACCCATGGTGAGCAAACTGCTCGACTCGATGTATCGAGTCTCTGCTGGAGCCCGGGCTTTCAAAAGTCACAGCTGTCACATAAATCCATGGTGGTGGAGTTGGCCATGTGTTGGCTGAACAGCCAGAAGATGCACTTCTCGATGTGCCCCCCCCCCCCCCCCCCAGCAGGGAGGTCCGCACCCTGGAAACCCTCAGCAGAAAGTGCTACCAGGGCTCAATGCTCATCAGCCATATCCAGGCCTACCAACTGTACATGGACATGTACCTGAGAGACCTGACGAAGGACCTCACTGGGTTCTGAGCAGGTCTTTCCGAGGAGCCCTTGCAGCGGTTCAAGAACTTGGCCAAAGCAGTCCGTGAATGCTCCAAATTCATGTTTTGAGCAGCCCATGATAGGTTCGAGGCGGCTCGAGTAGCAGTGGCATGGCCTCGGTGCATGCTGCCAGGCCTGGCTACAGTCATCTGACCTCAAGCAGTGGGTTCAGGACAAATTGGTCGATGTCCCCTGCAAAGGAGAGAACCTCTTTGGCAAACCCATGACTGACAAGGCTGCCGAGCTGGAGACCGAGTTCATGATGAGGACCAGGCTGTCCAAAAAGACCGCTAACCCTCCCCTACGGAAGGGCTCGGGTAGAAAGCCCTTATACCTGAGGAAGGGAGCTGCTTACTGAAACTACCCACCTTATCAGGCCTCCCCAGCTCCCCAACAGGGTCAGCAGGCCAAGGGACATGGGCATGGCTCGCAAAAATCGAAGGCTGCAAAGCCCCAGGCACCGTCTCCAGCTCCGGCCCAGTCAGGGGGGCCTTTTTGACTCCTTGAGCATAGCCTATCTACCCCAAGGAGATCAGCAACCTACAGGGGGATATCTGGCCCTCTATGCCCTGAGGTGGATATCCATCACTACCGATTCCTGGGCACTTCAGGTAGTCGGGGAGGGTTACCTCCTCCACCTGACTCAGATACCTCCCCCTTATTTCCCGGGAGAGCCCCTCAGGCACCCCTCCACCAGGACCATCTTCTGAAGGAGTTGGCAGGTCTTCTCAAGGACAAAGCGGTGGAACTGGTGCCCCACCATCTCAAGGGCAAGGGGTTCTACTCCAGGTTCTTCTAGTGCCAAAAAGCACAGGGGGGCCTAAGACCCATCCTCGACCTGCGCAAGCTCAACAAATTCCTGGTGAGGAGAAGTACAAGATGCTCTCCCTCGGAACATTGCTGCCATACTTCCAGCAGGGAGACAGACTATGTTCCTTAGACCTCAAGAATGCTTATACCCACATCCTCATCCACCCCAATCACAGGCAGTACCTGTGGTTCGTAGTGGGGGGTAGGCATTTTCAGTACAGGGTGCTCCCCTTCGGCCTAGCCTCTGCCCCAAGAGTTTTCACAAAATGCCTGGCAGTCGTGGCAGCCTTTCTCCGGTTCCAGGGTGTCTTTGTCTTTCCCTACCTGGACGACTGGCTCATAAAGGGAGGCACGGCCTCAGAGGTGCAGCAGGCCTCCACACACACCTTACAGGTTCTGCAACACTTGGGGTTTGTCTTAAGCTACCCAAAGTCTCACCTCCTCCATACACAGTGTCTGGAGCTCATTGAGGCAAAGATCAACACTCTCCAATCAAAAGCTTTCTAGCCCAGGGACCGAGCCGATTGTCTCAGGACTGTGGCTCAGGACGTACAGTACCATCTCTCGGTGCCTGCTCTGCTTCTGCTGCGCCTCCTTGGGCACATGGCCTCCACGTTCCATGTCACCCTAGATGCTTGCCTCCACATGAGGGTGGTGCAGTGGTGTCTCCGGGACCAGTGGTCTCAGGCCACGGACTGCCTCCGAGATGGAGTTTCTGTGACCCTCCAGATGGGGGAGGGTCTGGTGGCAGTCTCCCCAGCATCTTGAGACGGGCATGCCTTTTCAGGCCCCGAGCTCTTCAAGGGTCCTCACCACGGACCCTTCCCTGCTCGGCTGGGGAGCTCACTGTGGAGATCTCCGCACCCAGGGCAACTAGTCACCAGACAAGAGCACACAGCAGAGCAAAGTACTGGAACTCCGAGCCATACACCTAGCCTGAGGGTCTTCTGTCACCACCTACATCACCAGCCGGTGCTAATCCAGATGAACAATCAGATGGTGGTGATCTGTGTGAACAAACAGGGGGGCACGGGGTCTCGTACCCTGTTTCAGGAGGCACTGGCCCTCTGCTCATATGCAGTCCAACAGTGTACCTGCCAGGCCAGGGCAACCTGCTGGCTGACAGACTCAGCAGAGTTCTCCAT
The DNA here is from genome assembly GCA_033557465.1 of Ichthyophis bannanicus. Taxonomy (NCBI): domain Eukaryota; kingdom Metazoa; phylum Chordata; class Amphibia; order Gymnophiona; family Ichthyophiidae; genus Ichthyophis; species Ichthyophis bannanicus. The sequence goes on along the minus strand of CM066035.1, from coordinate 94,169,173 downwards.
CGCATGAGTGACAGCTGGATCCCAGTGTAGCTAGTTGGCTTTTCCGGCTCTGGGGGGAACCTGTGATGGACCTGTTCACCAGTCAGACAACTTTGTTGCCTTGCTTCTGCTCCCGGCAGGCCCACCCCTCCAGGGTGGCAGCGGATGCATTCCTGGTCTCATGGTCGGAAGACCTCATGTGTACACCTTTCCTCTTAAGCCATTGATCGCCAAGACCTTGTTCAGGACCCTCTGCAACAGGGCCTCGCTCATCCTGATAGCTCCTCTGGCCCAGGCAACCGTGGTTCCAGCTCCTTCTACAGTTGATGGTGGAGACCCCCATCCCCTTTGGGACCACCCTGGGACTCCTATCTTAGGAGGGGTATTCTCTCCTGCACCCCAACCTGGGTCCCTGTCGCTGACAGCCTGGCTGCTGAGAAGGTGACTCTGGCCCCTCTCAACCTCCCAACTGAGGTGGAAGACATTCTGCTGACCTCTCGCAAGGCCTCTACTAGGAAGGGTTATGCCCTCAAATGGCGCAGGTTCTCTGTTTGGTGTGCTAAATATGGGGCTGACCCTTTCTCTTGCCCAGTGGTTCTGGTGTTACAGTACTTCCTCGACCTCTCTCAGTCCGGGCTCAAGTCTGTTTGAGTGCACCTTAGTGCCCTGGTGGCACACCACCATCCATTGGATGGTAAGTCCCTCTTGGCCCAACCATTGGTGACCTGTTTCCTTCAGGGCCTGCTCTTATTGAAGCCCCAGGTCACACTCCGACAACCGAATGGTACTTTAATGTGGTGTTAGGGCAGCTCACGTGCCCACCCTTCATACCTCCGGCTACCTGCCACCTTCGCTACCTCTCATGGAAGGTGGCTTTCCTGGTCACACTTACTTCTGCTTGCAGAGTTAGCGAGCTTCAGGCCCTGGTGGCGGAGGCACCCTATACCAGGTTCTATAAGAACAGGGGGGTGCTTCGCACATACTCCAAATTCCTGCCGAAGGTAGTGTCATCCTTCCATTTCAACCAGGAAGTTGTGCTGCCTACCTTCTTTCCAAGATCTCAGCCAGTCGAGTGGAGACGGTCCTTCACACCTTGGACTGTAAGAGGGCTTTGTCCTTACCAATGCATTCGGGGCCACTGCAAAGCTTCTCAGTTTTTCATCTCCTACATCCCCAATAGGCTGGGGGAGGCGGTGACCAAGCATACACTGTCCACATATGTGGCGGACTGTATCACCCTCGCTTATGATCAAGCGAGGCTCCCACTGGAAGGCCGTGTCATGGTGCACCGTGTCAGGGTCATGGCAGCTTCGGTAGCAAATGTGCGCTCTCTCCCGATGGACATCTGCCGGGCCACCACCTGGTCTTCAATCCATACCTTCGCAGCCCATTACTGCCTGGAAGGGACAGTCCTTCGGCCAAGCTGTACTTCGTAACCTTTTTGGGGTTTAGGCAACTCCGACCCTTCTGTGTTCAGGCTACCGGAGTGCTGGTTTCATTGGACACAGTGGTCCTACTGCGGTCTGTGTACACGGATTAAATTGCTGCTGCTTGTGGCTCCCCGTGAGGGAGCCCCTATTTTTGCTATGGGTTTTCGGTAGCCTGTAGCTGGGGAGTCCCATATGTGAGGACTGACTTCCTGCTTGTTCCTGGAGAAAGCGTACTCACCTGTAACAGGTGTTCTCTGGGGACAGCAGGAGTCAGTCCTCAAAACTCTCCCTCCTTCCCTTGGAGTTGCCCCTTTCCATCTTTTATTTTTGCTGTCTTTTAGCTATGTCATCTGACTGAGCAAGATGGCACCCTTGGGCGGGAAGGGGACCATGCATGCATGGTGGCATCTCCCAGAGGCTTTCTTTGAAAGCTGGGGAGATGCTTCCCCGAGGACTCTGTTGGTGCCAACATCACCCATATGTGAGGACTGATTCCTGCTGTCCCTGGAGAACACCGTTACAGGTGAGTTACTACGCTTTCTGGGTAAACTCATTCATCCTCCTTTCAAACCACTGGCCGCCTGCCATCTCAAGTTCCTTTCATGGAAGGGCGCCGTCTTAGTGGCTGTAACTTCAGGGTTAGCAAGCTGCACGTGCTGGTGGCTCATGCTCCTTAAACCAGATTTCATAGAAATAGGGTAGTCCTCTTCACCCACTGTAAGATTCTCCCTAAGGTGGTTTCTCCCTGTTTAATGTACAATACCAAGTTTAAGTTACAATGTCAACCAGGAGGTAATTCTTTCCACCTTCTTTCCCAGGCCGCATGCAAACAGGGCCGAAGCCTCTATTCATACCTTAAACTGTAAACAGGCTTTGGTTTTCTACCTTGATCAGATGAAGGCTCATCGGCGATCCTCTGTTTCTTATGATCCCAACAAACTTGGCATGACACTCTTTCTACCTGGGTGGCTGATTGCATTTCCTTTGCCTATCAAAAGGCTAGTCTTTCTCTGGAGTATCATGTGACGGCCACTGTTCCCTCTAAGCTGTGCGCGTGTGCGCGCGCACACATCTCACCGAGCGAGCGCACATACTTTAAAACAGAGCGCACAAAAATTACGGTTCTGATTCTGATAGAAAACAACACAGATGTCTTAAAATTTTAAAGTAGTTGTGTATTTACAGTTTTCACAAGTTCTACAATATTTTCTAGTGCAATCGATGTGGTGTACATACTGTATTCTGATGTGTAGTCAAATTTTAAAGTATTTAACTCCGAGTGTCGTTATGTGGCGCACAAAAATTTAACTTTCCTTCAAAAGCTGCACAGCTGATATTTTATGCACACACAGCCTACAGAAAATTAGAGGGAACATTGGTGACGGCCCATACCGTTCAGGCTATGGAGGTCTCAATTTATTATTTATTTAACCAGTTTTCTATACTGCCTTATCCTTCAATCAAAGCAGTTTGCACTGTAACTTCACCGTGTACAATAAACTGAGTAGAAGGGGAGGAGACGATTAAGAATGCAGGATCTAATAACAAGTTAACTTATGTACATTATGACATTTAAGGTTTAACATATGTACAAATTAGGACTGTGGTGTTGTGTAGTTGTCATTCGTTTGTGGTCTGGAATTGCCAGGTAGGTTGAGAGCATATATGGGAGGCTGTGTGACCTATCCTGAGTGGTTTGTGTATAGAATTGTTTTAAGCTTTTTACAGCTAATTTACGCTCTGTCTCCCTACCAGAGATTTGTTGAGCAGCCACCTGGTCCTCTGTCCACACCTTCACAGCTCACTACTGCCTGCAGGAGGCCTCCTGACATGACAGCACCTTCTGTCAGACTGTTCTTCCAGCATCTCTTTAGAGACTAGTGCAACGCCTTTCCTCCGACCCTTCTATATGTGTAGGCTACTGGAGAGTTGATTCCCTCACAGATGCTGGAGTTGCGTTCCAGTTCTTGACGCTTTCCAGCGTCATTCAGCTGCCATTCATGGTTTTATTTTAGGATCATCCATGGTTTCTTACAGGTTTTTTGGTAGCTTTTAGCTGGGGGGTCCCATATGTAAGGACTGACGCCTGCTTGTTGCTGGAGAAAGCAGTTACTCACCTGTATAGCAGTCCTTGCTACCCTCCGTCCTCCTTGTGCAGTTGCTTTTTTAATTTTATGCTTGATTAAGCTATGTCATTCTACTGAGGGAAAATGACTCCCTTGGGTGAGAAGGTGACCATGCATGCACAATTGATCTTTGAAAGCTGGGGAGAGATTACTGTATGGGTTTTCAGCTCAGTCCTCAAAACAACACACCTTCTGCACAACATCATTGCTCAATGCCAAAAGACTTGACTGTGTAAATGGTTAAGTGATTGATGCCACATCAAAAAACAAACTAATAAAAGCTGAATCCATCAGCGTACAATTGAGCACTGTCTTCCCAGTGCAGAGCTTCATTTGATATCTTGGCACAGAACCCCCAATATGGAACTATAAGTGCAGCACCTAGTGCTGGAATCATGGTATAGGACCAGCAACTTACATTTCTAAGAAAATTGTACAGACAAGCTTTGATAACAATGGCTCCAGATCCTGACAAAATAATAGGAGGATTTTTGTCCTCAAAAGACTCCCACACAGTCATGTTTAAGCTATCATAGTAACATAGTAAATGACGGCAGATAAAAGTACTTTCCCCTATAAACCAACAGTAATGTTTAAATTATGGCATGAAACATTGCCTCCTATCCCATGGCTTTTTTTAAAGTGCTCAAGAATCTTTCATGAGTTTCATTGAATACTTTCTGAAAATCCAGGTACACTGAATCAACTGGCTCCCCTTTAACCACATATTTGTTCATGCCTTCAAAAAAATGTAGCAGATTGGTGACACAAGACTTCTCTTGGCTAAATCCATATTGACTGTGTACCATTAAACCACATCTGTCTAGGTGTTCAGTAATTGTTCTTTACAATAGTTTCTACAATTTTGTTTGGCATTGACATCAGGCTCACCGGTCTAGTTTCCTGTATCACCCTTGTAACCTTTTTAAAAAATGGGTGTTAACTTGGTCATCTTCCAATCTTCAGATACTCTAGATGATTTTAATGATAGTTACAGATTACCATTAGTACATCTGCAATTTCATTTTTGAGCTCTCTGAATATTCTTGGTTGTATACCATCCAGTCCAAGTGATTTGCTGCTCTTTAGTTTCTTGATTTGGCTTACATTTTCCAGGTTCATTGAGATTTGTTTCAGGTCTTGTGATCATCACCATTAACTACCATTTCTGGCACAAATAGTTCTCTTGCATTTTCATCCGTAAAGACTGAAGCAAAGAATTCATTTAGTCTCTTTACTATGGACTTGACCTTTCTGCCTTCCCCTTTTACCCTGTGATCTAATCGTCCACCTGACTCCCTCACAAGCTTCCTGCTTTGAATATACCTGAAAAGTTAAGAGTTTTTTTGCTTCTATAACAAGCTTTTTAGTTTCTCTTTTTTTGCGTTCCTTATTAATGCTTTGTATCTAACTTGCCAGTGCTGAATCTGATTCCTGTTTTCTTCATTCAGATCCTTTTTCTATTTTTTGAAAGATGGTCTTTTGGCTAGACTATCCTCTCTGACCTCACCTTTTAACTAGGCCATTTGTCATTTGGTCTGTCTTTTGCCTTTTTTAATACATGGAATACATCTGGCCTGGGCTTCCAAGATGGTATGCTTAAAGTCCACTTTTGTTGTAAACTCTTAACCTTTGTAGCTGCTCCTGTTACATTTTTTAACCATTTTTCTCTTTTTATTATAGTTGCCCTTTTAAAAGCTGAACGCTAACGCAGTAGAGTTCCTTAGTGTCTTCATTCCAGTTATTAACCAAATTTTATCATGTTATGATCACTATTGCCAAGTGGCCCAATATCCTCTTATACCAAGTGTCAGATCTAAAATAACTCCTCCTTTTATTGGTTCCTGAACTAGCTGCTCCATGAAGCAGTCATTTATGTAATCTTTGAACTTTACTTCTCCAGCATGTCCTGATGTGACGTTTATCCAATCAGTATTGAGGTACATGAAAATCACTCATTTTTATTGTGTTGCCCTACTTGTTAGCTTCCCTAATTTCTGTTAACACTTCATCTTCTCTGTGTTCCTTCTAGCCAGGCGAATGATGGTATACCCTCACCTCTTTCCCTTCACACATAGAATGTCTAGCCATAAAGATTTCATGGTGCATTTTGTTTTCTACAGAATTTTTATTTTGTTTGACTTGGTGCACTCTTTATCATACAGCACCACTTCTCTACCAATTTAATTCACCCTATAATTGTGTTATAATTTGTACCTATCAAAGTGACCCATTGGTTATCCTCGTTCCACCAGGTCTCTGAAATGCCTATCATATCTACCTCTTCACTTGGTGCTATGTATGCTAACTTTTCCATCTTATCTTTTAGATTTCAAGCATTTGTATAGAGATTTTCAAAGTATATTTTTATTTGTAACTACAGCTTGCTTAACAGTTGACAGGAATAATTAGCAATCCTTTAACTGTTTCTATTCTTCTGTTAAAGGCACCTGGGCTGCTTTGCTTTTATCTTCCAACCTCTATTGGGATGCCCTACCTTCCCTGTTTTGATAGTATCCTTCAAAGACACCTTACCCCAAACCATGTGCTCCTAAACGACTGTCTGCTTTCCCCCAGATTCTAGTTTAAAAGTTGCTGTATCTCCTTTTTTAAATGTTAGCGCCAGCATTCTGGCTTGACACTGGTTAAGTTGGAGCCCATATTTTTGGAATAGACTCCCCCTCCCGAGAATGTTGCCAGTTCCTAACAAATATAAATCCCTCCTCTCTAAACCAGCATCTCATCCATGCATTGAGACTCTGGAGCTCTTCTTGCTTCTTGGGTTCCTTGCATGGGATGGGGAGCATTTCACCAGAGTCTAACTCATAGCCTATTTGGGCTCCAAGAGTGCTCCAAAGGGATGTTTCCATTTGGACATTTTATTTTTATTTTATTTATATTCTCTTATATACCGTCTATTCTGCATCAGTGCGGTTTACATTGAACAAACTGACATACCTACATAGCTGCATAACGTAGCAAGCTGTAGATTTTAAAGGCCACTGCTATGACTCCATTGTCATCACTACCAGCATTCTACAGCTCTTCGCAGCTGGTACTGACCAAATATTTGTCTATCTCCTTTTCTGCCAAAGTCACTGGTCAAGGAGGCAAATGAATCCCTTCCCTTCTGCCTTCTCAGACTGTGACCATTGCTCCTGCTCAAACCAGGCTGATGCATGTTTTTGAGAATTTTCTGGAATACTGTCAAAATTGAGCATGGCTTAAGGGTTCTTCACAAAAATTCCAAATCTTTTCACCAGATTACACCAGCACAGAAAATCTTTTTCTCTCAAATTGAAGAAGACTCAGCAGATTTTTTCTTCACTTGCAAGGTTTCATGGATTTGCAGTATTAACATCAATTTCCACATCATTTATTTATTTATTTTTTATTTGTATTTACCACCTTTCGTGAATCAAAGCGGTTTACATATAACTTAAAACAATACATTGAAACAGAGTGAATGGAAATAAACATTAAACATTTAAACAAACAATTTTACATGAATTAACAAATAACTTGGGGAGAAACGGGGGAGGAAAATGTAACTTTTAACAACTTTTAATGTTCTCTCATGATTATTTATATGAATGCAGCAATCACAACAGTGATGTTATGGTCTTCGTAGTCTGTGACTGAAAGTCTCTTTTTACAATAACTTCGTAAGGAGAGGCTATTTTGTAAGAGTTTTGTGTTTAGGTGATTAGTTCACCAAAGTGTTCGTTGAACAAATATGTTTTTAGTAGTTTGCGGAAGGCTATTGCATCCTTGGTGGCTCTTAAAATTTCAGGAACGGAATTCCATAATTGTGCATATAGTGAGAAAGCTCTCTTGGAAGTAATGGATTTGCAATTCTTATAGTCGGCTGGTAACATGAGGAGGTCTTTATTGTTGCTTCTTCTTGGTCTGTTATCCGGGGTGAGTGCCATCAAAGTTTTCAAGTAGGTGGATGAGTCGTCTTGGAGGGATTTGAATATTGTGTGGATAACCTTGAATTTTATTCTGCTCTCTATAGGGAGCCAGTGAAAGAGTTTTAATGTTGGCGTGATATGTTCTTTAATTGGTATTTGCGCTATTACTCTAGTCACTGTATTTTGGGCTAGTTGTAGTCGGTGGATTGTTTGTTTTGGGAGTCCCTTAAGTAATGCATTGCAGAAATCTAGGTGTGGAAAGATTATTGCTTGTACTGCTGTTCTAAAGTCGCTTGGGGGGAAGGAGGGGTCTTAAGTGTTGGAGCATTTTTAATTTGTTGTATATGGCCTTTACTGTGTTGCTCACGTACTTGTTGAAATTGAGCAGGTAATTTAGTGTGACTCCCAGGTATCTCACCTCCTTTTTAACTTTGAAGTTTTCCTTGTTTAATGTAATTGATTCCGGTAGTGTGAAGGAGTTGTCCTTAGTACTAAATTGGATTTCTGTCTTCTTTATATTTAGTTAGATGTTGTGGTTTGTCAACCAGGTGGTGGTGCTATTTAGGCATTCTTCAGTTTGTTGAAAATGTGGTTGTTTAGTGTTAAGTTGAGTGTATAGCATTATATCATCAGCATTAGTATAGTAGCCTATGAGAGGAGCTTGTTTAGATCTGGAGACTATGATTTCAATAGTCAATGAATTGTACTTATATCAATTTTTAGCTATAGGAAGCTGAAGGCTAGGGTATATGCTATGCGTGTAGAAGTAATTGGTACCTCTTGAAGTCAGATTGTTGAGACGCTTTGCTTCGGTGAAAACGATGTTTCTCCAGGACCAAGCAGGAAGTTAGTCCTCGCATATGGGTGACGTCAGCGTCGATGGAGCCCCCATGCGGAGCATTTCCACAGCTTTCAAAGAAAGCTTTTGGGAATGCAGGCACGCATGTGCGGTCCCCTTCCCGCCCAAAGGTGCCATCTTACTCAGTCAGTCTTCTTTTTTCCGCAGAGCCCTACGGACGCCTGTCCTTGTCACCCGTGAAAAAAGTTGATTTTTCTGCGTTGGGTCGAGTTTTTTTTTCGGTTCGACGTCGGTTCCTTTCCCGCCTGGACTCGGTACACCGGTGCCGAGCCAGGATCTCTTTTTTTGGTTTTTGTCCTTAGAGACTGCATTCGTGCCTTTATTTTCCCTGGCAGCCCAATTTTTTGATCTTGCAGGGGCCCTTTTTCCCCCGATGGCTGCCAGTGGCTTTAAGAAGTGTGATCGGTGCAAGAAACTGATGTCTCTCACCGACACACACGACTGCTGCCTCCGGTGCCTAGGGCCAGACCATGATTCTACGGTCTGTAGCCCCTGTGGCAAAATGTCTTCCAAGCCATTATGGAGCCGTCAGCACCAGCGTGAGAGGATCTTCTCCGAATCTGCCTCTGGACGGGTCTGGACTTCGTCAGAGGCCTCGACGTCTTGGGAGTTTGACCCCGAGCACTGTCGGGGCTCCTCTAAAAGGGAGTCCCCCTCGGGGGAGCATCAAAGGAAGAAGAAACCAGCGAGGGCAGCATTGGTGGATGCTCTTGGCTCCTCGAGGGCCAGGTCGCATAGCCCCGATCACCGTCCCGGGTCTTCGTAGTCGGAGAGGCCTGCAAAGCATCCTCGTGTAGAGTCGGAGGCCCCGAGTCACGTGAGTACTGTAGTCCTCATGGACTCTCCTCCGGGGGAGCCGAAGTCGGGCCTGACGCCGTCGGGGCCCGAGTCGGAGGCTGCTGGGTCTCCTGAGCTTGGACTCAGGTTGACAGCCTTGGAGCGCAGATTGTCTGCTTTCATGGAGCAGCAGCGGGTGCTGATTGCCGGTCTCACCGGCGCATCTGCCCCGACCACCAGGACATCGACGTCCAAGTTGACCCCGGAGGCCAAGCCGATCCTCGAGACCATGCGAACTCGAGTCGATCCTCGGCCGTGGTCACCCTCGGCCTCCCGTTCGGGACCGAGGTCGTCGACTCCGGTTCCCTCGGTGTCGGTGCCTGCCCACTCGGAGTCGCTCGATTCCTCCTCGGAGGAATCGGTGTGGGAAACGGAGGAGGAGGAGTCCCCTGACACCTTCTGGACTCGGTGCGTCCCTTCGGACTCACCGGGATCCGAGCCTCGTACAAGGTCCCCCCCCCCCCCAGAGAATACCAGGTTCTCGGATTTCGTAAGGGACATGGCCAAAGCACTGGCATTCCCTGCGGACCCCGAGGAGGAGCCTCGAACCGAGGCGCTCAAGGCTCTGCAGTATGACTCTCCTCCCAAGGAGGCTTTTACTGTCCCGGTTCCTCCGATGCTGTAGCAGTTGCTCTTCCGCATGTGTGAGGTGCCGGCCTCGATGTCGATTCCATCTATAGAGTCTGCAAGAGCCCCGGGTTTCAAAAGGCATAGCTACCGCATCACTCCATGGTTGTGGAATCGGCCATGCATCACCTGAAGAGTCAGAAGATGCACTCTTCGGTGCCTCCCGGCAGGGAAGCCCGGAACCTGGACGCCCTCGGTAGAAAGTGCTTCCCGGGCTCTATGCTTGCTTGCTGTGTCCAGACCTACCAGCTGTACATGGGCATGTACCTTCGAGACCTGGCAAAGGAGATTGCCGGGTTCTCTGCTGGTCTGTCCGAGGAACCTTTGCAGAGGTTCAAGGCCTTGTCTTCTAGTATTCGAGAGTGCTCGAAGTTTATATCTCGAGCAGCCTACGATGGATTTGAGGCTTCAGCCCGGGTAGCAGGGGCCGGCATCGGTGCACGCCGCCAGGCCTGGCTACAATCCTCGGACCTCGAGCCATGGGTACAGGATAAGTTGGTCGATGTCCCTTGCCGAGGTGAAAATCTCTTTGGCAAGCCCATGGCCGAAAAGGCTGCAGAACTCGAGACCGAGACTCTTACCTGGACAAGGCTGTCCAGGAAAACCTCTGCCCCTTCTCAGAAGAAGCAGGGCTCGGGGAAAAAGACCTTTTACCTGAGGAAGACCACTGCCTACAAAACCTACCCTTACTACCAGGCCTCTGCAGCTCCCCAACAGGGCCAGCAGGCCAAGGGGCAGGGTCATGGGCCCCGTAGGCAGAAGGCTCCCAAGCCTCCTACTCCGGGTCCTGCTCAGCAGGGAGGGGGTTTTTGACTAAGCCAGCATAGCCTCTACTCCTCTCCAGGGCACAGGAGGTCGGCTGACCCTGTACGCAGACAGGTGGCCAGCCATCACAGGGGATACTTGGGTGTTAAGCATCGTCGAAAGGGTCTATCTGCTCCACTTCACCCAGATACCCCCCTCCTACTTTCCAGGGGAGCCTCCAAGACCTCCTCTGCACAGAAACTTACTCCTTCAGGAATTGGAAGGACTAGTAAAGGACTGGCGGTGGTTGCGGCCTACCTCAGGAACCAGGGGATCTTTGTGTTCCCTTACCTGGATGACTGGCTTCTCAGGGGCCAGTCTCCACAAGAGGCCAGGCAGGCCACCTTCAGAACCATATCCCTGCTTCAGCACATGGGGTTCGTGATAAACTTCCCAAAGTCCACTTTAGTCCCCTCACAGGACGTGGAGTTCATAGGGGCAAGGTTGGATACCATCCATGCAAAGGCCTATTTGCCTGTGGACAGAGCTCACAGGCTGATAAAGTTGGCCGGCCAGTTTCGGGCGAACTCTCTGGTCTCGCCCAGACACTTCCTCCGGCTCTTAGGTCACATGGCTTCCACGGTGCATGTCACCCCACATGCCCGGCTGCATATGAGGCCGGCTCAGTGGTACCTCAGGGCGCAGTGGCTACAGGCCACAGGGAAATTGTCAGACAGAATAAAGGTGTCCATACTCTTGGTGGACTCCTTACGCTGGTGGAGGCATCTCCCAAATCTGGTCAGGGGTGTTCCTTTTCAGGCCTCCCCACACACTCAGGTACTGACAACCGATGCTTCCCTGCAGGGCAGGGGGGCACACTGCCAGGGGGCCTGCACCCCAGGCCTGTGGTCTTCGTGGGAGGCCGCCCAGCAGATCAACCTGTTGGAATTGAGAGCCATTCGACTAGCCTTATGGACTTTCTCTCAGATCCTGTCTCACCAGTCTGTCCTTGTTCAGATGGACAACCAGGTGGCTATGTTCTACGTCAACAAGCAGGGAGGCACAGGATCCAGACTTCTGTGCCTGGAAGCACAAGCTCTCTGCTCCTGGGCTATCACTCAGGGCATGACCCTCAGGGCGGTCTACCTCCCAGGCCAGGAAAACTACCTGGCGGACAGGCTAAGCAGACTCCTGCAGCCTCACGAGTGGCAGTTGGATCCTCTGGTAGTTCAACAGATCTTTCTGAAGTGGGGACTTCCGACCATGGATCTTTTTGCCAGTCCGCTGAACAGGCAACTACCCAGGTTCTATTCCAGGCAACCGCATTCCTTGAGAACAGCGCCAGATGCATTCCTGATCCCCTGGTCAGAGAGCCTGCTGTATGCCTTTCCTCCCACACCTCTGGTGGCCCGGACTCTATTCAAAATCCAGCATGACTGAGCCACGGTGATCCTGATAGCTCCCAGGTGGCCCAAGCAGCCGTGGTTCCCTCTTCTTCTGAAGTTGGCAGTGGATACTCCACTTCCTCTGGGGCTGCAACCTGACCACCTGACTCAGGATCAGGGGTCCCTCTTGCATCCCAAACCTCAAATCCCTCAATTTGATGGCCTGGCTGCTGAAAGGCTAGTCCTTGCTCCCATCAAGGGAGGTTGAAGAGGTGGTGTTGGCCTCCAGGAAGCATTCCACTAGAAAGGCCTATGCTCTGAAGTGGCGTAGGTTCTCTACTTGGTGTTCTCAACAGCAAGAGGACCCCTTCTCCTGATCGGTCCATTTGGTGCTACAATACCTGCTCCACCTTTCCAACCTAGGACTTCAGTCCAACTCTGTCCGGGTTCACCTCAGTGCCCTCTCAGCTCACCACTCGCCGGTGGATGGACAATTTCAGGCCACCCTCTGGTGTCTTGCTTTCTCAGAGGCCTGCTTCTGCTTAAGCCTCCTATTCGTCCACTGGCCACTGAGTGGGATCTCAATGTGGTCTTGCAGCAATTGACTCGCCCACCTTTTGAGCCGATGGCAACCTGCCATTTACGTTTCCTCTCCTGGAAGGTGGTGTTCCTTGTGGCACTCACCTCAGCTGGGCGGGTGAGTGAGCTTCAGGCCCTGGTCTCGGATAGGCCGTATACCAGGTTCTATAGGAATAGGGTAGTCTTGCGGATTCATCCTAAGTTCCTTCCAAAGGTAGTGTCCTCCTTCCACCTCAACCAGGAGGTGGTACTTCCGACGCTCTTTCTCAGGCTGCATGCCAGTAGGGCCGAAACTGTCTTGCATACCCTGGATTGTAGAAGGGTGCTGTCCTTTTACCTAGAATGTACGCAGGGGCATAGAAGGGCTTCTCAGCTCTTCATTTCCTTTGACCCTAATAAATTGGGGTTGCCTGTCACTAAGCGTACGTTGTCCATTTGGGTGGCAGACTGTATCGCCTGGGCGTAAAGGGCAGCCGGCCTCTCCCTGGAGGGTCGAGTCACGGCCCACTGGATCAGGGCGAAGGCCGCATCAGTAGCTCACTTCCGTTCTGTTCCGTTGGCAGACATCTGCCGGGCCGCTACTTGGTCCAAGCCAGACTTTTGCGGACCACTACTGCCTCGAGAGGGAGTCCCGTAGGGACAGTGCTTTCGGGCAAGCGGTACTCCGTAATCTGAGGTTTAGGCAACTGCTACTCTCCGGCCCTGGTGTTGGGCTACCGTTCAGGTGTGGTCTCAGAGAAGATTCTCTCACTGTTGCTGAGGCTCTAGAGGGAGCTCTATTTTTCAGCCTGGGGTCCTGGTAACCCAGAGCTAGGGAGTCACCCATATGTGAGGACTGACTTCCTGCTTGGTCCTGGAGAAAGAGTAGTTACTCACCTGTAACAGGTGTTCTCCAGGAGCAGCAGGAATCAGTCCTCACAACCCTCCCTCCTCCCCTTGGAGTTGCAGTTGTATATAGTTCATTTTCATTTTTGTGCTGTCTTTTAGCTATGTCATTAGACTGAGCAAGATTGCACCTTTGGGCGGGAAGGGGACCGCGCATGCGTGCCTGCATTCCCAAAGGCTTTCTTTGAAAGCTGGGGAAATGCTCCGCATGGGGGCTCTATCGACGCCGACATCACCCACATGTGAGGACTGATTCCTGCTGCTCCTGGAGAACACCTGTTACAGGTGAGTAACTACTCTATCTCTTCCAGACTATGAATTCATTGTTACATTGGTCATTTCTCGATCAAGGCTGTGTGCTTTGTGTGGTCCAATGGTGTATTTCTTGCTGTGGATCATGTGGAAAGTGAACTGTCAAGTGTGCTCCATTGGACCCTCAACACTTCCCCTTTCCATGTGAAGATAGAACTTACTAAAAATTTCAACTCAAATTAGCAAAGGAGATACATCCATTCTTAGTTCAATCTTGTAAAAGGTATTTGACTTTCTCCAGTACCTCGATGCTCATAAAGTAGTGGCTGGCAGAAACCAGTAATTGTTCATTCTCCCAGGGTCAGGGAAGTGATACAATATTAGGATGCAGCCCATTCTGGTCTCAGATTGATTTTTTTTGACAGCTCACTTTTTTCATTAGTAGCTCAAGGTGAATTACATTCAGGTATAATGGGTATTTCCCTGTCTCAAGAAGGCTTATAAACTTGTATGTAAGGCAACAAAGTGAAATGACTTGCCAGAGGTTACAAGGTGCATCTGCGGGAGAAGTAGGATTTGTTGAAAGTTGAGATTTTAATTCTTCATAAGGATTTGGCTAGTTCAGTTCCTAAAGTCGTTCATGTTATGGGTTGTCAGATTCCTATCTCACATCAAGTTCACTATTTGTTATTGTTAAGTGCCATAGAGTTGATGTTGACTCATGGTGACCCTCCGGATAGTTCATCTAAACTGTGTTCGGTCTTCAGTCAGGTGGCTCATTGTTGAAAAAGTGGCACCCATAGCTGCTGCTGTTGTATCGATCCATCTCATTGCTGCCTTTCTCTTTTATGTTGACTTTCAACCTTGCCAAGCATGATGTCTTTCTTTAACGATCTCTCTCTACGCATGATGTGTCCAAAGTATGAAAGTCAAAATCTTGTCATCTGAGCTTCTAAAGAAAGCTTAGGTTTGATCTCTAGTACGGACTGGTTTGTTCTTTGAGCAGACCATGATATATACAGTATCCGTCACCAGCACCATAATTCATAGGAGTGGAGGAGTGGCCTAGTGGTTGGGGCAAGGTACTTCAGGCCGGAAGGTCAGGGGTTCAAATCCCACTAGAGGACAGCAACCTTGGGCCGGAAGGACTGGGGTTTCTAGTCCCACAGGTGCTCCTTGTGGTCTTGGGCAAGCCACTTAACCCTCCATAGCCCATGTTCCCTGTAAAATAGTTCTCTCCAAGTTATAATGCCCTGTTCAATGTAATTTCAGTTTGTTCAATGTAAACCGCACTGATGCAGAATAGCGCGATATATAAGAGAATGTAAATAAATAAATAAATAGGCATCAATTTTCTTCCTGTCTATCTTTTTCACTGTCTAATTTTCGCATCCATATGATGCTATTAAAAATACCATGGCTTAGACAAGTCAAATCTTCGGATTTCTAGACTACTTAGGTGTGCTAATTGACTACCAGTTAAGTTTGTTCTTACATTCATGTTCTTATAAAGAGATCTTTTTTAAAAAATTTGCATGCTGAGGCATTAAAGATGTTTTTGACAATACATGATTTTTGGACAGTACTTCAAGTATTGTCTTATCGATTCTGGTTATTGTAGTACACTTATGTTTGGTTTGCCATCTCGTTTAAAGTCATTACACATTATTAAGAGAACTGCTGTGCGTTTTGATTTCTGATGCAGCTTCGTATGATTGTATATTCAGAATTAGCATTTTCTGCCTATAGAATGTTCAGTTCAGGAATTCTACTGTTAATTTTTAAAGTCTTACATCTGAACCTTTTTGCTATTTTGTCCTGGAAACGGAATTCCTCTGAGCTCTTGACTTCTAGTGGCACTAGTATGTTCGTCTGTCCACTCCCTCCTGATGTTCAAGGTGCGCTTATATGAAATCTGTTTCGGCCCCCTCCTCTTTGGAATAGACTTTCTATAGAGCTCCAAATGAATGAAGGCCTGATAGATTTTCATAAGAAACGTATAGCTTATTTTTCTAATTGGGCTTTTAATGTTTTTTGATTTGGGTCATTTGGTCTATTGTGGGCCCTGCTATGTTGTTTGTTGTATTTTATGTTTGTTTTTTTTTTTTTTTTTGCTTTATTTTGTCTGATACATTTTATTTTGTTTAATGTGCATTTTTGAGTACTTCATATCTTCTTGTAAACCACTGAGGATTTTTTCAGATCTACAGTATAGAAATGTTTTAAATTATTTAAATAAAATAAACTCTGGTTTCCACGGTGCACTAACCACTATGCTACCACTATCCAGATAGTGCTGCTGGATATCTCTACAGACCACCCCGGCACAATCCATTTAGTGCTAGGCTGGTCTGTGGGTAGAACGAGAGTGCTGTCAGCACTATCCGGATAAATGTCAACTTTATATAGTTATCTGGATTTTCAGCCAGCACATGAAAATCTGTCATAAGGTGTATTCTAGATAAGTGTCAACTGAAAATACTACTAACCAGGTTACATGTGGGCACCTATCTGAGTAGTGCTACTCATCGCCAGTATTCAGCAGCAGCTCCTACCCATATACTGCTGCGGAATGTTCTACCGATATTTAAGTGCCACTGCTGACCACTGTGGCATTTGAACCCTTGTACCCTTGCATTCTTTTTTGAAAGTTAAAAAAACTACTAATAAACTAAAAATAATTAAAAATACTAAAGTTCAGTTTTGATTATTGCCACTGTAGCATTCAGAATAAAAAATATTAAATGTTAAATAAAAAAAATGAACTAAGAAAGTTAAACAAACAAAAATGGCAGTAAAATGCTGCCCTTGCTGAGATCAGGCAAAAAGAAGCAAATTGCATTGAATCAAACTAATTGAGGGATCTCCATAAAATATCATGTGCACATAAAGATACCTCAAAAGGTAGCAAGAATGACGTAAAAAAAAATCCAGGCTTACCCTTTAGCCAACTGCTGTAATATCTTGCTAAAATGTTCTTACAGAGCAGCCACAACCGCTGTCAGAAAACTTAGTGATTCACGGCTAGTATACACATTGTAAACATTTGTAAAAACAAAAATGTGGATATAAATAGATATATTATCTTCAAAATTACCCATGAAAAATTTCATTAAAAGCACATCAATATATTAAAGGAGTTTTTTCAAAAAAGTGACGATATTCTCTGCATACTTAACTAATATATTTTCTTATATTATATAAGGACTTTGAAGCTAACATATTCTCCAGGACCAAGCAGGAAGTCAGTCCTCACATATGGGTGATGTCTGCGCCGATGGAGCCCCCTGTGCGGAGCATTTCCCCAGCTTTCAAAGAAAGCCTTTGGGAATGCAGCGCGCATGCGTGGTCCCCTTCCTGCCCAAGGGTGCCATCTTGTTCAGTCTTCTTTTTTCCGTGGAGCCCGATGGACGTGTTTCGTTTTCACCCGAGGAAAAAGTTGATTTTTATTCTGCGTGGACCCGTTTTCTTCAGTTCGATGCCGGTTTCCCTTTCCCGCCTGGGCCCGATACGTCGGTATCAAGCTCGGACTTCTTTTTTCGGTTTTTGTCCTTAGTGACTAGCGTACACGCCATTTTTCTATTTTTCATTGGCAGCCCTGTCTTTTGACCTCGCAGGGGCCCTTTTTCCCCCGATGGCTGCCAGCAGGTTTAAGAAGTGTGTGGTGTAGAAGGTCCCGCTGATCCCTTAGAGAGAGGTAAAACGGAAGAGTTAGCTTCAGTAGCTGACAGAAAACAAAAGCACATGGCTCATGGTTTCCAGGGAAACCACAAGCAGAGTGAGTCACAGGAGAGGAAAACACGCCCCTGCTGCAGTTTAGCTCCACAGTCACGAGCTGAGGCAGAACACCTGCTGGGAGGAGGGGTCAGGTTAAACCCTAGAAGGCAGAGATATAAAGAATGCTCATTAGAGAGAAAGTTAGAGCAGCCGAGAGAACAGCCAAGAGAACAGCTGAGAGAACAGCTATAGGAACGGAGAGAAAGACCAAAGCCAGAACAGGAGTTAAGCTCAGGAGCAGAGGAACTGCTTGGGACTGAGGACCCAGAGGAGCTGATGGTAATAGAAGATTCTCTGAGGTTTAATTCAGAGAGGGAAACCAGCAAGAGAAACAATTGGAGAACCAGTGCCAAGAAGTCAGGTAGAAACAGCCCAGGTTTGGTGCCGTGTCTGAAAGGCAGCCAAAGGGAAAGATTACCAAGAAGGCTGACTTGGGAGCATTCACAAACTCCAAGGTTTGGATCTCTAGCTGACCCTGAAGTGTAGAGAGAATCTCCTGTAAGAAAGCCAAAAGGTAGGCTGAGAGATTGGTTTAAAGACCAAACTGTTTTTAAGAAGTGGTCTTGTATTAGCCCAGAAGGGTGGGGCTCTCCTCATAGTAAATACTGTGGTAATTCTCAACCGTATCTAGCAGAAGGCTGCAGAGAAAAGTCTCGGGCTGAGGAACTGGGTGTGTGCTTGGAAACACCGTGTAGCCAGTTTCAAACATTCCCAGCTGATAACCATTATGAAGCTATGGAGACAGAACCAGCTGTAGAATACATGCCAGTGGAAGAAATGGACTGTACATTATCTGTTTCTGATAATATAATACCTGTGTGCTAATACTAAGCTGTTCAGAGAGCTGCAGGAGGCAGCTGGAAGAAAAGCACAAAAGGTTTGAGCAGAGAAATGTTTGTTTAAGTTGGATTACTGTGAAACGTATGTGATGCTGATATAAGAAGCTATTTTTGTTCAATTCTTATATTGTTTCCTGCCAGAAGATGTATGGTAATTTGTTCTTCATTTCCTGTATGTAAAGCCGCCCGGAGGGGATTTAAAATCCTGTTTATTTGCCTGAAACCATTCGTGCTCAACTACTCTCTTTTACTTGGATAGTAAATACTACAACTCCCAGGAGGCAGTGCTTTCCCCAAGCTCTGTTCTACTATCTAAGGAAGGGATCAGGCTGCTTAACTCTGCATGCCCAGGCTGTGGGGTACTAGCGTGTTACAAGTGTGATTGGTGTAAGAAACTTATGTCTCTCACCAACACACATGACTGCTGCCTCTGTTGCCTCGGGCCTGATCATGACCCGATGATTTGTGGCTCATGTGGGAAAATGTCCTCGAAGGCGTTGAGTCAGCAGCACCAAATGGAAAGAATCTTCTCTGACTCCGCATCCGGACGGGCCCAGACTTCGTCAGAGGCCTTGACGTCTTGGGACTCCGGCCACGAGCATCGCCGAGGCTCCTCTGAGAGGGGGTCTCCCTCGTGGGAGCATCGCAGGAAGAAGAAACCCACGAGGGTGGCGTCGGTGGACGCACTTGGCTCCTCGAGGGCCAGGTCACATAGCCCCAAGCGCCGTCCCGGGTCTTCGGAGTCGGAGAGGCCTGCCAAACAGCCTAGTGTGGAGATGGAGTCCCCGGGTCTCGTGAGTACTGTAGTCCTCGTGGACTCTCCTCCGGGGGAGCCGATATCGGGGCCCGAGTCGGGGGCTGCTGAGTCTCCTGAGCTCGGACTCAGGTTGACGGCCTTGGAGTGTAGCTTGGCTGCCTTCATGGAACAGCAGCGGGCACTGATCGCCGGTCTCACCGGTGCATCTGCGTTGACCCTGGAGGCTGAGCCGATCCTCGATCCATGTGCTCTCGAGTCGATCCTCGGCCAAGGTCTCCCTCGGCCTCCCGTTCGGGACAGAGGTCGTCGACGCCGGTACCCTCGGAGTCGGGGCGGATGGCATCGGTGCCCGCCCACTCGGAGCCGCTTGATTCCTCCTCCGAGGGATCCGTCTGGGAAACGGAGGACGAGGAGTCACCGGACACCTTTTGGACTCGGTGTGTCCCATCGGACTCGCTGGAGTCCGAGCCTCGGAGAAGGTCCCCCCCGGAGAATACCCGGTTCTCGGACTTCGTGTGGGATATGGCCATGGCCTTGGCATTCCCTGTGGATCCCGAGGAGGAGCCTCGAGCCGAGGAGCTCGCGGCCCTGCATTATGACTCTCCCCCAAAGGAGGCCTTTACTGTACCGGTTCCTTCGATGCTGAAACGGTTGCTCTTCCGCATGTGGGAGGCGCTGGCCTCGACGCCGGTTTTGAGCAAGCGGGTCGATTCCATCTATCGAGTCCGCAAGACCCCGGGTTCCAAAAGTCACAATTACCGCACCACTCCATGGTTGTGGAATCAGCCATGCATCGTCTGAAGAGTCAGAAGATGTACTCCTTTGTGCCTCCCGGCCGGGAGGCCCGAAACCTGGATGCCTCGGTAAGAAGTGCTTCCAGGGCTCTATGCTTGCTTGCCGTGTCCAGACCTACTAGCTGTACATGGGCATGTACCTTCGAGACCTGGCAAAGGAGATTGCCACGTTCTCTGCTGGTCTCTCCGAGGAACCTTTGCAGAGATTCACGGCCCTGTCATCGGATATCCGAGAGTGCTCGAAGTTTATCTCTCGAGCAGCCTATGATGGCTTCGAGGCTTCGGCCCGGGTAGCCGCGGCCGGCATGGGTGCATGCCATCAGGCCTGGCTACAGTCATCGGACCTCGAGCCATGGGTGCAGGACAAGTTGGTCAATGTCCCCTGCCGAGGTGAGAACCTCTTTGGCAAGCCCATGGCTGTAAAGGCTGCAGAACTCGAGACCGAGACTCTTACCCGGACAAGACTGTCCAGGAAAACCTCTGCCCCTTCTCAGAAGAAGGGCTCGAGGAAAAAAGACCTTTTACCCCGAGGAAGTCATCTGCCTATAAAACATACCCTCATTTTCAGGCCTCTGTAGCTCCCGAACAGGGTCAGCAGGCTAAGGGGCAGGCTGGGCCCCATAGGCAGAAAACCCCCAAGCCACCAGCTCCGGCTCCTGCACAGCAGGGAGCGGGGTTTTGACTCCAGTGGCATAGCCTCTTCTCCTCAGCTGGCCCCTATCAGCACAGGAGGCTGGCTGGCCCTGTATGCCCACAGGTGGCCAGCCGTAACAAGGGATACTTGGGTACTAAGCATAGTCCAGAAAGGCTATCTCCTCCACTTCCACCAGGTACCCCCCTCCTACTTTCCAAGGGAGCCTCCCAGACTTCCTCTGCACAGGGACCTACTCCTGCAGGAGTTAGCAAGTCTGGTAAAGGAACAGGCAGTGAAACCGGTGCCCCACCACTTGAGAGGTCAAGGCTTCTATTCCAGGTACTTTCTGGTACCAAAAAGAACAGGAGGCCTCAGGCCCATCCTAGACTTCCAGAATCTCAAGTTCCCGGAGAGGGAAAAGTTCAAGATGCTTACCCTTGGAATCCTGCTGCCCTACCTCTAGCAGGGAGATTGGCTATGCTCCTTAGACCTGAAGGATGCTTATACTCACATCCTCATTCATCCAGACCACAGACAGTATCTCCGATTTTTAGTGTGAGGAAATCATTATCAGTACAAGGTACTGCCTTTTGGCCTAACCTCCGCCCCTCGGGTATTCACCAAGTTCCTAGCGGTGGTGGCGGCCTACCTCAGGGTGCAAGAACTCTTTGTCTTTCCATACCTGGACGACTGGCTCATCAGGGGCCAATCCCCACAGGAGTCCAATCAAACCACCCTTTGCACTGTCGCTCTGCTCCAGCATCTGGGATTTGTTATAAACTTCGCAAAGTCCACTTTGCGCCCCTCGCAGAACATGGAGTTCATAGGAGCAAGACTGGACACCCTCCAGGCAAAGGCCTTTTTACCCGTGGACAGGACCCACAGGTTGATGGATCTGGCCAGTCAGTTTCACAGCAATTCTCTGGTCTCCGCCAGACAATTTCTGAGGCTCTTAGGCCACGTGGCTTCCACGGTCCATGTAACTCCAAATGCCCGTCTACACATGAGGCCAGCTCAGTGGAGCCTCAGAACTCAGTGGCACCAAGCCACGGACAGAGTGAGGGTGTCCAGGCTACTAGAGTCTTCTCTACAGCGGTGGCTTCATCTTCCGAATCTGGTGCAAGGGGTGCCTTTTCAGGCACCTCCACACACTCAGGTGCTGACAACCGATGTTTCTCTTCAAGGTTAGGGTGCACATTGCCAAGGAGCATGTATTCCAGGCCTGTGGTGTCCTTGGGAGGCCGCACAGCAGATCAATCTCTTGGAACTGAGAGCTATCCGCTTAGCCCTGAGGACTTTCTCTCATGTCATCTCTCACCAGTCAGTCTTAGTTCAGACGGACAATCAAGTTGCTATGTTCTATGTGAACAAACAAGGGGGCACAGGGTCCCGACTTCTATGTCAGGAAGCGCA
This sequence comes from Ichthyophis bannanicus, assembly GCA_033557465.1. NCBI lineage: Eukaryota > Metazoa > Chordata > Amphibia > Gymnophiona > Ichthyophiidae > Ichthyophis > Ichthyophis bannanicus. The sequence continues at coordinate 94,147,342 of CM066035.1, read as the reverse complement.
GGACCTGTGCTCCTGGGCAGTCAATCATGGCATACTTCTGAAAGCGGTCTATCACCCTGGACAGGAGAATTACCTGGCAGACAGATTGAGCAGGATCCTGCAGCCACACAAATGGCAGTTGAATCCTCTGGTGGTTCAACAGATCCTTCCTAAGATGGGGTCTTCCCACCATAGATCTCTTTGCCAGTCCTCTGAACTGTCAACTGCCCAGGTTCTGCTCTAGACAACCGCATCCTCTCAGATTAGCAGCGGATGCGTTTCTCATGCCGTGGTCTACAGGTCTCCTATATGCCTTTCCTCCCACGCCTCTAGTGCCCCAGACACTGTTCAAAGTGCTCCGGGACAGGGCCACGGTGATTCTGGTGTCCCTCAGATGGCCCAGGCAACCGTGGTTCCCACTTCTTTTGCAACTAGCGGTGGGCACTCCTTTTCCTCTTGGGATGCAACCAGATCTCCTGTCTCAGGAGCAGGGATCTCTTTTACACCCCAACCTCCAGTCCCTCAATCTGATGGCCTGGCTGCTGAAAGGGTAGTTCTAGCACCCTTACTGCTGCCTAAGGAAGTGGAGGACGTGGTCTTGGCCTCTAGACGGCAGTCCACCCGGAAGTCTTATGCCCTTAAGTGGCGTAGATTCTCTGCCTGGTGTGCTCAACACAACGAGAATCCTTTCTCATGCTTGGTACCAGTGGTGCTGCAATATTTGCTTCACCTGTCCAACCTAGGCCTTGAGTCCAATTCTGTTAGAGTTCATCTTGGTGCTCTTTCAGCGCACCACTCACCGGTGGAGGGTCAGTCTCTCTCCAGCCATCCTTTGGTGGCTCGCTTCCTTAGAGGCCTGCTTTTGCTTAAGCCTCCAGTTCGTCCGCCTGCCCCTGAGTGGGATTTGAATGTGGTCTTGCAACAGCTTACTTGCCCCCCATTTGAGCCTATGGCTACTTGTCCTTTGCACTTTCTCTCCTGGAAAGTGTTGTTTCTGGTAGCTCTTACCTCAGCAAGGCGAGTGAGTGAGCTTCATGCCCTAGTATCAGATGCACAATATACTAGGTTCTATAGGAACAGAGTAGTCTTACAGACTCACCCTAAGTTCCTTCCAAAGGTTGTCTCCTCCTTCCACCTCAATCAGGAGGTGGTTCTTCCAACTTTCTTTCCCAGGCCACATGCCAGCCGGGCTGAGATGGTCTTGCATACCCTGGACTGTAGGAGGCATTGTCCTTCTATCTTGACCGTACGCGGGAGCACCGGAGGGCTGTTCAGCTCTTCGTCTCTTTTGACCCCAATAAGTTGGGGTTACCTGTCTCCAAGCATACTTTGTCCATATGGTAGCAAACTGTATCGCCTGGGCTTACAGGGCAGCCGAACTCTCCTTGCAGGGTCGAGTTATGGCTCACCGTGTCAGGGCGAAGGCTGCGTCAGTGGCTCATCTCCACTCTGTTCCGTTGATAGACATCTGCCGGGCCGCTACTTGGTCTTCAAGCCAGACTTTTGCAGCCCACTACTGCCTCGAGAGGGAGTCCCGCAGGGACAGTGCTTTCGGACAGGCGGTACTCCATAATCTCTTTGGGGTTTAGGCAACCCCTACCCTCCGGCCCTGGTGTTGGGCTACCGTTCGGGGGCGTTCTCAGAGAAGATTCTTTTCTCACATGCTGAGGCTCTAGAGGGAGCTCATTTTTTCAGCTTGGTTCTCTGGTAACCTTAAGCTGGGGAGTCCCATATGTGAGGACTGACTTCCTGCTTGGTCCTGGAGAAAGAGTAGTTACTCACCTGTAACAGGTGTTCTCCAGGAGCAGCAGGAATCAGTCCTCACAACCCTCCCTCCTCCCCTTGGAGTTGCAGTCATATGATTTATTTTGTTTTTTGCTTTTAGCTATGTCATCAGACTGAGCAAGATGGCACCCTTGGGCGGGAAGGGGACCGCGCATGCGCGCTGCATTCCCAAAGGCTTTCATTGAAAGCTGGGGAAATGCTCCGCACGGGGGGCTCCGTCGGTGCCAACGTCACCCATATGTGAGGACTGATTCCTGCTGCTCCTGGAGAACACCTGTTACAGGTGAGTAACTACTCTAAATGAAAAATGTGAATACAAATTGTCATTTTTTGATCTCTGTCTTAGGGGTATGTTTACAAAGCAGTGGTAGTGGAGCCGCGGCCCCATTGAATTCAATGGGGCTGCGGCTCCGATATCGCATGGAAGCCGCTACTGCGGCTTAGTAAACATTCCCCTTAGTTTTGATAGCTGCAGTGGTAAGTCTTTATAAGTATTTTGTTGGTAGGTATGATATTTCTTTAAAAAAGAAAAAGAAAAGAAAAAGAGTAGTTACTCACCTGTAACAGGTGTTCTCCAGGAGCAGCAGGAATCAGTCCTCACATATGGGTGTCATCGGCGCCGATGAAGCCCCAGCGGAGCATTTCCCCAGCTTTCCATGAAAGCCTTTGGGAATGCTGGCATGCATGCGCGGTTCCCTTCCCGCCTAAAGGTGCCATCTTACCTCAGTCAAATGACATAGCTAAGAAGAGCACACAAAAATGTAAAAACACAAACTATGTACAACTGCAACTCCAAGGGGAGGAGGGAGGGTTGTGAGGACTGATTCCTGCTGCTCCTGGAGAACACCTGTTACAGGTGAGTAACTACTCTTTCTCCAGGACCAAGCAGGAAGTCAGTCCTCACATATGGGTGACTCCCTAGCTCTGGGCTACCAGGAACCCAGGCTGAACAAGAGAACTCCCTCTAGTCCCAGCAGCAAAGAAAGGCTTTTCAAGGACACAACCTCCACCGGTAGCCCAACAGAGGGCAGGAGGGTAGGAGTTGCCTAAACCTCAAAGAGATGCCGGAGTACTGCCTGGCCAAAAGCACTGTCCCTACAGGACTCCCTCTCCAGACAGTAATGGGCTGCAAAAGTCTGGCTTGAAGACCAAGTTGCAGCCCTGCAGATGTCTACCAAGGGCACAGAGCGGAGATGAGCCACTGAGGCAGCCATTGCCCTAACACCATGGGCCGTGACCCTACCCTGCAAAGAAAGGTCAGCCGCCTTGTAAGCCCAGGTGATACAGCCACCCAGATGGACAAGGTACGCTTGGACACAGCCAACCCCAACTTATTGGGGTCAAAGGATACGAAGAGCTGAGTAGCCCTTCTATGCCCCTGCGTACGGTCAAGGTAGAAGGATAAGGCCCTCCTACAGTCCAGGGTATGCAGGACTGCTTCAGCCTGGCTTGCATGAGGCCTAGGGAAGAATGTTGGAAGAACCACCTCCTGATTGAGGTGGAAAGAGGAGACAACCTTAGGGAGGAACTTGGGATGAGTCCGGAGGACTACCCTGTTCCTATAAATCGTGCTGCAAGGCCTATCACAGACCAGGGCCTGAAGCTCACTCACTCGCCTAGCCGAGGTAAGGGCTATCAGGAAAAGTGTTTTCCAGGATAGGAAGCGCAGTGGACAAGTAGCCATCGGCTCAAAGGATGGGCGAGTCAGTTGCTGCAAGACCACATTCAGCTCCCACTCAGGAGCAGGAGGACGGATGGGGGGCTTGAGCAAAAGCAAGCCCCTGAGAAAGCGAGACACCAAACACCAAGGGGTGACCAGACAAAGAACGTCCCTCCACCAGAGAGTGGTGAGCTGCTAGAGCTGAGAGGTGGACCCGAACAGAATTGGACTTAAGTCCCTGATTGGACAAGTGCAGTAAGTACTGAAGCACTACTGGCACAGTACAGGAGAAAGGATCTTCTGTACGTAGCTGACACCACACAGAGAACCTCTTCCATTTGAGGGCAGAGGTTTTCCTAGTGGACTGTTTCCTAGAGGCTAGGACAACCTCCTTAACTTCCTGAGGTAGGCCCCAGGGAGCCAAAACTACCCTTGCAGCCTCCAGGCCATCAAATTGAGAGCTTTGAGATTGGGGTGCAGAAGGGGAACCCTGCTCCTGTGAGAGAAGGTCTGGTTGTAACCCCAGAGGTAGTGGGGAATCCACTGCCAGCTGCAGCAGAAGTGGAAACCAAGGCTGCCTTGGCCACCTGGGAGCTACCAGCAGGACAGAGGCCTTGTCCTGAAGTCTTGAAAAGAGTTCGGGCCACCAAGGGCGTGGGAGGAAACGCATACAGGAGGCCTTGAGACCAGGACATCAGAAAAGCATCTGGTGCTATCCGCAGAGGATGCGTTTGGAGCAGAACTTGGGCAGTTGCTTGTTCAGAGGACTGGCAAAGAGATCTATCCAAGGGAGACCCCACTTCAGGAAGATCTTCTGAACGACCAAGGGATGAGGCCGCCACTCTTGGGGCTGCAGAATTCTGCTCAACCGGTCGGCTAGGCAGTTCTCCTAGCCTGGAAGGTACACCGCCTTGAGAAGCATGTTGTGCTTCAGGGCAAAGGATCAAACGTCCTGAGTCTCTCGACAAAGGAGCTTGGACCCAGTGCCGCCCTGTTTGTTCACATAAAACTTGGCTACCTGGTTGTTTGAATCAAGACTGAGCGGTGAGCCAGGGCCGGAGAAAAAGCCCTGAGAGCCAAGCGGATAGCTCGAAGTTCCAGGAGATTGATTTGCTGGGCTGCCTCCCAGGGAGACCAGAGGCCCTGAGTGCACTTGTCTAGACAATGAGCACCCCAGCCCTTCAGAGAGGCATCGGTGGTGAGGACCACCGAGTATTCTGGCAATTGGAAGGGCATCCCCTCCAGCAGATTGGGTGGATGCAGCCACCAGCTGAGGAAGGTCAAAAGGGGCCTGGACACCTTTATCCTGTCTCTTAGGTGGCCTGTGGCTTGAGACCACCGAGTCCGAAGGCACCACTGTGCTAGCCTCATATGGAGCCTGGCATTGGGAGTCACATGCACTGTCGAAGCCATGTGGCCCAGAAGTCTGAGGCAGAGTCTGGCGGAGACCAGGGACCTGTTTAGGAACTGTTTGGCCATGTCCATCAGTCTTTGAGCCCTGTCTTCTGGCATGAATGCCTTTGCCATTTGAGAATCCAATCTTGCCCCTATGAACTCCAAGTTCTGGGAGGGGAGCAAAGTGGACTTTGCGAAGTTTATGACAAAGCCCACGTTTTGAAGCAGAGCAATGGTTCTGCGGGTGGCTTGTCTGGCCTCCTTGCACGTCTGACCCCCTGGCACGTCTGACCCCTGATGAGCCAGTCGTCCAGATAGGGAAAGACAAAGATGCCTTGATTTCTCAGGTAGGCCGCAACCACTGCCATGCACTTGGTAAAGACCCGGGGAGCGGAGGTCAGGCCAAAAGGCAGTACCCTGTACTGATAATGGTTTCCTCCCACAATGAACCTGAGGTACTTTCTGTGGTCTGGATGTATGAGGATGTGAGTGTACGCATCCTTTAGGTCTAAGGAGCATAGCCAATCTCCCTGCTGGAGGTAGGGCAGAAGTGTTCCAAGAGTAAGCATCTTGAACTTTTCTTTCTCTAGGAACTTGTTGAGGTTCCTGAGGTCCAGAATGGGTCGAAGGCCACTGGTCTTTTTGGGTACCAGGAAATACCTGGAGTAGAATCCGTGACCTTGCAAGTGGGGAGGCACAGGCTCCACCGCCCTGTCCACCAACAGACCTTGGAGCTCTCGAAGGAGAAGGTCTGTGTGCAGGGGAGGCCTGAAGGGCTCCCCTGGGAAGTAAGGAGGAGGCAGTTGATGAAAATGCAGGGCATAGCCCTGTTGGACTATGTCCAGCACCCAACTGTCGGTGGTAATGAGAGGCCACTGGTGGGCAAAGAGTACAAGGCGACTGCCTGTGCAGGGTTGGGAAGGCAGGGACGGAGTGGCTATGCCCAAGGAGTCAAAAACCCCCACCCTGCTGAGTGGGAGCAGGGGCCTGAGGCTTGGGGGTCCTCTGCCTACGCGGCCCATTACCCTGGCCCTTGGCTTGCTGACCCTGGGGGGCAGCTTGATACTGAGGGTACTGTTTGTAGGCAGTGCCCTTCCTCGGGTAAAATGACTTTTTACCCGAGCCCCCCTTCTTATGTGAAGGGGCAGAGGTCTTCCTCGAGAGCCTTGTCCGGGTAAGGTGCTCGGTCTCAAGCTGAGCCGCCTTCTCGGTCACGGGTTTGCCAAAAAGGTTCTCACCTCGGCAGGGGACATCGACCAACTTGTCCTGAACCCATGGCTCGAGGTCCGATGACTGCAGCCACGCCTGGCGTCGAGCCGCAATGCCGGCAGCCGCAACTCGGGCCAAAGCCTCAAAGCCATTGTAGGTGGCACGGGAAATGAACTTGGAGCATTCCCGAATCCCCGAGGACAAGGTCTGAAATCTCTGCAAGGGTTCCCCGGAGAGACCAGCAGAGAATCCGGCCAACTCCTTGGCCAGGTCCCGCAAGTACATGCCCATGTACAGCTGGTAAGACTGGACACGGCAAGCAAGCACAGACTCCTGGAAGCACTTCCTACCGACGCCATCGAGGTTGCGGGCCTCCCTGCCAGGGGGCACCGCAGAGTGCATCTTCTGGCTCTTCAGACAATGCATGGCCGATTCCACAACCATGGAATGGTGTGGTAGCTGTGCTTTCTGGAAGCCAGGGCTTTTGCGGAGTCGATAAATGGAATCGACTCGCTTGCTTAGAACTGGCGCCGAGGCCGGGGCCTCCCACATACGGAAGAGGAGCCGTTCCAGCATTGGAGGAACCGGGACAGTAAAGGCCTCCTTCGGAGGAGAGTCGTACTGTAGAGCATCGAGCTCCTCGGCTCGAGGCTCTTCCTCGGGATCGGTAGGGATAGCCAAGGCAGCGGCCATATCCCAGACGAACTCAGAGAACCTAGTGTCCTCCGGAGGGGATCTACTCTGGGGATCAGACTGCGGTGAGTCCGACGGGACGCACCGAGTCTTAAAGGTATCGGGAGACTCCTCGTCCTCCGTCTCCCAGGCGGACTCGTCCGAGGAGGAGTCAGGGTCCGACCCCGCGGGGCCCCGAGGCACCCGCCCTGACACCGGGGGCACCGGTGTCGACACCCTCGATCCCGAACGGGAGGTCGAGGGAGACCTCGACCGAGGACAACTTCGAGCCGCAAGGGTCTTGAGTATCGGCTCGGTCTCCGGGGTTGACTTCGAAGTCGACGTCCCGGTGGTCGGGGCAGATGCACCAGACAGGCTGGCCATCAGTGCCCGCTGCTGCTCCATGAAAGCAGACAGTCTGCACTCCAAGGCTGTCATCCTGAGACTCAGCTGTGGAGACGCAGCAACCACCGACTCGGGCCCCGGCGGTGCCGGGCCCAACATCGGCTCTCTGGGGGGAGAGTCCACGAGGACTACGGGGCTTAGGTGTCCAGCAGACTCTGGCTCCACGCGAGGAATTTTGGCAGGCTTCTCTTGGTCCACGGGCCCGGGACGACTGTCGGGGGTCTTAGACCTGGCCCTCGAGGGATCCAGGGACCTCTTCCGACGACGCCCTCGCGAGCCGCTTCTTCCTCTTACGTTCCCGGTCGGGGGACCCCCTGTCCGAGGAGCTTCGGCGCTCGGGATCGGAATCCCGAGATGTCTTAGCCTCAGACGAGGTCCGGGCCCGGCCGGAGGCAGAGTCCGAGAAAAACCTTTCCTTTTGATGCTGTCGACTCTTTAGTGCCTTGGAAGACATCTTCCCACATGGCCCACACGACTTTGGGTCGTGGTCAGGGCCAAGGCACCGAAGGCAGCAGTCGTGTGTGTCAGTGAGAGACATAATTTTCTTACACCGATCACACTTTTTGAAACCACTGGAAGCCATCGGGGAAAAAAGAGCCCCAGCGAGGTCAAAAGACCGGCCTTCCAGTGAAAAAAGGAAAAAAAGGGCGCGAATGCCAGCCACGAAGGGCAAAAACTGAAAAATGAAGAAAACGGGCTCGATACCGGTGTACCGAACCCGGCGGGAGGGGAACCGGCGTTGAACCGGAGAAAAAAAGAGCGAAAATCGCCGAAGAAAAAAATCACTTTTATCCGGGAGAACAGGACACACGTCCGAAGGGCTTCTCGGGAAAAAAGAGACTGAGGTAAGATGGCACCTTTAGGCGGGAAGGGAACCGTGCATGCGTGCCAGCATTCCGAAAGGCTTTCATGAAAAGCTGGGGAAATGCTCCGCTGGGGCTTCATCGGCGCCAATGACACCCATATGTGAGGACTGACTTCCTGCTTGGTCCTGGAGAAAACAGATGTATGTTTACTAAAAAGTGGGGTTTAGCACTGGGCTAATATACATTTTGGCTGTGCGTTACCGAGAAGCATATGGCCAAAAAATGACCATGCTAAAAGTGTCTTGCTATCAGATCAGTGCACAGATAGATGGGGTTAGAGTGGAGTTGGGATGGAAAGTGGATGGCAACTGCTGAATGCTGCTAATGTGACTACGCTAGTGGCACTCTGGAGGTCGAAAGACCCCGCTAGCATGGATGGAACTACTGTCTTGCTCTGTAGTGGTGGTCACTTGTCCTACTATTGCCACTTTGCCACAATGAATATTATGTATACTGTAGACTGCTCAAAGAACAAACCACTCAGTACTAGAGGAGATCAAGCCTAAGTTTTCTTTAGAAGTTCAGATGACTTTGACATTCATACTTTGGACACATCATGTGAAGAAAGATCATTTGAGAAAGACATCATGCTAGGCAAGGTTGAAGGTCAATGCAAAAGAGGAAGGCCAGCAATGAGATGGATCAATACAATTACAATAGCAGCAGCTATGGATGCCATTCTATTAACAATCCGTCGCCTGACTGAAGACCGAACACAGTTTAGGACAACTATCCAGAGGGTCGCCATGAGTCGATGCCAATTTGACGACACTTAACAACATAAAAACAACACCACCACCACCACCATTAAGGACTCAGTTGGATTAGTCACGAGGTCAGAAGGATCTTAAAATTAGGGCAGCAACCCTGATGCAAGGACCAGAGGAGAATCCAGATAATTTTATTACTAAGTGGGTCTTTTGCAAATCATGACAGATAATACTTCTCATGTTATTGGTAAAAGAGATGTTCCTGCAAAGAAGTCAGATAAAGTGACTAATAGTCCTCCTACTTTAAGAGATTGTGGTCTTGATGCACTAAGCAATATGCTAGAATGCTGTGCTAAAAGTAATTTTATTCCTGATGCAGTAAACCAATGGCATGCAAATTATAGTAACACCTCCAAAAGAAAAGTTTGGAGTTGAAGTTTTGAGAAGAACAGTACTGGTAATTGTTTTGTGAAACTAAGTGGCAATTTTTTTAGGAGGCATTAATACTTCTGAAATATCCTAAGTATTTTTGATAATTTTTTCACTGTTGATGCAAATTATAGTGGTAGCGTGGATGCTGTCATAAGAAACAGCACACACAGCTGTGGGAATATGCAGTCATTTACTGCATTGCAAGTAAAATGTCTCCTGTCAGTGTGTGTGCAGGGATTGATTCATGAACTAAGGAAAAGCAAAAGTGAAAGTGTGCGCCGTCGAGTCAGTGCTGACTTCTGGCGACCCAGTTCCTGGAGTTTCTTGGCAAGGTGCAAGCGGAAGTAGAGACAAAAAAACACCTCAGTCAGACAGGCTTCCTGTCCCCTCCCCACCTCCATCTTGCACAATTCCCCTGGTGGCCCACTAGACTTCAAACCACCTGACCCACCCTGCAACAATTCCCTGGTAGCCTATTCAGCCCCCAACCTCCCTGAACACTCCCAATTGCCCACAGCGCTGGGGCTATTTTATCCAGCGCATCCTGGCTCTGAGAATGTGGCACAGGAGAGGCCCGTGATTCAAGAGCCCCCTGAACCTAGTATACTTACTGCTCTGGGGAGGCATCCAGCAGTAATCTCTCTTCACAGCACCTGATCCCTTATGATTATTGAGACACACCACTAGAGGTCAGTCTGACAAATAAGGCAATGCTTGGAAGCACTCATTTGGCAGACTGACCCTTAGCAGTCATCCTGATGCACCACTAAGACTCATAAGCCCTTTCCAAGATAGTGGTACAAAGAGAGGTCACTGCTAGGTACCTACACTGACCTGGTAAATATAATTGGTGTGAGGAGAGGAGGGCAGTCTGGTTGAGAGTCTCGTGCTGGGACCTGTATGCATAGGCCAAACATGCCCTGGGCCTGATAGCCTGGGGAGAAGGGGGGGGGGGGGTCTACTTTGGCCACTAGGGATCTTGGGTGATCTGTGGTAAAATGCCACACTTCCTTAGATGATCGTTTGCTCCCAAAAGTGGACGTAAGGATGACATTGAGAACTACAGAATGCTTAGTCTAACCTTTGTGGTTAGTAAATTAGTGGACAGGCTACTAAAGGAGAGAATAGTGAGGTTTCTGGAGCCCAATGGATCTGAGGCAGCATGGATTCACCAGAGGCAGATTTTGTCAGACAAATCTGATAGAGTTCTTTGACTGGGTGACCAGGGAGTTGGACCAAGGGAGAGCCCTAGATGTGGTGTATTTAGATTTCAGTAAAGCCTTTGACACCGTTCTGCAGAGGCGACTTATAAACAAACTGAGCACCCTAGAGATGGACCCTGTAGTTACTGATTGGGTTCAAAATTGATTGAGTGGGAGGTGACAAAGGGTGCAGGTAAATGGAGCTCACTCTGAGGAGGAGGTGGTTACTGGTGGTGTACCGTAGGGAACTGTCCTTGGTCCGATTATGTTTAACATCTATGCTAGTGATATTGTGGAAGGGCTATCGGGTAAGGTTTGCTTGTTTGTGGATGATACCAAAATTTGCCATAGAGTAGACACACAGGAAGGTGTTAATAACGTGAGGAGGGATCTAGATAAGCTTGAAGAATGATCTAGAATTTGGAAGCTGCAGGGTAATGCATTTGGGCTGCAAAAATCAAAAGGAGCGGTACAGTGTAAGGGGTGAAGTACTTCTGTCCACAAAAGAGCGGGACCTGGACGTAATTGTGTCTGACAATCTTAAAGTAACTTATCAGGTAAAAGGTGACTGCAAAAGCCAGAAGGATGCTTGGGAGTATAGAGAGAGGAATGGCCAGCAGAAAAAAGGAGCTGATAATGCCTCTGTATAATTCTCTGGTGTGTCCTCATTTGGAGTATTGTGTGCAATTCTGGAGACCACACCTTCAAACGGATATAAACAGGTTGGAATCTGTGTAGAGGGTAGCTACTAAAATGGTTAATGATCTTTGTTATGAAGCATATGAGGACAGACTTAAAGATCTTAATATGTATACTTTAGAAGAAAGGCGGGATAGGGGCATTATGATAGTCATTTAAATACCTCCGTGGCATAAATGCACAGGAGGGTCTTTTTCAATTGAAAGCAAACTCTGCTATGAGGGGACATAGGATGAGAGTGAAAGGATATAGATTCAGCAGTAATATGCGAAAATATTTCTTTACAGAATGATAGATGTGTGGAATAGTCTCCTAATGAAGGTAGTGGACACGAGGACAGTGTCTGAATTCAAAAAAGCATGGGACAAACACAGATGACCTCTAGATGTAAAAGGGGGACTATTGTAGTTGATATGGAAGGGCAACCTAGATAGGCCATGTAGTCTTTTTCTGCCATCATGTTTCTGTGTTTCATACTTCATCTTTACTCCATTCCCGAGTAGTTGTAAAGATTATGTGCTAGAAGACTAATAAAATGAGTTGAATTTTAGCTCTTTTTTAAAAAAAATATCAGGAGCAATTTGTTCAGCATTTTGCATGCACATTGCACTCTCCTTTAGCATAGTGGTTTTCTTAACGGATTTTCCCATGCTAAAAATCCTTAGTGCAGTAGGAAAAAGATTAGTGTGGAAAAGCTTGAGTAAACTACTGTGCGAAAGAATAGCATAGCTTACTACAAGAAGACCTGTGTGGACTACAAGAACCATATACAGTAATGCTAGATGGAGATTACAATTTAGGAGTTGAAGTCAAGGTGTATTAAGAACAGGTACAGGAAGTTTTTATCTTGAGTCAGTGATAGGACAATAAAAAGAGAGTGAAAAATTAATACTGCCTGAAAAATGTGCAACATGTGGAAGATCATGATTATTTTAATGGAAAGCCTACTTTTTGGTCTTTTTGCTGAAGCTGTAAACAACTCCAATTGCTCTATTTGTTCCTCTAGTTCTTGGGAGCATGCCAAATTTTTGAGAGTTCTGAAATGAAATCTCTGAAGGTCGCTGTAGAATAGGACAGTGAGAGTGGATTCAATTGGGCCAGATATAGTAGGAGTAAAACTTGGGCATGAAACTAAAGAAATAAATGCTTTACGTTATGTGATGCTGATGCAGCTCTTACATTAATTAGTTGTAAGCCACAAGAGGGTGTTAGAGTAATGCAAATATAGTTAAGAATTTTGAAGGTCGTGATTCAAAATGTGTTTTCTGTAGAAAAGTGCCAGTGAATATTGCAGGGAAACAATTACTGTAGTTGGCTTTATGGTTGAGAGCCCTAACATACAGAATGATATAGATGGCTTAAGGTAATCTTCCTCTGGCAAATCATGGTACCTGGCAAGTTCGTCATAAAACTGCATGGTTTCTACTTAAAGATGTGGATGAAGGAATTGATATTAAAATATGTGAGACAACTTATATTGAAAGTAAGATATATTGGCAAAAGAAATTTCCTATTCTATAGACAACTGGACTCGCCAATTGTGGCTAAAATACTGGGTGATTCTATATTGTCACAAGAACCATAGTTCTGAAGTTCAGAAAAGTCTGAAAGAAATCACTGATGATCTGTTAGCATAATATATAATCAGAGAAACATTCAGCATTTAATTTGTAATTTGGCACATGGAAAAGCTGATGGAACTAATTGGAGGAAGACAATTGACTGCAGGTGACTTTTTTTTCTTTTTAAAAAGGAGGCGGGGTACTGAAATCTAGTAGTTGCTAATATTATACAGCTAGTGCAGAGGTTTTCAGATCAGTGTAAATGTTTTTCAGTCATTGATTTGGTTAATTACCTTAATTTTTCAATGGAATATTAAAAAAAGGGGGGGCATGTTTACTAAGCTGGGCTGAAGGTTAGCACATGTTCTTTGTAAGCAGGTCCCAATGAATAACATGGGGACCTAGTTACAAATAGTGCGAGCTGTTAGCCCACTTAGTCAACATGCCCCTAATTCTTAAGCGACTTGCATTTACATTTCAAGATAATACACTTTTGTAGGATTCCTCAGAGATTTCATAATTCACCTGCAATAGCTGACGCCCACATGACATGAGTGTTAGCAAAGAGAAGGTTCAGTCAGAGATTGTGTATATTCATATGTGGATGATATTACAGGAGTCACTATAACAGGAAGTAACGGAAATAACTGAAAAGGGTACTAGAACTTGAGGAGAAACAGGTTTTGAGGTTAATCTGGAGAACGTTCACTCCAAGAAGTACAATATATACATAGCAAGGCAGGTAGTCAGATCAGAGAGCAGTCACAGCATTAGTGGAAAACTGGTTCCCTCTTAGTATTAAGAAGGTTCTGTTTTTTGAGATCTTAATGTTTTTGCGGTGTTTTTAGTAGACATAGCTGTCCCCTTGTACAAACTATTAAGAAAAAAGTTGGTAGAAATGGGGTGAGAACATGATCAAGTACTATCACGTTTAAAGCAAGCCGCACTACAGACTCTAACTCTTATATTTCCAGACGGTTCTAAACCTCTGATACAGCTATCTCCAGGAACAAGCAGGAATGTAGTCTTCACATATGGGTATCGTCGGTACCTGCGTGAGAATGCTCCCCAGCGTCCAATTAGGAAGCTTTTGGGAGCATCCCACAGCGCCTGCGTGCTGCCTTCCCGCCTTTCCCAACTGCCTCTCTCCAGTTCTTCATTTTCCGTGGAGCCAGCAGGTCGTCGTTCCTGTCACCGCAGAAAATTTTCTTTATTCTCCTTTTTTTGTGGTCGCGTCTGCCTTCCTTGACGCTATAACGGTACCACCGGTTCTCCTTTCTTTCTTTAAAAAAAAAAAAAAAAAAAAAGCATTTTTTTCCAAACTTTTCTTTTCCAGGTGCAAGCACCATTTTGGGCCTTAGGCTCAAAATTTTCTCCACTATGGAAAAACCCTCCTCGGGTTTCAAAAAGTGCACCAAGTGTGGCAGTACCATCTCCGTCACCGACACCCATGAGTGGTGTCTCAAATGTTTAGGTCCTGACCACTTCATCTCCGAGTGTATGGCTTGTGCCATGATGTCCAAAAGGGGTCGACAAAATTGGGCTGCTAAGCTCAGCACCCTTTTTCCCTCCAATGCAGCTTCTGTGGCATCGACGTCTTCCAGGGCTTCGTCTTCCTCCCATGGATCTCAGGTAACTAAACATAAGTCTCGCCGGTCCTCAAAGGGTAGATCTCCTTCCGAGCATCGAGATGCCTCCGGCGTTGCCCTTGAGGGTTCTGTACCGGCAAAATTGCCCCGGCGGGAGGCTTTGGCTTCCAAAGCATTATCGGGGCTCCAGGATGTTCTCGAGGCCTTGACCTCGGCAGAACTACTGGTGCCATGCTCTGTGGTACCGGCTGCCTTCTCTGGTACCGATACCCAGGCATCGGCAGCGTCGATAGACCAGAGGTTCCTGCCTATTGAACGCAGTCTGGCGGCTCTCCTTGTGGCATCAACACCCTCGGAACCCCGTCAGACAGTTCAACCGGTACCGACAGCATCGACATCGGTGTCTGCTTTGCCGACACCCAGTCATGCGATTCCCCCCGGTACCAACTTTGGTCGGTACAGGTATCGGGCTCTTCAAGAGCATCTGGACAGAAGGTACTTCGAATCCTCAGAGGAATCCGAGGATTCTGACAGTTGTCGGTACCGGAATACTTCTCCCGGAGGAGCCTTCCTCTCCTAAACGTAGGATGTCTCCTCCAGAAGATATCTCCTTTCAGGATTTTATCAGGGAGGTGGCTTGAGGCCTGTCCATTACAGTGGCTCCTGAAACAGAGCCCAGGGCAAAGGAGTTGGAGATTCTGCAATATCCCAAGGCTCCTAAAGAGGCGGCTACTTTGCCTATCCATGAGATCTTACAGGATCTCATGCTAAGGATGTGGGAAACACCTCATACAACCTCTCCTCACTCTCGTAGACTGGATACCATGTATCGAGTCCCTCCTTGTCCTGGTTTCCAGAAAACTCAGCTTCTTCACCACTCTATTGTAGTGGAATCAGCTATGAGAAGGATCAGGAGTGCAAAGAGGCATGCCTCTAATCCTCCAGGATGTGAGTGTAGAACTTTGGATGCCTTTGGACGTCGTACTTTCCAGGCTTCCATGCTTTCTGCCAGGATCAGTTCCTATATTTTATATATGGGAATGTTCCTTAAAGAAGTCACAGGTGATTTAGAGGTTTTGAGCCCTTTTCTTCCTGAGGATAGAAGGCAGGATTTTCTCACACTGGTCAAACATGCCCAGGATGTTTCTAAGTTTGTCAACCGTGCAGCTTTTGACTGTTTTGAGTGCATAAGCAGAACCTCTGCCATTGCCATAGGTGCACGTAGAATTGCCTGGCTCCAGGCATCCCGATTTGGAGCCCTGGGTGCAGGACAAACTGGGCAATATCCCTTGTACAGGTGAGAATCTATTTGGCAAAAATTGGCAAGAGAAAGCCAATGAGTTGGATACTGACAACTCCACTTTGGATAGATTATCCAAAGCTACAGCTGATCCTGCAAGAAAGAAATCTTTCAAGAAACCATTCTTCTCCAAGAAGAAGAGGTTCTATCCCTCTTATTCTCAGCAGGGACGTTCTGCAGGTCAATCTGTCCGGAAGAGTCAGCAACCACCTAAACAAAGGAAAGCAAAGACTGCTAAGCCTCAACCGTCTCAGCCTCCACAAGGCCTTTGGCTTTCATCTAGAGAACTTAGCCTTCCTGGCTCTCAATGGACCAGAGCCTTCCATCATTCCAGGAAGGTTGTGTCACTTTGCCCCCAGATGGGGGCAGATAACAGCAGAACATTGGACACTCTCCATCATAAAAGAGGGGTACAAGCTTCACTTTTCATACATGCCCCCTCCCACGATGGTAAGACAGTTCAATTCTCAGACCTCTCTCATCAACCTGTTGGGCAAGAAGCATAGTGACCTCTTGATCTAAGGGGCAATAGAAGAAGTACCCATTCATCAACAGGGTACAGGATTTTACTACCCCTATTTCCTTATCCCAAAGAAAACAGGGGGATACGGACCTATTTTAGACCTCAGAGAATTGAATAAATTCCTGTTCAAGGAGAAATTCAAGATGATTTCTGCTGCCATACCTTCAGAGTCAGGATTGGCTTTGTTCTCTAGATCTCAAGGATGCGTACACTCATGTTCTCATCCATCCAACTCACAGAAAGTTCCTTCGGTTCCTTTTTCAAGGAAAGCACTACCAGTACAGGGTGCTTCCTTTTGGCCTGGCCTCTGCACCAAGGGTGTTCACGAAATGCATGGCTGTGGTAGCAGCATTTCTTCGCTCTCTAGGAATATTCGTCGTCCCTTACTTAGACGACTGGCTCATTCGAGCCCCATCAGAGTCAGAGGCCAGGATTTCTCTATCTTGCACAATGCGTATCCTTCAGTATTTGAGTCTGGTTATAAACATCCCAAAGTCCAGTCTAACTCCCACTCAGTCTTTAGAGTTCATAGGAGCTTTGCTGGATACCAGAAAGGCAAGGGCCTATCTCCCTCAGACTCGTTGCCTTCGCATGGTGCAGTTAGCTTCTCAAGCAGTGCTAAAGCCTCATCTCATTGCTTGAGAGATGTTACAACTTCTAGGCCACATGGCATCTACTGTGCATGTGGTTCCATATGAGAGCAGCCCAGTGGACTTAATCCACTCAATGGACCCAGGCATCAGGGTGCCTGTCAGACAGAATAGCAAACACAAATCGCCTTATTTTGTCCCTCCAATGGTGGCAGTCCACTCCAAAACCTGTTGCTGGGGTCCCCATTTCAACAACCCTTACCCCAGGCAACTCTCACAACAGATGCTTCTCCGATGGGTTGGGGAGCTCATCTGCAAGACCTCTCCACCCAAGGCACCTGGACTCCACAGGAGACTCATCTACATATCAATCTCTTGGAGCTCAGAGCAATCTTCCTTGCTCTGTGAGTGTTCCACACCCTGCTAAGCTACAAGACAGTCCTCATTCATACGGACAATCAAGTAGCCATGTTCTACGTGAACAAGCAGGAGGGAACAGGCTCTCTGTCGCTTTGCAATGAAGCTTTGCGACTATGGGCCCTTGCCAGACAGCATCAGATTAATCTCCTGGCAGTGTATCTTCCAGGCGTCCAAAACTCTTGGGCAGACAGACTCAGTCGAGTTCTGCTTCCACACGAGTGGTCTCTGCATGCAGATCAGGTGGCCAAGATTTTTCAAATTTGGGAAACCCCGGACATAGACCGCTTTGCAAGTCTGTGGAATGCCAAACTTCCCCGGTTCTGTTCCAGAATTCCGGCTCAGGACTCTCAGGCCAGGGATGCTTTCCTCCTTTACTGGGGTCAAGACTTCCTGTATGCCTTTCCACCCATTCCCCTAATTTCCAAAACCCCGTTCAAGCTTCAGAGAGACAGAGGCCGTATGATTCTCATAGCTCCACATTGGCCACGGCAAGTGTGGTACCCTCTGCTTCTACATCTCTCTCAAGCTCCCTCCCTAGAGTTAGGGTCTGCTTCAGATCTCCTGTCTCAGGAGGACGGAATGTTATGGCATCCCAATCCCCACTCTCTGCATCTCAGGGCTTGGTTGCTGAAGGCCTAGATCTTCATGATATTAACCTCCCTCAGCAACTAAAGGATATCCTTTATGCTTCCAGGAAGCCTTCCACAAGACGCTCTTATGCTTTCAAGTGGAAAAGGTTTACCATATGGTGCTCGCAGAAGGGTCTTAACCCCCTTGCGATACTTAAGACTAACTCAGTAAGAGTCCATTTGAGTGCTATTGCAGCTTCTTTCAAGCCTCTAAATGGACAGCCTATTTCCTCCCATCCTCTTGTAGCAAGATTTATGAGAGGCCTTCTAACTAAGCCTCCCATTATGCCACCACCTGTGGCATGGGACTTAAACCTGGTTCTCGGTCAGCTTATGAAGCCACCTTTCGAACCCTTAGCTACTATCTCATTGAAATTTCTTTCTTGGAAGGTTATCTTTCTCATTGCAATCACATCAGCACGTCGCATCAGTGAGTTGCAGGCACTAGTAGCTGATCCACCTTATACAAGGTTCCATCATGACAAGGTAGTCCTTAGGACTCATCCACACTTTATGCCAAAGGTGGTCTCGCCTTTTCATCTAAACCAGGCAGTCTACCTGCCTGTGTTTTTTCCAAGGCCTCATGCATCTAATGCAGAAAGAAATCTTCATACTTTGGACTGTAAAAGAGCTTTAGCTTTTTACTTACAAAGAACACAGCAACATAGAAAGTCCTCTCAACTCTTTGTTGCTTTTGATCCTTCTCATTTGGGACTTCCAGTCTCCAAGAGAACACTGTTCAGCTGGATTGCTCAGTGTATTTCCTTTGCCTATCAGATTAAGAATCTTCCTCTGGAGGGCCATGTCACAGCTCACAATGTGAGAGCCATGGCAACTTCAATGGCTCATCTGCACTCTGTGTCTATCGACGACATCTGTCGAGCAGTCACTTGGGCCTCGGTTCATACCTTCACAGCCCATTACTGCTCAGACAAGGACTCCCGCCGGGATGCCTTGTTTGGTCAGAATGTTCAACACCTGTTCCATACCCAACTCCTACCCACTATTCCTGGTTGGATGCCAGAGATCCATGGGCGGAAGTGGAGCCCTTTCACAGGGCCACACAACTTCTGGGGTCTCTCCCTGGCATCTAAAGCTAGGGAGTCCCCATATGTGAAGACTACATTCCTGCTTGTTCCTGGAGATAGCATAGTTACTCACCTGTAACAGGTGATCTCCAGGAACAGCAGGAATTTAGTCTTCACAACCCACCCACCTCCCCTAGGAGTTGTATCTCTCTCTCTATCTATCTCTCTCTTTCCCTCTCTCTCTCTTTGTCTCAGCTTTAAACTCAACTGGAGAGAGGCAGCACGCAGGCGCTGTGGGATGCTCCCAAAAGCTTCCTAATTGGATGCTGGGGAGCATTCCCGTGCAGGCTCCGTCAGTACTGACGATACCCATATGTGAAGACTAAATTCCTGCTGTTCCCAGAGATCACCTGTTACAGGTGAGTAACTATGCTCTATGGAAACAGCTGGAGTGGTAGTTGTACCTAAACCCAGGAAGGACCACTGGAAGTGTGAGTCTTAAAGACCTATCTCACTTATAAATTTGGATGCTAAAATATTGGCGGCTAGATTGCAGAAATATATTCCAGGGCTAATAAAGGATGACCAAGCAGGGTTTATTCCGGGTAGGCAAGCGAGTGATAATGTGCGTTAATTTTTGAATTTAATATGGCAAGTGCGAAGTGAGAAGACAGAATCTATCATGATTGCAGTGGATGCGGAGAAAGCACAGTTACTTACCTGTAACAGGTGATCTCTGGGAACAGCAGGAATTAGTCCTCACATATGGGTACGTCGGTACCGACGGAGCCCGTGCGGGAAAGCTCCCCAGCTTCTTAGAATAGAAGCTTTTGGGACCTCCCACTGCACATGCGCACTGCCTTCCCGCCTTCCTGAACAGCTCTCCTCAGTTTCGAGTTTATAGCTGAGTCAACAGAGAGAGGACAGGAAGATAGATAGATAAAAGATACAACTCCTAGGGGAGGTGGGTGGGTTGTGAGGACTAATTCCTGCTGTTCCCAGAGATCACCTGTTACAGGTAAGTAACTGTGCTATCTCCAGGAACAAGCAGGAATAAGTCCTCACATATGGGGACTCCCTAGCTTAGATGCATGGGATCCCCTGTAAAGGTTCGCCATCTTCGTATGGATCTCAGGCATCCATTCTGGGAAGGTGGGCAGGAGTTGTTTAGGAATGGAACAGGTGCTTGAGGACAGCCTGGCCAAACAAGGCATCCCGGCGGGAGTCCTTGTCCAAACAGTAATGGGCTGTGAAGGTATGAACCGAGGCCCAGGTAGCGGCTCGACAGATCTGATCTATGGAAACAGAGTGCAGATGAGCCATAGAAGTTGCCATGGCCCTCACATTGTGAGCAGTGACATGGCCTTCCAGAGAAATGTTTTTGCTCTGGTAAGCAAAAGAAATACACTGAGCAATCCAATTGGAAAGTGTACGCTTGGAGACTGGAAGTCCCAAATGGGAAGGATCAAAGGCCACAAAAAGTTGAGAAGACTTTCGATGTGGCTGAGTCCTATTAAGGTAAAAAGCGAGAGCTCTTTTACAATCCAGAGTATGAAGGTTCCTCTCTGCATTGGATGCATGAGGAGCTGGAAAAAAGACAGGTAGATATACCTCTTGATTAAGATGAAAAGGCGAGACCACTTTAGGCATAAAGTGGGGATTCGTCCTAAGGACCACCTTATCATGATGAAATCTTGTGTAAGGTGGATTAGCCACTAAAGCCTGCAGCTCACTGATGCGGCGAGCCGAAGTGACTGCAATGAGGAAGATGACCTTCCAGGAAAGAAATTTCAAGGAGGTGGAAAACATTGGCTCAAAAGGTGGCTTCATAAGTTGACCGAGCACTAGATTCAAATCCCATGCGACCGGGGGTGGTCTGATGGGAGGTTTAGTGAGAGTCAGGCCTCTCATGAATCTTGCAACAAGAGGATGAGAGGAGATAGGTTGTCCATTTATATGTTGCAAGGATGCTGCAATAGCACTTAAATGGACTCTTACCGAATTCGTCTTGAGGCCTGCATTGGATAGATGCAGGAGATAATCAAGAAGAGAATTCAAAGGAAGTGCCAGAGGGTCAAGACCCTGCTGAGCACACCAAATGGAAAAACGTTTCCATTTGAAAGCATAGGAACGCCTGGTAGAGGGTTTCCTAGAGGCAGAAAGGATATCTTTCACTGGTTGGGAAAGATGAAAGTCTTGAAGGCTTAAGCCTTCAGTAACCAAGCACTGAGGTGAAGGGATTTGGGGTTTGGGTGCCACAAAGTCCCCTCCTCCTGAGACAGGAGGTCTGGCGCAGCTCCCAGATCCAAGTAGGATCCCTGGGAGAGCTGTAGAAGTAGAGGGAACCACACTTGGCGTGGCCAGCGTGGAGCTATGAGGATCATAGTTCCATGATCCCTCTGGAGTTTGAACAGAGTCTTGGGAATCAAAGGAATGGGTGGAAAGGCATATAGGAATGCCTGATTCCAATTCAGGAGAAAGGCGTCCGTAGCCTGAGCTCCCTGACACGGAGTTCTGGAACAGAACCGGGGAAGTTTGGCATTCCACGGACTTGCAAAGAGGTCTATGTCCGGGGTCCCCCATTCCTGAAAGATTCGGTTTATTTGGTCCAAATGTAGGGACCATTCGTGTGGCAGCAGAACTCGACTGAGCCTGTCTGCCCGAGAGTTTTGAACTCCTGGGAGATACACTGCTAGCAGGTGAATCTGATGCTCTCTGGCGAAGGCCCATAGTCTTAGAGCTTCGTTGCAAAGCGACAGAGAGCCCGTCCCTCCTTGTTTGTTTATGTAAAACATGGCCACCTGATTGTCCGTCTGAACTAGGACAGTGAGGTTGGCTAGGAGGGAGTGGAAGACCTTGAGGGCAAGGTAAATTGCTCGCAGTTCCAGAAGATTGATATGAAGGGTGGTCTCCTGTAGAGACCAAGTGCCCTGAGTGGAGAGAGTTTGCAGATGGGCTCCCCACCCTGTTTGGGAGGCATCTGTTGTGAGGGTTGCTTGGGGTAGCAATGGTTGAAATGGAGCCCCCAACAACAGATTCTTGGTGGAAGTCCACCAGTGGAGGGACCAAAACAGACGATCGGAGGTTTGTATTTGGTCTGAGAGCGCTCCTGACGCCTGAGTCCACTGAGTGGCCAGGGTCCATTGAGCTGCTCTCATATGAAGACGAGCATAGGGCACCACATGCACTGTGGAGGCCATATGACCCAGTAGGCGTAGCATTTCCCTGGCTGTCAAGTGAGTGCTGGACTGAGCTTGGGAGGCCAAACTCAGGAGGCGCTGGCCTCGAACATGTGGAAGGTAGGCCCTTGCAGTGATGGTGTCCAACTGGGCCCCTATGAATTCTAGAGATTGAGTAGGGATGAGTTGGGACTTGGGAAGGTTTACTACCAGTCCCAGATACTGCAAAAGGCTCCTTGTGTGGTCCAGGGAAATCTGGGCCTGTGACTGAGTTGGAGCTCGGATGAGCCAGTCGTCCAGATATGGGAAGACAAAGATTCCCAGGCCTCTTAGAAATGCGGCTACGACTGCCATGCATTTTGTGAATACTCTTGGAGCAGAGGCTAGACCGAAGGGGAGTACTCTGTATTGGAAATGTTTTCCCTGAAACAGAAAGCGAAGATACTTTCTGTGGGATGGATGGATGAGTATATGTGTATACGCATCCTGTAGGTCTAGAGAACAAAGCCAGTCCTGACCCTGGAGGTAAGGAAGGAGAATGCCGAGAGATAGCATTTTGAATTTCTCCTTGAAGAGAAATTTGTTCAATTCTCTCAGATCTAGGATTGGTCTGAATCCCCCTGTCTTCTTTGGAATGAGAAAATAAGGGGAGTAGAAACCGGACCCTTGTTGAGGAAGAGGAACCTCTTCTATGGCCCCTTGGGCAAGAAGAGAGGAAACCTCTTGACCCAACAGGGTTAGGAGAGATGGGGGAGAATTGAATGGTCTCACCATATGATGGGGAGGAAGGCTGGAGAAATGAAGTTTGTAACCCTCTCGAATGATAGAGAGGGTCCATTGTTCTGTTGTGATTTGTTCCCATCTGGGAGCAAAGTGAACCAACCTTCCGGGTATGGTGAGAGGTTCTGGTTGTGTTAGAACCAGAAGTGGCAAGTTCCCTAGGAGCAAGTCAAAACCCCTGAGGGGTTGGAGCCTGCTGAGCTACAGTAGCTGCTGCAGGCTTAGCTCGTGCTTGTTTGGATTGCTGACGCTTAGCAGTATAGCGAGGTTGAGAAGACTGCTGGCCAGTATTTGAAGCAACTCTGGCCTTCTTATAGTAAGGCCTTTTAAAAGACTTTTTCTTAGTAGGAATTGAAGTGGACTTTGAAAGTCTTTCCAAGGTGGCATTTTCAGCATCCATCTGGGTGGCTTTGATTTGCCACTCTTCCCCAAATAAGTTCTCACCTGTACAGGGCAGATTCCGTAAGCCATCTAGAACCCAAGGTTCCAGATCAGAGGCCTGGAGCCAAGCAAGACGTCGGGCTGCAATAGCAATGCCCGAAGCCCTACTGGCTCCCTCAAAGGAATCATATGCTGCCCTATTAGAGAACTTAGAAACCTCTAAGAGTTGTTTCACTAGGGAAAGGAATCCCTGCTTTTTATCCTCAGGGATAAAGGGGGCAAAATGCCGCACCTTTTTGGCAAGTTCCTCCAGGAACATGCCCATATAGAGACTGTAGGAATTAATCCTGGCTATAAGCATACTAGCCTGGAAAATTTTCCTACCAAAAGAGTCCAAAGTCTTACATTCCCGTCCTGGAGGGGTGGAAGAGTGCCTTTTGGTACTCCTAATCTTCTTCATTGCAGACTTCACCACAATAGAGTGGTGGGGCAATTGAGTCTTTTGGAAACCAGGAGAAGGAGGGACCCTATACATGGTGTCCAACCTACGGGAATAAGGAGACAAAGTCAAAGGATTTTGCCAGAAATCCATCAGTTGTTCTTGAAGGATTTCATGGATAGGCAGGGTAACTGCCTCCTTAGGGGCCTTTGAGTATCCCAAAATATCCAGTTTTTTGGATCTGGGTTCCTTTTCAGAGGATGTGGTAATAGAAAGGGCTGTAGCCATATCTAAAACAAAGTCCTGGAAGGACAAATCCTCTGGAGGGGACATTCTCCTTTTAGGAGAAGAGGGCTCCTCAGGTAAGTTGAGTGAAAACTCAGCAGAATCATCAGAGGAGTGAAAATCCTCAGAGGAATCGGTGCTTTCCTCTAACGCACGATACGCGTACCGATCGGTATCGATATCGGGCGTATCGGGTATGGAACCGGTATGGAGCGAAAGCCCATACGGTACCGACTTGCGTTTAGAGGTGGACGGCCTCGATACCGGCATGGCGGACGATACCGGTATCGGGCCCGGAACCGCTGAAAGCGGAACCGATGGCGTTGCAGCTTTAATGAAAGCCATGACGGCCTGCTGCATGGACTGTACAGTATCGCCCATGGACGCCATAGCTGCCTGGATGTCGGTACCGGAGTGACCCGGTACCCCAGAGCAGGCTAACAGGTGATCTGTCGAGGCCGTAGCATCGATATCAACCTGAGACCCCTGAATTGGCGTTTTTGGAAGTTGGACTTCCCGCCGGGGTTGTTTGGCTGGGGCAGGGTCCTCAAGTTCTAAGCTAAGAGCCTCTCGATGCTTTGAAGGAGATTTGCTCTTTGAGGACTTGCCCACAGAAGGTTTGGTTACCTGAGATCCATCCGGAGAAGAAGACCTGGATGACTGTGATGCTGTATTCTCTGAAGCAAACAGCACATGGAATTTGTTGGCCCGGTTCTGCAGCCCACGTTTAGACATGTGGGAGCAAGATGGGCAGTCCGGTATGGAATGGTCAGGCCCCAAACATTTCAGACACCATTCATGGGTGTCTGTGACTGAAATAACAGCATTACATTTGGTACACTTCTTAAATCCAGGGGCTGGCTTCTCCATGAGGAGAAATTGAGTAGGCCGAGAGGCCTCTCTGAAGTGACCAAAAAGCTAAAAAATAAGAAAAAAGAATTATAATTTTTTAAAAAAAGAAAGAAAAGACCGGCGATACCGGTATCGGTATGGGGAAGGCAGGTACGCGGTCTAAAGAAACAAATAAAATAACAATTTCTTCAGCGGTGACAGGAACACGACCTGCTGGCTCCGCGGAAAAAGAGAAACTGAGGAGAGCTGTTCAGGAAGGCGGGAAGGCAGTGCGCATGTGCAGTGGGAGGTCCCAAAAGCTTCTATTCTAAGAAGCTGGGGAGCTTTCCCGCACGGGCTCCGTCGGTACCGACGTACCCATATGTGAGGACTTATTCCTGCTTGTTCCTGGAGATAGCCTTTGATAGAGTGGGCTTTTATGTTTGCAGTTATGAAGAAGATGGGACTGGGAGAGAACTTTTAGAAATGGATAGAGGCACTCTACAAAGAGCTTAAGGCACATATACGCATAAATGGGGTTTATTCAGAGCAGTTTAAGTTAGGCAGGGGTACAAGGCAGGGCTGCCCCTTTTATCTTTTGCTGTTTGCAATGGTAATAGAACCACTGGCTGAAAGTGGAAGGCAGAATAAGGAAATACATGGAATAAAGGTGGGAGAGGAGGAATATAAAATTTCATTATTTGCAGATGATGTGATGTATACACTAGGACACCCTGAGAAATCGATACCAGCATTAGTACAGGAGATTATGAAATATAGTGCGGTATCAGGCTATAAAATGAGTATGGGGAAAACAGAAGTGCCCAAATTAAGGTTGAATTCACAGGAAGAGGGTAGGATATGTAAAACATTTCCATTTAAATGGGCTAGTAAAAGTGTGAAGTATCTGGGGATCCAGATTAGAGCGGAGGGGTCTGAATTATATAAATTGAACTATGAGCCAACTGTAAAGAATGTGCTAAGGGATTTAGTAAGATGGGATAAACCCATTTTCTCATGGATAGGAAGGATAGCCATATTGAAGAGGAATATACTGCCTAGACTACTTTTCCTGTTTATGATCTTGCCTATAGAAGTTCCTACAGCCATGATAAATTTGGTGCAGAGAAGAATCTTCGCCTTTATTTGGAGACATAGGCTCCCTAGGGTGCAAATAATGTATAGAGTAAAAAAGGAGAGTGGTCTGGCGGTCCCTGAGATTGGAAGATATTATGAGGCGGCTCAATTGCGAGCGATAATGGGGTGGAGGTTGGAGAAGGATGGGCCGCAATGGAGCAGAATAGAACAGGTGATAAGACCCAACTATATTACGGATTTGTTGTGGAAGAATTAGGGCAGAGAGAGAGCGAGGCCTAGTTAAGAACCCATATATGATAAATACATTTAGAGCCTGGGCTAGGAAACATAAGGTGCTAACACATATGGGAGGAAATATTAAGGCACAGCGGATTACACAATGTGAGGGGTTTTTGGTGGGAGAATGTTCTGGGATATTCCAAAGATGGCAGGAGAAAGGGTTACAGTGTATGGGGCAGGTACTAACTGAGGCTGGTCAATTAAGGCTGTTTGCTGAGCTCCAGGGAGAGTTCCAAATAGCAAAGAGTGATTGGTTGGGCTAGTTCCAACTGGCACAGTTTTTAGGGGGGAAAGATATAAAAGAAGGCATGAAAAGCACAGAGACACTCTTTGAGAAGATGTTTAGGGTGGGGGACTTATCAAGAGGGGTGATTTCTAGGCTTTATAAGGCCTTGAGTAGCCCCATGGATCAAGGAACGCATATGAGGGCCTGGGAGGCAGACTTGAGAGGTCACTGGGATGTACAGAGATGGGAAAAAGTATATGATGGGGTTAAAATACCAGTGGTTTCGGCAGCAATCCAAGAACATTGTTATAAGGTGTATCTAACCCCAGTAAGGTGTTGTGTAAGATGGGGAGATATAATGATGCGATGTGTTGGAGGGGGTGCAGAGAACGGGGGGAGTATATGCATATGTGGTGTAGCTGTCCAGTCCTACAACAAACGTGGCAGTGGCTGAAGGATCTCATGTGGGAGATGGTGGGCTGGGTAGGAGATATTTCACCAGCGGGAATATTAATGAATGAATTTTATTTATTTATTTAGACAGTTTTGTATACCGCCTTATCCTTCAATCAAAGCGGTCACAGCACAATTGGGGGATACATTTAACACGCGGGGGGGGGAGGGGGGAGATCCGAAGAGTGACGTGTATATGTTGAAGATGCTTGCAATTGGAGTGTGGATGGAAATAGCGAAGGGATGGAGGTCCGTGAGAGCACCAGCATCTGAAAAGATGTTAAGTAGAATAGCATATATTTATAGGATGAGTGAGATTAATGCATATAAGGTGCACAGGATTGAGAGCTTTAGAAGGAGATGGCAAAAGTACATTGAGTGGTTGCATGATACTTATTAAGAGTATAAATGGAAATTGTTAAGGGGGAGGGGAGCACCGCAGGATCCAGGAAGGGAGTAGGAGGAAATAGTAAAATAATACAAATTGTACAGGTAAACTGGAGAGGAACCTAGACTGTTAAATATTGTACAGTAAGGCTAGAAAGGTAAGCAGGTGCATGTTGTGGTGATGGATATAATTGGATGTAGGTTATACCAGGGATCTGTAAAGCAGTTGAAAAATGATGTGTTCTTTTGTAATGTACTAAATAAAAATAAAAATTGTAAAATAAAAAAAATACCAGAGACACCAGCAAGCACTCTCCACACCTTTAAAAATCTCAGTAACTATTTGGCTGATCAGTTTCCTGCACCGTTTGGCTGCTGTGAGTTTGTTTTGCGGACTGAAGATTGATATTCATATATTCTGACACTGGCCAAATGACTCTGAGGAGGAGACGAGGACTAGCCCAAGGGTATCTTATACCATAGGCAAGCCTTCAGGTGTCTGCCCCTCCCTCCTGGGGGGGGGGGGGGCAGCTCAAGATCATCTCTCCTTCCAGAGACCAGCATCTCCCTTTCCCTACTCTCCCCCTCGGGTGTCCAGCATCTCCTGGTCCCTTGCCTCCCCCCAGGTATCCAGCATCTCTTATCTACCTGTTCTCAGATTTCCAGCATTTCCCTTTCAATTAAGCCCTTCCCCCCATCCTGAATCTTCCTTTCCCTACCCCCTTGGATTTCTAGCATTCCCCTTCTCTCCCTATCTGTGTCCACATTTTCTACTTTCCCTTCCCTACCCTCGCCCCTTCCAACATTTCTCTTACCTCTTCTCTGCAGTTGCTGTGACCAGCCCTGCTGCTGCCACTGCTCTGCAGTTCTTTAAAACTGTAAGTGGATGGCATGGGCCCAGAGCACATGCTGTCACTTGAAGGCCTCTCATGACCCATAGCCTCTGATACAAACTTCCTGTTGGAGGAGGTGGGACAAAACAGGCCTTTGAGTTCTGGTATGTGATCACAACACATGCTTAGATTTTAAATTGCCCAAACTGTTTTGCCATACCAGTGCAGGCCCCACCAAATTCTGATATCCTAGGTGGTTGCCTAGTTCGCCTGGTGGTTGGGCCAGCCCTGGACTAGACATGCCAATGCAGAATGTTGGCTCTTGGCAAAGGGCAGTCCCAGGGTTGGTGTAAAGTACTCGGTGCCCTAGACAAACCTTTAGTCTTATGCCTCCCTCCCAAGATTTTGATAATTAAACTCAAAAGACATAATCATCTGAATTACCCTTCCAACAACAATCCTTAAAAATACATAATTGGACATCAAACTTCTAAAAATTAAACTTGGCATCGTATGTATGTTTGCCCATTCTTACACATAAAAGAATGTGCTGATAGTTGAGTTTGTATGACTGTCAGGATATAAGAACATAAGATATGACATACTGGGTCAGACCAAGGTCCATCAAGCCCAGTATCATGTTTCCAACAGTGGCCAATCTAGGTCACAAGTACCTAGCAGTTTCCCTAAAAGGCACAGGTTCCACATTGCTTGTATTGGGGCAAGCAGTGGATATCCCGGGTCCCTTTTAATAATGGTTTATGGACTTTTCCTCCAGGAACTTGTCCAAACCTTTTTTTAAACCAGGCTACACGAACAGCTTTTACTACATCCTCCGGTAATGAATTCCAGAGTTTGATTACACGTTGAGTGAAAAAATATGTTTTCTTATTAGTATTAAATAGGTTACCCTGTAGCTTCATTGCATGTCCCCTAGTCTTTCTATATTTTGATGGCGTAAACAATCAATCTACGTTTACCCGTTCCACTACAGACCTCTATCATATCTCCCCTCAGCCATCTCTTTTCCAGGTTGAAGAGCCCTAACCTTTTTAGCCTCTCTTCATAGGGGTATCCTTCCATCCCCTTTACCATTTTGGTGGCTCTTCTCTGTACCTTTTCTAATAGCGCTATAGCCTTTTTAAGATACGGCTACCAGAATTGCACACAATATTCAAGGTGCGGTCGCACCATGGAACGATACAGAGGCATTATAATATCCTTTGTTTTATTCTTCATTTCTTTCCTTATGATACCTAGCATTCTATTTACTCTCTTGGCCGCCGCTGCACACTGGGCGGAAGGTTTCAATATGTTATCCACAATGATGCCTAAATTTCACTGGTCAACACAATTTTTGTCACAGACCCGCTCTGACCTGTTTCAATTTTTCCCATTGTTTACAAATATGGTATCAGAGTTTTTCTATCACCCATACTTCAGGAGATATTATTTACTGTGTTTCCCCGAAAATAAGACTGGGTCTTATATTTATTTTTGCTCCAAAAGATGCACTAGGGCATATTTTTGAGGTAGGGCTTATTTTTTTTTCCATATACAGCGTGACAGCACAGAATGAGTGGCGCTGCAGCTCCCATCCACACAGATGATGGAAGTGGCCTGTAGCACAGCACCGGCACCCGATCGGCATCGGGGAGTGGAGCAGGAGGAAAGCTCCTCCCCAGTCCACCCGCCGAAGTCAATCAGGCCACAACAGCACCAACTGTACTTTAAAAGAGAGTGCCCTTGGCGCGAAGGAAGTGGCCCGCAGCACAGCACCAGATTGGCTTCGGCGGATGGACTGGGGAGGAGCTTTCCTCCAGCTCCACTCCCCGAAACCAATCAGGCCACAACAGCACCGATTGTACTTTAAAAGAGAGCAATCTTGGCGCGAAGGAAGTGGCCTGCAGCACAGCACCGGCACCCAATCGGCGTCGGGGAGTGGAGCAGGAGGAAAACCCCTCACCAGTGACCCCTCCCCCCCCAGGTACCGAATCTGTCAGACATGATCTGCACTAGGTCTTATTTTCGGGGTAGGGCTTATATTATGGGAATCTCAGAAAAACATGCTAGGTCTTATTTTCGGGGAAACACGGTAGTAAAGTGTGTGCATTACTGTAAATTAGCTGTTACAGTTTTGTTTCAGTAAACAAAGGTTGAATACAAAAAATTCCATCATAATTATTATTGTATGTTGTCAGCCACAACCAAAAATGCTGAGTCATGTAGTTATAATATAATTAGTTAACTGGGCCTCTTGCCCTACTGGTCCGGCTGATACAAGCAGAAAACGCTGAGTCATGTATTGGTATGCTTTCTGTCGCCGTCAGCGATTGTGGTTTGTATTGTTTGGAAAAAAACCCAGAATCTGAATGGATGTGAGTTTGTATTAATCTATTTCATAAACAGCAGTTGGTTAATAAATATTACGGTTATCGCTTGTAGTTGTTTAACAATGCCTCGAAAGTGTGTTAATCGTCCGGATTCATTTTGCTACATTTGCGGTGAGGTTACTTTTAAGAAGCAGAGAAGACGTTTTACTCCGCTTGTTAAGACATGTTATAAGCTGTACTTTGGATGTCAAGTCGGTGACCAGGACAAAAATTGGGCGCCTCACGTCTGCTGTATTACCTGTGTCAGACTCCTAACAGGTTGGGTAAAGGGTGTTCGACACATGAATTTTGCTGTTCCAATGATCTGGAGGGGGAACCAAGAGATCACTTGACAGACTGCAGGCATTACTTCAAAATCAAAACACACTGTAAATTACCCAAATTTATCATCTGCCATGAGGCCTGAGCCTCACTGTCAAGAACTGCTGGTGCTAAAACCTCCAGAAAATCTTGCAGTGAATGAGGATGAAGAAGGAGGAGAACCAATGAATGTTGATGATGATGGCGATGCTGTAATGCAGGATCCAAGCTTTGAGGCATCCGGTTCCTCTTCTGAACCACATTTACTGGACCAAGGCGATTTGAATGATCTCGTCAGAGATTTGAATCTTTCAAAGCGACAAGCAGAACTGTTAGGGTCACGATTGAAAGGCTGGTATCTTCTTCAGAAAGAAACCAAAGTGTGCACGTTTAGAAATAGCATACCGAGTTTGTGGATTACTTTACCTTTGAAGATGGAATTGCTTTTTGTTGTGAAGTTAAATCCCTGATGGAAACACTTTGTCAGGATTATAGAACAGAGGATTGGCGACTATTTATTGATTCTTCTAAATATAGCCTAAAAGCTGTGCTTATCCGCAACATAAATATTTTACCATCAGTTCCAGTAGCTCATGCCGCCAATATCAAAGAAACTTACAGCAGTATGCATCTCCTGCTAACAAATATCAAGTATGAAGAACACAAGTGGAATATTTGTGGCGAATTATAACTAATTTCCCTCTTGCTTGGACAACAGCTTGGTTGAACAAAGTATTGTTGCTTTCTGTGTGTGTATGACAGCAGGGACAGGAAAGCATAGTTACTCACCTGTAACAGGTGATCTCCGGGAACAGCAGGAATTTAGTCTTCACATATGGGTATCGTCGGTACCGACAGAGCCTGCGCAGGAACGCTCCCCAGCGTCCAATTAGAAAGCTTTTGGGAGCATCCCACAGCGCCTGCGTGCTGCCTTCCCGCCTTTCCCAACTGCCTCTCTCCAGTTGAGTTTTAAAGCTGAGAGAGAGGGAAAGAAAAGAAAAGAAAGATACAACTCCTAGCGGAGGAGGGTGGGTTGTGAAGACTAAATTCCTGCTGTTCCCGGAGATCACCTGTTACAGGTGAGTAACTATGCTATCTCCAGGAACAAGCAGGAAGGTAGTTTTCACATATGGGGACTCCCTAGCTACAGATGCCAGGGAGAGACCCCAGACGTTTTGTGCCCCTGTGAAAGGGCTCCACTTCCCCCCATGGATCTCTGGCATCATACCGGGAATGGTGGGTAGGAGTTGATTAAGTATGGAACAGGTGTAGAACAGCCTGACCAAACAAGGCATCCCAGCGGGAGTCCTTGTCTAAGCAGTAATGGGCTGTGAAGGTATGAACCGAGGCACAAGTCGCTGCTCGAAAGATGTAGTCGATAGACACAGAGTGTAAATGAGCCATTGAGGCTGCCATGGCTCTCACATTGTGAGTGACATGGCCTTCCAGAGAGAGGTTCTTACTCTGATAGGTAAAAGAAATACACTGTGCAATCCAATTGTTCTCTTGGAGACTGGAAGTCCCAAATGAGAAGGATCAAAAGCAACAAAGAGTTGGGAGGACTTTTTATGTTGCTGTGTCCTTTGTAAGTAAAAAGCAAGTGTTCTTTTACAGTCCAAAGTATGAAGATTCCTTTCTGCATTTGAAGCATGAGGCCTTGGAAAAAAGACAGGCAGGTAAACTGCTTGGTTTAAATGAAAGGGTGAGACCACCTTTGCCATAAAGTGTGGATGAGTCCTAAGGGCTACCTTATCATGATGGAACCTCATATAAGGAGGATCAGCCATTAATGCTTGCAACTCACTAATGCGACGTGCTGATGTGATTGCAATGAGAAAGACAACCTTCCAGGAAAGGAATTTCAAGGAGGTAGTAACTAGAGGTTCAAAAGGCGGCTTCATGAGCTGTCCAAGAACCAGATTTAGGTCCCATGCCACCAGTGGTGGCCTAATGGGAGGCTTAGTTAGAAGAAGGCCCCTCATAAATCTCGCTATGAGAGGAAATAGGTTGTCCATTTAAAGGCTTGAAAGAAGTTGAAATAGCACTTAAATGGACTCTTACTGAGTTAGTCTTAAGTCCTGCATTAGATAAATGAAGGAGATATTCCAGTAATCATTCCAGAGGTATCGCTAGGGGGTCAAGACCCTTCTGCGAACACCATATGGAAAACCTTTTCCACTTGAAAGCATAAGAGCGTCTTGTGGAAGGCTTCCTAGAAGCATAAAGGGATATCTTTTACTTGTTGAGACAGGTTAAGACCATGAAGGTCTAGGCTCTCAGCAACCAAGCCCTGAGATGCAGAGAGTGGGGATCGGGATGCCACAACCTCCTGTCCTCCTGAGACAGGAGATCTGGAGCAGATCCTAACTCCAGAGATGGAGCTTGAGAGAGATGTAGGAGCAGAGGGTACCACACCTGCTGTGGCTAATTTGGAGCTATGAGAATCATATGGCCTCTGTCTCTCTGAAGCTTGAATATGGTTTTGGGAATTAGGGGAATGGGTGGAAAGGCATATAGGAAGTCCTGACCCCAATGGAGGAGGAAAGCATCCCTGGCCTGAGAACCCTGAGCTGGAATTCTGGAACAGAATCAGGGAAGTTTGGCATTCAACGGACTTGCAAAGAGGTCTATGTCTGGAGTTCCCCAAATATGAAAAATGTTTGCTACCCTGGTCTGCACGAAGAGACCACTCGTGTGGAAGCAGAACTCGACTGAGTCTGTCTGCCCAAGAGTTCTGAATGCCTGGCAGATACACCGCAAGGAGATGAATCTGATGCTCTCTGGCGAGGGCCCATAGTCGCAAAGCTTTGTTGCAAAGTGACAGAGAGCCTGTTCCTCCCTGCTTGTTCAGATAGAACATAGCTACTTGCTTGTCTGTCTGAATTAGGACTGTCTTGTAGCTCAGCTGGGTGTGGAACGCTCGAAGAGCAAGGAAGATTGCTCTGAGCTCCAAGAGATTGATGTGTAGATGGGTCTCCTGTGGAGTCCAGGTGCCTTGGGTAGAAGAGATCTTGCAGGTGAGCTCCCCAACCCACCTGTGAGGCGTCTGTTGTTAGAGTGACCTGGGGTGGGAGCTGTTGGAAAGGGGACCCCACCAACAGGTTTTGGGTTGACTGCCACCATTGTAGGGACAAAATAAGGCTACTTGAGTTTGCTATTTTGTCTGATAGGCAGCCTGATGCTTGAGTCCACTGAGTGGATAGAGTCCATTGGGCTGCTCTCATATGGAGGCGAGCATAGGGAACCACATGCATGGTAGATGCCATGTGGCCTAGCAATTGTAACATTTCCCGAGCAGTGAGATGTGTTTTTAACACTGCTTGGGAAGCTAACTGCACAACGCGAAAGCAGCGGGTCTGTGGGAGATAGGCCCTTGCTTTCCTGGTATCCAGCATGACTCCTTTAAACTCTAGAGATTGAGTGGGAGTTAGGTTGGATTTTAGGATGTTTATGACCAGGCCCAAATACTGAAGGATACGCATTGTGCAAGATAGGGAAATTCTGGCCTCTGACTCTGATGGGGTTCGAATGAGCCAGTTGTCTAAGTAGGGGAAGACGAATATTCCTAGAGTGTGAAGAAATGCTGCCACTACAGCAATGCATTTCGTAAACACCCTTGGTGCTGAGGCCAGGGCTTCCCTTGAAATAGAAAACGAAGGAATCTTGGGTGAGTTGGATGGCTGAGAACATGGGTGTACTCATCCTTGAGATCTAGAGAACAAAGCCAATCCTGATTCTGAAGGTATGGCAGAAGAGTTTCTAGAGAAATCATCTTGAACTTCTCCTTGAACAGGAACTTGTTCAATTCTCTGAGGTCTAAAATGGGTCTGTGTCCCCCTGTTTTCTTTGGAATAAGGAAATAGGGGGAGTAAAACCCTGTACGGAAATGGGTACGTTTTCTATTGCCCCCTGGCCAAGAAGTAATTTGACCTCTTGACCCAACTGATTTTCGAGTGAAGTCTGAGAATTGAACCGTCTTACAACTCTAGGAGGGGGCATGTTGAGGAAATGGAGAGAGTCCATTCTTCTGCTGTCATCTGCTCCCATCTGGGGGCAAAATGACACAACCTTCCTGGAATGGTGGAGGGCTCTGGCCCGTTGAGGGCCAGGAAGGCCAAGTTCTCTAGATGGGAGTCAAAGCCCCTGTGGAGGCTGAGTTGACTGGGCCAGTTGAGGCTTAGCAGAGTTTTTCTTTGTTTTGGTGGCTGCTGTCCCTTTCGGGCAGATTGACCTGCAGAATGCCCCTGCTGGGTATAGGAGGGGTAAAACCTCTTCTTTTTAGAGAAGAATGGTTTCTTGTAGGATTTTCTCCTTGCAGGATCAGCTGTAGCCTTGGATAGTCTATCCAAAGTGGTGTTATCAGCATCCAGCTCATTAGCTTTCTCTTGCCAATTTTTGCCAAAGAGATTTTCGCCTGTACAAGGGATATTTCCCAGTTTGTCCTGTACCCAGATTTCTAAGTCAGATGCCTGGAGCCAGGCAATCCTACAAGCACCTATGGCAATGGCAGAGGTTCTGCTTATGCACTCAAAAACAGTCAAAAGCTGCATGATTAACCAACTTGGAAACATCTTGGGCATGTTTGACAAGATAATCTTGCCTCTTATCAGGAAGGAGAGGGTTCATCAGCTCTAGATCTCCTGTAACCTTCTTAAGGAACATTCCCATATATAAAATGTAGGAACTAATCCTGGCAGAAAGCATAGAGGCCTGGAAGGTTTGACGCCCAAAGGCATCAAGAGTCCTACATTCACGTCCTGGCGGATTAGATGCATGTCTTTTTGCACTCTTGATCCTTCTCATAGCTGATTCCACTACCATGGAGTGGTGTGGTAACTGGGTTTTTTGAAATCCAGGACAAGGAAGTACTCGATACATGGTATCAAGCCTACAAAAATGAGGAGAGGTGGTAAGAGGTGTTTCCCCACATCTTTAACAGGAGATCATGCAAGATCTCATGAATAGGCAAAGTAGCTGCCTCATTGGGAGCTTTAGGATATTGTAAAATCTCCAATTCCTTTGCTCTGGGCTCTGCTTCAGGAGCCACTGTGATGGAAAGCACAGTTACTTACCTGTAACAGGTGATCTCTGGGAACAGCAGGAATAAGTCTTCACATATGGGTACGTCGGTACCGACGGAGCCTGCGCGGGAACGCTCCCCAGCTTCCCAAAAAAGGAAAGCTTTTGGGAGCATCCCACAGCGTCTGCGCGCTGCCTTCCCGCCTTTCCTAACTGCCTCTCCTCAGTTCGAGTTTTAAAGTTGAGACAAAGAGAGAGAGAGGAAGGAAAGATAGATAGAGAGATACAACTCCTAGGGGAGGTGGGTGGGTTGTGAAGACTTATTCCTGCTGTTCCCAGAGATCACCTGTTACAGGTAAGTAACTGTGCTATCTCCAGGAACAAGCAGGAATGAGTCTTCACATATGGGGACTCCCTAGCTAAAGATGCCTGGGAGATCCCCAAGGATATGAGACTCTGGGAAGGGTTCTACCTCCTCCTATGGATCTCAGACATCCATCCAGGGAAGGAGGGCAGGAGTTGATTAAGTATGGAACAGGTGTTTGAGAACAGCCTGACCAAACAAGGCATCCCGGCGGAAGTCCTTGTCCAAGCAGTAATGGGCTGTGAAGGTATGAACCGAGGCCCAGGTGGCTGCTCGACAGATACAGAATTTAGATGAGCCATAGAGGTGGCCATGGCCCTCACATTATGAGCTGTGACATGGCCTTTCAGAGAAAGGTTCTTACTCTGGTAGGCGAAAGAAATACACTGAGCAATCCAATTGGACAGTGTCCTCTTGGAGACTGGAAGTCCCAAATGAGAGGGATCAAAGGCAACAAAGAATTGAGAAGACTTTCTATGTTGCTGTGTCCTTTGTAAGTAAAAGGCAAGAGCTCTCTTACAATCCAGGGTATGAAGATTCCTCTCTGCACTTGATGCATGAGGACCTGGAAAAAAGACAGGTAAATACACCTCTTGATTAAGATGAAAAGGTGAAACCACTTTAGGCATAAAGTGTGGATTGGTCCTAAGGACTACCTTATCATGATGGAACCTTGTATAAGGTGGATTAGCCACTAAAGCCTGCAGTTCACTGATGCAGCGAGCTGAGGTGACTGCAATGAGGAAAATACCCTTCCAGGAAAGAAATTTCAAGGAGTTGGTGGCTAAAGGTTCAAAAGGTGGCTTCATAAGCTGACCAAGAACCAGATTTAAGTCCCATGCCACTGGAGGAGGCCTAATGGGAGGTTTAGTTAAAGTTAGGCCTCTCATGAATCTTGCAATAAGAGGATGAGAGGAAATAGGCTGTCCATTAATAGGCTTAAGGGATGCTGCAATAGCACTCAAATGGACCCTTACTGATTTTGTCTTAAGGCCTGCATTGGAGAGATGCAGGAGATATTCCAATAGAGAATTCAAAGGTAGTGTTAGAGGGTCAAGACCCCTCTCAGCACACCAAATGGAAAACCTTTTCCATTTAAAAGCATAGGAACGTCTAGTAGAAGGTTTTCTGGAAGCATGGAGGATATCCTTCACCTGCTGAGAAAGATTCCAATCTTGAAGGTCTAGGCCTTCAGCAACCAAGCTCTGAGGTGAAGGGACTTGGGGTTTGGGTGCCACAAAGTCCCCTCCTCCTGAGACAGAAGGTCTGGAGCAGCTCCCAAGTCTAGGGAGGGAGCTTGAGAGAGATGTAGAAGTAGAGGGTACCACACTTGGCGTGGCCAGCGTGGAGCTATGAGGATCATAGATTCTTGATCCCTCTGGAGCTTGAACAGAGTCTTGGGAATTAAAGGAATGGGTGGAAAGGCATACAGGAAGTCTTGACCCCAGTGAAGGAGGAAGGCATCCTTGGCCTGAACTCCCTGACACGGAATTCTGGAACAGAACCGGGGAAGTTTGGCATTCCACGGACTTGCAAAGAAGTCTATGTCCGGGGTTCCCCACTCTTGAAAGATTCTGAGTACTTGGTCCATGTGCAGGGACCATTCGTGTGAAAGCAGAACTTGACTGAGTCTGTCTGCCCAAGAGTTTTGGATTCCTGGGAGGTATACGGCCAGGAGATGGATTTGATGCTCTCTGGCAAAGGCCCACAATCTTAAAGCTTCATTGCAGAGGATCACGTGAGCGCATGAGTGGGTGAGGACGCTCCTCATCGTGCTCCCAGGCCACCCTTAGAATCTTGCAATTAATTCGGCGACTTGCTCTGTGGCGAGGGCTGGAAATTCTCTCCGGTGTTGGGGGAAAGCCAGAGTACCGTTTTTTGGAGGTGAAATGAAGTGCTGCTCGAGGAGAATGAAAACGGCGGCGAGGCGGGAGAAAGCCGCGAGTGCACGAGACCCCAAGATGGCGTCGACGCCAAAGACCGCGTCGGTGCACGATTCCCCGGGCAAAGAGAGTGTGGATTCTGGCCCGGAGGAACTCGCGTTTGAGGTGGCCAAACCTTTGGAGCCTAAGTTCGCCGCCGTATTGCAGAAGCTGGCGGAGATGACTGACACCTTCAGTGAGCTTACCAGGAGGGTTGAAGTCGAGCAGCGGGTGACGGTTCTGGAGGATGGTGAGCTAGCCCTGGAGCGCTGCCAACACCAACAGCAAAAGCAAATTGATGCCCTCTTGCTCAAAGTGGATGATCTGGAGAACCGTTCCCGCAGGAATAACCTACGCTTGATTGGGGTGCCGGAATATTGGACAGGCCCCCAGCTCTTTACCCTATTTGATACTTGGCTGCCGAAAGAGTTGGGTCTCGAGGAGCTCCAGGGCCAGATCAAGGTGGAGAGAGCGCACCGGCTGGGGCAGCGGCAGGAGGGTCGTGCTAGGCCGCGACCTGTCTTAGCCCGCTTACTGGACTTCCATCAGAAGACTTTACTTTTGCAAGCCTACCGAAAGAAGCGTGATTTGAAGCTGGATAATGCTCCAATATTCCTATTCCAGGACTATTCAGTGACTCTGGCTGCCAAGCGGAAGGAATTTTCGCCTGTTTGCAGTGACCTTATCCAGAGAGGAATTCGCTTTGCCCTAAGCTACCCTGCCACCTTGAGAGTTTTCCATAAAGGGGACACGCACACGTTCGAGCAGGTGGCAGAGGCGCGGAAGTTTGTTTCCACCATTTTGCCTAGTTCTGCGACAGCGGCAACTTTGACTTGAGCGTGCCCTATTAGGGAGTGGGCAGTTGCGCTATGTCTCCTTGGTCAGGACTCGACCTCAAACTTGCAGGACCATTGTGGACATTAAGTCGCCTCAAGATGCTGTTCCCCTCTGGGAGCTTGGAGGCGCATGGACAGTGATCTTATCCCTGTATAGGGGTACCTTGCGTTTGCAAGGGTTGTTGCTGTTTGGGAGGGATGTGGATGATTGTGCAAAAGGTTGAAGGACGCAGGTGTGTTTGTGGGGATGATTGTGAGAGTGTGTGTTGGTGTGTTGTAGCACGTCGGGGTGAGATGGGACGGGTGAGTGTGGGAGGGGTGGGGAGGGACAACAGGATCGTGTAGCGAGTGGGGGGGAGGTGCGATTGCTAATGGGGGGAGGAGGGCACTTTTTATGGGGATGTTAGCCATAGGAAGCAACCGGCATTTTGGGAAGTACTTTGTCTTTCAAGCTTCGAAGTATCCGGGTCTGGGAGTTGAGGCTGGGCAACTCCCAGAGCACGAGCTCGAGATTGTACTGCAGGAAGGAACCCCACCAACTGCGCATGCCTAACTTAAAGATCACTTCTTGGAATGTGGGGGGAATCAGCTCGCCCATTAAGCGTACCAAAATATTGCAATCCCTTAAACGGAAGGGGGCCCACATAGCAATGCTCCAGGAGATGCATTTAAGTGCTAGGGAACATCAGAAGTTGGTTAGGGATTGGGTAGCGGCCGCCTATGGAGCGTCCTCGGGTACTAAAAGGGCTGGGGTGGTGGTCCTGGTGAAGCGGGGGATCCCTTTTGAGGTCCAACAACTGGTCGCTGACCCGGGTGGGAGATATGTCTTGTTGCACGCCAAAATGTATAATGAGGACATTTGGCTCGCCAACATTTATGCCCCTAATGTGTATGACCACGCCTTCTTCCGTAAGTTGCTGGGATTTGTCCAAGGAGCAAAGAGTAGAAATTTGATCTTGGCTGGTGACTTTAATTGCCCTCATGACCCGCTCCTAGACAAGTCCCAGAATAGTGGGCCAGGGGCTTGGCGGAGAAGAGGGGTGGGTTATCTTTGCCGGATGGGGGACTTGGTTGACATATGGCATCTCCTCAATCCCGGGACTCGTGAGTACACCCATCAGTCCAGGGCACATCTCTCCTGGTCACGTATTGACTATATCCTGGTGAGTGAAGGGGCGGTCTCCAAGATACTGCAAGCAGGGATCGAGCCTATAGTGGTCTCAGACCATGGGTTAGTGTGGGTAACCTGGGAATGCCAGGGGGCCTCGCGAAAGGGGTGGCGATTTCCTACGTACCTGTGGGAGGATGTAGAGTTTCGGAAATACTTAGAAGATCAATGGGATGAGTTCCTCTTTTTTAATGATACACCGCAGTGTTCGCCCGTTCTCTTCTGGGAAGCCAGTAAGGCGGTCATGCACGGAGCTATTATCTCTTACTGTGTGAAGCGCCGCAAGCACATGGATCACAGCTTAATGGTGTTGGAGCGTAGAGTGAGGGATTTGCAACGGCGGTTGGGCAGGAAAGGGGACAGGGAGCTACAGTTGGAGTGTACTGGGGCCCAGGCGGTGCTTAATGAACTCCTTCAGAGGCGAGCTGTGTATTCCCTGCAATGTTACCGACATCAGTTTTTTCGGTATGGCAACAGATCTGGCCGGTTGTTGGCGAAGTTGGTCAAGGCTCCCGGAGGTGCGCGATTCATACCTGTCCTCAGGGACGAACGGGGCGAGGTCCACCATCAGCCCACGCAGCTCGCGGAGCTCTTCCGCAAGTTTTATGCTCACTTATACACTGAAGAAGAGAGGGACTATGCGAGAGGTCGCGACTTTTTGCATCCGCTCTCTCTCCCTACATTGACAGATGAGGACCTGCAGAGGTTGAATGCCCCGTTAACGGTGGGGGAAATCCAGCAGGTGATCAAAAAAGGGAGTACTCATAAGGCCCTGGGACCGGATGGGTTTAGTTATGAATATTACAAAATCTTGTCTTCACGGCTCGCCCCCTCTATGGTAGGTATGTTTGATGAAGCCTGTAGGTTGGGTGAGTTCCCTAGGGATATGCGGTGTGCCGACATAACGGTGATCCCGAAACTGGGGAAGGACTTGACTGACCCCGCCTCGTATAGGCCGATCTCCCTTATCAACTGTGATATGAAGATCCTGGCGTCGGTCTTGGCGAAGCGGCTG
Organism: Ichthyophis bannanicus; assembly: GCA_033557465.1. Classification (NCBI taxonomy): domain Eukaryota; kingdom Metazoa; phylum Chordata; class Amphibia; order Gymnophiona; family Ichthyophiidae; genus Ichthyophis; species Ichthyophis bannanicus. The sequence goes on along the minus strand of CM066035.1, from coordinate 94,106,499 downwards.
AACCCTATCTTGCCGTCGCTAATAGATTCTCGACAGGTGGGCTTTGTGCAAAGCAGGGACGCATCCAGGAACATTGCTAAATTGCTCCTAGGGATGGAACACTCTCTCCGTAGGGGGGAGGCTATGCTCTTGGTAAGTCTGGATGCGGAAAAGGCATTCGATAGGGTTGCATGGACCTTCCTGTGGGATGTGCTGGGCAGTTTGGGATTTAGCGGTGAATTTGTACAATGGCTCCGAGTATTGTATGCGCAGCCTATGGCCAGAGTGGGAGTGAATGGCACATTTTCGACGCTTTTTGTGCTGGAGAGAGGCACGCGCCAGGGGTGTCCTTTATCCCCCCTGTTGTTTGTCCTGGCTTTGGAGCCGTTACTACAAGCGATCCAGAGGGACCCGCAGATTCGAGGGGTTGCCATGGGGGGAGAGGAAACCAAAGTTAGTGCATTTGCGTATGATATGCTCTTATGCCTGACCCAACCCCAGCAGTCTCTGCCGCGAGTGTTGCAGGTGATAGAGGAATTCGGCAGTTTTTTGGGCCTTAAGATTAATACCTCCAAGTCGATGGTGTTGGATGTGGACGGGCGAGTGCATCCGGTTTTGGAGGGCTCCTTCCCACTGGTTTGGGCCGAAAGCTCTTTAAAATATTTGGGCGTCTGTCTCCCCGATCGGCCTGAGCGCCTTTACCAAGCTAATATCTCTGGATTGTTGGATAAGACCAAAGAAGTATTTAAGAACTGGCGGAGATTGCCGCTGTCGTTGAAAGGGAGGGTAGCACTATTTACCATGGTTGAGTTTCCTCGCTGGTTGTATGTCCTGCGGTTGCTTCCTCTCTGGGTTCTTGCTAGAGATTGGAAGAGATTGGATGGTCTTCTCAGAGTGTTTCTATGGGGCGGCAAACGTGCACGGATCCCGCTGAAGGCCCTGATGCAGCGGGTGGAGGAGGGAGGGTTGGGTTTACCCTCCCTTCGGCACTACAATCTCCGATATATGGTCCGTCACCTCTGGGGTCTGTTAGGGGAAAGTGGGGGGTGCGCCCCCATATGTCACTTGAATTGGATGTGTGCTCCATATCATAGTCTCTATGTGCTGCACATGGAGCGACCCTCTACGGCACTATCTGGTGGGGGGGGGGTGTTTACTTGGGTGCCCTTCGTGCGGCTTGGTGTGCGCTGTGTTCTCGGTTTGGCTGGAATTGGAAGATTTCACTGCTCCTCCCGATGGTGGGGAATCCTGCTTTCCCCCCCGGGGATGCCAGCCCATAATCATTTTCGTCCCTGGTCAGACCGGGGATTAGTGTGTCTCGGGGATCTGTGTAGGCCCGGGGAGGAGATCACTGAGAGTTTTCACACCCTGTCGGTGCAGTTTCAGCTCCCCACCCATCAGTTTTTATGGATACTTGCAGGTGCGCCACTACCTGGGGGGCTTACGGGGTCAGCTACAGGGGGGGGAGGGGCCACCAGCTGGGACCCCTCGGGAAATCCTACAGATCCTGGCGGAGAGAGATCAAGGGAGCCAGGCATATCGCCAGTTATCTGGCTCGATGGGAGATGAGTCTCTCCTCTCTGCGCTGGCGAGTAGGTGGTGTACAGATGGGGTGGAGGGGATGACCGTGGAGTTCCTGAAAGCTGCGTTTGGCCGGGTCCCGAAAAGGTCCTCATGGGTCTACTTACAGGAACTCCAGTACAAATTTCTCTGGAGAGCTTACACCACAGATAAATGGGCATTTCAGGCAGGCTTGCAGCCAACTTCAATTTGTGCCTGGTGTAAACAAAGTATTGGAACCTTCTTGCACCACTTTTGGGACTGCGCTGCGGTGCGGGTCTTGTGGTGACAGGCGTGTGCTAAGATGGTGGGGTGGTTGAGAATAGGGAAGGTTTGCCAACGAGATGTCTGTTTGTTTCATGAGTGGAGTCCTTTGGCTCAGCGGGTCACCCCGGCGCATCGGGGAGTCCTGGAAAGAGGCTTCCTGCTTGTTAAAAAGACTTTACTAAGTCGCTGGCTGGAGACTGCGCCACCAGGGGTGCTAGTGTGGGAAAAGGCCCTGTTGGAGTTGCTGTACATGGAAAAGTTAACAGCAAAGCAGCACCGTGGTAAAAACTGGGATAAGTTCCTTGACCTATGGTCCCCAGTTATTCATGGCCTGACCCCCAGGGAGAGGAGTGTGGTATTGAATGTATGACGCAACCCCCGGGAATGTCACCTGGCATGGAGGTGTGGTGCGCCTGATTATATGTTTATAATGACGATCAGATGTGGTTCTTCTCTAGCGGTGCTTCCCTTTGCTACTTTACCCCCCCTTCTGTATTTCTTGCAATGTACTATGTATCCCCCTTCAGTGTGGTTTCTTTTTCTTGTAAACCCCGTACTCCCTGTGTGTGTTTGCCGGTTTTGTGCTGGGTGGGGGGGGGGGGGGGGGGGGGGGGGGTGGGGGCGGGGGGGGGGTTAGGGGGGCTTGGAGGCCGGATGCCATCCGGGGCCAAAAGTCGCTATGAAGCATTTCTGATTTTGCTGTTCTGGTTAACTGTGTGTTTTGTATTTCTATGAAGGTTGATATACTGTCTTATCCCTGAGATGGGGATGGATATGATGTTCTTATGGTTTCTTTATGACATGCTGAGTTATGTTTTGTTATGGCTCTTTGTAAACGCAATAAAAAGGATTTGAAATAAAGCTTCGTTGCAAAGCGACAGAGAGCCAGTTCCTCCTTGCTTGTTTATGTAAAACATGGCTACTTGATTGTCCGTATGAATGAGGACTGTCTTGTAGCTGAGCAGGGTATGGAAGACCTTGAGAGCTAGAAAAACTGCTCGGAGCTCCAAGTGGTTGATATGGAGATAGGTCTCCTGTGGAGACCAAGTGCCTTGAGTGGAGAGGTCTTGCAGATGAGCTCCCCAACCTGTTTGGGAGGCATCTGTTGTGAGGGTTGCCTGGGGCAACAACTGTTGGAAGGGGGACCCCAGCAACAGATTTTGGGTGGACTTCCACCACTGGAGAGACCAAAAGAGGCGACTGGAGGTTGCTATTTTGTCTAACAGAGCCCCTGATGCTTGAGTCCACTGGGTGGACAAAGTCCATTGAGCTGCTCTCATGTGAAGGCAAGCATAGGGAACCACATGCACTGTGGATGCCAAGTGGCCAAGCAGTTGCAGCATCTCCCGGGCAGTTAAATGGCTCTTTGACTGAATCTGGGAGGCTAACTGCACTAGGCGTAGGCAACGGGCCTGAGGAAGATAGGCCCTTGCAGTGGTAGTATCTAACCAGGCCCGTATGAACTCTAGAGACTGAGTAGGGGTGAGCTGGGACTTTGAGAGATTTACCACAAGTCCCAGATACTGCAGAAGGCGCCTTGTGCAGTCCAGGGAAGTCTGGGCCTCTGACTGGGATGGAGCTCAGATGAGCCAGTCATCCAGGTATGGGAATACAAATATTCCCAGAGTGCGTAGAAATGCAGCTACTACTGCCATGCATTTGGTGAACACTCTTGGAGCAGAGGCCAGACCGAAAGGAAGCACCCTGTATTAGTAATGCTTTCCTTGGAAAAGAAAACGGAGGAACCTTCTGTGAGAAGGATGGATGAGGACATGTGTGTACGCATCCTTGAGATCTAGAGAACAAAGCCAATCCTGACTCTGAAGGTATGGAAGGAGAGTACCCAGAGAAAGCATCTTGAATTTCTCCTTGTATAGGAATTTGTTCAATTCTCTGAGATCTAATATGGGTCTGTAGCCCCCTGTTTTCTTTGGGATGAGAAAATAGGGGGAGTAAAACCCTGACCCTTGTTGAAGAAGAGGTACTTCTTCTATTGCCCCTTGGGCAAGAAGGGCAGCCACCTCGTGACCTAGAAGGTCGAGAAGAGATGTTGGAGAATTGAAGTGTCTCACCATGGTGTGAGGAGGAAGGTTTGAGAAATGAAGTTTGTAACCCTCCCTTATAATGGAGAGGGTCCACTGCTCTGTTGTAATTTGCTCCCATCTGGGAGCAAAATGAGCTAACCTTCCTGGAATGGTGAGAGGCTCTGGCTGTTTTAGAGCCAGAAAGGCTAAGTTCTCTAGCATCAAGTCAAAAACCCTGAGGAGGTTGGGACTGCTGAGTTGCAGCAGCCCCTGTAGACTTACGCCTGGTCTGTTTAGGTTGCTGACGCTTAGTAGCAAAGCGACCTGTAGATGATTGTTGGCCAGAAGTAGAAGGGAATCTGCCTTTTTTGAAAAAAGACTTCTTGAAAGGTTTTTTTCTTGGCAGGAATGGAGGTTGACTTTGAAAGTCTATCCAGAGCAGAATTTTCTGCATCCATTTGAGTGGCTTTTATTTGCCATTCTTTGCCAAACAGGTTTTCACCTGTACAGGGAAGATTTCCTAAGCCATCCTGGACCCAAGGTTCTAAATCAGAAGCTTGGAGCCAAGCAATTCTGCGAGCAGCTATGGCAATGGCCGAAGCTCTGCTGGCACCTTCAAAGGAGTCAAAAGCTGCACGGTTGGAAAACTTTGAAATGTCTTGAGTATGCTTAAGCCAGTGTTTTTCAACCTTTTTTGTGCAAAGGCACACTTTTTTCATGAAAAAAATCACGAGGCACACCACCATTAGAAAATGTTAAAAAAATTTACCTCTGTGGCCTATATTGACTATATATACACTCACACCAACCCCCCTCCCCTGCTGGTTCACACCAACCCCCCTCCCCTGCTGGTTCACTCACACCACCCCCCCCCCTCCACTGCTGGTTCACTCACCCACCCCCCTGTCACTTACTCACCCCTCCTGCTGGGTCACTCACTCACTTACCCCCCCTCCCCTGCTGGTTAACTAACACCATCGCCCCCCCCCCCCCTTGCTGGTTCACTCACACCACCCCCCCCCCCCTCCACTGCTGGTTCACTCACACTCCCCCCCCCCCTTGCTGGTTCACTCACACTCCCCCCCCCCCCTTGCTGGTTCACTCACACACACACACACACACCCCCCTCTGCCCTAGCCGCTGCTTCTGCTTTGTACATAGCAGTGGCTGCACTCCACTTACTTTGAAAAGTAACGAGAACCTGTGTCAGGAGCACTCCGGTTATCGCAGAGCCCGCGGAAGTGATGTCATGGTGGCGGGCTCCTCACAGGCTGTCTTTCCTTTTCAAATTAACTTTATTGCAGCTAAAGTTAATTTGAAAAGGAAAGACAGCCTGTGAGGAGCCCGCCCCCATGACATCACTTCCTCGGGCTCTGCATGATCGGAGGGCTCCTGACACAGTTTCTCTTTACTTTTCAATGTAAGTGTAGTGCAGCTGCTGCTCTGTACAAAGCAGAACCAGCGGCTGCACTGCTAAAGGGAATCGCGATCGCGTTCGTGCCGCGGACTTCGGCACAAAAGCCGGTTTTTTGCTCTGGCCGCTCCCGATCTTGCGGCCAGAGCAAAAAAACGGCTTTTCAATGGCCGGTTTTACAACTGTGCCGGCAGCCGGCCTGGCCATGGAAAATCCGGCCAGGCCGGCTGAAAACCGGCCGGTTGGCAACCCTAATTTGTGAGCCGAGGCCACATGTTACGGATGAAATTGGAATTTTTCCCACAGCACACCAGACAATATCTCACGGCACAGTGGTTGAAAAACGCTGGCTTAAGCCAAATAAGGAATTCTTCCCTTTTATCCTCTGGAAGAAAAGGGAGGAAAGTGTGCAGTTTATCTGCAACTTCTTTTAGAAACATACCCATGTAAAGACAGACTATAGGAGTTGATTCTGGCAATGAGCATACTGGCTTGGAAGATTTTCCTACCAAAAGCATCCAAGGTCCTGCATTCTCTTCCTGGAGGGGCAGAAGAGAGTCTTTTTGCACTCTTTATCCTTTTCATAGCTGACTGCACCACAATAGAATGGTGAGGAAGCTGCGTTTTATGAAAACCAGGACAAGGAGGGACACGATACATAGTGTCCAATCTTCGAGAATGAGGAGAGATAGTGAGAGGAGTCTCCCATAAGTCAATCATGTGCTCATAAAGAATCTCATGAATTGGCAAGGTGACTGCCTCCTTAGGAGCCTTAGAATAACCTAAAATATCCAATTTTTTTAGCTCTAGGCTCTGATTCAGAGGTTACTGAAATAGAAAGTCCTTTAGCCACTTCTCTTATGAAGTCTTGAAAGGACAAGTCCTCTGGAGGAGACATCCTTCTTTTTGGAGAAGAAGGCTCTTCAGGAAGGGCTATGGATACTTCAGGAGACTCCTCCGATGTATCAGAATCTTCAGAGGAATCAAAGTATCGCCTGTCAGGGTGTTCTTCCAAAGCTCGATACGTGTATCGAGCGGTATCGACATCGGGCATCATCGGTACCGGTTCAGTACCGATGAGCATCCCTGGACAGGGAACCGCTGCAGTCGGCATCCTCGTTGATGTCGATGCAGTCGGTACCGGAACTGGTGCCGGTACCAGAGCCGATACCGACAACGGGGTTTGTTGTGGTATCAGCGGCGTCGCAGCTTGAATGAAGGCCGTGATAGCCTGCTGCATGGATAGAACATTCTGATCCATCGACGCCATGAATGCCTGGAATTCGGTACCGGAAGGTTGCGCCGGTACCCCAGAGCATTCTAACAGGTGATCGGTCGAGGCCGTGCCATCGATGTCAACCTGCAACCCCATAGGAGGAGCTTTGGAAGCCAGAGCTTCCCGCTGGGGTTGTTTTGCCGGTGCGGAATCCTCGAGGGCAAGCCCGGAGGCATCTCTATGCTTGGAAGGAGATCTACCCTTCGAGGACCGGCTGGATTTATGTTTGGTTACCTGAGATCCATGGGAGGAAGTAGAGGCCCTGGAAGACGTCTATGCCACTGAAGCTGCATCAGAGGGAAACAGCACATGGAGCTTAGCTGCTCGGTTCTGTAAACCTCGTTTAGACATCAAGGAGCAGGACGGACAATCCAAAATGGAGTGGTCAGGACCCAAACATTTAAGACACCATTCATGGGTGTCGGTGACAGAAATAGTACCGCTACACTTAGTGCATTTTTTAAACCCAGAGGCTGGTTTTTCCATGAGGAAAATTTCTCGTGAGGCCTAAGGCCCAAAGAGGAAAAACACACTAAGTGAGGGAAAAATATGTTCTTTTTTTTTTTTTTTTTTTTAAAGAAAAGAAAGAAAGACCGGCAGTACCGGTCTGACGTTGGGGAAGGCAGACGCATGACCAAAGAAATAAAATAAAATAAAGAACTTCTTCAGCTGTGACAGGAACACGACCTGCTGGCTCCGCGGAAAAGAAGAACTGAGGAGAGGCGGTTAGGAAAGGCGGGAAGGCAGCGCACAGGTGCTGTGGGATGCTCCCAAAAGCTTTCCTTTTTTGGGAAGCTGGGGAGTGTTTCCGCGCAGGCTCTGTCGGTACCGACGTACCCATATGTGAAGACTCATTCCTGCTTGTTCCTGGAGATAGACCTCTAGCCACCTCCCAGATGAAATACTGAAAGGATATATCCTCTGGAGGAGACATCCTACATTTAGGAGAGGAAGGCTCCTCAGAGAGAAGTACTCCAGTACCGACAGAGCTGTCAGAATCCTCAGACTCATCGGAGGATTCAAAATATCTCCTGTCCGGGTGCTCTTGTAAAGCACAGTTACTTACCTGTAACAGGTGATCTCCGGAACAGCAGGAATTAGTCTTCACATGTGGGTACGTCGGCGCCGACGGAGCCCGCACGGAAAATGCTCCCCAGCATCCAATCAGAAAGCCTTTGGGAGCATCCCCCGCGCCTGCGCGGTGACTTCCCGCCCTTCCAACAGTCTCTCCTCAGTTGGGTTTCATAGCTGAGACAGAAGGAGAGAAGAGGAAAGGAAATAGACAAATACAACTCCTAGGGGAGGCGGGTGGGTTGTGAAGACTAATTCCTGCTGTTCCGGAGATCACCTGTTACAGGTAAGTAACTGTGCTATCTCCAGGAAAAAGCAGGAATGAGTCTTCACATGTGGGGACTCCCTAGCTAAGGGTGCCAGGGGAGATCCCATAAAATGCGTATCCCAGGACAGGACGGCATTTTCCAACCTGGATCCCCGGCATCCCCCGAGGGATGGGGGGTAGGAGTTGAATAGAGCAGAGCTGTAGGGGAACAGCGAAACTAAAGACTACAGGGAAAAAAGTCTTTAGAAGGTATGACAAGCATCATTAAAAAAAAATTAATGAACTAGTACAATGTAGAGCTTACCTACTGGATTGTAGGAAGTAGACAGTAGATGCAGTAGCGGAATCTTCAAGGAAACTCCACAGCAGCGAGGAGAAGTCCCAGACTGGGACGGGCAGGAGACCCAGGTGTCCACCGGGGCAGGAGAAGATCGGCAGGTCCCCAAGGGAAGCTTTTACGGGAAAGCTGGGACCCGTTCAGGTTCAGAGCCATAACAGTGAGGACTAAAAAAGGAAGGCTGACCGATCTGGTAATTTGGCCCAGTCCGGGAGGGAAGAGGGAGTATGGAAAAAAAAGCCCCTATTCCCAAGGAGAACTGAAGTGAACTCAGGAATACTGAAGATGCACACTGTCTCTCCTAGCAGGCCAGAGATAGGAAGACATTGAGTGTGAGACTGCATAGACAGGGAGATGTATAACAAAAATAGAAGCTGTTGACGCACAGCAGTAATGGTTAGTATAACCAGTCCCAGTTACTGAGCCGTATAATAATAGGCAAGGGGACTGTCTGGACCCCATAAGAAAATTAAAACCTAAGTACCGACAGTCATGGAGATAGGCATGACATATGGCGCCAGGGACATCTCCCGGAATGCGCCTACCCATATATATATATATATATATATATACGGAAGACATACATGTCGATGCATGTGAGAGTATATATGCCTAGACAAGGGTGATATATAGCAGAGACGGGGTGGGTATGCCACCCAGGCGCAAAAACAGGTATGCACATACAGACATGAAATAATCATAAGAAGACATGCCTGCCACTGAGCCACAGAAAAAACCTTCACGCGGGGGATGTGATGGTCCAATAATAGGGGTGAACCCACCTGAAGAAATGTAGAGACTCCATTTCTGTGGAGCAGGGGTATATTCCGGTCAGAATGGGACCTCCGTGGATATTCACGCAGAGAAACTTGTCTCTTGCAAAGGAAAAACCCCGCAGAGATCAAGGTCAATGCTCTGTGGCAAGGGCCCATAATAGAAAGCTTCTCCGAAGAATGCAGAGGGCATTGTGCGGGAGAATTATAAGATAAAACTGACAGCAACTGAACAAAAACAATAGAGGGGATTCTCCTGTATGAGAACAGAGAGAAAACCGGCAAGGTAACGGAGACACCGTCCCTGCCAGAGGAGTTGTTCAGAATATGCATTGAAGGAAGAGACTTCCGCAGAGAAGAAGTTAACTGTATGGTGCACCATGCCGGAACCTATGGGCGCCGGTATGGGTAGACTGGTTTGAGCCTGGAGACCTCAGACTAGGATGAGACGTCCCTTGCTCGAGTACACCGGGGGAATGGGCAGAAGAAGGGTGAACCCTCCTCCTCTTCGGGATAGAAGGGTTTGTAGGATATTTCCCACGTCCCGGGGAAAAAGGAGGCTTGGGATGGTTTCCATAGCCAGGGAAGTCAGTGGAGCAGTGAGCAACCTGACGTAAAGCCTCCCTATTGAAGAGATTTTCTCCAGTATAAGGAGAGTTACCCAGTGTATGCTGTGCCCATCTGCTCAAGCCTGAAGCTTGCAGCCACGCAGTACGACGTGCTCCAATGGCAATAGCCGAGGATCTGCCAACAGACTCAAAAGAGTCTAGGGAAGCACGGTAAAGAAACCAAGAGATGTTCCTGCTATGATTAAGAAGCAAGGAATAGTCAGAGGCCTTAGGTTCTGACAAGAAGGGGGACAGAAGAGATAATTTCTCTGTGACCTCCTGAAGTGTTAGACATATAAAAAATATATGAAATGATTCTGGAAGCCAGCATAGAAGTTTGGAAGGTTTGACGTCCAAAGGCATCGAGTGCTTTAGATGCACGACCTGGCGGATAAGAAGAGTGTTTCTTCTTACTCCTGACCTTCCTCATCGCTGATTCCACTACAAGGGAATGATGCGGAAGCTGGGTGTTCTGAAACCCCGGAGAGGGAGGCACCTGATACAGAACATTCATGGCCGTAGAAGGCGCAGGAACCTTCAAAGGTGATTCCCAAATCCTCAGAAGAAGGTCCTGCAAGGAATGATGTAAAGGAAGCATGATGGTCCCCTGTTCGGCAGAATCTTGGGTAAGGGTAGGGCCAGGAATAGGAATGGCAAGAAAAGCTGCCATGTCAAGGAGAAATTTCCGAAACGAAGGATATCCCAGAGTTAGTTACTCCCGGGTCAGCTGAGGCCGAATGAGGGTCGTGAACACCAGAGGACCCACGGGGCTGGAGCAGAGAAAGAATTCTGCCATATGGGGGACGGTACTGACAGCTCCGATTCGAGGCAGTCAGTACTGCAACATCGGCACCCGGTATCGATTCCAAGCTAGGCATAGAAAGGATCGATGGCACCGGTGGAACTGCAGGAATCGACATCGATACCGATGCCGGCATCGGTGCCAGCTGAGCAGGTAGCGAAGGTTGCCAAAGCGGCACCGAGGTAACCAGAGAGCTTTGGAGATTATCCTCGGTACTGCATAGTCGGAAACGACCTGGACCAGTTCCCCACTGCGTCGGAATCGAATCATCCAGACTAGATATCGATTCTAGACTGGGCATCGAAGAGAGCGAGGCTATCTGTGCATGCCGAGAAGACACCGACGTCGGAGGTGGCATCGGCGATGCCGCAACCAAGTCATCTAGACTGGATATTGATTCTAGACTGGGCATCGAAGCGAGCTGGGCTATCGATGCACGCCGAGAAGGCACCGACGTTGGTGGTGGTACCGGCGATGCCCCCACATGAGAGACGATCAGGATCGAATCGGTCGGTGCCGAAGGCACCGCGGACGTCCGAAGACGATGCCCCGGGACGAGAGGAACACTCGACACCGGCGCCGGGGCATCGGTACCGCTTGAAGCCGGTCCCCCCTCAAGCATGGCGAAGGGAGATGGATGTCCCTCTGGGGCGTATCGATCGGCTCCGACCAGGAAACCCGATGATGAACCCCGGTGAAGAGTGGGACACCCGACACCGATGCCGGGGCATCTGTATCGCTCAAAGCCGGCATCCACCCCGCGGCTGGCCTGGATACAGGCAAGCTAGCCTGGTCCGTGTCGATCGGTCCCGAAGGTACCGGGGGTTCCAGATGACAATCTCTAATGGAGAGCGGAGCACTCGACACTCGTGCCGATGCCGGGGGGCCGGCACCGCTCAAGGACGGCACCACCCCCGCGCAAGGCTGGGAGGCCGAAGAGCCAGCCCGGGTCGGATCAAACGGTCCCGGGGTTACCGAGGACACCAGACGACGACCCCCGGTGAAGAGTGGAGCACTTGACACTGGTGCCGATTCCGGGGAAGCCGGACCGCAATCCCTGGTGGCGAGTGGAACACTCGACATCGGGGCCGATGCCGGGGGAGCGGAACCGCTCGAAGACGGTACCAACCCCGCGCATGGCTGGGAGGCAGGCAAGCCAGTCCGGGTCGAACCGGTCGGCCCCGAAGGTACCGAGGACACCAGACGACGATCCTCGGTGAAGAGTGGGGCACTCGACACCGGTGCCGAAGCCGGGGGAGCGGTACCGCTCGAAGCCAGACCGCAATCCCTGGCGGCGAGTGGAACACTCGACGTCGACGCCGGGGGAGCGGAACCGCTCGAAGCCAGTGCCAACCCCGCCCATGGCTGGGATGCAGGAAAGCCAGTCTGGGTCGAATCGATCGGCCCCAAAGGCACCGAGGACACCAGCTGACGATCCTTGGTGAGGAGTGGAGCACTCGACACCGGTGCCGATGCCGGGGAATCGGTACCGCCCGAAGCGGATACCACCCACGAGCATGGCTCAGGTATGTTCTGTGAGGAGTGAACCCCAGGAACAACCTGAAACCCCGTAAATGCTTTGGAGCCCGAGGACTCCCGCTGGGGTCTTATCGCCAATGTGGTCTTGAGGGCAAGGCCGGAGCCGTCATCATGCTGGGCATGAGACTTGCCCTTCAAGGATCGGCTAGTCTTAACAGACTGTTTGTGGGTTACCTGATCCTGGAGGGAGGAATAAACCGAGGACCTCACCCGAGGAGAAAAAACGGCATCGAGGGATACCCGAAAAAGAGAAGGTCTTCTCCTGATGCTAAGGCCCCGTGGACCCAGGGAAAAAGGGTCAGGGCCCAAACAGGATAGACACCAGGCCTTGCAGTCTAAAAAGAAAACCAAGTCTCCACAGTGAGGGCACTTCAAAGGGGAAGAAGGCTCCATGTGGAAAAAAAGGGCCTAGTAGGCCTCAAAAGATAAACAAAGAAAAAATTAAGAATATAAGAAAAAAGGTTTCTGCGGTTACAGGAGGTACGTCCTGTAGGCTCCGTGGAAAAACGAAAACTGAGGAGAGACTGTTGGAAGGGCGGGAAGTCACCGCGCAGCTGCGGGGGATGCTCCCAAAGGCTTTCTGATTGGATGCTGGGGAGCATTTTCCGTGCGGGCTCCGTCGGCGCCGACGTACCCACATGTGAAGACTCATTCCTGCTTGTTCCTGGAGATAGCATGATACCGGTACAAATCGAAGTCGTTACTGGAGGGATCCGGTTCCAGCCTGTCGATACTGGAGGAAACAGCATGACTCGGTGTCGGTAACACAGTCGCCGATGTCGATGCTGTCAGTACCGGTATCGGTGCCGGAACCGGTGTTGATACCGGTTGAACCGTCTGAAGCAGTCCCGAAGGCACCGAAGCCGCAAGGAGAGCCGCCAGACTGCATTCAATAGCCAAGAACCTCTGGTCTATTGACGCTGCCGATGCCTGGGTATCGGTACCGGACGAAGCAGCCGGTACCCCAGAGCATGGCACCAATAGTTCTGCCGAGGTTGAGGCCTCGAGAACATCCTGGAGCCCTGACAGTGCTTTGGAAGCTGAAGCCTCCCGCCAGGGCAATTTTGCCGGTACAAGTCCCTCAAGGGCAACGCCAGAGGGATCTCGATGCTTGAAAGGAGATCTACCCTTTGAGGACCGGCCAGATTTATGTTTGGTTACCTGAGATCCATGGGAGGAAGACGAAGCCCTGGAAGACGTCGATGCCACGGATGCTGCATCGGAGGGAAAAAGGGTGCTAAGCTTAGCAGCTCGGTTTTGCCAACCCCTCTTCGACATCATCACACAGGCAACACACTCCGAGATGGAGTGGTCAGGACCTAAACATTTAAGGCCCCACTCATGGGTGTCGGTGACGGAGATGGAACCGCCACACTTTTTAAAACCCGAGGCGGGTTTTTCCATTCTGAAGGAAAAATTGGGCCTAGTGCCCAAAATGGCACGTGGCACCCAACAGAAAAAAGACTGGAAAGTCCAGAAAAAAGATTACAAATTTTTTTTTGTTGAAGAAAGAAAGAACCAGCGTACCGGTATAGTGTCGAGGAAGGCAGACGCTACCACAAAAAAGAATGAAAAGATGGGATAATTTCTGTGGTGACAGGAAAACGACCTGCTGGCTCCGCGGAAAACGAAGAACTGGAGAGAGGCAGTTGGGAAAGGCGGGAAGGCAGCACGCAGGCACTGTGGGATACTCCCAAAAGCTTTCTAATTGGACGCTGGGGAACGTTCCCGCGCAGGCTCCGTCGGTACTGACGATACCCATATGTGAAGACTACATTCCTGCTTGTTCCTGGAGATAAATCATTACATCCGGAAACAGTGGCCAAAGAGAACATCACTAGTCCCAGGCCAGAAAAATGTTGCACATGACCCACTTGTGGAGCCGAATAAAGTATATCTACCTCCACTCCATATAAAGTTGGGTCTTATAAAGTGGACTTGGATTTGCATATCTAAGAAAGACATTTCCACGAATCAGTGAGGCGAAGATCAAAGAAGGGATCTTTGTAGGACCTGATATTAGAAAACTGATGAAAGTTGAAAACTTTGACAGTCAGTTGAATGAAACTGAAAGAGCTGCATGGGAGTCCTTTAAGACTGTTTGCCGTGACTTCTTGGGAAATAACAAGGCAGACAACTACGCAGAATCAGTGGATACTCTACTGAAATCTTACCAGAAACTGGGATGTAACATGTCTTTGAAAATGCACTTCTTGTATTCACACCTGGATTTTTTTCCTGCAAATTTAGGAGCAGTCAGCGATGAACATGAGGAAAGGTTTCATCAGGACATTTCGGTAATGGAAAATAGGTACCAGGGCAAGTGGAGCTCCAGTATGCTTGCAGACTATTGTTGGACCCTTAAGAGGGATGTTCTTGAGGCGCAATACAGCAGAAAATCATATACAACTACCTTTTAGGAGACATTACGTTACAGTATACATCTATATACAGTACATCTAATGTAAATATGAGCAACATAGTCTAAATTTAAACTACATGTCACTCAAACCGTTACGTGATGGAGAATTTCTAAGTACATATCTGAGTTCGTAACCAAAAACAGTACTAGAATCAGCCATTTTCATTTCTGTGACAAACCTTTTTGAATTTTGTTTACCATTGTTTTTTTTCTGGGTAGTGGTTCCTAATGTGGAAACTTGCATCGTGTAACCATAGTTTGGGTTGTTCTTTCCTAGGTGCATAACTTTGCACTTCTCCACATTAAATTTCATCTGCCATTTGGATGCCCAGTCTTCCAATTTATCAAGGTCCTCTTGAAATCCTCCACAATCCTCATGGGTTTTAACAACTTTGAATAATTTTGTGTCATCTGCAAATTTGATTACCTCACTCGTTATTCCCATTTCCAGGTCATTTATGAAAATGTTAAAAAGCAGCAGACCCAGCACAGATCCCTGGGCTACTCCACTATTCACCTTTCTCCATTGCAAAAACTGGCCATTTAGCCCTACCCTCTGCTTTCTATCTTTTAACCAGTTCCTGATCCACACTAGTACACTGCCTCCTATCCCATGATTTTTTTTCAATTTTGCCAAAAGTCTCTAATGAGGGGCCTTGTCAAAAGTTTTCTGAAAATCCAGATATACTATTGTTTTGCTTTGATTGTTGCTGTCCTAGGCAACTGCTTAGTCCTGCCTAATGGTTGGGCCAGCCAGGTTAACATAGCATCCAAGACTGCTGAGCAACATGTTTTCTGCATAGGGCCTAGACAGGGCTGGATTAAGGATATCTGACAGGGTCCTAGATATATGTGCCTAGTTTGCCTATGCCTTAATTCTGTCCTGGGGACAGACATTACGAAAGGAAAGCTCAGAGGGAGTTAATTAAGAGAAGGAGAAGCAGGTTTTGAGGGACAAATGGAAAAATGGAGCAAAGCAGAGGGATATGGAGGAGGATTGGCACAGTACAAGATACACAGATGGAAGAGGGTGAAGAAATAAGAGAGGAAGACAAAATCCTGTGAGACATCAAAAACAGAATATTACAGCAGAGAAAAAGTGATACAAATTTATATATTTGTGGGCTATGATAGCAATGTTTTTGTTTCCAAGTTGGTTATGCTTTGTTATTTGCAGTATAAATCACTTTGATTAGATCTTGTATTTAAAACAGTGTACTATACGGGGGAGTGGCTAATTCTCAAGATGGCAGCTGTGAGGGTTTGAGCTACGATACCTAAAGGAAAGGGCAAGCCTAGAGCTCTTCCCGCGGAGCCTACGCCTGCCACTGTGGGGCCTATGGACCGTTTTGTAAAGCTCACCGAGAACCAGATTGAGAAAATCTGAGCGGGCTTTGAAGCGCCAATAGAGGAGATTTCGGCGTCTTCTGCCCTGGATGTGTCTCTCTCCCCGAATGGGTGTGCACCACCTACTCTTCCGGGTCATTCGGCCGCCCCCCCCCCCCCCCCCGATGGGTGGTTCTGCAGCCCTGCCAATGGTAGAGGTGGCTGCGAATTTGCAGCGGGACTCGTTGGTGGGAGGATCCGGAGATCAGCTGTTGAAGATCTTGGTTGTTAGCCTGGCAGAGGTTACGACTGCTGTGGTTGGTGTTCCAGCTCAAGGGGTGAGCAGTGCTGATGATTTGAAGAATTTCTTACCGGCGGTAACCACTGAACCTTCCTTTTCCTTGGTAATTCCTCGTCCTGTTTCTGTGAACTTGGATAGCATCTGGGATGCGATTGCACAGCTTTCTCAAGTGGTTGGTCAACAGCTGGCTCTTTCTACCTCAAAAATTTCTAAACTTGAGGGGACTGTCTCTAAATTGGACAAAGCTATGGTGGAAACAAAAGGTAAATTAGAAGTTTCTGATCAGAAGCTATCTCAGGTCTCTGATTTGACTGTTTCCTTGGTTAAAGATAATACTGTTTTAAGAGGTAAATTAGAGACACTGGAAAATGCTGCTTGCTCATCAAACATTCAACTTTTGAATTTTCCTGTTACTGGGGTGGCTCCTATAGAACTCTTTAGGAAATACCTTCAAGAGGCACAGTCGGTGCCCCCGGACTTGATACCTTCGGTGGCAAAAAGTTTATTATCTACCTTTGGGTAAGAAAGAAAGTAAAGTGTCTGCTGGGACTTTAGAAATGGACTTCATAAATGTCTCTGCTTTGCTTCAAACTCCCAAGGATGATGAGTTGCCTGTTTCCACTTTGTTGGTAACACTGGCTTTGTCTTCTGACCGAGAATGACTCCTTAAGCTATTTTATAAAAAAAAAAGAGCTAACCTGTTTATAGGTAAAAAAGTACTGATTTTTCCAGATGTGGCCAGGGAGACGCAGAAGAGATGTAAATCTTCTCTTTTGTTAAGGCCTGGAGTGATTCAGTTGGGAGCCTCCTTTGTGCTGTGGTTTCCTTGTAAATGTACTGTTATATATCAAATGTAGAAATATGTATTTTTTCAGCCTGAGGATCTTTTTCTTTCATAAGCACTCATGTGGTTACATCTTCTCCCTCTTGAGCGGTTACCCCATTTATATATATATATATATATTCATATTCTCTGATCTCCGCCCCCACTAGTGTTAAGAACATAAGATATGCCATACTGGGTCAGACCAAGGTCCATCAAGCCCAATATCCTGTTTCCAACAGTGGCCAATCTAGGTCATACGTACCTAGCAGTTTCCCCAAAAGACACTGGCTCCACAATGCTAGTACTGGGTCAAGCATTGGTATTCTGGGTCCCTTCTTAATAATGGTTTATGGACCTTTCCTCCAGGAACTTGTCCAAACCTTTTTTAAACTCAGCTACACTAACAGCCTTTACTACATCCTCCGGTAACAAATTCCAGAGTTTGATTACACGTTGAGTGAAAAAATATTTTCTTTTATTAGTCTTAAATAGTTTATCCTGTAGCTTCATTGCATGTCCCCTAGTCTTTCTATTTTCTGATAACGTAAACAATCAATCTACGTTTACCCGTTCCACTCCGTTCATTAATTTATAGACTTCTATCATATCTCCCTTCAGGCGTCTCTTTTCCAGGTTAAAGAGCCCTAACCTTTTTAGCCTTTCCTCATAGGAATATCCTTCCATCCCCTTTACCATTTTGGTGGCTCTTCTCTGAACCTTTTCTAATATCGCTATATCCTTTTTAAGATATGGCGACCAGAATTGCACACAATATTCAAGGTGCGGTCTCACCATGCAACGATATAGAGGCATTATAATATCTTTTGTTTTATTTTCCATTCCTTTCCTTATGATACCTAACATTCTATTTGCTCTCTTGGCCGCCGCTGCACACTGGTCCGAGGGTTTTAACATGGTATCCACAATGACGCCTAAATCTTTTTCCTGGGTGGTGGTTCCTAATGTGGAACCTTGCATTGTGTAACCATAGTTTGGGTTGTTCTTCCCTAGGTGCATAACTTTGCACTTGTCCACATTAAATTTCATCTGCCATTTTGATGCCCAGTCTTCCCATTTATCAAGATCCTCTTGCAATTTTCCACAATCCTCTTGTGTTTTAACAACTTTAAATAGTTTTGTGTCATCTGCAAATTTGATAACCTCACTCATTATTCCACTTTCCAGGTCATTTATGAATATGTCAAAAAGCAGCGGACCCAGCACAGATCCCTGGGGTACACCACTATTCACCTTTCTCCATTGGGAAAATTGGCCATTTAGCCCTACCCTCTGCTTTCTATCTTTTAACCAGTTCCTGATCCACAGTAGCACTGCCTCCTATCCCATGACTCTTTAGTTTTGCCAAAAGTCTCTGATAAGGGACCTTGTCAAAGGCTTTCTGAAAGTCCGATACACTATATCAACCGACTCACCTTTGTCCACCTGTTTGTTCACACCTTCAAAAAAACATAACAGATTAGTAAGACAAGATCTTCCTTGTCTAAAGCCATGTTGGCTGTCTCCCATTAGGCCATGACTATCTACATGCTGAGTAACTTTATTCTTTATGATGGTTTCTACCATTTTTCCAGGTACTGACGTCAGGCTCACTGGTCTGTAGTTTCCCGGATCACCCCTGGAACCCTTTTTAAAAATTGGTGTTAAATTGGCGATCCTCCAATCTTCAGGTATTAGAGATGATTTTAATGATAGTTCACAGGTCTGCAATCTCATATTTCAGTTCCTTCAACACCCTTGGATGTATACCATCCGGCCCAGGTGATTTGCTACTCTTCAGTTTATCTAATAGTTGTAATACATATTCCCGATGTCTCAATATTTCCTTCAATTCTTCCGCACCTTTAAATACCACTTCAGTCATGGGTAACATCCCTACATCTTCCTCAGTAAAGACCGAAGCAAAGAATTCATTCATTCTCTCTGCTATTGCCTTGTAGCCTCTTAGTGCCCCTTTAACACCTCTCTCATCTAATGGACCAACAGACTCGCACAGGTTTTTTGCTATGAATGTACTTGAAAAAGTCTTTATTTCACGTTTTTGCTTCCACAGCAAGCTTCTTCTCAAATTCTCCCTTTGCCTGTTTTATCAATGCCTTGCATTTGACTTGCCAATGCTTGTGCTGTTTCCAGGTTTCGTCGTTTGGCTCTTTTTTCCATTTCCTGAAAGATGCTTTTTTGGCAACAGCCTCTCTGACCTCACCTTTAAACCATGCTGGCAGTTTTTTGGACTTCCTTCCACTTTTCTTAAAGCGTGGAATACAGCTGGCCTGGGCTTCCAAGGTAGTAGTTTTCAACAACACCCAAGCTTGATGTAAGTCTTTAACCTTTGCAACTGCTCCTTTTAGCTTTTGCTTAACTATTTTCCTCATTTTATCATAGTCTCCCTTTCGAAAGTTAAAAGGTAGTACACTGTGGATTTCCTTACTATCCCTCCTCCACTAATTACATCAAAGGTGATCATGCTATGATCACTATTGCCAAGTGGCCCCAACACCCTTATCTTTTGCACTAGATCTGGTGTTCCACTAAGGACTAGGTCTAATATGGCTTCCCCTCTGGTCGGTTCATGAACCAGCTGCTCCAAGAAGCAGTCATTTATTTCATCTAGGAACTTTATCTCCCTAGCATGTCCTGCCGTGACACTGACCCAGTCGATACCGGGGTAATTGAAATCACCCATTATTATTACTGCGCTGTAACTTTTGTTAGTTTCCTTGATTCTTTGAGCATTTCATCATCCATTTGTTCATTCTGGCCAGGCGGTCAATAGTACACCCCCACTGCCATCGCCTTCCCCTTTTTACATGGAATTTCAATCCATAGAGTTTCTACAGCAAATTTAGTTTCCTGCAAAACTTTAATCCTTTCTGACTCAATGCCCTCTCTAACATACAGCGCAACCCCTCCACCAATTTGTGCAGCTCTATCATTACGATATAGTTTGTACCAAGGTATCACAGTGTCCCACTAGTTGTCCTCCTTCCACCATGTTTCTGATATTCCAATCATATGTAACCTCTTATTTAGTGCTATATATTCTAACTCTCCCATCTTATTTTTTAGACTTCTAGCATTTGCATACAAGCATTTTAGAGACTTTATTTAATTCATATTAATTTGGCTATTGGTAGACATGGGTAATTTGGGATCTTTAAGCTCTGTCTGATCCATACTTGAGGGCATTTGGGCTACTTTACTCTTTTTTGGAACCTCTCTGCTTTTGGTAGTATCCTTCTAGGATACATTCTTCTGAACCATCTGCTCTTGGGCGACTGTCGGCTTTCCCCTATTATCTAGTTTAAAAGCTGCTCTCTCTCCTTTTTAAAGGGTAATGCCAGCAGCCTGGTTCCATCCTGGTTAAGGTGAAGCCCATCCCTTCAGAAGAGCCCCTCCTTTCCCCAGAATGTTCCCCAGTTCCTAACAAATCCAAAACCCTCATCTCTGCACCACTGTCTCATCCACGTATTGAGACTCCGGAGCTCTGCCTGCCTTTTGGGTCCTGCGCGTGGAACGGGAAGCATTTCAGAGAACGC
Organism: Ichthyophis bannanicus; assembly: GCA_033557465.1. Classification (NCBI taxonomy): domain Eukaryota; kingdom Metazoa; phylum Chordata; class Amphibia; order Gymnophiona; family Ichthyophiidae; genus Ichthyophis; species Ichthyophis bannanicus. The sequence continues at coordinate 94,086,152 of CM066035.1, read as the reverse complement.
TACCCTGGAAGTTCTGGATTTCAACTTCCTACCTAAAAGCCTAAATTTAGCCTCTAGAACCTCCCTACGTCATTGGTACCGACATGTACCAAGACAGCAGACTCCTCCCCAGCACTATCTAAGACCTTATCTAGGTGGCACGTGAGGTCCGCTACCTTTGCACCAGGCAGGCATGTTACCAGGCGATCCTCATGTCCACCAGACACCCAGCTACCTACATGCCTAATGATTGAATCACCAACTATAATGGCTGTCCTAACCCTTCCCTCATGGGCACATGGCCCTGGAGAAACTTCCTCGGTGCAAGAGGGTTTTACATCACCTGGAGGACAGGTCCTAGTTACAGGATCACGTCCTGCCACACCAGGGTGATGCTCTCCTTTCACGTGACCTCTCTCCTCCATGGCAACAGGGATGCTGCCAGACTGGAGGTGGGACTTCAGGACTATATCCCTGTAGGTCTCGTCTATGTTCCTCTCCGTCTTTCTTATGTTTTCCAAGTCTGCTACTCTAGCCTCTAGAGAACGAACTCGTTCCCTGAGAGCAAAGAGCCCCTTGCACCTAGTGCACACGTAAGACCTCTCACCAACTGTGAGAAAATCATACATGTGACACCTAATGCAAAAGACTGGAAAGCACAGTTACTTACCTGTAACAGGTGATCTCTGGGAACAGCAGGAATTAGTCCTCACATATGGGTACGTCGGTACCGACGGAGCCCGTGCGGGAAAGCTCCCCAGCTTCTTAGAATAGAAGCTTTTGGGACCTCCCACTGCACATGCGCACTGCCTTCCCGCCTTCCTGAACAGCTCTCCTCAGTTTCGAGTTTATAGCTGAGTCAACAGAGAGAGGACAGGAAGATAGATAGATAAAAGATACAACTCCTAGGGGAGGTGGGTGGGTTGTGAGGACTAATTCCTGCTGTTCCCAGAGATCACCTGTTACAGGTAAGTAACTGTGCTATCTCCAGGAACAAGCAGGAATAAGTCCTCACATATGGGGACTCCCTAGCTTAGATGCATGGGATCCCCTGTAAAGGTTCGCCATCTTCGTATGGATCTCAGGCATCCATTCTGGGAAGGTGGGCAGGAGTTGTTTAGGAATGGAACAGGTGCTTGAGGACAGCCTGGCCAAACAAGGCATCCCGGCGGGAGTCCTTGTCCAAACAGTAATGGGCTGTGAAGGTATGAACCGAGGCCCAGGTAGCGGCTCGACAGATCTGATCTATGGAAACAGAGTGCAGATGAGCCATAGAAGTTGCCATGGCCCTCACATTGTGAGCAGTGACATGGCCTTCCAGAGAAATGTTTTTGCTCTGGTAAGCAAAAGAAATACACTGAGCAATCCAATTGGAAAGTGTACGCTTGGAGACTGGAAGTCCCAAATGGGAAGGATCAAAGGCCACAAAAAGTTGAGAAGACTTTCGATGTGGCTGAGTCCTATTAAGGTAAAAAGCGAGAGCTCTTTTACAATCCAGAGTATGAAGGTTCCTCTCTGCATTGGATGCATGAGGAGCTGGAAAAAAGACAGGTAGATATACCTCTTGATTAAGATGAAAAGGCGAGACCACTTTAGGCATAAAGTGGGGATTCGTCCTAAGGACCACCTTATCATGATGAAATCTTGTGTAAGGTGGATTAGCCACTAAAGCCTGCAGCTCACTGATGCGGCGAGCCGAAGTGACTGCAATGAGGAAGATGACCTTCCAGGAAAGAAATTTCAAGGAGGTGGAAAACATTGGCTCAAAAGGTGGCTTCATAAGTTGACCGAGCACTAGATTCAAATCCCATGCGACCGGGGGTGGTCTGATGGGAGGTTTAGTGAGAGTCAGGCCTCTCATGAATCTTGCAACAAGAGGATGAGAGGAGATAGGTTGTCCATTTATATGTTTCAAGGATGCTGCAATAGCACTTAAATGGACTCTTACCGAATTCGTCTTGAGGCCTGCATTGGATAGATGCAGGAGATAATCAAGAAGAGAATTCAAAGGAAGTGCCAGAGGGTCAAGACCCTGCTGAGCACACCAAATGGAAAAACGTTTCCATTTGAAAGCATAGGAACGCCTGGTAGAGGGTTTCCTAGAGGCAGAAAGGATATCTTTCACTGGTTGGGAAAGATGAAAGTCTTGAAGGCTTAAGCCTTCAGTAACCAAGCACTGAGGTGAAGGGATTTGGGGTTTGGGTGCCACAAAGTCCCCTCCTCCTGAGACAGGAGGTCTGGCGCAGCTCCCAGATCCAAGTAGGATCCCTGGGAGAGCTGTAGAAGTAGAGGGAACCACACTTGGCGTGGCCAGCGTGGAGCTATGAGGATCATAGTTCCATGATCCCTCTGGAGTTTGAACAGAGTCTTGGGAATCAAAGGAATGGGTGGAAAGGCATATAGGAATGCCTGATTCCAATTCAGGAGAAAGGCGTCCGTAGCCTGAGCTCCCTGACACGGAGTTCTGGAACAGAACCGGTGAAGTTTGGCAGTCCACGGACTTGCAAAGAGGTCTATGTCCGGGGTCCCCCATTCCTGAAAGATTCGGTTTATTTGGTCCAAATGTAGGGACCATTCGTGTGGCAGCAGAACTCGACTGAGCCTGTCTGCCCGAGAGTTTTGAACTCCTGGGAGATACACTGCTAGCAGGTGAATCTGATGCTCTCTGGCGAAGGCCCATAGTCTTAGAGCTTCGTTGCAAAGCGACAGAGAGCCCGTCCCTCCTTGTTTGTTTATGTAAAACATGGCCACCTGATTGTCCGTCTGAACTAGGACAGTGAGGTTGGCTAGGAGGGAATGGAAGACCTTGAGAGCAAGGTAAATTGCTCGCAGTTCCAGAAGATTGATATGAAGGGTGGTCTCCTGTAGAGACCAAGTGCCCTGAGTGGAGAGAGTTTGCAGATGGGCTCCCCACCCTGTTTGGGAGGCATCTGTTGTGAGGGTTGCTTGGGGTAGCAATGGTTGAAATGGAGCCCCCAACAACAGATTCTTGGTGGAAGTCCACCAGTGGAGGGACCAAAACAGACGATCGGAGGTTTGTATTTGGTCTGAGAGCGCTCCTGACGCCTGAGTCCACTGAGTGGCCAGGGTCCATTGAGCTGCTCTCATATGAAGACGAGCATAGGGCACCACATGCACTGTGGAGGCCATATGACCCAGTAGGCGTAGCATTTCCCTGGCTGTCAAGTGAGTGCTGGACTGAGCTTGGGAGGCCAAACTCAGGAGGCGCTGGCCTCGAACATGTGGAAGGTAGGCCCTTGCAGTGATGGTGTCCAACTGGGCCCCTATGAATTCTAGAGATTGAGTAGGGATGAGTTGGGACTTGGGAAGGTTTACTACCAGTCCCAGATACTGCAAAAGGCTCCTTGTGTGGTCCAGGGAAATCTGGGCCTGTGACTGAGTTGGAGCTCGGATGAGCCAGTCGTCCAGATATGGGAAGACAAAGATTCCCATGCCTCTTAGAAATGCGGCTACGACTGCCATGCATTTTGTAAATACTCTTGGAGCAGAGGCTAGACCGAAGGGGAGTACTCTGTATTGGAAATGTTTTCCCTGAAACAGAAAGCGAAGATACTTTCTGTGGGATGGATGGATGAGTATATGTGTATACGCATCCTGTAGGTCTAGAGAACAAAGCCAGTCCTGACCCTGGAGGTAAGGAAGGAGAATGCCGAGAGACAGCATTTTGAATTTCTCCTTGAAGAGAAATTTGTTCAATTCTCTCAGATCTAGGATTGGTCTGAATCCCCCTGTCTTCTTTGGAATGAGAAAATAAGGGGAGTAGAAACCGGACCCTTGTTGAGGAAGAGGAACGTCTTCTATGGCCCCTTGGGCAAGAAGAGAGGAAACCTCTTGACCCAACAGGGTTAGGAGAGATGGGGGAGAATTGAATGGTCTCACCATATGATGGGGAGGAAGGCTGGAGAAATGAAGTTTGTAACCCTCTCGAATGATAGAGAGGGTCCATTGTTCTGTTGTGATTTGTTCCCATCTGGGAGCAAAGTGAACCAACCTTCCGGGTATGGTGAGAGGTTCTGGTTGTGTTGGAACCAGAAGTGGCAAGTTCCCTAGGAGCAAGTCAAAACCCCTGAGGGGTTGGAGCCTGCTGAGCTACAGTAGCTGCTGCAGGCTTAGCTCGTGCTTGTTTGGATTGCTGACGCTTAGCAGTATAGCGAGGTTGAGAAGACTGCTGGCCAGTATTTGAAGCAACTCTGGCCTTCTTATAGTAAGGCCTTTTAAAAGACTTTTTCTTAGTAGGAATTGAAGTGGACTTTGAAAGTCTTTCCAAGGTGGCATTTTCAGCATCCATCTGGGTGGCTTTGATTTGCCACTCTTCCCCAAATAAGTTCTCACCTGTACAGGGCAGATTCCGTAAGCCATCTAGAACCCAAGGTTCCAGATCAGAGGCCTGGAGCCAAGCAAGACGTCGGGCTGCAATAGCAATGCCCGAAGCCCTACTGGCTCCCTCAAAGGAATCATATGCTGCCCTATTAGAGAACTTAGAAACCTCTAAGAGTTGTTTCACTAGGGAAAGGAATCCCTGCTTTTTATCCTCAGGGATAAAGGGGGCAAAATGCCGCACCTTTTTGGCAAGTTCCTCCAGGAACATGCCCATATAGAGACTGTAGGAATTAATCCTGGCTATAAGCATACTAGCCTGGAAAATTTTCCTACCAAAAGAGTCCAAAGTCTTACATTCCCGTCCTGGAGGGGTGGAAGAGTGCCTTTTGGTACTCCTAATCTTCTTCATTGCAGACTTCACCACAATAGAGTGGTGGGGCAATTGAGTCTTTTGGAAACCAGGAGAAGGAGGGACCCTATACATGGTGTCCAACCTACGGGAATAAGGAGACAAAGTCAAAGGATTTTCCCAGAAATCCATCAGTTGTTCTTGAAGGATTTCATGGATAGGCAGGGTAACTGCCTCCTTAGGGGCCTTTGAATATCCCAAAATATCCAGTTTTTTGGATCTGGGTTCCTTTTCAGAGGATGTGGTAATAGAAAGGGCTGTAGCCATATCTAAAACAAAGTCCTGGAAGGACAAATCCTCTGGAGGGGACATTCTCCTTTTAGGAGAAGAGGGCTCCTCAGGTAAGTTGAGTGAAAACTCAGCAGAATCATCAGAGGAGTGAAAATCCTCAGAGGAATCGGTGCTTTCCTCTAACGCACGATACGCGTACCGATCGGTATCGATATCGGGCGTATCGGGTATGGAACCGGTATGGAGCGAAAGCCCATACGGTACCGACTTGCGTTTAGAGGTGGACGGCCTCGATACCGGCATGGCGGACGATACCGGTATCGGGCCCGGAACCGCTGAAAGCGGAACCGATGGCGTTGCAGCTTTAATGAAAGCCATGACGGCCTGCTGCATGGACTGTACAGTATCGCCCATGGACGCCATAGCTGCCTGGATGTCGGTACCGGAGTGACCCGGTACCCCAGAGCAGGCTAACAGGTGATCTGTCGAGGCCGTAGCATCGATATCAACCTGAGACCCCTGAATTGGCGTTTTTGGAAGTTGGACTTCCCGCCGGGGTTGTTTGGCTGGGGCAGGGTCCTCAAGTTCTAAGCTAAGAGCCTCTCGATGCTTTGAAGGAGATTTGCTCTTTGAGGACTTGCCCACAGAAGGTTTGGTTACCTGAGATCCATCCGGAGAAGAAGACCTGGATGACTGTGATGCTGTATTCTCTGAAGCAAACAGCACATGGAATTTGTTGGCCCGGTTCTGCAGCCCACGTTTAGACATGTGGGAGCAAGATGGGCAGTCAGTAATGGAATGGTCAGGCCCCAAACATTTCAGACACCAGTCATGGGTGTCTGTGACTGAAATAACAGCATTACATTTGGTACACTTCTTAAATCCAGGGGCTGGCTTCTCCATGAGGAGAAATTGAGTAGGCCGAGAGGCCTCTCTGAAGTGACCAAAAAGCTAAAAAATAAGAAAAAAGAATTATAATTTTTTAAAGAAAGAAAGAAAAGACCGGCGATACCGGTATCGGTATGGGGAAGGCAGGTACGCGGTCTAAAGAAACAAATAAAATAACAATTTCTTCAGCGGTGACAGGAACACGACCTGCTGGCTCCGCGGAAAAAGAGAAACTGAGGAGAGCTGTTCAGGAAGGCGGGAAGGCAGTGCGCATGTGCAGTGGGAGGTCCCAAAAGCTTCTATTCTAAGAAGCTGGGGAGCTTTCCCGCGCGGGCTCCGTCGGTGCCGACGTACCCATATGTGAGGACTTATTCCTGCTTGTTCCTGGAGATAGCCCCCATCTCACTGCTGGACTGCTGTCTGCATCTTAGTTTTAAGTTTGTGTTTACATCTTTAAGTTCTTTACTTACTAAGGGTTGCTATGGATATTTATACTAATAAAACTGTACCTAATATGTTAATATACCTTGTTCACCTGAAGCTTAATTAATCTCAGGTCCTTAGTGTATGACTGATTTGGGTAACGGGCTTCACCTGAGAGCACCTCCTGTCTTTTAAGATGTGTAAGTACCTATAAAGCTACGATTATCCTAGGGTGAGTGGGTGTTGGGGAGGGAGGGAGGGAAATAACACTTATTAAAAGAGGGCTGCTACACAGTACTCTCTTGTACTGCTGAGATAAGCTATATACTGATTTGATTTAAATTATAGCTCTTTGCTACTGCTAGGCTCTAACTTATTATGAAATTTAAACTATAGGCTCTCTGCTGGGTTCTAAATTTAACCAGAAAGCTCTCTTCTGTGTTTTAAATTTAAACTAAAAGTACTTTGCTGATACTAGGCCCTGAGTGACTATTAAATGTAAACTGCAAGCTCTCTGCTGGGTATGAAATGTAACCAGAAAGCTCTCTTCTGTGTTTTAAATTTGTTTGAATTTGTTTATTCAAATGCATACAACATTGAACATCAAATTACATATAACAACACATATTTCCCTCATATAACTTCTGCTGTTCCTTCAGAAAATAAAGCCATAAGGCAAAGGGATAAAAGCCATCTTCCAACAAATCATGAACTGCCTCCTCTCCCACCCCTTTACCTCAGGACAGACATCCATTTCCTATTCATTAGAACCATAGAGAGCCATACGTGCGTACGCCTTAACTTATTCCACAGCACACAGCTTTAAAGTCAGTCTGCACAACACGTGACTTTCCATACCAAGTATGTATTTTAATTCCCCCCCCCCCATACTATCCACTGTTCACATCCATTGCTATCAGTGGGCTAAGTGTATTCCTGCTCCGGAACCCGGTAATACTTTCTCACCATAGTACCCCTTCCCTTCTATTCCCCCCATCCCTTCTCCCTTCCCCCCCCACCACCCACCCTCCAGTCCACCCCCCCTGTCTACTTCTAGCACTACCATCCAAATGAGTAGGCATACAGATCACCAGATTAATGTGTTACCCACTGTTTCCCCCCAGGATCCTTTGGCACGTTCGAGCCGGCAACAACTGAAGATGCAGGCCCCAGCCCTGCAGGAAATGATCCCATTTCTTTGGAGGACCCTTGGCCTGAGACCTTTCAAACAATAATATGTTATGCAGTCTAATCCTCCACTGCCCATACGTTGGACCTCTTCTCCAACCATGCATGTAAAACAGTCATACGTGCAGCCACCAGGACCAATCGTATCCACCTCCATTCAATGCGACGCATACACTACTCATCCCAGCCTCCATCCCAAATGTCCAACACCAAATTAGCCGTTGTGAAAGTCAACCCTTCCCCCATACATCTCCTCAAGTGCCGTTGAACTCTCCCCCAGAATCCCGCAATAAGGGGGCAAGACCAAAACATATGTCCCAACGTGGCCTCTCCTGCCCAGCATCTCGGACACCTATTAGGCGTACTAATCCCCGCTTTCCATGCCCTATTTGGGGCGTAATACAACCTTCTGATTAATTTGTACTGCATGTCTCTGTGAGCTATCACCACACTAAGCTCTGGGATATTAGCTATACTTTGCATAATCCCCTCTCCTGTGATCTCTTCACCTAACTCACTAGCCCACACTTCCGCTAGTCCAGCCACACCCAATTCCTCCAAAGCTTTGCGCAGAGACGCCACTCTCGCCCCTCCTATTAGCACTTCTTCCAGCTTCGAGCTTACGGCACCCTGCAACGCCACCTTTGGGATACTTCCTATATAACTACGGAGTTGGGCATAGGGGAACACATCTACTCCTGCCATTACATAACGAGCACTCAGTCTTGTAAAGGACTCAAGACTTCCATCATCCATAAGCACGTGCTCTAACGTCTTGATGCCCATCCGCTTCCATCGTATAAAATCCTTCCCTGTGATCCCCGGTACAAAGTCCTTGTTCACCTGAATTGGGAGAAAGGGCGAATACAAGGCCGACACCTACTTTCCCACACAAATATCTCCACCCTTTCCACACTGGGTCCAGCAACACCTCTTTAGTCATCGAGTCGACATCCACCACCGACTTCACGTGTAGGATATAGCCAAGGCACAAGGGGTGCACCAACGCCTCCATCATATCTAGCGGTGTATATTCCCCCAAACCCAATCCCGTACGTGACGAAGACGACAGGCTCTATGTTATATTGCTGGATATCCGGAAGACCCATCCCCCCCAGGCCCTCTGCAGCCTACCTATGTGAACTCTGGGCTTGCGTCCCTTCCAGAGCAACATGTTTTATTTTATTTACATTCTCTTATATACCGTGCTATTCTGCATCAGTGCGGTTTACATTGAACAAACTGAAATTACATTGAACAGAGTATTATAACTTGGAGAGAACTATTTTACAGGGAACATGGGCTACGGAGGGTTAAGTGGCTTGCCCAAGACCACAAGGAGCACCTGTGGGACTAGAAACCCCAGTCCTTCCGGCCCAAGGTTGCTGTCCTCTAGTGGGATTTGAACCCCCGACCTTCCGGCCTAAAGTACCTTGCCCCAACCACTAGGCTACTCCTCCACTCCAGCACCTTATCAATCTTGTGGATATCCTGACGCTTCAATAATACTGGAATCGTTTGCAGCATATACAGCAATTTCGGGAATAACGTCATCTTGAACAAAGCGATCCTGCCTCCCAGCGACAAAGGAAGGTCCCTCCATTTCTGCGCCTTATCCGACAATTCACTGATTACTTTCCTCACATTAATGTGATAAAGTTCTTTCAGATCAGCAGGTATATAAATCCCCAAGTACTTGAACTTCCCGTCTGCCCATTTTAATGGAAATCCCCATCTCCACCCAGCGACCAACTCTGGATCCATCGGAAGTGCCTCAGATTTGTCTAAATTTAACCTGAAACCCAATGGTCCCCCATATGCCCTCATTAACTCCAACAGTGCCAGCAACCCTACCCGTGGTTCATCCAAATGAATCAACAAGTCATCCTGGCGGCTACTCGGAATTCAGATTTCCCAATAGAGATACCCCGAAAAGCAGTTGAGGATCGGATCCTATACAATAAGGGCTCCAATGTCAGCACAAATAGCAGTGGCGACAGAGGGCACCCCTGTCTCGTGCCCTTCCGTATCTGAAAATCTGAGGACATATTTCCATTCACCATCATAGCTCCTATAGGATCCGCATAAAGTACTCTTATCACATCTACAAAGAAGCCCCGCACACCCACGGCCTCCAGTACTTGGTACATAAACTCCCAATCCACTCTATCAAACGCTTTCTCAGCATCGAAACTGATAAGCATAGATGACCTGTGGTCCCTACGGCTCGCACACATTGAAGCCAGGAGTTTGTGCACCCCAAACATGGCGTGCCTCCCCTTCACGAATCCCACCTGGTCCCCATGCACCAAGACCGGTAGATATTCCGCAAGACGATCTGCCATAATTTTCGCCAGTATTTTTATATTTATGTTCAATAGGGAAATTGGCCTATAAGAACCTGGTGAAAGTGGGTCCCTCCTGGGCTTAAGCAATATTGTAACTAAAGCCTTGTTGTTTTCATAGGGAAACCTCCCAGCCCTTATTAAGCCTGCAAAATAATCCCCCAGCGGGCTCACCACTCTGTCTCCCAGTATCTTATAAAACTCCCCCCGCAAACCATGCATTCCAGGGGCCCGTCCTTTCTTCAAGTGTTTAATCCCTTTCAGCACTTCTTGTGGGGATATAGGTTGGTTCAGGACCCACAATTGCTCTTCTGTCACCATAGGCAACTTGCAGGTCTGAAGGAATTCATGCCCCCCATCAACACCACTCCTTTCCATACCATATAACTTTTGGTAATAATCACAGAATACTTGTTCAATATCCTCCGTTTTTCTCTTGAGCGTCCCGTCGCTATGCCGTATTGCCCCTATGTGTCTAGGTCCCCCTTCTGCTCGCACTAGTGATGACAATAATTTCCCTGCCCGGTTCCCGTGCTGATATAACCAATGTCGGTAATTTATCATCGACTTCTTAGCTCGCTGGTGTAACAGAGCATCCAACTCCACCTGCACCTCCTGAAAGTGGAGTTTATTGACCCCCCTCCTGTCTTGTGAGTATATGCGATGCGCCTTGGCTAATTCTTTTTCCAATTGTAAATGTCTTCAATTCATCCTCTGATGCTCTGAGCTATGGTAGCTGATGATTTCCCCCCTGAGAACCGCTTTTCCAGCTTCCCAAAATAGGACAGGATTATCCCTATGTTGGGCGTTTGCATCCGCGTAAGCCCCCCACTTAGCCCGAATGTGGGCCTCAAATAAAACATCCCCTTCTAAGTCTAACGGATATCTCCATATCCGGCTATGGCCTATGTCCTTGGACCTCATTTCCAAAATCACCATCGCATGATCAGAGATGACCGATGGACCAATCTCCACCTTAGGTATCCAGCTAAACAGCTCCTCCGAAATCAAAAAATAGTCTAATCATGACCAAGTCCCATGACCCCTTGACAAATGAGTATATTCCCTTTCGCCGGGATGCAGGGTCCTCCAAACATCCAGCAAATTATTCCCATCTCGGATTCCCAGTATCCGCCGCGCCCCCCTATCTCTAGGTCCTAATCTTCCTGACCTATCTAAGTCTTCGTCCATCACCGAGTTAAAATCACCTCCCAAGATCAGACTATAGCCATTGATGCCTGAAATAAGAGAAGTTAATTGCTGATAGAAACGGGCATCATAGGTATTAGGTGCGTACACCGACTCCAAGACTACTCGAAGACCATTCAACACTCCCCATACAAATACATATCTACCTTCTGTGTCCACCATCACTCTCTCTTCCACCCAGCCAGACCGTTTTGCTATCAAAATGGCCACCCCCTTTTCTTCCCCACCGCTGGCGCCCCGTATACCGTGCCAATCCACCCTCTCCCTAGTTTGTGTTCTACAGAAGACTGGTGCATTTCTTGCAGCATCGCAATTTCTACTTGCTTCCATTTTAACTGCTGCATTACCTTGTATCGTTTTGTAGGGGATCCCAAGCCACATACATTCCAGGACCCTATCTTTATATTCCTAATCATTTATCCTCCATTGAAAAAGGGACATATGCTAAAGAAAAACTCAGCCCTTCTGTGTGTGCCCCCCCAGCCTGAGGCCCACACCTCCCCGCCCCCCCGAGCATCCGCCATTCCAGCATCTATTATATCCTCTATCAGAGACACCAGTCCATATGCCTTAACTCGTATTCCAATCCCCTTCCCCCCCAGCCCCTCCTACCCCAACTATCGACCGCTGTGTTCCCCAACTTATACTGCCCTCCCCATGCCCTCCCTTCCCCACCCACCTTCCTTCCCCCCACCTGCCATACACTCTCCTTTCGCCGTATTGGCCTCTCCATTACCTCTGTGCCACGTGAAGCTCAACCCTTCCCTCATATTACCTTATCCCCTGCTATGGCCCCTCTACCCCTTCTAAGATAACTCCCACCCCGATACTTATGTCGACCTGTCTTAGCACCACACTCCAGAATGCAGGCGTTAGGGGCCCCCAAGATACCATCCCAGCATCCTCAATATGTTACTCATCTTCCAGTGTGCTCACTGAAATTAGTCTGCCTGACTTAACTCTAATGAAATACTCCCCATTGTTGCCACACATCCCTACCTCCTCCCACTGTCCCAGCTATTGCTAGGCCTTAGGTATCCGCTGGGATTTAAACCAGCTTTGATAATATCCCACTTACTACGATTCCACCCCTGATACCACTGTCCGCGTTTCATTTTCATGTTAGGGAACCCCAATAGTGATTTAACACTTTATGCAGAGCGCATCTTAGCCCCCAAAAGGTATCCCCCCCCACCTTTTATCATATAACAATAACAGTAAGAGTAACCATAAAATTAACCATAACTTCATTTACATACAAACTTCAGGCCTCCACATTGCGCAGAAGCCTCCGTATGAAGTGTCCCACCATACGGCTGCAGCTTAGCAATCTTCAGCTGCAACTTCCATGGGACTCCCCCTCTCCGCTTCCCACCCTTACCGCACTCCCACATATAAAGTCCAACACAGGTTACATAAAGTCGCCATCCCTTATTTGCTGCCAGGTTGCAAAAGCTTTATTGCTGGTGAGTCTCTGGTAGGTCTCTAAGCAGTCAGCTGGAGGGAGGAGTAGCCTAGTGGTTGGGACAAGGTACTTCAGGCCGGAAGGTCGGGGGTTCAAATCCCACTAGAGGACAGCAACCTTGGGCCGGAAGGACTGGGGTTTCTAGTCCCACAGATGCTCCTTGTGGTCTTGGGCAAGCCACTTAACCCTCCACTGCCCATGTTCCCTGTAAGTATTAGTGTATGTGTCTCATATCCCCACGTGTTAAATGTATCCCCCAATTGTGTTGTGACCGCTTTGATTGAAGGATAAGGCGGTATACAAAAACTGTCTAAATAAAAAAATAAAATAAAATAAAATTTTCACCAGCCTTGCCTACAAAATGTCATTGCCTCCGCCGGGGTCTCGAATGTATGCTGCACCCCTTCCATTCCAATCTCAGCTTTGTAGGATAGGCCAGGGTGAAACGCACTCCATGTGCAACTAAAGTTCCACACACCACCTTGTACGCTCTCCTTTTCATGGAGACCCTGGCTGAATAGTCCTGAAATATCAGGATGAGCGCTGCCTCACCCTCTCCACAGCTGCGCCGCTGTTTTCTTGCCGCTCTTAATACACACTCCTTCTGGAATGCGTTCAAGAAACGAGCTATGACTGCCTGAGGTTTTTTATCCGCCACGCGGAGCGGGCCAATGCGATGTATTCTTTCCAAAACCACATTTCCAACTCCGTCCTCCAGATGCAGGTTGGCCCTGATCCACTCTTCTACATAGCTTTTCAGCTCCCGCTCCTTCACCGATTCCTTTATGCCAATCTCAAATTTTTGCGTCTACTCCGATTCTCCAGGTCCTCCAATTTCGCTGCTTGTTGCTTTACTGTTAGCTCTAAATTTTGCAGCCTGGTTGAGGCCTGAGCATGCCCGTCTTCTAGGGAGCTTATACGCTGTTCTGCCTGTTCAACCTGGCCTGTGAAGTCTGAAACCGCTTGGGCTACTTCTGACATCTGGGAAGCCAGCCCACACAGTCTGTCCTCCAGCGCCTACACAACTGCTCTCGACACCTCGGCCACCATTCCGCCCGCCGATCCGATGCCCGGGCTCGCCGCCTCCACACCCGCCATTTTGGCCTCAGTTCCTCGCGGCTTCTCACGCCGAGTAGTTTTGGTTGCCATAAACAGTCCCACCAGAGCTACAACTCCAAAGCTTTTCTTCCCGGATCGCACTTGCCACAGCTCCCTCAAATTTCCTCAGGTGGGTAGATATTTGTGCCCTGGGAAGGTATCGAGTCTCTGGAGCTAGGGAGCTCACATCAACCCTAGTCCACCATGCCACCAGAAGTCCCTTAAATTTAAACTGCTGCTACTAGGCCCTGACTGATTTAACCAAAAATAGTGGGTTCACAGATTAATTAGCTTTAATACAAAGCATTCCTTTCAGAAAATTCCCAGAAGTATATACTCACAATCGCAGATCTCTCTCCAGAAGTAACAGTCCCCTTTTCTAGTCCTTCAAGACCTTGTGGATCATGGTTTTTTTTTCTTTCCTTGTATAATATTGTGGGGTCTCCTGCCCTCAGTGTGTTTTGGTTATGCTGCTCCCTCTTCAACTGAGGGCTATTGATATTCCTTAAATTGATTTGGAATATTTTTTCCTTTTATGTATTATTATGCAAGTTGTATCTCTTCTGTACAAGCGTGGTGCTTGGTTTATTGTAAAAATTTATAAATACAAAATCAAAAAAGTGTACTATAAATGAAATGGAATGATAAACAGTGTCATAGGGAGCAACAGTGATAGCAGCTGGAAAGATTGAAGTCACAGTAAAGCGCAGCTACTCACCTGTAACAGATGTTCTCCAAGGACAGCAGGAATCAGTCCTCACATATGAATGACGTTGACGCTAACTGAGCCCTCTGCGAAAGCTTCTCCCCAGATTTCAAATAAAACCTTTGGGAGATGCACCACGCATGTGTGGTCTCCTTCCTGCCCAAAGGTGCCATCTTGCCTCAATCAAATGACATGGCAAAAATGATGACAAAGCAACTCCACGGGGAAAATGGAGGGTGGTGAGGACTGATTCCTGCTGTCCCTGAAGAACATCGGTTACAAGTGAGTAACTACGCTTTCTCCAGGAACAAGCAGGAATCAGTCCTCACATATGGAATTCCCTAGCTACAGGCTACTGAAAATCCTGCAGAAATGCCATGGGTGACCAGGAAAAGGTGAGCAGTGAGCAGCAGCAAGTGAGTCTTAAGGAGACACACTCTTAAGAGACCCAAGTGTCTAGTGAGAACCAACACTCCGGTAGCCTGAACACACAAGGGTCGGAGGGAAGGAGTTGCCTACACCCCAAACAAATGCCGGAGTACGGCCTGGCCAAAGGTGCTGTCCCATTGGAACTCCCTTTCCAGGCAGTAAGGAGCTGTGAAAGTGTGGACTGAAGACCAGGTGGCGGCATGGCAGATGTCCAACAAAGGGATAGAATGCAGGTTTGCCAAAGATGTGCCGTGACCCGGTGCTCCAGCGAGAGCACAGCCTGCTGATAGGCAAGGGAAATGCAGTCTGCCACTCAAGTGGACAGAGTTTGCTTGGTCACTGCCTCCCCCCAGCTGACTGGGGTCATAGGAGATGAAAAGCTGGGAGGCTTTGCAGTGGCCCCAGATAAGTTGAAAGCAGGAGGACAGGGGCCCTCTTACAGTCCAGGGTATGCAGAATGGTCTCTGCCCGACTGGCGTGAGGCTGCCGAAAAAAGGTGGGAAGCACCACCTCCTGACTGAGGTGGAAGGGGCGGACACCACCTTAGGAAGAAACTTGGGATGCGTGCGGAGCACCACCATGTTCTTCCAGAATCTTGTGTATGGCAGATCCGCCACTAATGCCTGAAGCTTACTAATCCTGCAAGCGGACGTGAGCACCAGTAGGAAGACGACCTTCCATGAGAGGTACCACAGGTGGCAGGTAACCAGGGGCTTGAACGGTGGCCTGGTAAGCTTGGATAACACCACAATGAGGTCCCACTCTGTTGCTGGAGGGTGGACTTGGATAACAGGAAGCCCCGCAAGAAGCAGGTCATGAGAGGCTGGACCAAGAGGGGCTTGCCCTCAATAAGGTGGTGGTGCGCTGCTAGAGCACTCAGGTGCACCCTGACCGAGTTGGACTTCAGTCTTGCCTGCGACAGGTGGAGCAAATATTGCGGTACAAGCTGCACAGAGCACGAGAACGGGTTAACATGCCATTCCGTGCACCACACTGAGAAACTGCACCATTTGAAGGCGTAGGCTTCCTCTACCTCACCCCTGAGAGGTTGAATGGAGCCAAGGCTTACCCTTTCAGCAGCTAAGCAGTTAGCGACAAGGACCCCAGGTTAGGGTGTAGGAGGGAACACTTCTCCTGCAACAGTAACCCTGGGGCACTCCCCAAGGGGACCGGGGGTGCCGAGGACAAGCAGAGGAGCAGCGGGAACCACAGTTCCCTGGGCCACCAGGGGGCAACCAGTATCAGCGACGCCCCTCATGCAGAGCCTTGAAGAGGGTCTTGGCAATCAGTGGCTTGGGTGGGAATGCATAGAGAAGGCCCTCTGTCCACGGGATGAGGAATGCATCCACTGCCACCCGTGAGGGGTGCGGTTGGCGAGAGCAGAAGCAGGGCAGCTGAGTGTTGGTCGGACTCGCAAAGAAGTCCATTTGTGGATCTCCCCAGAGCTGGAAGAACCGAGAGGCCACCCTAGGGTCCAGCTGCCACTCGTGCGGCTGGAGGATCCTTCTCAGCTTATCTGCTAGGGCGTTGAGCTAGCCCCACAGATACACCTCCCGCAGGAGCATCCCACTGCAGATTGCAAAGGCGCAGAGAGACACTGCTTCCTGGCAGAGAGTTAGGACCCTGTGCCTCCCTACTTGTTCATGTAGGACATAGCTAATTGTCTGGATCAGCGCTGGCAGACTGGTGCTGCAAGCGGTGGCAGAAGGCTCGAAAACTTCAGCAGGTTGATCTGCAGTTGGATCTCTGATTGCGACCAACTGCCCTGGGTGCAGAGATCCTTGCAATGCGCCCCCCCCCCAACCCAGCAGGGAGGCATTTGTAGTGAGGAACCTCTGGGGATCGGAGGCCCAGGACAGCATCCTTGCCTGGAGTTGCAGAACCTGTCACCAGCCAAGGGAGTCTGCAAGTTGGCGGGTCACTGTCACCCATCCTGCAGCTGTCTGCTGGCCTGGGTCCACTGGGAATGGAGGCACCACTGGGCCACCCTCATGTGGAGGCAGGTGTCTGGGGTGACATGGACTGTAGATGCTATGTGGCCCAGCAGGTAAAGCAGGAGATGAGCAGACACGTGGCCTGCTGTACCTCGGCAGCTGAGCTGCCTCTGATGAGCCAGTCGTCCAGATAGGGGAAGACGAAGGCCCCTTGGAGGCGACGATATGCAGTGACCACCGTTAGGCACAGGGAGAAGACCCTTGGGGTGGAGGCAAGGCCAAAAGGGTAGGAACCTGTTTTGGTAGTGGCCACCCCACTCCACAAACCTGAGGTACTGCTTGTGGCTGGATGGATGAGAACATGTGTGTACACATTCTTGAAGTCCAAGGAGCATAGCCAGTCTCTCTGCTGGAGGTATGGCAGCAGCGTCCCAAGGGAAAGCATCTTAAACTTCTCCCTCACCAGGAACCTGTTCAGGTCCTGCAGGTCTAGGATGGGCCTTAGGCCCCCTGTTCTTTTTGCTATGAGGAAGTACCAGATGTAGAACCCTCTGCCCCAGAAGCGTGGGGGTACGGGTTCCACCGCTTTGTCCTCAAGAAGACCTGTGTGCTCCTGCAGTAGCAAGGTCTGGTGGAGGGAAGTCCTGGTGGGCTCTCCTGGGAAGAATGGAGGGGGAATCTGCTCCAAGTAGAGGAGGTAGCCCTTTTTAACCACCTTGAGTGCCCAGGTGTCCATAGTGATGGTTGGCCACCGGTGGGCAAACCGAATCAGCTGTCCCCCATTGGGCTGCTGGTGTGGGCCTCCTGGGGGTGGAAAGGCTATGCCCAAGGAGTCAAAAATTCCCACCATTCAGTGCCGGAGTCAATGCCTGGGTTTTGGAAGGCTTCTGCTTAGGTGGGCCATGCCCTTGTCCCTTGGCCTGCTGACCATGCTGGGGAGGCCAGATACTGAAGGTAGTTTCCGTAAGCAGTTCCCTTCCATGAGTAAGGGGGCTTTTTAGTTGGGCCCTTCCATCAGGGAAGGATAGCAGTCTTCTTAGAGAGCCTAGTCCTCGTCAGGAACTCAGACTCCAATTCTTTAGCCTTATCCATCATGGGTTTGCTAAAGAGATTCTCTCCTTGGCAGGGACGCCAACCAATTTGTCCTGAACCCACTGTTTGAGGTCAGACAAGTGTAACCAAGCCTGGCGTCGGGTACTGATGCCTGTCATGGCTACTCTAGCCACTGACTCAAAGCCATCATAGGCTGCTTGAGTCATAAGTATGGAGAACTCCCTGATGGCAGAGGACAGGCTCCGGAACTGCTGGAGGGGTTCCTCGGAGAGACCAGCCAAGAATCCAGCGAGTTCCTTCGCAAGGTCCCTCAAGTACATGCCCATGTATAGCTGGTATGCCTGGATCTGGCTGATGAGCAGCGATCCCTGGTAGCACTTCCTGCCCATGGCGTCGAAGGTATGGGCCTCCCTACCGGAGGCATCAAAGAGTGAGTCTTCTGGCTCTTGAGCCGACGCATGGCTGACTCCACCACCATGGAGTTATGTAGCAGTTGTGCTTTCTGGAAGCCCAGACTCCGGCAGACCCAATACATAGAGTCCAGCTGTCGGCTCATGATGGGCACCGTTGCCGGCATTTCCCACATGCGAAGGAGCAACCGTTCCAGGATTGGGGAGGACAGGCACCATAAGTGTCTCCTTTGGAGGGGCCTTGTAATGGGGGATCTCAAACTCCTCTGTGCGAGGGTCCTCCTCCAACTCGGTGTTGAACGACAATGCCTTTGACATGTCCAGCACGAAGTCGAGGAAGACCATATCCTTGGGCGGGGACCGGCACCGGGTCTCATAGGAAGATGGGTCTGGCACATTGCGGTGGCGACGGGTGTCTGGAGATTCCTTGTCCTCCGTCTCCCAGTCCAACTTATAGTCGGTGGAGTCATTGAGGCGGGCCCTGAGCCCCGAGCCCGTCTGTGCCCCTTGGAGGCTCTGTGGCCACTTATTGGGGAAGACCTCGGTCCTGAGAACGGGGACCGGGATAAAGTCCGATGTCGAGGATTGACTCAAGGCTGATGGCACACGAGGATCGGCTCAACGTCAGGGGAAGTCCTCAAGTTCGAGGCCCTGGTACTCTGGGCAGATGACCCAGTGGAACCGGGCATCAAAGCCCGCTGCTGGGCGGCAGACAAGCTTTGCTCCAAGGCCGCCATACTGGTCTCCAGTCCAGATGACTCCACAGCCTTCAGCATGGGCACATAGGATAGTCCTGGTTCTGGCTCCAATGAGGGGGAGTCCTCGACCAGGATGGCCTTGGGGGTCTGAGGCCGGTCACTGGAGGCCGAAGCTTCCATTCGGGCAACCTTGGTTGGCTACTCCCGCTCCGATCCCTCTGACTCGTGGCCTGGACTGCAGAACCAGGCGTGGGACTTACCTGCCATCCCCAACTTGTCCACAGATGTTGCCTTGAGGATTATTTCTTCTTTTTGTGCTCCACCTCCGGGGTGCTCCGCTCTGAGGACCATAGCCTTGGTCGGAGGCAGCGGGATCACTTCGGGGCTCCACGGTCCCGGATGGGGGTTTGGAGCGTGGCGTCGCTAGAGACTCCAGGGCAGAGTCTGACCTTTGGAAGATCTTATTATGCTACTGCTGACAACTCTTAATGGCCTTGGGAGAACATCCTTTTACAGAGGCCACAATCCAAGGGGTTGTGTCCACCCCAAGGCAATAGTCATGTATGTCGGTGAGGGACATTGTTCATGAGCACCAATCACACTTTTGAAGCCACTGGCAGAGGTCATGGGGGGAAAAAGGGCCACAGCAAGGTCGAAGACCTGGGCCTCTGCCAGTGAAACGTGCGTGAAACCACACTGATCAAAAAATGGAAATAAAATATGAACCCGAGATGCAATGTTGAGGCAGGTGATTTCGGGGGTGGGAAAGGAAACCGGTAAGCGACCGGGGAAGAAAACATTCCAAAAGAAAAAAACTAACTCTTTTTCCGGGGAAAACAGACATGTCTGGTGTGCTCCACGGAAAAAGGAGACCGAGGCAAGATGGCACCCTTGGGTGGAAAGGGGACCATGCATGTGTGGTGCATCTCCCAAAGGCTTTCTTTAAAAGCTGGGGAGAAGCTTACGCATAGGGCTCAGTAAGCGTCGACGTCACCCATATGTGAGGGCTGACTTCCTGCATGTTCCCAGAGAATCTTTTCTGCAAATCTGTGTTTTTTCAGCTATATTAACATATTCTAAGTTGAGATTATTGCTCTCTGCACATTAGTGTGAACCACTGAATATACCCGAGTTGAGTAGCTTTATACATCCAAACCACTATTACTTCATTTTCTTAACAAGATCAGTTAATTTCTTCAACTAGCATGTATACGTTACGTTACACTGATGTGAAAATATTAGAATGGCATCAGAAAATAGAAATTACACTTACCTGGTAATTGTTCCTTGAGGAACTCCAGTTTAGTCCTCCATCTCTGGGTAGTGTACCTCCTCCTGCAGCTTGGAGACTGGGCATGTCAAAATCGTGACATCACTGGATATAGCCTGCTGGTCTCTCCCATCAGCCCCCAGTTAACTATTGACAAAGCAGACTCAAAGGAGCAACAAATAAGTAGCTATCATATTAATTTCAACCTTATACCCAAACCGAAGTATAACCTAACGTATTTAACTAACCCCCCCCCCCCCTCCCGAAAGAAGGGGACTGCTTTTTGTACCCTCTCTTTTCCGCTCTATGTCTAGCCAAGAACAAGAGAGAGAAGAGACAGAAAAGGAATATGAAGAATGGAGACTATTAAGAACCTATTAAGGCTCCACGCACCTGTAGTCTTGCACTTCTCTCAACTGATCAACACTGTAAAACAAATCCATCCCCAGGCGGGAATGAGGACTAAACTGGAGTTCCTCAAGGAACAACAATTACCAGGTAAGTGTAATTTCTATTTCCTTATCGTTCTTCCAGATTAGTCCTCCACCTCTGGGATGTAACAGAGCACTAATCATTGGGAGGGACCTTTCCAGCCGGATCTCATTGGGAGCAGTAATCATTGGGAGGGACCTTTCCAGCCGGACCCGAAGCAGGCATCGTTCTCTGCTGAAACATCCAGGCTGTAGTGCTTACTGAAAGTATGAAGAGGACCAGGTGGCCGCTCTACAGATTTCCACTGGTGGAACCAAACTGTGCTCCGCCCAGGATGCCGCTTGTGCTCTAGTAGAGTGAGCTCTTAAACCTACTGGCACTGGGTGGCCTTGCAACAGGTATGCTGACGCAATCGCTTCCTTAATACATCTGGAAATGGATGACTTCGCCGCCATCTCCCCTTTGCAGGGACCTCCGAACAATACGAATAGACGGTCCGACTTGTGGAAAGTTTCTGAGACTTTCAAATACTGCCACAGCACCCTATTTACATCTAACCAACGTAAACTTCAGTCCGAAACACTCCCCTCCACGGAACTTAGAGATGGAAGAGAAAGCACAGTTACTTACCTGTAACAGGTGATCTCTGGGAACAGCAGGAATAAGTCTTCACATATGGGTACGTCGGTACCGACTGAGCCTGCGCGGGAATGCTCCCCAGCTTCCCAAAAAGGAAAGCTTTTGGGAGCATCCCACAGCGCCTGCGCGCTGCCTTCCCGCCTTTCCTAACCGCCTCTCCTCAGTTCGAGTTTTAAAGCTGAGACAAAAGAGAGAGAGAGGAAAGACAGATAGAGAGATACAACTCCTAGGAGAGATGGGAGGGTTGTGAAGACTTATTCCTGCTGTTCCCAGAGATCACCTGTTACAGGTAAGTAACTGTGCTATCTCCAGGAACAAGCAGGAATGAGTCTTCACATATGGGGACTCCCTAGCTAAGATGCCTGGGAGATCCCCAAGGATATGAGACCCTGGGAAGGGTTCTACCTCCTCCTATGGATCTCAGGCATCTATCCAGGGATGGAGGGTAGGAGTTGATTAAGAATGGAACAGGTGTTTGAGAACAGCCTGACCAAACAAGGCATCCCGGAGGGAGTCCTTGTCCAAGCAGTAATGGGCTGTGAAGGTATGAACCGAGGCCCAGGTGGCTGCTCAACAGATCTGGTCGATGGACACAGAATTTAGATGAGCCATAAAGGCGGCCATGGCCCTCACATTATGAGCTGTGACATGGTTCTCCAGAGAAAGGTTCTTACTCTGGTAGGCGAAAGAAATACACTGAGCAATCCAATTGGACAGTGTCCTCTTAGAAACTGGAAGTCCCAAATGAGAGGGATCAAAAGCAACAAAGAGCTGGGAAGACTTTCTATGTTGCTGTGTCCTTTGTAAGTAAAAGGCAAGAGCTCTTTTACAATCCAGAGTATGAAGATTCTTCTCTGCACTTGATGCATGAGGAGCTGAAAAAAAGACAGGTAAATATACCTCTTCATTAAGATGAAAAGGTGAGACCACTTTAGGCATAAAGTGTGGATTGGTCCTAAGAACTACCTTATCATGATGGAACCTTGTATAAGGTGGATTAGCCACTAAGGCCTGCAGCTCACTGATGCGGCGAGCTGAGGTGACTGCAATGAGGAAAATAACCTTCCAGGAAAGAAATTTCAAGGAGGTGGTGGCTAAGGATTCAAAAGGAGGCTTTATAAGCTGACCAAGAACCAGATTTAAATCCCATGCCACCGGAGGAGGCCTAATGGGAGGTCTAGTTAAAGTTAGGCCTCTCATGAATCTTGCAATAAGAGGATGAGAGGAAATAGGTTGTCCATTGATAGGCTTAAGGGATGCTGCAATAGCACTCAAATGGACCCTTACTGAATTTGTCTTAGGGCCTCCATTGGAAAGATGCAAGAGGTATTCCAATAGAGGATTCAAAGGTAGTGCTAGAGGGTCGAGACCCCTTTCAGCACACCAAATGGAAAATCTTTTCCATTTAAAAGCATAGGAACGCCTAGTGGAAGGTTTTCTGGAAGCATGGAGGATATCCTTCACTTGTTGAGAGAGATTCCAGCCTTGAAGGTCTAGGCCTTCAGTAACCAAGCTCTGAGGTGAAGGGACTTGGGGTTTGGGTGCCACAAAGTCCCCTCCTCCTGGGACAGAAGGTCTGGAGCAGCTCCCAAGTCCAGGGAGGGGGCTTGGGAGAGATGCAGAAGTAGAGGGTACCACACTTGGCGTGGCCAGCGTGGAGCTATGAGGATCATAGATCCTTGATCCCTCTGGAGTTTGAACAGAGTTGGGAATCAAGAGAATGGGTGGAAAGGCATACAGGAAGCCCTGATCCCAGTGAAGGAGGAAGGCATCCTTGGCCTGAACTCCCTGACACGGAATTCTGGAACAGAACCGGGGAAGTATGGCATTCCACGGACTTGCAAAGAGGTCTATGTCCGGGGTTCCCCATTCTTGGAAGATTCTGAGTACCTGATCCATGTGCAGGGACCATTCGTGTGGGAGCAGATCTTGACTGAGTCTGTCTGCCCAAGAGAACTTTGGATTCCTGGGAGGTTTACTGCCAGGAGATGGATTTGATGCGCTCTGGCGAAGGCCCACAATCTTAAAGCTTCGTTGCAAAGTGACAGAGAGCCAGTTCCTCCTTGCTTGTTTATGTAAAACATGGCTACTTGATTATCCGTATGAATGAGGACTGTCTTGTAGCTGAGCAGGGTATGAAAGACCTTGAGAGCTAGAAAGACTGCTTGAAGCTCCAAGTGATTGATATGAAGAAAGGTCTCCTGTGGGGACCAAGTGCCTTGAGTGGAGAGGTCTTGTAGATGAGCTCCCCAACCTGTTTGGGAGGCATCTGTTGTGAGGGTTGCTTGGGGCAACAAGTGTTGGAAGGGGGACCCCAGCAACAGATTTTGAGTGGACATCCACCATTGGAGAGACTAAAAGAGACGTTTGGAGGTTGCTATTTGGTCTGAGAGAGCTCCTGATGCTTGAGTCCACTGGGTGGACAAAGTCCATTGGGCTGCTCTCATATGTAGGCGAGCATAGGGTACCACATGCACTGTGGAAGCCATGTGGCCTAGCAGTTGTAGCATCTCCCGGGCAGTTAAATGGCTCTTTGACTGAATCTGAGAGGCTAACTGCACTAGATGTTGGCAACGGGCCTGAGGAAGGTAGGCCCTTGCAGTGGTAGTATCCAACCAGGCCCCTATGAATTCTAGGGACTGAGTGGGGGTGAGCTGAGACTTTGGGAGGTTTACCACAAGTCCCAGATACTGCAAAATGCGTCTTGTGCGGTTCAGGGAAATCTGGGCCTCTGACTGAGATGGAGCTCGGATGAGCCAGTCGTCCAGGTATGGGAATACAAATATTCCCAGAGTGCGTAGAAATGCAGCTACTGTAGCCATGCATTTGGTGAACACTTTTGGGGCAGAGACCAGACCAAACGGAAGCACCCTGTATTGATAATGTTTTCCTTGGAAAAGAAAACGGAGGAATCTTGGAAAAGAAAACGGAGGAGATCTAGAGAACAAAGCCAATCCTGACTTTGAAGATATGGAAGGAGAGAGCCCAGAGAAAGCATCTTGAACTTCTCCTTGCATAGAACTTTGTTCAATTCCCTGAGATCTAATATGGGTCTGTATCCCCCTGTCTTCTTTGGAATGAGAAAATAGGGGGAGTAAAACCCTGACCCTTGTTGAAGAAGGGGAACTTCTTCTATTGTCCCTTGGGCAAGAAGGGTAGCCACCTCTTGACCTAGAAGGTCGAGAAGAGATGTGGGAGAATTGAAGTGACTCACCATGGTGTGGGGAGGAAGGTCTGAGAAATGAAGTTTGTAGCCCTCTCTTATGATGGAGAGGGTCCACTGCTCTGATGTAATCTGCTCTCATCTGGGAGCAAAATGAGCTAACCTTCCTGGAATGGTGAGAGGTTCTGGCTGTTTTAAAGCCAGAAAGGCTAAGTTCTCTAGCATCAAGTCAAAATCCCTGAGGAGGTTGGGTCTGCTGAGTTGCAGCAGCCCCTGTAGTCTTAGGCCTGTCCTGTTTAGGTTGCTGACGCTTAGTAGCAAAGCGACCTGTAGAGGATTGTTGGCCAGAAGCAGAAGGGAATCTGCCCTTTTTGAAAAAAGACTTCTTGAAGGGTTTTTTCTTGGCAGGAATGGAGGTTGACTTTGAAAGTCTATCCAGAGCAGAATTTTCTGCATCCATTTGAGTGGCTTTTATTTGCCATTCTTTGCCAAACAGGTTTTCACCTGTACAGGGAAGATTTCCTAAGCCATCTTGGACCCAAGGTTCTAAATCAGAAGCTTGGAGCCAAGCAATTCTGCGAGCAGCTTTGGCAATGCCAGAAGCTCTGCTGGCACCTTCAAAGGAGTCAAAGGCTGCGCGGTTGGAAAACTTTGAAATGTCTTGAGTATGCTTAAGCCAAATGAGGAATTCATCCCTTTTATCTTCTGGCAGAAAAGGGAGGAAAGTATGCAGTTTATCTGCAACCTCCTTTAGAAACATACCCATGTAAAGACTATAGGAGTTGATTCTGGCAATGAGCATACTGGCTTGGAAGATTTTCCTATCAAAAGCATCCAAGGTCCTGCATTCTCTTCCTGGAGGAGTAGAAGAGTGTCTCTTTGTACTCTTTATCCTTGTCATAGCTGAATGCACCACAATGGAATGGTGAGGAAGCTGTGTTTTATGAAAACCAGGACAGGGAGGGACACGATACATGGTGTCCAATCTGCGAGAATGAGGAGAGATAGTGAGAGGAGTCTCCCATAAATCAATCATGTGTTCATAAAGAATCTCATGAATTGGTAAGGTGACTGCCTCTTTAGGAGCCTTAGAATAACCCAAAATATCTAATTTTTTTGCTCTAGGCTCTGATTCAGAGGATACTGAAATAGAAA
This sequence comes from Ichthyophis bannanicus, assembly GCA_033557465.1. Lineage (NCBI taxonomy): Eukaryota > Metazoa > Chordata > Amphibia > Gymnophiona > Ichthyophiidae > Ichthyophis > Ichthyophis bannanicus. The sequence continues at coordinate 94,060,687 of CM066035.1, read as the reverse complement.
GACCTTTAGCTACTTCTCTTATGAAGTCTTGCAAGGACAAGTCCTCTGGAGGAGACATTCTTCTTTTTGGAGAAGTAGGCTCTTCAGGAAGGGCTATAGATACTTCAGCAGACTCCTCTGATGTATCAGAATCACCAGAGGAATCAAAGTACCATCTGTCAGGGTGCTCTTCTGACGCTCGGTACGCGTATCGAGCAGTATCGACATCGGGCGTCATCGGTACCGGATCGGTGGCGTCATCGGTACCGGATCGGTACCGATAAGCAGCCCTGGACAAGGAACCGCTGCAGTCGGTATCCTGGTCGATGCCGATGCAGTCGGTACCGGTATCGGCGCTGGTGCCGGTACCCGAGTCGATACCGACAACGGAGTTTGTTGTGGTATCAACGGCGTCGCAGCTTGAATGAAGGCACTGATAGCCTGCTGCATGGACAGAACATTCTGATCCATCGACGCCATGAATGCCTGGAACTCGGTACCGGAAGGTTGTGCTGGTACCCCAGAGCATTCTAACAGGTGATTGGTCGAGGCCGTGCCATTGATGTCAACCTGTAACCCCATAGGTAGAGCTTTGGAAGCCGGAGCTTCCCGCCGGGGTTGTTTTGCCGGTGCAGGAACCTCGAGGGCAAGCCTGGAGGCATCTCGATGCTTAGAGGGAGATCTACCCTTCGAGGACCGGCTGGATTTATGTTTGGGTACCTGAGATCCATTGTGGGAAGAAGCAGCCCTGGAAGACGTCGATGCCACCGAAGCTGCATCAGCGGGAAACAGCACATGGAGCTTAGCTGCTCGGTTCTGTAAACCCCGTTTAGACATCAGAGAGCAGGACGGACAATCCGAAATGGAGTGTTCAGGACCCAAACATTTAAGACACCATTCATGGGTGTCTGTAACAGAAATAGTACCGCTGCACTTAGTGCATTTCTTAAACCCGGAGGCTGGTTTTTCCATGAGGAAATTTCTTGTGAGGCCTAAGGCCCAAAGAGAAAAATACACTAAGTGAGGGAAAAATATATAGGTTTGTTTTTTTTTTTTAAAAAAGAAGAGAAAGAAAAGACTGGCGGTACCGGTCCGGAGTCGGGGAAGGCAGACACGCGACCAAAGAAATAAAATAAAACAAAGAACTTCTTCAGCGGTGACAGGGCTCGACCTGCTGGCTCCGCGGCAAAGAAGAACTGAGGAGCGGCGGTTAGGAAAGGTGGGAAGGCAGCGCGCAGGTGCTGTGGGATGCTCCCAAAAGCTTTCCTTTTTGGGAAGCTGGGGAGCGTTCCCGCGCAGGCTCCGTGGGTACCGACGTACCTATATGTGAAGACTCATTCCTGCTTGTTCCTGGAGATACCATTTGATTTAGGTGAAACGGAGAAACTACCTTTGGTAAAAACAACGTAACTGGTCGTAACACCACCTCTTCCCTGGAAAAAGACAAAAACGACTCTCTACACGACAGCGCCTGCAACTCCGAAATTCGCCTCACTGAACAGATGGCTACCAAAAACACTGTCTTTAAGGTTAAATCTTTAACCGAGGCCTGGTGTAAAGGCTCAAATGGTTCCTTAGCTAATGCTCCTAAAACCAAGTTAAGATCCCACGGTGGCACCGTGATTCTACGTGAGGGCCGCAGCCTGGATACTGCTTTAAGAAAACGCAACACATCTGCATGCGAACCTAGAGCCACTCCCTGGACTTTCCCTCTATAGCATGACAGGGATGCTAACTGAACCCTCAAAGAACTGTGTGCCAGACCCTTATCAAACCCGTCTTGTAGGAAACTTAACACCAGGGGGACGGATACTGTAGCCGCGCATACTTCCGCGAGCGCAAGTCCTCAAAAATACGCCATATGCGCACATAAGTAAGAGACGTGGACTTTTTCCTCGCTCAAAGTAAAGTAGCGATGACCGCTGCAGTGTAACTTTTCTTCCTCAACCTTGCCCTTTCAAGGGCCATACCATAAGTGAGAACCGATCCACCTGACGCATTTGCAGCGGACCCTGTAGCAACAGATTCTCCGACATTGGTAAACTCCAAGGATCCCCGTCGAGCAACCGAATGAGATCGGCGTACCACTGGCAAGGCGGCCAGTCTGGGGACACCAACAACACTCTTTTCCCGATGAGCTTCGATACGCTGCATCACTTGACCTATGAGCGCCCACGGAGGAAAGACAGAGGAAACCTGACGACGGCCAATGTTGTATCAGGGCGTCGATTCCTTCTGACATCCTTTCTTGTTGTCTGTTGAAGAAACGACCCATTTTTGCTGACTGAAAGGTCATCACAAGATCCATGATCGGCGGTCCTCATCTTTGAACTATCTGCACGAACACGTCCGGATGCAACTCCAACTCTCCGGCATCCACTCGGACCCTGCTGAGAAAATCTGCCATCACTTTGTCCTTCCCTGCAATGTGTGCCACCAAGATCGCTGGTAGTCGAGGTTCTACCCACTGAAACAGTGCCTCTGCTTCTTCTTCCATGGCCACACTTCCTGTGCCGCCCTGTTGGTTGATGTAGGCACCGTCGCTGAGTTGTCGGACAGCACTCGAACCGCCCGACCTGTCACCGCAGCCTCGAACGTTTTCAACGCTAGGCAGACCGCTCTCAGTTCTAACAGATTGATTGACCATTTGCTCTCTTGTACTGTCTAAGTGCCCTGTGCGAAGAGATCCCCGCAATGAGCTCCCCATCCCGCAAGACTCGCATCCGTCAGCAAGGGAAGCCACTCCGGCTGTTCCAGAGGCATTCCCACCTTCAGAGATCCTGGAAGTAGCCACCACCGAAGGGACTGCCTGACCCGAAGGGGACAGGGAAGCCGTTTGTTCAGCGAGTTGGACTGATGCGACCAACGGCGAAGTAGGGCTCTCTGTAATGGTTGCATATGAAATCTGGCCCATGGAACTACTTCCAAAGTCGCTGCCATTGTCCCCAGCACGCGACGGTAGCTCCACGCTGTGGGCGCCGGAGCGGACCTGAACTTGCGTACCAACTGTCGAAGCACTTGTACTCGCCGATTCAGCAGAAACACCGCTTTCTGAGTGTCGAACCATACCCCTAGATATTCGAGATCCTGGGATGGACCTAGTCGGCTCTTGGTCGAATTGACCCCCCCAGCCGAGACTCTGCAGAAACTTCACCACCTTGTCTGTAACTCGAACGCTCTCGGCCTTGGACTTAACCCGAATCAACCAATCATCGAGATAAGGATGAACCAGAACTCCTTCTTTTCGTAAGGCCGCCGCCACCACCACCATGATCTTGGTGAAGGTTTGGGGGGCTGTCGCCAGACCGAATGGCAATGCTTGGAACTGATAATGACCCCAAGGAATGGCAAACCGCAGAAATATTTGATGACCCGCTCTGATTGGGATGTGTAAATACGCTTCAGTGAGATCGAGGGAAGTCAAGTACTCCCCCTGGCGCACCGCTACAATGACAGACCTCAACGTTTACATTCTGAAATGCAGTACTCGAAGGCAGTGGTTCACCCCTTTGAGATCCAGAATAGGATGGAAAGATCTGTCTCTCTTTGGCACCACGAAATAAATGGAGTAGCAACCCACACCATAATCCGCCATTGGTACCTGCACGACCTAACGTTCGACGAATCGCAAGTGTTTTCTGTTGGCCTTTGCAGGGAGACATCACAAACGAGTCTAACACCGGTCTTGCCAATTCCACGGCATAACCGTTGCGAATGATCTCCAAGACCCACTGGTCGGATGTTATTTGGGTCCAGGCAGGAAGAAATCCCCGAAGCCGTCCTCCTATCGGTTGCTTCCCACTGGGACCCGCCTCTTTTCATTGTGGTTTACGAGTTGTCGCTGCGAAATCTCTATTTGCTCCATGAAACTCCTGGGCTCTAGAAGCAAATCTTCCCCTTTGGAAACCACCCAAGCGAGAAGTACAAAATCTCCTGGAATCTCTAAATTGACCCCGAAAGGCCGGCAAAGACTTCCCTTGTTTAGGTTTATCCTCTGGGAGCCTTCCGCCCTTGGACTCTCCCAAATCCTTAACCAACGTATCAAGATCTTCTCCAAACAACAACTTCCCTCTAAAAGGAAGTTTACTGAGACGTGACTTGGACGAACCATCGGCCGCCCAATTCCTCAACCACAGAGATCTCCGGGCGGCCACCAATGAAGCCATACTATTTGCTAATGCTCTGATCAAGTCGTAGTGCACATCCGCCAAATATGCCAATCCAGATTCTAGCCGATCCAGCTCCCTTATGCTTTCCTGCTCTAGTTGCAGCGGCTGGCGCAAGCGTGGAGACCATCTGAGACATGCTCTCGCCACCCAAGCTCCACAAATGGAAGCCTGTAAGGACAGAGCATTAGCTTCAAATGATTGTTTCAATAAACCATCTACTTTCCTGTCCTGCGCATCTTTTAAGACCACGCTACCTTCCACCAGGATAGTGGTCGTCTTTGTGACCACTGAGACAGCCACATCAACCTTTGGCGAGCATCAACCTTTGGCGAGCGGAACTTCTCTTTGTCCTTATCTGCTAAGGAATAGAGTCTGTTCATAGTCCTGACCCCTTAGTCCTGTTTCTGGCTGATCCCACTCATCCTGGATCATATGATCTACCACCTGGTGGACAGGAAACACTACCTGAGTTTGTCTCACCGCTTGAATAATAGGATCTTCCACATCTTCTTTTTCCATTGGCTGTGCCGTAGCTAGATTTAGCGTCTGGAGGGATTCCGTGATAAGCACCGTCAGCTCATCCTTCCGGAATACCCGAATGATTTCCGCCTGATCCTCAGGCTCAGGTATTTCACCTTCTTCCAATTCCTCCACACGGGCTTCGCGTTCTGCCTCGGCCTCGTCCGTCTTGTGCCACTCCCAATATGAGGGGGAAAGGTCCTGATGCCGAGATCTCTTTGGAGGTCCTGGAGCAATGCTAACAGGCTCCCCTAGTCGAGGTTGCTGCATGGAATTCGGTATCGTCAAGGGCTCCAGTAACTTCCCCTGACGCCGCAAACAGAAAGCACAGTTACTTACCTGTAACAGGTGATCTCTGGGAACAGCAGGAATAAGTCTTCACATATGGGTACGTCGGTACCGACGGAGCCTGCGCGGGAACGCTCCCCAGCTTCCCAAAAAGGAAAGCTTTTGGGAGCATCCCACAGCACCTGCGCGCTGCCTTCCCGCCTTTTCTAACCATCTCTCCTCAGTTCGAGTTTAAAGCTGAGACAATAGAGAGAGAGAGGAAGGAAAGAAAGGAAAGAGATACAACTTCTAGGGGAGGTGGGAGGGTTGTGAAGACTTATTCCTGCTGTTCCCAGAGATCACCTGTTACAGGTAAGTAACTGTGCTATCTCCAGGAACAAGCAGGAATGAGTCTTCACATATGGGGACTCCCTAGCTAAGATGCCTGGGAGATCCCCAAGGATATGAGACCCTGGGAAGGGGTCTACTTCCTCCTATGGATCTCAGGCATCCATCCAGGGAAGGAGGGTAGGAGTTGCTTAAAAGTGGAACAGTTGTTTGAGAACAGCCTGACCAAACAAGGCATCCCGGCGGGAGTCCTTGTCCAAGCAGTAATGGGCTGTGAAGGTATGAACCGAGGCCCAGGTGGCTGCTCGACAGATCTGGTCGATAGACACAGAATTTTGATGAGCCATAGAGGTGGCCATGGCCCTCACATTATGAGCTGTGACATGGCTCTCCAGAGAAAGGTTCTTACTCTAGTAGGCAAAAGAAATACACTGAGCAATCCAATTGGACAGTGTTCTCTTGGAGACTGGAAGTCCCAAATGAGAAGGATCAAAAGCAACAAAAAGCTGGGAAGACTTTCTATGTTGCTGTGTCCTTTGTAAGTAAAAAGCGAGAGCTCTTTTACAATCCAGAGTATGAAGACTCTTCTCTGCATTGGATGCATGAGGAGCTGGAAAAAAGACAGGTAAATATACCTCCTGATTAAGATGAAAAGGTGAGACCACTTTAGGCATAAAGTGTGGATTTGTCCTAAGGACTACCTTATCATGATGGAACCTTGTATAAGGTGGATTAGCCACTAAGGCCTGCAGTTCACTGATGCAGCGAGCTGAAGTGACTGCAATGAGGAAAATAACCTTCCAGGAAAGAAATTTCAAGGAGGTAGTGGCTAAGGGTTCAAAAGGAGGCTTCATAAGCTGACCAAGAACCAAATTTAAGACCCATGCCACCGGAGGAGGCCTAATGGGAGGTTTAGTCAAAGTTAGGCCTCTCATGAATCTTGCAATGAGAGGATGAGAGGAAATAGGTTGTCCATTGATGGGCTTAAGGGATGCTGCAATAGCACTCAAATGGACTCTTACTGAATTTGTCTTAAGTCCTGCATCAGAAAGATGCAGGAGATAGTCTAACAGAGAATTTAAAGGTAGTGCTAGAGGGTCAAGACCCTTTTCAGCACACCAAATGGAAAATCTTTTCCATTTAAAAGCATAAGAACGCCTGGTGGAAGGTTTTATGGAAGCATGGAGGATCTCCTTCACTTGCTGAGAAAGATTCAATCCCTGAAGGTCTAGGCCTTGTCAGACGGCTGCCTAGGGTGAGAACTTACACAATCTTGACGATGCATATATTCATATGATTCTAGCAAGGTATTGTGGGTATTGTAGTTCATTCACTCCCAAACACAGCTGATGACAATAATTTGAGTTGTGAAACCAAGTGGTAAGATCAATAAAATACTTCTTTTATTGATGGGGTTTAATTCACCCAGCACATGTATGCTTGATAGCACTATAAATGAGGTTACTTGCTTGCAGTGTTTAAATGGATAACAAAAAGTCACAAAGTAAACCAGAAAACAACCTTCAGCTTGTCAGGCAATTAGCTAATGTTTTCTTAGCAAATAATTACCAAATACAAAGGCACAAAGTAAAGAATAAACTTTGCTGGTTAGGTTAACTTCTGCTTATTTTCCACGCTGATCTCAGCAGTGATTCTCCCTTGCTCACACACACAATCAGGTGCAGCCCTAATTACTATCAATGGACCAGCTGAAAGCCTTTAGCTGGCTGGCTGCTACTGTGTGAGCCCAAATCCTGCTTTAAGAGCTGTTTGCAGTGGAAATAAAGAACAAAGTTAGGTTTCTTTGTGATGGCTGATGTGTTTGCTCACAGAAAGCTAGCATTTAGATAGAGAATAGTCCATATAAATAGTTTCATCTGCTGTATCTCCCCATTCATCAACAATCATAGGGTCAATATCATACATTGGCACAGATGAGTCTTTCATTAAGGCACTATCATGAGAATGCTTATTCCCTTGCTGCCATTCTCTATTATAGATAGGGTCTGGATCAGTGTTCATACCTGAGCCTCTCCTGCTATCATTATTTCTCTCTGTATAGCCTGGCCAATATGTAATCCAATTCTGATGTCCAGCCTTCCAATCTTGATCCCTGGACACTGGATCTTCTCTCACATACCTTCTGGCCTTGGTCTGAAAGTCCCTTCCACATGCAGTCTTCTCTCTTCCAGGTAGCCACTGGTGATTCCTATCTCTGCCACTCCATTCCTCTGGCTGAATCCAGTCCAATGGACTCTGCTGGCTTTTGGAATACCTCCCAGTATGAGTACTGCCTTGGAATCTCCCAGACCTTCCAATGGCCTTTCTTCTCTTCCTTCCAGAGAGTTTCCTTCTCTCTCTATCTGCTTGGCTTGGCTTCTGTTTCTCCAGGTGATACTGGTGCTTGTAGCCGTTGCTGAAGCTCTCCCCTCTGTATCTCTTCCTGAAGCTGTTCTTGAAACTGTTGCTGAAACTGTTTCCTGAAGAATAATCTCTATTCTTATCCTGTTCCAATGTGTGCTGCTCCCTAACACAGCGCAGCTGTCTTGAATCAGGCCCTGCCCTTTGAGATGAGTGCTTAGGGATTACCTCATAGCTCTCTTGATTGCACACACATTTTCTTACTTCAGCCTCCCTCATGGCTGCTGGAAACCTGGTGCATTCTGGGACTGGTAGTCTTTTATGTGAAAACTCTGTTTTCTTGCTTCTACCAGAACTGACAGGTTGCTTGTTCAGAGTCACATCATCTTTTCTATAGCTCCTACCTGAGCTATGATAAGCTTCCTTATCACAGCCTTCAGTAACCAAGCTCTGAGGTGAAGGGACTTGGGGTTTGGGTGCCACAAAGTCCCTTCCTCCTGGGACAGAAGGTCTGGAGCAGCTTCCAAGTCCAGGGAGGGGGCTTGGGAGAGATGTAGAAGTAGAGGGTACCACACTTGGCGTGGCCAGCGTGGAGCTATGAGAATCATAAATCCTTGATCCCTCTGGAGTTTGAACAGAGTCTTGGGAATCAAGGGAATGGGTGGAAAGGCATACAGGAAGCCCTGACCCCAATGAAGGAGGAAGGCATCCTTGGCCTGAACTCCCTGACACGGAATTCTGGAACAGAACCGGGGAAGTTTGGCATTCCACGGACTTGCAAAGAGGTCTATGTCCGGGGTTCCCCATTCTTGGAAGATTCTGAGTACCTGATCCATGTGCAGGGACCATTCGTGTGGAAGCAGAACTCGACTGAGTCTGTCTGCCCAAGGGTTTTGGACTCCTGGGAGGTATACTGCCAGGAGATGGATTTGATGCTCTCTGGCGAAGGCCCACAATCTTAAAGCTTCGTTGCAAAGCGACAGAGAGCCAGTTCCTCCTTTTTTGTTTATGTAAAACATGGCTACTTGATTGTCCGTATGAATGAGGACTGTCTTGTAGCTGATGAGGGTATGGAGAACCTTGAGAGCTAGAAAAACTGCTCGAAGCTCCAAGTGGTTGATATGAAGAGAGGTCTCCTGTGGGGACCAGGCACCTTGAGTGGAGAGGTCCTGTAGATGGGCTCCCCAACCTGTTTGGGAGGCATCTGTTGTGAGGGTTGCTTGGGGCAACAACTGTTGGAAGGGGGACCCCAGCAACAAATTTTGGGTGGACATCCACCATTGGAGAGACCAAAAGAGACGTTTGGAGGTTGCTATTTGGTCTGAGAGAGCTCCTGAAGCTAGAGTCCACTGGGTGGACAAAGTCCATTGAGCTGCTCTCATGTGTAGGCGAGCATAGGGTACCACATGCACTGTGGAAGCCATGTGGCTTAGTAGTTGTAGCATCTCCCGGGCAGTTAAGTGGCTCTTTGACTGAATCTGAGAGGCTAAGTGCACTAGACGCTGGCAATGGGCCTGAGGAAGGTAGGCTCTTGCAGTAGTGGTATCCAACCAGGCCCCTATGAATTCTAGGGACTGAGTTAGGGGTGAGCTGAGACTTTGGGAGGTTTACCACAAGTCCTAGATACTGCAGAATGCGCCTTGTGCGGTCCAAGGAAATCTGGGCCTCTGACTGAGATGGGGCTCGGATGAGCCAGTCGTCCAGGTATGGGAAGACAAATATTCCCAGAGTGCGTAGAAATGCAGCTACTACTGCCATGCATTTGGTGAACACTCTTGGAGCAGAGGCCAGACCGAAAGGAAGCACTCTGTATTGGTAATGTTTTCCTTGGAAAAGAAAACGTAGGAATCTTCTGTGAGATGGATGGATGAGGACGTGTGTACGCATCCTTGAGATCTAGAGAACAAAGCCAATCCTGACTTTGAAGGTATGGAAGGAGAGTGCCCAGAGAAAGCATCTTGGACTTCTCCTTGCATAGAAATTTGTTCAAGTCCCTGAGATCTAAGATGGGTCTGTATCCCCCTGTTTTCTTTGGAATGAGAAAATAGGGGGAGTAGAACCCTGACCCTTGTTGAAGAAGAGGAACTTCTTCTATTGCCCCTTGGGCAAGAAGGGTAGTCACTTCCTGACCTAAAAGGTCGAGAAGAGATGTGGGGGAATTGAAATGTCTCACCATGGTGTGGGGAGGAAGGTCTGAGAAATAAAGCTTGTAGCCCTCTCTTATGATGGAGAGGGTCCACTGCTCTGATGTGATTTGCTCCCATCTGGGAGCAAAATGAGCTAACCTTCCTGGAATGGTGAGAGGTTCTGGCTGTTTTAAAGCCAGAAAGGCTAAGTTCTCTAGCATCAAGTCAAAAATCCTGAGGAGGTTGGGACTGCTGAGTTGCAGCAGCCCCTGTAGACTTAGGCCTGGCCTGCTTAGGTTGCTGACGCTTAGCGGTAAAGCGACCTGTAGAAGATTGTTGGCCAGAAGTGGAAGGAATCCTGCCCTTTTTGAAAAAAGACTTTTTAAAAGTCTTTTTCTTGGCAGGAATGGAGGTGGACTTTGAAAGTCTATCTAGAGCAGAATTCTCTGCATCCATTTGAGTGGCTTTTATTTGCCAAATAAATTTTCATCTGTACCGGGCAGATTTCTTAAGCCATCTTGAACCCAGGGTTCTAAATCAGAAGCCTGGATCCAAGCAATTCTGCGAGCAGCTATGGCAATGCCTGAGGCTCTACTGGCACCTTCAAAGGAGTCAAAGGCTGCCCTGTTGGAGAACTTTGAGATGTCTTGAGTATGCTTAAGCCACATGCGGAATTCTTCCCTTTTATCCTCTGGAATAAAAGGGAGGAAAGTGTGCAGCTTTTCTGCAACTTCTTTTAGAAACATACCCATGTAAAGGCTATATGAGTTGATTCTGGCAATAAGCATACTGGCCTGGAAGATTTTCCTACCAAAAGCATCCAAGGTTCTGCATTCTCTTCCTGGAGGAGCAGAAGAGTGTCTCTTTTGTACTCTTTATTCTCTTCATAGCTGACTGCACCACAATGGAATGGTGAGGAAGCTGAGTTTTTTGAAATCCAGGACAGGGAGGGACACGATACATAGTGTTCAACCTGCGAGAATGAGGAGAGAGAGTGAGAGGAGTCTCCCATAAATCAATCATGTGGGGGAGTCCACGTGACACATGAGCGGGTGAAGACGTGTCTTCGCTCGCTCTGGGGCCGCCTCGAGATAATCTGCTAAAATACTAACTGTCTGCCCCCGGAGAACAGTCTATCGGAGAAGGGAGAACCGCCTCAAGCCCGGGACTCAAATAGATAGGTTGCAGAGTGTGGAACAATGCCGCCTCCGACCCGCAAAGAGAAGGAGAAAGGGCTCAGGCCTGGCGCTCCGGCAATGCCGAGCACGCAGCCCTCCTCGCTGAGCAAAGACAGTGTAGAATCGGCTACTGAGGACCTGGCGAGAGAGGTAGTAAGGCAGCTGGATCCCAAATTCGACCAGATTTTATCCAAGCTGGAAATTATGGGCACGTCCATGGCAGAGATGAGCCAACGGATGGAGGAGTTGGATACTAGAGTTGCGGCCATCGAGGAGGACGATGGGCAGCAGTCACGAGGACTTGAGAGCACGCGGACAAAGCTAGAGGCCTTGCAAGCTAAAATCGACGACCTCGAAAATCGATCCCGCCGCAACAACATCCGGCTGGTGGGGATATCGGAGACCACTACAGATCAGCAGTTAATACCTTTGATAGAGCAGTGGCTCCCAAAGGCTCTGGGGCTTGATGAGCTGGTGGGTGAATTCAAAGTTGAGAGAGCACACCGCGTCGGCGGGAAGGTGGCGTCCAGGCCTAGGCCCAGGGTGGTGATTGCCCGGATCCTTAACTTCGCGCATAAAGAGCGACTGCTACAGGCTTTTTGCCAGCACCGGCAGCTCACCCTGGACAATAATCAGCTCCTCTTGTTTCAAGACTACTCGGCCTTGGTCACCGCGAGGAGGAGGGAGTTTACACCGGTGTGTACAGCACTTTTCCAAAAGAAAGTCCGCTTCACCTTAGCGTTTCCAGCCGTTCTACGAGTACACAGCATGGGTAAGACTCTGGTTTTTGATTCGGCGAAGGCGGCTCAGACATTCTTGAAGGACTTGGAGAAAAATCTGCCGACACAGGGCGAAGAGGGAAGCCAGGCCTCTGAACTGTGAGGGGCTGTGGACTCTGTTGACTGTCTGCTGTTTACTCTGGCTCTTCGAGTAGCAGGGAAAGGGCGCTGCACTTCTGGCTGCCTTTTGGCACACCTAGCCCTGTGGCTGTTTGAGCGGGTAATTACCTGCCTACTGTTCCTGTATGATTATACTGTTATTGTCTTTGTAAGCTTTTCGGTTGTTACATGCTAAGTCTGCTGGCTGTTTCTTTTCCTCTGACCCCCTTTTCTGGGTTGCCTTTCCTTCTCTTCTGGCTGCAGCTGGGGTATGTGCGGTGCCGGGGGGAGAGACTGATGGTACGCAGAGGGGAGAGGGCAATCTGCACCGTTTAGATTGTGTGTGTGTGTGTCTAGCAAAGGTTCTGGCAGCCTTTTAGAGGCCGGGTAGAAGGGGGCAGTATACCAATGTCAGCCCCACTAGAGGGGACTCGGGGTGGCCCCGCAGTGCACGGTAGGGACTTGCAGATCAGCCATGATGGCTGATGGTGGGATAGGTAACTTTTTACCTGGGGGAGGGAGGGGGGAGAGGTGGGGGGAGGGGAGGGGGAGAAGGAGAGGGAGGTGGGTCGGGGATGGGGGAGGGAGAGGAGGGGGGAGGGGGGGCAGGGGTGGAGAGGGGGGGAAGGGTAGGGGGGGGAGAGGGGCGGGCAGAGCAGGGACACCTTACGAGATGGGGAGAGCCACCGAATACCACAGTTCGGTATTATACCCGCACCCTGATAACTCTTCGGCCGGGGGTTGAGGCTGGGCGACCCCAGGCTGTGCAAAGGGAGAGAAACTTGCTGTTGTCATCTCCGCATGTGAGTCAATGAGGAACCTCATGAGATTTATCTCTTGGAATGTGGGCGGGATCAATTCTCCCGTTAAGAGAACGAAAGTGCTCCAGGCTCTGCGGAAGAGCAAAGCCCAAATAGCGTTATTGCAGGAAATGCACCTTACTGCGAAAGAGCATGCTAAGTTGCAGAGAGGCTGGGTGGGCCAGGTGTTGGCTGCCTCCTCGGGGGGTTGGAAACGAGGGGTAGCAATTTTAATAAGTAAGGAGATTCAAATAGAGCTGTTGAGAGAAGACTTGCATCCCTCCAGTTAGATATATGTTTGTACACTTAAAGTTAAACGGTGAGGAATTTCTTGTAGGAAATGTTTATGCCCCAAATGTTTATGATCACTCTTTTTTTCAGCGGTTGAGTTGTAAAGTGAATGCCGCCCCAAGGATCCCGCTGATTATAGCGGGGGACTTCAACTGTACTCATGATCCTGTGTTCGATAAGTCTGGTGGGCAGGAACACGGGGATTGGAGCAGAAAGGGGATAGGCTATTTGTGTTTGACAGGAGGTTGATAGACACTTGGAGATCCTTGCACGGGGGGGAGAAAGATTTCACCCATCTGTCTAGGGTGCACCACACCTGGTCTAGGCTTGATTATATCTTGGTGGCAGAGAGGGAATTTGACAGAGTGCTTAGCTCTGAGATCGAGCCGATCTTGGTGTCGGACCATGCCATGGTGCGGATGGACTGGAGAGGGCGAGAACACGGGGAGTCTCGCTGGGCCTTCCCTAGACAGATGTGGAAGAATGCTAACTTTCAAAACTATTTAGTGCACAAGTGGGAAGAATATCTGCATTTTAATGAATCTAGTGCTAGCTCTGCCACCTTATGCTGGGAGGCCGGGAAGGCTGTAATGAGGGGGCACATCATTGCGTATATGGCGCAGGAAAAACGTAGAATCAATGGAGAGGTGTTGCTTTTAGCGCGGGAAATGCGGAGGTTGAAAGGTTTGGCTGTAGCTGGTCGGGGGAAAGACCATATCCCGGCTTATCTGGAGGTTCAGCGGAGGCTTAATGCTGTTTTGGAGGAACGTGCAGTATATAGCATGCATTACTATCGCCACCAGTTCTTCCGTTATGGTAATAAGACGGGTACTCTTCTGGCCCGTTTGGTGAGGGAAGGGGGAGGGTCTAAGGTAGTGGCTGCGATAAGAAACAGCACCGGGGCTAGGATTTCTGATCCTCGCAGTATAGCGGAGGTCTTCCGGCAGTTCTATGAACAGCTGTATACACCTGAATCGGGAGATAGGGGTGGGGAGAAGGCATTTTTAGATGAGACGCCATTACCACAACTCTCAGAAACTGAGCGTGCGGAGTTAAATAGGCCATTTGAAGGAGTGGAGATCCAGAGAGTGATTAGAAGAGGGAAACTGCATAAGGCACCTGGTCTGGATGGCTATGGCGCCAAATTTTACAAAATGTTTGAGTTGCAAGTGACCCCCACTCTAGCCGCAGTATATAGCGATGTTTTAGAAGGGGGAAGATTTCCCCGGGACATGCGAACTGCCGCGATTACAGTGATCCCCAAGGATGGGAAAGACGTGGAGGATCCAGCTTCCTATAGGCCGATCTCACTAATCAATTATGATCTGAAACTGCTGGCTGGGGTGTTAGCGCAGCGACTGCAGGGGATTCTACCACGGTTGATTAGTCCCTGTCAGACAGGATTTGTCAAAGGGCGGGAGGCCTTTTCTAACATTAGTAAGGTTCTCCTGGGGGCGGAATGGAGTGTGCTACAGGGGGACCCCTTATTGTTGGTGAGCCTGGATGTGGAAAAGGCCTTTGACAGAGTGTCTTGGACCTACATGTTTGAAGTACTTGGGAGGATTGGCTTTGAGGGAGCTTTCTTGACTTGGCTGAAAGCCCTGTATACGGCACCTTTGGCTTTTGTAGTGGTTGGGGGGCTTCATTCGGAATCCTTTGAGCTGCGCAGAGGGACGAGGCAGGGGTGCCCGCTATCCCCTCTGTTATTTATCTTACAGATGGAGCCCCTGTTGCGCTTGCTAGGGCGGATAGAGGAGATTCGTGGGATTGAATGGCCGGGAGGGGGAATAAAGATCAGTGCGTTTGCTGGCGATCTGTTATTGTGTTTGACTAATCCACAGCGGTCGTTAGAATGCGCCTTGTCTTATATCGAGCAGTTTGATGTGTTTTCCGGTATGCGGATTAACAGGGCGAAGTCGATGGGTTTAGATGTTGGCAGGAGAACCCGAGGGCACTGGCGAGGTGAATTTCCGTTGGTTTGGGCGGAGGAATCGATCCGCTACCTTGGTATTCAGATTCCTCGTGAGCTCCGGCATCTATATGCAGCGAACGTGCAGCCTCTGCTGGGTAAAACACTCCAACGGCTGCAGAAATGGCGGGAGCTACCGCTCTCTTTGAAGGGACGCATAGCTCTTTTCAAAATGGTCGAATTGCCACGATGGGTATACCTTTTACGGCATGCCCCGCTTTGGCTCTTGAGGAAGGATCTAAAATCCTTGGAGAGCCATTTGTCTAAATTCTTTTGGAGGGGGAAAAGGGCGCGCATTGCTTTTGCAACTTTGCTGAAACCAGAGAGAGAGGGGGGGCCGGCCTTACTTCGCTGCGAGACTACAATCTGCTTAGTTTACTGTGGCCGCTCCGTGATTTAGTGGCAGGGACTGCTGAGATTGTTCCCATTGAGTTGGTTGATAGTGTTTCGGCACCGTGCCACCGGACTTATTGGCTGCACCGTTTGGGTAAAGAAGTGCCCGAGTTTTGGAAACGTTCCAATTATCTTGGAGCAGTTCGCCAGGCATGGAGGCAGCTGTGCCACTACAGGGGGTGTGACTGGAAATGTTCGGATTGTCTCCCACTAGGAGGTAACGGGGATTTTCTCCCGGGGAGTCAGGGTGGGGTGGCCAAGCGCTGGGCGCAGTGCGGAGTGGAGTATGTAGGCCATTTGAAGATAGAGCATGTTGCGCAGATGGATTCTTATCTGTCCCTGCGAGGACGCTATCAGTTGCCAGCACGGGATTTTTACTTTTACTTGCAAACGCGGCATTACATACACAGTCTAGGTCGAGAGAGAGTGGCGAACTTGTGGAGAGGGGAACGGGGAATGGTAGCTCTATTTTGTGCCTTGGAGGGAAAAATCACGGTTCGGAGATTGCGTGAGGAGCTTCTGGTGGGGGAAGATTTGACTGGGTTGGCAAGATTAGCGCGCTGCTGGCAGATGGATGGAATCTTGGAGGGAACGCCAGAGCGCTTACTTCAGGCTTTTCAAGGCATAGCCAGTGTCTCGGAATCTGTGCAGATGCAGGAAGTGCAGTACAAATTTCTATGGTGTGCCTATGTGCATGAAGTTTGGGCGATGCGGGTGGGTATTACTAACTCGGAGAACTGCCGCCGGTGTGGGATGGAGAGGGGTACTCTGGCGCATAAGTTTTGGCTGTGTATTTATATCCAGCAATTCTGGGAGGGGGGTAGGGGCGAAACTTGGTGGTTGGATTGGCCAGCCAGTAAGCCTTGCGCCGGCATGGTGTCTGTTTAACTCCTATGAGGCTGCGACCTCCTTGGGTGGCAGGCATCGCCAATTGTGTGAGAAGGGCTTTCTGGTGGCCAAGCAAACAATTCTGCGGCACTGGGTAGCACCAACGGCGCCTAGTGTGCAGGAATGGGAGGGGCGGATGCGGGTTTTGTTAAGTATGGAGAGCTGTACGGCAAAGCAACTTGGCTGGCGGCGGCTAGATCAGTTCAGGGAAATTTGGGCCCCGGTGATGGCCACTGGGACATCAGTGGGAGAGAATATTCCTTGACTGCTGATGATTAGAAGGGATGATGATGTGAGAGGTTGATCTATCTTCTGTGTGTGACTCGGTGAGAATGCTGCTCTGCTCGGGTGGGGGGGGGGAATGGGGGGGAGGGGTGAGGGGAGGTAGGGATGGGGGGATATAGAGGAAGGGTTGGGTAATTTCTGGGTGTGTATTGGTTCTGTCTTTCTGTCCTCATGCATCTGTAAACTAAGGTCTCTGTAGCTGTGATAGTACTTGATCCTGGATCCTCTATATCAGGCTCTCTACTTTCTGTTCCCTCTGGTTTCTAGCCCCCCTTACATATGCAGGGATGCGGCGACCTGCGGTTATGCTGGTCCGGCAGTGCGCAGGCGGCCACCCGTGGATGGGTGACCGTGCTATTTGCTATTTGGGGGCTGGGGGAGGACCTGGATTACAGTGACTTTGTCTAACTTATGAAAGGCTGCTGTGACTTGATATTGATGCTCTTTGACTGTTATTGTACTCAAGCTGTTAGGAGCTTGTCTCACTTATATTGGATTTCGATTGTTTGTTTGTCTGTTCTGTTTATGCAGATGTATTTTGGGTTGTTATTATCTGTTTCCTTGGAAATGCCTAATAAATATGATTTTCACTAAATCAATCATGTGTTCATAAAGAATCTCATGAATTGGTAAGGTGACTGCCTCTCTAGGAGCCTTAGGGTATCCTAAAATATCTAATTTTTTTGCTCTAGACTCTGATTCAGAGGTTACTGAGATAGAAAGTCCTTTAGCTACTTCTCTTATGAAGTCTTGAAAGGACAAGTCCTCTGGAGGAGACATTCTTCTTTTTGGAGAAGAGGGCTCTTCAGGAAGGGCTATGGATACTTCAGGAGATTCATCTGATGAATCAGAATCACCAGAGGAATCGAAGTACCGCCTGTCAGGGTGCTCTTCTAACGCTCGATACGCGTATCGAGCGGTATCGACATCGGGCGTCCTCGGAACCGGATCGGTACCGAGAAATAGCCCTGGACAAGGAACCGCTGCAGCCGGTATCCTGGTCGATGTCGATGCAGTCTGTACCGGTATCGGCGCTGGTGCCGGTACCGGAGCCGATACCGACAACGGAGCTTGTTGCGGTACCGTCGGCGTCGCAGCTTGAATGAAGGCTGTAATAGCCCGCTGCATGGACAGAACATTCTGATCCATCGACGCCATGAATGCCTGGAGTTCGGTACCGGGAGATTGTGCCGGTACCCCAGAGCATTCTAACAGGTGATCGGTCGAGGCCGTGTCATCGATGTCAACCTGTAACCCCATAGGAGGAGCTTTGGAAGCCGGAGCTTCCCGCCGGGGTTGTTTTGCTGGTGCAGGATCCTCGAGGGCAAGCCCAGAGGCATCTCGATGCTTAGAGGGAGATCTACCCTTCGAGGACCTGTTAGACTTATGTTTGGTTACCTGAGATCCATCAGGAGAAGAAGACCTGGAAGATGTCGATGCTACTGACGACGCATCAGCGGGAAACAGCACATGGAGCTTAGCTGCTCGGTTCTGTAAACCCCGTTTAGACATTAGAGAGCAGGACGGACAATCCGGAATGGAGTGTTCAGGACCCAAACATGTAAGACACCATTCATGGGTATCTGTAACAGAAATAGTACCGCTACACTTAGTGCATTTTTTGAAGCCGGAGGCTGGTTTTTCCATGAGGGAAATTTTCTTTTGGGCCCTGAGGCCTAGAAGAGAAATACACTAAGTGAGGAAAGTATATATATATATATATTTTATTTTTTTTTTTAAAAGAAGAAAGAAAAGACCGGCGGTACCGGTCTGGAGTCGGGGAAGGCAGACACGCGACCAAAGAAATAAAATAAAATAAAGAACTTCTTCAGCGGTGACAGGTCTCGACCTGCTGGCTCCGCGGCAAAGAAGAACTGAGGAGAGATGGTTAGAAAAGGTGGGAAGGCAGCACGCAGGCGCTGTGGGATGCTCCCAAAAGCTTTCCTTTTTGGGAAGCTGGGGAGCGTTCCCGTGCAGGCTCCGTCGGTACCGATGTACCCATATGTGAAGACTCATTCCTGCTTGTTCCTGGAGATCACCTGATGCATAATTAAAACGAAATCCGGGCAGACGTCTCCTACTTGTGGTTCCGAGCTCACTGTAGGTAACGCACTTGACGGACCCGGAACGCCCTCTTGACAGGATCCTGGCAGCGGGTCCACCAGCGACTCTTCTCCGGTCTCAGCCGACGGACCCAGGGAATTTAAATCACCGAATTCTCCATCTGCTGTTCCACGCTCGTAGAAACAGACGCAGCCCTGACTGATTCCGGTGTCAGTGACTGTGCCTCTGCGGGTACCGCAGACCACACACCGTGGGCGCGATGACATTAGCTATACCCCCAACTGCTTGCCAAGAAGAAAGGCAAGGTGGAAAGTAACATTGTTCCCCCTTTGTCTTTTTTTTTTAAACAAGGAAAATGAAGCCTCAAAAGAAACTGAAAAAAATGAAGTAAACCTGCCCAGAAACCCCCGCAGCAAAAACTGAAGGGACCCTGAAAAATTAAATAAGTAAAATGAAAGAAACCAAATTAAAACAGCAATTTATGTTTGGACTGTGCCTCGGCGCTTTCCCCTTGCAATCCCCGCCATGCGGCACTGCCGGCGAAGACAAAATGGCTCCGATCCCTGTCGGGCCTATTTGGCACCAAAAACAAAACTTCGCCGCAGCCATACTCCTGAGATCCCTCCCATCCAAGCACGAGGCCCTTAGCTGTGCCAAAAGAAGGAATGGAGTCGCTCGTCTTACCTCGGGAACTGCAGCCTCTCAAGCAGGGATGCCGCATGGTGTAGTCGCGTGCGGAAGCCACTGCGAGAGCTGCTCTGCCGGATCAGGTCTTTAAAGTGATCCCGCCGCGGAGACATGCTGCCGGCCCACACACCCTCAGTGTGCCGATACGGCCCGCGGAGCTCTCCCCGTACAGTCCTGGGGGAGAGATCCCAATCGTTGGGCTGGCTGACTGAGGAGAGAGACAGAAGACAAATAAAGGCTAGATGGGGGTCTTTTCTATTCCCTTTTTTTTTTTTTTTTTTTTTTTAAAGGGACAGTTCCTCTGCCCAAAAGTAATTGTCTTAAATCAACTTAACCAAATTGAATTAAAATAAAGCAATTAAATGAAAGTAATTAAATTAATTAAAGTAATTTTAAGTAACCCTTGCCAATTTAAATTAAACCTGGAAGAGTCAACGTCTACAAAACCTAATCCATGACTAAACTGCTCCTTATCTGTTCCTCAAGTGAGCCCGGCACCTAGGCTCACTACGTCCTCCTGCTGCATGGAGACTGGACACACTGGAGGCTGATGGGAGAGACCAGCAGGCTATATCAAGTGATGTCACAATTTTGACATGCCCAGTCTCCAAGCTGCAGGAAGAGGTACACTACCCAGAGGTGGAGGATTAAACTGGAGGAACAATAAGGAATTGCCTTTTGAAATTGTCTTACAAATGTTAATCTATTTTCACATACATAAAATGTTATAAACTTACCTAACTTAGAAACCTTGGATTCTCCTTATTAACAGTTTAATTTACAAATCCCAAATGAGAGACTGATGAGGAAAATTCAATATCAAATTTGAAATCACATCTTAACAAAACTTTAACATTTTAATTAAAATACTTCATGCATTCTGAAAGAACTGAATGATTTTGTGCCAAAGAGTTGATTTGCTTTAGCTAATTAACAGGATTTTTATTAACTCCAGTCCTGAAGGCTGCAAAGAGATCTCACTTTCAGAGTAATCCAAACTGAAAATTAATCTGGTTCCTGGACCAAGTCTATGCAAATATGTTCTTTATGGATATCCTGAAAACCAGGCCTTTTGGGGCCCTGAAGGAACAGAGTTGGCAATCTGTTATACAAAATATGCGCCCCCAATTCATTCTGTCAATAACATTTGCACTACAATGCATTAGTTTAACCACTGGTCTCCAATCAGATGTGCAGTGCAGCTTGTAGGATCTAGTCTTGTTTCTGTAATCCACTTATCTCAGCACATCTCATTCTGAATTCTGTTAAAATATCTTGGTATCCCCTGTGTCATGGTATTTCAGCAACTGCATTTAAATAGCTGGAAGCGGTTATCTGAAAGAAAACAATTCTATCCATGCTGAAGTAAATATTTTCTTCAGTAGACCTGACAGTGGATGTATAGGACAACAACATCCAGTTGCACTGGGTTTCCAATAACATTCAGTGTTTATTAACAACAATTAATCAGCCTTTTCTTCTTTGGTTGAATATCTTGTCTTTCTGAAATTCAGCATAGCAATGCTACAGTCAAATACCAGCACTGAAAAAACCATACCTGAAATGACAAAAACAGAGAAAGAAAAACCTTAAAATGTTGTTGCTAAAGAACACCAGTTAGATTACAACTTTGTTTTCTCTAAAGACAAGCAGGTTCACCAACACAAACAAATGGGATTCCCTAGCTATGGGATGTTTTCAAGCAAAGCAGGCGAAACAGTAAAAGCCACCAACAGATGGGAAAAAATTTATGCTAGGAAAATCCCTCTGAGAGCAGTTTTCAAAGGGATTATCCACAAATAACCATATCTACTTACTAAGCAGGGTCCTTTGAAATTGCTCTCCACATGGAAATCCAAGTTATTCGTGGCAGATGTTCTCCATGGACAGCAGGATACAAGTCCTCATAGATAGGTGACGCTGTCACGCAGGACCCTCTTCAGCTTTTTGCTTATATGAGAATACAACTATTTAGGGAAGTGGGAGTACGTATGTGAGGTCTTGTTTCCTGCTGTCCATGGAGAACACCAGCTACAGATAAGTAATCTGGCTTTCTCTGAAAATGAGCAGGATATCAAATCCTCACATATGAAATCCCTAGTTACAGGCTGCCTCAAATAGAAAAAAAGGAAAATTGAAAGAAGAAAGTTATCACAATGTTTTTAGTTTCAAAAAAAGCATTTTCAAAATGCTTAGTGGGGTGTTTTTTTTAGGCAGCCTGGAAGAGAAGAAAAATGGGCCTAAGGGGTTGGAATTTAATTCTAATCCACAAAAATAGTCTGAAGGACTTACTGCCTAAACCTATTGTGGCATTGAGAGTCCCTTTTCAAACAGCAGTGAGATGTGAATATGTGGACTGATGTCCATGTTGCAGCCCTGCATATTTCTTCCATAGGAGCTGTTCTCAAGTAGACTACTGACATAGCCATAGCCCTGACATTATAGGCCTTGGCATGACCCTCTAGTGTCAAGCCTGCTTGGGCATAGGTAATGGAAATGCAGCCTGCTAGCCAATTAGATAAGATGCATTTGGCAACCTCAGTTTATTAGGGTCAAAAGAAATAAAATGTTGGGTGAATTTTCTAGGGGCTTTAGTCCACTCAAAATAAAAGGCTAAGGCTTATTTACAATCCAGAGTGTGCAAGGCACTTTCACCTTTGTGAGCATGAGGACAAGGGAAATATGTTGGCAAGATAATTGACTGATTAAGGTGGAAGTCCAACACTACCTTAGAAAGGAACTTCAGTTGCGTGTGCAGGGCCACTCTATTATTTAAAAATATTGTGTAAAATGAATTTAGACACTACAGTCTGGAACTCATTAACTCTACGAGCCAAAGTTATCACCAAAAAGACAAATTTCCATAGCAGATACTTCTGATTGCAGATATATAGCAGCTCAAAAGCAGGTTAGATTAGAAAGTGTAGTTACTCACCTGTAACAAATGATCTCTGGGAACAGCAGGAAGCAGTCTTCACATATGGGTGATGTTGGTACCAATGGAGCCTGGTGCGGGGACACTCCCCAGCATCCAATAAGAATGCTTTTGGGAGTGTTGCTCTACGCATGCATGTATGCCTTCCTGCCTTCCCAAATGATCTCCTCAGGTAAAAAGCGGAGTAAAAAAAAAAAAACCCTCATAGAAGTAGGTAGAAAATAACTTAAAGGGGAGATGGGCAGGTTGTGAAGACTGCTTCCTGCTGTTCCCGGAGATCACCTGTTACAGATGAGCAACTAGGAACAAGATGGAAGTCATTCTTCACATATGGGTTCCCTATCCCATGACAACCTGCAAGAGGAAGGATCCCAGGCCCATACAGGGGTTGCAGGAGGATCAGATAGACCCAGTTTGTTCGGTACACTCCTCATGGGTTAGTGGGATGGGCAGTGGGCAAGTTGTTTTAGACCAGAAACAGATTACGTAGTACAGATTGTTCAAATTGAGCATCTCTGCTGGAGCCCTTTTCCAGGCAATAGCGAGCCATGAAGACATGCAAGGAAGACCATGTGGCTGCTTGGCAGATTTCTGGAATCGAGACCAAATGAAGGTTGGCCACAATAGCAGCCATAGCTCAGACATTATGGGCTATGACATGATCCTGGAGAGACAGTCCAGCCTGGGAATAAGCAAAAGCAATGTAGTCTGCAATCCAGTTCGACAGAGTCCTTTTAGAAACTAGTAAGCCAACATGACTTGGGTCAAAGGAGATAAACATAGTAACATAGTAAATGACGGCAGATAAAGACCAGTATGGTCCATCTAGTCTGCCCAGTAGGATGGTAGGAGTAGGTGCACCTGCCACTCTGTGCAGGCCACCCCTCCCCATGTCTTTGTTTAGGGGTGAATCCACCGCTCAGTGTAGGACATCCCTATTTGTTGAGAAATTAGATGTTTCAGTTTATTTTTATTTTATCCTGTTGCTGTAAAAGGATTCCACTGTGTCTGTCCCATGCCATTTTGAATTCTGTCACTGTGTTTGCCCCCACCACTTCCATCGGGAGGGCATTCTAAGCATCCACCTCCCTTTCAGTGAAAAAGTATTTCCTGACATTGCCTTTCAATTTATCACCCTGCAGCTTCATGTTATGCCCTCTAGGTTTGCAGCTTCCCCCCCCGTCTTTGGAAGAGAAATGTTTGTTCATTATTTCTCTTTAAGTATTTAAAGGTCTGAATCATATCTCCCCTATCCCTCCTCTCCTCCAAAGTGTACATATTTAGGTCTTCAAGTCTCTTTTCATAAGGCTTCTGACGCAGGCTCCAAATCATTTTGGTTGCCTTCCTCTGAACAGTTTCCATTTTTTTTACATCCTTTGCAAGATATGGTCTCCAAAACTGAACACAGTATTCCAAGTGAGGCCTCACCAGTGACTTATACAGTGGCATTAGTACCTCTTCCTTTCTGCTGGTAATTCTTCTTTGTATGCAGCCCAACATCCTCCTGGCTTTTTTGCCACTGCCTTGTCGCACTGTTTTGCTACCTTGAGATCTACAGAAATAATCACACCAAGGTCTTTCCCCTGATCCATGCTCACCAATCTCTTGCCCCCTATCGCGTACATTTCCCTTAGATTTCTGCTACCCAAGTGCATGACACTGCACTTTCTTTACATTAAATCTTAATTGCCAAGCATTAGACCATTCTTCCAGCTTTTATAGATCTTTCCTCATGTTAACCACTTCCTCGGGGGAGTCCACTCTGCAAATTTTCGTGTCATCTGCAAAAAGACAGACCTTTCCATTCAGTCTTTCAGCAATATCACTCACAAATATATTGATCAGTGCCGGTCCCAGGACCGAACTCTGGGGCACCCCGCTAATCACCTTCCTTTCATCCGAGTGAGCTTCATTTACCATCACCTTCTGTCGTCTGTCAGTCAACCAATTTCTAATCCAGTTTACCACCTTGGGAACAATCTCCAAACTACTGAGTTTATTGCTAAGCCTCCTATGAGGGACAGTATCAAAGGCTTTGCTGAAATCCAGGTAGATGACATCCATCGCATTCCCCTGATCTAGTTCTCTGGTCACCCAGTCAAATAACTCAATCAGATTTGTTTGGCAAGATCGTCCTTCGGTAAAACCATGTTGCCTCGGAGCTTGTAACCTGTTGGTTTTGAGAAAGTCCACTATTCGCTCTTTCAGGAGCGCCTCCATTACTTTTCCCGCCACCGAGGTAAAGCTCACGGGACTGTAGTTTGACACTTCTTCCCTGTCACCACTTTTGTGTAGAGTTACAACATTAGTCATTCTCCAGTCCTGAGGAACTTCTCCTGTCCTCTGTCCCCTGCCCCTCCAGATCAGAGTAAGACAGCCAGAAAGAAGGAAGGAAGACCCCAAGAGGTCCGAGAAAGAAAGAAAGAATACCACCGTGATCTCCGGCATATCAACGTAGCGACCGAGAACCTTCTCCAAACTGAAAAAAAACCTACATCTGAACATCTCATCCCCGGGAGGGATTGAGGACTGAACTGGAATTCCTCAAGGAAAAACAATTACAAGGTAAGTGTAATTTCCATTTCCTTATCGTTCCTCTAGTTCAGTCCTCCACCTCTGGGATGTAACAGAGCAGTAATCCTTGGGAGGGACCATTTCATCCATATTGCAGCATCGCTGACCCGAAACAGGCAACACTCGTTACCTGAACTGCCAGCCAATAGTGCTTACTGAAGGTATGGAGGAACGACCATGATGCCGCTCTGCAACTCTCCACAGTCGGAACCAAGCTACGCTCCACCCAGGAAGTCGCCTGCACTATAGAAGAGTGAGCCCGCAGCCCCACGGATGCCTGACTCCCAGGCAAGAGACATGCAGATGCTATTGCCTCCCGGATCCAACTGAATATTGAAGGTTTGGCTGCCGCTACACTTTTTCGCAGACCCCTGAAAGAACAAACCAACGATCCGATTTTCGGAAGGCCTCCAGTACTTAACAGTATGGACACGGAGCTCTTTTTATGTCTAAGCAACGCAGACTGCAAACTGAAGCATTATCCTCCAAGAATCCCAGAACTGGGAACGAGACCGACTGAGTCAAGAGAAGGGAAAACTACCTTAGGCAAAAAGCACAGACCTGTCCGTAAAACCATCTTGTCCCTAGCAAAGGACCAGAACAGTTCTAGCCAAGAGCAGGCCTGCAAACTAGAAACTCAGCGAGCCGAACAGTTAGCCACTAAGAACACGGTTTCTAAAAACCCTAGACCGAAGCCTGATGCAAGGGCTCAAAGGTTCTCTAGTGAACGCCCCCCCCAGGGCAAAATTGAGATCCCACAAAGGGGCCACCATTCCGTGGGCAGGCCGCAGCCTGCAAAAAACTGAGGACCATAGGAACTGGAACCGCAGAAGTCTGGACCTGCCGCTGAGCGTACCAGTCCTCAAATACACGCCATACCCACACCTACAATAGGGAATGGTATGTCTTTCTGGCTTGATGTAAGGTCGTAATCACCGACCCAGAATAGGCTTACTTTCTTAACCTTGTCCTTTCGATTGCCAGGCTGTAAGCGAGAATAGATCCACCTGAGACATACAAATAGGACCACAGGTTAACAGATTCGCCGTTGCGGGCAACTGCCAAGGCTTCCTGTCCATTAGCCGGACCAGGTCGGCGCACCACAGATGCCTCAGCCAAACTGGCGCCACCAACACCACTTTCTCCCTATACGCCTCAACGTGCTGAATCGCTTGCCCTATGAGTGCCACGGGAGGGAAAAAAACATCGAGAAGGCGGGCAACGGCCATGGTTGCATTTGAGCATCGATGCCCTTCGACATCCTTTCTCGCCTACTGTTGTAAACAAAGTTTTCGCCTAGGCCAGGAGTGGGCAATTCCGGTCCTGGAGGGCCGCAGACTAGTCAGGTTTTCATGATGTCCCTAATGAATATTCATGTGCCTATTTCCTATGGAATGCAGTGGATGCAAATAGATCTCATGAATATTCATTAGGGATATCATGAAAAACTGACTGGTCTGTGGCCCTCCAGGACAGGAATTGCCCACCCCTGGCATAGGCTGAATGAAAGAGCTCCATGGCATCCATGGTCGGAGGACCCACCTGATGACTATCTGTACGAACACTTCTGGATGAAGCTTCCACTTTCCGGCTTCCATCCGGACTTCACTGAGAAAATCCACCATCACATTGCCTGCTCCTTCAAAGTGCGCCGCCAAAGTGCCTGCAGACGAGGTTCCACCCACGCGAACAGAGCCTTTGATTCCTCTTCCATGGCCACACTGCTTGTGTCCCCCTGCCGGTTTAGGGAAGCCACTGATGCAGCTCTGTCGGACAGCCCTGACCCTGCCCAATCCTTCACTCCGGATTCGAACGGTTGAAGCACCAAAGCTACCGCCCTCAGCTCCAAACAGTTGATCGACCCATGGGTCTCCTGCTCGCTCCAATATCATGTGTGAACAGATCCCTGCAATGAGCTCCCCAGCCTGCGCGGTTCGTCTCCGTCAACATCAGAGCCCACTGCGGTTGTTCCAGCTGCATGCCTGCCTGCCTGATCTCCCGGGACCATTCCCACCATGAAGGGATCACCTGACCTGCATGAGACATGGAAGACGTTTGTTTAGAGGATCATTCTGATGCGACCATCGCCGTAACAAGTACCTTTGTAAGGGACGCATGCGAGCCCTGGCTCATGGCACCACCTCCAGAGTCACCGCCATTGTCCCGAGTAGCCGAAGACAGCTCCACGCTGACGGTGCCGTCTCCACCAGAAACCTGTAAACTAGCTGTTGAAAAACCTGATCTCTCCGCTCCAGCAGAAACACTGTTCCCCACTGATAGTCGAACCGTACTCCCAGGACTTGAGACAGACTAAACGACTTTTGACTGCCTTGACTACTCAGCTGAGAGCCTGAAGAAATTTTTACTACTCTGGTCGTAACCCGTACACCCTCGGCCCTGGACTTAGGTCGAATCACCCAATCGCCGAGGCAAGGAAAACTAAGATTCCTCTTTTCCGCAGAGACGACGCAACCACCACCTTAACCTTGGTGAAGTTGCGCGGGGCCGCTGCCAAACCGAAGGACTAGTCTGACACTGAAATGTACCCACGGGAAGGCAACTCTAGAAACTTCTGATGTGCTTCCCTATCGAAATGTGTAAATATGCTTCTGTAAGTTCAAGGGATGGGACAAACTCCCTCTGCGGAACCGTCCCCACTACCAATCGCAACAGTTCTATTCAAAATGAGACACATGAAGACAGCAATTTATTTCCTTAAGATCAAGCAAGGACGGAGAGGCCCGTCCTTCCTTTGGAACCATGAAACAAGTAGAGCAGCGCCTGATGCCGAAAAATTCCTATAGGCCTGGCACAACCGCTCCTAAGCGCAAGATACAAGCCGAAGTTCGCCGAATTGCAGACATACGTAGTAGGACTATAAGAGTACGGCTTCCCTGACAAGCAATATTACAGCTTTAATAGATACATAATCTGGGCTAAGAGACAATCATATCCGGTTACTCACTGACCATAGGCAGATGGAAGGATTTTATTTGCTTCCTATACACTACCTTTCAAATTACATACATTTCTTGTATGCAGATACTTCCTGTTTTCCCCAGAACTGTAGCTGCTACAAACTTATGTGCCGTTACTTCAATGGTCTATTCAGAGTATATAACTTGGTTAAACTGTATCAAAATACTCCACTATAACACAACGTCAATAGATAACTGAACACTCTGGTGATGGTTATCAAGTGATTATTCAAAAAACAGGTCTTGTAAAAGCATTTAGCTAGAATCAACTGTAGTCTCAGACTCTGATGGCACTCTACACCACAATCTCTGTGGATAAACAAATGTGCCCCTTTTGCATCAACGACTACTAGTAAGTTGATTTTCCTCTTTTTTATCTTTTTTTACTTTTTTTGAAGCAGTGAAAATGTCTCACACCTCTATCACCTCGTGTTGTTAAAAATATTAAAACATATCAGCTTATCTTAGCTCCTTTGAACATTCTTCTTGCTTTAAACCTGAAATGAATCTGTTCTCAACACCTTCCTCTGGCGCCCGTTGTAGCGTTTCTCTCCACAAAAGGAGGTTCATCAGGAGAATCTAAAAGTAAATATTAATGTTAAGAGCATTGATGTAGCTTCTCTTCATTATTGACTTCCAGCCAAAGTTGGGTCACTTATCTCTTACTTTATCACTTTCAGTACATCTTTCAAAACTATTAAAGAGCCAAAAATTACCTATTAATGCTGCTGCTGCCCACGTCTCTTACTTGCATAGTAATGTCCAAAAAAACGCCGCGCATGCGGCTTAGACAAAACAGCTGACTTTTATACTGATTGTCTAGCGATGTTATCTGCACACTTGCCACTCAACTGCGGCATTTAATCCCTTTGGTTGCACAGTGTTGACCCTAAAAATCCAACGCTGTTCAGCATAGAGAAGCGTTTCGTCCAGAGTCTTCCCTCTTTTAGGATATGAAATCTGTTCAATACAAAAGCATCGTAATTGCTCAAATTCGTGATGGAATTCATCACAATGCTGAACAATTGGAGCTGACAGAATTTTACAATGAAGTCGGCTTTTATGTTCACACATCCGAACCTTAAAAGGACGACTAGTCTTCCCTATATAAAAAACCTTAGGTTGGAACACTACAGTGTACAAAAAACCTACAGCTCGTAACACGTTCCTCCATTACACCAGTGGCCACCCCATTCGACTGAAGAACAGTCTGCCATATTCTCAATTCCTTCGCTATCGTCGAAACTGTTCAGAAGTCTTAGATTATAAGCAGCAGTCTAAACAATTGCTAAGGGATTTTGTTGAACGTGGATACCCTGTAAGTGTGTCAAAACAGGCGTATAAACGTGCCCTATACAATGATCGTCAGTTGTTGTTTCAAGCCTCCCGCCCAGTAGTACTAGAAGATCAAGTGAATTTTATAACTAAGTTCTCTCCCTTGAGCTACAAAATTCAAGGCATTGTTAAAAAATATAGTCACATGATTCAAGCTATTCCCGAATTGGAAGATAAGAAGATCAGATGTGTTTGGCAAAGGAACAGTAATTTATTGCAACAACTAAGTCCCACAGCTCTTCGTTCCAATGTGAGCCATAGAAGTAAGTCAGAAGTAGTAGGTCATAAGAAATGTGGCCGCTGCAGTATCTGCACAATAACAGCTGAGTTAACGGAATTTGTATGTCACGGTAAGATTTACCATTTAAAACAAGCCACAACGTGCACCTCCGAATCAGTAGTGTATGCCATCTGTTGCCCGTGTGATCTGGAAGACTCTGGACGAAACGCTTCTCTATGCTGAACAGCGTTGGATTTTTAGGGTCAACACTGTGCAACCAAAGGGATTAAATGCCGCAGTTGAGTGGCAAGTGTGCAGATAACATCGCTAGACAATCAGTATAAAAGTCAGCTGTTTTGTCTAAGCCGCATGCGCGGCGTTTTTTTGGACATTACTATGCAAGTAAGAGACGTGGGCAGCAGCAGCATTAATAGGTAATTTTTGGCTCTTTAATAGTTTTGAAAGATGTACTGAAAGTGATAAAGTAAGAGATAAGTGACCCAACTTTGGCTGGAAGTCAATAATGAAGAGAAGCTACATCAATGCTCTTAACATTAATATTTACTTTTAGATTCTCCTGATGAACCTCCTTTTGTGGAGAGAAACGCTACAACGGGCGCCAGAGGAAGGTGTTGAGAACAGATTCATTTCAGGTTTAAAGCAAGAAGAATGTTCAAAGGAGCTAAGATAAGCTGATATGTTTTAATATTTTTAACACCACGAGGTGATAGAGGTGTGAGACATTTTCACTGCTTCAAAAAAAGTAAAAAAAGATAAAAAAGAGGAAAATCAACTTACTAGTAGTCGTTGATGCAAAAGGGGCACATTTGTTTATCCACAGAGATTGTGGTGTAGAGTGCCATCAGAGTCTGAGACTACAGTTGATTCTAGCTAAATGCTTTTACAAGACCTGTTTTTTGAATAATCACTTGATAACCATCACCAGAGTGTTCAGTTATCTATTGACGTTGTGTTATAGTGGAGTATTTTGATACAGTTTAACAAACGTATGTGCAGCATTTTATTTAATTATTTTAAAATACATCTTTATTCCTGTCTCTGACTTTCTATCGGACCCTTCTCAAGAGAAAGTAAAGCACAGTTACTTACCTGTAACAGGTGATCTCTGGGAACAGCAGGAATTAGTCATCACATATGGGTACGTCGGTACCGACGGAGCCCGCGCGGGAAAGCTCCCCAGCTTTTCAGATTAAAAGCCTTTGGGGCCTCCCACTGCACATGCGCGCTGCCTTCCCGCCTTCCTGACCAGCTCTCGTCAGTTCGAGTTTAAAGCTGAGACAATAGAGAGAGAGGACAGGAAGATAGATAGAGATACAACTCCTAGGGGAGGTGGGTGGGTTGTGATGACTAATTCCTGCTGTTCCCAGAGATCACCTGTTACAGGTAAGTAACTGTGCTATCTCCAGGAACAAGCAGGAATACGTCATCACATATGGGGACTCCCTAGCTAAGATGCCTGGGAGATCCCCCTCCAAGGGTAAACCATCTTCGCATGGATCTCAGGCATCCATCCAGGGAAGGTGGGCAGGAGTTGTTTAAGTATGGAACAGGTGTTTGAGGACAGCCTGACCAAACAAGGCATCCCGGCGGGAGTCCTTGTCCAAGCAGTAATGGGCTGTGAAGGTATGAACCGAGGCCCAAGTGGCTGCTCGACAGATCTGATCTATGGACACAGAGTGAAGATGAGCCATAGAAGTGGCCATGGCCCTCACATTGTGAGCTGTGACATGGCCCTCCATAGAAATGTTCTTACTCTGGTAAGCAAAAGAAATACACTGAGCGATCCAATTGGAAAGTGTACGCTTGGTGACTGGAAGTCCCAAATGAGAAGGATCAAAAGCCACGAAAAGTTGGGAAGACTTTCGATGTGGTTGAGTCCTGTTGAGGTAAAAGGCAAGAGCTCTTTTACAATCCAGAGTATGAAGGTTCCTCTCTGCACTGGATGCATGAGGAGCCGGGAAAAAGACAGGTAGATATACCTCTTGATTAAGATGAAAAGGCGAGACCACTTTGGGCATAAAGTGGGGATTCGTCCTAAGGACCACCTTATCATGATGAAACCTAGTATAAGGTGGATGAGCCACTAAAGCCTGCAGTTCACTGATGCGGCGAGCCGAAGTGACTGCAATAAGGAAAACAACCTTCCAGGAAAGAAATTTGAAGGAGGTAGAGTCCAAAGGCTCAAAAGGTGGCTTCATAAGCTGACCTAGAACTAGGTTCAAATCCCATGCTACCGGAGGAGGTCGGATGGGAGGTTTAGTTAAAGTCAGGCCTCTCATGAAACGTGAAACAAGAGGATGAGAGGAGACAGGTTGTCCATTTATAGGTTTTAAGGATGCTGCAATAGCACTCAAATGGACCCTTACTGAATTCGTCTTAAGGCCTGCATTTGAAAGATGCAGGAGATAGTCCAAGAGGGAATTCAAAGGAAGTGCTAGAGGGCCAAGACCCTGCTGAGCACACCAAATGGAAAAACGTTTCCATTTGAAAGCATAAGAACGCCTCGTGGAAGGTTTCCTAGAGGCATGAAGGATATCTGTCACAGGTTGAGAAAGATTAAAGTCTTGAAGACTTAGGCCTTCAGTAACCAAGCTCTGAGATGTAGGGATTTGGGGTTTGGGTGCCACAAAGTCCCCTCCTCCTGAGACAGAAGGTCTGGCGCAGCTCCCAGGTCCAGGGAGGATCCCTGGGAGAGATGCAGAAGTAGAGGGAACCACACCTGGCGTGGCCAGCGGGGAGCTATGAGGATCATAGTCCCGTGATCCCTCTGGAGCTTGAACAGAGTCTTGGATATTAGAGGAATGGGTGGAAAGGCATAGAGGAATTCCTGACCCCAATGCAGGAGGAAGGCATCGTGGGCCTGAGCTCCCTGACACTGAGTTCTGGAACAGAACCGGGGAAGTTTGGCATTGCACGGACTTGCAAAGAGGTCTATGTCCGGGGTCCCCCATTCCTGAAAGATTCTGCGTATCTGGTCCATATGTAGGGACCATTCGTGTGGAAGCAGAACTCGACTGAGTCTGTCTGCACGAGAGTTTTGAACTCCTGGAAGATACACTGCAAGAAGGTGAATTTGATGCTCTCTGGCGAAGGCCCATATTCTGAGAGCTTCGTTGCAAAGCGACAGAGAGCCTGTCCCTCCTTGTTTGTTTATATAGAACATGGCTACCTGATTGTCTGTCTGAACTAGGACAGTCAGGTTGACAAGGAGGGTATAGAAGACCTTGAGGGCAAGGTAAATTGCTCGCAGTTCCAGGAGGTTGATATGAAGGGTGGCCTCCTGTGGAGACCAAGTGCCCTGAGTGGAGAGGTTCTGAAGATGAGCTCCCCACCCTGTCTGGGAGGCATCTGTTGTGAGGGTTGCTTGGGGCAACAAAGGTTGGAAGGGGGCCCCCAACAACAGATTCTTGGTGGATGTCCACCATTGGAGGGACCAAAATAGACGGCTTGAGGTGAGTATTTGGTCGGAGAGCGCTCCAGATGCTTGAGTCCACTGGGTGGCCAAGGTCCATTGAGCTGCTCTCATATGCAGACGAGCGTAGGGCACCACATGTACCGTGGAGGCCATGTGGCCCAGAAGTCGCAGCATTTCCCGGGCTGTCAAATGACTGCTGGACTGAGCTTGGGAGGCCAAACTCAGCAGGCGTTGGGCCCTGACCTGAGGCAGGTAGGCCCTTGCAGTGATGGTGTCTAACTGGGCCCCTATGAACTCGAGAGACTGAGTAGGGATTAGTTGAGACTTGGGAAGGTTTACTACCAGTCCTAGATACTGCAGAAGACGCCTTGTGCGGTCCAGGGAAATTTGGGCCTGGGACTGAGAGGGAGCTCGGATGAGCCAGTCGTCCAGGTATGGGAATATGAAAATTCCCAGGCCTCTTAGAAAGGCAGCTACGACTGCCATGCATTTGGTGAACACTCTTGGAGCAGAGGCTAGACCGAAGGGGAGTACTCTGTACTGGAAATGTTTTCCCTGAAACAGAAATCGAAGGTATTTTCTGTGGGATGGGTGGATGAGTATGTGTGTATACGCATCCTTTAGATCTAGAGAACAAAGCCAATCCTGACTCTGAAGGTATGGAAGGAGAATGCCCAGAGAAAGCATTTTGAATTTCTCCTTGAAAAGAAATTTGTTCAATTCTCTCAGATCCAGAATTGGTCTGAAGCCCTCTGTCTTCTTTGGTATTAGAAAATAAGGGGAGTAGAATCCCGTCCCCTGTTGAAGAAGAGGGACCTCCTCTATTGCCCCCTGGGCAAGGAGGGAGGAGACTTCCTGACCCAAGAGGGCCAGGAGAGATGGGGGAGAATTGAACTGCCTCACCATAGTATAAGGAGGAAGGTCGGAAAAATGGAGTTTGTAACCCTCTCTGATGATAGAGAGGGTCCATTGCTCTGATGTAATTTGCTCCCATCTGGGAGCAAAGTGAGCTAACCTTCCGGGTATGGTGAGGGGCTCTGGTTGTTCTAGAGCCAGAAAAGTTAAGTTCTCTAGGGGCAAGTCAAAACCCCTGAGGGGGTGGAGCCTGCTGAGGCGTAGCAGACGCCGCAGGCTTTGACCTTGCCTGTTTAGGTTGCTGACGTTTAGCAGCAAAACGAGGCTGAGAGGATTGTTGGCCAGTATTTGTAGAAAATCTGGACTTCTTGTAATAAGGCCTCTTAAAAGACTTCTTCTTGGCAGGAGTGGAGGTAGACTTAGAAAGTCTATCTAAGGTGGCATTTTCTGCATCCATTTGAGTGGCCTTAATTTGCCACTCCTCACCAAATAAGTTCTCACCTGTACAGGGCAGATTTCGTAAGCCATCTAGGACCCAAGGTTCTAGATCAGAAGCCTGGAGCCAAGCAAGACGTCGGGCTGCTATAGCAATGCCCGAAGCCCTACCAGCACCCTCAAAGGAATCAAAAGCTGCCCTGTTGGAGAACTTTGAAATATCCAAAAGGTGTTTCACCAAGGAAATGAACTGCTCCCTCTTATCCTCAGGGAGAAAGGGGGCAAAATGCCGAACTTTTAGAGCGATTTCACTGAGAAACATGCCCATGTAAAGACTATAGGAATTAATCCTGGCTATAAGCATAGTAGCCTGGAAAATTTTCCTGCCAAAAGAGTCTAGAGTCTTACATTCTCGCCCTGGAGGAGTAGAAGAGTGCCTTTTGGTACTCTTTATCTTCTTCATTGCAGACTTCACCACAATAGAATGGTGAGGCAACTGGGTTTTTTGGAAACCAGGAGAAGGGGGGACACGGTACATGGTGTCCAACCTGCGAGAAGAAGGAGACAATGTTAGAGGAGCCTCCCATAAGTCCATCAAGTGTTCTTGAAGGATTTCATGGATAGGCAGGGTGACTGCCTCTTTAGGAGACTTAGAGTATCCTAAAATATCCAGTTTCTTTGATCTGGGTTCCTTTTCAGAGGATGAAGCAATAGAAAGACCTTTAAGCCATTTCTATGATGAAGTCCTGAAAGGACAAATCCTCTGGTGGAGACATTCTCCTGTTAGGAGAAGAAGGCTCCTCAGGAAGATCAAGGGAGAACTCATCAGAATCATCAGAGGAGTTAAAATCCTCTGAAGAAGCAGAGTATCCTCTATGTGCTTCCAACGCACGATACGCATACCGTTCGGTATCGACATCGGGCGTACCGGGTATGGGATCGGTACCGGGCAAAAGCCCGGATCCGGCATGCGGAACCGATCTGCGTTTGGAAGACGATGGCCTCGGTTCCGGTATGGAAGCCATTACCGGAACCGGACCCGGTACCGCTGGCTGCGGTACCGAGGGCGTAGCAGCATTAATAAAAGCCAGAATGGCCTGCTGCATGACTTGGACAGTATTGCCCATAGACGCCACTGCTGCCTGGATGTCGGTACCGGTATGGGCCGGTACCCCAGAGCAGTACAACAGGTGATCTGTCGAGGCCGCGCCATCGATGTCAACCTGTGACCCCATGATTGCTTTGGAGGCCGGAGCCTCCCGCCGGGGTTTTTTGGCCTGGGCAGAATCCTC
This sequence comes from Ichthyophis bannanicus, assembly GCA_033557465.1. NCBI lineage: Eukaryota > Metazoa > Chordata > Amphibia > Gymnophiona > Ichthyophiidae > Ichthyophis > Ichthyophis bannanicus. The sequence goes on along the minus strand of CM066035.1, from coordinate 94,025,425 downwards.
TAACTCAGAATTGAGAGCCTCTCGATCTTTAGAAAGAGATTTGCTTTTAGAGGATTTGCCCACTGGAGTTTTGGTTACCTGAGATCCATCCAGAGAGGAAGACCTGGATGACTGTGATGCTTCTGAAGGAAACAGCACATGGAACTTGTTGGCCCGGTTCTGCAATCCACGTTTCGACATCTGGGAGCAGGATGGGCAGTCCGGTATGGAATGGTCAGGTCCTAAACATTTAAGACACCATTCATGGGTGTCTGTAAGAGGAATGACAGCACTGCACTTGGTACACTTTTTAAAACCAGGAACTGGCTTCTCCATGAGGAGAAATTGTGTAGGCCTGAAGGCCTAACAAAGTACCAAGCTGTGCTGAAGAAAAGAAAAATATTTATTTATTTTTTTTTTTAAAGAAAGAAAGAGAGACCGGCAGTACCGGTTTCAGAATGGGGAAGGCAGGTACGCGGTCTAAAGAAAACAATAAAATTAACAATTTCTTCAGCGGTGACAGGAACACGACCTGCTGGCTCCGCGGAAAAAAAAGAAACTGACGAGAGCTGGTCAGGAAGGCGGGAAGGCAGCGCGCATGTGCAGTGGGAGGCCCCAAAGGCTTTTAATCTGAAAAGCTGGGGAGCTTTTCCGCGCGGGCTCCGTCGGTACCGACGTACCCATATGTGATGACGTATTCCTGCTTGTTCCTGGAGATCAAAATATCCACCAGCTGCCTTTTAGATCACCCACACAGCTCTCTGAAATTTGCCCAGCAACCATAATGGCCTATCAGATTAGGCCTTTCCCACATGTCTGCATCAAGTCATTGTGCACTGAATACGTTTTGTATCTTAAAGATATGAACAGACCTTGCCCTGATCCAATCCAACTGACGCATTCTCAGAGTAGTTTACATTTTATTCTAAAACTGCTAACAAAGTATCAACCTTTTAGATCACCTGACTAGGTCCACAACACTCTGAATTTTGCGCAGCAACAACCATGGCGTATCTGATGAAGCCTTTCCCACATGACTGTATCAAGTCATTGTGCACAGAATTAGTCTTGAACTGTATAACCCCAGGAATGCTTAAGGCATTATGCAGTGATATCTCATGATGTACAGGGTGTTTCTGCATTACAGGATGCAATCTACCAGAGCCCACTGTGATCCATTTGCTCCTGGGATGTTTGATTCTCTGTGGGAGCGGTGGTGGACTTTGTTTGGTTTGTATCCTAGAAGAGGTGCGTTTCATTGCAGCTACTTCTTCCCTTAATAGAGTCAATTCTTTATGTATGGCTGCTAACTTGAGGCATATAGGGCAAGCTCTTAGGTTCCAGATTTGTCTCAGAATGAAGGCACCACAATTATTGCACTGAATACAAGACATGTGTGGTCCTAGAAGGAGAAGAGAAGGTGGACGTAACACCAAATTAAGAGGATAGATGTCAACGTATATGACCGCTATAAAGGCAATGCAGCCCTGGGGTGGCTACCTAAGTGTCCTTGGCCAGCAGGCCTTACATGAACTGAGGGTCCACTTAGATATCTGATTTAAGGGCTACACAGGGAATGTAGGCAGTCAGAATATTCCCAGAAGTGAATGTAAAACCAGCAGTTACATTTTAGATCAGCTACAACAACCAACAAGGTAGGTAAAAGATACAAAGCTTAAAGCTTAGCTGTTTGCAGGATGTGGAAGCTGTGAGCCCAGGGACGACCAGGTGGATAAAGAGTTGAGAGAATTGGCAATGACCCTCAGTGTGGTCAAGACAGAAAGCAAGCACTCTTTTGCAATCAAGAGTATGAAGCTTGGTCTCAGCTCAAGAGCTGTGAGGCCTGGGAAAAAATGTTGGTAACGAGATAAATTGGTTTAAGTGGAAGGAAGTGACCACTTTCGGGAGAAATTTTAGGTGTGTCCAGAGGAACCTAGTGTATGGAACGTAGCCCACTATAGCTTGTAAGTCACTGATCCTTCGGGCTGAAGTTAATGTAACAAGGAAAAGGACTTTCCAGGTTAGGAACTTTAAAGGAGCTGATGCCAATGGCTCAAAGGGGGTGAGCATGAGTTGCGCGAGAACATCATTTAAGTCCCACACAATAGGTGGAGGACAGAGAGGCGGTTTTGTTAAGAAAAGGCCTTGCATAAACCATGACACCAGCGGATGAGTGGAAATAGAGCGATTCTCCCATGGATGGTGGAAAGTGGAAATGGCGCTCAATTGTAGGCGCTCAAGTGTACCCGCCCCGGTTTGGTTTTGAGACCTGATAAGGATAAATGCGGTAGGTACTGGAGTAGGTGCTACACCAAACAGGTGAAAGGATCCTGGCTTTTCTGCAAGCACCAGAAAGAAAATCTGAGCCATTTAAAAGCGTAGGAACGCCTAGTAGAGTTCTTCCAGGAAGATAAGAGGACTTGTAAAACATTTTCTGGATGCTCTAGTCCTGAGAGGGCGAAACACTCAGCAGCCAGGTCATCAAGCGCAGAGTCTTGAGGCTGGGGTATAGAAGAATTTCCCTGATCCTGTGAGAGCAGGTTGGGAGCGCAACCCAGTCTGAGGGGAGGAACCTGAACTAGGCGAAGAACAACCACGGTTACCTGGGCCAAAAGGGGGCAATGAGGATCATCATTCCCCAATCTATCTGAAGTTTGAAAAGTGTTTTTGGAACGAGAGGAAAAGGGGGAAATGCATTTACCAGACCCTGTCCCCAGTGCAAGAGAAACGCATCCGAACTCTCACTGTGGGGAGATTGAACTGAGAAGCAAAGAGGTCAAGTACAGATGTCCTCCATAGTTGAAATAAGTGTTGCAAGACTCAAGGATCCAGCATCCACTCGTGTGGAAGGAGGACCCGACGGTGTCTGTTGGCTAACCGATTCTCTTCCCCTAGGAGATAAGCCATATGCAGATGAATCCCGCGAGCCACTGCAAAATTCCAGCCTCCTTGCAGTGGGGGCGAAATCCCGTTCCTCCCTGTTTGTTGACATGAAACATGGCAACTTAATTGTCTGTATGAATCAGGACTGACCGTTCTACAAGGTGGGGAGAGAAAATGAGTAGGGTGTTGGAAATTTCCCTGAGTTCCAGAAGGTTGATGTGAAGAGAAGTCTGCTAATGAGACCACAGACCTTGGATTGTGAGGCCGTTGCGGTGAGCTCCCCACTCATGCTTGAATACATTGGAGGTCAGAGTACACTGCGGTACAGACCTTTGAAAAGGTAACCCTACGTTTAGGTTGTGTGGCGTATGCCACCACTGAAGGGAGTTTATCTTTTGAGAAGTGGCTATGTGATTGGATAGACAACCTGTGGATTGTGTCCACTCCTGTGACAGGTTCCATTGTCCTACCAGCATTTTGAGACAGGCATGTAGTATGTCACGCTCATAGCCCCTTACATGCAGTATGAAGGGGCGTGGTTGTCATTAGCACTATTCCCTCTAAGCTGTGTGCGCACGCACACACCTCGCCGAGCGAGCGCACATACTTTACAACAGAGCGCACAAAAAACGTAGTTACTCACCTGTAACAGGTGTTCTCCAGGAGCAGCAGGAATCAGTCCTCACTTATGGGTGACGTCGGCGCCGACGGAGCCCTCGCGGAGCAATTTTCCCCAGCTTTCAAAGAAAGCCTTTGGGAATTGCAGCGCGCATGCGCGGTCGTCTTCCCGCCCGAAGGTGCCATCTTAGCCAGTCAGATGACATAGCTAAAAAGACAGCATAAAAATTTGCAAAAAGAACATAAGCAGACGATTGCAACTCCAAGGGGAGGAGGGAGGGTAGTGAGGACTGATTCCTGCTGCTCCTGGAGAACACCTGTTACAGGTGAGTAACTATGCTTTCTCCAGGACCAAGCAGGAAGTCAGTCCTCACTTATGGGACTCCCAAGCTCAAGGCTACCGGAGACCCTAAGCACAAAAATGAGCTCCCTCTAGCTCAGCAGCACAGAAGGATAGAATCTTCGCTGAATTATCACCCACCGGTAGCCCACATCCGGGATGGAGGGTAGGAGTTGCTCAGACCTCAAAGAGATTACGGAGGACTGCCTGTCCGAAAGCACTGTCCCTACGGGACTCCCTCTCGAGACAGTAATGGACCGCAAAAGTCTGGCTCGACGACCAAGTAGCGGCCCGGCAGATGTCTGCCAGCGGAACAGAGCGGAGGTAAGCCACTGACGTGGCCTTTGCCCGAACGCAATGAGCCGTGACTCGACTTTCTAAGGCGAGTCCGGCTGCCCCATAAGCCCAAGAGATACAGTCCGCAACCCAGATGGACAGAGTACGCTTGGAGACCGGGAGTCCCAATTTATTGGGGTCAAAAGACACAAAAAGCTGAGCAGCTTTACGGTGCTCCCGCGTACGGTCAAGGTAGAAGTTCAATGCCCTTCTACAGTCCAGGGTATGGAGGACCGTCTCAGCTCGGCTGGAGTGTGGTCTGGGAAAGAAGGTTGGAAGTACCACCTCCTGATTGATGTGAAAAGGGGAGACCACTTTAGGCAGAAACTTTGGGTGAGTCCGTAGGACTACCCTATTCTTGTAGAACCGAGTGTAGGGGGGATCAGACACGAGGGCCTGCAATTCACTTACGTGCCTAGCGGAAGTGAGGGCTATCAAGAACAGTGTTTTCCAAGACAGAAAACGGAGAGAGAAACATGTAGCCATGGGTTCAAAAGGCGGACAGGTGATCCGCTGCAAAACCACATTCAGGTCCCAGTCCGGCGCTGGCGGGCGCAGAGGTGGTTTAAGTAGAAGAAGACCTCGGAGAAACCTCGCTACGAGAGGGTCGCTGGAGAGAGGTCTACCGTCCACCGGCACATGATGTGCCGAAAGAGCACTGAGGTGAACTTTGACGGAGTTGGACTTAAGTCCCAGATTAGAGAGGTGTAGCAAGTACTGCAAGATCACCGACACCGGGCAGGAGAAGGGATCCTGCGACTGTTGGGTACACCAGACCGCAAAGCGACGCCATTTAAGGGCGTAGCATTTGCGGGTAGAAGGGCATCGCGAAGCCAGGACGACCTCCTCCACCTCCGCCGGCAGGAGAAGGGGAGCAAGGACTACCCTCTCAGCAGCCAGGCCATGAGGTTGAGAGACCTGAGGTTGGGGTGCAGTAGGGACCCCTGATCCTGAGTGAGGAGATCCGGTTGTACTCCCAGAGGGACCGGACCCTCCACCGCCAGTTGCAGCAGGAGCGGAAACCACGGCTGTCTGGGCCAGCGAGGGGCCACCAGGATCAAAAAGGCTTTGTCTCGGAGAACCTTGAAAAGAGTCCGAGAGACCAGCGGGATGGGAGGGAAAGCGTACAGAAGGCTCCCCGACCATGAGATCAGAAAGGCGTCCGCCGCAACCCGAAGGGGTGTGGCAGACGAGAGCAGAAGCGAGGAAGCTGCCGGTTGCGAGGACTGGCAAAGAGATCCATCGTGGGGAGGCCCCACTTGAGGAAGAGCTTCTGAACTACCAAGGGATCCAGACGCCACTCGTGCGGCTGGAGGACCCTGCTGAGTTTGTCCGCAAGGCAATTGTCTTGGCCCGGGAGATAAACTGCCTTGAGGAGAATGCCGTGACTGACGGCCCAAGAGCAGAGCTTCTGAGCCTCCCGGCAGAGGAGAAAGGAGCCCGTGCCCCCCTGTTTGTTCACGTAGAACATGGCAACTTGATTGTCCGTCTGGACAAGGACGGACTGTTGGGAAGTCAGGTGGGAGAAGGCCTTGAGAGCTAGGCGGATCGCCCGGAGCTCCAGGAAGTTGATCTGCTGAGCAGACTCCCACGTGGTCCAGAGGCCCTGAGTACGCGCCTCTTGGCAATGCGCTCCCCAGCCCAGGAGGGATGCATCGGTGGTCAGCACCCGGGTCGGCTGAGGTGACTGGAAGGGCATACCGAATGTCAGGTTCGGCTGCCGGAGCCACCACCGGAGAGACGAGATCAGCGGCTCGGAAACGCGCACTAGGTCTGCGAGGCCGCCCGTGGCCTGTCGCCACTGCCGGCGGAGACACCATTGAGCAGACCGCATATTCAGGCGGGCATTGGGGGTCACATGGACAGTGGAAGCCATATGGCCGAGCAGTCTCAGGAAGCGCCTGGCGGAGACCAGGGGCTGGCTGCGAAAGCGGTCGGCTAGGTCCATGAGCCACTGAGCCCTGTCGAGCGGTAGATACGCTCGCGCCTGAGGAGTGTGCAGCCTTGCGCCGATGAACTCGAGATCCTGTGAGGGGAGCAAAGTGGACTTTGCGAAGTTTATGACAAAGCCCAAGTGCTGCAGCAGAGTCACCGTGCGGCACGTGGCGTTGGTGACCTCCTGAGCGGACGCTGCTCTGATGAGCCAGTCGTCGAGGTACGGAAAGACATAGAGGCCGTGAAGCCGGAGATGGGCCGCCACGACCGCGAGACATTTTGTGAAGACTCGCGGTGCGGAGGACAGGCCAAAGGGCAGTACTCTGTACTGGTAATGATTTCCCGCCACCACAAACCTTAGGTATTGGCGGTGGCGTGGGTGGATGAGGATGTGCGTGTAGGCATCCTTTAGATCCAAGGAGCATAGCCAATCTCCCTGCTGGAGGTAGGGCAGAAGGATTCCAAGGGTAAGCATTTTGAACTTCTCCCGCACAAGGAACTTGTTGAGGTTGCGCAAGTCCAGGATGGGTCTGAGGCCCCCTGTTCTCTTTGGTATCAGAAAATACCTTGAATAGAAGCCTTGACCTCTCAGGTGGTGTGGCACCGGTTCCACCGCCTGTTCCTGCAGAAGACCTGCTAACTCCTGAAGGAGCAACTCCCTGTGCAGAGGGGGGCGCGGAGGCTCTCCCGGAAAATAGGAGGGAGGGACCTGATGGAAGTGGAGAAGGTAGCCTTCTCGCACGACCTGAAGCACCCAGGCATCTGCGGTGATGCTGGACCACCTGTGGGCGAAGTGAACCAGCCGGCCTCCGGTGCTGGGGGGAACCAGCGGGGGGGGAAGAGGCTATGCTGAGCGAGTCAAAAGCCCCCACCCTGCTGAGCAGGGGCTGGTGGTGCAGGCTTGGGGGCTTGCTGCCTACGGGACCCGTTACCCCGTCCCTTGGCCTGCTGGCCCTGTTGGGGAGCTGCAGGGGCCTGATAATGGGGGTATTGTTTGTAGGCAGCCGCCTTCCTCGGGTAAAAGGACTTTTTCCCCGAGCCCTTCTTTTTCTGGGAAGGGGCGGAGGTCTTCCTAGAAAGCCTGGTCCTGGTGAGAGTCTCAGTCTCAATTTGTGCAGCCTTTTCCTCCATGGGCTTGCCAAAGAGGTTTTCGCCTCGGCAGGGGACATCGACCAACTTGTCCTGTACCCAGGGCTCAAGGTCGGACGACTGAAGCCAAGCCTGTCGGCGGGCACCGATGCCGGCTGCGGCCACTCGAGCCGAGGCTTCAAAGCCATCATAGGCTGCTCGGGACATGAACTTTGAGCATTCCCGAATGCCCGTGGACAAGGCTAGGAACCTCCGCAAGGGCTCCTCGGAGAGACCAGCGGAGAATCCGGCTAGCTCTTTAGCCAGATCCCGGAGATACATGCCCATGTATAGCTGGTAAGTCTGGACACGACATGCGAGCATAGAGCCCTGGAAGCACTTCTTGCCAAGGCCATCCAGGTTACGGGCCTCCCTTCCAGGAGGCACCGAGGAGTGCATCTTCTGGCTCTTAAGACGATGCATGGCCGATTCCACTACCATGGAATGGTGTGGCAGCTGTGCCTTTTGAAAGCCAGGGCTCTTGCGGACCCGATAGATAGAATCGACCCGCTTGCTCAGGACCGGCGAGGAGGCCGGACTCTCCCACATGCGGAAGAGTAGTCGTTCCAGCATAGGAGGAACCGGCACAGTAAAGTGTTCCCTCGCGGGAGAGTCATACTGGAGGGCGTCGAGCTCTTCGGCTCGAGGCTCCTCCTCGGGATCCGCAGGGAAGGCCAAAGCCTTGGCCATATCCCTAACGAAGTCCGAGAACCGGGCATCCTCCGGGGGGGACTGCTTCCGAGGCTCGGACTCCGGTGAGTCCGATGGGACACACCGAGTCCGGAAAGAATCAGGTGACTCTTCCTCCTCAGACTCCCAGACCGACTCCGACGAGGACTCGGTGGGGTCGGCCTGGGCAGGGTGCGGCGCCAGCCGCCCCGACGCCGAGGGAGTCGGCGTCGGCGACCTCGGTCCCGAACGGGAGGCCGAGGGCGACCTCGACCGAGGATCGACTCGAGTTCTCATCGACTCGAGGATCGGCTCGGTCTCCGGGGTCGACTTGGACGTCGACGTCCCGGCGGTCGGGGCAGCGACGCCAGCGAAGCCAGCGAGCACTGCCCTCTGCTGGTCCATGAAGGCAGACAGTCTGCTCTCCAAGGCCGTCAACCTGAGTCCGAGCTCAGGTGACCCAGCAGCCCCCGACTCAGGCCCCGACGGCGTCGGGCCCGACGTCGGCTGTCGCGGAGGCGAGTCCAGAAGGACCACAGGACTTACCCGGGCAGGCATCTCCCACTCCAGGCGAGGTCGCTTCGGGATGTGTTCCTTCTCCAAGGACCCGGGGCGGCTGTCGGGGCTATGCGACCTGGCCCTCGCGGAGCCAGGAGCGTCCACCGACGCCGCCCTCGCGGGTTTTTCCTTCCGACGATGGTCCCCGGAGGGAGAACCCCGGTCGGAGGAGCTCCGGCGACGGTCCGAGCTGGAGCCTTTCGACACGGAGGCCTCCGACGAGGTCCGGGTACGGCTGGGGTCAGCGAAGATTCTCTCACGCTGATGCCGCCGACTTCTCAACGCCTTTGAGGACAGTTTGCTGCAGGGCCCACAGATCAGTTCCTCATGATCCGGGCCCAGGCAGCGGAGGCAAAAGTCGTGTGTGTCGGTTAGTGACATATTTCGGTCACACCGACCACACCGCTTAAACCCACTGGCAACCATCGGGGGAAAAAGGGCCCCTGCGAGGTCAAAGGACCGGACTGCCAGGGAAAACGAAAACGAAAGCTGACTAAGTCAGAAAAACCGAAAAAAAGTAAGAGGACTCGAGACCGGCGTCGCGAGTCCGGGCGGGAAAACGATCGGCGTCGAACCGAAAGAAAAAAGGATAAAATAAAGAAGAAAATCAACTTTTTCGTGGGGACAAGACGGGGACGTCTGTAGGGCTCCGCGGAAAAAAGAAGACTGGCTAAGATGGCACCTTCGGGCGGGAAGACGACCGCGCATGCGCGCTGCAATTCCCAAAGGCTTTCTTTGAAAGCTGGGGAAAATTGCTCCGCGAGGGCTCCGTCGGCGCCGACGTCACCCATAAGTGAGGACTGACTTCCTGCTTGGTCCTGGAGAAATTATGGTTCTGGTTCTGATTCTGATAGAAAACAACACAGACGTCTTAAAATTTAAAAGTTGTGATTGTAATTACTAGAAATTTTCCACTTCATTTAGTAATCATCTATTTCATTTAATTTGATTAAAATCAATGTGGTGTGCATACTGTATTCTGACGTGTAGTCAAATTTTAAAGTATATAACTCCGAGTGTCGTTATGTGGCGCACAAAAATTTAATCTTCCTTCAAAAGCTGCACAGCTGATATTTTATGTGCACACAGCCTACAGAAAATTAGAGGGAACATTGGTCATTAGAGAGATTCACCTTTTGGTCTTTAACTGACTGATTGCCTTGTAATGCCTTATGGGAAAGGTAGTTCAGTCAGAAAGTATTTACCTCAGGTAAAAAAAAACACACCTTTGTAGTTGCCTTGAGTGGTAAGGTAATGACAGTTTATTAACTGAAAAAAACACGCTAAGGTTCACAAATTCCACCTTTGGATTATTTCTCCAGGATTCTTGTAAATGAACATCAGGATATAAATGAATTCCAAACAAAACAGCTTGCAATGTTCTCCAGTATAAACATAAATACTTTAACAGCCCATGCTATCAGGCATGGCTTGCAGTGCTGATCAAACAAACAAAAAACAGCTTTTACTAAAGCTGATTTCTTTTTCTCAGTCCAGAACACAGTTTGTCTTCTTAAACATAGAAAAACTTTCAACAAGGCAGTTAAACTCTTCACAGGCAAGCAATTCTCTATGCAAGGTTTTCTTATAAACAGCCAAACAAAAGCTTTCCTTACTTTCACCGTTAATACAGCTTCAGGCTGAGCACTGCTCTGGCTCACAGCTGATTCACCAACTTAGTTAGGCAGCTTTGGCTTGCATATTTAAAAAAAAAGGTATTTTGCCTTTAACTCAGGACCTTCACAAGTTAACCACAAGCTCTTAGGGCTACCGGACACTGGAGGTTTTTCTTTACGGTTGACTCCCTTTCAACACCTCTGTATTGGAAGACTGGCATAAAGAGCAATCCATGTATGAGACTTCTTCTAAAGCTATGTCTGGTTCACCCAGTTGCATTGGCACTTCCTCTGATTCTGGCTCAGTGGGCTTAGCTGACTGCCTTCTGTTAGGGCTAAGGCTGTCTCTGGCAATTCTGTAGTGCTCAGAATTAGGCAAGCTTCTAATGCTCATACCTGGGTCAAAGCTTGTAACAGCTTCTCCTCTCTCATGCTCTGGCCACCATTCACTGGTGCTTCTACGTCCTGTTCTCCAACTTGTGTTCCTGGTTCCTGCTGTTCTCACTGTTCCAGATCTATTCCTCTTCCAGTAGGCACTCCTACTGCTCTCACATTCTCTCTCCTTTCCTCTTCTTCTTCCTCTCCTGCCTCTCCCTCTTCCTCTCCTGCCTCTCCCTTCTGAATAAACTGACCTAGTCTTAAACCTCTCAGGTGCCTGCTCCACCCCCTCTCCTCTCAGGTGTTGGAGATCAATCTGCCTCGTGGCAGCTGAGTAATTGGGGAATTCAGTGACGTAAGGGTTCCTTACCCTGAGCCTGTATTCCCTCTCTTTTTCTCCACTAGGGGCATTCTGCAACCTATTGTAGCTAGGAATTACCTGCTTTCTAGGTGTAAAGGGAGTTTTGTGTCTCTGACCTGGTAAAATAGGTCCTTTTATAAGGGTAAATTCCTTCTCTTTATCCCTGTCTCTTGGGTCCTGATAAGCTTCCTTATCACAAGCACAACATGGACTGTGGAGGCCATGTGGCTTAGTAAGCGTAGAAAGTCCTTGGCAGATTCAGTTGTCTGCCTCTGACAATGAGTGGCGAGAGCAACCAGTCAAGCTCGGCAGTCATCTAGCAAGAAAGCTTGGGCTTGAACCTTGTTTAGGCGAGCCCCTATAAACTCCAGGTCTTGAGCTGGAGTGAGGTGGGACTTTGGATAGTTTATTACGAATCTTAAGTCTTGGAGGACCTGGATGGTCTGATGAAGGGCCATCTCCCTTGATCAGCAAATTGTCTAAGGGAACAGAAAGATCCCCAAGGTATGGAGATAGGCTGTGACAACAGCCAGACACTTTGTAAAAACTCTGGGGGCTGAAGCCAGACCAAAGGGAAGAACTCAATATTGGTAATGGTGTTTGAGAAACACAAGCTTGAGGAATTTTCTGTAATTTATTTATTTATTTAGACATACTTGTATACCACCTTATCCTACAATCAAAGTGGTTGCATCACATCACAATTGGGTTACATTTAACATGTGGGTGCTTTACAACATTTAACATTAAGACAACACAATTTGAAGGTTACATTTATCATGAAGGTGTCGTGAGTCTAGCTGGGTTGGTTAAGTATTGAGTTTGCAGTGGAGTTTACGCTGCAATCCCGCTCGGGTGGGGGGGCTGTTGTCTATCTGGTGGGGATTGTTGTCTATCTGCTCATAAGTTTCTGTGAAGAGCAGGGTTTTAAGGGCCTTGCGGAAGTCTGTGATGTCCTCTAATTCTCTTAGGCTCGTTGGGAGGGAGTTCCATAGTGTGGATGCCATTAGTGATGGAGCTCTTCTTGACGTATTTTGTTTAGTTGTGATATCCTGAAGGTGTGCTGATCATGTTGTAATTGTTCCTTCTTGGTCTATTACTGATGTTCCTTGTTACAATTTCTTGTAGTACTTCTGCTGAACGATGGTGGACGATCTTGAAGATGATCAAGATTATTTTAAATTTTGATCTGGCTACCATTGGGAGCCAGTGTAGTTGCTGTAAGATAGGGGTGATGTGTTCTGATCTTGGGGTGTCAGTGATGATGCATGCTGCAGTGTTTTGCACCATTTGGAGTGGGTGTAAGGTTTGCTGGGGGAGGCCTTGATATAAAGAATTTCTGTAATCAAGCAGAGGTGTGATGAGTGCTTGGCATATTGTGCGGAAGTGGTCCTGGCAGAATAGTGGTTTTATCTTTCTTATGGTCCTCAAGCGTTGATAGGCCTTGTTTGCGGTTTTGGCGATATGAGATTTCATGTTCAGAGTTCTGTCCATTGTGATGCCCAAGTAATTAACTTCATCTTTGACTATTATAAGTTTGTTTAGAATGCTGATATTCTGTAGTGGAATGAAGTTAGGGTTCCTGGTGACAAACATTGCCTCAGTTTTATCGTAGTTGACCATCAGGTTATTGTCTGCAAGCCAGACATTCATGTCTTCAAGGCATTCAGTTATTGTTGTGATGTTAAGTGCTAGTAGATTGATTGGAGCATAAACCATGATGCCGTCAGCATATATGTGATAGTGGAGTTTGTGTCGTTTGATGGCGCTGCATACGGGTTGGATGTAAATATTGAAGAGCACTGATGACAGGGCAGATCCCTGAGGTATTCATTTTGTTGCGGGGAACTGCAATGATTTCTTTTGGGTGCATTTGACTTGCTGTGTTTGATCTTTCAGGTATGATGTGAACCATTTCAGAGTGTTCTTGCGCAATCCTATCTGTTGCAGGTGCTGTAGTGGTCTAGTGTGGGACACTGTGTCAAAGGCTGCTGAAATGTCTATGAATACTAGCAGGAATCCATTCTTTATATTATCTATACCTCTTATGAGGTTGTCAAAGAGTGATGTGAGTAGCGTTTCCACACCGTGCCGGGGTTTAAATCCATGCTGATGAATGTCCAGTGGGGCATTCATGTCAATGTTTATTGTCGGATATTGTTTGTTCTATGTAAACCGCGCTGATCGCAAATAGTGCGGTATATAAGAGATGTAAATAAATAAATAAATAAATAAATAAATAAATAAATAAATGTGGCCCTGAAGTTGTTTTTGCACTGTCTTTTCAACTATTTTCACAAGGAACGGAAAACTGGAGATGGGACGGTATGATTTTGGTTCAGATGGGCTTAGGTTATTGCCTTTAAGTATTGGTCGTATCATGGCGTGCTTGAGGGACTGCGGCATGTATCCTTGTTGGAGTGAATCTTTAACAATTTTATGAATGTGCCGTGATAGCTGGCTTCTTGTGACTTTTATCCAAGCCACTGGGCAAGGGTCTGATGGTGAGGTTGTTGTGTTGAGCCCATGTATTATGTCCTCTACTTGATGTTCTGATGGTATGCTGAAATTCTCCCAGATATGATGTTGCTCTTTCATTTCATAGTCATCTATTTGTCTTGTGCTGGAGCAGGTATGGGTATGGTTTTTCGCTCTCATGTAGTCAGCAAATTCCTGTGGGTCAAGATATTGGGTACATTGCTGTGTGGTATCCCTAGTGAGCTTTTGGACAATGCTGTATAGTTCTCTTGGTTTGTTGACAGACTTCATGATTAGATTGGTGTGGTGCTGTTGTTTGCGCTCATTTATCAGATTATTATATTCCAGTAGTTTAGCTCTATATAGAGTCAGGGAGTTATGCGATTTGTCCCGCCTCCATTTTCTCTCCAGTCTTCGGAGAGTGCGCTTTACATCTCTGATATCATTTACATTTCTTATATACCGCGCTATTATAATCAGTGCGGTGTACATTTGAACAGAACACACCACAATGTAACAGGCTACATTGAGTTTTACAGTAAACAGGGGTAGCAAACATGGACGTAACCAGGGGAACTATTTACATATTATGGTAACTATGTACATAAATGTAGGCTTTATGTGAGAGACATAAATGGAGTGTTTATCAGAAGGGTATATAAGGACGTGGTGGAAAAGGAAGGGAGAGCTGATTAACCATTTTCTGCAGGAGGCTGGGCTATGGGGCAGTCTGGGTAGGGGGGCAGGGTAACGGCTGTGGGTCTTTCAGAGTAGGAATCAGGGTAGTATTTTAGGAACAGGTGATGTTTGAGAGCCTTTCTGAATAGCATTAGGTTCGTGATGGCTCGGATTTCAGGTGGGAGGGCATTCCAAGCTCTGGGTGCGAATAAGGAGAAGGCTCTGCTGGCTGTTGTCTTTGAGCATTTCGTCAACATCTTAGGGACTTCTAATGTGTTCAAAAATGAGGACCTCCTGCTCCTGTTGACTGGCGTGCTGTGGATAAGTTTAGTGATGGGCGTGGGGGGCTGATTCTTTGAGGCCTTGAATGCCAGGACTAGATTCTTGTATTGGATTCTAGCCTGCAGAGGTAGCCAGTGTAGGTTCTTCAGGACTGGCATTATGTGGTCTGATCTTGATACTCCTACAAGTACCCTTGTCGCTGAGTTCATGGCAAGTCAGATTGGGCTTAGTGTTGACTGTGGGAGTCCATGGAGGATGATATTGGCAAAGTCAAGGTGTGGAATAACCAAGGCTTGGAAGATTGAGTGGTAGTCGGTGAAGTCAAGTAACAAGCGGAGATGGCGCAGTGTTCGGATCTTGTGATAAATTGCTTTCGTGGTGTTTTTGATGTGCGCTGACATATCAAATCGTTGGTCGAGTGTAATGCCCAGATAGCGAATTGTGGATTTGGCCTTCAGTTCAATGTTGTTAACTTGAAGTGAAGGAGGTGGTGTAAACTTCTGATTTCTCGTGACGAATAGGACGTCAGTTTTGCTGTGGTTACATACGTAGGTTTTGTGTTAGGAGCCAGTCTGCTACTGCTTCAAAGCATATTATTATTGGTGAGAAGTCTGGTTGATCAATCTTGAAAGGTGTGTACATCAGGATGTCGTCTGCATAGGCCAGACATTGGATATTGAAAGAGCGAATCAAAGCACAGATGGGCTGCATATAGATGTTAAACATAAGTGCAGATAGGGATGATCCCTGAGGTACACCTTGCTTCAGTGTAAATGGTTCTGATGTAGCGGAGCAGAGCATGTAGGAATCCACTACTGAAGCTGCCTGAAGCAGAAGCGGGACAGCTGAGCACTGGCTGGGCTGGCAAAGAGGTCCATCTGCGGGAGTGTCCAGAGATGGAGCAGCTGGCTGGCCACCGAGGGATCCAGCAGCCACTCATGCAGTTGGAGGATCTGGCTGAGCTGGTCTACCAGGGCGTTGTCCTGGTCCAGGAGATAGATTGCCTGCAGGAGCATCCCGCTTTTGCTGGCAAAAGAGCAGATGTTCGCTGCCTGCTGGCACAGGAGGGACGATCCCGTACCTCCCTGCTTGTTGATACAGAACACTGCCACCTGATTGTCGGTCTGGATTAGTACCGCATGGTGCTGTAGGTGGTGTTGAAAGGCCCAGAAGGCTAGCTCTATGGCTCGAAGCTCCAAGAGGTTGGTCTGCCAGAGGCTGTCCGCCTGCGACCAACTGCCCTAAGTGCAGAGGTTGTTGCAATGGGCTCCCCAGCCCAATTTGGAGACATCTGTGGTAAGGATCCTCTGGGGGGTGGGGGCCTTGAAGGGTATCCTGGTCTGTAGGTGCTGGAGCTGCTGCCACTGGCCGAGGGAGTTGGCCAGAGCGCAGGTCATGACCACTCTGTCCCACAGCTGCCCTGTTGCTTGAGGCAACTGGGAGCAGAGGGTCCACTGAGCTGGCCGCATATGTAGGTGGGCATCTGGAGTGACACATACCGTGGATGCCTTGTGACCCAGCAGGCAAAGCAGGAGGTGGGCAGATGCTGAGGAGTGACCCTGGCCATTCCCTGCAAGCGCCTTGAGGCGCTGGGCCCTGTCCGGAGAGAGGAAGGTCCTGGTCTGGACAGTGTCCAGCAGTGCCCCTATGAACTCCCGGTGTTGTGTCGGATGGAGATGAGACTTTGGGTAGTTTATGACGAACCCCCAAGTGTTCCAGAATGAGGATTATGTGAGCCGTTGCCTGAAGAGCTTCAGCGGTGGTGCTTCCCTTTGAGCCAGTCGTACAGATAGGGGAAGACGAACACCCCCTGGAGATGCAGGAAGGCGGCGACCACTGCCAGGCACTTTGTATCTACCCTCGGGATGGAGGCCAGACCAAAGGATAGAACCCTGTACTGGTAGTGGCAGCCTCCTACCATGAAGCGGAGGTACTACCTGTGAAGGGAATGGATGAGGATGTGTGTATATGCATCCTTTAGATCCAAGGAGCATAGCCAGTCTCCCTGTCAGAGGAACGGCAGTAATGTTCCAAGACAGAGC
This sequence comes from Ichthyophis bannanicus, assembly GCA_033557465.1. Lineage (NCBI taxonomy): Eukaryota > Metazoa > Chordata > Amphibia > Gymnophiona > Ichthyophiidae > Ichthyophis > Ichthyophis bannanicus. The sequence goes on along the minus strand of CM066035.1, from coordinate 94,009,144 downwards.
ATCTTGAACTTCTTCCTCACCAGGAACCAGTTGAGGTCCCGTGGGTGTAGAATAGGTCAAAACCCTCTGGTCCATTTGGGTACCAGAAAGTAACGGGAGTAGAATCTCTTGCCCTATGAGCTGGAGGGTGACGGGTTCCACCACCTGAAGACTTGCGTGTTCCTTCTGAAGCAGGCCCTGGTGAAAGGAAGTCTTAGGGGGCTCCCCAGATAGAACGGTGGGGGCATCTGTTTGAGGTGGAGGAGGTAATTCTCCTTCACCGCCTGTAAGGGCCCATGCGTCAGTGGTGATGGTGAACCACCATTCAGCATAAAATACCAGATGCCCCCATATGCTGCGGAACAGGGTCTCCTGAGGGGAGAGAGGCTATGCCCAAGGAGTACAAAGTCCCCTCCAGGTTGCGCTGGAGGCACGGTGTGGGGCATGGGGTCTTAGGTTTCCGAGAGCCATGCCCTTGTCCTGCTGGCCCTCTTGGGAAGGTCGAGTACTGAGGATAGTTTCCCCAAGTCTTCCTCTTCTTTGGGTATAGGGGCTTTGTACCAGAGGCCTTCCTTTGGGAAGGGTCAGCAATCTTTTTGGAGAGTCTGGTCCTGGTCATAAACTCAGACTCCAGCTCGGAGGACTTGTCAGTCATGGACTTGCCAAAGAGGTTCTCCCCCCAGCAAGGGACATCGACCAACTTGTCCTGCACCCATTGCTCCAAGTTGGAAGACTCTAGGTCCTCTGCCCAAGACGACTCCTCGGACTCAGTGGTGAAGGCAAGAGCCTTCGCCATATTCTGAACAAAGGCCAGAAAAACCAGGTCCTTGGTTGGGGGCTGATGCTGGGTTTCGGGAGGGGTAGCATAGGAAATAAGATCCCTGATGTTGAAGCTTTGGTGGGGGTGGCCGACTTGGATTTAGTGGCAGTTACAGAAACATGGTTCACAGAAAACCATGATTGGGATGTAACTATACCTGGCTATACTCTATTCAGAAAGGACAGGGTAGGAAGAAGGGGAGGAGGAGTGGCACTATATGCAAAAACTACTATTAAAGCTTTGGAATTACAGAGCTTAAAATGGAGAGAGGAGGCATTGTGGGTTAAACTAGAAAGAGGGAAAGAGAAATCTATTTGCATTGGCGTGATATACAGACCTCCCTCACAAGAGGAAGAGGTGAACAGAGAGTTAATTGAAGACATATGCAGCATTGCTAGGAAAGGGGAAGTGCTACTGATAGGGGATTTCAATATGCCAGATGTTGATTGGCACATTCCTGCTGCAGTATCATCTAGAAGTAAAGAGATCCTGGATTCTCTACAGGGAGAACTAGTCAAGTAATTGGTAACAGACTCCACACATGAAGGGGCCATACTGGACTTGGTGCTTACCAATGGTGAAAGTGTTTCTGATGTTATAGTGGGAGATCATTTTGCATCCAGTGATCACCAGATGGTGTGGTTCAGTATTAGGACTAGGGCTGTTAGAATCCATTCAAAGGTGAGGGTCTTAGACTTTAGGAAGACTAACTTTGCCAAGATGGGCCAATACCTCAGGGAGTCGTTAGCGGGATGGGAACAGCTTGGGAATGTAGAAAAACAGTGGGCAAAACTTAAAACAATAGGAGGGAGGAGTAGCCTAGTGGTTGGGGCAAGGTACTTCAGGCCGGAAGGTCGGGGGTTCAAATCCCACTAGAGGACAGCAACCTTGGGCCGGAAAGACTGGGGTTTCTAGTCCCACAGATGCTCCTTGTGGTCTTGGGCAAGCCACTTAACCCTCCATTGCCCATGTTCCCTGTAAGTATTAGTGTATGTGTCTCATATCCCTGCATGTTAAATGTATCCCCCAATTGTGTTGTGACCGCTTTGATTGAAGGATAAGGTGGTATACAAAACTGTCTAAATAAATAAATAAATAAAAATAAATAAATAAATAAATAAATAAATAAAAGGGATATTTTAAGGGCAACCAACCTTTTTGTTAAAATGGTAAATAAAAGGAAAAGGAGACTGCTATGGCTTTCAAAAGAAGTAGCTGATAAAGTGAAGAAAAAGAGGGAGGCCTTCATGAAATACAAGAGATCACAGAGAGGAAGACAGGCATCTATATTTGGAAAAACTTAGAGAAGCTAGCAAAGTAGTCAGGAAAGCAAAGATTCAAAAAGAGGAGGAAATAGCCAATGCAATAAAATGGAGGGATAAGACATTTTTCAGATATGTTAGTGAGAAGAGGAAGGGCAAAAGTGGTATTGTCAGACTCAAGGGTGAAGGGGAGGAATATGTAGAAGCTGATGAAGATAAAGCAGAATTGCTTAACAAATATTTCTGTTCTGTGTTCACAGATGAAGAACCAGGAGCAGGACCTCAGAAAACACCCACAAACAGGAACAGAAGCGAGGGACATCTTGAACAATTTTCGGAAGACTCTGTTCATGAGAAACTAGCTCAACTTAAAGTAGACAAAGCGATAGGACCGGATGGGATACACCCTAGAATACAGAGGGAACTTGGGGACATTCTAGCAGCACCACTGTGATAGGCGATGGCCTAGTATGTAGCAGAGCTAGGCCTGAAGCTTGGCCTAAAGCCCCTTTCCCCTGCTTTAGAATGTTATTGCTGACTGTGGAAAATTACAGAATGCTGTTAGCTAGCTGTTAGAAAGAAATACCGTTCTATTCTAGTCTGATAACATGTTCTGCTCTCCTGGAGATAAGAGAATTAAAACTTTCTTACTGTTTATTGTTTAGATTAGCCAGATGTCTGTTTCAGTAGAATGCCGCGCCACTGTATCTTTGCTAGATGTGCACTGACCTTGTAATTAGGATGAAAATTATTATTATTTTATTATTATTTATTATTTTACAGTTTTTATATACCGCGCTCTTTGGTATCAGCGCGGTTTACAGATAACAAATTTCGCATTAGAACAGTCCTTTGCTTACATTATAACAGGGTCTTTCGCTTACATTATAACAGGGTCAGTAACTTGGAGACAACATGGTAAAACTATATACAAGCTATATACAGAAAGATATATTACCTCTGGAAATTTACAGTTAAATTGGGTCATAAATTTGGGTGTGCAGAGCGTCTAGTTCGTGTTCTGTTATGACTATGTTGTTGGAATGTCAGAGGCTGTGTGAGTGATTTGTGAGATGGGGGGAGGAGGTGTAGGGTTAGGGCCTAAAAGATGATGACAGAATAGGTAGTGTTTGAGGGCCTTTCTAAATTGAGAGAGGTCTTTTATTGATCGGATATGAGGAGGGAGATTATTCCAGCAAGTTGGAGCGAATAAGGTGAAGGCCCTGTCTCTGGTTGTTTGGTTACATTTAGTGTACTCCTTTGGTACGACAAGGGTATTGGCGGCTGCGGATCTTCTCAGTCTGTTCGTGGGGGTGTTGATAATAAGTGATGAGAGGGAAGGTGGGGCTATTTGATTAATTGCTTTAAAGGATAGCAGAAGTGCTTTGTAAGTTATCCTGGCTTGTAGGGGTAACCAGTGAAGCTCTGTTAGTATGGGGGTGATGTGGTCTCTACTGGAGGTACCGCAGAGGATGCGGGCTGCTGAGTTCATCGCCAATTGGAGTGGGTTGAGGGTGCTCTTGGGTAGACCATGCAGGATGACATTAGCATAGTCAAAATGAGGTGTTATAAGGGCTTGGAAGATTGTTCGGAAGTCATTGGAGGCGAGTAGTGGTCTTAAGGGTTTCAGCGTTCTTAATTTGTAGTAAATGGATTTAACGGTCTGCTTTATGTGATCTTTGAAGGTCAGTTCTTGGTCGATGGTTACTCCCAGGTAGCGAATTGATGATTTACATGGTAGTTCCGCATCTCTCACCTTCAAAGTTGCGGGGGGGGGGGGAGAATTTCTTATTCCTGGTTACGAATAGGACTTCCGTTTTCTTGAAGTTTATTCGCAGGTTCTGGGATAGGAGCCAATCTGTAATCGCGTTGAAGCAGGCGATAATTGGGGAGAAGTCAGGGGCATTAATTTTTATTGGCGTGAATATCAGTACGTCATCTGCGTAGATCAAGCTGGAGGCGTTAAATGTTTTGATGATTTCACAGATTGGTTGGATATATATGTTAAATAGAAGAGCTGATAAAGAGGATCCTTGGGGTACACCCTGTTGTTGCTGGAAAGGATCGGAGGTTGAAGATCCTATCCGCACCTGTTGCCAGCGGTTGTTTAGGTAGGATCTACACCATTCCCAAGCTGATCCCTGGACTCCCTTTTCTTTAAGACGGTGAAGAAGTTGTACATGGTTAACCAAGTCGAAAGCTGCCGAGATGTCAAGGAAGATGAGGATGAACCCATTTTCAATTTTGTCAATCCCTCTTGATAAGGTGTTGATGAGTAGTGTGAGAAGGGTCTCTATGCCATGTGATTCACGGAATCCGTGTTGGCAGGGATCGAGAGGAGCTGAAGTATCTATATGCTGTTGCAATTGGATTTGTACCACCTTCTCGATGATTTTGGCTAGAAGGGGTATACTTGAAATTGGACGATATGAATCAGTTTTTGCTGGGTCGAGTTTATTGTTCTTCAGGAGAGGGCGTATTGAAGTTTGCTTGAGAGATGATGGGAATGATCCGGTTGTGAAGGAAAGTTGCATGATAAGGGCAAGTATGGGGCTCAGTTCAGCACGCATTGTTCTGATCCAGTAGGCAGGGCATGGATCGTTTGGGGCTGTGGTAGTATTCAAGGTGGCAATAAGGTCAGTGATGGATTTCACTGTGGGAGCGACAAAATTTTTTAGAGGCTGAGTAATTGAGACGGGGTTAGGTATACAACTTGGTGTGGAGTTCGTGTTAATGGATTTAGATTGAAGATAGTCGGCAAAAGTCTGAGGTTGAATTGATATTGTTTGGTTGGAGGATGGTGCCTTGGTTAAGGATTTAGTGATGTTAAAGAGGTCTCGTGGTTTGTTCAGTGATCGGAGGAGGGTTTCTGTATGGTGTTCCCTCATCTTTTCAGCTATTTTCTCCCGGTGTTTCTTTAGGGCATTTTCGTAATCCATTTGGTCAATTGGAGCACGTGATCTGCGCCATTTTCTCTCTTGTTTTCTTAGATTCTGGAGGGATAGTCGTAGTTCAGTGGAGAACCATGGTTTTGGGTTTCTACTTTTTAGTGCTGTGCTGGATGCTGGTGGTCTTACTGAGGAAGGTAGATGTGAAGAGGAGTTCAGGGTGTTGTACCAATTGTTGATCAGTTCATCAAGGTCATTGGTTGGTAGACAAAGGGTTGGAAGAGTCTGGCTGATGAAGTCATCCTTGTTGAGCGTTTTGAAACGGGCTGTTGGTCCTGATGAGATCAAATTTGTCTGTCTTGCTGGGATACTGTTTTGCTGATATGGGACTTGGAAGGATAATAAATCATGATCAGACCATGGGACAGGGGTATGAGATAGCTTAAAGTTGGTGTTCGCTGTAGACTGAGGCGCAAAAATGAGGTCAAGGGTGTTACCCTTGAGGTGTGTAGGGGAGCTAACTAGCTGCGAGTAGTTGAGGTCAGCCATGGCATCAAGGAATGTGGTAGAATGGCTATGGTGAAGTGAGGAGAGGTTAAAGTCGCCCATTAACCAGTTGGATTTGCGTGGGCTTTCTGGGTTGCAGGCCAGCTCTATTATATTAGATAAATCTTCTGGTGGTGAGGATGGGGCTCTATATATGAGATTTAGGATGATTTGTTTGTTAGCTATAGTAACTAGGTCCATGTGTGTGGTACTCCTGGTGGAAAGTAAACTAAATTGAAGGTTAGTTTGTGAAAGAATGAGGACACCACCTCCTCTTCGGTCTGCTCTGTGACATGTGTGTATTGAGTATTCTGGGGGAATGAGTTGGTTTATAAGGACATTGTCTGTGTCCGCTAGCCATGATTCTGTGACCAGGAGGATGTCTAGTTTCAGCTTTGTGATGAGATCTGTAATGGCTGGCCACTTTTTACGTACTGAGTGGGCGGGAAAATATAGTAGAGAAGCTGAACAGTGTAAGAATATTTTGTCTAGCGTTTTGATTGTTTAGTATTTTGAGCCTGGAATATTACAGAAATCACCGGTAGCTATTAGAAACACTTCTTAGCCTTGCTTTGTTTAGCCTTGCTTTGTTTTGCTTTTGATAAGAATGCTTCTGATATGCCTTCCACTATCTTTGTGGCTAACTGACCTTGCAAGAGTAGCGAAATATACTGTATACTTTAGCAGAAGTATTATGTTTAGTGTTATGTCTAGTTGCTGACCCGTGGCTAGTAAGACCCAAGCAGGGGGAGCGAGTCCTGGGCCCGGTCAGAGATGTCTATTGGATGAGAGTAAGTGGGCCACTGTGGCCAATGAGGAGTTTTGCCTGTATTAGACTGGAGAAGAAAAGTATATAAACTGTCATTTTTCTGAGCTCTGGGCTCAGACCATTTTGAATGCTACTGCAATCTGAGCCTGTGCACAAATAAATTGGCTTGGATCTTTGCCTGACTCCGGGTATTATTTATTGCATTCTTATCAGCTACTACATATTCCTGGTGCGTTGGCCGGGAATGTGCGAGTGGGGGATGGTATGCAAGTGAATATGCCCCGACATCTCGCCTCACAGGTTTGGTCCGGCTAGAGCCGAGCCTGACTGACTGCAGGAGGGTCTCTGGCGCCCCTGGTCCTTTTGTATCGGAGGAGACTCCTCCTTGCCTCCGCAGGCTGCTGTTTCTGGCCGGCCAACACCTCGAACCAGAGGGGAGTCCAGGATTCAACCCAAGGAGGGATTGGTTGCGCAGCACATTAGCTACCGGATCTGGTGAGTATTGATTTTTCTGGTTCTTAGTCAGATAGCTCTGGGAAAGTCTCGAGACATCTCTGGTATAGTAACAGGTAAAGGAAGTCTGATCAACTTCCACGGGCGATCCTAGTACCCCTGCAAGTAGTGCACGGGGCGAACCCATCAGCCCTTTCGGTTTTGGTAATTCTGGTTTGTCAGTCAGCCCGGGAATTCGGAAAATGCTAGCATGTTTGTCTGTGTGAAGAATGCTTGTGAAAAGGAGGAAGCGTTGGGAGTTTGTCTTTGCTTTATCTGTTGAAACCACGAGTTTCCCTTCTAGTATAAGGGTAGGATTATATTCCGTTGGGTAATTTGTGACACTTTACCGTATATGAAATAGTAAAAGTATAGTTAAGAAGACGCCAAACCCCTAGAGTCACTGTAAAATCACGAAGCTGTCTTTCTCATTCAGCTGTCTTGCAGCGCAGCGTGAAACGGACAAGAGGCGTGTTTGTGCAGAGGAATGTTTTAACCCTATGAAGGCATGTTTTCAACGTTCTGCTGCTGGGCTAATGGGTGCTTATTTTAGGGAATTATACCTGTTTTTATTCAATATTTTGTAATAGTGATGTGCCTTCTGCTATGGTCATGTATTATATATCATTTAATAAGAATGTTTAGTCAGGATTGTGGATCTCGATAGTATTAGGCTTAGCCTGGAAAGGGTTACGTTCCTACTCGAGTTCCTGTATTTGTGCAGATCAAGTGAGCAGAAATCATGTAGGGCTCAGGTTTCAATAGGAAAGGATGCTTGTATTTTCCCTTTGCCCTACGAAGCCGAGGTTACAAACACTGACAGGACTCTGCAGCATTTGAGCCAGCGGTACTAGATCGCAACTTGAAAGTGCTTTGAATCCTGAGTGAATGAGGGGTTAATCGTGTATGAGTTTTAGTTCCTGATACACTGCGGCAAGCGCCTCATAGAAGACATGCTTATTGTTAATAAAATAAACTAGGAAGGAAAATGTGTATATGTATTCTAGATGTCCACCCGCTTTATGGAAAATGTATCCAGAATGAATGTTTTTTTGAATATCTACTTCCTAAAAACTGTAAAATTGCAAGTAGTTTCTTTTGTAAAGCCAAGCTGGTTACGGCTGGCAGTTAGTTTTTTGCCTTGTTGGAGTCGGGAGTGGTGCCAAAGGACTGGAGAGAGGCTCATGTGGTGCCTTTACACAAAAGCGGAAGTAAAGATGTGGTTGAAAACAACAGGCCGGTTAGTTTAACTTCGGTGGTGAGTAAATTACACAGGCCTGTGACTAAAAAGCTGTTTGATCATTTTCATCTAATTTCCATGTATTTTGGTGTGCTGAAAATAAATAAAATATTGAAAAAACTCCCAGACGTCATGATTTGCCACAACATGCAAAATTGTCTTCAAATTTATCAAAATTTTTCAAATTACTATTAATTAATTCAAATTACCATCAATTAATTCACATAAGTGCATTTAAGATATAAAATGCCAAAAAAACCTTAAAGGGGTTGTCCGAGTTATGTAAAAAGAAATATAGCACTGTAAATCTGATGGTCAGCAATATATACATAAGCTAAGCAAGTTTTAAGTGTGCAAACAGTGTGTTGAGGACCTCCGAAACTAGTTCAAGGGTAAGAAAAAATCTTTCCGTTATGGGATTCCTATGGTATGGCGAGAGCAAAAGAACCACAGTGACGACTGTTACTTTTGTTCATGCGATGTGAAAGGGTTTAATTCCAAATGGAAGCATTCCATTTCATACCCCAATCTTCACTCGGAAATTCGTCCCATCCCCCATGGCACAGATATATCAGTACCCAAGCTCCCTGCTACCTTGGAAGAGATACCTAGCTCCGATGAAGGTGAAGTCATACCTGAACCAGATGATGAATCAAGTTCTGACTTTGAAGATGATACAAGACCAAAATTGTTTTCTCAGGAGGAGATGAATGATTTGGTAAGAGACTTGAATCTTCCCAAAGACGCCGCTGAGTTACTCGGATCAAGGCTGAAAAGCAGGAATTTATTGCTGCCAGGAGTGTCATCTTCATGGTTCAGACATCGTGAAAAGGAGTTCGTTCCTTACTTCGCCCAGGAAGACAAGTTGGTTTATTGCATCGATGTCGAAGGCCTGATGGGTCAATTTAAAATCCAATATGATTCAGAGCAATGGCGTCTTTTTATAGATTCTTCAAAAAGTAGTCTCAAAGCAGTTTTACTCCACAACGGTTTTTATGCTTCCATACCTGTAGGTCATTCCGTACACTTGAAGGAAACCTACGATAACTTGGAATTGGTTCTTGGTAAACTTAAATATGAAGACAATGGTTGGCAATTGTGTGGGGACTTGAAGGTCTTGTGCATGCTGCTCGGGCAACAAGCTGGGTATACCAAATATCCTTGTTTTCTGTGTCTATGGGACAGTCGAGACCGACAAAATCACTGGACCAAGAAGAGTTGGCAGCCGAGGGTGCTAACAGTCTGTGAAAAAAATGTCCTCCGAGAAACTTTGGTACCTTCCCATAAAGTTCTTCTACCACCTCTCCACATAAAATTGGGATTGATGAAGCAATTCGTAAAATCACTTCCAAGAGATGGAGAATGCTTCAAATACTTGGTCATCAAGTTTCCATGCCTGTCTGAGGCAAAATTGAAGGAAGGTGTGTTCGTCGGACCAGACATTAGAAGGCTTATAGTTGATCAAGAGTTTGTCAATACAGCACAGTTACTTACCTGTAACAGGTGATCTCTGGGAACAGCAGGAATTAGTCCTCACATATGGGTACGTCGGAACCGACGGAGCCTGCGCGGGAAAGCTCCCCAGCTTCCCGGGCCTCCCACTGCACATGCGCGCCGCCTTCCTGACCAGCTCTCCTCAGTTCGAGTTTATAGCTGAGACAATAGAGAGAGGAAAGGAAGATAGATAGATAGAAGATACAACTCCTAGGGGAGGTGGGTGGGTTGTGAGGACTAATTCCTGCTGTTCCCAGAGATCACCTGTTACAGGTAAGTAACTGTGCTATCTCCAGGAACAAGCAGGAATAAGTCCTCACATATGGGGACTCCCTAGCTAAGATGCCTGGGAGATCCCGTTCCAAGGGTTCGCCATCTTCGTATGGATCTCAGGCATCCATCCTGGGAAGGTGGGCAGGAGTTGTTCAAGTATGGAACAGGTGTTTGAGGACAGCCTGACCAAACAAGGCATCCCGGCGGGCGTCCTTGTCCAAGCAGTAATGGGCTGTGAAGGTATGAACCGAGGCCCATGTGGCGGCTCGACAGATCTGATCTATGGAGACAGAGTGAAGATGAGCCATAGAAGTGGCCATGGCTCTCACATTGTGAGCTGTGACATGGCCTTCCAGAGAAATGCTTTACTCTGGTAAGCAAAGGAAATACACTGAGCAATCCAATTGGAAAGTGTACGTTTGGAGACTGGACGTCCCAAATGAGAAGGATCAAAAGCCACGAAAAGCTGGGAAGACTTTCGATGTGGCTGAGTCCTGTTGAGGTAAAAAGCAAGAGCTCTTTTGCAATCTAAAGTATGAAGGTTCCTCTCTGCAGTGGATGCATGAGGAGCTGGAAAAAAGACAGGTAGATATACCTCTTGATTAAGATGAAAAGGCGAAACCACTTTGGGCATAAAGTGGGGGTTCGTCCTAAGGACCACCTTATCATGATGAAATCTAGTATAAGGTGGATTAGCCACTAAAGCCTGCAGTTCACTGATGCGGCGAGCTGAAGTGACTGCAATGAGGAAAACTACCTTCCATGAAAGAAATTTCAAGGAGGTGGAGTGTAAGGGCTCAAAAGGTGGCTTCATAGTTTTTACATACACTTTGTTTGTTTTTACATACACTTTGTTGTTTCAAGTTAAGATGTTCATTGTAAAAAGTTATAACTGTTCTATGTAAAACAAGCTCTGCATTGTTAATTGTTGTTAAATGTACACCGCAACTGATCGCTGGAAGATGCGGTATATAAATAAGTGTTAAATAAATAAATAAATAAATAAGCTGACCTAGAACTAGGTTCAAGTCCCATGCTACCGGAGGAGGTCGGATGGGAGGCTTAGTTAGAGTCAGGCCTCTCATGAATCTTGCAACAAGCGGATGAGAGGAGACAGGTTGTCCATTTATAGGTTTTAAGGATGCTGCAATAGCACTCAAATGGACTCTCACTGAATTTGTCTTAAGGCCTGCATTAGAAAGATGCAGGAGATAGTCTAGTAGAGAATTCAAAGGAAGTGCTAGAGGGTCAAGACCCTGTTGAGCACACCAAATGGAAAAGCGCTTCCATTTGAAAGCATAGGAACGCCTCGTGGAGGGTTTCCTAGAGGCATGCAGGATATCTTTCACTGGTTGAGAAAGATTGAAGTCATGAAGGCTTAGGCCTTCAGTAACCAAGCTCTGAGGTGTAGGGACTTGGGGTTTGGGTGCCACAAAGTCCCTTTCTCCTGAGAGAGAAGGTCTGGCGCAGCTCCCAGGTCCAGGGAGGGTCCCTGGGAGAGATGCAGAAGTAGAGGGAACCACACTTGGCGTGGCCAGCGTGGAGCTATGAGGATCATGGATCCGTGATCCCTCTGGAGTTTGAACAGAGTCTTGGGAATCAAAGGAATGGGTGGAAAGGCATATAGGAATTCCTGACCCCAATGCAGGAGGAAGGCGTCGTTGGCCTGAGCTTCCTGACACAGAGTCCTGGAACAGAACCGGGGAAGTTTGGCATTCCACGGACTTGCAAAGAGGTCTATGTCCGGGGTTCCCCATTCCTGAAAGATTTTGCCTATCTGGTCCATATGTAGGGACCATTCGTGTGGGAGCAGAACTCGACTGAGTCTGTCTGCCCGAGAGTTTTGAACCCCTGGAAGATATACTGCCAGAAGATGAATTTGATGCTCTCTGGCGAAGGCCCATAATCTGAGAGCTTCGTTGCAAAGCGACAGAGAGCCTGCCCCTCCTTGTTTGTTTACGTAGAACATGGCCACCTGATTGTCTGTCTGAACTAGGACGGTCAGGTTTACAAGGAGGGTATGGAAGACTTTGAGGGCAAAGAAGATTGCTCGCAGTTCCAGGAGGTTGATGTGAAGGGTGGTCTCCTGCGGAGACCAAGTACCCTGAGTGGAGAGGGATTGTAGATGGGCTCCCCACCCTGTTTGGGAGGCATCTGTTGTGAGGGTTGCTTGGGGCAACAAAGGTTGGAAGGGGGCCCCCAACAACAGATTCTTGGTGGACATCCACCATTGGAGGGACCAAAACAGACGCTTTGAGGTGAGTATTTGGTCGGAGAGCGCTCCTGATGCTTGAGACCACTGGGTGGCCAAGGTCCATTGAGCTGCTCTCATGTGAAGACGAGCGTAGGGCACCACGTGTACCGTGGAGGCCATGTGGCCCAGAAGCTGCAGCATTTCTCTGGCTGTCAAGTGACTGCTGGACTGAGCTTGGGAGGCCAAGCACAGCAGACGTTGGCCCCGGACTTGAGGCAGGTAGGCCCTTGCAGTGGTGGTGTCCAACTGGGCCCCTATGAATTCTAGAGACTGAGTAGGGGTAAGTTGAGACTTGGGAAGGTTTACCACCAGTCCCAGATACTGCAGAAGGTTCCTTGTGCGGTCCAGGGAAATCTGGGCCTCTGACTGAGATGGAGCTCGGATGAGCCAGTCGTCCAGATATGGGAATACAAAAATTCCCAGACCTCTTAGAAATGCAGCAACAACTGCCATGCATTTGGTGAATACTCTTGGAGCAGAGGCTAGACCGAAGGGAAGTACTCTGTACTGGAAATGTTTTCCCTGAAACAGAAATCTTAGATATTTTCTGTGGGATGGGTGGATGAGTATATGTGTGTACGCATCCTTGAGATCTAGAGAACAAAGCCAATCCTGACTCTGAAGGTATGGAAGGAGAATGCCTAGAGAAAGCATTTTGAATTTCTCCTTGTACAGAAATTTGTTCAATTCTCTCAGATCTAGGATAGGTCTGAATCCCCCTGTCTTCTTTGTTATGAGAAAATAAGGGGAGTAGAATCCTGTCCCTTGTTGAAGAAGAGGAACCTCTCCTATGGCCCCTTGGGCAAGGAGAGAAGAGACCTCCTGATCCAACAGGTCCAGGAGAAATGGGGGAGAATTGAAGTGCCTCACCATGGTATATGGAGGAAGGTTGGAAAAATGAAGTTTGTAGCCCTCTCTGATGATAGAGAGGGTCCATTGCTCTGATGTGATTTGCTCCCATCTGGGAGCAAAGTGAGCTAACCTTCCGGGAATGGTGAGGGGCTCTGGTTGTTCTAGAGCCAGAAATGTTAAGTTCTCTAGAGGCAAGTCAAAACCCCTGAGGGGGTTGAGCCTGCTGAGGAGTGGTAGACACTGCAGGCTTTGACTTTGCCTGTTTAGGTTGCTGACGTTTAGTAGCAAAGCGAGGCTGAGAAGATTGTTGGCCAGTATTTGTGGAAAATCTGGCCTTCTTGTAGTACGGCCTCTTGAAAGACTTTTTCTTGGCAGGAGCAGAGGTAGACTTAGAAAGTCTATCCAAGGTAGCTTTTTCTGCATCCATTTGGGTGGCTTTAATTTGCCAGTCCTTACCAAATAAGTTCTCACCTGTACAGGGCAGATTCCGTAAGCCATCCAGGACCCAGGGTTCTAGGTCAGAGGCCTGGAGCCAAGCAAGTCGTCGGGCTGCAATAGCAATGCCCGAAGCTCTACCGGCACCCTCAAAGGAATCAAAAGCTGCTCTGTTGGAGAACTTAGAAACATCTAGAAGCTGTTTCACCAGAGAAATTAACTCCTCTTTTCTATCCTCAGGGATAAAGGAGGCAAAAGGTCGTATCTTTAGGGCAAGTTCTCTAAGAAACATGCCCATATGCAGACTGTAAGAATTAATCCTGGCTATAAGCATAGTAGCCTGGAAAATTTTCTTGCCAAAAGAGTCTAGGGTCTTACATTCTCGTCCTGGAGGGGTAGAAGAGTGCCTTTTGGTACTCTTAATCTTTTTCAGTGCAGACTTCACCACAATGGAATGGTGAGGCAACTGAGTCTTTTGAAAACCAGGAGAAGGAGGGACCCGGTACATGGTGTCCAGCCTACGAGAATAAGGAGACAACGTTAGAGGAGCCTCCCATAAGTCCATCAAGTGTTCTTGAAGGATTTCATGGATAGGCAGGGTGACTGCCTCTTTAGGAACCTTGGGGTATCCTAAAATATCCAATTTCTTTGATCTAGGTTCTTTTTCTGAGGATGTGGTAATAGAGAGTCCTTTAGCTAATTCAATAATGAATTCTTGAAAGGACAAATCCTCTGGTGGAGACATTCTCCTCTTTGGGGAAGAGGGGTCTTCATGAAGAACTAGAGACAACTCATCAGAGTCCTCAGAGGAGTTGAAATCCTCAGAGGAATCAGAGTATTCTCTATTTGCTTCCAACGCACGATACGCATACCGATTGGTATCGACATCGGGCGTACCGGGTATGGGATCGGTATCGGGTAAAAACCCGAATCCGGCATGCGGAACCGATCTGCGTTTGGAAGTCGATGGTCTCGGTTCCGGTATGGGAGACGATACCGGAACCGGACCCGGTATCGCTGAACGCGATACCGAGGGCGTCGCAGCATTGATAAAAGCCAGCATGGCCTGCTGCATGGTCTGAACAGTATTGCTCATAGACGCCACTGCTGCCTGGATGTCGGTACCGGTATGGGCCGGTACCCCAGAGCAGTCCAACAGGTGATCAGTCGAGGCCGTGCCATCGATGTCAACCTGTAACCCCATAGATGGTGCTTTGGAAGCCAGAGCTTCCCGCCGGGGTTGTTTGGCTGGGGCAGGATCCTCAGACTCAAAAGAGAGAGCCTCTCGATGCTTTGATGGAGATTTGCTCTTTGAGGACCTGCCCACAGAGGGTTTGGTTACCTGAGATCCATCCGGAGAGCAAGACCTGGATGACTGTGATGCTGGATTATCAGAAGCAAACAGCACATGGAATTTGTTGGCCCGGTTCTGCAACCCACGTTTAGACATCTGGGAGCAGGATGGGCAGTCCGGAATGGAGTGGTCAGGTCCCAAACACTTAAGACACCATTCATGGGTGTCTGTGACTGAAATAACAGCACTACACTTGGTACACTTCTTAAAACCAGGGGCTGGTTTCTCCATGAGGAGAATTTGTGTAGGCCTGAGGCCTAACCGAAGTCACCAAGTTGTGCAGAAAAGAGATTTTTTTTTTAAAAGAAAAGAAAAGAGAGACCGGCGGTACCGGTTTTGGTATGGGGAAGGCAGGTACGCGGTCTAAAGAAACAAACTAAAACAATAATTTCTTCAGCGGTGATAGGAACACGACCTGCTGGCTCCGCGGAAAAAGAGAAACTGAGGAGAGCTGGTCAAGAAGGCGGGAAGGCAGCGCACATGTGCAGTGGGAGGCCCCAAAAGCTTCCTTTCAGGGAAGCTGGGGAGCTTTCCCGCGCAGGCTCCGTCGGTTCCGACGTACCCATATGTGAGGACTTATTCCTGCTTGTTCCTGGAGATCATGACAGATCCTCAAAAAGAAGGGTGGATTGCATTTAAAGAAGTCGTACAGAAATTTTTAGGCAATAACAGAGATCCTCACTACAAAAAGATCGTTGGACGAATGCTGAAAGCATTTCAAGCTTTCGGTTGCCTGATGAGTTTGAAAGTGCATCTCCTCCAGTCCCATCTTGACTACTTTCCTGAAAATTTGGGAGCTGTGAGTGAGGAACAAGGTGAACGATTCCACCAAGACATTAAAGAGATGGAAAGGAGATACCAGGGAAAATGGAGCATTACAATGATGGCAGACTACTGTTGGATGCTTCAGAGAGACATTCCAGATGCTACTCACAAGCGTAAATGCACCAAGAGGAGCCTCACAAGGAAGAAGAATCAAGTTTAGTGTGTGTAGGTGAGCTCATTTCAGTTCAAAAAAGGATTTTCATGAAAATATTGTAATAAAACTTTAATTTTATAAGTCTATTTCCATTTATTTTGAGGTATTGCCTTATTTAACATAGTTACCTAAATTGTCAGGAAACGTGATGTCCTATGACAAAATGGAGGTCATTTTCGGATTCAGCGCACCAAAAAACAAAGATTACGTGGAATAACCAAAACAGCTCTCGAAAACTAATTATTGGAAACGCTGCTGAAAGAGAAAATAGTAAGGTTTCTGGAGTCCAGCGGATTACAGGATCCGAGACAGCATGGATTCACTAGAGGCAGGTCTTGTCAGACAAATCTGATTGATTTCTTTGACTGGGTGACTAGGGAGTTGGACCAAGGGAGAGCCCTAGATGTGTATTTAGATTTCAGTAAAGCCTTTGACACTGTTCCTCACAGGCGACTTATAAACAAACTGAGCACCCTAGGGATGGACCCTAAAGTTACTGCTTAGATTAGAAATTGGTTGGGTGGGAAGCGACAAAGAGTACAGGTAAATGGAGCCCACTCTGAGGAGAAGAATGTTACCAGTGGTATGCCCCAGGGATCTGTCCTTGGTCCGATTCTTTTTAACATCTTTGTTAGTGATATAGTGGACGGTCTGTCGGGTAAGGTTTACCTCTTTGCGGCTGATACCAAAATCTGCAATAGAGTAGGAAGGTGTAGATAACATAAGGAGGGATCTAGCTAAGCTTGAAGAATGGTCTAGAATTTGGCAGCTGGGATTTAATGTTAAAAAATGTAAGCTCATGCATTTGGGCTGCCGCAATCCAAGGGAGCAATATAGTATAGGGGGTGAAGTCCTTTTGTCCACTAAAGAGGAGCGGGACCTAGGCGTGGTTGTGTCTGATGATCTTGAAGTAGCTAAACAGGTAGAAAAGGCAACGGCAAAAGCTAGAAGGATGCTTGGGTGCATACGGAGAGGAATGGCTAGCAGAAAAAAGGAGGTGATAGTGCCTCTGTATAAGTCTTTGGTGCGACCTCATTTGGAGTATAGTGTGCAATTCTGGAGACTGCACCTTCAAAAGGATGTGAACAGGATGGAGTCGGTGCAGAGGGTGGCTACTAAAATGGTTAGTGGTCTTCATTATAAAGCATATGAGGACAGACTTAAGGATCTTAATATGTACACCTTAGAGCAGAGGTACTCAAATCCAGTCCTGGAGGGCCGCAAACCAGTAAGGTTTTCAGGATATCCCTAATGAATATACATGAGATAGATTCAAATACAATGGAGGCAGTGCATGCAAATATATCTCATGCATATTCATTAGGGATATCCCGAAAACCTGACTGGTTTGCGGCCCTCCAGGACTGGATTTGAGTACCTCTGCCTTAGAGGAAAGGCGGGATAGAGGTGATATGATTGAGATGTTTTATGCCACGGAGGTATTTAATGTTCAGGGGGAGAGCCTCTTTCAATTGAAAGCAAGTTCTGCTACAAGGGGACATGGGATGAGGGTGAAGGGGGATAGATTCAGGAGTGATATGCGGAAAAGAGTAGTTACTCACCTGTAACAGGTGTTCTCCAGGAGCAGCAGGAATCAGTCCTCACCATATGGGTGACGTCGATGGAGCCCTTGCGGAGCATTTCCCCAGCTTTCCATGAAAGCCTTTGGGAATGCAGGCATGCATGCGCGGTTCCCTTCCCGCCTAAAGGTGCCATCTTGCTCAGTCAAATGACATAGCTAAAAACAGCACACAAAAATGTAAAAATAAACTATGTACAACTGCAACTCCCAGGGGAGGAGGGAGGGTTGTGAGGACTGATTCCTGCTGCTCCTGGAGAACACATGTTACAGGTGAGTAACTACTCTTTCTCCAGGACCAAGCAGGAAGTCAGTCCTCACATATGGGTGACTCCCTAGCTCTGGGCTACCAGGAACCCAGGCTGAACAAGAGAACTCCCTCTACTCCCAGCATCAAAGAAAGGCTTTTCACTGAAAGGACCTCCACCGGTAGCCCAACGGAGGGCTGGCGGGCAGGAGTTGCCTAAACCTCAAAGAGATTCCGGAGTACTGCCTGGCCAAAAGCACTGTCCCTATGGGACTCCCTCTCCATACAGTAAAAGGCCACAAAAGTCTGGCTTGAGGACCAAGTTGCAGCCCTGAAGATGTCCCCCAACGGTACAGAGCGGAGGTGAGCCACTGAGGCAGCCATTGCCCTGACATGATGGGCCGTGACCCGACCCTGCAAAGGAAGGTCAGCCGCCCTGTAAGCCCAGGTGATACAGTCAGCTACCCAGGTGGACAAGGTACGCTTGGACACAGCTAACCCCAAATTCAATTCAATCAATGTGTGCCTTTGAGTCAGTCCTGACTCCTGGCGACCCAAAAGCTCCTGGGTTTTCTTGGCAGTGTTGCCGGAAATAGATTGCCAGGCCTTTCTTCCGAGGCAATGGAGGGTTAAGTGACTTGCCCAAGGCCACAAGGAGTGCTAGTGGGAACTGAACCCTGGTTGCTCGGTTACCAAGCCAGTGTTCTAACCACTAGGCTACTCCTCCACTCCAACCCCAAATTATTAGGGTCAAAAGATATGAAGAGCTGAGTAGCCGTTCTATGTCCCTGCGTACGGTCAAGGTAGAAGGATAAGGCCCTCCTACAGTCCAGGGTATGCAGAACTGCTTCAGCCTGGCTTGTATGAGGCCTAGGGAAGAATGTTGGAAGAACCACCTCTTGGTTAAGCTGGAAGGAGGAGACAACCTTTGGGAGGAACTTTGGATGAGTCCTAAGGACTACCCTGTTCCTATAGAAGCAGGTGTAAGGCCTATCACAGACCAAGGCCTGAAGTTCACTGACTCACCTGGCCGAGGTTAGGGCTACCAAGAAGAGTGTCTTCCAGGACAGGAAGCAGAGAGGACAAGTAGCCATCAGCTCAAAAGGTGGGCGAGTCAGTTGCTGTAAGACATAAGAACAAAAGATATGCCATACTGGGTCAGACCAAGGTCCATCAAGCCCAGTATTCTGTTTCCAACAGTGGCCAATCTAGGTCATGTGTACCTAGCAGTTTCCCCAAGGGACACAGGTTCCACAATGCTTGTATTGGGTCAAGCATTGATATCCTGGGTTCCTTCTTAATAATGGTTTATGGACCTTTCCTCCAGGAACTTGTCCAAACCTTTTTTTAAACCCAGCTACACTAACAGCCGTTACTACATCCTCCGGTAACAAATTCCAGAGTTTGATTACACGTTGAGTGAAAAAATATTTTCTTTTATTAGTCTTAAATAGTTTACGCTGTAGCTTCATTGCATGTCACCTAGTTTTTCTATATTCTGATAAGGTAAACAATCGATCTACGTTTACCCGTTCCACTCCGTTCATTAATTTATAGACTTCTATCATATCTCCCCTCAGCCGTCTCTTTTCCAGGTTAAAGAGCCCTAACCTTTTTGCCTTTCTTCATAGGAATATCCTTCCATCCCCTTTACCATTTTGGTGGCTCTTCTCTGAACCTTTTCTAAAATCGCTATATCCTTTTTAAGATACGGCGACCAGAATTGCACACAATATTCAAGGTGCACTCTCACCATGGAATGATATAGAGGCATTATAATATCTTTTTTTTTTATTTTCCATTCCTTTCCTTATCATACCTAGCATTCTATTTGCTCTCTTGGCCACCGCTGCACACTTGGCCGAGGGTTTTAACATGGTATCCACAATGACGCCTAAATCTTTTTCCTGGGTGGTGGTTCCTAATGTGGAACCTTGCATCGTGTAACCATAGTTTGGGTTGTTCTTCCCTAGGTGCATAACCTTGCACTTGTCCACATTAAATTTCATCTGCCATTTTGATGCCCAGCCTTCCAATTTATCAAGATCCTCTTGCAATTTTCCACAATCCTCATGGGTTTTAACAACTTTAAATAGTTTTGTGTCATCTGCAAATTTGATAACCTCACTCGTTATTCCACTTTCCAGGTCATTTATGAATATGTCAAAAAGCAGCAGATCCAGCACAGATCCATGGGGTACACCACTATTCACCTTTCTCCATTGGGAAAATTGGCCATTTAGCGCTACCCTCTGCTTTCTACCTTTTAACCAGTTCCTGATCCACAATAGTACACTGCCTCCTATCCCATGACTCTTTAGTTTTGCCAAACGTCTCTGATGAGGGACCTTGTCAAAGGCTTTCTGAAAGTCCATATACACAATATCAACCGACTCACCTTTGTCCACCTGATTATTCACTCCTTCAAAAAAACATAACAGATTAGTAAGACAAGATCTTCCTTGTCTAAAGCCATGTTGGCTGTCTCCCATTAGGTCATGACTATCTACATGCTGAGTAATTTTATTCTTTATGATGGTTTCTACCATTTTTCCCGGTACTGATGTCAGGCTCACCGGTCTGTAGTTTCCCGGATCACCCCTGGAACCCTTTTTAAAAATTAGTGTTACATTGGCGATCCTCCAATCTTCAGGTATTAGAGATGATTTTAATGATAGTTCACAGATTACTAATAGCAGATCTGCAATCTCATATTTCAGTTCTTTCAACACCCTTGGATGTATATCATCCGGCCCAGGTGATTTGCTACGCTTCAGTTTATCTAATAGTTGTAATACATCTTCCCGATGTATCGATATTTCCTTCAATTTTTCCGCACCTTTAAATACCACTTCAGTCATGGGTAACATCCCTACATCTTCCTCAGTAAAGACTGAAGCAAAGAATTCATTCAGTCTCTCCGCTCTCGCCTCTTAGTGCTCCTTTAACCCCTTTATCATCTAATGGACCAACTGACTCTCACAGGTTTTTTGCTACAAATGTACTTGAAAAGGTCTTTACTTCGCATTTTTGCTTCTGCAGCAAGCTTCTTCTCAAATTCTCCCTTTGCCTGCCTTATCAATGCCTTGCATTTGACTTGCCAGTGCATGTGCTGTTTCCAGGTTTCGTCGTTTGGCTCTTTTTTCCATTTCCTGAAAGATGCTTTTTTGGCAACAGCCTCTCTGACCTCACACCTTTAAACCATGCTGGCAGTTTTTTGGACTTCCTTCCACTTTTCTTAAAGCGTGGAATACAGCTGGTCTGGGCTTCCAAGATAGTATTTTTCAACAGCCGCCAAGCCTGATGTACGTCTTTAACCTTTGCAACTGCTCCTTTTAGTTTTTTCTTAACTGTTTTCCTCATTTTATCATAGTCTCCCTTTCTTAAGTTAAAAGGTAGTACTGTGGATTTCCTTACTATCCCTCCTCTACTAATTAAATCAAAGGCGATCATGTTATGATCACTATTGCCAAGTGGCCCCAACAACCTTATCTCTTACACTAGATCTGGTGTTCCACTAAGGACTAGGTCTAATATGGCTTCCCCTCTGGTCGGTTCATGAACCAGCTGCTCCAAGAAGCAGTCATTTATTTTATCTAGGAACTTTATCTCCCTAGCATGTCCTGACGTGACAATGACCCAGTCGATACCGGGGTAGTTGAAATCGCCCATTATTATTACTGCGCTGTAACGTTTGTTAGCTTCCTTGATTTCTTTGAGCATTTCAACATCCATTTGGTCATTCTTCTCTCCCCTGCCACCATCAGCAGCTCTCCCCAGTCGGGGGATAGAGCCTCCGGCAACAGGGAAGCAGCGGCAGCAGTGTCACCCAATCGGGGCTGCCGACAAGAACTTTAAAAGCTCGCGCCATCGGGCGCGTGGTCCTTCTCTCCCCTGGCACCATCAGCAGCTCTCCCCATTCGGGGGATAGAGCTTCCGGCAACAGGGAAGCAGCGGCAGCAGCGTCGCCCAATCGGGGCTGCTGACAAGAACTTTAAAAGCTCACGCCATTCGGGCCTCGCCAGAGGGCCCTTTGGTGTGGCCCTTAGGTGGAGGCCTATAGACAAGGCGAGGCTACCTATCAGGTACCATCTAACTATTGCCGAAACAATGTAAGTGTGGATAGACCTATACTCTACATAGTTAAACCTGTGAGACCATGCTTAGTAACAAAGTAACCATTGTTGTGATTGACCATAGTGTAGACAGACCTGTTTCACATAACTAAGCTCTGTAAGACCACATTACTAACAGTGTAACCATTGTTGGGTAAACACCATTGTTGGTGAGACACACGGTATTGGTACATTAACACTGGCACTTCCTTGTATTCATTTCAGTAACGCTGAAGTTAGTTAAAAGGCGTAATAGTGAATGTAAGTCCAAAGGTGTATGCCCACCTCCTGGAGAGTGTAATATTGTATCTAATTTAGCTCAGTCACATAACTGCCTAGCTATATCATACTACTAAAGCCACTCCTAACAGCTTTCCACATTTCACCTGAGACTCACACCAATACCCCCCATGATGTCTATATTCATACCACTGGCTATTCTATTTCTCACTTCTAGACTCCCTAGTCAGGCATTCAATACATCTGCTAAACATATCCCAATCCTCCATAGTAATAATAGGAGATGGTCAGAGAATCACCACCAAACTGCTCAGAACACCTCCACTACACCTTATCAGCACCTACTATACATTCCCTTACAAAATATTTAAAAAACCCACCCGGGCAAGCAGCCGCAACAACATTTACTGGAATGTGCGCTTATAAATGCAAGATCTACATGCCAAAAATGGCCAGCAATCACTAACCTTATAACATTCCACAGCCTTGACATGTTAATGATCACTGAGACATGGTTATCAGACTGTGATAATGCGATCATCAATCAAATGACCCCTGCCGGTTTCTAAGAACATAAGAAATGCCATACTGGGTCAGACCGAGGTCCATCAAGCCCAGTATCCTGTTTCCAACAGTGGCCAATCTAGGTCATACGTACCTAGCAGTTTCCCCAAAAGACACAGGTTCTGCAGTGCTTGTACTAGGTCAAGCATTGATATCCTGGGTCCCTTTTTAATAGTGGTTTATGGACCTTTCCTCCAGGAACTTGTCCAAACCTTTTTTAAACCCAGCTATACTAACAGCCCTTACTACATCCTCCGGTAACAGATTCCAGAGTTTGATTACACGTTGAGTGAAGAAATATTTTCTCTTATTTGTCTTAAATAGTTTACCCTGTAGCTTCATTACATGTCCCCTAGTCCTTCTATATTCTGATAGCGTAAACAATTGATCCACGTTTATCCGTTCCACTCCATTCATTAATTTATAGACCTCTATCATATCTCCCCTCAGCCGTCTCTTTTCCAGGTTAAAGAGCCCTAACCTTTTTAGCCTCTCTTCATAGGAGTAGCCTTCCATCCCCTTCACCAATTTGGTGGCTCTTCTCTGTACTTTTTCTAATAACTCTATGTCCTTTTTAAGATACGGTGACCAGAATTGCACACAATATTCAAGGTGCGGTCGTACCATGGAGCGATACAGAGGCATTATAATATCCTTTGTTTTATTCTCCATCCCTTTCCTTATGATACCTAGCATTCTATTTGCTTTCTTGGCCGCCGCTGCACACTGGGCGGAGGGTTTTAACATGTTATCCACAATGACTCCTAAATCTTTTTCCTGGGTGGTGGTTTCTAATGTGGAGCCTTGCATCGTGTAACTATAGTGTGGGTTGTTCTTTCCTAGGTGCATAACTTTGCACTTGTCCACATTAAATTTCATCTGCCATTTGGATGCCCAGTCTTCCAATTTATCCAGATCCTCCTGCAGTTTTCCACAATCCTCTTGGGTTTTAACAATTTTAAACAGTTTTGTGTCATCTGCAAATTTGATAACCTCACTAGTTATTCCTTTTTCCAGGTCATTTATGAATATGTCAAAAAGTAGGGGACCCAGTACAGATCCCTGGGGTACACCACTATTCACCATTGGGAAAATTGGCCATTTAGCCCTACCCTCTGCTTTCTATCTTTTAACCAGTTCCTGATCCACAATAGTACACTGCCTCCTATCCCATGACTCTTTAGTTTTGCCAAAAGTCTCTGATGAGGGACCTTGTCAAAGGCTTTCTGAAAGTCCAGGTACACAATATCAACCGACTCACCTTTGTCCACCTTTCTCACCATACACTTGCCACAGAGCTAAACAAAAAGGAGGAGGGGTCCTCATCCTCGCAAAAACAGAATTGAAATTTAAACTAGTTGACGCATCTACCTCAGCACACCTTGACATTATTACAATATCGAACAACCAATGCACAATCAATGCACTCTACAGAGCCCCAACATCTTCCTCTGACGACCTACCAGCAATCATCAATCTTGTCTGCAACTCAAATAACCCACGATCATCAAACTGGCTAATGGGAGACCTTAACCTCCCCTCCTTGCCTGAAGCACAAGCAAGGACCTTCCTTGAAGCGCTATGTGACCTGGGCTACAAGCAACTAGTAGACTCACCGACACATGCTAAGGGCGGTATCCTTGACCTTATTTTTGCCCCCCAGGCTATAGTCGACACCACTCCTCTGCTGTTGACCTCTATATCCCCTGTACCTTGGTCCGATCATAATCTCCTCAAATTCTGCATACCTATCACCTGCTACTCCAAGAACAGTGACAGGACAAACACCCCCGATTCCGGAATACTAACAACACGATTCCGTACACTCAACAAGGAGGATGTACTTGACAAGCTACTTCCACAACTAGACATTTCAACCCTTGACCCTGACGAACTTGTAGTGAATTGGAACAATAGCATCAGAGCTATAGCCTGTATCCCGTCCACCAACAAGTTACCCAAAAAATGCAATCATGTCCCTTGGTACTCGACTGACCTTCGAGCATCCCTCTTACAACTACGTAAACTCGAAAGACGATGGCACAGAAAGCAGACTACCATAGCCTACCACAACTACAACTCATATTTAGCATTACACAGAGAAAATAAGTGAAAAAAGGAAACAACATCACTCAATGATTCTAAAACGATCACTGAATAAAACACACAACCTATTTAATATAGTAAAATCATTAACAGGGGACCCAGCACCAGCAAACCCATACATGCCTCAACTCCAGGATTATTCGAACTACCTGCAATCCAAAATGATCCAATCCAACATGACCTCATCCACCTGTAACTCATCCAATGCACAAAGTACACCAAAGCCTACCCTACTACTTAAATTCTCTGCAGTATCTAACCAAAGAAATTGAAGACACCATTGCTTCCATCAATCTCACCACGGCTCCTAATGACCCCTGTCCAGCAAGATGGATAAAGGAATTTTGACATGAACTAAGCCAGTCATTATGCAATATAACCAACCAATCATTATCAAGGGGTATCTTCCCGCAAAGTTTAAAACATACGTCAATCAGGGCCCCTGCTAAAGAATAGTCGCCTTGATACATCCAAAGTCGAATCGTATAGACCTATATCGAGTATTCCCCTGCTTGCTAAGATCATTGAGAAAATAGTCCAGCGACAGATCCATCAGCTCGTTGATGCCGAGACACCCCTCGATCCAGCTCAACATGGCTTCAGAGAATCGCATGGGGTAGATACTATCTTAACTACCCTTTTCGACAAACTAATTACAGGAATCGACAATATACACCGAGGTTTCATCCTTATCTTTCTCGACATTGCTGCCGCCTTTGATTCTGTGAATCATAAGATACTATTACAACGTCTCCAAGAAAAAGGGTTACAGGGAACTACACTACAGTGGTGCGAATCATACTTAACTAATAGATGGCAGCAAGTAAAAACAGGCAACACATCCTCTGAACCTTTCTTACTATTTAACATTTATATGCAGCCTATCTGCTCTCTGATTCGCTCATTAAATGTAGAATGTCTCGTGTATGCCGACGACATGCTACTATTCATTCCATTCACTATCGAACAACCTGATTTCTCCCCTATCATCAGATGCTTTGATGCAGTTGCTGAATGGCTCCTCACACAAAACCTGAGGATCAATCATAGCAAGACCGATGTCCTCTTTGTCACAAGGAATCAGAGGTTCGTCCCACCACCCTACCTGCAAGTTAAAAACGCTGAACTCAAGACAAGAGACACAATCCGATATCTAGGCATCACCCTCGATCAGCGATTAGATATGACAACCCACGTAAAGACCATTACAAGATCAATATACCACAAAATACAAACCCTACGCCACCTCCGCCCACTACTTGATTATTCAGACTATCGAATGATATTTCAAGCCCTAGTCATCCCACACCTAGACTTTGCGAACACCATCCTCCATGGCCTACCACAAGCAACCCTCAGCCCGCTTCGGCTGGCCATGAACTCTGCTGCTAGGGTTCTTACAGGGGTAGCAAGATTGGAACATATAACTCCAGTAATGAAAATTCTGCACTGGCTACCACTACATGCCCGAATTCAATACAAGGTACTAGTCATGACTTTCAAGGCATTGAAGAATCAATCTCCCACACCAATCAGCAAACTGCTTAACAACATCCCCGACAACAGAATCAGAAGACCTGCACTACTGAACATGCTAACAGTACCTAAGTTCACCACAAGATGCACAAAGGCAACTACCAATAGAGCCTTTTCGATTTATGCTCCGACAGCCTGGAATGACCTTCCCACTTGTATTCGATCCATATCGAGCCTCACATCATTCAGAAAAGCAATAAAACAGCATCTATTTCTAATTAACTACCCTGAAACCAGTCCCGAAAAACACAAGTCGAACGCATTCACCCCACACCATAACTATCCCAATGCCCTAACCCAACATGAGAATGGTTAGGCGCCCCTCTCCCTATAGTTTTATCCCTGCTACCACCTAACCTAGCTAAGCTCACCCGTAGATCTTAAGTACTAATGTATATAGCTCTATGTAAATATTTTGTATTTATCGTGTAAATAGTTTCCCCTGTTCTCCCATTCTTGATTATCCCTTGTTCTATGTAAGCACATTGTGATATTAATGCATTGTTGCACTCTTCAGTTTTAATGTAAACCACACTGATCTTAATAGCGCGGTATATAAGAAATAAAAATAAATAAATAAATAAATAAATTCTGGCCAGGCGCTCGATAGTACACCCCCACTGCCATTGCCTTCCCCCTTTTACATGGAATTTCAATCCATATAGATTCTACAGCAGATTTTTCTTCCTGCAAAACTTTAATCCTTTCTGACTCAATGCCCTCTCTAACATAGAGAGCAACCCCTCCACCAATTTGATCAGCTCTATCATTTCGATATAGTTTGTACCCAAGTATCACAGTGTCCCACTGGTTGTCCTCCTTCCACCATGTCTCTGATATTCCAATCATATCTAACCTTTCATTTAGTGCTATATATTCTAACTCTCCCATCTTATTTTTTAGACTTCTAGCATTTGCATACAAGCATTTTAGAGACTTTATTGTATTCATATTAATTTGGCTATTGTTAGACATGGGTAATTTGGGATCTTTAAGCTCTGTCTGCTCCATACTTGAGGGCATTTGGGCTACTTTACTCTTTTGTGGAACCTCTCTGCTTTTCGTAGTATCCTTCAAAGATACATTCTTCCGAACCATCTGCTCTTGGGCAACTGTCGGCTTTCCCCTAATATCTAGTTTAAAAGCTGCTCTATCTCCTTTTTAAAGGTTAATGCCAGCAGCCTGGTTCCATCCCGGTTAAGGTGAAGCCCTTCGGAAGAGCCCCTCCTTTCCCCAGAATGTTCCCCAGTTCCTAACAAATCCAAAACCCTCATCTCTGCACCATTGTCTCATCCACGCATTGAGACTCTGGAGCTCTGCCTGCCTTTTGGGTCCTGCGCGTGGAACAGGAAGCATTTCGTAGAATGCTACCCTGGAAGTTCTGGATTTCAACTTCCTACCTAAAAGCCTAAATTTAGCCTCCAGAACCTCCCTACCACATTTTCCTATGTCACTGGTACCGACATGTACCAAGACAGCAGACTCCTCCCCAGCACTATCTAAGACCTTATCTAGGTGGCGCGTGAGGTCTGCTACCTTCGCACCAGGCAGGCATGTTACCAGGCGATCCTCACGTCCACCAGCCACCCAGCTATCTACATGCCTAATGATCGAATCACCAACTATAACGGCTGTCCTAACCCTTCCCTCATGGGCACATGGCCCTGGAGAAACGTCCTCGGTGCGAGAGGGTTTTACATCACCTGGAGGACAGGTCCTAGTTACAGGATCACTTCCTGCCATACCAGGGTGATGCTCTCCTCCATTGCAACAGGAATGCTGCCAGACTGGAGGTGGGACTTCAGGACTATATCCCTGTAGGTCTCGTCTATGTACCTCTCTGTCTGTTTTATGCTTTCCAAGTCTGCTACTTTAGCCTCTAGAGAACGGACTCGTTCCCTGAGAGCAAAGAGCTCCTTGCACCTAGTGCACACGTAAGACCTCTCACCAACTGGGAGAAAATCATACATGTGACACTCAATGCAAAAGACTGGAAAGCCCCCATCCCGCTGCTGGACTGCTGTCTGCATCGTAGTTTTAAGTTTGTGTTTAGATCTAAGTTATTTACTTACTAAGGGTTGCTATGGATATTTATACTAATAAAACTGTACCTAATATGTGCAATATACCTTGTTCACCTGAAGCTTAATTAATCTCAGGTCCTTAGTGTATGACTGATTTGGGTAATGAGCTTCACCTGAGAGCACCTCCTGTCTTTTAAGATGTGTAAGTATCTATAAAGACCACATTCAACTCCCACTCAGGAGCAGGACGACGGATTGGAGGCTTGAGTAAGAGCAAGCCTCTGAGAAACTGGGACACCAAGGGTTCACGTGAACCAACAGAGAATGTCCTTTCACTAGTGAGTGGTGAGCTGCTAAAGCTGAGAGGTGGACCCGAACAGAATTGGACTTAAGTCCCTGATTTGATAAGTGCAGTAGGTACTGAAGCACTACTGGTACAGCACAAGAGAAAGGATCTTCTGTACGTAGCTGACACCACACAGAAAACCTTTTCCATTTCAGGGCATAGGTTTTCCTAGTGGACTGCTTCCTAGAGGCTAGGACAACCTCCTCAACTTCCTGAGGTAGGCCCCAGGGAGCCAAAACTACCCTTGCAGCCTCCAGGCCATTAAATTGAGAGCTTTGAGATTGGGGAGCAGAAGGGAACCCTGATCCTGAGAGAGAAGGTTGGGTTGCAACCCCAGAGGCAGCGGGGGATCTACTGCCAGCTGAAGCAGAAGTGGAAACCAAGGCTGTCTCGGCCATCTGGGAGCCACCAGCAGGACCGAGGCCTTGTCCTGAAGAATTTTGAACAGGGTTCGGGCCACCAAGGGCATGGGAGGAAACGCATACAGGAGGCCCTGGGACCAGGAAATCAGAAAAGCATCTGCTGCCAGCCGTAGAGGATGCGGTTGCCTGGAACAGAACCTTGCCAGTTGTTTGTTCGATGGACTGGCAAACAGATCTATGGTTGGAAGTCCCCATTTCAGGAAAATCTTCTGAACCACTAGGGGATGGAGCTGCCACTCGTGGGGCTGCAGAATCCTGTTCAACCTGTCTGCCAGGTAGTTGTCCTGGCCAAGAAAATACACTGCCTTGAGGAGCATGTTGTGCCTGAGAGCAAACAAGCAAAACATACATACCTTGTACATAGTTATAATCCGGTTCTTTGTACATAGTTAACAACTTTTTAATTGTAGATTGAACTTCCTGTAGTTTCACATTGTTATATGTAAAAACAGCATTGCCTTGTTTACTGTTGTTCCATGTAAACTGCAACTGATCAATGGAAGGTGCGGTATATAAAAACTCGCTAATTAAATTAAATTAAAGGTCCTGTGCCTCCTAACAAAGGAGCCTGGACCCAGTTCCATCTTGCTTGTTCACATAAAACATGGCTACTTAGTTGTCCGTTTGAACTAGGACAGACTGATGAGCCAGTGTTTGAGAGAAAGTCTTGAGGGCTAAACGAATAGCCCTGAGTTCCAGTAGATTGATCTGCTGTGTGGCCTCCCAGGGAGACCACCGGCCCTGGGTGCACTTGCCTAGAAAATGAGCTCCCCAGCCCTGCAGGGAGGCATCCGTGGTCAACACCACTGTGAACCCAGGAATCTGAAAAGGCACCCCTTGCAGTAGATTGGGTGGGTGCAGCCACCAGCGGAGGGAGTTCAGAAATTGTCTATACACCCTTATTCTGTCTCTGAGGCGGCCTGTGACCACTGAGTGCGAAGGCACCACTGTGCAGGCCTCATATGGAGTCTGGCATTGGGGGTCACAGGAACTGTCGAAGCCCATGTGGCCAAGAAGTCTCAGGCAGAGTCTGGCGGAGACCAGTGACCTGCTGAGAAACTGGTTTGCCAAGTTTATCAGTCTGTGGGCTCTGTCTTCTGGCAAGAATGCCTTTGCCAGCAGAGAGTCTAACCTTGCCCCCATGAACTCCAAGTTCTGGGAGGGGAGCAAAGAGGACTTTGCGAAGTTTATGACAAACCTCAGGTTTTGAAGAAGAGCAATAGTTCAGAGGGTGGCTTGTCTGGCCTCCTGGCACGTCTGACCCCTGATGAGCCAGTCATCCAGATAGGGGAAGACAAAGATTCCCTGATTTCTCAGGTAGGCCGCCACCACTGCCAGGCATTTGGTAAAGACCCTGGGAGCGGAGGTGAGGCCAAAAGGCAGTACTCTGTACTGATAATGGTTTCCTCCCACAATGAACCTGAGGTACTTTCTGTGGTCTGGATGAATGAGGATGTGAGTGTACGCATCCTTTAAATCTAAGGAGCATAGCCAATCTCCCTGCTGGAGGTAGGGCAGCAGTGTTCCAAGAGTAAGCATCTTGAATTTCCTTCTCTAGGAACTTGTTGAGATTTCTGAGGTCGAGAATAGGCCGGAGGCCACCGGTTCTTTTGGGTACGAGAAAGTACCTGGAGTAGAACCCTTGACCTTGGAGGTGGGGAGGCACAGGCTCCACTGCCTTGTCCCGCAACAGACCTTGGAGCTCCTGAAGGAGAAGATCTGTGTGCAGAGGCGGCCTTGGAGGCTCCCCTGGAAAGTATGGAGGAGGCAGCTGTTGGAAGTGTAGCATATAGCCCTTGTGGATGATGCTTAGCACACAACTGTCTCCAGTGATGAGTGGCCACTTGTGGGCAAACAGGGTAAGTCGACCTCCTGTGCAGGGTTGGGAGAGCAGGGACGGAGAGGCTATGCCTAAGGAGTCAAAAAACCCCACCCTGCTGAGTGGGAGCAGGGGCCGGAGGCTTGGGAGTCCTCTGCCTACGGGGCCCATTACCCTGCCCCTTGGCCTGCTGACCCTGAGGGGGAACTTGGGAGGCCTGGTACTGTGGGTACTGTTTGTAGGCAGTGCCCTTCCTTGGGTAAAAGGGCTTTTTACCCGAGCCCTTCTTTTTGTGAGAAGGGGCAGAAGTCTTTCTAGACAGCCTTGTCCTCGTGAGGTGCTCGGTTTCGAGCTGTGCGGCCTTCTCGGTCATGGGCATGCCAAAAAGGTTCTCACCTCGGCAAGGGACATCGACCAACTTGTCCTGAACCCATGGCTCGAGGTCCGATAACTGCAGCCATGCCTGGCGTCGAGCCGCGATGCCGGCTGCTGCAACACGGGCCGAAGCCTCGAAGCCATCATAGGCAGCGCAGGACATAAACTTGGAGCATTCCCGTATTCCTGAGGACAAGGACTTGAACCTCTGCAAGGGTTCCCTGGAGAGACCAGCAGAGAACCCGGACAGCTCCTTGGCCAGGTCCCGCAAGTACATGTCCATGTACAGCTGGTAAGACTGGACACGGCAAGCAAGCATCGAGCCCTGGAAGCACTTTCTACCAAAACCATCCAGGTTCCGGGCCTTCCTGCCAGGGGGCACCGCGGAGTGCATCTTCTGACTTTTCAGGCGATGCATGGTCGATTCCACCACCATGGAATGGTGTGGTAGCTGCGCCTTCTGAAAGCCAGGGCTCTTCCGGAGTTGATAGATAGAACCGACCCACTTGCTCAGAACCGGCGCCGAGGCCGGTGCCTCCCACATCCGGAAGAGGAGCCGTTCCAGCATCGGAGGAACCGGAACAGTAAAGGCCTCCTTCGGAGGAGTCATACTGTAGGGGCTCGAGGCTCCTCCTCGGGGTCCGCAGGGATAGCCAAGGCAGTGGCCATATCCCGGACAAACTCCGAGAAGCGGGTATCCTCCGGAGGGGGATCTACTCCGGGGCTCAGACTGCGGTGAGTCCGACGGGACGTACCGAGTCCTGAAGGTGTCGGGGGACTCCTCGTCTTCCATCTCCCAGGCGAACTCGTCCGATGAGGAATCGGGGTCCGACCGCGCGGGGCCTGTGAGCACTCGCCCCGATGTAGAAGGCACCGGCATCGACGCCCTCGGTCCCGAACGGAAGGTCGAGGGAGACCGCAACCAACCTCGAGCCTTCATGGTCTCGAGTATCGGCTCAGTCTCCGGGGTCGATTTCGATGTCCCGGTGGTCGGGGCAGATGCGCCAGACAGGCTGGCCATCAGCGCCCGCTGCTGTTCCATGAAGGCAATCTGCACTCCAAGGCTGTCAGCCTGAGACCCAGCTCAGGAGACTCAGCAGCCACCGACTCGGGCCCGGCGGCTCTCTGGGAGGAGAGTCCATGAGGACTACACGACTTACGTGTCCAGCGGACTCCGGCTCCACACGAGGTACTTTTGGAGGCTTCTCCTGTTCCACGGGCCCGGGACGACGGTCGGGGGTCTGAGACCTAGCTCTCGAGGAGCCAGGGATGACCTCAGACGATGCCCTCGCGAGCCGCTTCTTCCTCTTTCGTTCCCAGTCGGGGGACCCCCCTGTCCGAGGAGCCCCGACGGTGCTCGAGATCCGATTCCCGAGATGTCGAGGCCTCAGACGAGGTCCAGGCCCGGCCGGAGGCCGAGTCGGAGAAAAGCCTTTCCTTTTGGTGCTGACGACTTCGAAGCGCCTTGGAAGACATCTTTCCACATGGTCCACAGATCTTAGGATCGTGGTCAGGACCCAGGCACCGAAGGCAGCAGTCGTGTGTGTCGGTGAGAGACATTAGTTTCTTGCACCGATCACACTTTTTGAAACCACTGGAAGCCATCGGGGAAAAAATAGTCCCTGCGAGGTCAAAGGACCGGCCTTCCAAGGAATAAGGAAAAAAGGGCGTGAACGCCAGCCATGAAGGGCAAAAACCGAAAAATAAGATTGGGCTCGATACCGGTGTACCGAACCCGGCGGGAGGGGAACCGGCATCGAACCGGAGAAAAAATAGCGAAGGAATCGCGAAAAAATCTATTTTCTGGGAGGACTAGGACAGACGTCCGACGGGCTTCACGGAAAAAGAGAGACTTAGCAAGATGGCACCTTTAGGCGGGAAGGGAACCGCGCATGTGTGCCTGCATTCCCTACGGCTTTCATGGAAAGCTGGGGAAATGCTCCGCAAGGGCTCCAGCGACGTCGATGTCGCCCATATGTGAGGACTGACTTCCTGCTTGGTCCTGGAGAATATTTCTTTACGGAAAGAGTAGTGGATCCGTGGAATAGTCTCCCAGTGGAGGTGGTAGAGATGAGGACAGTAACTGAATTCAAAAAAGCATGGGACAAACACAGAGGATTTCTAAAGGAAAAAAGGGGACTGTTGTAGTTGTTGATATGGATGGACAGACTAGATAGGCCATGTGATCTTTTTCTGTCGTCATGTTTCTATGTTTCTAAAGGTCCGAGGGCACATTCCTGTGGACTCACTGTCCTCAGTCTCCCAGTCCGACCCAGAGTCGGAGGAGATCTCGAGGGTCCTCCAGGCCTCAGGCTCATGCCCCAGCCTGGATGATCCGGGGGCCCTGATGCCCCTACGCTCCAAGTCGGGAGCACTGTATGGGGAAGTCTTTGGCCCAGAGTGGGACCGGGACTGATGCCGAGGTGTCTCTCGAGACTGGTGACATTCGAGGATTGGCACCACCTCCATGGCCTCCCTCGCTGTGGAAGGATCAGTGATCGGGAGTGATGACCCAGAGGAACCGGGCATCAGAGCCCGCTGTTGGGCCATGAAGGCAGACAAGTGTGTTCCAAGACCTCCATCCTGGCCAGAAGGCTCTGCAGTCACTGCAACAGCCACAGAGGACCTTGGACTCTGCGCCATCGAGGTGATGTCCACAGAGGACCGAGACAGATTTCTGGATGCCGATGCTGTTTTCTCACACCGGGGCAGCTTCGAGGGTCGCTCTCAACCATTGCCTTTGCATCAAGGGCTCCAAGGCTGGGGGCCACACCCGATGAGGCTACCGATGCTGTCTGGCTCTTTGAGTGGTGTCCCTCTCTGAGGAAGCCCTGGCTCAATTCCCCATAACCTTGAGATTCTGAGGCAGAACAACAGCTATGCAATGCCAAGGCCTCTGCTGAGGCCCTCAAGGGCATTTGTCCCGCAAACGACTCTGGATCTGAGTCGGTCCTGTGAAAAATCGACTCCTGCTGCTTCTTACAGCCTTGGAGGGCCTTAGGGGTCATCTCCTGGCAGAGACCACACACACCAAGGCATCATGATCTGACCCGAGGTATCAAAGGCAACAATCGTGGATCTGTGCGCAATATATTATGTACACAGCAGTTGTAAGGCTTGAAGGCACTGACCAAGGCCATAGTGGGGAATATGGCTCCCAAGAGGTCTAACGCCTTTGGCCAGGCCAGAAAGGGCACGAGAATCCGCACACCAAGAAAAAACCCTGAGGGGGAAAAAAAGGGAACCTAAGGAAAAACGCAACACCTAAGGCAAGTGGACTCAGGAGGCGAGAAGGGCACAGGTACGCAACTGGAGAAAGAAATCGATCCAAAAACTGAAGTAAAAGGCAAGAAAAAAAATCCAGTTTTTCCAGGGGGAACAGACACATGTCTGTTGGGCTCCGTGGAAAAAAGGAGACTGAGGTAAGATGGCACCCTTAGGCGGGAAGGGGATCACGCATGCATGGTGCATCTCCCAAAGGCTTTCTTTGAAAGCTGGAGAGAGGTTACCGCGTGGGCTCCGTCACGCGTCACTGACGTCCTGCTTGTTCCTGGAGAAAACAAAGTTACTCACTTGTAGCATTTGTTTCCCATGGACAGGAAGATAAGTCTTCACTTGTGGGTGATGTCAACCACACTGCCCCATGCAGGAACCTTCTCAGCTCCTTCTAGAAGCTTTTAGAAAGCTCTTCACGCATGTGACCATTCCTGCCTGCCACTGCCACACCTGAGGACTTCAGTTGTGTACTTAGCTTAACTGAACATTCCAAAGGGGAGGAGGGTGGGCTCTGAAGACTTATTCTGCTGTCCAAGAAGAACACTTGCTACAGGTGAGCAACTGTTATCTTCATGGACAAGCACGATAAGTCCTCATTCATGTGAATCCCTAGCTATAGGCTGCCTCCAAAGAAAAAAAGGGGAATTAGTAACATTGTAAGCTGACAGAATCTGAAAAACTGTTTATGCTGGCAACAGGTCTTTTGAGCATTTTAATTTTTTAAGAGGTAGCGTGAACAGAAAAGAAGGGCCTAGGAGGGAATGGAGCTGGATTCTAAATCATGGACAAATTCTGAAGGACAGACTGAGAGAAACTGCTGTCGCTGTAGGGAATCTCTCTACAAACAGTAGTGAGCTGTGACTGTGTGGATCAAGATCCAGGAGCAGCCCTTCATATTTTTTCCATGGAGGCTGGGCCAATGGCACAGCCATGGCTTGGACATTATGAACTGTGATTTGATCCTCAAGTGTCAGATCTGTCTGTGCATAAGCAAAAGAGATGCAATCCACTAGCCTAATTGAAAGTATTTGTTTGGTCAGGGCAGCCCCCACTCTTTTAGGGTCAAAAGAAAAAAAAAGCTGCATGAACTTTCTAAGGGCTTTAGTCTGCTCCAGTGGCAGGACAATTGACTTGGTAAAGTGGAAGTCCAGCACCACTTTTGGAAGGAATTTAGGATGAGTACCACCCTACAGTGAAAAAAAGTGTAGAGTACATCCATTACTACAGCCTGGAACTCGCTAACTATGCATGATGTAACTGCCACCAAAAATAGAACATTCCAGATCAGGAACTTCAGTCCACAGGTAGCTGGGCACTAAAAGGGAGCTTTCATCAGCTGAGTTAAAGCTACGCCGAGATCCCAAACACTAAAGGGGGGGCTTTAAGTGAGGCTTCAATAGAAGCAAACCACACATAAAGTGAACAACTAAAGGCTGTAGAGAGATGGGCTTACCTTCTACATGGTTTTGGTAAATGGCAATCATACTGAGGTGGACGCCTACTAAGTTGGTTTTGAGACCAGACTGTGAGGGGTGTAGAAGGTATTCAAGCAGTTTGTGTGGAACATGAGAAAGGATCTAAGGCCTGCCCCTCACACCAGGCGGCAAACTTCCACCATTTGAAATCATAAGACCTCCCAGTGGAATCTCTCCTAAAAGCCAAGAGGACATCAGCTATTCCAACCAACAAGTACGAAGAATTGAATTCTAGCTCTCTACATCCAATCTGTGAAGTCTAGAGATTTGGCATTAAGATGTAGAAGTCTTCCCTGATACTGCAAAATCAAGGTTGGAGTGTCGCTCAGTCATATGGGTTTCTGGACTGACAAGTCTTGGAGAAGGAGAAACCGAAGCTGTCTTGGTCAAGCAGTCACTATGAGAATCATGGTGCCTCTGTTTTGGAGTTTCAGGAGAGTTCTCACTATTAGATGAATGGGCAAAATACGCTACAGAAGGGCTGCCCCCAAATGGAAGAGAAAAGCATCTGAGGCTAGTTTGTCGTCTGAACCTACTCTGGGGCAGAACTGAGGGACTTATTAATATTTATGGATTTCTTCTTAAAGCAAATGATCAAGAAGGTTCAATCTTTCTTGAAGGATACTACCCATTTTCTTAATGTATAACTAGATGTTTTATAATGTGTACCTTTTTATGTACCTTCAATGTTTTTATCTTTTATTTCATCTTTTTTATTGTTTTTTTACATGAAATAACATACAATTCTAAGTCCACATGCCATAACATCACAACAGTGACAAAACTTTCACATCAATCTAGCCACTGCCCTCTTCTGCCCATCTCCTAACATTGAAATACCAATATTAAAGTCATGATATATCAGAGGTTCAAAGTCATAGTCTATGGGCTTGAATACATTATGACTCCCCCCCCCCCCCCAACTACCCACCCAATCCCCCCCTTCCCTCCTCTCGGCCGGATATTACCTTAAACCTAGCTTGCCCCTCCCTTTGTCCATCCCCACCCCTCCTTCACACCTACTACTACTCTCCTTGGGGTGAAGAAAGCACGCAACAATCTTTCACACATTCAGTAGTGCGCTTCGCACCTTTGAAGATAAAGTGTTCATCAGTGGCATCCAAAGCTCTATAAAGCTCTCCCATTGTTTATCTCCAAGTTGTTTTGCTGTTAACCTCTCCATCTGCATTAGCTCTAACATTGCCTGCTCCCAGTGTCCTACCTTCGGAGGAGATTCTTCAATCCAATTACCCAATAGTACTTTCTTGACTGCTAAAAAACCTATTTCAAGAAGTGACCGTTGGTGGGCGTCTACTCTTTGGTCTATCATGTCCCAATTATGAAACAAACAAACATCCATCTGGTAAATAATTTGAATCGCCAGCATTCCAGCCAATTTGGTACAACTATGCAGCCACAGACACTGCACCTCGAGGCATTCCCAAAATTTGTGCAGTAAGGTTCCCACCATTATCCACACCATCTGCAATTTGCATCCTTCGTTAACCCCAACTTAAACGCCCATTTTTCATTTGTATACACTCTCCATAAAAACTTATATTGAAGTTCTTGCAGGTAGACCCATTTTACTCCCGAAGGAATTTTTACAAAAGCGCTTTGCAGGAGCTCCAGCGTAATCCCCTCCATACCATCCCTTGCCCATCGCTGCACCAACAAAGAGAGATACTCTTGATCCCCCCTGGGGCGCACTAGATTCCTCCCTTCCCCCGTACAGGTGTCTTTCTCTACCATTTCTCCAATAAGGGATCTCGGACCTCTCATTTCAAACAATGTGGGAACCTTTCTCAATAGATCATTAGTATAATGTCGTATTTGAAGATAACCATAAAACTCATGCTTATGTAACTGGTAACGCTTACTTAAGGTCTGGAAGCTATCAATACCCTCTCCTCTCTCGCTGCATAGATCTCCAATACAAATTATACCCTTTTGGGCCCACCTTTGGAAAAGCATGGCCGGTGATAGATCTGGAGGAAATTCTGGATTTCCCACTAAAGGAAGCAATTGAGAGCATTTCCAGTCCCATCCATAGCGTACACACAGGGCACGCCATGCTGCTCTCAGAGCCCCCTCTCTGCCTTTATATTTTGTTTATCAGAATGCAATATATACAAACTATGCTGTGGGGCGCACACCCAATTTAGCTGATGTACTGGGGCACAACCGCCTTTACCTTTCATGAGCCCCAAGATTTGTCTTACCATATATCGAAGGTTATAATTCTGTAATGAAGGACGTTCTAATCCTCCCTCCTCCCGGCATCCCATCAGGTCCCTCAGGGAAATACGAGCACGCCTGCCCCTCCACAGAAAACTGCTAAGGCTCCTTTCAAAACACTTCCAATCTTTGGCTAGCACCCATATAGGTAAAAGGCGGAGTACATACAACCACCTTGGAAACTCCACCATAGTGAATAGGGCTATCCGCCCTCTCAAAGATAAAGGAAGAGAGGTCCATCTACAAAACATCATCCGAGCTCTCTCCAACATTCCCAGTATATTAAATTGATATAACTTCTCAGGGGCATCTGGTAACTGAATACCCAGATATCGGATGGAGCTCGTCGCCCACGTCAACGGGAAAGCGCCCTTCCAACCCTGTCTGACTCGTCCACCCACATCTAAGGCCATGGACTTGGTTGCATTAATTTTGAGCCCGGAGAAGCTACCAAACTGTTTTATCAAATGAAGTGTCTGTGATAATGACGCCTGTGGCTCAGTCAGGCAAAGGAGAATGTCATCAGCAAATGCACTTAACTTTGTTTCCTCCCTCCCCATCTTCACACCCACTATCTGGGCCTCATTCTGGATTGCCCACAAAAGGGGTTCCAGAGATAGTACAAACAACAGAGGCGATAGAGGGCAACCCTGCCTCGTGCCCCTTTCCAAGATAAAAGGGTCCGAGAGAACTCCATTCACACCCACTATGGCCTCAGGGGTCGCATAAAGAACCTGGACCCATTGTACAAAGGTGCCCAAAAAACCAAAGCTATGTAGTGTGTTCCATAGATACTTCCACGCCACTCTATCAAACGCTTTTTCAGCGTCTAAGCTTACCAATAGCAGCGGGATTTCTTCCTTCATACAATACTCCATCCCCAGGATCAATTTTGCAATATTCTTAGTAGCATCCCACCCCTGGACAAAACCCACTTGCTTCGAATCGATCAACGAGGGCAGTATTGGGTTCAATCTACCCGCTAGAATTGAAGCCAAGATTTTTATATCAAAGTTTATCAGTGATATGGGCCTATATGAGGCTGGATCTTGTAGGTCCTTCCCATTCTTTGGGATTACGGTGATATCTGCACACCTCATATCCCTGGGAAAGCAGCCATCCTGAAGCACTGTATCATACATTGCCTCTAACGTAGGGGTGAGTCTAAGTTCAAATATCTTATAGTACTTTGAGCTAAAGCCGTCAGGCCCCAGAGCCTTATGGAGTTTCCCATTTCAAATCATTTTTTTGGATTTTCCCCCCCGGTTATGGGAGCGTTCAACACCTGCAGGTCATCCTCCTTTATTTTTGGGAAACCCAATTTGTCTAAAAACTTTTGACATTTCCCATAATCTCTCTCCTCCTCTGTGTACAATTTTGCATAAAAATTTCTAAGAATAGCCGCTATCTGATGCGGTTGATGCTGTACAACACCACCTTCACTCCTCAGGACTGGAACAAAACGCGTACCCCCTGGATCTCTGACCACCCTAGCCAGTAGTCTCTCTGATCTATTCCCATATTTATACAGCTGATGTTTATAGTATTGCAGGGACATTGTGGCTTGTCTCTGAAGCAACTCGTTAAGAGTTGTTTGAGTCCTAGTATACTTGTGTTGCGTTGCCCTATCTCCTGTCCTCGTAAGTTTACTTTGCAATGCCTGCACGGTACGTTCCAATATCAAGAGGCTATGATCTAAGTGTTTACGTCTTTGAATAGTGTACGTGATAATAGCTCCCCATATCACAGCTCTACTGGCCTCCCAGAACAGGAGAGGTGAGCAATGGGGGGTATCATTGAACAACGTGTATTCATCTCACTGTTTCTCTAAATACACTCTAAAATCTTTATCTTCCCATAGATATGTAGGAAACCTCCACCCCGGTTTTGGCAGGCTTCGACTATCCCAAGTCACCCAAACCATCCCATGGTTCAATACCTGCTTGTGCAATCTGTGAGAATCCTCCTTCATTTACCAAGAGATAATCAATTTGTGACCAGGTCAAGTGTGCTCTAGACTGGTGTGGGTACTCCCGCGTCCCAGGGTGCAAAGCCCTCCATACGTCCACCATGCCACCCATCCTACAGAAGTATCCAATACCTTTTTTAGACCGCGCCCCTTTTCCACTTTTACCTGATTTATCCAAATTCGCATCATGCGGACAGTTAAAATCTCCTGCCATGATCAGTTTTCCCCTCCCTGCTTTCTTAATAAACTCCAACAGGGATTTAAAAAACCCATGATCGTACACATTTGGGGCGTAGATGTTACCTATCCAAAGTTCCTCGGTATACAGTTTTGCATGCAAAAAGATATATCTCCCGTTTGGGTCCACGTCACAATTGCTCACATCTAATGGTAGACCTCTGTTTACTAGCACCACCACCCCCGCTTTCTTAGTCCCAGAGTACGCCCCATACATTTTCGCTACCCAATCTCTCACAAGTTTCTCATGCTCTGCGGCGCTCAAATGGGTCTCCTGCAACAATGCAATTTGCGCTCCTTTCCTTTTAAGAGCTTGGAGTATTTTGGTACGTTTGACTGGCGATCCAATCCCCCCCACATTCCATGAGACTATCTTTACATTATGTGTCACTCCTTCTCAAAGAGACTACTTCATGCATATTAGTCATCTCACCATTCTCTGGAAGCTGCCCAGCTTTGGCTCCAGAGCAGTGTTCACATGTCCCAGGGGCAAGGTATGTCCTACAAATTTGCCATATCCCTTTTCCCGATTTATACCTTCTCCTTCCCATGCCTACTCCCTTATCCCCCCTCCCACTGCCTCCCTTCCCCCTCCCCTCCCTCAATCCCCCCAAGTAACCTCTCATACATTACATGCTTCTCCAACAACAACAAACCGCACACTCACGTTAGAACAAACCTCCCCCCCATTCTTATCCGTCCATCTTGCCGTGGCAAGAGACCCCAAAGAAGGGGTAGATCACTGTCCACACCTCCGGGCCGCCCCGCCCTCGAAACAATGATCCTACCGCAAGGAGGGGAGTCCCTTCACGCTTTCCAGTATGGTGGGTCAGCCCCTCCTGGCTGAAGTTAACCCTTGTATCCCAATTCTCATTTACATTTTAGTCTACTCTCATGATACATTAGACAAACTCTTTTCCTTCCGAGTGTTATTCAAAGTCTCATAGATCAAAGTTTATCTTTATCCTGTGTCTTCTCCTGTTGCAAGGTGGCGATAAATTTCTTTACTGCCATCGACTGTTCAAAGGCATACGCTGCTCCTTTGTAATAAATTCTTAAGGTAGCTGGGTAGCTTAATGCAAAGCGTATGCCCCCCCCCATGCTAGCTCACTGCACATAGGAGAGAATTCTTTCCCCTTTGCGGTAAGGGCCGCTGAATAATCCTGAAACATGAGTATGGGCTTATTACACTGGTCAACAAATTTTTACAAAAGTCATGTTACTGAAATAAAAATTGATAAGAAATGACTATTTTTATATGCTGAACACGAATATGACAGTGGAATTGCAAAGTTGGCTCTAGTTATTTTGAAATCTACAAGAATTAATGTTTACATCACGAAATGCATATCAATAGTAAATATAATAGGCCTTTGGTTAATACCTGTAAAAAAAAAGTAATAGACTACTTCTTAGATTTTTTTGCCTGTCTCTTGTACAGCTGTTTGGGAACTTCTCTGGGGAGTGTCCAGCAGTAGTCAGCCAGCATTGTAGTGGACCATTTTCCCTGGTATCTTTGCTCCAAAATGCAATGTGTGCCTTCGAGTCAGTCCTGACTCCTGGCGACCCAGAAGCTCTTGGGTTTTCTTGGCAGTGTCACCGGAAGTAGATTGCCAGGCCTTTCTTCCGAGGCAATGGAGGGTTAAGTGACTTGCCCAAGGCCACAAGGAGTGCTAGTGGGAACTGAACCCTGGTTGCTTGGTTACCAAGCCAGTGTTCTAACCACTAGGCTACTCCTCCACTCTCTTTGCTCCATCATTGTGATATCCTAGTGAAAACGTTCGCCCTGTTCATCACTAATCATACCACAGTTGTCAGGAAAGAAATTGAGATGGGAATCAAGGAAATGGATCTTTAGAGACATATTGCAGCCAAGGTTCTGATACTGCATCAGCAGGTCTTCTACTAGTTCCTTGTAGTTTTCTGCCCTAACATTCCCGAGAAAGTTTGTTGACACTAGGCAAAAAGCATTCCATGCTTGTTTCGCATCACCCTGCAGCAAGTTCTTGAACCGGTCATCTTTGAAGAGCTCTCGCATCTGAGGACCCACAAAAACTCCATCTTTAATCTTTGCTTCGGTGAGTCGAGGGAATTTTTCATGCAGGTATCGGAAAGCTGGCGAAATGCGGTCCATGGCTTTCACCAAGTTTTTCATCAAACCTAGTTTGATGTGAAGGGGTAGTAGCAGGATTTTGTGAGCCTCAACCAGAGCTGGGTGCTGGATATTCTTCTCTCCCACTGTTACATTTTGTCTGCGATTCCATTCCTTCCGCAAGTAGTGCCAATCCCTTGCTCGGCTATCCCACTCACATAAGAAACACATGTATTTTATATATCCCTGCTGCAGTCCCATTAAAAGGGCAACTACCTTCAAGTCACCACAGAGGTGCCAGCTGTACTTGTTATAGTTAATGGAAGTCAGTAGATGCTTTAAGTTATCATATGACTCTGTCACGTGGACGGCATGCGCTACTGGAATAGATGGAAGACAGTTTCCATTGTTCAAAAGCACAGCCTTCAGACTCAGTTTCAAAGAGTCTATAAATAGTCTCCAGTCTTGTGGGTCATGAGTGATTTTTAAGGCATTCATGAGGCTTTCAATATCGGAACAGAATACCAGATTACTTTCCTTTCTGAAGAAAGGCTCCAACTGCTGGTGGCGCTTTCGATATGGAATAATGTTGACATCTTCTTCAAGAAGATTCCATTGTTGGAGTCTTGATCCTAGCAATTCTGCCTTGTTCTTGGATAAGTCTAAATCACGAACCAGGCCATTTAGTTCTTCCTGTTATTCTGTGTGGAGTTGATAATGCATCCCAGTGAAAATCTGGGTCACTGCATGCTGACGGACCAGAAGAACAGGTCAGCTCATCCTTGTCCTCATCAGATGAATCAAGAGAATATTCTGATGGAGGTTCTGGAATAGGAAGTCCCTCACCATGTGGAATGGTCTCAATGCAGACGGAATGTTTGGGTAGACTATACTTGACTTCTTTAGCTTCGTTATTCCGCTGGAAAGAGGAGGAACCAAGCAGAAGTAACAGTCATTTATGTGGTTGCTTGGCTCTCTCCACACCATGGGGACTGCAAACGGCATTGATGGTCTTTTGCAATTCAACCACTGTGAAAGCTGTGTTGTACATGTAGCGCAGCATATATGCGGGGCCCAAGGCTTGTCTTAGTCACCAATCTTGCATCCGAAGTAAAGATGATATGCCTTCTTCAGTTGAGAAGTGATACTTTTCTTCTGGTTGGCAAATGTCACTTCCCCACAAATGTAGCAGAAATTGTCAACGGTATTAACGCACTTTTGTGGCATTACTGTTCTGTATTGTACTTAAATGGCTAAAATTATATGATTAATAAAAGTTACATGTAACAGTAGCTTAAACTGTCTCGCACACAGTCTGAAATATTTTAAATGCTCAACCTTTCCGACTGCGTATAGTACACTGCTGACGTCAGATAGCTTCAGCAGCCGTCTGGCAGTAGTATTGCATTGCATCAGAAAATGATGCAATCAACTCGGGATGATGTGTGCATGCTGGTATTATGCAATGTGATGCAATATTACATCA
Source organism: Ichthyophis bannanicus (assembly GCA_033557465.1). NCBI lineage: Eukaryota > Metazoa > Chordata > Amphibia > Gymnophiona > Ichthyophiidae > Ichthyophis > Ichthyophis bannanicus. The sequence goes on along the minus strand of CM066035.1, from coordinate 93,965,361 downwards.
TTCAAGGCTTATTTGGGATGTTGTTGATGTCCTACTGGATAAATTTACACGGTGAAACGTCAAAAATGAACTACATGCAATATCTTCAAAATGAGAGCCAATAAAATTTTTTAAATGTTATATTCGGGAGATCCAACATGATGCGTGAGTGAGCAGGACGTGTCTCTGCTCGCTCCGGGGCTGCCCTGAGCAAGATATTAAAATTTTACTAGCTATCACCCACGAAAACTGCGTTTTCTGCCGCAAGACGATGAGGCACTGCTGGCTCTCATGAAGCGCAGCTCCAGAATTGAGGGTTCGCTGCCAAGCCGCAGAAAAAAGACCGGGAGTGTGCGGGCAGGCCGGGGGCCTTGCAGCCACCGGCATCGCAGCCACCCTCGCCGAATGCGGACAGCATGGAATCGGGCTCTGAGGACCTGGCCAGAGAGGTGGCAAAGCTACTAGAGCCGACATTTGACCAGGTACTTAAAAAGTTGGAAAACCTGGGGAATTCGTTGATGGAGATCGGTAGACGGGTGAGGAGCTGGAGCAGCGTGTCTCTGCTATTGAGGATGAGGAGGGGCAGCAAGACAGAGTGCGCAGGGAGCAGCAAGAACAGATTAACCTCCTACAAGCTAAAGTAGATGATCTGGAGAACAGATCGAGGAGGAATAACATTAGAGTGGTGGGGGTGCCAGAAGAACACATGGAGAGTATGCTACTCTCACTATTGGGAGAATGGCTGCCCAAGGAACTGGGCCTCACGGCTCTGGCTGGAAAATTAGATATCGAGTGTGCGCACTGCCTGGGACCGAGGAGGGCAGCTCCACAGAAGCCGTGGGTGGTAATAATGAAGCTGCTCAATTTTCAACGTAAAGTTCAAATACTGCAGGCGTATCGACGGAAGGGAGAGCTGAAATTGGAGAATAATAAATTACTCATCTTCCAGGACTATTCGGCGTTGGTTACACAAAAACGAAAGGAGTTTGCATCTATCTGCACAGCGCTATTTGAGAGGAGGGTGCGTTTCACCTTAGCGTACCCAGCAACCCTTAGAGTCACAGACCATGGACAGAATTACGTTTTTACAATGGTGACAGCAGCAGCGCAGTTTCTGGTGGAACTGCCACATGCAGGCACTGGAGAGGTAGAAGCTACGCTGGAGACCTGAGCGGGCCTACAAGATTAGGCCGGTATGCTGAGGTGTGGAGAATGTTAAGAAGAGCAGGATGATGAACGGACTAAGAGTCCTTTAGTTTTTGTTTTTTTGGTGATAGGCTTATTGGATGGACTTTGCTATGGTAATGTGGGTTGAGTTGCTGAGAAAGCCCGGGGCAGCCCTGTGGCATTTAATTGGGATCGGGCCTCAGCGGAGTTGCTGAGTATAAAATTGTTATCTTTGATGGGGAGGGGATACGTTGGGCTACCAGGGGAACAGAAGTTGGGCAGGGGGGCTGGGGGTATGTATGGGTGTGTGCATGGGGACTGTGTGTGGGAAGTGTCTGGATTGGGAAGAGTGGGGGTGGAGAGGTTTGGGAGACAGCACGAATGTGGGCCTGGCCATGGGCAATGAAACTATATGGTCAGCATGCGAATAGGGGCGCTTGAGATTTGTGTGCCCGTCAGTTCGGGGTTGAGGCTGGGCAACCCGGAGCTGTAAAAAGTAAAGAGAAGGGGAGGAGAGCCTATACTGAGAACACCCAATTGGGGGAGTACATGGGACATAACCTGAGGATAACAACTTGGAATGTGGGAGGAGTAAGCACACCAGTAAAACGGACAAAAATATTGCAGGCCCTAAAAAGAGGGAAAGCACACATAGCATTGCTCCAAGAAACACACTTAGGAGACAAGGAGCATGTGAAATTGAAGAAAGACTGGGTGGGGCAGATCTACGCGGCTTCATTAGGGGGGAGGAAGAGAGGAGTGGCGATTTTGATCAAGAAAGGGATCACGGTAGAGGTTATCAGGGAGGAGGCAGATCCTCAAGGGAGATTTGTGTTCTTGCATGCAAAGATTCAAGGGGAAGAATTGTTTTTGGGCAACATCTACGCATCGAACAGTTATGACCATCAGTTTTTTAAGCTGCTGTTGGGGAAGATCTTAGGGACGCCAAAGATTCCAGTGATACTGGCGGGAGACTTTAATTGCCCACACGATCCGATGCTAGATAAATCAATGGGAGGTAGGCAGAGGGAGACTACGGAGTGGGCCAATAAAGGAGTGGGATATCTCTGTGGCATGGGAGGTTTGGTAGACACCTGGAGAATTCTACATGCAGAGGAAAGAGACTACACGCATCTGTCGAGAGCACACCAGACCTGGTCTAGGATTGATTATATCCTTGTCTCAAAGGAGAGCTTTGGGAAGGTGGCAAGGGTGGAGATTGAACCAATCGTGGTATCTGACCATGCTAGGGTCACTATGGATATCAGAGGCCGATCTTCTGGCGGGCTGAATTGGTCCTTTCCCAGGCATCTGTGGCAGAATGAAAGTTTTCGCCAATACCTAGTTCAAAAGTGGGAGGATTATTTGCGGACTAATGAGGCATCCGAAGTAACCACGGCGACCTTTTGGGAAGCTGGTAAAGCGGTCCTAAGGGGGTGCATAATAGCCTATACCGCAAGGGAAAAGCAAAGAGTTAAAGCAACAATACTTGAGCTGGCTAAGCAGCTGCAAGATGCGAAGGGGGAAGCCCTTGGGCAACCACGATGTCTCCGGAAGTATTTAGAAGTGCAGAGAGCCCTAAATGCGGCTTTACAGGAGAGGGCGGTATATTCCATGCAGTATTATCGGCATCAACTTTTCCGACATGGGGATCGTACGGGGAGGTTCTTAGCACGTTTGGTAAAGGAGAGAGGAGGTCCTCAGGGAGTTACCGCAATTAGGGATAGAACTGGAGTGCAGCAGAGAGAACTAGAAAAGATAGTTCAGGTTTTCAGGCAGTACTACCAGGACCTGTATACGCCTGAAGAGGAGGACAGAGTGAAAGAACGAAAGTTTTTAGATGCCATTCGGCTCCCACAGCTGTGGACCTGCAGGAACTGAACAAGCCTATTGCAGGTGATGAGATAATGAGCATAATCAAAGCAGGTAAGCCGCATAAGGGTCCGGGACCGGATGGCTATGGGACAGAATTTTATAAAATCTTGATGGCCCAAGTCACACCTACTCTAATGGCGCTCTATCAGGAAGTGCTTGAGAGGGGGTTTTTCCCGAGAGATATGCGGACGGCAGCGATTACCATCATAGCTAAGCAGGGCAGGGACCCGGAGGACACTGCGTCATATCGGCCGATATTGTTAATAAATTACGATATGAAGATTGTGGCGTTGGTATTAGCGGCCCGGCTGCAGAAGATCGTAGCCAGAGTGGTTGGGAGTCACCAGTCGGGTTTTATGAAGGGTAGAGATGCCTTCTCGAATATTAGTAGGGTATTGCTGGGAATGGAGAACTGTCTCATGCAAGCCGCTCCCCTGATTCTGGTGAGCTTAGACGCCGAAAAGGCCCTCAACCGGGTATCCTGGCCTTACATGTTTGAGGTGTTGGCAAGATTTGGATTCGAAGGGGCATTCCTAGATTGGGTTAAAGCGCTCTACGAGGACCCTATGGCCTGTATCACCAGTGGAGGGATATGTTCTCAGACCTTCTCTCTGAAGAGGGGAACTCGACAAGACTGCCCATTATCTCCCCTTCTGGTCGTACTGCAACTAGAGCCACTGTGCTATCTCTTATCGAGACTGAGAAGGTGAAAGGCATGGAATGGAGAGGTGGTGGTATTAAAGTTAGTGCGTTTGACGATATGTTGCTGTGTTTGAGTGATCCACAACAGTCGCTGAACTATGCCTTGGGAATAATTGAATGCTTTGGAATGTTCTCGGGATTGCGTATAAATAAAAGTAAATCACTTGTCTTGGATGTGGGAGGTAGGGCGCAGCTGAAGTGGCAGGGGGTGTTTCCGTTGCTTTGGGCATCTGGAAAAATTTGCTACCTTGGAATCCAAATTCCGGATCATATTGCAAAGCTTTATGAGGTCAATATTGCCCCAATGCTAGCAAACACAATAACTCGCCTGCGGCGGTGGAGAGAGACCTCCCTATTTCACTCATGGGCCGTGTGGCCTTGCTTCAGATGATAGAGATGCCGAGGTGGATATACTTACTGCGCCACTTACCTGTGTGGCTTTTGAGGTGTGATCTAACACTGCAGAAGCACATTGCTAGATTTATTTGGAGGGGGAAAAAAAAAATCACACATAGCTCTGGTGGTATTGATGAGGCCCAGGGAGGAAGGGGGCATGGGCTTGTTGTCCCTGCGGACTTATAACCTTGCTTGTATGCTTAGACCGTTGAAAGATTTAATTGCAGGCTCTTCAGATATAGTGCCTTTGGGGCTACTTGATCAGATGTCGCAGCCTTACCATAGAGCGTACCTCTTGCATGCGGCTGCCAAAGACCTTCCCTCAGCTTGGCGGGGAGAGGGTTATCTTAAAGTCCTTCGGCAGGTATGGAAAGTGCTGTGCCAACAGAAAGGACTCAATTGGCATGCCACGGATTGTCTCCCCCTTACGGGAAATGGAGACTGTGCTGGGGCAGCAGGGCGATGCTCCTAAGAGATGGTTCCAGAGAGGAGTTGAATATGTTGGACAGCTGAGAATGCAGACGGGGGGGGGGGGGGGGGGGGGGGTAGTTTATTTTCTATCTCTGGCTAAGAGGTTCAACCTCGAACAAAGCACATTTTATTTCTATTTGCAGGTCTGCCATTACAAAGGGGGCCTCAAGCAGAGGCACGGACCAGTTTGTTTCACAAGGGGTTTGTGGGGTTTTTTGGCCGACTGGGAAGGGAGGACGTCTGTGAGAGCTCTGCGAGATGAGCTGTGCCCCGGGAGGGAGTTGGGAGCATTGGAACTTTTACCTCAGAGGTGGGTTAGAGATGGTGCTTCGGGGGTCACGGTTGATCTGTTGCAAGAGGCTTTCCTGCGCATGAAAACTATTTCTGAGTCAGTGAGGTTCCAAGAGACGCAATACAAACTGGTGTGGAGGGCATACGTGTCTAATGTATGGGCGGGTAAAATGGGACTGCTCTCGACGGATGTGTGTCAGCTCTGTGGGCTGGATTCAGGCACCCTGCTACATAGATTCTGGTTATGCATGCAGATCCAAGCTTTTTGGAAAGAAGTGCAGGTCCAGCTAGGGAACTGGGGACAGCAGGTAGGGTTACCCTCGATGGAATGGTGTTTGTTTGGTGTTGTAGGGGAGGAGGGGCGCTGCCTAGCAAACCACTGTAGGAAATTGTATGATAAGGGATTTTTAGTAGCGAAACACTGTATCCTCAGACACTGAGTGTCTAATAAGCCTCCAGAGATTGGGGAGTGGCATCGAGGGATGGTAGACTTAAGGGACATGGAGAAAAGGACTGGTCAGCTGCTGGGAGGGTGCAAGCAAGCGGAGTGGTGTAAAATATGGAGTGTGGTCCTATCTGGAGGGATGCCCAAAGACAGCAGCCCAGAGGATAATGTGGAAGCATAAACGGGGGGGGGGGGGGGGGGTGTGTGTGTGAGGATGGAGGGGTTGGGAGGTAGAATGTTTGCGGGGGGGGTGTTGGGTTTAGGAGGGAGGGGGAGGGGAGGGGACTATAGCTGGATGGGCTTAGGAGGAGTTGGTTGTAGTTCTTTGTTTTAGGTAGATAGAGCCTGATATAAGTAGATGATGGTACCTATTTGCGATTGTAGTTATGCAGATGAGACCTGGGGGGACCAATGTTATGAAGTTTTTTGCATTGCATTATCACCTTCTATGGCTGAATAACTTTCAACGTGTCGTTGCAAGTTTGCAGATGGGGTTGCTGGGGGAGGGATGGATGATGGGGGGGGGGGGAAGGGCCCCTGGCGTCTAGTTGCTGGATCTGATTTGCTGAGTATACCTATGGTTCTGTCTTACCTATTACTAGTTGTATTAGACTTGGGATGCTTTACTGTTGGGTGAGACTTTCTGATTTCCGATGTATAGGTTTGATTTGGGTTTGTTTGGTTTTTTTTAATGTATCTCTGTTGTGTGGCAATTACAATGTGAAATAATAAAAATGATATTCCTTAAATGTTATATTTGTGTTCAGCTCACCAAGATACTACAGATTAGGGCCTTTTAAAGTCAGTAACTATTTCAATGTTGACCAGTGTTATCTAATTGCAAATCTCGTTGTTTCCGGTAAGCAAGTAATAGTAGAGCTTTGTGTTGAAAGTTTAGTATCCGCGCTAGCACCGGTCTTGGTTGCTCTCTACCGTCCATCCGTTGACCAAGCCTATGCACTCTCTCTCCACCCTTATTTTGCCTTGTATTTCCATCGGACCCAGTTCTTTTGGCAGCTACTCCTCGAAAAGGCCTGCTAGCTGTTGTTCTGACCATGACTCTGGCACTCCCATGAGGCGGAGATTGTTTCTCCTGGATCTGTTCTCGAGATCATCAACCTTTAACATCAACGCATCAATCTGTTTCTGCTGTTTGTGAGTGTCCCGTTCCAATGCCAGTTCACTGTCCTCCAACACCGTCACACGCTGTTCAACCTCCTCCACTCTATGAGTTACCTCCGCAAAAGTCTCCCCCATCTCCTCCAACTTTTTCATCACCGTGTCAAACTTCGGCTCGCGCAGCTTGACAACCTCTTGTGCTGTTTCCTCAGAGCCAGATTCTATGCTCACCTTCCTCGGAGAGTCCGGCACGCTGCTGGCTCAAGGTGTGGGCGCCATCTTGTTTTCCCGGGCTGCAGACGCTTTCTCTTTTTTCGCCGGGGCAAGGGGAGAAAAGAGCTACAATTTGTTACAGGACAGGAAGAGTAAAGAGCAGCAGACAAGGGTTAACAGATATGTCTAACACTACTCAAGTTCAATTCTATGCAGTCTCCTGAGCATCGGCTAAGTCAAATGCTTGTTTGAAAAGGTGTGTTTTCAGAAGGGATTTAAATCTGGTGAAAGAAGATTCCAGTCACAGGTGGGACCGGAGACAGTTCCAGAGGGCAGGGAAGGTGCAGAAGAATGCTGAACCACGGGTAGATTCATATTTAACATGGTTCTGAGGAGGATGAACTAAGCGCTTATCATTGATGAAGCGAAGGGTACAACAGGGGACATAAGAGATAGTAAATGCAGAGAGATGGGGGGCAAGATTATGCATAATCATATGTGCTAGGATGAGAATCTTGTAGTGGATGCGCTGGGGGAAGGGGAGCCAGTGATGCTGAAAGAACAGAGGGGATAATATGGTTGAAGTTCCTGGCTAAACAAAGGGCGCGAAGGGCAGTGTTTTGAATCGTTTAAAGACATTTTAACTGAACCAGAGGAAGACCGGAGAAAATGATGTTGCAGTAATCCAGTTTCAAAATGACAGTACTTAAGATGAGGGTGATCAGTGCGTCTTGATTAAAAAGGGGACGGAGGACAAAGAATGTGAGATGGTTGATGTTGGGGGGGGGGGGCAAAGGAGAGAGCAGAATCAAAGAAAACTCCTAGGTACTTGAAGGTGGAAAGGAGGGAAATAGCAGAGTTGCCAAGAGTCGGGGCGATTGAAGGGAAGGAGACAGAACCCATAATCCAGGTAGCTGTGGTCTTGGCAGGATTAGGTATTAGAACATGAATCTGAAACCAGGCTGAGATAGAGTCCAATACAGAATTGATGAGGGAAAGGTCAAAGGAATAACACTCAATCCAAGTAAGTAACAAGATGCCATCAGTATACATGTAAAATGATACGCCCAGAGACTGAATGAGGGTGGCCAGGGGGGCAAGGAAGAAATTAAAAAATAATGGAGACAGTGCTGAGCCTTGTGGAAAACCACACGGTGGGCAGAGCTACTACTACTACTTAGCACTTATAAAGCGCCACGCACGCAGCGCTGTACAGCTAGCCTACATACAAGAGACAGTCCCTGCCTGTCAAGAGTCATGCTCATCGGAGCTTACAAGATAGTTAGAACAGTACAGAGCATTAGTCAGTTCAGCGGAAGGTACGGTGTGGTACAGTTAGGTACAGCTTGGTCTATAGTTTGGTCATAAACGTTAATGGGATGAGGATGGAAGTCAGGATCTGAATGCAACGGTGAAGAGGTGGGTCTTCAACCTGGATTTGAAGAGGGCCAAGGAGGGCGCCTGGGGCACAGACACAGGAAGGATATTCCAGGCGTGTGCTGCAGCAAGGTGAAAGGAGCGCAATCAGGAGTTCGCGGTGCGGGTGAAGGGCATTGAAAGAAGCGATTTGTTAGTGGAGCGCAAGTTTCGTGAGGGGACATAGGGAGAGATAAGAGATATGAGGTACTGAGGGGCCTTAGAGTGAATGCACTTATAGGTCAGCAAGAGAAGCTTGAATTGGATGCGGAATTGGACAGGGAGCCAGTGAAGTGACTTGAGGAGAGGAGTAATGTGGGCATGGCGAGGCTGGCAGAAGATTAGTCGAGCAGCGTGATTTTGTATAGATTGGAGGGGAAGGAGGTGGCTCACGGGGAGACCAGCGAGGAGTAGGTTGCAGTAATCGAGGCGAGAGGAGATTAAGGAGTGGATAAGCGTTTTGGTAGTATGTTCAGAAAGGAAGGGGTGGATCTTGCTGATGTTGTAGAGGAAAAAGCGGCAGGTCTCAGCTACAAGCTGGATATGGGCGGAGAAGGAGAGAGAGGCATCAAAGATGACCCCCAGATTGCGGGCCGAGGGAACAGGAAGGATAGTAGATCCATCCACATGGACTGAGAGAGGGGGAAGTGGGGGGAGGAGTTGGGTGGAAAGACAAGGAGTTCAGTCTTGGCCATGTTCAGTTTCGATTGGCGATGAGACATCCAGGCAGTGATGTCTGAAACACAAGCAGAGATCTTGGACTGGGTTGCCGGAGAAATATTAGGTGTGGAGCTAGGTAGATTTGGCAGTCATCGGTATAGAGATGGTACTGAAAGCCATGGGAAGAGACAAGTGCGCCAAGGCCTTGGGTATAGAGAGAGAAAAGGAGGGGGCCCAAGACAGATCCCTGGGGTACACCTACATGGAGCAGGGTAGGGGAGGAGGAGAAGCCGCCAGAGCATACACTGAATGAGCGATGGGAGAGGTAGGAGGAGAACCAGGATAGTACAGAGTCCCCGAAGCCAAGCGAGGAGAGGGTGGTGAGGAGAAGGTCGTGGTCAACGGTGTCAAAAGCAGCAGAAAGGTCAAGAAGGATGAGAATAGAATAGAGGCCCTTAGATTTAGCCAGGAACAGGTCATTGGTGACTTTTGTAAGTGCCGTTTCAGTGGAGTGTAGGGGAGGGAAGCCTGATTGTAGTGGGTCCAGGAGGGTCTGGGAGGTGAGGAAGTCGAGGTAACGACGGTGGACTGCTCGTTCTAATAATTTGGATAAGAAGGGAAGGAGGGAGATGGGAGGATAGTTAGAAGGGCAAGTGGGATCAAGTGAGGGTTTCTTGAGGAGGGGTGTGACAACAGCATGTTTGAAGTCAGCGGGGATAGTTGCAGTGGAGAGTGAGAGGTTCAGGATATGAGTGATGGAGGCGACGATGGTGAGGGAGATGGAACGTAGGAGATGGGTTGGGATAGGGTCTGATGAACAGGTGGTGGGTTTGGAGGAGGAAAGAAGAAGTGTGGTTTCCTCTTCAGAGATCGGGGGGAAGGAGGAGAGGGTAGCAGGGGGAGTATGGGTGGGGGAGGAGAAATGGGGGGGAGGGGAGGTGGATAAGGGGGGAGGGAATTGGAGGGTAATTTTGAGAATTTTGTCCTGGAAGTAGTTGGCTAGGGTTTGGGCAGAGAGGGAGGGAGGGATCGGGGACCTTGAGGAGAGAATTGAGGTTGTTAAAGAGACGGTGTGGATCAGAGGCAAGGGAATTGGTCAGATGGATGTAGTAGTCTTGTTTGGCAAGTGCTAGGGCTGACTGGAAGGAGCCAAGCATGAATTTGAAGTGTAGAAGGTCTTCCAGGTAGTGGGATTTGGACCAGGCTCGTTCGGCAGAGCGGGCACAGATGCGTAGGTAATGGGTTGTGAGTGAAAGCCAGGGTTGGGGAGTAATCGTTTTACCGGACGTGAGGTGGGAGTGGCAAGAGTGTCGAGGGCTGAGGATAGTGTAGCATTGTATGAGGATAATGCTTCGTCGACAGACTCGGAGTATAAAATGGAGGAAAGAGATGGAGAAATGGTGGAGGAGAGAGTCAGGGGATTAATATTATGAAGGTTTCTAAATAGGTCGGAGGAGACAGGACGAAGTTGGGATGGTGGGAGCTGAAGAGTAAATGTTAGTAGGTGATGGTCAGATGAGGGAAGGATTGATTTGCGGAAGTTTGAGGGAGAGGAATTGGAGAAGAGTATTAGATCAAGGCAGTGGCCGTGTCGGTGTGTGGGGGCAGTGGAGCAGAGTTGGAGGTCAAACGAGGGGGTAAGAGCGAGGAACTTTGAGGCATGGGGGTCGGAGGGGTTGTCGACATGAATGTTGAAATCGTCAAGAATAAGAGTGGGGGAGGAGGGATCCATAAAGACAGAAAACCAGGAGTCGAAGTCGGTGAGGAAGGTTGATTTGGAGTTGTCGGGTGGGCGATGGATAACAGCTACACGGAGGGGAAGTGGTGTGAGAAGGCGAATGGAGTGGACTTCAAAGGAAAGGGGTGAGTGTGATTGGGGTGGCAGGGGGGGTTGGAATTGGCAGGAGGGGGAGAGTAGGAGGCCAACGCCACCACCACCACCACCACGGCCAGTAGATCGAGGTGTATGGGAGAATTGGTAGCCCCCATAGCAGAGAGAAGCAATGGATGCGGTGTCATCTGAGGGGAGCCAGGTCTCGGTCAGGGCAAGAAAGTGTAGGGCATTAGAGATGAAGAGATTGTGAATAAAAGTAGTATTTTTAATGACTGAGCATGCATTCCATAGGGCGCAAGTAAACGGGAGAGCGGAGGGAGGGAAGGAGAGGGATATGGATAAGACTGGATAAGTTACGTGTGGATTGCTTTTTAGAGTAGCGTGGTGGGTCTATTTCTACGGTAGTACCGAGATTGAGGGCGTAGGGTGTGGGTGGATGTGTCTGGGTGTATGTGCTCTCCAAGAGGGACATGAGGGGGGGGGGGGAGTGAGGGATAAATTGATGGTATCAGATAGGTTATGTGGGGGATTATATTTGGGGGTAGGGTTGGAGTTGACATGAAAGGTTGAGTGACTGTGGGATGAATGGGGGAGGGCGAAAGGAGGGAGGAGCGGGATGTGGATGAGATTAGATTAGATAGGGTACGTGAGGAACTTTCTTTAGTGTGGGAGAGAAAGCGGGGAGGGGGGCACGCAGGGTTGGGGTTGATGTTACCTGATGAGAGAAGGAGGATGAGTATTAGGGAGTGAGGTAAAGTGGAGATAGTACGGCGGAAGCGAGTTGGGGTTGCCTAAGAGGGGGGATTGGTTGAATGCGGGGGATAGTGTGAAGAAGCTCAAGAGCAGGTGCTAGGCTAGGGGGCAGAACAGAGGGAGAAGTGAGGAAGGTAGAGAGGGGGGCAGGTTGAATGCGGGGAATAGTGTGGAGAGGCTCCAGAGCGAGAGTTATGATTAAAGATCTGGTAAGAGCGGTTAGACAAAAAAAAAAAGAGAACCAATCCAGAGCAAAAAACTGCAGCTGCGGTTAAAAACCACTATGGGCTATGGCTGCAAAAGACTGAGAGAGAAACCATGACAGCAGAAGAAAAAACCCACCAGCCCTTAAAGAGCAGTTTGCTCTGTTGCAGCTTGGAGGCAGCATCTGCCAACCAATTGCAGAGTCAGAGCTACTGACTGGCTACTACCACTGCCACCATGGATTTGGAGGAGAATCTCATCAAATCAGAGGGCACTAGCCACATAGGCGCTCAACATTCCAACCTTGCAGACTCCAGGCTGTCCACCAGCTGCTGGACCAAATGTAGGAGGGCTTGGGCCACGAAGCCTGCACACAGTACTACTTGATAGCCTAAGGCAGTGGTTGCAAAGACATTCTTAAGGAGGGCCTCTATCTTCCTACCTTGAAACCCCTTAAGCCCAGCACCCTGCTTCACTGGGCTGGCTGTGCACTTTGCCACAACCATGACCAGGGTTTCCACCTGAGGGTGCTTGAAAGGCTGGTACAGCCGAGAAAAGACCTTAGGGTCCTTAAGGCCCAACACAGGAGCCTCCCATTGAAGACTTCAAGCTGCCGCATAAGTTCTGGGAGAAGAAAAGACCCAAGAACACCTGACAACTCCTCAAAATAGGGTCCACTGGTGAAGCCTGTATATGAGTAGGTTCTCGAATATGCAAGGCTTCCATAGCATCTTGAATAAAAGAGAAGGTCCCCTGGTGAAACAGAGAAGGATCCTCACCCTCCCATAGGGGAAAGCACAGTTACTTACCTGTAACAGGTGATCTCTGGGAACAGCAGGAATAAGTCTTCACATATGGGTACGTCGGTACCGACGGAGTCTGCGCGGGAACGCTTCCCAGCGTCCAATCAAAGAGCTTTTGGAAGCATCCCACCACGCCTGCGTGCTGCCTTCCCGCCTTTCCCAACTACCTCTCCTCAGTTAAGTTTTAAAGCTGAGACAAAGAGAGAAAGAGAGGAAAGGAAAGATAGAGATACAACTCCTGGGGAGGTGGGTGGGTTGTGAAGACTTATTCCTGCTGTTCCCAGAGATCACCTGTTAAGGGTAAGTAACTGTGCTATCTCCAGGAACAAGCAGGAATGAGTCTTCACATATGGGGACTCCCAAGCTGAGATGCCTGGAGTCTCAGCATGTTATAGGTTGGAACATGCTATCCTGCACAACACCAGGCATCCTGAGAATGGAGGGTAGGAGTTGAAGAAAGAAAGGTGCTGTGGAACAGCTAACCTAGCATAGGACTGCAGAAGGAGTCCATGTGTGGATGATAAATGTCATCAATGATATTGCAAAGAAATAAAATGCAATAGGGACCTCCCCTAACAGGACTTTAGAGAAGTATGGAGGTTCATGGGATCTACTGGGGAACCCAGTAGAGGAACCTCAAGAAGGACCTCACTATAGTGGAGGTAGGGAACCTGTAGGAAAAATAATGGAGGTCAGAATCCTGAAAGGGAACAGGGAACCCCAGTAGGAAAACCCTGGGGTAGTACAAAAAATGGTGGGCCTTCAGCAGAAGGCTTTATGATAAAAACCAAACTCTTTTGGCAAAAGAGTGGTTCACTTTTAGGAACAAAAGAGAAAAGCTAACCGATTTGGACAAACAGGCTCAGTCCTTGTGGGGGGAAAGGGTATGGGAACCCCCTGTATCCCAAAGGGAAGGACAATGCCGGAGGTGTTAGCCTGTGAGTAGCTGAAGATCCGCAATATCTCTCCTAACTGAAGTCAGCTGGGAGAGATATTGGACATGGAGAGCTTCAGAGGTACCTAAACCTTAGGGTTATGGTAGGTGTTAACTATCACCAGTGGTTGTGAGTGTAGGATCCCAAAACATGCTGGATAGCATAGTATAGGTAAAAACCCTTCTGTCAGAATCATATGGCTATATGAGCCTCGACAGTTAGGTAGATAAGCAGAATACATATCTACCGATAGTAGAATATCTCGATATATACATATACATATAGATATATGGGAATATATCTATAGTGAGATATGAAGGGTATAAATACTCACACATGATAGACATAGACATCTGTAAGATGTGTGCTATAGGTATGAATATATATAATATATACCTGTATATGGACGTCTGCAGGAAGCAGACAGAATATGTCCACAAGGCATTCACATAGGAAAAATGTGGAGAGGAAAGATTCATCTAAGAACAAGAAGGTGGAACCTACTTGAGAAGACATGTAGAGAATCAATTCCAACTGGTTATGGCTACAGGGATGCTAGGTAGTAGGATAACCAGGATGGTTACGTGAAAAGCAGAGGATGATATCAGTCAGTAGTCTGCAAGTCCTGAGTATTTTAGAACTCTAGCATGGTAAGTGAACAGAAGACGCATAGGAATGAGATACCATAGTGACCTGGTTAAGGGCAAAAAGGTATCATGCGTTCTTACCATGAGGACGAGCTGGAAGGAGGAAACATATTCCCTACTGGAAATACTATGGACCAAAGAAGGGAATTAGCAACTCCTTAAGCTTTCACATAAGAGTAGGGCTATGTGCGTTATAGTAAAAAAGGAGAACTTTTCTAGTCATGGCAGATATGACTGAAAAAAGCCTTTTTCAACCATGTAATATAGCTGTTGGAGAAAAAAACACCATGCTCTCTAGCAAGGGCCCATAGTGGAGAGCTCCTCTGTAAATTGCAGAGAGCATTATGCAGGAGAATGAGGAGATAGGACCGGCTACAGAGAAGCCAGTAGCTATGTCAACTATGCTGCCAAACCCATGGGAATGGAGATGGTAGAAAAGAAGACAATCCAACAAGTTTGTAGTGACAATTTTCCAAGACAGACGACAGCACTGACTTGGAGTCACTACTAATACTAGATAGAATATTATTGGAGGACAAATCTGGTTACTGGTGGACAAGAACCAGTGGTCGAAACATAAAGGCTCCTGCATTGGTAGCTGCTTGCCAGACAGCAGAAGAATGGTACTGTTGAAAAACAGAAAGGACAGACAAAACAAGAGTAGAAACTCTGGAGGTGTCTGATGAACTGCTGCAAAGCAAGATTGAAAAAGAGGAGTGACTCAGAAAAGAGAACTCCGCACTAGAAAAGAAAGAAATTAGAGAGGCTGAAGAAAAACCCTCCAGTGAACAATACCACTCTTACAGAGGAAATCCCTGGTAAGAGAGTAAAGAAAATGGAGCTGAAGAAAACTTACAATATAGTAAGTTAATAGAAAGGAAAGGAGACATGCTGGCACAGGAAAACTATCATTTGATAGTGGATGGACCTCTTTCACTAGAAGGAAAAGAGGAGAACCCTGTGACCTAGGAGCATGAATATCCTGACAGCTCAGAGAAAAGATGGATGTCTTTCAGGAAGAGATCCATGTTTAAGATTTAGAATGACAGCAGTGGATTGTCTCTATGGAGAAGAAACAACTGCAGATTGTAAATCCCCAGAGTCACAAGCATCTGATGGGTTGATTAGAAACCCTGTGGTTGCTGGGTTTGCTTAGCCTGGTGAGAGGTTGAACCGTGCAGATCAGGACGATGCTTCCCCTGTTTGGGAACATCTGTAGGATGGGCAGAGGATGCATAAAACCTTCTTCTGTTATGGGAAGAAGGTTTGGCAGGACATTTCTTACCTACTGGGACAGAAGAAGGTGCAGGAGAGCCCCTAGGAACAGGTAAGTCAGTGGAAAACTGAGTAACCTGACGTAAAGACTCCTTGTTGAAAAGATTATCTCCAGTGCAAGGAGTATGTCCCAGTCTGTGTTGTGCCCATTTGTCCAAGCCTGAAGCTTGGAGCCAGGCTCTACGTCGTGCCCCTATAGATATAGCAGAAGTCCTGCTAACAGACTCAAAAGAGTCTAGGGAAGCACGAGTAAGAAACCAAGAAATATTCTGGAGATGCTTGAGCAGTGAAGAGTAATCTGCACTCCTGGACTCTGGAAGGGAAGGAGTCAAAAGATGTAATTGCTTTGTGACCTCCTGAAGAGATAGACTCATATAGAAAATATATGAGAGAATTCTTGCAGAAAGCATAGATGTCTGGAAGGCTTGACGTCCAAAGTCATCAAGCATCCTAGATTCACGACCTGGCGGATAAGAAGAGTGCTTTTTCTTGCTCTTTACCCGCCTCAATGCTGATTCCACAACCATGGAATGATGAGGAAGTTGAGTCTTTTGAAACCCTGGAGAGGGGGGGCACCTGATATAAGAGATCAGTTGCTCTGGAAGGTGGGGGTACCCTTAAAGGTGTTTCCCACATTCCTAGAAGGAGATCCTGCAAGGAATGATGCAAAGGAAGCATTATGTTTTCCTTTGCTTTGGTAGAAAGAAAGGCCCTGTGCAGGATCATGTCCTGGGATAGGAATGGCAAGAGATCTTGCTATATCCCGGAGGAAATTCTGAAAAGAGGGTTCCCAAATAGGAATTTCCCTTGGACAGGTTAGATTCGAAGAACTAGCCTGAGCACCGACAGAGGTATCCAGATATATAGGAATATAAGATCCTGCACAGTGCAATGTGGATGGTCGCCGGTACTGACTGTCAGGAGCAGCGACCGACATTACCACATTGTCCATGTCAGGTATCGGCTCCAAGCTTGGCATAGAAGGGAGCGATCCTGTTGAAAAAAGCATGGCAGGAGTTGGCCACGGTGGTACTGTGGATACCGGTACCGATGTCAGAGTCAAACCCGACAAAGATATCGGAGCAGTCATGGCAGACCGTTCAATCGGTACCGAGGCAACCGAAAACGTCCGGGTGCTATCTTTGGTACCGAGCCACCGGTATCGGTCGGTGTCGGTACCAAATGATATTTGTACCGAGTCTTCCAGACTAGAGAGCGATTCTAAACTGGGCATGGAAGACACCGACCGTAAGGGTAATGAGGACATCGGCACTGACTTCGGTACCGTGCCTGATACCAGTGAATGAAGGTCAACCAATGGCAACTCAGTGGGCCTCGAAGGAACCGAGAGTTGCGGATCCGAATCATCGGAACCGAGCCTTCGGTACCGAGGGCTGGTACCAAGGCGAGTCGGTACCCAGTCCTCCAGACTGGAGATCGATTCCAGACTCGGCATCGAAGGAAGCGAGGCTATCGATGCACGTCTGGAGGGTACCGACGTCGGTGGTAGTATCGGTGTTGGTACCGAAAATGGAAGGTCAGTCTGGAGCATATCCACCGGTCCCGAAGGCACCGAGGACGCCAGATGACCATCCCTGGTGAAGAGTATTTCATCCAACACCAGTGCCGATGTCGGGGTATCGGTACCGCTCAAAGCGGATGCCACCACCAGACACGGCTCAGGTATGTTCTGTGAGGGGTGAACCCCAGAAACAACCTGAAACCCCTCAAACGCTTTGGAGACAGAAGACTCCCGCTGGGGTTTTGAAGCCAGTGGGCCCTCGAGGGCAAGGCCGGAGCCGTCTACATGCTGTGCATGAGACCTACCACTCGAGGGCTGGCTAGTCTTAACAGACTGTTTGTGGGTTACCTGATGCTGTGTAGAAGACGACAGGGACGGTGCCCCGAAGCTGGAAGGAAACCGTGTATCGAGGGAACCTCGATATTGAAAACTTCTTCTCACCAAACTGTTGTCAAGACCCAAACAGGTTAGACACCGATTTCGAGGGTCTAAAAATAAAGTTGTACCGCCACAGTGTGAACACTTCTTGGAGAAAGTGGCTGGCGGTTCCATGAAGGAAAAAGAAGAGGCCTAAAAGGCCTAAGATACCGTGAGACACTATGAAGAAAAATATATTCCTTGAAGAAGGAAGACTTTACAAGAAAAGAAAAGAAAACACCAGCGGTACCGGTGGCGTCGGGAAGACAGCCGCGACCACAAGAAAAATAAAGAAATAAAACAAGAATTTTCTGCGCTGACAGGAGGACGTCCTGCCGGCTCCGCGAAAAACGAAAACTGAGGAGAGGCAGTTGGGAAAGGTGGGAAGACAGCACGCAGGGGTGGTGGGATGCTTCCAAAAGCTCTTTGATTGGATGCTGGGAAGCGTTCCCGCGCAGACTCCGTCGGTACCGACGTACCCATATGTGAAGACTCATTCCTGCTTGTTCCTGGAGATTTACTACTCCTTCCATGGACTAACCTTCTGGAGAAAGTATTCTTCTATATCCCAAGCAACCCCCATAGGGCCCCATTCTGATTGGGGCCTGTCCGGACGTCCAAAACCTGGACAAGCCAGATTTGCACCCGATTCTGCACTTGCTAGATGTTCCAACAGGAGTAGAATCTGGTGCAAAGGACCTGAACGGGCAGAATGTGTCCTGATTCTGTGCTGCTGGACAGACAACTTCCATCTCATCTAACCCAGCCGAAGTGCCTGCATGGAGCCCCAGTGCCGTGGCGTCCCATTGCCGTGGCACCGGGTCGCCATGCAAGAGCCCTGATCTGCCACATAAGTAAGAGGATCATGTTCCCTGCTGCCCGATCCCCGAAAGGGCCTGCCAAGGCCCAAATCGGGCTGCAGGGAGCCTCCTGCCCTGCTCACCTGGTCTGGGGGAGGTCCTGCCATCGATGTTGGGAGGACTTATCCCACCCCTGAGGTTGAATAAGTCCCCTGTCTTCCTCTTCAGACCCAGACTACAGGGCCATGTCTGGAATCGGTCCTGTATTCTGGGGTCATGGTCCTGCCTCCGCCCCGCTCATGCTCCTCCCCCGGCCCTCCCCCATCCAGAGCTCCCCGCACATCTCCTATGTACGTGCGGGGAGATTTAGGCACAGAATTGGCCCCGAGCGAATAGCGGGGACTGTATGTCTGAACTGGATGCACATCCCCGCTATTCCAGCATCGGAATGACCCCCATAAGGAATAAGACAGGGTTTTCGAAGAAAAGGGAAGGTGAAAGGGCAGACTGTATAAAAAGCGTAGTTACTCACCTGTAACAGGTGTTCTCCAGGAGCAGCAGGAATCAGTCCTCACATATGGGTGACGTCGGCGCCGACGGAGCCCTCGCGGAGCAATTTTCCCCAGCTTTCAAAGAAAGCCTTTGGGAATTGCAGCGCGCATGCGCGGTCGCCTTCCCGCCCAAGGGTGCCATCTTAGCCAGTCAGATGACATAGCTAAAAAAGACAGCATAAAAATTTGCAAAAAAAACTAAAGCAGATGATTGCAACTCCAAGGGGAGGAGGGAGGGTTGTGAGGACTGATTCCTGCTGCTCCTGGAGAACACCTGTTACAGGTGAGTAACTACGCTTTCTCCAGGACCAAGCAGGAAGTCAGTCCTCACATATGGGACTCCCAAGCTTAAGGCTACCGGAGACCCTAAGCACAAAAGGAGCTCCCTCTAGCTCAGCAGCACAGAAGGAAGGAATCTTCACTGAATTATTACCCACCGGTAGCCCACATCCGGGATGGAGGGTAGGAGTTGCTCAAACCTCAAAGAGATTACGGAGGACTGCCTGTCCGAAAGCACTGTCCCTGCGGGACTCCCTCTCGAGACAGTAATGGACCGCAAAAGTCTGGCTCGAAGACCAAGTAGCGGCCCGGCAGATGTCTGCCAGCGGAACAGAGCGGAGGTAAGCCACTGACGTAGCCTTTGCCCGAACGCAATGAGCCGTGACTCGACCTTCCAAGGAGAGTCCGGCTGCCCCATAAGCCCAAGTGATACAGTCCGCAACCCAGATGGACAGAGTACGCTTGGAGACCGGGAGCCCCAATTTATTGGGGTCAAAAGACACAAAAAGCTGAGCAGCTTTACGGTGCTCCCGCGTACGGTCAAGGTAGAAGTTCAATGCCCTTCTACAGTCCAGGGTATGGAGGACCGTTTCAGCTCGGCTGGAGTGCGGTCTGGGAAAGAAGGTTGGAAGTACCACCTCCTGATTGATGTGAAAAGGGGAGACCACTTTTGGAAGAAATTTTGGGTGAGTCCGTAGGACTACCCTATTTTTGTAGAACCGAGTGTAAGGGGGATCAGACACGAGGGCCTGCAATTCACTTACGCGTCTAGCGGAAGTGAGGGCTATCAAGAACAATGTTTTCCAAGAAAGAAAACGGAGAGAACAGGTAGCCATAGGTTCAAAAGGCGGACAGGTGATCCGCTGTAAAACCACATTCAGATCCCAGTCAGGCGCTGGCGGGCGCAGAGGTGGTTTAAGCAGAAGGAGACCTCGGAGAAACCTCGCTACAAGAGGGTCACTGGAAAGAGGTCTGCCATCCACCGGCACATGATGTGCTGAAAGAGCACTAAGGTGAACTTTGACGGAGTTGGACTTAAGTCCCAGATTAGAGAGGTATAGCAAGTACTGCAGGATCACCGACACCGGGCAGGAGAAGGGATCCTGAGACTGTTGGGTACACCAAGCGGAAAAGCGACGCCATTTAAGGGCGTAGCATTTGCGGGTAGAAGGTCGCCGAGAAGCTAGGACGACCTCTTCCACCTCTGCCGGCAGGAGAAGGGGAGCAAGGACTACCCTCTCAGCAGCCAGGCCATTAGATTGAGAGACCTGAGGATGGGGTGTAGCAGAGACCCCTGATCCTGAGTGAGGAGATCCGGTTGTAACCCCAGAGGGAATGGATCCTCTATCGCTAATTGCAGCAGGAGTGGAAACCACGGCTGTCTGGGCCAGCGAGGGGCCACCAGGATCATGAAAGCTTTGTCTCGGAGAACCTTGAAAAGAGTCCGAGAGATTAGTGGGATGGGAGGAAAGGCATACAGAAGGCTCTCCGACCATGAGAGTAGAAAAGCGTCTGCCGCAACTCGAAGGGGATGTGGCTGACGAGAGCAGAAGCGAGGAAGTTGCCGGTTGAGAGGGCTGGCAAAGAGATCCATCGTGGGGAGGCCCCACTTTAGAAAGAGCTTCTGAACTACCAAGGGATCCAGGCGCCACTCGTGCGGCTGGAGGATCCTGCTGAGTTTGTCCGCCAGGCAATTTTCTTGGCCTGGGAGATAAACTGCCTTGAGAAGAACGCCGTGACTGACGGCCCAAGAGCAGAGCTTCTGTGCTTCCCGACAGAGAAGGAAGGAGCCCGTGCCCCCCTGCTTGTTCACGTAGAACATTGCAACTTGATTGTCCGTCTGGACAAGGACGGACTGGTGAGAGGTCAGGTGGGAGAAGGCCTTGAGAGCCAGGCGGATCGCTCTGAGCTCCAGGAAGTTGATCTGCTGAGCAGACTCCCACGTGGTCCAGAGGCCCTGAGTACGTGCCCCTTGGCAATGTGCTCCCCAGCCCAGGAGGGATGCATCTGTCGTCAGCACCCGGGCCGGCTGAGGTGACTGAAAAGGCATGCCGAGTACCAGGTTCGGCCGATGAAGCCACCACTGGAGAGACGAGGCCAGCGGCTCGGAGACGCGCACTAGGTCTGCTAGGCCGCCTGTGGCTTGTTGCCACTGCTTGCGGAGACACCATTGAGCAGGCCGCATATTCAGGCGGGCATTGGGGGTCACATGGACGGTGGAAGCCATATGGCCGAGTAGTCTCAGGAAGCGCCTGGCGGAGACCAGGGGCTGGCTGCGAAAACGGTCGGCTAGGTCCATGAGCCGTTGAGCCCTGTCGAGCGGTAGGAACGCTCGTGCCTGAGGAGTGTGTAGCCTTGCACCGATGAACTCGAGATCCTGTGAGGGGAGCAAAGTGGACTTTGCGAAGTTTATAACAAAGCCCAAGTACTGCAGAAGAGTCACCGTGCGGCGTGTGGCGTTGGTGACCTCCGGAGCGGACGCTGCTCTGATGAGCCAGTCGTCGAGGTACGGAAAGACAGAGGCCGTGAAGCCGGAGATGGGCCGCCACCACCGCGAGACATTTTGTGAAGACTCGCGGTGCGGAGGACAGGCCAAAGGGCAGTACTCTGTACTGGTAATGATTTCCTGCCACCACAAACCTTAGGTATTGGCGGTGGCTTGGGTGGATGAGGATGTGCGTGTAGGCATCCTTTAGATCCAAGGAGCATAGCCAATCTCCCTGCTGGAGGTAGGGCAGAAGGATTCCAAGGGTAAGCATTTTGAACTTCTCCCGCACAAGGAACTTGTTGAGGTTGCGCAAGTCCAGGATGGGTCGGAGGCCTCCCGTCCTTTTTGGTACTAGAAAATACCTGGAATAAAAGCCTTGACCTCTCAGGTGGTGGGGCACCGGTTCCATCGCCTGTTCCTGTAGAAGACCTGCTAACTCCTGAAGGAGTAATTCCCTGTGCAGAGGGAGTCGTGGAGGTTCTCCCGGAAAATAGGAGGGAGGGACCTGGTGGAAGTGGAGAAGATAGCCTTCTCTTACGACTTGAAGCACCCAGGCATCTGAAGTGATGCTGGACCACCTGTGGGCGAAGTGAACCAGCCGGCCTCCGGTGCTGGGAGGAGCCAGCGGAGGGGGAGAGGCTATGCTTAAGGAGTCAAAAGCCCCCACCCTGCTGAGCAGGGGCTGGTGGTGCAGGCTTGGGGGCTTGCTGCCTACGGGACCCGTTACCCCGTCCCTTGGCCTGCTGGCCCTGTTGGGGAGCTGCAGGGGCCTGATATTGGGGGTATTGTTTGTAGGCAGCCGCCTTTCTCGGGTAAAAGGACTTCTTTCCCGAGCCCTTCTTTTTCTGGGAAGGGGCGGAGGTCTTCCTAGAAAGCCTAGTCCTGGTGAGAGTCTCCGTCTCGATTTGTGCAGCCTTTTCAGCCATGGGCTTGCCAAAGAGGTTTTCGCCTCGGCAGGGGACATCGACCAACTTGTCCTGCACCCAGGGCTCAAGGTCAGACGACTGAAGCCAAGCCTGTCGGCGGGCACCGATGCCGGCTGCAGCCACTCGAGCCGATGCTTCAAAGCCATCATAGGCTGCTCGGGATATGAATTTTGAGCATTCCCGAATGCCAGAGGACAAGGCCAGGAACCTCCGCAAGGGTTCCTCGGACAAACCAGCGGAGAATCCGGCTAGCTCTTTAGCCAGGTCTCGGAGATACATGCCCATGTATAGCTGGTAGGTCTGGACACGACACGCAAGCATAGAGCCCTGGAAACACTTCTTACCAAGGCCATCCAGGTTACGGGCCTCCCTGCCAGGAGGCACCGAGGAGTGCATCTTCTGGCTCTTAAGACGATGCATGGCCGATTCCACTACCATGGAATGGTGTGGTAGCTGTGCTTTTTGGAAGCCAGGGCTCTTGCGGACTCGATAGATAGAATCGACCCGCTTGCTCAGGACCGGCGAGGAGGCCGGACTCTCCCACATGCGGAAGAGTAGTCGTTCCAGCATGGGAGGAACCGGTACAGTAAAGTGTTCCCTGGCGGGAGAGTCATACTGGAGGGCGTCGAGCTCTTCGGCTCGAGGCTCCTCCTCGGGATCCGCAGGGAAGGCCAAAGCCTTGGCCATATCCCTGACGAAGTCCGAGAACCGGGCATCCTCCGGGGGGGATTGCTTCCGAGGTTCGGACTCAGGTGAGTCCGAGGGGACACACCGAGTCCGAAAAGAATCAGGTGACTCTTCCTCTTCAGACTCCCAGACCGACTCCGACGAGGAATCGGTGGGGTCGGCCCGGGCAGGGCGCGGCGCCTGCCGCCCCGACGCCGAGGGAGTCGGCGTCGGCGACCTAGGTCCCGAACGGAGGCCGAGGGTGACCTCGACCGAGGATCGACTCGAGTTCGCATGGACTCGAGGATCGGCTCGGTCTCCGGGGTCGACTTAGACGTCGACGTCCCGGCGGTCGGGGCAGCGGCGCCAGCGAGGCCAGTGAGCAGTGCCCGCTGCTGGTCCATGAAGGCAGACAGTCTGCTCTCCAAGGCCGTCAACCTAAGTCCGAGCTCAGGTGACCCAGCAGCCCCCGACTTGGGCCCCGACGGCGTCGGGCCCGACGTCGGCGGTCTCGGAGGCGAGTCCAGGAGGACCACAGGACTTACCCGAGCAGGCAGCTCCGACTCCAGGCGAGGTCGCTTCAAGAGGTGCTCCTTCTCCAAGGACCCGGGACGGCTATCGGGGCTATGCGACCTGGCCCTCGCGGAGCCAGGAGCGTCCACCGACGCCGCCCTCGCGGGTTTCACCTTCCGTCGATGGTCCCCGGAGGGAGAACCCCTGTCGGAGGAACTCCGGCGACGGTCCGAGCTGGAACCTCTGGACGCGGAGGCCTCCGACGAGGTCCGGGTACGGCTGGGGTCAGCGAAGATCCTATCCCGCTGATGCCGCCGACTTCTCAACGCTTTGGAGGACATTTTGCCGCAGGCCCCACAGATCATTTCTTCATGATCCGGGCCCAGGCAGCGGAGGCAATTGTCGTGTGTGTCAGTTAGTGACATATTTCGGTCACACTGACCACACCGCTTGAAACCACTGGCAGCCATCGGGGGAAAAAGGGCCCCTGCGAGGTCAAAGGACCGGGCTGCCAGGGAAAAACCGAAAACGAAACTGACTAAGTCAGAAAAACCGAAAAAGAAGAAGAGGACTCGTGACCGGCGTTGCGAGTCCGGGCGGGAAAAAGACCGGCGTCGAACCGAAGGAAAAAAGAGAAAATTATGAGTAAAATCAACTTTTTCGCGGGGACACGACGGGTACGTCTGTAGGGCTCCGCGGAAAAAGAAGACTGGCTAAGATGGCACCCTTGGGCGGGAAGGCGACCGCGCATGCGCGCTGCAATTCCCAAAGGCTTTCTTTGAAAGCTGGGGAAAATTGCTCCGCGAGGGTTCCGTCGGCGCCGACGTCACCCATATGTGAGGACTGACTTCCTGCTTGGTCCTGGAGAATGTATGGTCTTTATCTGCCGTCATGTTTCTATGAAAGGGCATAGTGGGGGCGCTTAATCCTCCAGCCTAGAGAGACAGAGGTATCTGAGGGCTCCGGACTTCTGTAGAGAAAGCTTGGGATTTAGAGGGAGTTGCCAAATAGTTAGCAAGCACTGTAAATAGCTCGTGAATTGTTTCGGCAGCTGCTGCATAAGCCATTAGAAAGAAGGGGCCATGAGACCGCAGAAGCTACATAGATGCCTATGGGCTTGCAGATGCGGCCATCTCACTACAACACCTTCAGCAGGACCATGTCACCACAGAAAAGGTTGCAGAGTCCATTGCAGCAAACAAGCAGGGACCCCAGAACATGCATAAAAATCAGCTCCAAGGCAATCCTATGAGACCAAGGGCAAAAAATTGCAGCCACAAGAAGAAAAAAAACACACACCAAAGGTTGCAGGCTGCATCAGACCACAATTAAGACCGCCAGAAAAAAATGGAAACAACCACAACAAATAAGGAATCCCGAAAAGGGAATCCCAAAACCTGTCAGCGATAAAGGAAACCTGAGTAGGGAAACCCCAGCCACCCCCACAGGCCTGAGACCTAGCTGCTAGAGAGATTTTTTTTTTGTTTAAATTTAGAGCTGCTTTATTGCAAGCTTAAGAGCCAAATACAGCCCTACAGAAATCTATGGGGAAAGAAAAGGACATAGAAAAAAAATCAGCAAGCAAGATATGACAGCACTACTACTACTACTGACCATTTGTATAGCGCTACAAGGCTGTACAGGCACAAGTAAGAGACGGTCCCTGCTCATCAGGAAGAGGGAAGGGAGGCCTGAGCCCATCTTACCAATCTTTCTCTATGGCCTCATGGGGACCTCCTGTCCGCTCTCCAGCCCAGCAAGCACTAGGAACACATGGGCAGCAGTGCTGGACCCAAAGCAAGCTGTTGGCTCACGGAGACAGGGGAGTACCCAAGCTCCAAGCAAACATTGGGCCTACTGGTCTCTGCACACAGGCAAGAGGACCGTAGTGTGGGCCAAGGGAGAAAGGCCTACCTGCACTACTGCACCAGTCTGCACACCTTGCTACTGCTTGCTGGAGGCAAACATCAACAAACAGTACACTTCATTCCAAATGTTCCAAATGAAAAACAGAAAAAAACATCTATCAGGGTTATTATACAATATAATTATGCTAAATTTAAAAAAGGAGAAAAGGATCTCAGAGAAAATAGAGCTTAATATCATAGATTTAGAGCTTAATATCATAGGCATACAGCATTCCAGCCCTTGGCATTCGCTTGCTGCATCAACGATCTGAAAAAAATCCTTTTAATTAATTTTTCAAATTTTGATATTAGAACTTTGAATAAAGATTTCATCAAAATCAATATTATAAGAAACTGTTAAACATGCCTTACTGTCCCACATAGCATGTGCCAAAGCCACATGGATAAGGTCTTTTGCGCAAACAGAATATAATATTTTACTGTACTTATCTGCTTTTAAAAGAGTTAAGTGCAGTAAAATATTATATTTTGCTTGTGCAAAATTTAAGTTAACATTTGTGTAAAGGACCTTATACATGAGGCTTTGGCACCTGCTCTGTGGAACATTAAGGCATTTTTAATAGTTTCTTATAATATTGATTTTGATGCAATCTTTATTCAAAGTTCTAATATCAAGAATTGAAAAAATTAGTTAGTCGTCTTTTTTAGGATCATTGAAGCAGTGAGCAAATGCCAAGGGCTAGAATGCTCTATGCCTATGATAATAAGCTTGATTTTGTCCGAGGTCCCTTTTCTCCTTTTTTAGATAAGCATAAAGAGAAATTAGACTTACCTAATTGTTGTTTCTTGAGGAACTCCAGTCCAGTCCCGCACCTCTGGGTAGTGCACCTCCTCCAGCAGCTTGGAGAATGAGCATGTCATCTTTTTGATAACACTAGTGTACATATTCAGCTGGCACCGCCCACCAGCTCCAGTACCTATTGACAAAGCAGACTCAGAGGAGCAACAAATAAATAGTTAAACATGCAACAAACACTTCTACATCTAAATAAACTAGTACCCCCTCCATCCCCTGGAAAGGATACCCTGTCCCCTCCTCCAGGATGGGGAGGCCTACCTGTTGAGTGCTTGAGCAACTCCAACCAGTGGGAAGCGAGCAACTGACAGCTCTTCTGGTCCGCCCCTTCCCCAAACACTGATTACACACCCCTCCCCGGCTCCCCCTGACCACTTCCTCCACCAAGGAAACCAGCTTCAGGATTGGGATGTGCATAGATTCACAGAAAGCACTCAGGGAGGGTTCCGGGACTGGACTGGAGTTCCTCAAGGAACAACAATTAGCAGGTAAGTTTAATTTCTCTTTCCTTATCGTCCCTCCAGTCCAGTCCTGCACCTCTGTGATGTATCAGAGCAGTTAAACTAATGGGAGGGATCCGCACAACCAGCCTGAAGTACTGCCGATCCAAAATGAGCATCCACAGCTGCCTGGACATCCAGGCAAAAATGTTCCGATAAAGTATGCCACCCTACAGATCTCCACCGGCAGAACTAAACTATACTCTGCTCACGAGGCTGCCTGAGCCCTCGTGGAATGCATCTGCAACCCCGCCGGCACTGCTCTACCCTTCAAGATGCACGCAGGCATGATTGCCTCACTGATCCATCTGGAAATGGAGGCTTAGCTGCTGCCTCACTTTTGCGCAACCCGCCAAACAGAACCAACAGACGGGCCGATCTCCAAAAGGACAAAGCCCTTTTCACATACCTTCGCATCCAAGTGGCACAGCTGTGGAATGGCAGAGCCCATATCTGCTCTCACTCACATCCGAGCTCGCCAGAGCCGGTAAGGAAACGGCCTGATTTACATGAAATGCTCACACCACCTTGGGCAAAAATGAAGGTACCGGGCGCAGGACCTTTTTCTCCTTGGAGAAGGAAAGGAATGGCTCTTGGCATGACAGGGTCCGAAGCTCCGAAATCCTGCGTGCCTAGCAAATCACCATCAGGAATACCATTTTCAGAGTAAAATCCTTCAGGAAAGCTCGACTCAATGGCTCAAAGGGTTTCCCAGACAGCACCATCAGCACCAGATTGAGATTCCAAGGCGATACCACTGCCCTCTTTGGAGGACAGAGGTGGGTCACTGCCCCTAGAAAGCTCAGCCCGTCTGGGTGTGTATCCAACAGCATCCTGTGGACTTTCCTGTGATAACCAGAAATCGCTGCCAGCTGCACCCTCAAGAAACTGGCAGCTAGACCCTTATCAAAACCGGATTGCAAGAATGCCAAGATGTCCGGGACAGAGGCAGTGGAAGGGCGCGCCTGCCTCTCTCCACACCATGATTCAAAGATGCACCCTATGTAGATGAACGCCAGGTTCATAGACCACCTCTGGGCCTGTAGCAAGGTCGCTACCACCGAGCCTGATTATCCTTTCTTCTTCAACTTCGCCCTTTCAAGAGCCATGCCATGATAATTGATCCACCTGGGGCATATGAAGCAGCTCCTGTGTCAAGAGGTCCTTCCAACCGGACGCCACCACAGTCAATCCACCAGTATCCGAATCAGGTCAGCATACCACTGGCACCTCGGCCAGTCTAGTGCCACCAGAATTACAAATCCCTGGTGCACCTCTAGCCATTGCACTAACCGGCCAATGAGCGCCCAAGGGGAAAAACAGAGAAGACCATCTTCGAGCCACTGCTGAATTAGAGCATCCAGGCCCTTGGACTTCCTCTCTTCTTCTGCTGAAAAACCGGCAGGCCTTTGGCTGACTCGAACATTGCCATTAGGTCCATAACCAGTCTGCCCCATCGGTGGACCACCTGCTCGAACACCACCTGATTGAGCTGCCACTCTCCGGGGTCCATGCGCCCTTGGCTGAGGTAGGCTAAAGTCACACTGTCAACTCCTGCTATGTGCGCCACCGATAACACCTGGAGACAAATTGCTGCCCATCCGAACAGCTTTTCGGCCGCCTCCTCCAGGGCTGCACTGCCTGTCCCTCCTTGCTGGTTGATGTAAGCCACCATGGTCACATTATCCGAGAGGGCTTGGACAACCTTCCCCTGCAACCATGGCTCGAATCTTTCTAGCACCAAGGTCACCGCTCACATCTCGAGCCTGTTGATCGACCACAGGGCCTCCTGCGGACTCTTGTCCCTGGACAAAGCATCCTTCACAATGGGCTCTCCAACCTGACAGGCTGGCATTGGTCATCAGAGGAACCCACACTGGGGACTCCTTCCAGGCTCCCCACATGCAGCCATCAACTGAGGGCTCTCTTGGTGCTAAACAGGCAGGAGAGTACTTGGGACAGGGGCAATGTTCCCTCTAATTTTCTGTAGGCTGTGTGCGCATAAAGCACAGTTACTTACCTGTAACAGGTGATCTCTGGGAACAGCAGGAATTAGTCCTCACATATGGGTACGTCGGAACCGACGGAACCGGCGCGGGAAAGCTCCCCAGCTTTTCAGATGAAAAGCTTTTGGGGCTTCCCACAGCGCATGCGCGCTGCCTTCCCGCCTTCCTTACCAGCTCTCTTCAGTTCGAGTTTATAGCTGAGACAATAGAGAGAGGAAAGGAAGGTAGATAGATAGAAGATACAACTCCTAGGGGAGGTGGGTGGGTTGTGAGGACTAATTCCTGCTGTTCCCAGAGATCACCTGTTACAGGTAAGTAACTGTGCTATCTCCAGGAACAAGCAGGAATAAGTCCTCACATATGGGGACTCCCTAGCTAAGATGCCTGGGAGATCCCCCTCCAAGGGTAAACCATCTTCGTATGGATCTCAGGCATCCATTCAGGGAAGGTGGGCAGGAGTTGCTTAAGTATGGAACAGGTGTTTGAGGACAGCCTGACCAAACAAGGCATCCCGGCGGGAGTCCTTGTCCTAACAGTAATGGGCTGTGAAGGTATGAACCGAGGCCCAAGTGGCTGCTCGACAGATCTGATCAATGGATACAGAGTGAAGATGAGCCATAGAAGTAGCCATGGCTCTCACATTGTGAGCTGTGACATGGTCTTCCAGAGAAATATCTTACTCTGGTAAGCAAAAGAAATACACTGAGCAATCCAATTGGAAAGTGTACGTTTGGAGACTGGAAGTCCCAAATGAGAAGGATCAAAAGCCACAAAAAGTTGGGAAGACTTTCGATGTGGCTGAGTCCTGTTGAGGTAAAAGGCGAGAGCTCTTTTACAATCAAGAGTAGGAAGGTTCCTCTCTGCACTGGATGCATGAGGAGCCGGAAAACAAACAGGTAGATATACCTCTTGATTAAGATGAAAAGGCGAGACCACTTTGGGCATAAAGTGGGGGTTCGTCCTAAGGACCACCTTATCATGATGAAACCTAATATAAGGTGGATTAGCCACTAAAGCCTGCAGTTCACTGATGCGGCGAGCTGAAGTGACTGCAATAAGGAAAAACTACCTTCCATGAAAGAAATTTCAAGGAGGTGGAGTCCAAAGGCTCAAAAGGTGGCTTCATAAGCTGACCTAGAACTAGGTTCAAATCCCATGCTACCGGCGGAGGTCGGATGGGAGGTTTAGTTAAGGTCAGGCCTCTCATGAACCTTGCAACAAGAGGATGAGAGGAAACAGGTTGTCCATTTATAGGTTTTAAGGATGCTGCAATAGCACTTAAATGGACTCGTACTGAATTCGTCTTGAGGCCTGCATTGGAAAGATGCAGGAGATAGTCTAGTAGAGAATTCAAAGGAAGTGCCAGAGGGTCAAGACCCTGTTGAGCACACCAAATGGAAAAACGTTTCCATTTGAAAGCATAGGAACGCCTGGTAAAGGGTTTCCTAGAGGCATGAAGGATATCTTTCACTGGTTGAGAAAGATTAAACTCATGAAGGCTTAAGCCTTCAGTAACCAAGCTTGGAGATGTAGGGACTTGGGGTTTGGGTGCCACAAAGTCCCTTTCTCCTGAGACAGAAGGTCTGGCGCAGCTCCCAGGTCCAGGGAGGAGCCCTGGGAGAGCTGTAGAAGTAGAGGGAACCACACTTGGCATGGCAGCGTGGAGCTATGAGGATCATCGACCCGTGATCCCTCTGAAGTTTGAACAGAGTCTTGGGAATCAAAGGAATGGGTGGAAAAGCATACAGGAATTCCTGACCTCAATGCAGGAGAAAGGTGTCGTTGGCCTGAACTCCCTGACACGGAGTCCTGGAACAGAACCGGGGAAGTTTGGCATTCCATGGACTTGCAAAGAGGTCTATGTCCGGGGTCCCCCATTCCTGAAAGATTCTGCGTATCTGGTCCATATGCAGGGACCATTCGTGTGGAAGCAGAACTCGACTGAGTCTGTCTGCCCGAGAGTTTTGAACTCCTGGAAGGTATACTGCCAGAAGATGAATTTGATGCTCTCTGGCGAAGGCCCATAATCTGAGAGCTTCGTTGCAAAGCGACACAGAGCCCATCCCTCCTTGTTTGTTGACATAGAACATGGCTACCTGATTGTCTGTCTGGACTAGGACAGTCAGGTTGACAAGGAGGGTGAGGAAGACTGTGAGGGCAAGGAAGATTGCTCGCAGTTCCAGAAGGTTGGTGTGAAGGGTGGTCTCCTGGGGAGACCAGGTGCCCTGAGTGGAGAGGTGTTGGAGATGAGCTCCCCACCCTGTTTGGGAGGCATCTGTTGTGAGGGTTGCTTGGGGCAACGAAGGTTGGAAGGGGGTCCCCAACAACAGATTTTTGGAGGATGTCCACCACTGGAGAGACCAAAACAGACGTTTTGAGGTGAGTACTTGGTCTGAGAGCGCTCCTGATGCTTGAGACCACTGGGTGGCCAAAGTCCATTGAGCTGCCCTCATATGGAGACGAGCGTAGGGCACCACATGGACCGTGGAGGCCATGTGGCCCAGAAGTTGCAGCAGTTCCCTGGCTGACAAGTGACTTCTGGACTGAGCCTGGGAGGCCAAGCTGATTAGTCGTTGGCCTCGGACCAGAGGGAGGTAGGCCCTTGCAGTGGTGGAGTCCAAGTGGGCCCCTATGAATTCCAGGGACTGAATAGGGATGAGTTGGGACTTGGGAATGTTTACCACAAGTCCCAGATATTGAAGAATACGCATTGTGCAGTCCAAGGAAATCTGGGCTTCTGACTGAGATGGAGCTCAGATGAGCTAGTCGTCCAGATATGGGAAGACGACGATTCCCATGCCTCTTAGAAATGCGGCTACGACTGCCATGCATTTTGTGAATACTCTTGGAGCAGAGGCGAGACCGAAGGGAAGTACTCTGTATTGGAAATGTTTTCCCTGGAACAGAAATCGAAGATATTTCCTGTGGGATGGATGGATGAGTATATGAGTGTACGCATCCTTGAGATCTAGAGAACAAAGCCAATCCTGACTCTGAAGGTATGGAAGGAGAATGCCTAGAGAGCATTTTGAATGTCTCCTTGAATAGAAACTTGTTCAATTCTCTCAGATCTAGGATAGGTCTGAAGCCCCCTGTCTTCTTTGTTATGAGAAAATAAGGGGAGTAGAACCCTAACCCCTGTTGAGGAAGAGGAACCTCCTCTATTGCCCCTTGGGCAAGGAGAGAGGAGACTTCCTGACCCAACAGGGTCAGAAGAGATGGGGGAGAACTGAATTGCCTCACCATGGTATGGGGAGGAAGGCTGGAGAAATGAAGTTTGTAGCCCTCTCTGATGATAGAGAGGGTCCATTGCTCTGATGTTATTTGCTCCCATCTGGGAGCAAAGTGAACTAGCCTTCCAGGTATGGTGAGAGGCTCTGATTGTTCCAGAGCCAGAAATGGTAAGTTCTCTAGGGGCAAGTCAAAACCCCTGAGGGGGTTGAGCCTGCTGGGGTGTAGCAGACACTGCAGACTTTGACTTTACTTGCTTAAATTGCTGATGTTTAGCAGCAAAGCGAGGCTGAGAAGATTGTTGGCCAGTATTTGTGGAAAATCTGGCCTTCTTATAGTAAGGCCTTTTAAAAGACTTCTTTTTGGCAGGAGTAGAAGTAGACCATTTGAGCAGCTTTAATTTGCCAGTCTTCACCAAATAAGTTCTCACCTGTACAGGGCAGATTCCTTAGGCCATCCACAACCCAGGGTTCTAGGTCAGAAGCCTGGAGCCAAGCAAGACGTCGGGCTGCAATAGCAATTCCCGAAGCCCTGCCAGCAACCTCAAAGGAATCAAAGGCTGCCCTGTTGGAAAACTTGGAGACCTCTGAAAGTTGTGTCACCACAGAAGTGAAGTCCTCCTTTTTATCCTCAGGGATAAAGGGGCAAAATGCCGTACCTTTAGGGCAAGTTCTCTGAGAAACATGCCCATATAAAGGCTGTAAGAATTGATCCTGGCTATAAAGCCTGGAAGATCTTTCTACCAAAAGAGTCAAGGGTCTTACATTCTCGCCCTGGAGGGGTAGAAGAGTGCCTTTTGGGACTCTTTATCCTCTTCATAGCAGACTTCACCACAATGGAGTGGTGAGGCAGCTGAGTTATTTGAAACCCAGGAGAAGGAGGGACCCGGTACATGGTGTCCAACCTACGAGAATGAGGAGACAGAGTTAAAGGAGTCTCCCACAAATCCATCAAGTGTTCTTGAAGGATTTCATGGATAGGCAGAGTAACTACCTCTTTAGGAGCTTTAGAGTATCCTAAAATATCCAATTTTTTTGATCTGGGTTTCTTTTCAGAAGATGTAGCAATAGAAGTCCTTTAGCTACATCAACAATGAAATCCTGAAAGGATAAATCCTCTGGAGGAGACATCGCCCTCTTTAGAGAAGAGGGCTCCTCAGGAAGATCAAACTCAGCAGAGTCATCAGAGGAATTGAACTCATCAGAAGAATCTGAGTATTCTCTCTGTGCTTGCAATGCACGATACGCGTACCGATCGATATCGAGATCGGGCGTATCGGGCATGGGATTGGTATTGGGCAAAAGCCTGAATCCAGCAAGCGGAACGATCGACGCTTGGAAGTCGATGGTCTCGGTTCCGGTGTGGATACCGGAACCGGGGTCGGTACCGATGGAATCGGTACCGAGGGCGTCGCAGCCTTAATGAAAGCCAGAACGGCCTGCTGCATGGTCTGGACAGTATTGCCCATGGACGCCACTGCTGCCTGGATGTCGGTACCAGTATCGACCGGTACCCCAGAGCAGTCTAACAGGTGATCAGTCGAGGCCGTGCCATCGATGTCAACCTGTAACCCCATAGGTGATGCTTTGGAGGCCGGAGCCTCCCGCCGGGGTTTTTTGGTGTGGGCAGAATCCTCGAACTCAAGATTGAGAGCCTCTCGATCTTTTGAAAGAGATTTGCTTTTAGAGGATTTGCCCACAGAAAGTTTGGTTACCTGAGATCCATCCGGAGAGGAAGACCTGGATGACTGTGATGCTGAATTATCTGAAGCAAACAGCACATGGAACTTGTTGGCCCGGTTCTGCATACCACGTTTAGACATCTGGGAGCAGAATGGGCAGTCCGGTATGGAGTGGTCAGGTCCCAAACATTTAAGACACCATTCATGGGTGTCTGAGAGAGAAATAACAGCACTGCACTTGGTACACTTTTTTTTTAAAAACCAGGAGCTGGCTTCTCCATGAGGAGAATTAGTGTAGGCCTGAAGGCCTAGCAAAAGTTACCACGTTGTGCTGAAATAAAAATTAAAAAAAAAAAAGATTTTTTTTTTTTTTTTTTTTAAAGAAATAAAGAAAGAGAGACCGACAGTACCGGTTTTGGTATGGGGAAGGCAGGTACGCGGTCAAAAGAAACAAATTAAAATAACAATTTCTTCAGCGGTGACAGGAACACGACCTGCTGGCTCCGCGGAAAAAGAGAAACTGAACTGAAGAGAGCTGGTAAGGAAGGCGGGAAGGCAGCGCGCATGCGCTGTGGGAAGCCCCAAAAGCTTTTCATCTGAAAAGCTGGGGAGCTTTCCCGCGCCGGCTCCGTCGGTTCCGACGTACCCATATGTGAGGACTTATTCCTGCTTGTTCCTGGAGATATCAGCTGTGCAGCTTTTGAAGGAAGGTTAAATTTTTGTGCGCCACATAACACTCGGAGTTATATACTTTAAAATTTGACTACATGTCAAAATACAGTATGTACACCACATTGATTGCACTAGAAAATATTGTAGAACTTGTGAAAACTGGAAATACACAACAACTTTTCAATTTTAAGACGTCTGTGTTGTCTTCCTATCAGAATCAGAACCGTAATTTTTGTGCGCTTTGTTGTAAAGTATGTGCGCTCGCTCGGTGAGGTGTGTGCGCGCGCACAGCTTAGAGGGAACAGTGGACAGGGGTTGACTCTGATGAGACCATCGACTGAGCAGAACCCTCTGCAGCGGTTGGTTGCATGTGCGCCTTTGCCCATGGGACTAGCTCGAGAATGGCCACCATGGTCCCCAGAACCTGCAGATGCCACCATTCTGATGGTCTTGCCATCTTCAGGACCTGCTGTATCCACTGTCGTAGCTCCTGCACCCGGCGAACCGGCAGGAAAATCCTGCCCACGCAGGTATCAAATAATGTTCTCAAATACTCTAGTTCCTGGGCCGGTAAACTGACTCTTGGCCAGGTTGACCCCAACCGAGACTCTGAAGGAACTCTCCCACCCGTGCTGTTGCTCTTTTCGCTATCATCCCTGGACTTCACCTGGACCAGCCAATCGTCTAGGTACGGGTGGACGAGAATCCCTTCCTTGTGGAGAGCTGCCGCCACCCCCACCACAACCTTGGTGAAGGTATGGGTGGGTGGTTGCCAGACCAAAGGGCAACGCTCGAAACTGGAAATGGCCCCTTGACACCGCAAAACGGAGAAATTGAAATTAGAACTAAAATAAAACCAAAATCTAATTAACTGAAACTGAAATTTAAAAAAAGAAACTGCAAATGGCCCCCCTAGGACGAGGCTGCTCTGTCCTGCTTTATTCTCCGGTGACTGCCTCTCCCAAGCACCCAAAACACAGAAGGGGGTTAAACACATACGGGCCCGAATAAGAAGAATTTGTGCCTAAATGCAGCAGGTGGAGTTTTCCCACACCTCTGCAGGCTCTCAAACATGTGGCTGCAGGCCGCTCTCTGTCTCCTCATGTTCTGGCGATTGCTAGGAGTTCCTGCTGTCCTCCCCCCCCCCCCTCTCTCTTACCTTGGAGCCTCTTTGCCGCATGGCTTTTCTACCCCTCGCACTCAGCCTTCCTTCCCGGCTTCGGTGCTGAGGGGGGTGACTCGGGGCTGCCAGCTTTCACTCCTGTCAAGCAACTGCAGCGGCTCCTCACCCGATAATGGGTTCAGGAGCAGCCAGAAGTCTCGGACTGAGGAAGGCCCCCACAGAACTCCCACCTCGAAATCCTGGGGGGAGAGGGGAAAGAAGGAATATTCTCCCCTCAGTCCTGTTGTCCCCCGGGTTCTTTCTGTTCCTTCTGATTTTTTTTTCACTTCTGCCTTTAAAAACAAAGAAACCTGCACCTTAACAGGGAAAAAAAACAAAGGTTAAATTAGACTTACCTGCTAATTGTAGTTCCTGGAGGAACTCCAGTCTAGTCCCAGAATCTTTGGGTTGTCAACCTCCTCCAGCAGCTTTGGAGACTGAGAAACTTCACACTTGTGACGTCACTGGTATATAAGTAGTGGCACCGTCTCCTCACACCAGTTACCCTATTGACAAAGCAGACTCACCGGAGCAACAATTAAGCAGTGAATAACAGCAACAACTGTACAGGACCTAAGGTCCAACTATTTACACTAGCTTTAGCAATTGACTATGCCCTGAGGCCCCCATTGCCGCTACTAGCAAAAAAGACGCTCCTTTCACCAGCCCCCACCCCCGATTACACCCTGCCCTACAGGACCCAAAGCCTAACACAGTAAAGTGTTGCTTACCTGTAAATTAGCCTCTGCTTTAGGCCACAAACTATCAATAAAATAGGGCGGGATACGGGACTAGACTGGAGTTCCTCCAGGAACTACAATTAGCAGGTAAGTCTAATTTAACCTTCCTGATTGTCCCTCCAGTCTAGTCCCGGAATCTCTGGGGATGTAACAGAGCAGTGACTATAACTAACGGGAGGGTCCTGCTAGGCCAACCTAAAGTACAGCTGATCCAAAACAGGTGTCCCTTTCCGCCTGTACGTCAAGACGGTAATGCTTCACAAAGGAATGTAACGACGACCAAGTTGCTGCCTTACAGATTTCTTCCGCCGGCACCAATCTACACTCCGCCCAAGATGCCGCTTGTGCTCTAGTGGATTGAGCCCGCAGTCTCTCCGGAACCACTCGGCCGCGTAACATATACGCTGACGCAAATGCCTCTCTCAACCATCGAGCAATCGACCCTTTAGAAGCCGCCTCTCCTCGTCTCGCACCCGCAAACAGAACAAATAGCCTGTCCGATTTACGGAAACTAGCCGTTCTCACCACATACTACTTTAATGCTCGTCTAATATCCAAACGATGGAGCTGTCCCGTGACCTGCCCCTTTCCTGTCGCCGCGAACACTGGCAACGACACCACTTGGTTCATATGAAAAGCCGACACTACCTTAGGCAAGAATGACGGCACTGTGCGCAAAACCACTTTAGAATCTGAGAAGGAAAGAAAAGGCTTCCTACAAGACAAGGCTTGCAATTCAGAAACTCTCCTCGCCGAAGCAATGGCCACTAAGAACACCACCTTCAGAGTAAGATCCTTTATCAAGGCGTCCGCTAAAGGCTCAAAAGGCGCTTTTCCCAACGCCTCCAAGACCAACGGAAGATCCCAGGCTGGAACCAGTCGCTTCTGCGGCGGCCGCAGTAGAGCCACTGCTCTCAAAAAATGCTTTACATCCGCATGACTACCTAGCGAAGTACCCTGCACTTTACCTCTATAACAGGACAACGCTGCCAACTGAACCTTCAACGAAGCTGCCGCTAAGCCTTTCTGAAACCCATCCTGTAAGAACGCCAGCACCTGCGGTACTGAAGCCTTCAAGGGCAGGACCCCCTTCTCCGTACACCAGGCTTCAAAAACACGCCACACTCTAACATACGCCAGCGAAGTAGACCTCCGCCTCGCTTGCAGCAAGGTAGAAATCACTGCCCCCGAATAACCCCTCGCTGTCAACCTAGCCCGCTCAATAGCCAGGCCTTAAGCGAGAGTCGATCTACTTGGGACATGCAAAGAGGTCCCTGGGTTAGAAGGTCCTTGCGAAGTGGAAGCAGCCAGGGCTCTCCCACCAACAGCCTCACCAAGTCCGCGTACCACGGTCTTCTTGACCAATCCGGAGCAATCAGGATCACGCGCCCCCTGTGAAGCTCTATCCACTGTAAGACCCGACCGATTAACACCCATGGCGGGAACACATTCAGGAGCTGCCCTTCTGGCCAAGGCTGAATAAGGGCGTTGAGGCCTTCCGCCATCCGCTCCTTTCTCCTGCTGAAGAAGCGACCGATTTTCGCCGACTGACAGGTCGCCATGAGATCCATCACCGGCTCCCCCCAGCGATGCACTAACATTTTGAACACCTGGATGGAGAACCCACTCCCTGGGTCTACCCTCACCCGACTCAAAAAATCGGTCTCTACATTATCCACCCCTGCGATGTGCGCTGCCGACAATGCCACTAGATTCTTCTCGGCCCATTCGATGAGACTTTCTGCCTTGGCTTCCAGCGCTATGCTGCTGGTGCCTCCCTGACGGTTTATGTAAGCCACCGCAGTTGCGTTGTCTGAGAACACCCGAATGGCCGTTTCCCGAAGAAACGGGCGAAACTCTTGCAGGGCCAATGCTACCACTCTCAACTCCAATCTGTTGATTGACCAAGTCCTTTCCAGGGTGGACCATTGACCCTGCACCAGCCGACCTTGACAATGGGCTCCCCAGCCCTGTAGACTGGCATCCATTGTCAGTGAAATCCATGCCGGAGGCTCCAACGACATTCTTCGCTCCAAAACTCCTAGGGTCAACCACCATTGGAGAGCCTGGCAAGTCTGTGGCGGGAAGCCAACCTCTGGGACAGGGAATCCCTTTGATGCGACCACCTCCTTAATAGCGCTCTCTGCAAGGGCCTCATGTGGGCTCGCGCCCACGGTACCAAATCCAGGGTGGCCGCCATGGTTCCTAATACCCGAAGATAGTCCCAGGCGGAGGGACACTGTTTGCTGAGAAACTGACGAATCAAGTGCCTGAGCCCCAGCACCTGCTGTCTGGGTAGAATACTCGACCAGCCCTCGTGTCAAAACGTGCTCCCAGATACTCCAGGTTTTGAGATGGTTCCAACTTGCTCTTTGCCATGTTGACCACCCAACCGAGATTCTGCAGAAGGGCAACCACTTTGGACGTAGCAGCAACACTCTCTTCTCGAGACTTTGCTCTGATCAACCAATCGTCCAGATACGGGTGGACCAATACCCCTTACTTCCATAAGGCCGCCGCCGCCGCCACCACCACCACCATCACCTTGGTGAACATGCGTGGTGCGGTCGCTAGGCCAAAAGGAAGCGCTTGAAACTGAAAATGCCCCATCAGCACTGCAAAGCGGAGGAATTTTTGATGTTCCTGCCGTATCGGAATGTGAAGATACGCCTCTGACAGGTCTAAGGACGTCAGAAATTCCCCCTTCTCGCCACTATGATAATTGATCGGAGAGTCTCCATCCGAAAATGAGAAACGCGGAGACAGAGATTTACTCTTTTCAGATCTAGGCTTGGCCGCCACGTGCCCTCCTTCTTTGGCACTACAAAATAGATGGAGTATCGACCGCAACCTAACTGGTCTGTAGGAACCGGTACAATTGCTTTGCGACATAACAGCCATTGTACCGTCTCCTGCACAGCTTTGCACTTTGTGCGTGCTTTGCATGGCGACCGCACGAAGGAATCGGCCACCGGACGCTGCAGCTCCAACGCATAACCTTCTTGAATTACCTCTAACACACACCGATCAGAAGTGAGTTGGGCCCAGGCAGGGTAAAAATCCTGTAGGCGACCCCCCCACGGGAGCCAGCCCCACCTGAACCCCCCCCCCCGGCTTCATTGTGCTTTTCTGAACGTGGAGGACGCGGCGACAGGCGTAAAACCTCTGCTCGCTCCTCTAAATCCCCGAAATCCTTGGGTCCGACCAGGAAAACGCCCCCGCTGCCCTTGTCCAAACCTAGTGGGGTGAAAACGGCGAAACTCCCGTTGCTGCCCCCTAGACCCGGGACTGGGGCGCCCCTGCCTTTGCTTGTCCTCTGGCAATCTACCGCCCTTGAATTCTCCTAAATCCTTGACTAACTTCTCCAACTCTTCTCCAAAAGGTAACTTACCGCAGAAAATGAAGCTTACTTAATCTCACCTTGGACGAGCCATCTGCTGCCCAATTTCGCAGCCAGAGACATCTCCTTCCTGCAACTATCAACGTCATACTCTTCGCCAAACCTCGGATAAGATCATAATGAAGATCTGCTAAATACGCCGCACCGGATTCCAACCTGGACACTTCCTCGGTCTCCTCCACCGAGCGCTCCCCCTGAATCCGCTGCGCCCACCGTAAACAGGCTCTGGCCACCCAGGCCCCACAAATAGACGCCTATAAGGATAGCGCATTTGCCTCAAAGACCTGCTTTAGCAAGGTCTCTAATTTACGATCCTGCGCATCTTTGAGCGCCGCTGATCCTTCAACTGGGATGATAGTTTTCTTGGTCACCGCTGCCACGGCGGCATCCACTCTCGGAGCTTTAAACAACTCCCGATCCTGATCCACCAGAGGGTAAAGCCTCGCCATAACCCTAGACCCTTTGAGCATGGCTTCCGGCATATCCCATTCTTCCTGAATCATCTCCTTAAACACTCTATGCACTGGGAATGCCCTCTGCGCCTTCCTAAACGCCTGCAGCAAGGGATCCTCCAGGGAAGAATCCTCTGCAGGTCCTCCTGCTGGCATATTAAGAGTCTTGAGGGACTCAGCAATGAGCGCCGGTAATTGCTCCCTACGGAACACCCGTACCACCATTGCCTGGTCTTCTTGTTCCCTAATCTCACCTTCCTCTAGGTCCTCTTCCAGACCATCTTCCATATCCGCCTCCTCTGAGTGCATGTCCTCAGAGATCAGATGGAGCTGTCCGTCATTTCAATCTCCTCTGGCTCTTTTTGCGATGAGTCCAGAAACTTCTGCCGTCAAAGGAGAACCCGGCCTCTTTTCCTTGCGTGCCGCCCCTGAGGTACCCGCTAACTGCACCCCCTGTGAGCTGCCCAATGCCTTTTGGATTAGAGTCATAAAATCTGAGGAAAAAATTGCCGCTAAACTCCCTGCTACAGGGGGCTGCGAAACCGGGGGATCCGGCGGTGAAGTAGTACTGGGCCCCACCTCCGGAGCAGGCAGAAAAGCAACGGTGGGCTCTACCACCTCCCTGAGAGCCTCTTGCCCTCCTGCCTCTGTCTCTGAAGCTAGGTCCCTAGCCTCAGACTCATGGCTGCAACCCCTGCATACACCCTCCTGTGTCAGGGAACTCCTCCTGGTCCCACACATGAGGCAGAGCTGTTTGGCTGGCATACCGCGGCGCTGCCCAGCCAAGCCCCCAGCCAAGGAAAAGAAACAGTTTTTTTTTTTTTTTTTACAAGCTGTCCCTTCAGACTCGCCTCCCCAGCGAGAAACTGAAGAACTCCGCTAAAAACGAAGCTTCCTACACAAACTACAGACTCTAAAAGCCCCGAGATTGCAAACGGCAATCTCCTGCGCGGCGCTCACGCGGTCCGGCCTGTTACATGCTCCACAACT
This sequence comes from Ichthyophis bannanicus, assembly GCA_033557465.1. Lineage (NCBI taxonomy): Eukaryota > Metazoa > Chordata > Amphibia > Gymnophiona > Ichthyophiidae > Ichthyophis > Ichthyophis bannanicus. Next base: position 93,924,456 of record CM066035.1, on the reverse strand, counting down.
GCTGTTCCCGCCTAAAAAGGCTGCTTACCTTCTGTGCCTCTGGCGATTTGCCGGCCGCATTGAAGCCCATGCTTTCCCGCTCAAAGAAAGCCGACTGAATGCTGCTCAAACGCTGTTGTCCGCACAAAACCCCCAAAACAGCTTCTGATGGACAGGACGGCTCCAAGCGCTGGCAGGCAAGCCTTCTGCACACGCTGAGCTCAGTCCCTAGCTGACTCCAGTGCCCTTCTCGCTCGGCATGGCAATCAGCTGCCGGTCCTCTACCTCCTCTTGCTGCAGTTATATCGCAGGTTCCCCCCTGACCCTAAGAAGGGAGATTACAAGAGCTAACCGGAACAGAGGACCTCAGGGCAACGGGAGGCCTGATCAGCCGCACCATGCCCAAACAGAGCCTTTAAAATAGCTCTCTGATGAATTTCTCTGCATAGAATCTTTATCCTTTTTGTGTTATTTAAAACCCTTATCCACACCTAAACTCTGCTTAATCGTTCCTCTAGTGAGCCCTGAAACCCCCGGGCTCTCCCACCCCTTCAGCTGCTTTGGAGACTGATAACTGGTGTGAGGAGGCGGTGCCACTACTTATATACCAGTGACGTCACAAGTGTGATGTTTCTCAGTCTCCAAAGCTGTGAAGGAGGTTGACAACCCAGAGATTCCGGGACTAGACTGGAGGGACGATCAGGAACTCTAATTAAACCTATCTCCTTAGTTGTCTCTTCAGTGAGTCCAGCACCCTGGCTCACAACCTCCTCCAGCTGCTTGGAGACTGAGCTTACTGGGGCTGGTGGGTGGTGCCAGCTGCATATGTACACTAGTGTCATCAAAAAGATGACATGCTCAGTCTCCAAGCTGCTGGAGGAGGTGCACTACCCAGAAATGCGGGACTGCACTGGAGGGACGATAAGGAATTATATTGTATGATAACCCTGGTAGAATGTTTTATTTTCTTCACTTGGAACATTTGGAATGAAGTGTACTGTTTGTTGATGCTTGCATCTTCTTCATTCTGGGACTGGTTTTGCTTGTATGTACCTGTTGGAGGCAGACAATACTGGCTTCTCTCAGTGCTGCACAAGCAGATATACCTAGGGATGATATAATTGAAAAATGCTCAAGTCTGTCTCTACCTGCAGGCAAGGGAGAATAACCTATACATCTGCACTGCTCTAGTAGGATGATAAAGAATACAAATTTACATGTTTAAGCGCAGTACTTACACATGCAAGTTGCAGTGTTGCCTCCTTTGATCTTTTTCCCATGTAGATTTATTAAATGTCTCCTCCAGACCTATGTGCAGGCAAATACATGTGAACTCCTGCCTTTTCTAAAATGCCGCCGGAGTTGTTTATGTCCCAACTTTGACATCTCAATTAAAAACGTCATGTATTATCTAAAATGTGCCTTTTCATTAAGTAGATTCAGGCCATCCAGGCAGTGAGGGCCAGGGATGTGATACTGGGAAGAGATCATTGATTCTGTGTAGGTTAAGACCAAGAAAGACTCTACCTGGATTAAAAGGGAAGGTGGACAAAGCCCTGTGATAAATAAAACATTAAACACTTATATAAAATGTGAGAAAACTGCAATATCTGTAAAGCTATATATATTAATGCTCATAGTCTGAGAAATAGTCCTGGATCTAGAGGTCTTCATGCTTAACATGATTTGCTCACTGTTGCTCTACCGGTCCAAGGAACCAAGGCAAAGTTACTAGGAAATGCTACCCATATTTGTCGTTATTGTCAATTGCACAATATGACATACCTGTTTTGTGCTACTAAGCTGACACAAGCTTAACATACTGGTACATTAAATGTTTATTGTTCACATTTCGTACTGAAGATAGTCAGTCACTCACCTATAACAGGTCCCAGCCAGTACACTACAGCATTTTCTAAGAATGTGTTTCCTTTACAATGAAAGTACACTGAGAAGGCCAGAGCTTGATTGAACACTGCTCCTGTTATATTTCCACCTGTAATATATTTAAAAAATTGAAAAGATGTTTTGCCATAATTTTAAATATAAAATTCTTTAATAACTAAGGACACACATTTTGAGGCATATTTGCTCAAGTGCGCTACCTGGAGTGGGGGTTTAGCGCATGGTTAGAGTGCCACACTAAAATATAGCACGGGGCCCAGCGCAAAAAATCTTACACTAATTGGGCATTGTGCAATGGGGCACAGACTGGGCGGGTCAGAGGCGCAATGTAGGCGGTGAAGGCACTTCGTGATTGGCATGTGTATAGTAGCGCTTGCTAACCGTGATATGCTTTACGTGCACAGGGTTAATTATGCATGCATTTAGAACATAAGTAATGCCATACTGGGCCCCAATATCCTGTTTCCAACAGCAGCCAAACCAGGCCACAAGTATCTGTCAGGTACACGGATGCCATGCTTCTTATCCAGGGGTAATGCAAAGCAAAAGACCGTCTGGATAGCAAGGAAGAGTGTAAAATTCAATTACACAAATACAAGTTAGAAAGATTTGTTGGGTCCAGCAGACCAGAGAAGAGTAAGCAAATGCTCAGCCCCAATGTCTGTGAGACCCCTTTTAATCAGTGCATGTGTAAGTGCAAAAAACAAAACTTAGCGTAGCTAAACTTAGCTTATTGAGTCCAAAAGTCCTTCAATCACTGGCAGGAAAACTATATACAAACCACGTGTTTCGGGCCGAGCAGGCCCTGATTCAAGTGTAAACCGCTGTATAAGGATCCATAGGTGTAAATGCCTATGGATCCTTATACAGCGAATAAAACCACACACATATATCTGGTACACATCAGATCTAAGAAAACTGAAACAGAAATTAAGAAACTTAGAACATAAATGGAGACAAACAAAATCAGAAAATGATAAATCTCTATACCTGCAGACCCTAAAACTATATAAAGAATCCATAAACAAAAGAAAAAAAGAAGACCACACAAAGTTACTCACAAAATCACTTAACAGACCAAGAGAGCCCCATATGTGAAGACTACATTCCTGCTTGTTCCTGGAGGTAGCGTAGTTACTCACCTGTAACAGGTGATCTCCGGGAACAGTAGGAATTTAGTCTTCACATATGGGTATCGTCAGTACCGACAGAGCCCACGCGGGAACGCTCCCCAGCATCCAATAGGAACGCTTTTGGGAGTATCCCACAGCACATTCGTGCTGCCTTCCCGCCTCTGTACCTCTCTCACTTCAGTTCTTCATTTTCCGTGGAGCCGACTGGACGTGTACCCTGTCACCGCAGAAAATTTCCTTTTATTCTTTGTTTTTTTGTGGTCGCGTCTGCCTTCATTCGACACCTACCGGTACCACCGGTTCTTCTTCTTTGTTTTTCAATCCCCCCCCCAAAAAAAATCTTGTATTTCTTCAGGGGTCTTTCCCCTGTTTCTGGTGCTAGGCACCATTTTGGGCACTAAGCCCACTTTTCTTCAAGCATGGAGAAACCAGCTAGTGGTTTCAAAAAATGCTCAAAGTGTGGCAGTACCATTTCCGTCACCGACACCCATGATTGGTGTCTAAAATGTTCAGATCCTGAACATTGTCCAACGGAGTGTCTCTCCTGCACAAGAAGGACCAAAAGAGGCCTGCAGAATAGAGCTGCAAAACTCGGTACCCTTTTTGCCGCAGATACGATGTCGGTTGCATCCACATCTTCCAGGGCTTCATCGTCCTCCCATGGATCTCAGGTAACTAAACTTAAGTCTTCTAAGACTGGCCGGTCCTCGAAGGGTAGATCTCCTTCAAAGTATCGAGATGCCTCTGGTGTTGCCCTCGAGGATAGTTCACTGGCAAAACAGCCCTGGCGGGAGTCTTCGGGCTCCAAAGCATTAACGGGGCTCCAGGATGTTCCAGAGGCTTCCACCTCTGCAGAACTACTGATGCCATGTTCTGGGGTCGTAGTTGCTTCCACCGGTACCGACACCCAGGCATCGGCAGGAGCGATGGATAAGAGAATCCTCGCTATTGAACGCAGTCTAGCGTCCCTCTTAGCAGCTTCGGTACCGCTAAGACCGCTACAGACGATTCAACAGGTATCGGTACAGACATCGGTACCGGTACCAATAGTACCTGCTTCAAAAGGACTGCTTCCCCCCATGCCGAGCCTTGAGTCTATCTTGGGTATCGGGGATCAGGAACCGAGACATTTCAGTACCGACTTCGAGCGGTACCGATACCATGCGTTACAGGAGCACCTGGTACAGAGTGCCCTTGAGTCTTCCGATTCTGATGACTCTGACGATTCTACCGGTACCAGAGCATTTCATACGTGATTTGGCAAAGGGTCTTGCAATCACTGTGATTCCAGAAAAGGAACCTAGGGCAGAAGAATTAAGAATTCTACATTACCCTATGGCTCCCAAGGAGGCAGCTATGCTTCCCATTCACAAGATCTTACATGATCTGATGTTGAGAATGTGGGAAACTCCTTTAACGGTATCTTCACATTCCCGGCGCCTTGACACTATGTAACGAGTGCCAAGTTGTCCTGGTTTTCAAAAAACTCAGTTACCACACCATTCAATGGTAGTGGAATCAGCCATGCGAAGAATCAAGAGTGCTAAAACACATTCATCTAATCCTCCAGGCCGGGAATCCAGGACACTCAATGCCTTTGGGTGTCAATGCTTTCAATCCTCCATGCTATCAGCCAGGATCACTTCCTACATTCTTTACATGAGAATGTTTCTGGAAGAAGTCACAAAAGACTTAGAGCTCATTAGCCCTTGTCTCTCTGAGGAAAAAAGAGCAGACTACCTTACTCTGGTCAAACACGCCCAGAATGTCTCTAAATTCATGAACCGTGCTATCTTTTATTGCTTTGAATGTATTAGCAGAACCTCTGCTTTATCCATAGGAGCACATCGTATTGCTTGGCTTCAAGCATCACTTATAACAGTGGGTGCAAGAAAAGCTGGGAAACATTCCTTGTACAGGAGAAAATCTCTTTGGCAAGGACTGGCAAAACAAGGCTAATCAGTTTGAATCTGATAATACTACTTTGAACAGATTGTCAAAGTTCACAGCCAACCCATCATAGAAGAAAACATTCAAAAAACCCTTTTTCAGTAAGAAAAAGAAGTTTTACCCATCTTACACCCATCAAAGCCACTGTCCGCTTCATGTTCCCCAGAAGAGGCAACAACAGGACAGCAAGCAAAGAAAGCCGCAAGCTCAAAGAGCTCAACCGGCCCAACAGACCCAGCCCCGTCAGGGTCTTTGACTTCTACCTAGAGAACTTAGTCATTCTGCCCCTAAAAGGTCCAGAACCCTTAACCATTCCAGGAAGACTATGCTATTTTGCCAAAAGATGGCAACAAATAACATCAGAAAACTGGACTCTGTCCATTGTACGACTGGGGTACAAGCTTCATTTTCTCAACTTGCCCCCACCTACAATAATAAAACAGTTCAATTCTCAGGCCCTTGCCACCAACCTCTTGTGGCAGGAGATCACATCACTTCTCGCTCAAGGAGCAATCGAAGTACCCATTCCCCAACAGGGTTTGGGGTTTTACTCCCCCTATTTTCTTATCCCAAAGAAGACAGGGTGACACAGGCCTATACTAGACCTCAGAGAATTAAACAAATATTTGTTCCGAGAAAAGTTCAAAATGATCTCCCTCGGAACACTCCTACCATTCCTTCAAAGTCAGGACTGGCTATGTTCTCTAGATCTATGCGTACACGCATATTCTCATCCACTCAGATCACAGGAAGTTCCTTTGATTCCTTGTCCAAGGAAGACACTTCCAGTAAAGAGTTCTTCCTTTCGGACTGGCCTCTGCTTCAAGAGTCTTCACAAAATGCATGGCAGTGGTAGCAGCATTTATGAGAACTCTGGGAATATTTGTCTTCCCTTACTTAGACGATTGGCTCATTCGAACATCGACAGCTCCAGAGGCCAGCTTCGCTCTTTCTCGAGCAATGAGAATACTTCAATACTTGGGACTGGCCATAAACCTCCCAAAATTTCATCTCACCCCTCTCAATCTCTCGAATTCATAGGGGCTCGTCTAGACACATGGCAGTCAAGGGCTTTCCTGCCACAGCCACGCTGTCTACGGATAATACAACTGGCATCTCAAGCTTCTATGAAGGTGTTCCTTACTGCTCAGGAGATACTTCAACTTCTGAGACACATGGCATCCACTGTCCATATGGTTCCCTATGCTGGCCTCCACATGTGAGCAGACCAGTGGACCCTATCCTCTCAATGGTCACAGGCCTCGGGTCAGCTAATGGACAAAATCAGAACCACCACACATCTGATTTTGTCCCTGCAATAGTGGCAATCTCTAGAAAACCTCCTCGTAGGCTCTCCTTTCCAGCAGCCTCTATATCAGGCCACCCTAACAGATGCATCCAAGATGGGTTGGGGAGCCCACTTGCACGATCTCTCCACTCAGGGTCTTTGGACCTCACAGGAGGTTTCCTTTCACATAAACATCCTAGAGCTGAGAGTCCTTTTCAATGCTATTCAAGTCTTTCAGACCCATCTCAGCAACAAAACAGTTCTGGTCTAAACCGACAATCAGGTAGCTATGTTCTATGTGAACAAGCAAGGCGGAACAGGCTCTATGTCGCTATGCAACGAAGCTTTGTGACTATAGGCCCTCGCCAGAGAGTTGCAAATTCACCTGTTTGCGGTATACCTTCCGGGCATTCAAATTTATGGGCAGACAGACTCAGTCGAATACTGCTGCCACACGAGTGGTCCCTCCACTCATACCAGCTTGCTCGAGTATTTCAAATCTGGGGAACACCAGATATAGACCTCTTTGCAAGTCCACAGAATGCCAAACTTCCTCCATTCTGTTCCAGAATCCCGCCTCACAACTGTCAGGCAAGAGATGCTTTCCTACTCCACTGGGGTCAGGACTTCCTCTATGCCTTCCCACCCATTCCCCTCATTCCCAAAACTTTAATCAAACTTCAGAGAGACAGAGGTCATATGATACTCATAGCTCCACGTTGGCCACAACAAACGTGGTATCCTCTTCTTCTGCGTCTCTCTCAAACCACTCCTCTGGAGTTGGGGAATGCTACAGATTTTCTGTCTCAGGAGGACGGATGCTTACTGCATCCCAATCCCTATCCCTACATCTCAGGGCCTGGTTACTGAAAGCCTAGAATTCCAGGATATTAACCTTTCTCAACAAGTAAAGGATATCCTTCTGGCTTCCAGAAAACCTTCCACAAGACATTCCTATGCTTTTAAGTGGAAAAGGTTCTCTGTCTGGTGTTCACAAAAGGGACTTAACCCCCTTTTGGTACCTGTAGAGTCTCTACTAGAGTATCTCCTCCAATTATCAACTTTTGGTCTAAAGACCAATTCAGAGAGCGTCCATCTTAGTGCTATTGCTGCTTTTCATAAACCTTTCGATGGACGACCTATTTCCTCTGGCCTACTCTTAACAAAACCTCCCATTAAACCATCACCGGTGGCATGGGATCTGAATCTTGTTCTTGGTCAGCTTATGAAACCGCCCTTTGAACCTTTAGCCACTTCACACCTAAAGTTTCTTTCATGGAAAGTTATTTTCCTAATTGCCATCACTTCTGCAAGACGCATTAGTGACCTACAGGCGTTAGTAGCTGACCCTCCTTATACAAGGTTCCACCATGATAAAGTAGTCCTCAGGACTCATCCTCACTTTATGCCAAAGGTGGTTTCGCCGTTTCATTTAAACCAGTCGGTTTATCTTCCTATATTCTTCCCTAGGCCTCATGCGGAAAGGAATCTTCACACATTGGATTGCAAAAGAGCCTTAGCCTTTTATCTCCAAAGAACTAAGCCACATAGAAAATCTTCTCAGCTTTTTGTGGCTTTTGACTCTAGTCATTTGGGACTTCCAGTTTCCAAAAGAACTCTGTCAAATTGGATTGCAGATTGCATATCCTATACATATCAGAGTAAAGGACTTTCTCTTGAGGGCCATGTCACAGCTCACAATGTGAGAGCAATGGCAGCCTCAACGGCTAACCTTTGTTGTATGTCTACTGATAACATCTGCAAAGCAGCCACTTGGGCTTTGGTACACACCTTCACAGCCCACTATTGCTTAGACAAGAACTCCCGTCAGGATGCCTCATTTGGCCAGGCTGTTCTCCAGCATCTCTTCCATACTTAATACAACTCCTACCCACCGTCCACAGTTTGGATGCCAGAGGTCCATGGGAGGAAGCATGACCCATCTCATTTGGGTTCGCAGCTTGCTGGGGAGTCCCCATATGTGAAGACTACATTCCAGGAGGGAGGAGTGGTCTAGTGGTTAGGACAAGGTACTTCAGGCCGGAGGGCCAGGGGTTCAAGTCCCACCTGGGGAAAGTAATCTCAGGCCGGAGGGACTGGGATTTCTAGTCCTACAGGCACTCCTTGTGGTCTTGGGCAAGCCACTTAACCCTCCATTGCTCATGTTCCCTGTAAGTATTAGCGTATGTGTCTCATATCCCCTCGTGTTAAATGTATCCCCCAATTGACCGCTTTGACCCGGTGAAAAGCGGGATATAAATACAGCTAAATAAATTCCTGTTTGTTCCTGGAGGTAGTGTAGTTACTAACCTGTAACAAGTGATCTCCAGGAACAGCAGGCATTTAGTCTTCACAACCCACCCACCTCCACTAGGAGTTGTCTCTATCTCTTTCTCTACTTCTCTCCTTTGGTCTCAGCTATAAACTCAACTGAAGTGAGAGAGGTACAGAGACGGGAAGGCAGCACGCATGCGCTGTGGGATGCTCCCAAAAGCGTTCCTATTGGACGCTGGGGAGCGTTCCCACGCGGGCTCCATCAGTACCGACGATACCCATATGTGAATAACTTTATGGAAATGGGTAACAGGGGTAACATATGGAAAGCAGTGTGTATACATGTGTAGCATGGGAAATAAGATAGCTGATGTTGAGGCTTTGGTGGGAGTGGCTGACTTGGATTTAGTGGCAGTTACAGAAACATGGTTCACAGAAAACCATGATTGGGATGTAACTATACCTGGCTATACTATATTCAGAAAGGACAGGGTAGGAAGAAGGGGAGGAGGAGTGGCACTATATGTAAAAACTACTATTAAAGCTTTGGAATTACAGAGCTTAAAAGGGAGAGGGGAGGCATTGTGGGTTAAACTAGAAAGAGGGAAAGAGAAATCTATTTACATTGGTGTGATATACAGACCTCCCTCACAAGAGGAAGAGGTGGACAGAGAGTTAATTGAAGACATGCGCAGCATTGCTAGGAAAGGGGAAGTGCTACTGATAGGAGATTTCAATATGCTAGATGTTGATTGGCACATTCCTGCTGCAGTATCATCTAGAAGTAAGGAGATCCTGGATTCTCTACAGGGAGCACTATTCAGGCAATTGGTAACAGACCCTACACGTGAAGGGGCCATACTGGACTTGGTGCTTACCAATGGTGAAAGTGTTTCTGATGTTGTAGTGGGAGATCATTTTGCAACCAGTGATCACCAGATGGTGTGGTTCAGTATTAGGACTAGGGCTGTTAGAATCCATTCAAAGGAGAGGATCTTAGACTTTAGGAAGACTAACTTTGCGAAGATGGGCCAATACCTCAGGGAGTCGTTAGTTGGATGGGAAAATGTAGAAAAACAGTGGGAAAAACTGAAAGGGGATATTTTAAGGGCAACCAACCTTTTTGTTAAAATGGTAAATAAAGGTAAAAGGAAAAGGAGACCGCTATGGATTTCGAAAGAAGTAGCTGAAAAAGTGAAGAAAAAGAGGGAGGCCTTCATGAAATACAAGAGATCACAGAGAGAGGAAGACAGGCATCTGTATTTGGAAAAAACTTAGAGAAGCTAGCAAAGTAGTCAAGAAGGCAAAGATTCAAATGGAGGAGGAAATAGCCAATGCAATAAAATGGGGGGATAAGACATTTTTCAGATATATTAGTGAGAAGAGGAAGGGCAAGAGTGGTATTGTCAGACTCAAGGGTGCAGGGGAGGAATATGTAGAAGCTGATAAGAATAAAGCGGAAATGCTTAACAAATATTTTTGGTCTGTGTTCACAGATGAAGAACCAGGAGCAGGACCTCAGAAAACACCCACAAATAGGTACAGAAGTAACATAACATAGTATATGAAGACAGATAAAGACCAGTATGGTCCATCTAGTCTGCCCAGCAAGATGGCAAGAGTAGGTGCACCTGCCACTCTGTGCAGGTCACCCCTCCCCATGCCTTTGTTTAAGGGTGTACCCACTGCTCCATGTAGGGCACACCTATTTGTTGAGATATAAGAGATAAGTTTATTTTGATTTTATCCTGTTGCTATAAATGAGCATAGGACATCTTGAACAATTTTGAAAAGACTGTGTTCGTGAGAAACTATCTCAACTTAAAGTAGACAAAGCGATGGGACCGGATGGGATACACCCGAGAATATTGAGGGAACTTGGGGACGTTCTAGCAGCTCCACTGACTGACCTTTTCAATGCCTCGCTGGAGTCGGGAGTGGTGCCAAAGGACTGGAGAGAGGCTCATGTGGTGCCTTTACACAAAAGCGGAAGTAAGGATGTGGTTGAAAACTACAGGCTGGTCAGTTTAACTTCGGTGGTGAGTAAAGTATTGGAAGCGCTGCTGAAAGAGAAAATAGTGAGGTTTCTGGAATCCAGCGGATTACATGATCCGAGGCAGCATGGATTCACCAGAGGCAAATCTGATTGATTTCTTTGACTGGGTGACCAGGGAGTTGGACTGACGGAGAGCCCTAGATGCGGTGTATTTAGATTTCAGTAAAGCCTTTGACACTGTTCCTCACAGGCGACTTATAAACAAACTGAGCACCCTAGGGATGGACCCTAAAGTTACTGCTTGGGTTAGAAATTGGTTGGGTGGGAGGCGACAAAGAGTACAAGTAAATGGCGCTCACTCTGAGGAGAAGGATGTTATCAGTGGTGTGCCCCAGGGATATGTCCTTGGTCCGATTCTTTTTAACATCTTTGTTAGTGATATAGCGGAAGGGTTTTCAGGTAAGGTTTGACTCTTTGTGGATGATACCAAAATCTGCAATAGAGTAGACACCCAAGAAGGGGTAGATAACATGAGGAGGGATCTAGTTAAGCTTGAAGAATGGTCTAGAATTTGGCAGCTGGGATTTAATGTTAAAAAATGTAAGGTCATGCATTTGGGCTGCAGCAATCCAAGGGAGCAATATAGTATAGGGGGTGAAGTACTTTTGTCCACTAAGGAAAAGTGGGACCTAGGCGTGGTTGTGTCTGATTATCTTAAAGTAGCTAAACAGGTAGAAAAGGTGACGGCAAAAGCTAGAAGGATGCTTGGGTGCATACAGAGAGGAATGGCTAGCAGAAAAAAGGAGGTGATAATGCCTCTGTATAAGTCTTTGGTGTGACCTCATTTGGAGTATAGTGTGCAATTCTGGAGACTGCACCTTCAAAAGGATGGAGTCGGTGCAGAGGGTGGCTACTAAAATGATTAGTGGTCTTCATTATAAAGCATATGAGGACAGACTGAAGGATCTTAATATGTACACCTTAGAGGAAAGGCGAGATAGAGGTGATATGATTGAGATGTTTAAATACCTCCATGGCATAAATGTTCAGGGAGAGAGCCTCTTTCAATTGAAAGCAAGTTCTGCTAAGAGGGGACATGGGATGAGGGTGAAGGGAGACAGATTCAGGAGTGATATGTGGAAATATTTCTTTACGGAAAGAGTAGTGGATCCGTGGAATAGTCTCCCAGTGGAGGTGGTAGAGATGAGGACAGTAACTGAATTCAAAAAAGCATGGGACAAACACAGAGAATCTCTAAAAGTAAAAAGGAGACTGTTGTAGTTATGGAAGGACAGACTAGATAGGCCATGTGGTCTTTTTCTGTCGTCATATTTAGCACAGTTACAGCTGTTAGTGTAGCTGGGTTTAAAAAAGGTTTGGACAAGTTCCTGGAGGAAAGGTCCATAAACCATTATTAAGAAGTGACCGAAGATATCAATGCTTGACCCAGTACAAGCATTGTGGAACTTGTGTCTCTTGGGGAAACTGCTAGGTACATATGACCTAGATTGGCCACTGTTGGAAACAGAATACTGGGCTTGATGGACCTTGGTCTGACCCAGTATGGCATATCTTATGTTCTTATGTTACTTACCTGTAACAGGTGATCTCTGGGAACAGCAGGAATAAGTCTTCACATATGGGTATGTCAGTACCGACGGAGTCCGTGTGGGAACGCTTCCCAGCGTCCAATCAGAAAGCTTTTGGAAGCATCCCAACACGCCTGCGCGCTGCCTTCCCGCCTTCCCAACTGCCTCTCCTCAGTTAAGTTTTAAAGCTGAGACAAAGAGAGAGAGAGAGCAAGGAAGGGAAAGATAGAGACAGAGAAATGCAACTCCTAGGGGAGGTGGGTGGGTTGTGAAGACTTATTCCTGCTGTTCCCAGAGATCACCTGTTACAGGTAAGTAACTGTGCTATCTCCAGGAACAAGCAGGAATGAGTCTTCATATATGGGGACTCCCAAGCTCAGATGCGCGGAGGGAGTCCTAGCATGTTGCAAGTCTAGAACGAGCCATGCTATTCTTCAGGACCTCAGGCATCCTGGGTATGGAGGGTAGGAGTTGAATACAGAAAAGGAGCTGTGGAACAGCTGGCTAGAACAGGGCTTCAGAAGGGGAAGACCCTGTATCGAGGGCATTTGGTAGTAAAATATTGTGATCTGGGCCTCCCTTGTTGGCACTGCACAGGTGCACTGAGCTACATATGGATCTGATAGAAGAGCCCATGAATGTGCTCAAGGGGTACCTCACTGAGAAGTAGAGGTAATAAAGTAAAACAAAAACAAATGGAGGTCAGGACCCTTCAGGGTGAGAAATAGCCCCAGGGGAAAACTGGGGTAGTATAAGAGGTAGAGCTTCAGCGGAGACGCAGAAGGTACTATTAAAGAAAGCTTAAGCTGTTTTGGTCCAAGAGAAAAAATGAGTCTGACCCCACTGGACTGGGGTTGGTTCAGTCCATGTAGGGGAGAAAGGGTATAGAGACCCTTGTATCTGATAAGAAAGTAAAGACAGACTCAGGAGCGCTAAGCTTTAGAGCAACTGAAGCTCTGCAAAGTCTTTCCTAAATGGGGTCAATTAGGAAAGAAAAAAGGTACATGGAGAGCTTCAGGAGTACCTAAACCGAAAAGGTTATGGTAAAGATAAAGGTTGTTAATTATCATAGGAAGTGGTTATAGATGTAGCCCCCTAAGTATGCTGGCACAGCATTGATAGGGGTAGTGCCCATCTGTCAAGATCATATAGGAATGTAAGGATATCTGAACCTAACAAACAGATAGATAAGTAGATGGATACACAGATCTATATCTCATTATATCTGTAAATATATACTTATCTATATCTGTGTGTCTTCTGCCCATATATATCTCTTTATAGATATATGCATATATACCCTATATGTGTGTGTGTGTATATATAAATATATATATATATCTGTATCTATATATATCTATATATACCTAGATGAATAGGCAGGCATATAGAGACATGTCTCCAGGTATATGGATGGAGAGATGTCCAGAGAACCCCATCCCCCCTTATAGGGAGAGAGGAAGATTCATCTGACAGCAAGAAGGTGATACCTGCTTGAGTAGATAAATAGAAAAAATCCTCATCTCCTGGTTATGACTGGCATAGTCAGAGGAGGGTGTCCCTGACAAGAAGGCGACTTAATTCTTTGCAGAATTTGAGCTCTTGAATAACCAGGATGGACTACATGAAAAAGGCAGAGGATAACGCCAGTCTGCAGACAGGAAGTCCAGATATCTCCAGAATTGTAGTATGGAGATTGGATAGAGGAGGCCTCTGGAGGAAGATACCCTAGTGATCCGCCTATGAGGGCAAGATGGGTATTAGGTGTCCTCTAGTTGCCAGTGAAGAATTTATCCCTGACGGGAAAACCCAAGGCGATATGGGCCAAGCCAGGAAATTGACCCTTCTTTTAGGCTTTCACGTAATGAAAGGCCCGAGGCTTATGCCTCAACAGAGATTTAAGATAAGATGGAAAGGTAGAGAATACCTGCCAGGCATGAACGTGACTGGGGGAAACCCTTTTTAACCATCTGGGGTTATCTGTTAGCAAGATACTAATGCTCTCTAGCAAGGGCCCATAGTGCAAAGCTACTCTGTAGAGTTGCAGAGAGCATGTTGCAGGTTGGTTAGAAGAAAAACTGGCTGTGGACGATCCTTGGTGAGGAATGTGGAAAGCCAGTAGGTAACCAACTATTCTGCCAAGGACAAGGGGGCAAAGAAAGAGTAGTTACTCACCTGTAACAGGTGTTCTCCAGGAGCAGCAGGAATCAGTCCTCACATATGGGTGTCATCGGCGCCGATGAAGCCCCAGCGGAGCATTTCCCCAGCTTTCTATGAAAGCCTTTGGGAATGTTGGCACGCATGCACGGTTCCCTTCCCGCCTAAAGGTGCCATCTTACCTCAGTCAAATGACATAGCTAAGAACAGCACACAAAAAATGCAAAAACAAACTATGTACAACTGCAACTCCAATGGGAGGAGGGAGGGTTGTGAGGACTGATTCCTGCTGCTCCTGGAGAACACCTGTTACAGGTGAGTAACTACTCTTTCTCCAGGACCAAGCAGGAAGTCAGTCCTCACATATGGGTGACTCCCCAGCTCTGGGCTACCGAGGAACCCAGGCTGAACAAGAGGCCTCCCTCTAGTCCCAGCAGCAAAGAAAGGCTTTTCAAGGACACAACCTCCACCGGTAGCCCAACAGAGGGCAGGAGGGCAGGAGTTGCCTAAACCTCAAAGAGATTCCGGAGTACTGCCTGGCCAAAAGCACTGTCCCTACGGGACTCCCTCTCCAGACAGTAATGGGCTGCAAAAGTCTGGCTCGAAAACCAAGTTGCAGCCTTGCAGATGTCCAAGGGCACAGAGCGGAGATGAGCCACTGAGGCAGCCATTGCCCTGACACGATGGGCCGTGACCTTACCCTGCAAAGGAAGGTCAGCCGCCTTGTAAGCCCAGGTGATACAGTCAGCCACCCAGATGGACAAGGTACGCTTGGACACAGCCAACCCCAACTTATTGGGGTCAAAGGAGACGAAGAGCTGAGTAGCCCTTCGATGCCCTTGCGTACGGTCAAGGTAGAAGGATAAGGCCCTCGTACAGTCCAGGGTATGCAGGACTGCTTTAGCCTGGCTGGCATGAGGCCTAGGGAAGAATGTTGGAAGAACCACCTCCTGATTGAGGTGAAAAGAGGAGACAACCTTTGGGAGGAACTTTGGGTGAGTCCTGAGGACTACCCTGTTCCTATAAATCCTGGTGTAAGGCCTATCACAGATTAGGGCCTGAAGCTCACTCACCTGCCTAGCCGAAGTAAGGGCTATCAGGAAGAGAGTCTTCCAGGAAAGGAAGCGTAGAGGGCAAGTAGCCATAGGCTCAAAAGGTGGGCGAGTCAGTTGCTGCAAGACCACATTCAGCTCCCACTCAGGAGCAGAAGGACGGATGGGAGGCTTGAGCAAGAGCAAGCCTCTGAGAACCTAGACACCAAGGGGTGCCCAGATAGAGAATGTCCTTCCACCAGTGAGTGGTGAGCTGCGAGAGCTGAGAGGTGGACCCGAACAGAATTGGACTTAAGTCCCTGATTGGATAAGTGCAGCAAGTACTGAAGCACTACTGGTACAGTACAGGAGAAAGGATCTTCTGTACGTAGCTGACACCACACAGAAAACCTCTTCCATTTGAGAGCATAGGTTTTTCTAGTGGACTGCTTTCTAGAGGCTAGGACAACCTCCTCAACTTCCTGAGGCAGGCCCCAGGGAGCCAAAACTACCCTTGCAGCCTCCAGGCCATCAAATTGAGAGCTTTGAGATTGGGGTGCAGAAGGGAACCCTGCTCCTGGGAGAGAAGGTCGGGCTGCAACCCCAGAGGTAATGGGGAATCCACTGCCAGCTGAAGCAGAAGTGGAAACCAAGGCTGCCTCGGCCACCTGGGAGCTACCAGCAGGACTGAGGCCCTGTCCTGAAGAGTTCCGGGCCAACAAGGGCGTGGGAGGAAACGCATACAGAAGGCCCTCAGACCAGGACATTAGAAAGGCATCTGGTGCTACCCTCAAAGGATGAGGTTGCCTGGAGCAGAACTTGGGCAGTTGCTTGTTCAGCGGGCTGGCAAAGAGATCTATCCAAGGGAGACCCCACTTCAGGAAGATCCTCTGAACCACCAGGGGATGCAGCTGCCACTCGTGGGGCTGCAGAATTCTACTCAATCGGTCGGCCAGGGTCTTTACCAAGTGCCTGGCAGTTGTGGCAGCCTACCTGAGAAATCAAGGCATCTTCGTCTTTCCCTATCTGGACGACTGGCTCATCAAGGGTCAAACGTCCCTGGAGGCCAGACAAGCCACCCTCAGAACTGTTGCTCTGCTTCAAAAAACGTGGGTTTTGTCATAAACTTCGCAAAGTCCACTTTGCTCCCCTCCCAGAACTTGGAGTTCATAGGGGCAAGGTTGGATTCTCTACTAGCAAAGGCATTCTTGCCAGAAGACAAGGCCCACAGACTGATGGATGTGGCCAGACCGTTTCTGAACAAGCCCCTGGTCTCCGCCAGACTCTGCCTCAGGCTTCTGGGACACATGGCTTCGACAGTACATGTGACTCCCAATGTCAGGCTCCATATGAGGCCTGCACAGTGGTGCCTTCGGACTCAGTGGTCTCAAG
Organism: Ichthyophis bannanicus; assembly: GCA_033557465.1. Taxonomy (NCBI): domain Eukaryota; kingdom Metazoa; phylum Chordata; class Amphibia; order Gymnophiona; family Ichthyophiidae; genus Ichthyophis; species Ichthyophis bannanicus. The sequence goes on along the minus strand of CM066035.1, from coordinate 93,907,762 downwards.
CCACAGGCCACTTACGGGACAGGATAAAGGTGTCCAAACCCCTTTTGGCCTCCCTCAGCTGGTGGCTACATCCACCCAATCTACTCAAGGGGATGCCCTTCCAAATGCCAGAATACTCGGTGGTCCTCACCACTGACGCCTCTCTAAAGGGCTGGGGTGCTCATTGTCTGGACAAGTGCACTCAAGGCCTCTGGTCTCCCTGGGAGGCAGCCCAACAGATCAATCTGCTGGAACTTCGGGCTATCCGCTTGGCTCTCAGGGCTTTTTCTCCGGCCCTGGCTCACCGCTCAGTCTTGATTCAAACAGACAACCAGGTAGCCATGTTTTATGTGAACAAACAGGGCGGGACTGGGTCCAGACTCCTTTGTCGGGAGACTCAGGACCTTTGTTCCTTTGCCCTGAAGCACAACATGCTTCTCAAGGGGGTGTACCTTCCAGGCCAGGACTTTTTACCCGAGCCCTTCTTCTTATGTGAAGGGGCAGAAGTCTTCCTCGACAGCCTTGTCTGGGTAAGGTGCTCTGTCTCGAGCTGAGCGGCCTTCTCGGTCACGGGTTTGCCAAAAAGGTTCTCACCTCGGCAGGGGACATCGACCAACTTGTCCTGAACCCATGGATCGAGGTCCGATGACTGCAGCCACGCCTGGCGTCGAGCCGCGATGCCAGCAGCCGCTACTCGGGCCGAAGCCTCGAAGCCATCGTAGGCGGCGCGGGAAATGAACTTTGAGCATCCCCGAGGACAAGGTCTGAAATCTCTGCAAGGGTTCCCCGGAGAGACCAGCAGAGAATCCAGCCAATTCCTTGGCCAGGTCCCACAAGTACATGCCCATGTACAGCTGGTAAGACTGGACACGGCAAGCAAGCATCGACCCCTGGAAGCACTTTCTACCGACGCCATCGAGGTTGCGGACCTCCCTGCCAGGGGGCACCGGAGAGTGCATCTTCTGGCTCTTCAGACAATGCATGGCCGATTCCACAACCATGGAATGGTGTGGTAGCTGTGCTTTCTGGAAACCAGGGCTTTTGCGGAGCCGATAAATGGAATCAACTCGCTTGCTTAGAACCGGCGCCGAGGCCGGGGCCTCCCACATTCGGAAGAGGAGCCGTTCCAGCATCGGAGGAACCGGGACAGTAAAGGCCTCCTTCGGAGGAGAGTCGTACTGCAGAGCATCGAGCTCTTCGGCTCGAGGCTCTTCCTCGGGATCGGCAGGGATAGCCAAGGCAGCGGCCATATCCCGGACGAACTCCGAGAACCTAGTGTCCTCCGGAGGGGATCTACTCCGGGGATCAGACTGAGGTGAGTCCGACGGGACGCACCGAGTCTTAAAAGTATCGGGAGACTCCTCGTTCTCCGTCTCCCAGGCGGACTCGTCCAAGGAGGAGTCAGGGTCCGACCCTGCGGGGCCCCGAGGCATCCGCCCCGACGCACCCGCCCCGACGCCCTCGGTCCCGAACGGGAGGTCGAGGGAGACCTCGACCGAGGACGACTGCAAGCCGCAAGGGTCTCAAGTATCAGCTCGGTCTCCGGGGTTGACTTCGAAGTCGACGTCCCGGTGGTCGGGGCAGATGCACCAGACAGGCTGGCCATCAGTGCCCGCTGCTGCTCCATGAAGGCAGACAGTCTGCACTCCAAGGCTGTCATCCTGAGACTCAGCTCGGGAGACGCAGCAGCCCCCGACGTCGGCTCTCTGGGAGGAGAGTCCACGAGGACTACGGGGCTTACGTGTCCAGCAGACTCCGGCTCCACGTGAGGAACTTTCGCAGGCTTCTCTTGGTCCACGGGCCTGGGACGGCGGTCGGGGGTCTTAGACCTGGCCCTCGAGGGACCAGGGACCTCCTCCGACGCCGCCCTCGCAAGCCGCTTCTTCCTCTTACGTTTCCGGTCGGGGGACCCCCTGTCCGAGGAGCTTCGATGGCGCTCGGGATCGGAATCCCAAGATGTCGAAGCCTCAGACGAGGTCCGGGCCTGGCCGGAGGCAGAGTCTGAGAAAAACTTTTCCTTCTGATGCTGTCGACTCTTTAGTGCCCTGGAAGACATCTTCCCACATGGCCCACATGACTTGGGGTCGTGGTCAGGGCCGAGGCACCGGAGGCAGCAGTCGTGTGTGTCTGTGAGAGACATAATTTTCTTACACCAATCACACTTTTTGAAACCACTGGAAGTCATCTGGGAAAAAATAGCCCCAGCGAGGTCAAAAGACCGGCCTTCCAGTGAAAAAATGAAAAAAGGGCGCGAACGCCAGCCACGAAGGGCAAAAACCGAAAAATGAAGAAAACGGGCTCGATACCGGTGTACCGAACCCGGCGGGAGGGGAACCGGCGTCGAACCATAGAAAAATAGCATCGCAGAAGAAAAAAAAACACTTTTATCCGGGAGAACAGGACACACGTCCGATGGGCTTCTCGGAAAAAAAGAGACTGAGGCAAGATGACACCTTTAGGCGGGAAGGGAACCGCGCATGCGTGCCAACATTCCCAAAGGCTTTCATAGAAAGCTGGGGAAATGCTCCGCTGGGGCTTCATCGGCGCCGATGACACCCATATGTGAGGACTGACTTCCTGCTTGGTCCTGAAGAATAGAAGTTAACCAACCAAACAGTGATAACAGGGTTTCCCAAACGAGGTTGATAACCTGTTTGGGACTTAGCACTGAGGCTAGGAGGATTGCTGGTGGAGGGGAAGCTCTGGTTGTGTAATGCAGTGGTCCCCAACCCAGTCCTATGGGGCCCACCGGCCAGTCAGGTTTTCGGGATATCCCTAATGACTATGCATGAGATATATATGCATTAGAGATATCCTGCCAACCTGACTGGTTTGTGGCCCTCCAGGGCTGGATTTGGAGACCCCTGCCTTACACCTCTGTCATTTAAGATCGTGAGTGGGCAAGGTACAGATGTCCTAGACATCGAAAGGGTATATAGAATGTGTCACATTCCTCCTCGATTCTCACCACCACCAAAAAGTTGTCTAATAGACAATTTTTTGGTGGTGGTGAGAAGTGAGGAGGACTGTGACAAATTCTATCTAACCTTTTTGATGTCTTGGACATCTGCACCTTGCCCACTCACAATCTTAAATGACAGAGGTGTAAGGCAGGGGTCTCCAAATCCAGCCCTGGAGGGCCACAAACCAGTCAGGTTGGCAGGATATCTCTAATGCATATATATCTCATGCATAGTCATTAGGGATATCCTGAAAACCTGACTGGCCGGTGGGCCCCATAGGACTGGGTTGGGGACCACTGGTGTAATGAACAAAACCTGTGGCCTAACCACTAGGAATTTTTGCATCTGCAGCAACTATCGGGGCAGCATGGAGAGTTTCTTCTCCTTCCTCTTTTTTTTTTTTTATTTTAGATTGGGAAAAAGAAAACAGACAAGGTAGGACTTCCTATTGTCTGAGGAGCTGCCCTAAGGTACAAGGGGGAAGGCAACTCCAGAAGGGAGAATCCCCCGGTAGAACAGATAGAAGACCATAGGGGCTTACCCGTGTAAAAAGTCACTCTTACTAACCAAATGTTGTAGTAAGAGGGGTGTAAGACAGAGTTGCAAGAGACCCACTATGGAGGAAGTCTCTGACAGGTGAGATGATACATGCCAGTATAGGGAAACAACTGTCTATTGATAGTTGTTACCTCTCTTTCCTCCAAGAGGAAGAGGAAAATCTGTTAAGTATGGGCATGATCATCAAAAAGACTCTTAGAGAAAAGATGTCTCATGAAGAGATATCTAGGTAGGTTAGGATAAAATTAGTGCAGATACTTCAAGTGAAAAGAAGCAGACTTCCATCCTAACCCCCCCAACCGAAAGGGGCAATGATCTATTTGAAACCCTGCGACTGCTGGGTTTGTTGACCCTGTTGAGGTTGTGGATTCCTCAGACCAGGGCGATGTTTCCCCTGTTTGGGAACATCTGAATGATGGGCAGATGATGGGTAAAACCTTCTCCCCTTAGGGGAAGAACGTTTGGTAGGACATTTCCTACCTACTGGAAAAGAAGAAGGCGTAGAACAGCCTCTGGAAAAAGGAAAGTCAGTGGAAAACTGAGTAACCTGAAGTAAAGACTCCTTGTTGAAGAGATTTTCTCCAGTGCAAGGAGTATTTCCCAGTCTTTCCTGTGCCCATTTGTCCAAGTCTGAGGCTTGAAGCCAGGCTCTATGTTGTGCCCCTATAGCTATAGCAGAAGTCCTGCTAACAGACTCAAAGGAGTCTAGGGTAGCATGAGTAAGAAACTTAGAAATATTCTGAGTATGACTAATCAGTGAGGAATAGTCTGTACATCTGGGCTCTTGAAGAAAAGGAGTCAAAAGATGTAATTGCTTTGTGATCTCCTCAAGAGATAGACCCATATAAAAAATATATGAGAGAATCCTTGCTGAAAGCATGGATGTCTGGAAGATTTGACGTCCAAAGGCATCTAGTGTCTTAGACTCACGACCTGGCGGACAAGAAGAGTGCTTTTTATTACTCTTCACTCGCCTCATTACTGATTCCACCACAATGGAATGATGAGGAAGTTGAGTCTTTTGAAACCCTGGAGAGGGGGGGCACCTGATATAGAAGATCAGTTGCTCTAGAAGGTGGGGGTAACTTTAAAGGAGCTTCCCACATTCGTAGAAGGAGATCCTGCAAAGAATGATGCAAAGGAAGCATTATGTTCTCCTTTGCTTTGTTAGGAACAGAGAGGTATTCTGCATTCCCATGTATAGGATCTTGTCCAGGAATAGGAATGGCAAGTGATTTTGCCATATCCAGGAGGAAAGTCTGGAAAGAAGAATCCCTAGAGGGAACTTCCCCTGGATAGGCTAGATCTGATGAAGAACTAGCGTTGGCACCGAGGGATCTATCTAAGTATATAGGCTTAGATGGTGGTCGCTGGTACTGCAGGTCAGGACCAGCAACAGTCGGTAACAGATCGTCCATGCTAGGGATCGATTCCAAACTCGGCATCGAGGGAAGCGAGCCTGACGAGAGAAGCATGGAGGGTACCGACAACAAAAGGTAATGTGGATATCGGTGCCGACTTTGATACCGTATCTGATACTGGAGGATGAAGGTCAGCCGGTGGCAACTCTAACGGTATCGGAGGAACCGAGAGTTGCGGATCCGAAGTATCGGAACCGGGCCTTCGGTACTGATGGGAGTAGGTACCCAAGCGAGTCGGTACCCAGTCCTGCAGACTGGAGATCGATTCCAGACTCGGCATCGAAGGAAGCGAGTCTGTTGATGCACGTCTGGAGGGTACCGACGTCGGTACTAGTATCGGTGTCGATACCGATACTGGAAAGTCGGTCTGAAGCGTATCCACCGGGCCCATAGGTACCGAGGACGCCAGACGACGATCCTTTGTGAGGCATGTTTCATCCAACACCAGTGCCGATACCGGGGTATCGGTACCGCTCAAAGCGGATGCCACCACCGGGCATGGCTCAGGTATGTTCTGTGAGGGGTGAACCTCAGGAACAACCTGAAACCCCACACAGGCTTTGGAGGCCGAAGACTCCCACCAGGGTTTTGAAACCAGTGAATTCTCGAGGACAAGGCCATAGGCATCTCTATGCTGTGCATGAGAAGTGCCGCTCGAGGACTGGCTAGTCTTAATAGACTGTTTTTGGGTTACCTGATCCTGTGTAGAAGATGATATGGTCGGAGCCCTGAAGTTGGAAGGGAACCGCGTGTCGAGAGGAACTCTATGTTGAAAAGTGCTACTCACAGTACTGGTGCCCGAAGGCTCCGGAGGAAAATGGTCAGGACCCAAGCAGGTTAGACACCAATTGTGAGTGTCTAAAAATAAAGTTGTACCGCCACAGTTTGTACATTTCCTAGGGAAATGGCGCAGAAAGTTGCGGCCAGAATCATCATGAAAAAAGGTTTTGCCGAGCACATCACACCAGTGTTGATCGAGCTACACTGGCTCCCCATTGCAGCTCGCATAAAATACAAAACCCTAACAACCACATTCAAACTCATGCATAACATAGCACCATCTTTTCTCTCCAACCTTATCAGCATCCAACCTCCCAACAGAAGCAGAAGAACCACCAACTTAAATACCCTCTGCGTATCAAAAAACATAAGATGTGTCAAAACCGGTACAAGTAACAGAGCATTCTCATTCACAGCACCAACTCTCTGGAACCAACTGCCACCTGAGCTATGAGCGTGCGAAGACTTAATGGACTTTAGGAAAAAACTCAAGACCCACCTATTTCAGATTCATTACAACATGATGTAAATCAAAGTGACTTCAGCTGTGCTACCCAGAAAACCAAAGATGTATACCTGTAAATTATGTAAATTATATTTAAAAAATGTACATATTTAAAATGAAAATGTATATTTGTAAAAATGTACATAGGTGATAAATCCACCCTCCTTGTGGAAGGAAACTCTCTTTCATAATTGCTGTGTGCTGTGCTTTTCCTATCAATCACCTTGTATATATTTCAAATATCCCTGTCCTGATCAGACAGCTCCGTTTTGTAATCTACCCCGCTACTGATCGCTGGAAGTAGCGTTATACAAATGTATGCTAAATAAATAAATAAATAAAAGTGGCTGGCGGTTCCATGAGGAAATATGGAGAGGCCTAGAAGGCCTGAGAACCGTGAGACACTAAGAAGAAAAAATATATTCCTTAAGGAAAAAAATTTACAAGAAAAGAAGAAAGAAATTCCTGCTTGTTCCTGGAGATCTATGTTTCTATGTTGTATGTGACTAAATTCCTGCTGTTCCCAGAGACCACCTGTTACAGGTAACTATGCTATACCTGCAAACCCTAAAACTAAATAAAGAATCCATAAACAAAAGAAAGAAAGAATACCACACAAAATTACTCACAAAATCACTTAACAGACCAAGATAGCTATTTTTCTATAGTGAAATCTCTAACAAAAACATACACACCCGAGGACGATAAAATAACATTACACCCACAATTGCTAGCAAACCATTACTTCAGTTACTCAGATCAGAACGAAACTCCAGCCACTCCAACTAACACACAGTCCTCATACTCAATTTCTCAAAATAGTGCAACATGGTCTACGTTTTATGCGATTGACAATAAACATCTCAAAAATATAATAACCAGCATCAATACTACTACCTCCCCACTGACCCCTGCCCAGTCAGTTGGTTAAAAACATCCAAAGATGAGATTACTTCAATCATCAAGGAGATAGTAAACTCCTCATTGATACAAGGATACATGCCTACTGCCTTAAAACAGGCCACAATCTGCCCTACACTAAAATCTACAATGGACAAACATCTACCTAACTTATATCAACCAATTTCAAGTTTACCATTCCTAATGAAGGTCATAGAAAAAGTTGTTCAGTTACAATTACAGGACTTCAATGAACTAAATGCACCCCTGGACGAGAATCAAACACGGGTTTAGACCACAACATAGTGTTGAGACTCTAATGCTATCACTCATAGATAAAAACGAAATTAGGTCTTACCTGCTAATTGTCTTTCCTTGAACTTTCTCCGGGCCAGTCCAGGGTAAGGTAGGGTTGTCAATCCCCTATAGCAACTGAGGACTGAATGCTTCAAGTTTTCCTGAGAGGTGAAGCCACTCCCCCTTAGGGCTAACCATCAGTCTCCTTCTGTCAAAGCAACTAAAGAGAACAAAACTGAAAAGAGTAGATTAACCCTTGAAAAACTGATAACAATCTATAGTTCTTGAACAACGAGGAAGCAAGAAACACACTTCCCTTGAATGCTATCAATTAACTTTTTTTTTTTTTTTTTAATATTTCAAATAGAGTAGATACTACCGAGTCATCCGAGTTTGGCATTAAGTGCATGCGCCTAGCCCCAAGTTGTGCATCTGGAGCGAAGACGCCAAGAAGATGAAATGCTTTGAAGATGCCAAAAAGACAGAAATATAGATACCGATGTCGAAAAGCTGAACACCAGGGTGGGTCCCTGGACTGGCCCGGAGAAAGTTCAAGGAAAGACAATTAGCAGGTAAGACCTAATTTCGTTTTCCTTATCATTTCTCCGGGCCAGTCCAGGGTAAGGTAGGGCAGTACCAAAGCAGTACCTAAACCTGGGAGGGGCCCGCCAAACCTGAGATAAGAGCCGCAGCCCCCACCTTAGCATCGTCCCGAGCTTGAACATCCAAGCGGTAATGCTTTGCAAAGGCATGCAAGGAAGACCAGGTTGCTGCTCTGCAGATGTCAACCGGCGGAACAAAAGCGAACTCCGCCCAGGAAGCCGCTTGAGCTCTAGTGGAATGAGCTCTTAACGTCGCCGGCAGCGACAAACCGCGGACAGAGTACGTTTCAGAAATGGCTTTGCGGACCCACCTAGCAATAGTGGACTTAGAAGCCGCGAGACCCTTGCGAGGACCACTGAACTGGACAAAAAGCCTATCCGTCTTCCGAATAGACTGCGACAACCGAAGGTAGGTTTTGAGAACCCGAGCAAGATCTAAATGCCGGAGCGCCCTGTCCATAGGAGAAGTGGAGGAAAACGAAAAAACAGGCAACGCTACAGATTGGTTAACATGAAAAGACGACAGCACCTTCGGCAAAAAGGAGGGAACAGTGCGCAGCAAAACCCGCTCGGGAAGAAACTGCAAATAAGGTTCTCGACAAGACAAGGCTTGCAAATCTGAAATCCTACGCGCCGAACACAAGGCGACCAGGAAAGCAGTCTTCCAAGAACACTCTCGGAGCTGCTGCGAGCAGAGGGACGTCAAAGGAGAGTGAGAAAAAGCCTCCAAAACTACGTTCAAGTCCCAAGGAGGCACAATAGAACGAACAGGAGGACGAATAATCTTTGCGGCTCGTAAAAAACGATGCACATCCGGATGCGCGGAAAGGCGACGACGTTGCACCGGACCCCGAAAACAGGCAAGCGCTGCTATTTGCACCTTAAGAGTACTAAGAGCCAGCCCTTTGTCCAAGCCATGCTGTAAGAAAAGGAGAAGCTGTGGTAAAGACGAGGACATAGGAAAAACCTTGTGCTGAGAACACCAAGTTTCAAAAAGGCGCCAAACCCGGACATAGGCCAGAGAAGTCACCGGTCTCTTAGACCGTAGTAAAGTAGACACTACGGAGCTCGCATACCCTTTGCGTGTCAAGCGAGTCCTTTCAAGAGCCAAGCCGTAAGCAAGAAGCGATCCACTCGTGGCATGAGTATCGGACCCTGCTGCAAGAGATTGCTGCGGACTGGAAGAGGCCACGGCTGATCTATCAGCAGACGAACGAGATCGGCATACCAAGGCCGGCGCGGCCAATCCGGGGCAATGAGAATCACCAACCCCCGGTGCCGCGCAATGCGTTGAAGAATACGACTCAACATCGGCCACGGAGGAAACACGTACAAGAGAGCATCCTGAGGCCAGGGTTGAACGAGAGCATCGAGCCCCTTGGACATGCGTTCCCTGCGTCTGCTGAAGAAACGACTCGCTTTGGCATTGCTGTACGTCGCCATGAGATCCATCACCGGTTGTCCCCAACGTAAGGTGATGTCGTGAAAGACCGCCACATTCAACTCCCACTCTCCGGGATCGAGAAGATGACGGCTGAGATAATCCGCCTGTACATTCGCCGTTCCCGCAACATGAGCTGCAGAGAGCGCTAGCAGATTGTCCTCCGCCCAGGACATCAGCGCTTGACACTCGGAGAGAAGAGAAGGGCTCTTGGTTCCCCCCTGATGATTGATGTATGCAACCGTCACAGCATTGTCGGAAAAGATCTTGACTGCCGATCCCTTGAGAAAGGCTGCAAAGTGAAGAAGGGCAAGGCGAGCCGCTCGCAGCTCCAAGAGGTTGATCGACCAGGTGCTCTCTTCTGGGGACCAAACCCCTTGAGCAACCTGTGCTTGACAGTGAGCTCCCCAGCCGATCAGGCTGGCATCCGTGGTGACTAACATCCAGGAGGGTTCCTGTAAGGGAACACCCGCAGACAGATGAGCCCGAACCAACCACCACTCGAGGCTGCGGCGCACGAGAATTGAATAGGGCAGGCGCTGCGAGAGAGGGTGAAGCTGTGGTGACCAACGGGACAGCAAAGCCTGCTGCAAAGGCCGCATGTGAGCTTTGGACCATGGCACCAGATCCAGCGCCGCCGCCATGGATCCCAAGAGTTGCAAATACGTCCATGCCGACGGAGTCGTTAGCTGCAGAAACGCTTGAACCTGCCGAACCAGCTTGTCTATGCGCACTTCGGGCAAAGACACTCTCCCCGCGCTCGGTGTCGAACAGAGCTCCCAGATGAATCATGCGCTGCGACGGTATCAAGAGACTCTTGGCCTGATTGATTACCCATCCGAGCTGCTCGAGAAGCTGCACCACCCGAGCAGTCGCCGCGATGGAATCGATCTGAGAATCGGCCCTGATCAACCAGTCGTCGAGATAAGGATGAACACGGATTCCGTCTTTGCGAAGCGCCGCCGCAACCACTACCATTAGCTTTGTGAACGTCCGCGGAGCCGTAGCTAGCCCGAACGGCAAAGCTTGAAACTGGAAATGTCCCACCGGAAGGGCAAAGCGCAAAAAACGCTGATGCGATGGCCTGATGGGAATATGAAGATAGGCCTCTGTGAGATCTATTGAGGTGAGAAATTCTCCCGGCTGCACCGCCCGAATTACGGTACGAAGAGTTTCCATGCGAAAGTGTGGCACCCGCAAAGTACGGTTTACCGCTTTGAGATCCAGTACGGGCCGAAAAGAATCGTCCTTTTTGGGCACCACAAAATAAATCGAGTATCGACCGCAACCGTACTGGTCTAAAGGCACGGGGACTATCGCCTGCAACTGTAAGAGGCGTGAGAGCGTTTCCGCTATGGCCTCCGCTTTCCGACCCGAGCCGCCGGGAGACATCACAAATGCGGGATCCAAGGGGAACGCGAAATCGAGAGCATAGCCGTTCTGAATGATTTCCAACACCCATCTGTCGGAGGTAATGGCGGCCCAAGCCGTCAGAAATCCCCGGAGTCGCCCGCCTACCGGGACCAACGGCCGGACCAGCCGACCTTCATTGCGACTTTTTAACGAAGGGCTGAGGCGCCCCAAAGGAGGACCGGCTAAATCCTCGGGCACCCCGAAAGGACTGTCCACGAAAGCTGGAACGCCCCCTGGCATAGGGAGTAAAGCGTGCACCACGAAAACGACGCGAATCCCTACCAGCGCCTCGGGATATAGTCCCCGAGCGCCCCGGTCTAGGTCTATCCTCAGGCAACCGACCGCCCTTGGAGTCCCCCAAATCCTTAACAATCTTTTCCAAGGCTTCCCCGAAAAGTAACTTACCCGTATAGGGCAACTTACTGAGACGCAACTTGGAGGAAACATCCGCCGACCAGTTGCGCAGCCAAAGGAAACGCCTAGCCGCAACGAGGGAGGCCATAGTTTTAGCCGCTATCCGTAACAAATCATAGAAGGCATCCGCCATATACGCCGCGGCCGATTCTAATTTCGCAGCGTCGGGCACCACAGAAGGCTGCTCCCCGGAGCCGTCCCCCTGTAACCAGCGAATAGACGCCCGAGAAACGTACGCCCCACAAATTGCGGACTGTAACGCCAGTGCGCTGGAATCAAAGGCCTGCTTTAGTAGAACCTCTAACTTCCTATCTTGCAGGTCCTTGAGAGCCGCTGCCCCTTCGACAGGAATGGTAGTCTTTTTGGTGACTGCGGAAATAATAGCATCCACCTTCGGTAGGTGCAATAAATCCTTCACCTCCTGGGGAAGGGGGTATAAGCGTGCCAAGGCGCGGCTACCCCTCAGGGAAGCCTCGGGACATTCCCATTCCGAATCAATCATTTGCCGGATTACCCGGTGCAGAGGGAAACAGCGTTGCTCGGTTTTAACGCCCTGCAATAAAGGGTCTTCCAAGGGCTCCTGAGAAGAGGAAGGGAGCACTAGGTGTAGCGCTGTCAAGGACTGAGTAATGAGCGCCGAAAGTTCCTCCTTCCGGAACACGCGAAAAACGTTGGGATCCTCACCTGGAGCAATCTCCCCTTCCTCCAATTCCTCAGCCTCAAAATCCAAAGTTGGATCAGTTACCCCCTCATGATCCCGTTGAACTAGGGAAATGTCAGGCTGAGGAGAAAAAAGATCAAAAGTATCTGAAAGGACACCTTTAGCTTGAGATGGACCTTCTCCAGGATCCTCAGGCCCGGGAGCCTGTCCCGGCAGAGGCATATGAGAGAAAACAGCCGAGAGCGCTTCTGGCTGAGAAGATTTCATCAAAAAGGCTGTGTGCATCGCCAGAATAAACTCTGGTGAAAAAAATGATTCACTCTTCCCCTGAGGCGCAGAAGCAGTATCGGGGAGCTTGACCTGGCGCCCGGACTCTTTGGATGTCTTGGCCTTCCGCTTATGCGGCCGAGGCTGCTCTAAGCCTGAAGTAACCGGCGCTGACAAAATGGCCGTCTTTCCCGCCTTTTCGGGCGGTAAAGACGGATCTTCTAAGCCTGAGACAGACTGCTCTGCCATTAGGAAAAAATATCCCCAAAGTAAAACCCGAGGAGGAAAAAAAACCGACCGGCGACGGAAACCCCGTCGGGGAGAAGAAACTCACCAACCGGCTCGAAGGAACGCCGCGGTATTGAGGCAGGGAGATACAAGTCAAAAGAACTCACCCGATGAAAAGAAAAAAACTGAACCGGTCCCGTAGAACCGCCGCTAGCGGTAAGGAGAGGAAGAGAGTCAGCGCGCTACCAGAGGAACAACTGGGGCCCCCAGAATCACTCGGTAGATGGAGACGGAGGCAGGCAATGAGGCAGGCTCTACCTCGCACTGCAGGCACTTTCACTCAACGTCTCCGTGCTTTAAAGCTATAGCGCAGTTAAATCAGATATGCACAATTTCTCACAAGAACTATAGCAATCAGCTCTGCTAGAGCCAAAAGTACTCATGGAAAGAAAGACAAGAGGGAGAAAAAATAATTCGATCCTCTATAGCTGCTGAGGACTGAAAGACTGATGGTTAGCCCTAAGGGGGAGTGGCTTCACCTCTCAGGAAAACTTGAAGCATTCAGTCCTCAGTTGCTATAGGGGATTGACAACCCTACCTTACCCTGGACTGGCCCAGAGAAATGATAAGGAACTCATATGGGCATAGATAACAGTAAACAGGCTTTTATTCTAATTTTATAGACATTAAAGCAGCCTTTGATAGAATAAACCATGGACTACTCATACAGAGACTAAAACAAATTGGTCTGCAAGGGACAGTCATAAACTGGTTTACATCCTACCTATCCAAAAGAACGCAACAGGTCAGAATAGGGCAAGACTCATTATCCATCTTTACTCAGAACCAAGGTATCCCACAAGGATCCTCCTTATCTGCCCTACTCTAATATTTACCTGCAGCCCATTTGCAATATATTCAAAACACATAACATTAGCTATCATCTTTACGCTGATGATATTATGATGTACCATCCTATAGATTGTAAAAACCCAGATCACTCCCAAATTATCGCATGCTTGAATGACAAAACAGGCTGGCTCAATGACCATAACCTCAAAATTAACCTAAAAAAACCTGAAGTTCTTTATGTCTCCAGAAATCCAAACTTCACCCCCCCCCCCCCAACAAAATGCTACTACAAGAGACAGAAATTGAAGTAAAGGATGAGGTCAGATACCTAGGTGTAGTGTTAGATCAAACATTAAACATGGCCTCACACATAAAAACCATTACAAAAAGTATATATTTCAAATTACGAACATTCCAACTACTTAGACTATTGCTAGAAGAACATGACTTCAGAACTGTCCTTCAGTCATTAATAACTCCGCACATAGACTAATGCAATAGTATTCTCCAGGGACTCCCTAAAAAACATACACCAGCTCCAACTAGCACAAAACCTGGCTGCACGAATTGCTTCAAAATCTTGATGCACAGATCACATCACTCCTCTACTCCATGACCTTCACTGGTTACCGGTCACGTCAAGAATAAAATACAAATATCTAATGATTATATTTAAACATCTCAACAACATAGCCTCAACACCACTTTCCGCCCTTTTCATACCAACTAGCACAACTAGGGCAAGAAGACATGGTTCCCAAAACACCTATATAGTCCCTTCACACATCCGCAACACAAATCAACACAAACCTAGTATGTCATTTCAAAGACTGCATATAAAACTTAACTCATGCTCCTTATTCTGTACAATTATTCTAACATTTATAGTTGGACATCCAACTACACTGCAAGGTACATAGTACATACACAATGGTACAATTATTTTGTATATAGTTCTAATTGTCCTCACAAAAATTGTTTTGTTTTCTGTAATTAGTTCATGCAATATATTATGTTTTGTCTATTAAGGCGCAAGCCTTTTGTACATAGTTCACCGATGTTAGCTTATGTTTCATGTAAAAAGAACTGTAATTATATTGCTCTGTTCTTTATCGTTGTTTTTTTGTAAACCGAACCTGATCCTTGGGAAAGTGCGGTATATAAGTGATTATTAAATAAATAAAATAAAATCAAGGCACCAGCTCAAGAGCTGAAGAAACGGCCCGCCCTGGCTTTGGTCACGGTCATAGCCGCCATCAGGTCTATCACCTGTGCCCTCCTGTGCTGCGTGAGGCCCTGAAACACAGTCTCCTCCAGAGCCCATTCCCCCGGATCCACGTGATGCCGACTGAGAAAAATCAGTTTGCACGTTGTCCTTGTTGGCCACATGTACTGTTGACAGTACGCTCAGGTGAAGCTCTGCCCATTGCAACAGCGGTGCCACCTCATCCATCAGCCCACTGCTGGCTGAGCCTCCTTGGCGGTTGATGTAGGCCACCGCCGTGGCATGGAGTGGAGGAGTGGCCTAGTGGTTGGGGCAAGGTACTTTGGGCCGGAAGGTCGGGGGTTCAAATCCCACTAGAGGACAGCAACCTTGGGCTGGAAGGACTGGGGTTTCTAGTCCCACAGGTGCTCCTTGTGGTCTTGGGCAAGCCACTTAACCCTCCATAGCCCATGTTCCCTGTAAAATAGTCCTCTGTGTGCTGTGCTTTCCTGTCTAATCAATGTGTTTATACCTCAAAAATTTCCTGTCATGATTTGACAATTTCCAATCTGTAATCAAACTGCTGCTGATCGCTGGAAGTAGCGGTATACAAATGTATACTAAATAAATAAATAAAAATTGTCAAAGAACACACTCACCGACCAGCCAGTAAGCAATGTCTGAAAATGCTGTAATGCCAATAGCAGCATTCTGAGTTCCAGGCGATGCATTGACCACGAGGCCTCTTTTGCAGATCAGAGGCCCTGCACCAGTTGTTCCAGAAAATGTGCTCCCCAGCTGACCACGCTGGCATCGGTTGTGATGGTTATCCAGTCAGGGGGGGTCCAGACAGACTCCCTCCGTCAGCAGTGACGACCGGTGCCACCAATGCAGACCGAGGCACACATCCAGCGGATAAGGCAATCTCCTCGCCAAGGAAATCCCTCTGTGGGGACCACCTGGCCAAGAGGGAGAATTTGAAGTGGGAGCATGTGGGCCTGTGCCCATGGGACCAGGTCAACAGTCGAAGCCATGGTGCCTAGGAGCTGCAAATAGTGCCAGGCCAATGGCCGAGTCATCCACAGGAAGCTGCGGACCTGTGTCTGCAACTTCTCCACTCTGTCCTGTGGCAGGGACACTCTTCCCTGCTGGGTATCGAACAGAACCCCCAGATAGATGAGGGGCAGAGCTGACTCTTCTCTGTGCTAATCACCCAACCCAGACTCTGAAGGAACTGGACCACCCGAGCTGCTGTAGACTTGCTCTCTTCCTGGGACTTGGCCTGTATCAATCAGTCATCCAGGTAGGGGTGCACCAAGATCCCCTCACGTCTCAGGGCAGCCGCCACTACGACCATGAGTTCATTAAGGTCCTTGACACCATGGTCAGCCGAATGGGAGCACCCAGAATTAATAGTGTCCCATGGGCACCGCAGAGTGCAGATACCACTGGTGTTCCATTCAGATTGTAATGTGGAGGTATGCCTCCGTTAGGTCTAGGGACATAAAGAATTCCCCACTGTGAACTGCCAAGATCACTGATTGCAACATCTCCATATGGAAATGCAGCACCTGAAAAGCCCTGTTGACCGCCTTGAGGTCCAGAATGGGCCGGAAGGAGCCTTCCTTTTTGGGGATGATGAAGTAGATTGGGTAACAACCGTACCCGCATTGGTTGAAGGACACTGACCGGACAGCCCCCAGGGTGAGGAGGCACTCCAGTGTCTCCCTGACCACCTCTTGCTTTATCATGGACTTGCATGGAGAGACCAAGTAGGTGTTGGGCTCCAGTGCATACCACCTCTCTGGAAATGTGCCCTCTTTACGGACGTGAAAAATGCTGCCCGAAACCTGTGAAAATCTCAGGACTGGCCTCGCTGGGCTTATCCTCTGGCAGACGCTTCCCTTTGGAATCTGTGAGATCCTTCACCAGCTTCTCTAGCGCCTCCCTGAACAACAATCTTCCCCTAAACAGGAACTTGGACCAGGCGTACCTTGGAAGCGACCTCCACAGACCAATTGTAGAGCCAGAGACGACACCAAGCAGCCACTGCTAAGGTCATGCTCTTGGAAGAGGTGCAAACCTGGTCATAGAATGCATCTGCCAAATAGGCTGGCACTGCTGGCCCCTGGGCTCCAACTGTCTCGGGAAGCCCCCGCGCCCATCGAAGACAAGCGCAGGCCACATATGCCCCACAAATGGCTGACTGGAGGAGGAGGGCATTGGCTTCAAAAGTCTGCTTCAGCATGGTCTCCAGCCATTTGTCCTGGGGTTCCCACAGGGCAACCGCCCCCTCGACCGGGATGGTGGTGGTCTTGGTCACTTCTGCGACCAAGGCATCCACCTTTGGTAACTTGAGGAGTTCCTTCTCCTCTGGATCCAAGGGTTAAAGGCAGGACATCCCCCCACCCCCACCCTTGCAGGCTAGCCTTGGGAAATTCTCACTCAGCATCGATCATCTTTTTAATGGACTTATGGACCGGGAAAAAATCTTGTGGTGATTGGATGCCCTGTAGCAAAGAGTCCTCTAATTCCAGCTCCTCCGAAGGAGTGACCACCATCATATTCAGTGCCCCCAAGGAACGGCTGATCAGCCCCGCTAATTTTTCCTTCCAAAACACCCAGACGTCCGTAGGCTCGTCCCTGGAGATAGCCTCGCCACCCTCTACTACATCCCCTCCCAAATACTCCCAATCAGCAGAAATCCCCTCGAGGGGGTCCCCAGAGGCTTCCGAGGCTGGAGAAACTGGCTCCTCCCAGGGAGGCCAGAGCCCCAGCCTTCAGGGCCAGAGGTCCCTCCTCCAGCTCTAGGAGGGACAGGTAGCCTTTGTGCCCTTTAGAATTCCTGGGAGCCTGATGAGAAACTGATACCTGCTTCGTTAAGAAAGCCTTGTGCATCAGGAGAACAAACTCTGGGTAAAAAGCCTCAGCCTCTGACTGCTCACCTGATTCGGTGTGCTTCTGCTTCTTGTTGTCCTTGACTGAAGCTCCAGAGCACACAGAAGTCTACTGCTCAGGCCTGGAGTCCAACCCCCTCGTCAGGGGGCTCTTTGCTGCCTTTGAAGGCTTCAAGCCTTCTCGTGACGACACTGAGGAAACTGCCCCCTCCTCCGCAGCTGCCTTATCTCTCCCTGAGGCTGAGGCAGCCCGAGGGAGCGAATCCAGTGCAGCCTCCGCCACTCTGCCATCTTCTGAGCAGAGGCCTGCCTCCGACAACGTCCCCCAATGCACCCTGCAGGCCACATAAGCCTGTTTGGCAGCCATAACCACATGACTAGATGCATGAGAAAAAAAAAGTTCCTCCGATCGTACAGCAACCACACGCCTGCAAAGGAGAGCCCGATCCTCCCAGAAAGTCAGCAGGGACAGAGAGGTGGCAGGCAAGAGGGGAGAGACCCTGAGCACCCGGGTTTACACCCTTAACACATAAGTAAGCAGTGCGAGGGGAGGAACACGGGGCACCTTGGTGTTCACTCTTCTCACAAGTGAGGCCGACCCCACGCTGCAGCAATTCGCAGTCCTCACTGTGCCAGGGCAGGCAAGACGGCAGCAGCTCAGCAATCGCATGCCAACAGTGCTGCCCGAAATCTCAGGAAGCTAAACAGTTTAAAAAAAATTGAGAGATCATCTGAAGGTAATTAAACCAAAAACATGCCTTGCCCCAAGCAAGGATTGTTTACACCCCTCCCCAGTTTAAATGCTAAGCAAAAAAGCGTAGTTACTCACCTGTAACAGGTGTTCTCCAGGAGCAGCAGGAATCAGTCCTCACTTATGGGTGACGTCGGCGCCGACGGAGCCCTCGCGGAGCAATTTTCCCCAGCTTTCAAAGAAAGCCTTTGGGAATTGCAGCGCGCATGCGCGGTCGTCTTCCCGCCCGAGGGTGCCATCTTAGCCAGTCAGATGACATAGCTAAAAAAGACAGCATAAAAATTTGCAAAAAGAACATAAGCAGACGATTGCAACTCCAAGGGGAGGAGGGAGGGTAGTGAGGACTGATTCCTGCTGCTCCTGGAGAACACCTGTTACAGGTGAGTAACTACGCTTTCTCCAGGACCAAGCAGGAAGTCAGTCCTCACTTATGGGACTCCCAAGCTCAAGGCTACCGGAGACCCTAAGCACAAAAATGAGCTCCCTCTAGCTCAGCAGCACAGAAGGATAGAATCTTCGCTGAATTATCACCCACCGGTAGCCCACATCCGGGATGGAGGGTAGGAGTTGCTCAGACCTCAAAGAGATTACGGAGGACTGCCTGTCCGAAAGCACTGTCCCTACGGGACTCCCTCTCGAGACAGTAATGGACCGCAAAAGTCTGGCTCGAAGACCAAGTAGCGGCCCGGCAGATGTCTGCCAGCGGAACAGAGCGGAGGTAAGCCACTGACGTGGCCTTTGCCCGAACGCAATGAGCCGTGACTCGACTTTCTAAGGAGAGTCCGGCTGCCCCATAAGCCCAAGAGATACAGTCCGCAACCCAGATGGACAGAGTACGCTTGGAGACCGGGAGCCCCAATTTATTGGGGTCAAAAGACACAAAAAGCTGAGCAGCTTTACGGTGCTCCCGCGTACGGTCAAGGTAGAAGTTCAATGCCCTTCTACAGTCCAGGGTATGCAGGACCGTTTCAGCTCGGCTGGAGTGTGGTCTGGGAAAGAAGGTTGGAAGTACCACCTCCTGATTGATGTGAAAAGGGGAGACCACTTTAGGCAGAAATTTTGGGTGAGTCCGTAGGACTACCCTATTCTTGTAGAACCTAGTGTAAGGGGGATCAGACACGAGGGCCTGCAATTCACTTACGCGCCTAGCGGAAGTGAGGGCTATCAAGAACAGTGTTTTCCAAGACAGAAAACGTAGAGAACAGGTAGCCATAGGTTCAAAAGGCGGACAGGTGATCCGCTGCAAAACCACATTCAGGTCCCAGTCAGGCGCTGGCGGGCGCAGAGGTGGTTTAAGTAGAAGGAGACCTCGGAGAAACCTCGCTACGAGAGGGTCATTGGAGAGAGGTCTGCCGTCCACTGGCACATGATGTGCTGAAAGAGCACTGAGGTGAACTTTGACGGAGTTGGACTTAAGTCCCAGATTAGAGAGGTGCAGCAAGTACTGCAAGATCACCGACACCGGGCAGGAGAAGGGATCCTGAGACTGCTGGGTACACCAGACTGCAAAGCGACGCCATTTAAGGGCGTAGCATTTGCGGGTAGAAGGCCGTCGCGAAGCTAAGACGACCTCCTCCACCTCCGCCGGCAGGAGAAGGGGAGCAAGGACTACCCTCTCAGCAGCCAGGCCATAAGGTTGAGAGACCTGAGGTTGGGGTGCAGAAGGGACCCCTGATCCTGAGTGAGGAGATCCGGTTGTATCCCCAGAGGGATTGGGCCCTCCACCGCCAGTTGCAGCAGGAGTGGAAACCACGGCTGCCTGGGCCAGCGAGGGGCCACCAGGATCATGAAGGCTTTGTCTCGGAGAACCTTGAAAAGAGTCCGAGAGACCAGCGGGATGGGAGGGAAAGCGTACAGAAGGCTCCCCGACCACGAGATCAGAAAGGCGTCCGCCGCAACCCGAAGGGGGTGTGGCTGACGAGAGCAGAAGCGAGGAAGTTGCCGGTTGTGAGGACTGGCAAAGAGATCCACCGTGGGGAGACCCCACTTGAGGAAGAGCTTCTGAACTACCAAGGGATCCAGACGCCATTCGTGCGGCTGGAGGACCCTGCTGAGTTTGTCTGCAAGGCAATTTTCTTGGCCCGGGAGATAAACTGCCTTGAGGAGAATGCCGTGACTGACGGCCCAAGAGCAGAGCTTCTGTGCCTCCCGGCAGAGGAGGAAGGAGCCCGTGCCCCCCTGCTTGTTCACGTAGAACATGGCAACCTGATTGTCCGTCTGGACAAGGACGGACTGTTGGGAAGTCAGGTGGGAGAAGGCCTTGAGAGCGAGGCGGATCGCCCTGAGCTCCAGGAAGTTGATCTGCTGAGCAGACTCCCACGTGGTCCAGAGGCCCTGAGTACGTGCCTCTTGGCAATGTGCTCCCCAGCCCAGGAGG
Organism: Ichthyophis bannanicus; assembly: GCA_033557465.1. Classification (NCBI taxonomy): domain Eukaryota; kingdom Metazoa; phylum Chordata; class Amphibia; order Gymnophiona; family Ichthyophiidae; genus Ichthyophis; species Ichthyophis bannanicus. The sequence goes on along the minus strand of CM066035.1, from coordinate 93,887,252 downwards.
GATGCATCGGTGGTCAGCACCCGGGTCGGCTGAGGTGACTGGAAAGGCATTCCGAATATCAGGTTCGGCTGCCGGAGCCACCACCGGAGAGACGAGACCAGCGGCTCGGAGACGCGCACTAGGTCTGCCAGGCCGCCTGTGGCTTGTCGCCACTGCTGGCGGAGACACCATTGAGCAGACCGCATGTTCAGGCGGGCATTGGGGGTCACATGGACAGTGGAAGCCATATGGCCGAGCAGTCTCAGGAAGCGCCTGGCGGAGACCAGGGGCTGGCTGCGAAAGCGGTCGGCTAGGTCCATGAGCCGTTGAGCCCTGTCGAGCGGTAGGTACGCTCGTGCCCGAGGAGTGTGCAGCCTTGCGCCGATGAACTCGAGATCCTGTGAGGGGAGCAAAGTGGACTTTGCGAAGTTTATGACAAAGCCCAAGTGCTGCAGCAGAGTCACCGTGCGGCACGTGGCGTTGGTGACCTCCTGAGCGGACGCTGCTCTGATGAGCCAGTCGTCGAGGTACGGAAAGACATAGAGGCCGTGAAGCCGGAGATGGGCCGCCACGACCGCGAGACATTTTGTGAAGACTCGCGGTGCGGAGGATAGGCCAAAGGGCAGTACTCTGTACTGGTAATGATTTCCTGCCACCACAAACCTTAGGTATTGGCGGTGGCTTGGGTGGATGAGGATGTGCGTGTAGGCATCCTTTAGATCCAAGGAGCATAGCCAATCTCCCTGCTGGAGGTAGGGCAGAAGGATTCCAAGGGTAAGCATTTTGAACTTCTCCCGCACAAGGAACTTGTTGAGGTTGCGCAAGTCCAGGATGGGTCTGAGGCCCCCTGTTCTCTTTGGTATCAGAAAATACCTTGAGTAAAAGCCTTGACCTCTCAGGTGGTGGGGCACCGGTTCCACCGCCTGTTCCTGCAGAAGACCTGCTAACTCCTGAAGGAGCAACTCCCTGTGCAGAGGGGGGCGCGAAGGTTCTCCCGGAAAATAGGAGGGAGGGACCTGATGGAAGTGGAGAAGGTAGCCTTCTCGCACGACCTGAAGTACCCAGGCATCTGCGGTGATGCTGGACCACCTGTGGCCGAAGTGAACCAGCCGGCCGCCGGTGCTGGGAGGAACCAGCGGGGGGGGAGAGGCTATGCTGAGCGAGTCAAAAACCCCCACCCTGCTGAGCAGGGGCTGGTGGTGCAGGCTTGGGGGCTTGCTGCCTACGGGACCCGTTACCCCGTCCCTTGGCCTGCTGGCCCTGTTGGGGAGCTGCAGGGGCCTGATAATGGGGGTACTGTTTGTAGGCAGCCGCCTTCCTCGGGTAAAAGGACTTTTTTCCCGAGCCCTTCTTTTTCTGGGAAGGGGCGGAGGTCTTCCTAGAAAGCCTGGTCCTGGTGAGAGTCTCAGTCTCAATTTGTGCAGCCTTTTCCGCCATGGGCTTGCCAAAGAGGTTTTCGCCTCGGCAGGGGACATCGACCAACTTGTCCTGTACCCAGGGCTCAAGATCCGACGACTGAAGCCAAGCCTGTCGGCGGGCACCGATGCCGGCTGCGGCCACTCTAGCCGAGGCCTCAAAGCCATCATAGGCTGCTCGGGACATGAACTTTGAGCATTCCCGAATGCCCGTGGACAAGGCTAGGAACCTCCGCAAGGGCTCCTCGGAGAGACCAGCGGAGAATCCGGCTAGCTCTTTAGCCAGATCCCGGAGATACATGCCCATGTAGAGCTGGTAAGTCTGGACACGACATGCGAGCATAGAGCCCTGGAAGCACTTCTTGCCAAGGCCATCCAGGTTACGGGCCTCCCTTCCAGGAGGCACCGAGGAGTGCATCTTCTGGCTCTTAAGACGATGCATGGCCGATTCCACTACCATGGAATGGTGTGGCAGCTGTGCCTTCTGAAAGCCAGGGCTCTTGCGGACCCGATAGATAGAATCGACCCGCTTGCTCAGGACCGGCGAGGAGGCCGGACTCTCCCACATGCGGAAGAGTAGTCGTTCCAGCATAGGAGGAACCGGCACAGTAAAGTGCTCCCTCGCGGGAGAGTCATACTGGAGGGCGTCGAGCTCTTCGGCTCGAGGCTCCTCCTCGGGATCCGCAGGGAAGGCCAAAGCCTTGGCCATATCCCTAACGAAGTCCGAGAACCGGGCATCCTCCGGGGGGACTGCTTCCGAGGCTCGGACCCCGGTGAGTCCGATGGGACACACCGAGTCCGGAAAGAATCAGGTGACTCTTCCTCCTCAGACTCCCAGACCGACTCCGACGAGGACTCGGTGGGGTCGGCCCGGGCAGGATGCGGCGCCAGCCGCCCCGACGTCGAGGGAGTCGGCGTCGGCGACCTCGGTCCCGAACGGGAGGCCGAGGGTGACCTCGACCGAGGATCGACTCGAGTTCTCATTGACTCGAGGATCGGCTTGGTCTCCGGGGTCGACTTGGACGTCGACGTCCCGGCGGTCGGGGCAGCGGCGCCAGCGAGCAGTGCCCGCTGCTGGTCCATGAAGGCAGACAGTCTGCTCTCCAAGGCCGTCAACCTGAGTCCGAGCTCAGGTGACCCAGCAGCCCCCGACTCGGGCCCCGACGGCGTCGGGCCCGACGTCGGCTGTCGCGGAGGCGAGTCCAGAAGGACTACAGGACTTACCCGGGCAGGCATCTCCGACTCCAGGCGAGGTCGCTTCGGGAGATGTTCCTTCTCCAAGGACCCGGGGCGGCTGTCGGGGCTATGCGACCTGGCCCTCGCGGAGCCAGGAGCGTCCACCGACGCCGCCCTCGCGGGTTTTTCCTTCCGACGATGGTCCCCGGAGGGAGATCCCCGGTCGGAGGAGCTCCGGCGACGGTCCGAGCTGGAGCCCTTTGACACGGAGGCCTCCGACGGGGTCAGCGAAGATTCTCTCGCGCTGATGCCGCCGACTTCTCAACGCCTTCGAGGACAGTTTGCTGCAGGGCCCACAGATCAGTTCCTCATGATCGGGGCCCAAGCAGCGGAGGCAAAAGTCGTGTGTGTCGGTTAGTGACATATTTCGGTCACACCGACCACACCGCTTAAAGCCACTGGCAGCCATCGGGGGAAAAAGGGCCCCTGCGAGGTCAAAGGACCGGGCTGCCAGGGAAAACGAAAATGAAAGCTGACTAAGTCAGAAAAACCGAAAAAACGCTAGAGGACTCGAGACCGGCGTCGCGAGTCCGGGCGGGAAAACGATCGGCGTCGAACCGAAAGAAAAAAGTATAAAATAAAGAGGAAAATCAACTTTTTCGCGGGGACAAGACGGGGACGTCTGCAGTGCTCCGCGGAAAAAAGAAGACTGGCTAAGATGGCACCCTCGGGCGGGAAGACGACCGCGCATGCGCGCTGCAATTCCCAAAGGCTTTCTTTGAAAGCTGGGGAAAATTGCTCCGCGAGGGCTCCGTCGGCGCCGACGTCACCCATAAGTGAGGACTGACTTCCTGCTTGGTCCTGGAGAATCTGCCTCTTTGTCTCTGCCACCACACACATACCCCATCCGAGGGAAAACCAGACCAAATGCTAAAGCCTAATTCTTGAAGTGCAATCCAGACACACAGAAGCCATCCACCTGCTGGAAACTGAGCTATATTGACAATCTTGGTATGACACAGAGCCTTTATAGGGGAGCATCTCAAAACTGTCATGCTCTGTCTTCACCTGCTGGCTGGGGGGCTCAGTAGGCAGGAGTCTGGATTGGACTGGAGGAATGATTTGGAAATACTTAATAGTTAGTATCAGGGCTCCCCTTTGTGGGGCGATTGGATATAGGGGGGATGATATTGAAGAGTTGTCTCAGATATATATACTTTTTTACTCAGTGGGCTTGGACTGTGTTAAGAAACACCACACTTTGAGCTATAATGTGTGTATTTCGTATGCGGCTTCATATGGGTGATTGAAACAGGAATTTTGTTCATAAGGGAATGGATGAAGGATTGGGGTATATAAATTCATTATATATATATATATATATATATATAAAGCAAAAATGTATCATTGTAACGCTAGTGCAATACTTCTTATGTTGAAGTTGTGCACCCAGCACTAAAATGCTACTCATGAACTTTTGTTCTCAATAGAGAAAAAGGGGGGAGGGGGAAGAAGGAGTAACTTACAAACAAATAAGGAACTCCATATAATATAAGATCTACTGCGAGGATGTCCCAATGGCTCAGGAAAACTTAAAATGCAAACTTTCACCACCTCACTCTCTCAATTAAATGTAAACTGGTAAAACTCCTTAGATATTCACTGCACTGCAAGTCGTATAATAATAATCATAAGAAAAACCTATCAAAAAATCCTCGGTACTGAACATCTGCAGTGGGAAACCCTTGTCAATCCAAGCTGGTCATTTCCATAAAAATGTGTATATGATTATAAAACACGAGCTGCAAAAACAGTCACTCACAATGTAATGCATTAAAAAATGAAAAAGATCGCCGTCAAAAAAATTGTTTAACATATAAACCAAGGTTAAACCCCATATAACTTCACTCTTACCATTCTACTAGTGACCAAGCCCAAAATATTAATTCAAAAACAAATAGACCATTCAGTGTTTTTGTTCAGCCCAAAAGGTTCTACTGTAGAGAAACCAAAAATCCATTTCTGTTCACAAATCAGACTCTCCACAATCCCTCCTTCTGTAGTAGGGTGGGATATGAGCTACACAAAAATAGCGGAGATCTGAAAAGGAATGCCCAACTCCATGCATGTTTAACTAGGGGCTTTTCCAAAACTCTCCTATTCACTTTTGTGTTCACACATGGTGAAATTAGACCTTACCTGCTAATTGTCTTTCCTTGAGTATCTCCAGTCCAGTCCCAACACGGATAGGGAGTCATGCCTATCCAGCAGCTTGGAGACTGAGCATTTCATATCTGTAACATCAGCATGCTTGGGCAACAGGAAACCCCTCCCAGCCTCCGGTATCCTAATGACAAAGACTTAGAAGAGCAAAAAAACACATGCAACCTGCAACACCAGGCCTGTATTTAAGGAAAAAAGCATCTTTAAGAAATAAACAAATAAGTCCCCCTAAACAGAATGCAAAACCCCTCATGCAAGGAAAGGAGGCCCCAACAGGCACCAACTGTCCAAGGGACTTGACCTACATTCTGTCCAGGAGCCTTCCAATTCCTCTTTTTTTTTTAAAATGGACTAAGGACACTTACCTCTGTGCTCCCCTCGACCATTCTGCAACGACTTATTGTTGTACTTCAAGGTCTGGAATCGCAGTCTGAAATAAACAGACCCATTCAGTTAGCGGTGGGTCAGGGACTGGACTGGAAATACTCAAGGAAAGACAATTAGCAGGTAAGGCCTAATTTCACCTTCCTTATTGTGTCCTACAGTCCAGTCCCAACATGGATGGGATGTAACACAGCAATATTAGCCCTGGGAGAGACCAGCAAGCCCAGCCTGAATCATCGCCGCTCCAAATTTCGCATCCCTTACTGCTTGCACATCCAAGTGATAATGCTTTACAAAGATATGCAGGGACGCTCATGTCACAGCCCTGCAGATATCTGCTGGTGGAATCAAGCTTGATTCTGCCCAGGAAGCTGCTTGTGCTCTTATCAAATGGGCCTGCAACCCCAATGCTACCTCCTTACGCTTGAGCAGGTAAACCAAGGCAATCATCTCCCTCACCCTCCGAGAAATGGAAGCCTTGGATGCCATCTCCCCCTTGCGAGGGGCTCCAAACAGGACAAACAACCTATTGGTCTTTCTAAAACGATCTGTGGTTTTCAAGTAATGCAGGAGGGCACGACACATGTCCAGGAGCCGCAAAAGGGGCTCCGACTGGGAACCTCCCTTGCCCGAAAATACCAGGAGAGAACTGGCCACAGTAATACTTTTCTTTAGAAATGGAAAGGAAAGATTCCCGGCAAGATAAGGCTTGCAACTCTGAAATCCTCCTGGCCAAACAGATGGCTACCAAAAAGACTGTTTTCAAGGTCAAGTCCTTCAACGAGCACTAGGCCAATGGCTTGAAAGCTGCCGTGGTCGGTGCCGAAAGCACCAAATTAAAGGTCCCATGCAGGAACTATCAACCTCAATGGGGGTCGAACCTGCTTTATGGCCTGAAGGAAACGTACACGTCTGGATGGGCCGCTAGAGAATTTCCCTGTACTTTCCCCCGGTAACATGCCAAGGCTGCCACCTGCACCCGCAGGGAATTACGTGCCAAACCTTTTTCCAGCTCAGCCTGAAGAAAGACCAGCAGCTCCAGGAGGGAAGCCTCCAGGAGTCTCAATCCCTGGTCTACACCAGTTCTCAAAGAGCCTCCAGACCCTAATGTAAGCTAGCGACGTGGAATGCTTACACGCCTTCAGCAGAGTCAAAATGACTGTGCCCAAAAGCCCGTTTAACTAACCGCGCCCTCTCAAGAGTCATGCCTTAAGCAAGAATTGATCCGCCTGTGGCATCAGGACTGGTCCCTGCGCCAGTAGGTCGCTCCTGTTCAGGAGCCGCCAGGGTCGTCCGTCAGCAACCTAATGAGATTGGCGTACCATGGTCTGCGCAGCCAGTCCAGCGTAATAAGAACATAAAAACATAAGATATGCCATACTGGGTCAGACCAAGGTCCATCAAGCCCAGTATTCTGTTTCCAACAGTGGCCAATCTAGGTCATATGTACCTAGCAGTTTCCCCAAGAGACACAAGTTCCACAATGCTTGTACTGGGTCAAGCATTGATATCTTCGGTCACTTCTTAATAATGGTTTATGGACCTTTCCTCCAGGAACTTGTCCAAACCTTTTTTAAACCCATCCCCCTGTGTGTCTTGATCAGCTACACCACCAGCCCTATTAGGGCCCATGGTGGAAACACAAAGCAGACCTGCCTCCGGCCAAGGTTGCAACAGGGTGTCGAGGCCCTCCAACATCTGTTCCCTGCATCTGCTGTAGAACAGACTTGCCTTCACAGATGCAAGGGTCGCCATGAGGTCCATGACTGGAGGGCCCCAGTGGTGAATCAGCCGCGCAAACACCTCATCATTTAGCATCCACTCACCGGGATCCACTTGTACTCTGCTGAGGTAGTCGGCCACCATGTTTGTTCTTCTGGCCACATGTGCCGCCGACAATGCCTGGAGGCTGTCCTCGGCCCAAGCCAGCAACGGGGTGACTTTTCTTTCCAACTGGATATTGCCCATGCCTCCTTGTCTGTTGATATACGCCACCGTATCGGTGCTGTCTGAGAACATACGCACTGCCTTCCCTCGAAGAAGGCCCGTGAAGTTCTGGAGGGCCAGGGCCATTTCCCTCATCTCCAGCCTGTTTATGGCCCAGGTGGACTCCTCCACCGATCAACAGCCCTGTCCCACCTGCAACTGACAGTGGGCACCCCAGCCTATCAGGCTGGCATCCGTCCTGAGGGTGATCCACCTCGGTGCTTCCAACGGCATCCCTGCTAACAATTTCTCGGGCCTCAGCCACCAGCAGAGTGCTATCTTGACCTCCCCTGGGAAAGGCAATGCTGTGGGTGACGTTCGGCTGACCATCTCCTCAGGAGGGACTTTTGTAGCAGTCTCATATGTGCCCGAGCTCAAGGAACGAGCTCGATTGTTGCAGCCATCGAGCCCAGGAGTTGTAGGTAATGCCAGGCTGTCAGAGCCGGTGACCATAAGAAGAACCTGATCTGTAATTACAGCTTGTTCATCTGCTCTAAGGGCAAAGAGACTTTGCCCTCTCATGTCCACAACTGAGCTCCCAATCATCAAGGTAAGGGTGCACCAGAATTCTTTCCTTTTGCAGAGCAGCCGCTGCCACCACCACCACCATGACCTTGATAAAGGTCCTGGATGCAATTACTAGGCTGAATGGCAGCACGGTGAACTGAAAATGTCCCATGGGTACCACGAACCATAGGAAACGCTGATGTTCTTGCCGAATCAGAAAATGCAGGTAGGCGTCCGTGAGGTTCAAGGAAGGAACTCTCCTCCTTTGATGGCCACAATCACTGACCTCAGGGTTTCCATGTGGAAGCGTGGGACCCCGACACAACGATTCACGTGCTTGAGATCCAGAATGGGTCGAAAAGAACCCTCTTTTTTTGGGGACCATGAAGTAGATGGAGTACCAACTGGAACTGAATTGGCTTCGTGGCACTTCCTGCAGAGGTTGGTATAGTCACAGGTAGTCGCAGGTGTCCAGCACCGCCTGTCACTTGTGAGGTGCTCTGCAAGAGGATCGCAGGAAGTTTTCCTTGAGTGGTCGAGCAAACTCGAGGAAAATAACACTCCTTGATAATCTCCAGGACCCACTGGTCGGAGGTGATCTGGGCCCAAGCAGAGTAAAATTCGTGCAGTCTTCCCCCTACAGGAACCAACTCCACCTGGACTGCCTGGTCTCATTGTGGTTTCTTGGAGGCGGGAGCGGAAGGGAAGAACTCCCTCACTGCTCCCAGGAAGCCTTGAAAAGGTTGACCTTTCGAGGGAAATTTTCCTGTCTGGTAGGGTGCGAATCAACTTGTCCTGAAGCAACAGAAGTCCCGTGCTTGCAACTGCATCTGCTTCTGCTTGTCTTCAGGGAGTCTACTACCCTTGGACTCTCCCAAGTCCTTAACCAACTTCTCAAGAGCTTCCCCTTGCACAGGAGCCTGCTCAAACAAGATTTGGAGGACCCATTTGCTGACCAATTCCGGAGCCACAAGTATCTGCAAGCAGAGACCACCGCGGCCATGCTTCGGACCAAGTAGGCAGTCCCCGACTCTAGTTTAGCTGCTTCCAGCGGAGCTGGGCCAGGCTCACCTAACTCCTCCTGGAAAGAGTAGTTACTCACCTGTAACAGGTGTTATCCAGGAGCGGCAGGAATCAGTCCTCACATATGGGTGACATCGACGTCGATGGATCCCCTGCGGAGCATTTCCCCAGCTTTCTATGAAAGCCTTTGGGAATGCTGCACGCATGCGCGGTCCCCTTCCCGCCTAAAGGTGCCATCTTGCTCAGTCAAATGACATAGCTAAAAAACAGCACACAAAAATGTAAAACAAACTATGTACAACTGCAACTCCCAGGGGAGGAGGGAGGGTTGTGAGGACTGATTCCTGCTGCTCCTGGAGAACACCTGTTACAGGTGAGTAAAGCACAGTTACTTACCTGTAACAGGTGATCTCTGGGAACAGCAGGAATAAGTCTTTACATATGGGTACGTCGGTACCGACGGAGCCTGTGCGAGAACGCTCCCCAGCGTCCAATCAGAAAGCCTTTGGGAGCATCCCACAGCGCCTGCGTGCTGCCTTCCCGCCTTTCCAACTGTCTCTCTTCAGTTGAATTTTATAGCTGAGACAAAGAGGGAGAGAGAGGGAAAGGAAGAGAGATAAAGAGAGAGAGAGACAACTCCTAGGGGAGGTGGGTGGGTTGTGAAGACTTATTCCTGCTGTTCCCAGAGATCACCTGTTACAGGTAAGTAACTGTGCTATCTCCAGGAACAAGCAGGAATGAGTCTTCACATATGGGGACTCCCTAGCTTTTGATGCCAGGGAGAGAGCCCAGAGGGTGTGTGTCCCTGGGACAGGGCTGCACTTCCCCACCTGGATCTCTGGCATCCCATGAGGGATGGTGGATAGGAGTTGATTAAGTATGGAACAGCTGTTTGAGAACAGCCTGACCAAACAAGGCATCCCGGCGAGAGTCCTTGTCTAAGCAGTAATGGGCTGTGAAGGTATGAACTGAGGCCCAAGTGGCTGCTCGACAGATGTCATCGATAGACACAGAGTTCAGATGAGCTATTGAGGCTGCCATGGCTCTCACATTGTGAGCTGTGACATGGCCCTCCAGAAAAATGTTTTTGCTCTGATAGGCGAAAGAAATACATTGGGCAATCCAGTTGGAAAGAGTTCTCTTGGAGACTGGTTGTCCCAAATGAGAAGGATCAAAAGCAACAAAGAGTTGGGAAGACTTTCTATGTTGCTGTGTCCTCTGTAAGTAAAAAGCTAGAGCTCTTTTACAGTCCAGGGTATGAAGATTCCTCTCTGCACTTGATGCATGAGGTCCTGGAAAAAAGACAGGTAGGTAGACCTCTTGGTTCAGGTGAAAAGGCAAGACCACCTTAGGCATAAAGTGTGGATTAGTCCTAAGGACCACCTTGTCATGATGGAACCTTGTATAAGGTGGATTAGCTACTAGTGCTTGCAATTCACTGATGCGGCATGCTGATGTGATTGCAATGAGAAAGATAACCTTCCAAGAAAGGTATTTCAAGGAGGTAGTAGCTAAAGGTTCAAAAGGCGGCTTCATAAGCTGACCAAGAACCAAATTTAAGTCCCATGCCACCGGAGGTGGTCTAATGGGAGGCTTTGTTAAAAGGTGGCCTCTCATGAACCTTGCTACAAGGGGATGAGAGGAAACAGGTTGTCCATTTAGAGGCCTGAGGGAAGCTGCAATAGCACTCAGATGGACTCTTACCGAATTTGTCTTAAGGCCTGCATTAGACAGATGCAGGAGATACTCCAGCAACGATTCCAGAGGTATGGAATGGGGGTTAAGACCCTTTCCAGAGCACCAGATGGTAAACCTTTTCCACTTGAAGGCGTAAGAACGTCTAGTGGAAGGTTTTCTGGACATCTTTCACTTGTTGAGAAAGAGGAAGATCCTGGAGATCTAGGCCTTCAGTAACCAAGCCCTGAGATGCAGAGACTGGGGATTGGGATGCCACAACTTTCCGTCCTCCTGAGAGAGAAGGTCTGGAGCAGACCCTAACTCCAGGAAGGGAGCTTGAGAGAGATGTAGAAGCAGAGGGTACCACACTTGCCGTGGCCAATGTGGAGCTATGAGAATCATGTGGCCTCTGTCTCTCTGAAGCTTGAACAGGGTTTTGGGAATTAGGGGAATGGGTGGAAAGGCATACAGGAAGTCTTGACCCCAGTGAAGGAGGAAAGCATCCCTTGCCTGAGCCCCCTGAGCCGGAGTTCTGGAACAGAACCGGGGAAGTTTGGCATTCCACGGACTTGCAAAGAGGTCTATATCCGGGGTTCCCCAAATTTGAAAAATCTTGGATACCTGGTCCATATTTAGGGACCACTCGTGTGGAAGCAGAACTCGACTTAGTCTGTCTGCCCAAGAGTTTTGAAAACCCGGGAGATAGACTGCCAGAAGATGAATGTGATGCTCTCTGGCGAGGGCCCACAGTCGCAGAGCTTCGTTGCAAAGCGACAGAGAGCCAGTTCCTCCCTGCTTGTTTATATAGAACATGGCTACCTGATTGTCCGTGTGGACAAGGACTGTCTTGTGGCTGAGCAGGGTGTGGAAAACTCACAGAGCAAGGAAGATTGCTCTGAGTTCCAAGAGACTGATATGTAGACAAGTCTCCTGTGGGGACCAGATGCCCTGGGTGGAGAGGTCCTGAAGATGAGCTCCCCAGACCACTGGAGAAGCATCTGTTTTAAGAGTTGCCTGGGGTAGAGGCTGTTGAAAAGGAGACCCCAGCAACAGGTTTTGAGGGGACTTCCACCACTGGAGGGACAAAATGAGGCGACTTGTGTTTGCTATTTTGTCGGACAGGCAGCCTAATGCCTGGGTCCATTAGGTGGATAAAGTCCACTGAGCTGCTCTCATGTGAAGGCGAGCATATGGTACCACATGAACGGTGGATGCCATGTGGCCTAGCAACTGTAACATCTCTCGAGCAGTTAGTAGGGGTTTTGACTCTGCTTGAGAAGCTAACTGCATCAAGCGAAGGCAGCGGGCCTGGGGAAGACAGGCCCTTGCCCTTGTGGTATCCAGCAGTGCGCCTATAAACTCTAGGGACTGAGTAGGGATCAAATTGGATTTTGGGATGTTTATTACCAGCCCTAAATATTGAAGGATATGCATTGTGCAGGTTAGAGCAGTCTTGGCCTCTGATTGAGTAGGAGCTTGAATGAGCCAGTTGTCCCGATAAGGGAGGACAAATATTCCCAGGGTGCGTAGAAAAGCAACAATCACTGCCATGCATTTTGTGAACACCCTTGGTGCAGAGGCCAGGCCAAAGGGGAGCACCCCGTATTGATAGTGCTTCTCCTGGAAAAGGAACCGAAGGAACCTTCTGTGAGTTGGATGGATGAGAACATGAGTGTACGCATCCTTGAGATCTAGAGAACAAAGCCAATCCTGACTGTGAAGGTATGGCAGCAGAGTTCCTAGAGAAACCATCTTGAATTTCTCTTTGACTAGGAATCTGTTCAACTCTCTGAGATCTAAAATGGGTTTGAAGCCCCGTTTGGGATAAGAAAATAGGAGGAGTAGAACCCCGTGCCCTGTTGTTGAGAAGGCACTTCCTCTATCGCCCCTTGGGCTAGAAGAGTGGCAACCTCCTGCTCTAACAGGCTGAGGAGGGAGGTTGGAGAATTGAACTGGTGCACTCTTCTGAGAGGGGGCAAGCTGGAAAAAAGAAATTTGTACCCCTCTCTTATGATGGAAAGTGTCCAATGCTCTGCAGTGATTTGCCCCCATCTGGGAGCAAAGTGACATAACCTTCCTGGGATAGTGGAGGGCTCTGGTCCTTCTAGAGCCAGGAAGGCTAAGTTCTCTAGCAGAGAGTCAAAGGCCCTGAGGGGGCTGAGATTGCTGGGCCGGAGCAGGCCTCGCAGGCTTTGCCTTGGTCTGTTTGGAGGATTGCTGACGTTTGGAAGGAAACTGAGCTGCAGAAGATGCTCTCTGACTATAAGCAGGATAGGATCTTCCCTTTTTAGAAAAAGGTGTTTTCTTGAACAACCTTTTCTTAGCAGGAGCAGCAGTAGATTTGGATAGTCTATCCAAAGCAGAATTTTCAGCATCCATTTGATTGGCTTTTGCTTGCCAATCTTTACCAAACAGATTCTCACCTGTACAAGGGATATTTCCCAATTCATCTTGGACCCAGGTCTCCAAATCAGATGCTTGAAGCCAAGCAATCCTACGTGCACCTATAGCTATAGCTGAGGCTCTGCTTACGCATTCAAAGGAGTCGAAAGCTGCACGGTTGGAGAATTTGGAGATATCCTGGGCATGTTTGAGCCCAGAGAGAAATTCTGGCCTTTTACTGTCCGACATAAAAGGACTTAAAGTCAGCAAATGGTCAGTGACTTCTTTTAAGAACATTCCCATGTAGAGACTATAAGAATTAATTCTCGCAGCAAGCATGGAAGCTTGGAAGACTCTTCTACCAAAAGCATCCAGGGTTCGACATTCACGTCCTGGAGGATTAGAGGCATGTCTCTTAGCACTTCTAATCTTTCTCATTGCAGACTCAACCACAATAGAGTGGTGAGGAAGCTGAGTTTTATGAAAACCAGGACAAGGAGGGACACGATACATGGTGTCCAACCTGCGAGAATGAGGAGAGGTGGTTAGAGGTGCTTCCCACATCCTTAACATGAGATCATACAGAATCTCATGAATAGGCAAGGTAGCTGCCTCTTTAGGAGGTTTAGGATATTGTAGAATATCTAACTCCTTAGCTCTAGGCTCTGACTCTGGGGCTACTGTAATAGAAAGGCCCCGAGCCATCTCTCTGATAAAGTCTTGAAAAGACAAGTCCTCTGGAGGAGACATCCTTCGTTTAGGAGAGGACTCCTCCTGTGGAAGAAGCATCGCTGCATCGACAGACTCTTCAGAATCCTCAGAGTCATCAGAGGAATCGAAGTATCGTCTGTCGGGATGCTCTTGCAAAGCCCGATACCCGTTCCGACCGGGATCGGTATCGGGAATTATCGGTACCGGGGTATCGGTACCAGAGGGCTGCAGAGGGCAGAGTACCGACATAGCTGACACCGATGCCGATGCCACCGTTACCAGAATCGGTGCCAATGACGATACTGGAACCGGTACTGTCGGAGTAGTCTGTTGCGGTACCACGGGCGTCGATGCCACAAGGAAAGCCGCCAGACTGTGTTCGATGGACAGAATCCTCTGATCCATCGACGCTGCCAATGCCTGGAAGTCGGTACCAGTGGAAGCCACTGGTACCCCAGAGCATGGCACCAGGAGATTTGTTGAGGCCACGCCATCTAGATCATCCTGGAACCCCAATGATGATGCTTTAGAAGCCAAAGCCTCCCGCCGGAGTAATTTTGCCGGTGCAGAATCCTCGAGGGCAAGGCCAGGGGCATCTCGATGCTCAGAAGGAGATTTGCCCTTCGAGGACCCGCTGGATTTATGTTTAGTTACCTGAGATCCATGTGAGAAGGAAGAAGCCCTGGAAGACGTCGATGCCACCGAAGCCGCATCAGAGGGAAACAGGGTACTGAGCTTGGCAGCTCAGTTCTGTCTACCTCTCTTAGACATCATGGAACAGGACACACAATCTTTAATGGAATGGTCAGGGCCTAAACATTTTAGACACCATTCATGGGTGTCTGTGACGGAGATAGTACCGCCACATTTTGTACACTTCTTAAATCCTGAGGCAGGTTTTTCCATATTTAAGGAAAAGGGTTTTGGGCACAAGGCCCAAAACTGAAGTACACCTGAAGAAAAATAATGGAAAAAAGTCTTTTTTTCTTTTTTTTTTTTAAAGGAAAAGAATAAGAACCGGCGGTACCGGTATAGCATTGAAGAAGGCAGACACGACAGAAAAGAAATAAAGAAAAAATAAGGAAATTCTTCTGTGGTGACAGGAACACGACCTGCTGGCTCCGCGGAAAAAGAACAACTGAGGTGTGACAGTTGGAAAGGCGGGAAGGCAGCACGCAGGCGCTGTGTGATGCTTCCAAAGGCTTTCTGATTGGACGCTGGGGAGCGTTCCCGCGCAGGCTCCGTCGGTACCGACGTACTCATATGTGAAGACTCATTCCTGCTTGTTCCTGGAGATCTACTCTTTCTCCAGGACCAAGCAGGAAGTCAGTCCTCACATATGGGTGACTCCCTAGCTCTGGGCTACCAAGGAACCCAGGCTGAACAAGAGAACTCCCTCTAGTCCCAGCATCAAAGAAAGGCTTTTCACTGAAAGAACCTCCACCGATAGCCCAACGGAGGGCTGGAGGGCAGGAGTTGCCTAAACCTCAAAGAGATTCCGGAGTACTGCCTGGCCAAAAGCACTGTCCCTACGGGACTCCCTCTTCAGGCAGTAATGGGCCGCAAAGGTCTGGCTTGAGGACCAAGTTGCAGCCCTGCAGATGTCTGCCAACGGTACAGAGCGGAGATGAGCTACTGAGGCATCCATAGCCCTTACACGGTGGGCCGTGACCCGACCCTGCAAGGGAAGGTCAGCCGCCCTATAAGCCCAGGTGATACAGTCAGCCACCCATATGGACAAGGTACGCTTGGACACAGCTAACCCCAAATTATTGGGTCAAAAGAGATGAAGAGCTGAGTAGCCCTTCTATGTCCCTACGTACGGTCAAGGTAGAAGAATAAGGCCCTCCTACAGTCCAGGGTATGCAGGACCGCTTCAGCCATAAGAACATAAGATATGACGTACTGGGTCAGACCAAGGTCCATCAAGCCCAGTATTCTGTTTCCAACAGTGGCCAATCTAGGTCATATGTACCTAGCAGTTTCCCCAAGGGACACAGGTTCCACAATGCTTGTATTGGTTCAAGCATTGATATCCTGGGTCCCTTCTTAATAATGGTTTATGGACCTTTCCTCCAGGAACTTGTCCAAACCTTTTTTAAACCCAGCTACACTAACAGCCTTTACTACATCCTCCGGTAACAAATTCCAGAGTTTGATTACACGTTGAGTGAAAAAATATTTTCTTTTATTAGTCTTAAATAGTTTACCCTGTAGCTTCATTGCATGTCCCCTAGTCTTTCTATATTCTGATAAACGTAAACAATCGATCTACGTTTACCAGTTCCACTCCGTTCATTAATTTATAGACTTCTATCATATCTCTCCTCAGCCGTCTCTTTTCCAGGTTAAAAGAGCCCTAACCTTTTTAGCCTTTCTTCAAGGGAGTATCCTTCCATCCCCTTTACAATTTTGGTGGCTCTTCTCTGAACCTTTTCTAAAATCGCTATATCCTTGCATGAGGCCTAGGGAAAAATGTTGGAAGAACCACCTCCTGGTTGAGGTGGAAAGAGGAGACAACTTTCAGGAGGAACTTTGGACTACCCTGTTCCTATAGAATCGGGTGTAAGGCCTGTCACAGACCAGGGCCTGAAGCTCACTCACTCGTCTGGCCGAGGTTAAGGCTACCAGGAAGAGAGTCTTCCAGAAAAGGAAGCGGAGAGGACAAGTAGCCATCGGCCCAAAAGATGGGTGAGTCAGCTGTTGCAAGACCACATTCAACTCCCACTCAGGGGCTGGAGGACAGACAGGAGGCTTGACCAAGAGCAAACCCCTGAGGAACCGGGACACCAAGGGGTGAACCGACAGAGTGTCCTTCCACCAGAGAGTGGTGAGCTGCCAGAGCTGAGAGGTGGACCCGAACAGAATTGGACTTAAGGCCCTGATTGGACAAGTGCAGCAGGTACTGAAGTACTACTGGTACAGCACAGGAGAAAGAATCCTCTGTACACAGCTGACACCACAAAGAAAACCTTTTCCATTTCAGGGCATAGGTTTTTCTAGTGGACTGCTTCCTAGAGGCCAGGACGACCTCTTCAACCTCTGGAGGTAGGCCCCAAGGAGCCAAAACTACCCTTGCAACTTCCAGGCCATTAAATTGAGAGATATGAGATTGGGGTGCAGAAGAGACCCTTGGTCCTGAGAGAGAAGGTCGGGCTGCAACCCCAGAGGTAGTGGAGTGTCCACTGCTAGTTAAAGCAGAAGTGGGAACCAAGGTTGCCTCGGCCACCTGGGGGCTACCAGAAGGACCGAGGCCTTGTCCTGGAGAATCTTGAACAGGGTTCGGGCCACCAAAGGCGTGGGAGGAAACGCATACAGGAGGCCCTGGGACCAGGAAATTAGAAAAGCATCCACTGCTATCCTCAGAGGATGCGGTTGCCTGGAGCAGAACCTGGGCAGCTGTCTTTTCAGGGGACTGGCAAATAGATCTATGGATGGAAGTCCCCATCTCAGGAAAATCTTCTGAACCACCAAGGGATGGAGTTGCCATTCTTGGGGCTGCAGAATCCTGCTCAACCTGTCTGCCAGGTAATTTTCCTGGCCAGGGAGATAAACCGCTCTGAGCAACATGTTGCGCCTGAGCGCAAACAAGCAAAGGTCCTGCGCCTCCTGACAAAGAAGCCTGGACCCAGTGCCGCCCTGTTTGTTCACATAAAACATGGCTACCAGATTGTCTGTTTGTACTAAGACAGACTGGTGGGCCAGGGTTTGAGAGAAAGTCTTGAGGGCTAAGCGAATAGCCCACAGTTCCAGTAGATTGATTTGCTGCTTGGCCTCCCAGGGAGACCACAGGCCCTGGGTGCACTTGCCCAGACAGTGTGCTCCCCAACCCTGCAGAGAGGCATCGGTGGTCAATACCACTGTGAACCCAGGTGGCTGAAAAGGCATCCCTTTCAGTAAGTTGGGAGGATGCAACCACCAACGTAGGGAGTGCAGGAATGGTCTGGACACCCTTACTCTGTCTCTAAGGCTCCCTGTGGCCTGCGACCACTGAGTTCTGAGGCACCATTGCGCAGGCCTCATATGAAGCCTGGCATGGGGAGTGACATGTACTGTCAAAGCCATGTGGCCAAGAAGCCTCAGGCAGAGCCTGGCGGAGACCAGTGACCTGCTGAGAAACTGGTTTGCCAAGGATATCAGTCTTTGGGCTCTGTCCTCTGGCAAGAAAGCTTTTGCCTGCAGAGAGTCTAGCCTTGCTCCTATGAACTCCAAGTTTTGGGAGGGGAGCAAAGTGGACTTTGCGAAGTTTATGACAAACCCCAGGTGTTGGAGTAGAGAAATCGTTCGGAGGGTGGCTTGCCTGGCCTCCTGGCACGTCTGACCCCTGATGAGCCAGTCATCCAGATAGGGGAAGACAAAGATACCCTGATTCCTTAAGTAGGCCGCCACCACTGCCAGGCATTGGGTAAAGACCCTGGGGGCGGAGGTGAGGCCAAATGGCAGCACTCTGTACTGATAATGGTTTCCTCCCACAATGAACCTGAGGAACTTTCTGTGGTCTGGATGAATGAGGATGTGAGTGTACGCATCCTTTAGATCTAAAGAGCATAGCCAATCTCCCTGCTGGAGATAGGGCAGAAGTGTTCCAAGAGTAAGCATCTTGAACTTCTCCTTCTCTAAGAACTTGTTGAGATTTCTGAGAATAGGCCCGAGGTCCCCTGTTCTCTTTGGTACTAGGAAGTACCTGGAGTAGAAACCGTGACCTTGTAGGTGGAGAGGCACAGGCTCCACTGCCTTGTCTCTCAACAGACCCTGGAGCTCCTGCAGGAGGAGGGCTGTATGGAGAGGAGGCCTTGAAGGCTCTCCTGGAAAGTAGGGAGGAGGCAACTGATGAAAATGAAGCATATAGCCCTTGTGGACGATGCTTCAGACCCAATTGTCTCCTGTAATGTGTGGCCTCCTGTGGGCAAACAGGGCTAGTCGACCTCCTGTACAGAGATGGGACAGCAGAGACGGAGAGGCTATGCCTTGGGAGTCAAAAACCCCCACCCTGCTGAGTGGGAGCAGGAGCAGGAGGCTTGGGGGCCTTCTGCCTACTGGGCCCATGTCCCTGCCCCTTGGCCTGCTGACCCTGTGGGGGAGCGGGGGAGGCCTGGTAAGGTGGGAACTGTTTGTAGGCAGTCGCCTTCCTCGGGTAAAAGGACTTCTTACCCCAGCCCTTCTTCTTATATGAAGGGGCAGAAGTCTTTCTAGACAGCCTTGTCCTCATGAGGTGCTCAGTTTCGAGCTCAGCAGCCTTCTCGGCCATGGGCTTGCCAAAAAGGTTCTCACCTCGGCAAGGGACATCGACCAACTTGTTCTGAACACATGGCTCGAGGTCCGATGACTGCAGCCATGCCTGGTGTCGAGCCGCGATGCTGGCTGCCGCAACACGGGCCGAGGCCTCGAAGCCATCGTAGGCAGCTCGGGACATGAACTTAGAGCATTCCCGGATCCCCGAAGACAAGGACTTGAACCTCTGCAAGGGTTCCCCAGAGAGACCAGCAGAGAACCCGGCAAGCTTCTTTGCCAGGTCCCGCAGGTACATGCCCATGTACAGCTGGTAAGACTGGACACGGCAAGCAAGCATCGAGCCCTGGAAGCACTTTCTACCAAACGCATCCAGGTTGCGGGCCTCCCGGCCGGGGGGCACCGCGGAGTGCATCTTCTGGCTTTTCAGACGATGCATGGCCGATTCCACCACCATGGAATGGTGAGGTAGCTGTGCCTTCTGAAAACCAGGGCTCTTACGGAGTCGATAAATGGAATCGACCCGCTTGCTTAGAACCGGCACCGAGGCCAGTGCCTCCCACATCCGGAAGAGGAGCCATTCCAGCATCGGAGGAACCGGCACAGTAAAGGCCTCCTTCGGAGGAGAGTCATATTGGAGGGCCTCGAGCTCCTTGGCTCGAGGCTCCTCCTCGGGGTCTGCCGGGATTGCCAAAGCAGCGGCCATATCCCTAACGAACTCCAAGAACCGGGTATCCTCCAGAGGGGACCTACTCCGGGGCTCAGACTGCAGTGAGTCCGACGGGATGCACCGAGTCTTGAAGGTATCGGGGGACTCCTCGTCCTCTGTCTCCCAGGCGGACTCGTCCGAAGAGGAGTCGGGCTCTGACCGCGCGGGGCCCGGCAGCACCCGCCCCAACGCTGGAGGCACCGGCGTCAACGCCCTCGGTCCCAACCGGGAGGTCGAGGGTGACCGTGACCGAGGACGACCTCGAGCCTTCATGGTCTCGAGTAAAGGCTCGGTCTCCGGGGTCGACTTCGACATCGAGGTCCTGGTGGTCGGGGCAGATGCGCCAGCGAGGCTGGCCATCAGCACCCGCTGCTGATCCATGAAGGCAGACAGTCTGCACTCCAAGGCTGTCAGCCTGAGACCCAGCTCAGGAGACAGCAGCCACCGACTCGGGCCCTGGTGGCGCCGGGCCCGACGTTGGCTCCCTGGGAGGAGAGTCCTCGAGGACAACAGGACTTACGTGTCCAGCAGACTCCAGCTCCACCTGAGGTACTTTTGACGGCTTCTCCTGTTCCATGGGCCCAGGACGGCAGTCGGGGATCCGAGACCTAGCCCTCGAGGAGCCAGGGACCTCCTCCGACGCCGCCCTCGTGAGCCGCTTCTTCCTCTTTCGCTCACGCTCGGGGGACCCCCTCTCCGAGGAACCCCGACGATGCTCGGGGTCAGATTCGAGACGTCGAGGCCTCAGACGAGGTCCGGGCCCGGCCAGAGGCCGAATCCGAGAAAAGCCTTTCCTTTTGGTGCTGATGACTTCGCAGTGCATTAGTGGACATTTTCCCACACGGTCCACAGATCTTAGGATCATGGTCAGGACCGAGGCACCGAAGGCAGCAGTCGTGTGTGTCAGTGAGAGACATTAGTTTCTTGCACCGATCACACTTCTTAAAACCACTGGAAGCCATCGGGGAAAAAAGAGTCCCTGCGAGGTCAAAGGACCGGCCTTCCAGGGAAAAAGAAAAAAAAGGGCGCGAACGCCAGCCACGAAGGGCAAAAACCGAAAAATTAGATCGGGCTCGATACCGGTGTACCGAACCCGGCGAGAAGGGGAACCGGCATCGAACCGGAGAAAAAACGTGAAGAAATCGCAGGGATCCAAAGAAAAAAATCTGTTTTCCGGGTGAACTAGGACAAACCTCCGACGGGCTCCACGGAAAAAGAGACTGAGCAAGATGGCACCTTTAGGCGGGAAGGGGACCGCGCATGCGTGCAGTATTCCCAAAGGCTTTCATAGAAAGCTGGGGAAATGCTCCGCAGGGGCTCCATCGACGTCGATGTCACCCATATGTGAGGACTGACTTCCTGCTTGGTCCTGGAGAAACTCTGTGCCCAACGAAGATAGGCACGTGGCACAGCAGTGCCACACACTGAGGCCTGCAGGGAAGCTGCATTAATGTTGAAGATTTGCTATAGCAAGGTCTCCAGCTTCCTGTCTTGGACATACTTGAGGGCCGAACTGCCCTCCACCAGGATGTGGTCTTCTTGGTCACTGCCGAAACTGCTGCGTCCACCTTGGGAGAGCAGAACAGGTCTTTCTCTTGCTCAAGGATTGGGTAGAGGTGCACTATCATCTGCGCCCCTCTCAGTCCAGCCTCCGGAACCAACGATTCATCTAGTATCATCTGCTTGATGACCCATTGCATGGGAAAATGGAAATTACACTAACCTGGTAATTGTAGTTCCTGTAGGATCCAGTTTAGTCCTCCACAATCGGGTAATGCCCCTCCTACTGCAGCCTGGAGACTGGACCAATCAAATCTTCTGTAGTACATATCCAGCAGGAGCTCCCAGAAGCCCCCCAGTGTACTAGTAACAAAGCAAACTTAACGAAGCAACACAACAGATTTTTATTAGGCTATCAATAAACTATGTACTTCCCCCCCTGGAATAACCAACTCCCTCCCCAAACGAGGAAGTCAGGACACTGCATGGCGCCGGTATCGACGCCTTTAAATTTACACCGAGCTTCCCCCAGAAACTAAGGAGCTGACTGAACTCCAAAAGAAAGGGAAGAGCCATAGCGATAAGCACGACTGCCGACAGAGTCCGAACGGGACGAAAACCATCCTACAGGCACCCGCTCGGGACAGCGCGCCGCAAAATCATACAGATAGTCGGGATGGAAGGAGGACTAAACTGGATCCTACAGGAACTACAATTACCAGGTTAGTGTAATTTCCATTTCCTGTGCGGATATCCAGTTTAGTCCTCCACAATCGGGATGTAACAGAGCAGTTAAGACCAGGCGGGACCTTGCAGGCCGGCGCGCAAAACCGCCGAACCAAAACAAGAATCCCGAGCCGCTGACACATCCAAGCGATAGTGCCTGCTGAAAGCATGCAGAGACGACCAGGTGGCCGCCCTACAAATCTCTGCTGGTGGAACCAGGCTATGCTCCGCCCAAGAGGCCGCCTGAGCCCGAGTAGAATGAGCCCGGAGCCCCTCCGGGACCGGCCGCCGCTGCAACAGATACGCGGACGCGATCGCTTCCTTGAGCCATCGAGCAATGGAGGCCTTAGCCGCCGCCTCCCCTTTTTTTTGTACCCCCAAAGAGCACAAAAAGCCGATCAGTCTTTCGAAAGGACTCGGTAGACTGCAAATACCGCCGCAGCGCGCGGCCCACATCAAGCCGGAGAAGACTCTTGTCCACCGACTCGACCGAGCATGCCGAAAGCACTGGCAGAAATACCGCCTGATTTAAGTGAAAGGGAGACACCACCTTTGGTAGAAAGGAAGGAACCGGACGGAGCACAATCCGCTCCGAAGAGAAAGACAAGAAAGGCTCTCGGCAGGACAGGGCCTGCAGATCCGAAATACGCCGTGCCGAGCAGATGGCAACCAGGAACACCGTCTTCAATGTGAGATCCTTCAAGGACGCCCTCCGCAAGGGCTCAAATGGTTCCCGAACCATAGCCCGCAGAACTAAATTCAAGTCCCACGAAGGAATCACCGCTCTGCGGGAAGGCCGTAAATGAAAAACGGCGGTCAAGAAACGCCGCACATCTGCATGAGCACCAAGAAGGCGGCCCAAGACCTTGCCTCTATAACACGAAATCGCCGCCAGCTGGACCTTCAGGGAACTGGCCGCGAGACCTTTCTCGAACCCATCCTGAAGGAAGCTTAACACGACGGGCACAGAGACCGTCGCCGCCCGGACTCCCCGCCGGGAGCACCAGTCCTCAAAAATCCTCCAAATCCGAACATAAGTGAGAGAAGTGGAGGACTTTCTCGCCCGCAGTAAGGTGGAAATCACCGCGGGCGAATAACCCTTCTTTTTCAGCCGAGCCCTCTCAATGGCCAAACCGTAAGCGAGAATCGAGCCACCTGGGGCATCCGCAAGGGGCCCTGAAGGAGAAGGTCCGGCAACGCCGGGAGGCGCCACGGCACGCCGTCTTGAAGCCGGACGAGGTCGGCATACCAGGGCCTCCGGGGCCAATCCGGAGCCACCAGCAGCACTCGGCCCCGATGGCACTCGATGCGCTGTACGACCCGGCCGATCAGTGCCCAAGGAGGGAAGACATACAGTAGCCCGGACGTCGGCCACGGCTGAATGAGAGCGTCGAGTCCTTCGGACATTCGCTCCCGTCGTCTGCTGAAGAAGCGACTCGTCTTGGCCAATTGGTAGGTCGCCATGAGATCCATGATGGGCGGACCCCACCGCCGAACTATTTGCACATACACCTGTGGATTTAACTCCCACTCTCCGGGGTCCACCCGCACTCTGCTGAGGAAGTCGGCCTGGACATTTTCTGCGCCCGCTATGTGCGCCGCCGAGATCGCCGGCAGGCGAGTCTGCACCCAACTGAATAAGGCCGTCGCCTCCGTCTCCAGGGCCACACTCCCTGTGCCCCCTTGGCGATTGATGTACGCCACCGTGGTCGCATTGTCCGACCAGACGCGGACCGCCCGACCCCGGACCAGAGGCTCCAGGGCCAACAGGGCTAGCCTGACCGCCCGAAGCTCGAGACGGTTGATCGACCACGCAGCTTCCCGAGAGGACCACACCCCCTGCGTGAAGCGGGCCTCGCAGTGAGCTCCCCAGCCGGCTAGGCTCGCATCCGTAGTGAGGGGAACCCACAGGGGAGGCTCCAAGGGAATCCCCCGCGTCAGGTTCTCAGAGGAAAGCCACCATCGAAGCGACCGCCGCACTGCCTTCGGACAGGGCAGCCTCTTGTGCAAGGAATCGCACTGGTTGGACCAGCGGCGAAGGAGCGCCCTCTGGAGCGGGCGCATGTGGAACCGTGCCCATGGCACCACCTCCAAGGTCGCCGCCATCGTTCCGAGAAGCCGTAGGTACCACCACGCCGACGGAGCGGGCATCCCCCGAAAGAGTCGGACAAGAGCCCGCAACGCCAGGACGCGGCGCTCGGGGACACACCAGTCCCCGAGCGGTGTCGAAGCGCACTCCCAGATACTCCAGGTCCTGCGAGGGACGCAGACAACTCTTTCGTTCGTTCACCACCCAGCCGAGAGATCGCAGCAGAGCCACCACCCTGCTCGTGACTCGCAGGCACTCCCGACTGGATTTTGCCCGTATCAACCAGTCGTCGAGATATGGATGGACCAAAATGCCCTCCTTGCGCAAGGCCGCCGCAACGACCACCATCACCTTTGTGAACGTGCGCGGAGCCGTAGCCAAGCCGAACGGCATGGCCCTGAACTGGAAGTGGCCCCACGGAAACGCAAAGCGGAGAAACCGCTGATGAGATGGATGTATCGGGATGTGCAAATAGGCCTCGGTGAGATCGAGGGACGTCAAAAACTCCCCCTGTCGCACCGCTACAATGACTGACCGCAAGGTTTCCATACGGAAATGCGGCACCCGGAGCGCGCGATTCACGCCTTTGAGGTCCAAAATCGGACGCAGGGAATCGCCCTTTTTGGGAACCACAAAATAGATGGAGTATCGCCCGGCGCCTCTTTCCAAAGGAGGAACCGGGATCACCGCTCCCAGCGCTAACAACCGATCCAGGGTCACGCGGATGTCCCGCGTTTTTTGCTCTCCCCTGCTGGGAGACAGAACAAATGAATCTGGAAGTGGGAACGCAAACTCCAGAGCGTAACCCTCTCCTATAATTTGTAGCACCCAGCGATCCGACGTGATTTGGGCCCAAGAGGAAAGAAAGTCGCGCAAGCGACCCCCGATAATCGGGCCTCCCTCCAGAGCCTGCCTCGCGTCATTGTGGCTTGCGCCCAAAAGAAGAGCCCGAGGAAGAGGCGGCTCCGGAGAAGCCTCTGCCGGCTCCCCGGAAGGTACGAAACCCTTGATTACGGGCTCCAAACCTGCCCCGCTGCGAAGCCCACAGGCGGGAGGAACGAAACCTGCGCTGATCCCGAAAGGACCCCCTCGCCGAGGGGGAGGACCTGTTGGACCTTGGCCTATCCTCCGGGAGCCGGCCCCCCTTGGACTCACCGAGATCCTTTACCAACTTCTCGAGAGCCTCCCCAAATAACAATCTGCCCTTGAAGGGCAGCTTACTGAGGCGGGACTTGGAAGAACCGTCCGCCGCCCAGTTGCGCAACCAGAGGGACCGGCGCGCCGCAACCGCGGAGGCCATACTGTTAGCCAACGCGCGGATTAAATCATAAAACAGATCCGCCAGATAGGCCGAGCCGGACTCCAGCCGGGTAACCTCCAACAGGCCCTGCTGGTCTAGCCCGGGGCTCGAGCGCAAATGCTGCAACCATCGCAGACACGACCGAGCCACCCAAGCCCCACAGATAGAGGCCTGCAATGACACGGCATCAGTATCGAAGGTTTGCTTGAGCAAATTATCAATCTTCTTGTCCTGACCGTCCTTGAGGGCAGCCGCCCCCTCAACCGGGATGGTGGTTTTCTTGGTCACTGCGGAAACCGCAGCGTCCACCCGGGGGGACCTGAACAAGTCCCTGTCCTTGTCGGCAAGGGGATAAAGCCGATTCATGGTCCGAATCCCCTTCAAGCCGGATTCCGGGTGCTCCCACTCCGCCTGGATCATATGATCCACCACGCGGTGAACGGGAAAAACCACCTGGGAATCCCTGACTGCCTGAATTAGAGGATCCTCAAGACCCTCCTCCTCCAGGGGCCGCACCGCCGAAAGGTTAAGCGCCTGCAGGGACTCCGTGACCAGAGGAACCAGCTCGTCCCTACGGAACACATGAATGATCCGAGCCTGGTCCTCCGGCTCAAGGATCTCCCCATCCTCCAACTCCTCCGCTTCAGTCTCAGGATCGCCCTCTGCCTCGGAATCCAGGAGACCTAGGGCGTCCTGCTCCTGTTCCCCCAACCGAAGACGCTTGCCCCCGGGTTGCGAGGTGCATTGAGCCGCCCCAGAGGACCCCGGGGGGAGAGAGGGGGGCCAAACTGCCGGCAACTGACCGGACCTGCTCAAGCGAAACGCCTGATGCATGAGGAGCACAAAATCCGGGGAGAAATCCATAGGCGGTGCAGCTATAGCCGCCTGCTGGAGCGCAGCCACCGACCCGCTGGCCGGTGGAACCGACCCAGACTGAGGGAGGCTCGGGGAAAGAACACTAACCCCTGAATTAGAAGCATCCCCAGGGGTAGGCTGATCCGGGAGACTCACAGATTGCTCTAACTCTGCAGGCACTGCAGCACAGCTCCTGCAGATGCCAGAGTCAGTCCCTACTGCTCTGCGGGACCCACAAATCACGCACTGGGGCTGGGAAGCCATCCCAAGGCCACCTCTGCCCAGCGGGATAGAATACAACAGTCACAGGGAAGCCCACACCACAGGGGCAATCCTATGCAAATCAGCCCCGATTTGAAATTAAAACTTTTTTTTTTTTTTTTACAACAAACAAAATATGCCCCAGACTCCCTGGGGTGCCCTGAGCAAAATCGCCAGCAAGAGGAACCCCAAAAACGCCAGGGGAACCTGTGCACAAGTGCTCAAAAGTGCCTCTAAAGCACACTTTTAAAATTCAAAATGGCCGCCGGACTTTTTCACCCGCGGTAAAAAACGGCGCGAAAATACAAAAGCCACCAAATAATATGGAAAAGAACTAAAACGACCCTCTAAGACAGGGCAAACGACCAAATTTAAGAAAAATTGCCAAATGGGCTCAGGAGAGCCTACAGAAATGCTGGCAGCTCTAACAGAGCACTGCACACAAGAAGAAATGAAATGAAAATCTCCTACCAGCTCAGGAACCACCAGGATTCAGCCAACATCTCCCAGTGCCAGCCACTACTGTATCAGGTATGGCTTTCAGGGGGAGCTCACCCAGGGCTGTGAAAATTTGCTAGGCAGGAACACAGGAGCCAACAGGTCTGACTTCCCCCTAGTCCCCTGTGGCAGTGCTCCAGAGAGACAGACTTCTTCTTTTGTCTTCCTTTTAAAGATACAGCTAGCTATCAAAGAAATAGCAAGGAAATGCCCCAAAACAAACCCTAAAACAACTAACTAACAAGTGTTGCTCCTGCAATAGTCACTCAGTGTGCCCAGGAGGACACACTTTTATGTCTTCAAGCTGCTAGAGACTGGACACACTGGGGGGCTTCTGGGAGCTCCTGCTGGATATGTACTACAGAAGATTTGATTGGTCCAGTCTCCAGGCTGCAGTAGGAGGGGCATTACCCGATTGTGGAGGACTAAACTGGATATCCGCACAGGAACACTGTCTGCGATTTCCTCCGCATGGAACAAGGGATCTTCCAGAGGTTCCTCCTCCGCCTGCGGCCCTGTAGCCATATTGAGAGTCTTCAGAGAAAGCACAGTTACTTACCAGTAACAGGTGATCTCTGGGAACAGCAGGAATAAGTCTTCACATATGGGTACGTCGGTACCGACGGAGCCTGCGCGGGAACGCTCCCCAGCGTCCAATCAGAAAGCTTTTAGGAGCATCCCTCAGCGCCTGCGTGCTGCCTTCCCGCCTTTCCAACTGTCTCTCCTCAGTTGAGTTTTATAGCTGAGACAAAAGAGAGAAAGAGGAAAGGAAGATAGATAGAGAGATACAACTCCTAGGGGAGGTGGGTGGGTTGTGAAGACTTATTCCTGCTGTTCCCAGAGATCACCTGTTACAGGCAAGTAACTGTGCTATCTCCAGGAACAAGCAGGAATGAGTCTTCACATATGGGGACTCCCAAGCTAAGATGCCCGGAGCCCCAGCATGGTGAGGATTGGAACATGCTACACCTCATATGGGCAGGCATCCTGAGGATGGAGGGTAGGAGTTGAAAAGAGAGGAGCTGTAGGAAAACAGCTAACCTAAGAACTACAGGTAAGGAGTCCTTGTATGTATGACAATTACCATGAAAATATTGACAGGAACAATACACAATATGGACCTCACCTACTGGATTGCAAGAAGTAGAGAGGCTGATGAAGTCTACTGGAGATCCAGCAGAGGAATGTTCAAGGTGATCTCACTGAAGTGAAGGCGAAGGTCCAAATCTGGAATTGACAGGTGACCCAGGTGTCACCTGGGGCAGTACCCAAACATCAGGTCTTCAGTGGAAGCTTTATGGAAAAAGCTAGAAACTCCTTTGGATACAGAGTTAGTAACATTTAGGAGCAAAAGAGGAAGACTGACTGATTTGGACAAGTAGCCCAGTCCTGAAGGGAAGAAGGGGTATGGAAAAAGCCCATATTCCCAAGGAGGATTTATGTCTGAAGGGTGGAAACTTCAGATCTACTGAAGATCCAGGCTGTCTTTCCTATCTGTTGAGAGATAGGAAAGATAGTGAAGCATGGAGCTCCAGGGATATCTAGACCTATGGTTAAAGTAGGAGCTGTCAGTACCACAGAAAGTGGTCGTGTGCATAATACCCAGACATACTGAAGGACAGTATGAAGACATGCAAGCACACCGTCTGGAACCGATAGAAAGGTAAAAACACTCTATAAGTATAGACAGTTAGAGAGATAAGTATGGTAATACATATCTACCTATAAGGGAGCATCTCGACAGATACACATATACATAAGGGGTTGAATGATAAAATCGAATGGACCCTGTTCTTTTGATATCTTTTTTGATGTTTTTTGACATCACTTTTGAACATCGGCATGTGCAATGTCGTATGAGGGCACTGTGTGGTTCCATCCTGTCTGTATGTGTGATTGGGTATTCGTTGTGTAGTTGTTCACGTCATTGAGAGTGTAGGTTGTGATTGGTTGGTGTTTGGGATAAGTGGTGCGTCACACGCCATCTTGGTTGCAGCGGTGGAATGGCGGTTTTGAAAATTTGCAGAAGCGTTTTTGTGGCGATTGCTTAACCCCTGATGATGCCTTTGGTTTGGCGAAACAGTAGCTCCTGTAGGGTTGTGTTTTAAACCATAGATATTGGAAGTTTAATACTACTTTTCTCTCCGCTGAACTGTGCCATTGGTAATTTAATAGCTTTTTGCTCTGAAGATCGAACTCCATTGTTGGATCTGTCTGTGGCTGCTGGAAGACTTGCAGTTTTAAGATAAGTACTTGCAGGCCCTATTGGGTTGGTGCTATTTTTCTGTATTTAGTATCTATTTTTCTATTTTAGGGGTCCATGTGCAGTCTTGGTGGATCCAGGTGCAAACTGTGGCATTTGCTTACTTTATTGTCCTAAGACGCTTGTGTGTATGGTGTGTCAGCGTGTGATTGTATGGTGTGTGAAGGTGTCTTTTCCCCAGAGTTATTTGATCTTATTGTGAGTTGTGATTTTTCTGATGAATGTGGATGAGTTTGCGGTGGGCTTTGGTGACTGATGATGTGAGCGTCAGTTGCTCTTTAAGGTGATATTTTCACTTTGTGTGAGATATCCGGTTATCCTGAGGTCCCACTGCCTTTGTCAATATTGTGTTTTGAATGGTATTTTGTAGTTTGATAGTATTGTGTTTGGAAGAGCTTATATAGGTTGACTCAAAAACATAGACACAATTCATAATGTGTTGGGAAAAATAATTTGCCAAATCGGTAGCTGAAGATCTGATAGAAGGTAATCCCTTAGGTATAGTGAAATCTGTAATCAAATTTTTAAAAATGTGAACACAGATGGTTGAGTGCACGACATAATGCATTTAGAAAATATTCTCTCTTAGCAGCTTTAATTGAGCGCTGATA
This sequence comes from Ichthyophis bannanicus, assembly GCA_033557465.1. Taxonomy (NCBI): domain Eukaryota; kingdom Metazoa; phylum Chordata; class Amphibia; order Gymnophiona; family Ichthyophiidae; genus Ichthyophis; species Ichthyophis bannanicus. The sequence continues at coordinate 93,857,748 of CM066035.1, read as the reverse complement.
GAGCAGGAGTCTTTCCTTGCACGAGGCAAGTAGGGTCCCTGGATTTTCTCCATAAGTGCTCAGCATTCCTGGCCTGGGATTTCAGAAATCATAAGCCAGTGATAGCAAGGGGAGGACTACTTCCCCTTGCTCATAACAGTCCTGTAAGAAGCAACCTTGTCCAAAGCTAGCCTTAGTTGGGATTTCCAAATCTGAGATTGGTCCATCAATAGCAAAGCCTCAAAGCCTTTTAAACGTTGGCTGCAGTTTGACACCAAAGAACAAAATTGTGTCTTTAGGTGTCTAAAGTATGATTATGATTAGCAATAGAAAGACTAGTAAATAGAAGACAGTGGTCTGTCCAAGGCTGCATATGTAGGGTTATGGGAAGAACTAGGGAGAGCCCAGCACGAAGGCAACATCAGAGATGTCACCTATTAAGTATGCCTGCACCCCCTGCTAGTCTGCAGAGAAAATCTGGTCAAGCGTGTACCCAGCAGTATGAGTTGGAACAGCAACATGAGAATAAAGACCCAAATCTAGAATTGGAGTGGAAAACAAGACCCACCATGGTGTTGAAATGGGCTCTTAGAAAGATTAGATCTTGCACAAGCTCGAGCTTTCTCTTTGTCAAATTGACCACCCAGCCAAGATTCTGGAGAAACTCCAACACTTGCTGGATAGCAGAGGTGCTCTCACTTGTCGATCTTGCTCTGATCAACCAATCTTCAAGATACGGGTGAACCAACATACTCTCCTGTCTCAGGGCAACTGCCAGCACTACTATCACTTTGGCAAAGGTCTGAGGGGCCATGGCCAGGCTGAATGGCGATGCTTGGAATTGACAGTGCCCCCTCAGTATGGCAAACTGCGGGTACCGTTGATGGTCTGGATGGATTGGAATACGAAGATACTCCTCCATGAGATCCAGTGCTGATAGGAATGCCCCTTTCCTGACCACCACTATAACAGAGAGCAATGTTTCCATGCGGAAATGAGGCACTCGCAGTGCATGGTTCACATGCTTGAGGTCTAAGATGGGACAGAAAGTACCCTCTTTTTTGGGGATCACAAAGTAAATAGAATATAGACTGTATCCGCATTGGTCTTTCGGAACACATACCACAGCCTGGAGATCCAGAAACCATTGTAATATGACCTGGACCACCCGCTGTTTCGAGCGAGTTTTGCAAGGCAACTACACGAAGGCCGTAGAGAGAGGGTGAGCAAATTCTAATCATTTCCAAAACTCATTGGTCGGTGGTAATAGTGGCCCATGCGGAGTAAAACTGTTGAAGCTGACCCCCTACTGGAAGTATGCCCTCCTGGGCTTGCCTCATTTCATTGAGACTTTTTTTTTGGGGGGGGGTGGGGACTGAAGGGGCGGAGTACTAACCCCTATTGGAACCTCTGTAGCCTCAAAAGGGCTACCCTCTCAAAGCATAGCAACCCAGCTGAAACGAGGCAAAACGAGTCAAACAAAACTTCCTATAGTCTCTAGTCTGACTTCTGGGTCTTCCCCCCCTATTTCTGCCCCTTGGGCCAGTCTTCCAGCAAATGAACACCTTAAGACTCACCCAATTTGTCCAGAGCTTCCCCAAAGAGCAGTTTGCCCTTAAAGGGAAGCTGCTGAGCCTAGTCTTTGAAGACACATCAGCAGACCAGTTCCTTAATCAAAAAAACGCCATGCCGCAATAATAGAGGCCATGATCTTGGCCAAAGCTCTTACCAGGTTGTAAAAGGCATCAGCCAGGTAACCCGAGGCAGACTCCAGCTTAGCCATCTCAGGTACTGCGACTTGGGATTCCAGCTCTCCTGTTGTCAAACCCTGAATCCAGCGGATGGAAGCCCTGATCATATAAGCACAACAGATGGAGGCCTGAAGAGTCAGGGCACTAGTATCGAACTCTTGATTCATAAACAGTCTCCAGTTTGGGTCCTGCAGATCTTTCAACGCTGCTCCACCTTCTAAAGGAATGGTAGCCTTTTTGGTCACTGCCGAGACCAGAGCATCCACCTTAGGCATCTTAAGAAGCTCCTTTTCCCTCCTGAGGAATAGGGTACAGACGGCTTATAGTCCGACCACCTCTTAGAGTGGCTTCAGGCACTTCCCATTCTGCTTTAATCATTTTCTTGTTAATTCTGTGAACAGGAAAAGAGGTTTGTGAGGATTTAAACTCCTGCAAAAGGGATGCCTCCAAGGGTTCTTTTGCTACTGCGAGAGCCAGAATAATGTTGAGAGCAGCCAGCGAGTGCACAGTCCCAGCGCAGACGGTTCCTCTCTGTGAAATACCCTAACAACATTGGGATACTCTCCTTGAGGGATCTCACCTTCTTCCAGTTCAGGTGCCGCTGTCTTCTCCCGGAGGTCCACTGGTCCTTCCAGAGGATCCTCTGAGGGTGGAGACATCTGGTCCATCCAAGAATCCTCCTCAAGCTGTTTAGGAACCTCTGCATTCAGAGAGGCCTCCTGCAGGGTGTCAGTCAACTTCTCTGACCCAGAGGGCTTAGACACTTGAGTTTCCAAAGTGCCCCCCAAAAGTTCTTTTCAATGAAAAAAAAGGCTTTATGCAATGCTAACAAACTCAGGAGGAAAACTCATCAGGCTGTCCAGAAACAGCAGCCACTGCTGTCTCTGGTACTGAAACCTGATGTTTCTGCTTTTTGTGGCATTTCTTGGTTTCCTGTAGGGAAATGGCTACTGGAGAGGAAATGGCTGTAGTTCCCACCAAAACTACAGGAGCCTCAGAGTCCTGCCCTGAAACCTCTGATGCGGAATCCATGTCCTGATGGTTATAAACAATACTGTGGACCTTTCCTAATACAATGCCTGCAAAAACTGTCCAAAATTAAACCGCAGCTCTGCCCCCCACACTACACAGCAATAAGGAACCCGTAATATGCGGGGAAAAATGCATGCTGAAAGAAATCCCGACAGCTTAGCGAGGGGAAAATGAAAGGAGTACTCACTGCCCCCGAAGCTCTGCAATGAAAGAGAAACTTCACACAGCTTTAAAAACCCCTTGTTTCTCTGCCTCTGAAGCACTGCTAATAACGTCAAGCTTTCCACTTTAGTTTCACTTTGTTTTTAAAGGTGCAGTACCAAATAAAAAGCAGACTCACTGACAAAAAGGGAGGAAATAGAGAAAGCCAGCAGAACCTCCCCAAAGGATTGCTGGACAGTCCGGCAGGGGGGGGGGAAGGGATCTGGACCATCAAGTATTTAATCCCTGGGCTGCACTTGACCCACTCAAGGGTCCTGGCGCTTAACAGGCAGACCCCGCCAGCCCCCAGTAATAAATAGCTCCACACAGCTGTTGCCCAGCCTTTAAGCTCTTGAAATCTGCTTAGCCTGTATGAATCCTCTCTCTCCTTTGTTGTTTTTGCTGGTCGGAGGCAGCGGGGTCACTTCGGGGCTCCAAGGTCTCGGATGGGGGTTTGGAGCGTGGCGTCGCTGGAGACTCCAGGGCAGAGTTTGACCTTTGGAAGATCTTATTATGCTACTGCTGACAACTCTTAATGGCCTTGGGAGAACATCCTTTTACAGAGACCACAATCCAAGAGATTGTGGTCCGCTCCAAGGCAATAGTCATGTATGTCGGTGAGGGACATGGTTCATGAGCACCGATCACACTTCTTGAAGCCGCTGGCAGAGGTCATGGGGGGAAAAAGGGCCACAGCAAGGTCGAAGACCTGGGCCTCTGCCAGTGAAAAGTGCGTGAAACTGCACCGATCAAAAAAAAAAAAAAAGGAAAGAAAATATGAACCCGAGACACAATGTTGAGGCAAGTGATTTCGGGGGTGGGAAAGGAAACCGGTAAGCGACCAGGGAAGAAAACATTCCAAGAGAAAAAAATAACTCTTTTTCCGGGGAAAACAGACATGACTGATGTGCTCCACCGAAAAAGGAGACTGAGGCAAGATGGCACCCTTGGGTGGAAAGGGGACCATGCATGCGTGGTGCATCTCCCAAAGGCTTTCTTTAAAAGCTGGGGAAAAGCTTCTGCATAGGGCTCAGTAGGCGTCGACGTCACCCATATGTGAGGGCTGATTTCCTGCATGTTCCTAGAGAATCTTTTCTGCAAATCTGTGTTTTTCCAGCTGTATTAACATATTCTAAGTTGAGATTATTGCTCTCTGCACATTAGTGTGAACCACTGAACATACCCGAGTTGGGTAGCTTTACACATCCAAACCATTATTACTTCATTTTCTTAACAAGATCAGTTAATTTCTTCAACTAGCATGTATACGTTACACTGATGTGAAAATATTAGAATGGCATCAGAAAATAGAAACTACACTTACCTGCTAATTATAGATCCTTGAGGAACTCCAGTCCTCCACCTGCAGCATGGAGACTGGGCATGTCAAAACTGTGGCATCACTGGATGTACCCTGCTGGTCTCTCCCATCAGCCCCAGTGAACTATTGACAAAGTAGACTCAAAGGAGCAACAAATAAGTAGCTATAACATTAAATTCAACCTTTAAATTCAACTTTTAACTCCTAAACGAAATTCCCCTTAAGAAGGAAACTTCTTCTCTCACATTTTCTTTCCTCCATGAACCAAATAAGAAAGAAAGAAAGAGAGAAAGGCTAGAGTAAAATAAAAGAACTACAGCGATCCAGAGACTAATAATGGTTTTTACACCCCTTGTGACTGGTACACCCCCCCCCCCCCCGAATGAACTAACCTCTGAACTACTCCTCCCCGGACGGGAATCAGGACTGAACTGGAGTTCCTCAAGGAACTACAATTAGCAGGTAAGTCTAATTTATCTTTCCTTATCGTTCCTCCAGTTCAGTCCTCCACCTCTGGGATGTAACAGAGCAGTAATCATTGGGAGGGACCTGTCCACCCGGATCGCAACACCGCTGACCCGAAACAGGCATCATTCGCCACCTGAACATCCAGGCGATAGTGTTTACTGAAGGTATGCAGAGATGACCAAGTGGCCGCTCTGCAAATCTCCACTGGTGAAACCAAATTATGCTCTGCCCAAGAAGTCGCTTGCACTCTAGTAGAGTGAGTTTGCAACCCCACGGGCACTTGACGACCTTGCAAAATATATGCGGACGCTATTGCCTCTCAGACCCATCTGGAAATTGAAGTTTTGGCTGCCGCTTCTCCTTTATGGGGACCGCCAAACAGAATGAATAGGCATTCCGACTTACGAAAGGTTTCTGAAACCTTTAAGTATTGACACAGAACTCTCTTAATGTCCAAGCGACGTAGACTACGGTCCGAGGCGTTCTCCTCCATATGCCCTAAATACTGCCAACGAGACGGCCTGATTCATGTGAAAGGGAGAAACTACCTTGGGCAAAAAGATGGTACTAGCTGTAACACCACCTTTTCCCTAGAAAAAGGCAAACGGCTCTCAACAGGACAACGCCTGCAATTCCGAAACTCGCCTCGCCGAACAAATGGCCATTAAAAACACTGTCTTTAAAGTTAAATCTTTGATGGAAGCTTGATGCAAAGGCTCGAAGGGTTCCCTAGTCAACATCCCCAAGACCAAGTTGAGATCCCACGGAGGCACCACTATTCTGCGAGAAGGCCGTAGCCTAGACATCGCTTTTAGAAAACGAACCTCGTCAATGTGAGAGCCCAAAGACACCCCCTGGACTTTACCTCTATAGCAAGAAAGAGCCGCCAGCTGGGCCCTTAAGGAACTGGCTACCAGACCTTTATCAAAACCATCCTGTAAAAAATTTAATACCATAGGAACGGAAACCATGGTAGAACGGACCTGCCATTGGGAGCACCAGTCCTCAAATATTTGCCATATTTGCACGTATGCTAAGGATGTGGACCTCTTCCTGGCCCGAGGTAATGTTGCAATTACCGCTCCTGAGTAGCCCTTTTTCCTTAGCCTCGCCCTTTCAATGGCCAAGCCATAAGCGAGAACCAATCCACCTGAGGCATGCGAAGCGGACCCTGAACCAAAAGATTCGCCGTTGCTGGCAATCGCCAAGGATCCCCGTCGAGAAGTCGAACTAGATTGGCATATCACGGATGTCTCGGCCAATCTGGTGCCACCAACACGACTTTCCCCTGATGCGCCTCACCACTCATCCTTTTAGCGCCCACGGGGGAAGACAGGGCGATGGCCAATGTTGCATCAGAGCATCGATCCCCTCCGACATTCTCTCTCGTCTTCTGCTGTAAAAACGACTCGCCTTGGCCGACCGAAAAATCGCCATGAGATCCATAATCGGAGGACCCCACTTGAGGACTATCTGGGCAAACACTTTCGGATGAAGCTCCCATTCTCCGGCATCCACCCGGATTCTGCTGAGATAATCCGCCATCAAATTGTCTGTTCCCGCAATGTGTGCCGCGGAGATCGCCTGTAGTTGCGGCTCCACCCAGGCGAACAGAGCTGCTGCTTCCTCTTCCATGGCAGTGCTTCCCGTGCTGCCCTGCCGATTGAGATAAGCCACCGTTGCGGAATTGTCTGACAACACCCGTACTGCTTGACTTTTCACCGTGGATTCGAACGCTTACAGAGCTAGAACCACTGCTCGCAGTTCCAGACGGTTGATCAACCACTGGATCTCCTGGTCGTTCCAAGTTCCTTGTGCAAAGAGATCCCCGCAATGCGCTCCCCAACCTGCGAGACTTGCATCTGTCAACACCGGAAGCCACTGCGGTTGTTTCAGCAGCCTGCCTGCCTGCCGCCAGGTTTCCTGGGCCAAGCCACCACTGAAGGGACTGCCTGACCCGCAAAGGACAGGGAAGACGTTTGTTTAGAGAATCATTCTGGTGCGACCAGCGCCAGAGCAATGACCTCTGCAACGGACACATGTGAGTTCTGGCCCATGGTACTACCTCCAGGGTTGCCGCCATTGTCCCTAGCACATGAAGATAACTCTAAGCTGATGGAGCTGGAGTCGATACAAACTTGCACACCAGTTGCTGAAGAGCCTGAGCTCGCCGATCCTGCAGAAACACTGCTCCCAATCGCATGAGTTGAGAATCGACACAAACTTGCGCACTAGCTGCCGAAGAGCCTGAGCTTGCTGATCTGGCAGAAACACTACTCCCAATCGAACCGCACTCTTAAGTACTCTAGGCTCTTGGACGCATTGACTACCCAGCCGAGACTCTGAAGGAACTTCACTACCCTGTTTGTAACTTGAACGCTCTCAGCCTTGGATTTCGCCTGAATCAACCAATCGTCGAGATACGGGTGAACTAAGATTCCCTCTTTTCGCCGAGCTGCCGCTACCACCACCATAATCTTGGTGAAGGTACGTGGAGCCATTGCTAAACCAAAAGGCAAGGCTGAAATTGATAGTGCCCCCACGGAAGAGCGAACTTTAGAAATTTCTGATGAACTGATCTGATCGGGATGTGCAAATACGCTTCGGTAAGATCGAGGGATGTCAAAAATTCCCCTTGTCGAACCACCACTATTACCGACCGCAAGGTTTCCATGCAAAAAATGAGGCACTCGTAGACAGCGATTCACCCCCTTGAGGTCCAGAATAGGATAGAGGGACACATCCTTTTTTGGCATCATGAAATAAATAGAGTAACAACCGACACTGTAGAGCTCTTGTGGAACCGGCACAACTCCTAACTGTAAGAGACGATCCACTGTCTGCTGAACCTCTACCGTTCACTGCTGCCCTCTGCAAGGAGAAAGGACAAACAAATCTAGTACCGGTCGGGCAAATTCAAGCGCATAACCTTTGCGTATTACCTCCAACACCCATTGACTGGATGTTATCTGGACCCAGGTAGGAAGAAGCCGTCCTATCGGTTGAACCTCACCCGAGCCAGCCTTGCTTCATTGTGTTTTTCTGCTGTGGAGGAGGTAGCCGCAAACCCTCTACCTGCTCCATGAAAACCATAAAACCCCTGCGCTCTGGAGGCAAATCTTCCTCTTTGAAAACCGTCCAATCGAGAGGTACAAAATCGCCTGAAGTCCCGAAACTGACTGCGCAAAGACGGCAGGGGTCTCCCTTGTTTAGGCTTACCCTCCAGCAGCCTTCCGCCTTTGGATTCTCCCAAATCCTTAACCAGCTTATCAAGATCCTCACCAAACAACAACTTCCCCTTAAAGGGAAGCTTGCTAAGACATGACTTAGAAGAACCATCCGCTGCCCAATTTCTTAAACAGAGAACGGCATATGGCTACCAGGGAAGCCATACTATTCGCCAATGCCCTGATCAAATCATAGTGGACATCCGCTAAATATGCCGAACCTGATTCCAGCCGTGTCACATCCATGAAATGCTCCTGTGTTTGCTGAGACAGCTGCTGCAAGTGTTGTGACCACCTGAGGCACGCTCTTGCCACCCAAGCACCGCAGATGGAAGCTTGCAGCGAGAGAGCATTAACCGTCTACTTTTCTGTCTTGCGCATTCTTCAAGGCCGCACTGCCTTCCACCGGAATAGTCGTCTTTTTCATAACCGCTGAAACCGCTGCATCTATACGCGGTGAACGAAACCTCTCCTTCTCCTTGTCTGCTAAGGGGTAGAACTTATTCATAGCTCTCATGCTGTGCAATCCATCTTCCGGCACATTCCATTCATCCTGGATCATCCGGTCAACTACTCGGTGAACATGGACCACCACTTGAGTTTGCCGCACTGCTTGAATGAGAAGGTCCTCCAGACCCTCTTCCGCCGCTGGCTGGATCGAAGTCAGGTTGAGCGCTTGAAGAGACTCTGTAATGAGCACCGTAAGCTCCTCTTTGTGGAATACCCTTATGATCCTGGTCTGATCCTCAGGTTCTGGAATTTCCCCCTCCTCGACTTCTTCCATACCTGATTCAGGTTCCAAATCTACATCCTCCACATCAGGCCAATCCGAATCCAACGGCTGATCCTCTAGAGGCCGGACCCTCTTAAGAGGTCTCACCAGATTACTAGCAATCCTTTCAGAGTCTGAGCGCTGCAATGCAGCACCCAGGGGCAAAGGTTCCGTCACCTCCACCTGCTGTTGCAAGCAGTATGCTTGATGCATGATCAGCACAAAATCTGGGGAAAAACATCCAAGAGCCGCCCCAGACCCAGCTGGAACCACGGAACTCCCTGGTCCCGCCCGACTGTCCAGAGGGGGCCCGGACAAAACCTCCAACATTGACTCACATTTGCCCACTGCCGGCAGGCTCTGAGCCCCCTCAACAGCTTTATCCTGAACGTCCTGCTCCATGGAGGTGAAGGCCACTTTGCAGCCCCGGCAGACCCTGGCATCCGAGACTGCACCCAGCGCGAGCCACACACCAAACACTGCGGGCGAGAAGGTATTAGCGATTAGACACCAAAAACTATGTCTCAGTAAGGAAAGACCCAACTAAAAATAATAATTACTTCCTCTGCTTATTATTTTTATTTAGGCCCGAGAATCAAACTAAAAGAACCATAAAAGAAATGAAATCAAATTAAAACAGCTTTAAAACCACTAAAATCTGTTCTATAAGGACCTTGCCTTCACTTCAGCGACTGACAATGCTGCAGCAGACTCATGGCTTGAAAAAGCACGGGAAGACGCGGCCTAAAATACAGCCGGGCCTGTCTGCTGCCGCCACGGCCCGATCCGGGCCCCACCGTCTTCCCGCCTGCTCGTGCCTCACCGGATCAACTCTCCGTTGCTGCTGACCTCCCTGGTGCCTGTAAGCCCGGTCCTCCGCTTTGCCAGCACGATCGAACACCCTGCAATCCGCGACGCTGCTCAGCTTGAGAAGTGAGCTGTAACCGCGGAGAGGGCTTTCAGTCTTCAGCTGCTCTGCTCACACAAACCACGTGGCACTTGGGAGCAGACAAGCAGCACAACCTCACTACTGCACAACTCCCTCTGTTCAATCCAGGAGGGGAGAGCAGTTTAAGCAATCGGAGCCGGTCTAATGCAGATAAACCACAGAACACTGGTTCGATTCCTGCTTTTTTTTTATTATTATTTTAAACAAACATCTGTAAAAATAAATGAAGTGACAGGGAAGAAAGAAAAAACAACCCTTAAAACTACCTATCCTAACTGTGCTCCTTATCTGTTCCTCTAGTGAGCCCAGCACCTAGGCTCACTACGTCCTCCTGCTGCATGGAGACTGGACACACTGGGGCTGATGGGAGAGACCAGCAGGGTACATCCAGTGGTGTTATAGTTTTGACATGCCCAGTCTCCATGCTGCAGGAGGAGGTACACTACCCAGAGGTGGAGGACTGAACTGGAGGAACAATAAGGAAATAGGTTAGTCTATAAGGTGCCTCCTGCCTCTGTCATTGTGGCTTTGAGTTAATCTAAAATCTAGCATAGTAATTTACATAGAAACATGATGACAGAAAAAGACCACATGGTCTATCTAATCTGTCCTTCAATATCAACAATAGTCACCTTTTTTCCTTTAGAAATCCTCTGTTTGTCCCATGCTTTTTTTGAATTCAGATACTGTCGTCATCTCTACCACCTCCAATGGGAGACTATTCCATGGATCCACCACTCTTTCCGTAAAGAAATATTTCTGCATATCACTCCTGAATCTATCCTCTTTCACCCTCATCTCATGTCCCCTCATAGCAGAACTTGCTTTCAATCAAAAGAGGCTCTCCCCCTGTGTATTTGCGCCATGGAGGTATTTAAACGTCTCAATCATATCACCTCTATTCCACCTTTCCTCTAAGGTGTACATATTAAGATCCTTAAGTCTGTCCTCAGATGCTTTATAATGAAGACCACTAACCATTTTACTGTAGTAGCCACCCTCCGTACTGACTCCATCCTGTTTATATCCTTTTGAAGGTGAGAATTGCACACAATACTCCAAATGAGGTCGCACCAAAGACTTATACAGAGGCACTATCACCTCCTTTTTTCTGCTAGCCATTCCTCTCCCTATGCACCCAAGCTTTTGCCATTGCCTTTTCTACCCGTTTAGCTACTTTAAGATCATCAGACACAACCACACCGAGGTCCCGCTCTTCTTTAGTGGATAAAAGTACTTCACCTATATTGCTGCAGCCCAAATGCATGACCTTGCATTTGTTTAACATTAAATTCTAGCTGCCAAATTCTAGACCAAGCTTAGCTAGATCCCTCTTCATGTTATCTACACCTTCCTGGGTGTCTACTCTATTGCAGATTTTGGTATCATCGGCAAAGAGGCAAACCTTACCCGACAGCCCTTCCGCTATATATCACTAACAAAGATGTTAAAAAGAATTAATTTTGATTAATATTAACACATCATTTTTAGAGTGTTTCTTGTCTTTTAACAACTTCTCTTAGGTCAATATTCAAAAGCATCTGTATAGTGGCAGCCACTATCTACATGAGTGACTTGTGTGAATGTTCAGTTGCTCTACCTGACTAGTGCTGCTGGACAACCTTACAATCTGGCACGCTCTCTCTGTAGTGCTGGAATGGAAGGGCAGAGCATGGGCATTCTCCCTACTACTACTATTAATCATTTATACAGCGCTACAAACCAGTTGGTACTAGAGGAGATCAAACCTAAGCTTTCTTCAGAAGCTCAGATGACAAGACTTCGACTCTCATACTTTGGACACATCATGCGAAGAGAGCGATCATTAGAGAAAGACATCATGCTTGGCAAGATAGAAGGTCAGCGCAAAAGAGGACGTTCAGCAATGAGATGGATCGATACAATAACAGCAGCTACGGGTACCAGTCTGTCAACAATGAGCCGCCTGACTCAAGACCGAACACAATTTAGGATAGCTATCCAGAGGGTCGCCATGAGTCGACTCTGACTCGATGGTACTTAACAACAACACCACAAGACCTATGCAGCATTGCACATATTCAGCCTTTTATCCATATAGCAAAACAGTTGACCTTCACAATGTAACAGCTGAATATCTCCACTTTCCATAGAACTAGCATAATCACTGCTAAATATGTATATTAAGCATCATAGTTTCTGCAGCTAGCAGCACTGAATAAACATAAATCATTTAAATGCCCATGACTAACTACTGTGTGTTTGAATTTTCTAATTTTAACCAGTCGGAAATCACACCTGAATCTTATTTGTCAATTATGGCTTTACCTTATTCTGCATTTACATTTTGGGTGGTGCACTGGCATTTTTCAGAATAAATTTAATACAGCTAAGGAGTTCAAGGGCTGGTGGCACCTTCATATTTTAACTTCCTTGTTTTGGTATTATTTGTTTTGTGTTTTCCCAAAAATAATAAATGGAAATGTTTTAACTGAAGTCATGTAGTAAGCAGGTACAGAAAGAGTGCAACTTTCCACTGCTGTATTAATAGAACAAAAGACAGTATGAGAGAATGGACGATGCTTTTCCAGTACGTACTGTGAAGTACGAACCTGTGTACACAAGGAGGACAACGATGGCGGCAAGCACGTGGGCCTGATACTGAAGTCGGCTGCCTCGAACATACAGCAGGGTGCTCTGGACCACGAAGGCGCAGGCTGCCTCCACGCCAGTCGCCAAACTTAGATTGCTGGTACGGATGCCGCTCTCACATTCCAGGCCGCCCGAGTGGTGCAGCGTCGAAAGCTTCAACGACCATATGTAGGCCATAACGAATCTCGCCAGCAGGGCGGCGCCAAACTGGCAGGCCAGCCGCTGGCAGCTCTTGCCCAGTGAGTGTGTCGCTTCGAAGGTAAGCAGTTGCTCGAGCGTCCCGTTGGGATTACAGGTAGCGCCAGCGAAAGTCAGGACGTTCACCATGGTGACGCTGTAAGTGAGAATGAGTTGAAGCTGCGGGTCGGCGACGCCATGTTCCGCTAGTAGCCGCAGCTCGTGCACGCAACAGCACAGTTGGAAGGTGGAGACGAGCTCGGTGAACAGGAAGCGGTACTGTCTCTTCAGTCGTCTTTGGGCGCCCCTCCGCAGTGCTTCACACAATAGCACTGTAGTCACGAGGAGCGCGAGAGATACCCAGAGGCTATCCCACATGGCGAAAGGGCTCCGCGCTGATGCTTTCGCTCTGCTTTCGGTAACGTGACACGTCTCACGGCGCCACCTGAGCGCAGCTGTTGCGACCGCGTGGCACCAGACTCCCGGAAGTGACAGCGGACTTGGGACTTGTAGATCTTTTTTTTTTCGGTCCGACAACACCAGCACAGGTGGGAAGTGGAGGCTCTGACAGTCAGCGGCGGTAGAGAAGAGCTGAAGAAGGAGGCGGCTCTGTCTCCCCAGTAGATCTCGGCGCGCTCGAGCTCAGACCGTTGCTTGGTTGCAGGCTTTCAAAAGCGCCGCGCGACCGTTGGGGGAGCAGTGGCGGCAGCAGCGAGTGCTTTGAATTACAATTTTTTTGGGACTCCATGCAGAGAACGTAGAGTGCTCCCCTCCCCCCTCTTTTTGTGAGAGAAAGCTACTTGTAGAATTGCGATTAGTTGCCGTTGACATGTAAAACGCTTTTGTTTAGTGCCCAGTTTTAAAAAGTATATTTGGTACATAAAAGCGCCTTGCTTAGTTGTAGTGTAGCAGCAGAGCACATACAAACCAATGATACCAGGAGTCTGTTCAGAAGGTCCAAATCATTTATTTGTGCACAAGATTCAAGCAGAATCAAATTCAAAATGGCTGAGCAATGATTTCTAGTAAAACAACAACTTTTATAGCTTTCTTTCCCATTCTAGACATAGGCAAACCTTTCATTGGTCCCGGTAACCCCTCGTACACCTTCTATTGGTCCTGGTACTGATATGGCTATCCAATTGGGACTCTGGTCTGGGCCCAGCACCTGCTCACCCCCCTTCTAGTCCCAATTACAATGGTCAGTGTCTCTAACTTGTTACATCTCTCCTCCAAGGTCGCTCAGCTAGTTAAAGCATATGGGAAGCAGGGCACTGTAACTTTTCTTGCAGCACAGTTAATTAATTTCACAGAAGCATAGCACACTTTATCAGTACCAATTAAACTTGTTTTTCTCTACTTTCTAAGTTTCGATTCTGCTTAGCTATACCTAATTGTGCTCAGTTAAGTTTCGTTTCTACAATAGCAGCATTTGGGGAAATGTGTAATTCCTTTGGGCCTCTCCACAGGCTCCACTTACAGGTCAAGCTGTTTAGGCCTCCCTGCTTACGTCAGACACCATGGATCATAGGCCTTCGCCTACCACATTCCCCCCTTTGATTAATCTCACCCTATTACTAATAAGGTGTGAGAGTTAAATCACTCAATTACACTGGGGTCGGGTTCCGACCATTGGCTATAGGATTAGGGTGCCATAAGGCCAAAATCTTAGTTGCGGTCTTCCGCTCCACGGTGTTCTCAATAACACTGTTGATAGATCGCATACAACATGGGATTATACATGGTAACATAAAGAACAAAGCTACAAAGATTAGTACTATCATAGCAAAAGTAGTGAATCCTCCTAAGCCAGAAAAGATAGATGCAAACCAATTGGGTATCTGAAGATCATGCCAGGTCTGTACTGGCACATAAGTTTGTTTCCGCATATGTTCAGCAATTTCTTCAACAACCTGACCCTTATCATCTATCTTCAGACAACAATTTGTGAGGTTCAACTTACCACAGACTCCTCCTTCAGCAGCTAATAAGTAGTCTAGTGCTAATCGATTTTGATAGATTGCAGTGCGCATTTGTGTGCTTTGTCTAGCTAAAAGTGTGAGTGCTTGGCTAGTCTCATTAGTGATGAGTTCAACTACCGCTTGCAGGCGTATAATTCTATTCAACAGATAAATTGGGGTACGATATCCCCACATGCCATCTTGCTCCCAAGTGGCAGGTCCATAATAGGCAATAATTCGCTCTGGTGGCCAATCTTCACCATCCCATTTCTCCCACTTGCCTATCTGTAAGGCTGCTCTTTTTGATCTCTTTGAATAAACTGGGTAGCCTAATTGTTCACCATGTTCTGTGGGCAACAGAAAGAAAGAGGGTCGAATAGTTCCTAAGACACACGCTCCTTCCCAATAGATAGGGAGTCGGGCATATGCTCGGGTTCCGCAAATCCAGTATAGGCCAGGTGGGGCTTGCCAATTATGATGTCGGTCAAGGTTAGTCCATAGAGGGGCAAGCTCGGGGAACCGTGCTAAGGGATTGGTGGGCTCTGATTCATTAACTCCTGACCACCAAGATGTCCGTTTTGTGGTAT
Organism: Ichthyophis bannanicus; assembly: GCA_033557465.1. NCBI lineage: Eukaryota > Metazoa > Chordata > Amphibia > Gymnophiona > Ichthyophiidae > Ichthyophis > Ichthyophis bannanicus. The sequence continues at coordinate 93,842,692 of CM066035.1, read as the reverse complement.
CATTATAGAACTTTTGGCTAAGACAGACAAGCTGTCCTACTTTAGAGGTAAATTGGGGTCCAGTTCGAGCATAACACAACTGTCCAACTATTGGGTGTGCTAATACCCATTCGCTGGTAGTCTTGTGTAGCTCTGTCTGATTGTAAACTACTGAGTAATTCAACTCTTGGGCCTCCCAAGGCCACTGATCACCCATCTTGGTTCCACCACAAAAATAACAATCTGAAATGCGGAGACTGGATACCACAGCTCCGGCCAACTCTAGGAATAAATTCTGAGAGGGATGAGGGATATCAAACTTATTTACATGCATAGTCTCATAGAAAGTGTTGTGTATGTGATACCTTGATGATCGATGAGCCTGGGTATTTAGTCTTATATATACTATAGTTCCTGGATCTGACCCACCTCCTGCAATCCGTAAGCCAAATTTATATCCTTGTTTCCATGCGCTAGGGTTCACTATTTCACTACAAGAAATTCTAATGGATTACAGGCACCTTTCTTACAATTCTTTTGTATATCTTTCACATATGGCTTTGTTAAGGAAGCCATTCGATTATCTCTAGTATTTTCTATCATACCAGTTTTCCAGGTTGCGTAAAAAACACATTCCCACTTCGGGCAGTAGTAGTCTGCAACTGGGGCTGTACTGTATACATTAGCTAACACCCGCTTACCTGTACATTCTCCCCATCCAGTAGTCCCTTCTGGACACATATATTTGTGATCTTGAGAATATGCTTTTTCCCAAGTACCACACTTGGAACGACTATCTCTATTGATGGCATCACAAGCATCAAAATACAACATAGCAGACTTCGTAGGATCAGTGAGTGGGGGGTGTGGCATTAAGCAAAGCTCCATCAGCATCATTCCACCTTATTTCTAGGGTGTAATAAGATGGGTTCTGATGTGGGTTAAAGCAAACTTTAGTAGTCCCTGTATTACAAACATTCAGTTCAGTGGTGTTATAAATACACCGGCTTACCGTACCAGTACAGGTATAGTAAGAATGATAAAGCAAAGTCTGAGTCACTTTCGTTCCAGTTCGAGTAGAAGTAATGCAAGCAGTGCATGGGGGTAAAGCATGGCTCAGTTCAAGTCCCCCAATGCAAACAACCAAAGTAAGATAGAAACAAAGGTTCATGTTGATTGTAGTCCTCTGGGATCTCCGCTGGAAAATCTTGACCTCGACGTTCTCTGCTGACCCGTTTGCTAATGAAGCAATTCAACGGGCATCAATGTTGATTGGAGATCCTCAAGCTTCTGCCATACGTAGACCTACCAGCTAGTGTGGCAGGAGTAGGGCTGTAGATCTAGAAATGTCACTGTCCTCTGGGATGACTCAGGTGAGCAAATATTAGAACACAAAGATAAGGAGAGCAAGTTCTCTCTTGTATCAGGAACAACAATCCTCTTCGAAAGACTTGTCTTGTTACTACAAAACAGTGTAGGCCTTGGATGGCCCAAGAGGTGTCTTTAGGCTGCTGGTTGCCGCCTCAGGGTGAGACGCAAAGGGATGTCAGGATGTGGCTCTGCTGTCCACTGGTCCGGATCCGGAACTGCTGCTGGCTTGACTGCTGTGATGGATCCAGGATTCGATCTCTGCCACCTTTACTGCAGTTGGGGTAGACAGGATGACGGTGTATGGTCCCTTCCAATGGGGTTCCAGCGGTGTCTTCTTCCAATCTTTGATCCACACCGAGGTACCTGGCTTGTAGGGATGCAGGGGTTCCGTCAAGTTGATAGGCAACTGGTCCTGTATCCACGTGTGAAGAGTCTGCAGGACAGAACTAAGAGCTAGAAGTTCTTGTCTGGTTATCTCTGAACCAATCTGTGACAGACTACCTTTGACACCCTGCACTATTGGTGGAGGCCTGCCATACATAACTTCAAATGGGGAAAACCCTGATGACTTTACAGGGGATGAGCGTATTCTAAGTAATGCTATTGGGAGAACCTGGGGCCACTTCAGGTGGGTCTCCTGACATAGCTTGGACATCTGAGATTTCAAAGTTCTATTCATTCGCTCAACTTTCCCTGAACTTTGGGGTCTGTATGCAGTGTGTAACTTCCATTGTATCTGTAAGGCTCTTGCTAACTGTTGGGTAATTTGAGACACAAAGGAGGGTCCATTGTCTGACCCTATTACTGCTGGAATTCCAAATCTGGGGACAATTTCTCTCAACAGAACTTTGGTAACTTCTCGGGCTTTTTCAGTCCTGGTGGGGAAAGCTTCCACCCACCCAGAGAAGGTGCAGACTAGTACTAACAAGTAACGGTATCCATTGGCCTTTGGCATTTCAGTGAAGTCTATCTGCAGGTGGTGCATAGGGGTAACACCTGCAGACTGAACTTGGGGAGGTGGCATGGGACCCTGTTTGGCATTGTTCTTGGCACAAATTAGACACTGGCGGGCTGTTGAAGCTGACAGGGCTCCCAACAAAGCGATACAAAAATGTGGTTTTAGTGCTTTTTCCATAGCACTCTTCCCATAATGCGTGGCTTGGTGAAAGGCTTTGACAAAAGCTGGTCCCAGTGATTCAGGGATTACTATGCGTCCTGGGGGTTGACTGCCCTCGGGTGGTGGCAGCTCAATCCATCCATCTTTCAGTACTCCCTCTTCTCTGTTACAGTAGTAGTCCAATTCTTTGGTGGTATATCGTGGTGTCCATAAATTGAGAGGTACCGGAAATAAGGCTGCTTGTATTGGTGTCGCTTGTGGTGATATCTGGCCTGTCATGGCAGCTTTGCGTGCTGAGGCATCGGCAAATCTGTTTCCTTGGGCAACTTCTCCTTTTCCTGCTTGATGCCCTCGACAGTGCATGACAGCAACACGTGTAGGGGCCCATACTGCATCTAATAGCATCAGTATTTCCGGGCTGTACTTTGCCTCCTGAGGTGATGAGCCCTCGTTCTTTATAGAGAGCTCCATGGGCATGCAAAGTGGTAAAGGCATACTTCGAGTCAGTGTATACGTTTAACAAGAGCCCTGCACCCAACACTAATGCTCTGGTGAGTGCTATCAATTCTGCTTTCTGGGCCGATGTGCCTGATGCAAGGGCTGATGATTCAACAACCTCCTCCCGGGTGACTACTGCATACCCGGCACAGCGTCGTCCATCAAGGATGAGACTGCTTCCATCCACGAAATAGGTCTGATCAGGATTCTCTAAGGGCACATCTGTCAGGTCAGGTCGACTTGAGAATACAGTATCCATGACCTCTATACAGTCATGTTCTGGAGGATCTTCACTGATGGGTATCAATGTGGCTGGATTCAAGGCATGGCTCACTTCTAGTTGTATTTGTGGATTCTCACACAACATGCTCTGGTATTTCAGCATTCGGGAGTTGGTGAGCCAATGGTTTGCTTTCTGTTCCATGAGGGCAAGTACTGCATGTGGTACAGTGACACGTAGGTTCTGTCCTAAGGTGAGCTTGTCTGCTTCACTTACTAATAATGCTGTAGCTGCAACTGCTCTGAAACATGGTGGCCACCCTTTGGCCACAGTGTCCAATTGTTTCGACAGGTATGCCACAGGTCTCTCCCACTGTCCTAGTTTCTGAGTCAACATGCCTAGAGCATTTCCTTGTAATTCATGTACAAATAAACGGAAAGGCTTGTGGACGTCTGATAATCCAAGTGCTGGTGACGACATCAACTCTTCCTTCAGGGTCCTGAAAGCTGCATCCTGCTCAGGTCCCCACTCCAGTGGTGACTTTTCTTCTCCCTTGGTGGCTTCATATAGTGGCTTAGCAATCCGAGCAAAGTTGGGTATCCATATCCGGCAGTACCCTGCAGCTCCCAGAAAGGCTCTGACTTGCTTTCTGGTCGTGGGGGTTGGGATACTGCACACGGCTTCTTTTCTCTCTCTTCCTAATTGTCGGCTCCCTTTGGTCAGGCGGAAGCCCAAGTATTTTACTTCTTTTTGGCATAGCTGTGCTTTTGCTCTGGAAACTTTGTATCCAGCTTCATCCAATAGTTGCAAGAGGTCAGTAGTGGCTTGTATACATTCACTTTCTGATGGGGCAGCTACCAGTAGGTCATCTACATATTGGAGGAGTACTCTTTTCTCAGGGGCCACTGGGTAGCTTGAAAGATCTTGGTTTAATGCGGCACTGAAAATGGTGGGTGAATTCTTGAATCCTTGAGGCAATCGTGTCCATGTGAGTTGGCCCCGCCTTCCTGAGACAGGGTCCTCCCATTCAAAGGCAAACAATAATTGACTAATAGGGGCTAATCTTATGCAGAAGAAGGCATCTTTCAAATCCAAAACAGTGAAGTGGGTAGCTTCAGCAGGGATCAGTCCTAAGAGTGTGTAGGGATTTGGCACAACTGGATGTATAGTTTCAACTGCGTCATTTACTCTCCTTAAGTCGTGCACTGGGCGGTAGTCTCCTGTCCCAGGCTTCTTTACTGGCAAGAGAGGGATTTTCCAGGGTGACTGGCATTTTTCAAGTAGGCCATACTCCAGTAATCTCAACAAATGGCGATGGATGCCCTCAATTGCTGCTCTTGGGAGGGGGTACTGCTTGACGTGCACTGGTACTGCACTGGGTTTTAGATTCACAATTATTGGAGCTATGTGTTTGGCCAGGCCCGGTGGATTGCCTTCTGCCCATACTCCAGCAGGGGCATTGATACTTTTCAGAGTTGGTTCGAAATAAGTGTCTTTTATTGGCTCGATACCTGGTTCGGTGCTGTAATATCTCCATTCTTCTTCTCGGGGAACTGTAAGAACCATTAGTCCAGAGGGCTTTGAGTTTACTGTCATTTGCATTTCTCCTTTCTCAGTAAAGGATATTTGGGCCTGCAATTTGGCTAGCATATCTCGTCCCAGTAGTGGCACTGGGCACTCAGGCATATAAAGGAATTGGTGTGTTATTTGCTGGCCTCCCAGATTACAGATGCGATTCTGAAGAAAAGGTTTTGTGGCTTTGTTATCAGTTGCTCCCACAATGGTAACTGTTCTTGCAGAGAAAGGGGCTATTGGCTTATCTACTACAGAGTGTTCTGCTCCAGTATCGACCATAAAGTCCATGAATTGGTCTCCTATTTGTATGCTGACCATAGGCTCCTGGAGACCTAATGCGAATTCAGAGCCCGGTCTGTCCTATTCTACTTCTTCAAGATCATGGGTGGCTGATGCCACTGCCTGTATGGCTTCCGTTCGTTCTTGTTGATACCGCTCTCGATTGGTTCCTCTGCGGTTGTAGGGCCTGCCTCTCCCTCTCCAAGGGGCATCCTCGTCCTCCTCACGGGGACTGTCTTCGAGTCGCGGGCATGCATTCCTCCAATGTCCTTCTTCTTTGCAATAAGCGCACTGATTTGCGCCTAATGGGGTCCGGTTTTCTCCTTGGCCCCTCCCTCTTCCTCTGCTCCTTTGACTAGGGGGACCTCCCGTTTTCTGTTCAACTATGGCCGCAGCCAAAAAATCCGCTTTCTTCTTCATCTTTCGATCACTTTCTCTCTGTCTTTCATTATCACGATTCACAAACACTTTATGAGCGACTTCCAGTAACTGAGTTGCATTCATGCCCGCGAACCCCTCTAGTTTCTGTAATTTGCGTCTAATGTCTGGCTGTGACTGGATTACAAAGGCAGAATTCACCATGCATAGGCTTCCGGGTGCATCTGGATCATAGGGAGTATACATTCTGTATGCTTCAGCTAATCTTTCATAGAATACTGCTGGGCTTTCATCTATGCCCTGAATAACTTCACTTATCTTGGTGAGATTCATGGCCTTCTGGCCCCCCCTTTTCAGACCCTGCATAAGGCCTTGGCGAAATCGTGATAACGATTTAGATCCTGCTTCAGTGTTGGGATCCCACCGGGGGTCTTCATTGGGGAACTCCCTCTGTGCTGCATCACGGTTATCTATTCCTGCATTTACCCCTCCGTCTGCTAAAGGATTGTCAGCTAACCAATCAATGGCTGCTCGCTTAATTCGTGTCCTCTCCTCAGTAGAAAATAAGGTTGACAGGAGCTGATGACAATCTGCCCATGTAGGTTGATGGGTTTGCATAATTGTGTTCATTAAATCTGTGAGCTCCTGGGGCTTGTCAGTGTAGGAAGCATAATGCAATTTCCAATTTAACAGGTCGGTTGTGGAGAAAGGCACATAAACTAAATTTAGGGGTCCCGGTACTATCCGGTCATCTGCATCTCTCACGGGAACTCCCGGGACTTGCCGAAGGGGGGCTAATATTTCTGTGCGGGCTTTCTGTTTCCTAGTAGTGCCTTGCGATCCCTTAAGGGGAGCTGCTGCGGGGGCTGCTGTTTTCAGCTGTGTGACTCGCCGAGTCTGGGGAGTCTTGCCTGCAGCTGCTGATTTAACGCTGCCAGTGGATTTCTCACTGCCTGTCTCAGTCTGGGAAGATGTGTCGTCTTCTTCCTGCTCTGACTCCTTTCTGCTTTCGGTCTCAGTCTCTGACCCAGATTGATCCACCTCCTCCTGAAACGGCTCATCTAGCTGATCGTCTGGCTGGTGGGGGGGTGGACTCTCCCCGTCCCGGAGGGCTGCTGCGGGGCACAGAGCTAGAGGCTGTCTGATTATAACTTCTGGTGAGTCAGGATCCACAAGGATAGGTTTCTGACTAGGTTTCTTGACTTTCTTTGTTCTCTGAACTGGGTCTGCTTTGTTCCCTACTTTCGGGGCTGGGTCTGTTACTTTCCCTATGTTCTGGACTGGGGCTGTTACTGCTAACATTATTCTGCACTTCATAACAGCGCTGTGCCCAGGAGGGCGGTTTCTCACAAATGCTTAACCAGGAGTCTATATATGGATACTGATCGGGGTGCGCTATTCGCACTTTCTGATGGACTGACTGAATAATTCCTATGTTAAAAGTTCCATCTCGGGGCCAGCTGGGGGTCTATGACGGGCCATTCCCTAGTACACAAAAGCTGCAATTGTGAGGCAGTCATTTTCACTCCATAATCTCCTACATATCCTTTATTGAAATGCTTGATCATACATTCTAACGGAGTGTTTCCGGTAGACCCTGCCCCTCCCATTTCGATGTGTGTGCGTAACAACAAACAGAAGGGAAAAGGAGGGCGGACCGTGGGTGAGGGGTCCTCACGGCTCTAGAAACATTTAAGGAAAACAAATAACAAGACAAGACGACAGTCGCTTCCCCCTTTTTGCAACCTGAACGCAGTCGCCCAGTCAGGAACTGCGCTACTCAGGGGTCCGCCTTCGCTTGGTCCGTGCTGCCAGACCTCTCATTCACACTTCAATCACACAGCATGCTAGCAACGTATCCCAAATGCCCAGTCCTGTCTCTTCTGACTAGGCTAACAAAATCAAAATCAAAAAGACGGTGGTTTGGCCCCACGCATACTCATGCAGGGTTAGTCGGACCGCCTTGAGAGCTCTCTTACCAAATGTAAATTCAAATTTCAAACGGCGGCAAGGTTACTTAAACCGCCTGCGAGAGTTGATCAGGCTCTCTTACCAAAGTTTCATATCACAAGTTCCAAGCTGCAGATCTGACTCAGCTGTCTAGATATCAAAATCAAAACTATACTCACCGGATCCGGTCCTCAATACTCCCGAGCAAGCGCATGAGTTGGACCTCGGACTCCCCTCTTCTCGGGTTCGAGGTGTTGGCTCCAGCCAGGCCTGGCACCCGCCGAGGTCCGGCCAGCTCCCTCCGATGCAAGGGACCGGCGGCGCCAAGGAGCGAGCCCACGTCGGAAGGGCGCGATCCTGGCAGGACCCAAACCTGTAGAGGCGGAAAGTCGTGGTATATTGCCCTATATACCCTCTATTACCACACCTTCCCGGTCCAACGCACCAAGAATATGTAGCAGCAGAGCACATACAAACCAATGATACCAGGAGTCTGTTCAGAAGGTCCAAATCATTTATTTGTGCACAAGACTCAAGCAGAATCAAATTCAAAATGGCTGAGCAATGATTTCTAGTAAAACAACAACTTTTATAGCTTTCTTTCCCATTCTAGACATAGGCAAACCTTTCATTGGTCCCGGTAACCCCTCGTACACCTTCTATTGGTCCCCGTACTGATATGGCTATCCAATTGGGACTCTGGTCTGGGCCCAGCACCTGCTCACCCCCCTTCTAGTCCCAATTACAATGGTCAGTGTCTCTAACTTGTTACATCTCTCCTCCAAGGTCGCTCAGCTAGTTAAAGCATATGGAAAGCAGGGCACTGTAACTTTTCTTGCAGCACAGTTAGTTAATTTCACAGAAGCATAGCACACCTTATCAGTACCAATTAAACTTGTTTTTCTCTACTTTCTAAGTTTCGATTCTGCTTAGCTATACCTAATTGTGCTCAGTTAAGTTTCGTTTCTACAATAGCATTTGGGGAAATGTGTAATTCCTTTGGGCCTCTCCACAGGCTCCACTTACAGGTCAAGCTGTTTAGGCCTCCCTGCTTACGTCAGACACCATGGATCATAGGCCTTCGCCTACCACAGTAGGGAGGTTATTACAGAGATAGGGCTAGGTGGATCACTCTTGTCGCCAGGTGGATGAATGCCCAAGAGGCCTCCCAAAGGGACTAGAGTGGGTGAGAACTTACACAATCTTGACGATGCATATATTCATATGATTCTTGCAAGGTATTATGGGTAATGTAGTTCTTTCACTCCCAAACACAGCTGAAGACAATAATTGAGTTGTGATACCAGTGGTAAGGCCAATAAAATACTTCTTTTATTGATGGGGTTTAATTCACCCAGCACAAATATGCTTGGTAGCAATATAAATGAGGTTACTTGCTTGCAGTGTTTAAATGGATAACATAAAGTCACAAAGCAAATCAGAAAACAACCTTCAGCTTGTCAGGCAATTAGCTAATGTTTTCTTAGCAAATAATTACCAAATAAAAAGGCACAAAGAAATGAATAAACTTTGCTTGTTAGGTTAACTTCTGCTTATTTTCCACGCAGATCCCAGCAGTGATTCTCCCTTGCTCACACACACAATCAGGTGCAGCTTTAATTACTATCAATTGACCAGCTGAAACCCTTTAGCTGGCTGGCTGCTACTGTGTGAACCCAAATCCTGCTTTAAGAGCTGTTTGCAGTGGAAATAAAGAACAAAGTTAGGTTTCTTTGTGATGGCTGAGGTGTTTGCTCACAGAAAGCTAGCAATAGCATTTAGATAGAGAACAGTCCATGTAATGAATAATTTCATCTGCTGTATCTCCCCCTTCATCAATCAGCATAGGGTCACTATCATACATTGGCACAGACGAGTCTTTCCATAAGGCACTATCATGAGAATGCTTATTCCCTTGCTGCCATTCTCTATTATAGATAGGGTCTGGATCAGTGTTCATACCTGAGCCTCTCCTGCTATCATAATTCCTCTCTGTATAGCCTGGCCAGTATGTAATCCAATTCTGATGTCCAGCCTTCCAATCTTGATCCCTGGACACTGGATATCCTCTCACATACCTTCTGGCCTTGGTCTGAAAGTCCCTTCCACGTGCAGTCTTCTCTCTTCCAGGTAGCCACTGGTGATTCCTATCTCTGCGGGACCTGCGCGGGGCAGCCGAGTCAATGGCAGCCAGCATGGGCCGGATGGCGGCTGCATGAGAGGCCATGGCAGAACGTAGGGTACAGCCGGCAGCAGCACCACCAGTGCCACAGGGTGAGAGGGGACTGCCAGGCGCAGAAGGGGACGCCAGCATAGGGTGTAGTTGTGGGTGGATGGGGTGATGTGTCAACAATAAATGCTTCATTACGTGATCCCGCCTGTGGGCACGTGTCCAGTGTTTCATTCTGCACCCCCATGTTCGCCCTGTCCCACATGTGTTCGTCCTGGGCACATTACCCTTGCCATGGCGCGCAGACCCATTGGGACGCCGTTCACGGTCCACGACACACACCACAGGGGGGCGTGGGGTCTGTCCTGCCGTCATCCCGCGCATGTCTGTACTGCGTGCCACCCGTGCCATGCACCATGCCATGTGTGCACTGATGGCATGTCCGTGCCACCATGCATTTTCCCATGTCTGTGGACCATAGCAGCAGATTGGTACATCCCGGTGGCTGTGGGGCTACATCTGTCCGCGCTCATGCCCATCCCCCACCCTTGCCATGGGGACTGTACCATGTATGTGACAGATGTCCTGCACCCAGACACACAGGGACATGCTCACACGTGTCACTCTCACTGCAATGGCATGTCAGGAAATGAGATGCACTACCATAGCGATTTTGTAACAAACTATATACAACTTTATTTACATAACTGTACCGCATATACAAACATAACTCCTATGGTGGTGGTTATGGGCCTGGCACCCCCAGCCCCGACAGTGGTGGCAGTCCCGGGGCTCAGGACGGCACAGGGCAGGGGTGCCACCTCCCCGGGTGACACACCCCCTGGGGGCCACCCTGGCCGGGTGGCTGTTGAGCTGCACTGCCCGTGTTACCCTCACGCAGCATGTGCTGCTCATCAGCCATCCAGCACACAGCCTCAACCACCTGTCTCAGGGTGTGGGTCTGCTCCTGCAGGGCAATGGACATAGCACACACTGCCACAGACAGGCGGCGTGCGCACATGCCCCCACACTGACACACTACTTGTTGTCTGTGTGGAGGCATGTGCACACGGCCTGTCTGTGGTGATTTGTGCCGGGCCCGTGTCCGGACGGGAGTCATCCCCAGCACTGTGGGGCAGGTGGCAGGGGCCCCAGTGTCCTGTGCCGGCCACAACCTCCCCCACCCCCTCCCCACCGTCCTCTCCCTCCGCAGGCTCCCACTCCACCTCCCCCTCCCTGGACACACTCATCTCATCTCATCATCCCCCTCCCACTCTTGGCTGTCTTGGTCTGTTTCCTCCTCCTGGGCATGTGCCTCAGGCGCTGGCAGCCACAGTGCACCGGCACACCTGCCCCGCGACGGGCCCTCGCCAGAATCAACGTCCACTGTGGGGAGAAAGCAGACATTACCACCGTGGTCATGCATTTGCCACATCATGGAAACATGGTATGTGGCCCCGCAGGCTGCTGGGACACTGCAACATGCCGTGGTGTGAGGCACAGGCTGCATCACTCACCATCCCGTTGGATCATCCGCTCCCACTGGACCTGCTCGAGGAAACGCGGGCAGTGCAGCCGCAGTTCCCTCCCTTTTTTTCGGAGGTCTTCCACCTGGGGGTACAGCAATGTATGGAACCATTAGGGGACAGGCATCCATGTCCATTGGCTACTGCATATCACACACGGCTGTGTGCAGCAGGAGGCTGCTCCTTCTTCTGTACCCTCTCTGTCCAGTGCTAGCTGTTATCACTGCCACCTGCATGTGTGCAAGTGGGGCTAGGCATGTGTGGGTTGCCCCCTACGTGTCCTGTGTTCCACCCTCCGGGCACCCCCTACCGGCCTGATGGCCTATCCTTGCATGACATGACAGCACCATGGCATATGTGGCATTGCCATGCTGCGGGTCGTGTGCGTCATACCAGCAGTGTTGCATGGTGCCGTTATCCGTGCATGGGGTGCCAGGGGGAGTTGGGGCACGCGCCACATCCTACACACATGCACTGTGTCGGCATGTGTGCTACACCTATCGACCTGACTACAACATGTGTCTAACATATGCAGAGACTGCATATGCCCGTGCCATAGTATGCAGTGACAGTGGCGCTGCACATGTGATTCGCCATTGTGCCTTGTACATGGCAGCAGACACACCTATGTGAAAGCAGGGGTTGTAACTCATCACTCTCTGGTACAGGGCCCACCTGGGGATAGGGCAGACTTGCGCACATACCATACCACCAGGATAAAACACAGACCTCTATAATGTGGCCGAGGGACTCCTGGGGATAGGGCAGACCTATGCACGACAATACGTGCACATACCGTACCACCAGGATGAGTAACAGACCTCTGTAATGCGGCCTGGGGCCTCCTGGGGATAGGGCAGACCTGCGCACAACAACAGGTGCACCTACCATACCACCAGGCTGAATGACAGACCTCTGTAGATAGGCTTGCGGCCTCTTAGGGATAGAGCAGACCTGCGCACATCAGGCGCACCTACCATAGCACCAGGATGAATGACAGACCTCTGTAAATAGGCCTGAGGCCTCCTGGGGATAGGACAGACCTGCGCACAACAGGCACACATACCGTAGCACCAGAATGAATAACAGACCTCTGTAACCAGGCCTGAGGCCTCCTGGGGATAGAGCAGACCTGCGCACAACAACAGGCACACATACCGTAGCACTAGGATAAAATACAGACCTCTGTAACCAGGCCTGAGGCCTTCTGGGGATAGGGCAGACCCATGCACAACAACAGACAGACATACCATAGCACCAGGATTAAACACAGACCTGTAATGCGGCCTGAGGCCTCGTGGGGGATAGGGCAGGCCTGTGCACATCAACAAGCGCACCTAGCTTTGGCTTCTCATTTTGCCACCAAGGTTCACTCTATTCGACAACTTTTCTCCTCGTATCCTCCTCCTCTATCTTCCCCTCCCCCCCCTCCCCGATTTCCTCTACATCTGTGGTCTCCCCAGGTATCCCTCCCCTTTCCCACTGCTGGTCCGTTTTCCAACCCATTACCCTTCCAGAATTGACCAAGGTCCTTACTACTACTCGAAAAATCACCTGTCCCTCTGATCCCATCCCTTCACAGTGGCTCTCTGAGCCCACTCTGACCCTGCTCCCTTTGATCCTCTCCATCTTTAACACTAGCTTGGTGTCTGGCACCTTCCCCTCACATTGGAAACACGCCCTGATACGTCCCCTCCTGAAGAAAGCCTCTCTGGATCCTTCCGTACCTTCTAACTGGCGTCCTATCTAATCTCCCCTTTCAATCTAAACTTCTCGAAAGACTGGTTTTCTCTCAGCTTTCTGCTCACTTCGAGGCCTCCCTGGTTCTTCACCCCCGTCAATCTGGCTTTCGTCCCGGTCACAGTACGGAAACTATCCTTATCTCCTTTCTTAATGAGTTGCATGTTGCTCACGATCACGGTTCTATATCTATCGCTGTCTCACTCGACCTATCTGCTGCCTTTGACGTTGTCGATCACCGCACTCTCCTCTTGAGGCTTAGTTCTATTGGTCTTTCGGGTTCGGTCCTCCGTTGGTTTCACTCTTTTCTTTTTAATCAATCTTTTTCGGTAATCTCTGTTCTGATTCCTCCTCCTCAACACCTCTTCACTGTGGTGTCCCTCAGGGGCTCTGTACTAGCACCCCTTCTATTCAACATTTTTCTGGCTCCTCTTGCTTTACTTATCCAGCAGCACGGTATCTCAGCATATTATTATGCAGATGATATTATTCTTCTTTTTCACACTAGCTCTCTCACTCCTGATATTGGCCCCCTTAATGTCTGTCTCTCTGCTATTTCTTCCTGTTTTTCAGAGAACTTCCTACATGTTAACTTGTCCAAAACCTCCGCTATTTGGTTCACTGCTGGTGCTCCTACTCCTACTCTTGTTCCATCTCTTTCTGCTGGTCCTATCCCTCTTGTTACCTCTTTGCGTTATATGGGTGTCACACTGGATTCAGCTTTAACCTTCAAAGATCACATTTCTTCTGTCGTTCAACATTCTTTCTGTACACTGAGGCAACTTCGTGCAGTCCGGTCTTTTCTCTCACCCCCTTCTCTAACTACACTGCTTCTTTCCCTTGTCGTTTGGACTACAGTAACGCATCTTTGGCTGGTCTTCCTCTCACTCGGCTCCGTCGACTCCAGTTAGTTCACCACACTGCTGCCCGTCTTCTGACTCACACTTCCCAATCTGCTCATGTCACCCCCCTTCTTATTCGTTTACACTGGTTACCTATTCCATTTCACATTCAATACAAGATCCTCATTTATGTACACAGATCTCTGCACACCGGTGTCCCACTCAATCTCTCTGATTTAGTTCATTTCCTTTGCCCCTCCAGAGCTCTTAGATCGATTCATGCTAATTGCCTATTTCTTCCTCCTCCCTCAAAGGCTCACCTTGAATCCACACGTCGTTCTGCCTTTTTCTTTCTTGGTCCCAGTCTCTGGAACTCGTTGCCATCAGTTCTACATCTGGAACTCTCATTTCACACCTTCAAAGCCAAACTTAACTCACCTCTTTTGCACAGCTTTTGATCTCCCCCCCCCCCTCCTCCTTCCACTGACAATTGACGGTGTTCCATCCTTCTACTACTGTCTATTCTATCGCACTGTCTACTACTGCTATCCTTTTCTGTAAACAAAATGGCATTCCTTTCTTGTTTTCCTTTTTCTCCAGTAGTATCCTTTTTGTTTTATTGTAAACCGCTGTATACCTTTTGGTTCAGGCGGTATAATAAGTTTTAAATAAAGATAAAGATACCATAGCACCAGGATGAATAACAGACCTCTGTAACCAGGCCTGAGGCCTCCTGGGGATAGGGCAGACCCATGCACAACAACAGACGGACATACCATAGCACCAGGATTAAATACAGACCTCTGTAATGAGGCCTGAGGCCTGGTGGGGATAGGGCAGACCTGCGCACATCACCAGGCGCACCTACCATAGCACCAGGATGAATAGCAGACCTCTGTAACCAGGCCTGAGGCTTCCTGGGGATAGGGCAGACTTGTGCATCTCAACAGGAGCACATACCATACCACCAGGATGAGTAACAGACCTCTGTAATGCAGCCTGGGGCCTCCTTGGGATAAGGCAGACCTGCGCACATCAACAAGCGCACCTATCATAGCACCAGGGTGAATAACAGACCTCTGTAACCAGGCCTGAGGCCTCCTGGGGATAGGGCAGACCTGCGCACAACAGGCACACATACCGTAGCACCAGGATTAAACACAGACCTCTGTAAATAGGCCTGAGGCCTCCTGGGGATAGGGCAGACCTGCGCACATCACCAGGCGCACCTACCAGCACCAGGATGAATAACAGACCTCTGTAACCAGGCCTGAGGCCTTCTGGGGATAGGGCAGACTTGCACATCTCATCTGGCACACATACCATACCACCAGGATGAATGAGAGACCTCTGTAACCAGGCCTGGGGCCTCGTGGGGATAGAGCAGACCTGCGCACAACAACAGGCGTACATACTGTAGCACCAGGATAAAACACAGACCTCTGTAACCAGGCCTGAGGCCTCCTGGGGATAGGGCAGCCCTGCGCACATCACCAGGCGCACCTACCATAGCACCAGGATGAATAACAGACCTCTGTAACCATGCCTGAGGCCTCCTGGGGATAGGGCAGACTTGCGCATCTCAACAGGCGCACATACCATACCACCAGGATGAATGACAGACCTCTGTAAATAGGCCTGGTGCCTCCTGGGGATAGGGCAGACCTGCGCACATCACCAGGCGCACCTACCATAGCTCCAGGATGAAAAACAGGCCTCTGTAATACGGCCTGGGGATAGTGCAGACCTGCGCACATCACCAGGCGCACCTACCATAGCTCCAGGATGAATAACAGACCTCTGTAATGTGGCCTGAGGCCTCCTGGGAATAGGGCAGACCTGCACACAACAGGCGCACATACCATAGCACCAGGATTAAATACAGACCTCTGTAAATGGGCCTGACGCCTCCTGGGGATAGGGCAGACCTGCGCACATCACCAGGCGCACCTACTATAGCTCCAAGATGAATAACAGACCTCTGTAAATGGGACTGGGGCCTCCTGGGGATAGGGCAGACCTGCGCACATCACCAGGCGCACCTACTATAGCTCCAAGATGAATAACAGACCTCTGTAAATGGGACTGGGGCCTCCTGGGGATAGGGCCTGGGTTCTGTGAACACAGAACAGAAATATTTGTTAAGCAATTCTGCTTTATCCTCATCAGCTTCTACATATTCCTCCCCTTCATCCTTGAGTATGACAATACCACTTTTGCCCTTCTTGTCACTAACATATCTGAAAAATATGTTATCCCCCCATTTTATTGCATTGGCTATTTCCTCTTTTTGAATCTTTGCTTTCCTGACTACTTTGCTAGCTTTTCTAAGTTTTTCCAAATATAGATGCCTGTCTTCCTCTCTTTTTGATCTCTTGTATTTAAAGAAGGCTTCCCTCTTTTTCTTCACCTTTTCAGCTGCTTCTTTCAAAAACCATAGCAGTCTCCTTTTACCTTTATTTACCATTTAACGAAAAGGTTGGTTGTCCTTAAAATATCCCCTTTCAGTTTCGCCCACTGTTTTTCTACATCCCCCAGCTGTTCCATCCTGCTAACGACTCCCTGAGGTATTGGTCCATCGTGGCAAAGTTAGTTTTCCTAAAGTGTAAGACCCTCACTTTTGAATGGATTCTAACAGCCCTAGTCCTAATACTGAACCACACCATCTGGTGATCACTGGATGCAAAATGATCTCCCACTATTACATCAGAAACACTTTCACCATTGGTAAGCACCAAGTCCAGTATGGCCCCTTCACGTATGGGTTCTGTTAACAGTTGCTTGACTAGTTCTCCCTGTACAGAATCCAGGATCTCCTTACTTCTAGATGATACTGCAGCAGGAATGTGCCAAACAACATCTGGCATACTGAAATCCCCTATCAGTAGCGCTTCCCCTTTCCTAGCAATGCTGCGTCCTGTCTGAATAAAGTATAGCCTGGTATAGTTACATCCCAGTCATGGTTTACTGTGAACCATGTTTCTGTAACTGCCACTAAATCCAAGTCATCCTCTTACATTAAAGCTTCAATATCTGGGATCTTATTTCCCATGCTATGGTGGGCATTTATATATACTGCTTTCCATATGTTGCCCCTTTTACCCATTTTCATAAAGGTATTTAATGTTTCACTTACCTGGGGGCTTTCTTCACCCATCCCCAACGAATCTAGTTTAAAGCCCTCTTCAGTACATTAGCCAGTCTGCTACTGAAGAGATGTTGACCTTTCTTGGACAGAGGGACACCATCTCTGCTCTGCAACCATTGGAACAGCATCCCATGGTCCAGGAAACCAAAATGCTCTCGATGACACCATCCACACAGCCATGCATTCATCTCCAGGATGTGAGCTTCTCTGCTTGGCCTTTACCCTCAACTGGGAGGATTGAAGAGAACACCACCTGTGCACCTATCTGTTTCACCCTCTGTCCCAGAGCCATGAAGTCACTTTTGATATGCTCAGAGGGATATGTGGCAGTATCATTTGTGCCAACCTGGATTAGCAACATTGGGTAATAGGCAGTGGGCTTGATGAGTCTTGGCAAACTCTCCATAACATCTTGGATTTCGGCACCTGGCTGACAGCATACCTTTCTGGACATCAAGTTTGGTCGGCAGATGGATGCCTCAATACCCTCAAAAGAGAGTCACCAACCACCACTCCCCTTCGCTTCCTTGTGTTCACTGATTCTGCAACTTTGGGGTACTTGAGCTCTGGTTCTTCCCTTTCTTGGAATGCTTTCATAGAAACATAGAAATATGACGACAGAAAAAGACCACATGGCCTATCTAGTCTGTCCTTCCATAACAACTACAACAGTCCCCTTTTTACCTTTAGAGATCCTCTGTGTTTGTCCCATGCTTTTTTGAATTCAGTTACTGTCCTCATCTCTACCACCTCCACTGGGAGACTATTCTACGGATCCACTACTCTTTCCGTAAAGAAATATTTCCGCATATCACTCCTGAATCTATCTCCCTTCACCCTCATCCCATGTCCCCTCATAGCAAAACTTGCTTTCAATTGAAAGAGGCTCTCTCCCTGAACATTTATGCCACGGTGGTATTTAAACATTTCAGTCATATTACCTCTATCCTGCCTTTCCTCTAAGGTGTACATATTAAGATCCTTTAGTCTGTCCTCATATACTTTATAATGAAGACCACTAATCATTTTAGTAGCCACCCTCTGCACCGACTCCATCCTGTTCACATCCTTTTGAAGGTGCAGTCTCCAGAATTGCACACTATACTCCAAATGAGGTCGCACCAAAGACTTATACAGAGTCATTATCACCTCCTTTTTTCTGCTAGCCATTCCTCTCCGTATGCACCCAAGCATCCTTCTAGCTTTTGCCGTCGCCTTTTCTACCTGTTTAGCTACTTTAAGATCATCAAACACAACCACGCCTAGGTCCCGCTCTTCTTTAGTGGACAAAAGTACTTCACCCCCTATACTATATTGCTCCCTTGGATTGCTGCAGCCCAAATGCATGACCTTACATTTTTTAACATTAAATCCCAGCTGCAAAATTCTAGACCATTCTTCAAGCTTAGCTAGATCCCTCCTCATGTTATCTACCCCTTCCTGGGTATCTACTCTATTGCAGATTTTGGTATCATCCGCAAAGAGGCAAACCTTACCTGAAAGCCCTTCCGCTACATCACTAACAAAGATGTTAAAAGAATCGGACCAAGGACAGATCCCTGGGGCACACCACTGATAACATCCTTCTCCTCAGAGTGAGCTTCATTTACTTGTACTGTTTGTCGCCTCCCACCCAACCAATTTCTAACCCAAGCAGTAACTTTAGGGTCCATCACTAGGGTGCTCAGTTTGTTTATAAGTCGCCTGTGAGGAACAGTGTCAAAGGCTTTATTGAAATCTAAATACACCAAATCTAGGGCTCTCCCTCGGTCCAACTCCCTGGTCACCCAGTCAAAGAAATCAATCAGATTTGTCTGACAAGACCTGCCTCTGGTGAATCCATGCTACCTTGGATCCTGTAATCCGCTGGACTCCAGAAACCTCACTATTTTCTTTTTCAGCAACGTTTCCAATAATTTATTCACCGCTGAAGTTAAACTAACCGGCCTGTAGTTTTCAACCACATCCTTACTTCTGCTTTTGTGTAAAGGCACCACATGAGCCTCTCTCCAGTCCTTTGGCACCATTCCC
This sequence comes from Ichthyophis bannanicus, assembly GCA_033557465.1. Taxonomy (NCBI): domain Eukaryota; kingdom Metazoa; phylum Chordata; class Amphibia; order Gymnophiona; family Ichthyophiidae; genus Ichthyophis; species Ichthyophis bannanicus. Next base: position 93,823,868 of record CM066035.1, on the reverse strand, counting down.
GACTCCAACGAGGCATTGAAAAGGTCAGTCAGTGGAGCTGCTAGAATGTCCCCAAGTTCCCTCAGTATTCTCGGGTGTGTCCCATCCGGTCCCATCGCTTTGTCTACTTTAAGTTGAGATAGTTTCTCACGAACACAGTCTTTTGAAAATTGTTCAAGATGTCCCTCGCTTCTGTTCCTATTTGTGGGTGTTTTCTGAGGTCCTGCTCCTGGTTCTTCATCTGTGAACACACAACAAAAATATTTGTTAAGCAATTCCGCTTTATCCATATCAACTTCTACATATTCCTCCCCTGCACCCTTGAGTCTGACAATACCACTCTTGCCCTTCCTCTTCTCACTAGTATATCTGAAAAATGTCTTATCCCCCCATTTTATTGCATTGGCTATTTCCTCCTCCTTTTGAATCTTTGCCTTCTTGACTACTTTGCTAGCTTCTCTAAGTTTTTCCAAATACAGATGCCTGTCTTCCTCTCTCTCTGATCTCTTGTATTTCATGAAGGCCTCCCTCTTTTTCTTCACTTTTTCAGCTACTTCTTTCGAAAACCATAGCAGTCTCCTTTTCCTTTTACCTTTATTTACCATTTTAACAAAAAGGTTGGTTGCCCTTAAAATATCCCCTTTAAGTTTTTCCCACTGTTTTTCTACATCCCTCATCCCCCAACTAACGACTCCCTGAGGTATTGGCCCATCTTCGCAAAGTTAGTCTTCCTAAAGTCTACGATCCTCGCCTTTGAATGGATTCTAACAGCCCTAGTCCTAATACTGAACCACACCATCTGGTGATCACTGGATGCAAAATGATCTCCCACTACAACATCAGAAACACTTTCACCATTGGTAAGCACCAAGTCCAGTATGGCCCCTTCATGTGTGGGGTCTGTTACCAATTGCCTGAATAGTTCTCCCTGTAGAGAATCCAGGATCTCCTTACTTCTAGATGATACTGCAGCAAGAATGTGCCAATCAACATCTGGCATATTGAAATCTCCTATCAGTAGCACTTCCCCTTTCCTAGCAATGCTGCGCATGTCTTCAATTAACTCTTTGTCCACCTCTTCCTCTTGTGAGGGAGGTCTGTATATCACACCATTGTAAATAGATTTCTCTTTCCTTCTTTCTAGTTTAACCCACAATGCCTCCCCTCTCCCTTTTAAGCTCTGTAATTCCAAAGCTTTAATAGTAGTTTTTATATATAGTGCCTCTCCTTCTCCCCTACTTCCTACCCTGTCCTTTCTGAATAAAGTATAGCAGGTATAGTTACATCCCAATCATGGTTTTCTGTGAACCATGTTTCTGTAACTGCCACTAAATCCAAGTCAGCCACTCCCACCAAAGCTTCAACATCAGGGATCTTATTTCCCATGCTATGGGCATTTATACACACTGCTTTCCATATGTTACCCCTGTCACCCATTTCCATAAAGTTATTTAATGTATCACCTACCTGGGGGCTTTCACTTACCTGGGGGCTTTCTTCACCCATCCCCAACTAATCTAGTTTAAAGCCCTCTTCAGTAGATTAGCCAGTCTACTGCTGAAGACGCGTTGACCTTTCTTGGACAGATGGATGCCATCTCTCCTCTGCAACCCTTGGAACAGCATCCCATGGTCTAGGAAACCAAAACGCTCTTGATGACACCATCCACGCAGCCATGCATTCATCTCCAGGATGCACCTTTCACCTCCTCCACTTCCAGGGCTGCATAATGGTTCTTTAATTCAAGGACTGGAGAAGTTGGATTAGTGATTCTGCAGGCCCTGGTGACTTGGGAGCCTACAGAATGATAAAGGTTGGACACATCTTCTTTACTGGAGAGGTTGGATGTTGCAAGAAGCTGTCTTGAATGCTTCTCAGCATCGCCACCTCTCTGAGTTCCTCCACTTGTTTCCTGAGAGCTTCAGCATGCAAGGGACTCTGCACACAAGAGGAAGAGGTAGATGGAAAGTTAATAATAGATAAGATGATTCTGTTCAACAATTCTCTATTGCCTTTAGGAATGAATAATTGTACTTGTTTGCAATTGTATGGAATAAAGAGAAATGCTGTAGTGGAGAGTTGGGTTTTTACAAATTATATATTGTATGCACTGAATCCTATGAGCCGAAGAAAACTACAGTGAATGAAGAGAAGTCTGCAATGCTACTAAATATGGAGACTCCTAGTAAAGATCAGCAATTCTAGGGGACTACACATGTATGTGCAGCAGTGAAGCCTGAGTGGACAGTCACTAAAAAATCTCTGTCTAAGATGTGCATGGTGCAGCCTATGGTGGGAAAAGATGATGCTGAAGAATCTGGTGTCATGATATGGGTGACTAACCTCTGAACTATGGAAATATCTATGAGAAGCAGTTGGCCACTGCCTTGCTCTCTGTACATATTCTTATTGAGGCTAAGCAAAGGCAACAATGTCACATGTTTTTGGGTTAATTTAACAAATGATTGTAATCCTTTTCTATATTGTATAAAGTGTATGTTATGTACAAAGATGTCTTTCAATTAGCAAGATGAAGCTCACCTATAAAGCAGATGTGCCTAGGACTCTGAAGGAATATCTGCAAAAAGGAAGCCCACAGTAGAAGATTTATTCTGGACTTGGACATGTTTGAGCTACTGTACCACTCTTGTAATGATTCTCTATAGAATCACAGGGCTAACTGTAGAAATGGACAGATAGACATACCAGAATCCCCAATATGTAATTGAAAATAGATGAATTTATTGATACAGATCTCTAAAATGTGCTGATTAGATAAACTTTGGTAATAGTGATGGTTACTCACAAGTTTGACTTTCCATCTACTGCTTTTTAAATAGAATTAGATAGCTTCATCATAAGAACTGTGTAACTATTCTAAAATAGCTTAAGAACTTTGTTAATGCAAGCATAAAGAGTAAACATAGACTATGAACTGTACAGGCCACTGCTGGCACAATGTAAATTCTGCAGTTATAAATTTTATCATAATCAAATTTTATCTAATACCCTGTAATCAGCTCTCACTCTAAAAGAATTCTAGTGACACCTTATGTTTTCATGTTTATGATTAATAACTGTTACTTCCCCTTTTTACTACAATAAAAAGGGCTTCAAGGGAGGAAGACTTGGGATCCAACAGAAGAACTGTGCCCATAGACCTTCTTGTTGGCTTTCCTTTGCGCTCAAAGATAAAGGAAACTTTGGTTTTGTGTCTTTGTACTTTTGTATATTTCTCTCTGTCTCTCACTGTCTGGAGGACCAGGGGAAACCAAGTACGAGGAAGAAAAACTTGCCGGATTAAAGGAAACTTTTCAGTTGCTAGTGCCTCAGCCCATTCACTCCCTCCCCCCAGCTCCACTTCCTTTTTTTTTAAATCTACAAATTAATCACTGGTCTTAACAACATAAATAAGCCCACAGGGATATTGTATAATATACGAATATACAACCAAACTAGTATCACAAGTGGAAAAATGACATAACCTGTACAGAATAGCCAACCTAGAATGTCTAAACTCAGTAATACTTAAAGATTGGGCACAAACACTGCAATGGCCACAAGGAAAATGGCCAACATGAGCCAGTGTAGATATATGTGCAAAGGGACCTAAAGCAGAGGAAACCAATTTGTCTCTTAAATGTGGTCCGCGTTTGAATGCAGTGACAGGATATTTATTCTGAAAAGCATTATGTTGGGGAAATAATGGGTTGATGTTGTCTAATGATGTATTTAATATTCCCTGCCAGATGTGAAAATTGCAAACTGCATATCAAATCTAGTTTTACTCTATCTTTCTGAGCTTTTAACAAATCTTTCCTGTTGGAAATCTTAGCGTGCATATACCCATGTTCCTTATCGTCACTCCAGTCCAGTCCCTTCTGGGTTGCGCAACCCTTCCAGCAGCTTGGAGGCTGAGCCCAACCTTTTTGGAGGTGGGGCGGTATAAATACCACTGGGACCACCCCTCAACTCCAGTATTCTCAGCCTCCAAGCAGCTGGAGGGTTCCGTAAGCCTAGGGCTTACTGGAGTCCTTTTTTAAGATTTTACTTGTTAATTGTATTTCTTGCTACCTTTATTACTTTTATTATTTTATTCCTTATTTTAGTTTCTACTTCCATTTAAGCTTTGAGCTGTCTCTGTCTCTTTAATTGATTCAGCTCTGCTCCTCCTCCCCCCCCCCCCCTCTGGTCGGGCCGGGCCTCGGAGGTTCGCGGCGCTTGCAGCCCCGAAGAGGTTTGCTCAGAGCCTGCGGCTGCCATCCGAAGATCTCCCAGCGTCTCCTTTCATTTCTGCCTCGCGCCGAAGCCCTTTTTGGAGGCTGAGCGCTGGAGGCAAAACCGGAAGAGGATCCTTAGCGCCGGACCCGTCCCGCAGCTAAGGGACGCGGCGGCGAACCCAGGGACTCCCGATCTCGGCGAAGAAGCCGATTTCGGCATTCCTGCTTTAGGGGCGTCCTCGCAGCTCCCGGCGGTATCTGGAGGGTGAAGTTGCCGGTACAGGAGACAGCCTGAAATTACCGGTCCAGGGGACAGACTCGCGGCCCCCCGTTTAGGCTCCACGTGGTGAGGCCTACCACGTGTAGAGCCAACGGGCAGGGACCGCTGAGCCGGGCTCAGCCAGCACAAGCTACAAAACCGCAAGTACCCTTATGAAGGAGCATTTTAATATAATCTAATATAATTTGAAAAGTTATTTTCGTTTATTTTGTTTTTCTTCTAGTTTTTGGGGAACTTAATCGGAGTTATTTTATTCTACCGCTTATCTGGTTTTGGGAGTGATATTAGGAAATAAGAGGTTCGGGGGTCTGACTTCCCGGCTCAGGGATATTGTGGGCTCGCTGAAGCAGAAAGCACCCACCAGATTCTCCGGGCAGCATGCTGGGCCCTTAGGCCCTGATAGAAGCCTACTAGCAGGAAAGGCTGGGATACCTGAAATCAGGAGCATGGCGACCAAATCTAAATGCCCATCCTGTGGCACGCGCAGGGGCACTTCCTCGGAGGCAGGAGTCTGCAGGGCTTGTGCTGCAGTAGCTGCCTCCGTGGAACAAGAAATGAACTTGGCCATATCCCAACCCTCTCAGGGGTCTGGGGACCCAGTAGAAGGGGAAGGGGGGTCCCAGTTCCCTCCCTCATCTGCCTCGGATCTATCTTCCCTCCCTCCTCTCCCTTCGCCCCCCCCCCCCCGGGGGTAGGGGGCGCCGGGGATTTTTTCTCTCCAGACTTCATACTTTTACTCCACAAGGCCTATTGCCTGCGCAAGCAAGGCGCGGGGGCAGGAGAGGCGGCCCTCTCGGCCGAAGCCAAACCCAAGAGGGCAAGCAATCCAGACCCAGGCATTCCGCCTAAACGTCCCCGTTTGAGCGGTGAAGAACCTCTCGCAGACCCCTCCCAGAGCTCCCTGGAGGAAGATATCTCGGACAAGGACTGGGACGAGGAAGAGGAGGAGCTGGAAGAAGGAGAGATCCCTGAAGAAGATAATTCCCAGATAATTAGAGTCTTTCGACGGGAGGAGCTCCCGGCACTAATTAATGAGTCCCTAAAAGTCCTCAATGTGGCCTCGGATACGCCAACAGAGGAGGAGGCGCTAGAGGACCCATTAATCCAGGCCATCAGGAGATCTCAGAAAGTTTTCCCTCTCCACAGAGTAGTGCGGCAGATGATCCAGGAGGAATGGGATCAGCCCGAGTCTAGTCTAAGGGGAGTCCGATCCATGTCTCGCCTATACCCCCTACCAGAGGCGGACAGAGAGCTACTGAAGTCTCCAAAGGTGAATGCTGCGGTATCGGCAGTTACTAAGAAGACTACCATTCCAGTAGAGGGCAGCACAGCCTTGAGGGATTCTCAAGACAGAAAGCTAGATACCCTCCTGAAGCAAGCCTTTGATGTGAGTGCTCTTGCCTTGCAGGCCTCGGTTTCAGGAGCTTGGGTGGCGAGAGCCTGTCTAAGGTGGTCACAACAGCTGCAGGCAGCAGAGGGACCATCTGGCGAGGCTCAGTCCCACGCGGCTAGACTGGAATCCGGAACAGCCTTCCTGGCGGATAGTCACTATGACCTCATCAGAAGCCTAGCCAAGAACATGGTGGTAGCGGCTAGGCGTTATCTGTGGCTACGGAATTGGGCAGCGGACGCTTCCTCCAAGGCACGCCTGAGCCGCCTTCCATTTAAGGGGAAGCTGTTATTCGGAGAGGAGTTGGAGAAGTTGGTAAAGGACCTTGGCGAGTCTAAAGGGGGCAGGCTGCCTGAAGACAGACCAAAGCAAGGGCGACCCCTAGCCCTAGTGCATAGCCAGTCCAGGGACTCCAGAAGATTCCATCCAGCCAGGACAAACCCCTTTTCCAGGGGCCGTTTTCCCCCGAAGGGACAAGGTTTCAGAGGGTTTCGAGGAGCAGGCCGAGGTTTTGGTTCGTCCTCCTTCTCCTCCTCTCAAGGAAATAGGAAACAATGAGGTGACGGGGGTCCAGGGGGGAGAGCCGTCAGTGGGCAGCCGCCTGAGGCGGTTCCTCCCTGCCTGGTCCCGGGTCACGTCCGATCAATGGGTCCTAGAGGTTATCAGAGAGGGCTACGCTCTCGAATTCGCAAAACAAATACATCCAGCCTTTGTTCAGTCTCCCTGCGGTTCTTCGGCAAAGAGAGCGGCGGTAGAGACAACCCTCTCCCGGCTCATAACGCTCGGGGCCGTGGTCCCGGTACCACCAGACCAGCGCGGTACCGGTCGGTACTCGATTTACTTCGTGGTCCCAAAGAAGGAAGGGTCCTTTCGCCCGATACTAGATCTAAAACAGGTCAATCGCTGCCTCAAAGTTCCACACTTCCGGATGGAAACCCTACGCTCGGTCATAGCAGCTGTCAGGGGCGGAGAGTTTTTAACATCCCTCGATCTGACAGAAGCCTATCTGCATATCCCGGTCAGGGATTCCCATCAGCAATTCCTGAGATTTGCGGTGCCAAGGGGCCACTTTCAATTTCAGGCACTCCCCTTCGGCTTAGCTACGGCTCCGAGGACATTCACCAAGGTGATGGTGGTGGTAGCGGCCTCTCTACGGAAAGAGGGAATTCTAGTACACCCCTACCTGGACGATTGGCTAATCCGGGCAAAGTCTGAGGAGGAAAGTCACACCGTAACGACAAGAGTGGTTCAAGTCCTAGAAGGGTTGGGGTGGGTCATCAATCGAGCAAAGAGCAGGATGATCCCCTCTCAGGAACTGGAGTACCTCGGAGCAAGGTTCGACACCAGCAAAGGCAAGGTGTTTCTGTCTCAATCAAGAGCGAGAGAGCTAAGGCTCCTGGTCACTCAGTTTCTAGGCAGACGAAACCCTACGGCGCGGCATTATCTTCAGGTCCTGGGAACAATGGCAGCGGCAATAGAGGTGGTACCATGGGCTCGTGCCCACATGCGGCCGCTACAGAGGGCTCTATTGCATCGGTGGTCGCCCCAACGCCATTCCATATCAATGCAGTTACCTTGCGCACCACGGACCAAACAGTCTCTGCACTGGTGGCGGTCCCCGAAGAATCTGGATCGCGGGATGCCCCTGGAGCCTCATCAGTGGTTATTACTGACGACGGATGCCAGTCTGGCAGGCTGGGGAGCCCACTGCGAGGACCAGATCGTTCAGGGCATCTGGACTCCGCTGGAAGCCCAATGGCCCAAAAACAGACTAGAATTGCGGGCCGTCGGACTGGCACTCAAAGCTCTAGAGGTCCTAGTTCAAAAGAAGGCGATTCGCGTGCTATCAGACAATGTGACCGCGGTGGCTTACATCAACCACCAGGGCGGCACCAGCAGTCCCGCCTTAGAGAAGGAAGCGAGCACTCTGTTCCATTGGGCGGAAACTCGCTTGGTAGCTCTCTCGGCCCAGCACGTGGCAGGCATAGACAACATCACGGCAGACTATCTCAGCAGGTGCAAGATAGACCACGGAGAGTGGGAGCTGGAGCAGGAAACGTTTGACCGGATAGTAGCCCACTGGGGCCTCCCAGTCATGGATCTCATGGCGAGGTTCGCATCCGCCAAGGTGGAACGATTCTTCAGCCGGCGCAAGGAAAGGATGTCCGAAGGCCTGGATGCCTTGGCCCAGAAGTGGCCCTCGGAGGGCCTACTTTATGTCTTCCCTCCCTGGGCTCTGATCGGAAAGGTGTTACAACGGGTAGAGTCTCATCAGGGATACATAATCCTCATAGCCCCGGATTGGCCACGCCGTCCCTGGTATGCGGATCTGATGAGATTGGTCGCCAACCGGCCTTGGTGCCTACCCTGCAAGAGGGACCTTTTGATACAAGGTCCATTACGGATGCCCCACGTGGATCGATTCTCGCTTACGGCATGGCTATTGAAAGGGCGAGGCTCCTAAAGAGAGGCTATTCAGGAGCGGTCATCTCGACTCTGTTAAACGCTAAGAAGCGCTCAACCTGTCTCTCCTATGTTAGGACTTGGTGCATCTTCGAAGCATGGTGCGCAGAGCACCGACGAAGACCCCTCTCCGCTTCAGTCCCCGAGGTTCTAGAGTTCTTACAGGCAGGGTTTGACAAGGGGTTATCTCACAGCTCCTTGCGGGTTCAACTAGCAGCAATCGCATGCTATAGAGGAAAGGTCCACGGCAAGCCCCTAGGGGCGCACGCGGATGTCTCCAGGTTCCTAAGGGCGGTGAGGCGCCTGCGCCCTCAACGGAGGTCAGTCATCCCTCCTTGGGACCTCAACCTAGTGCTTAACACTCTGATCAAGGAACCCTTCGAACCGGTGAAGAGGGCCTCCTTAAAGGATCTAACCCTGAAGACAGTCTTTTTGGTAGCTATCGGCTCAGCAAGGCGGGTTTCCGAGCTACAAGCTCTGTCCGCTCAGCCCCCCTTTCTATTGTTTTTCAAGGACAAGATAGTTCTGCGTCCGGTCCCTTCCTTCTTGCCCAAGGTCATTTCTCCCTTTCATATGAACCAGGCGGTTCACCTTCCGGTCCTCGCCGATGAGGTGGTCGAAGGTAGGGATAACAAACTGCGGCTCTTGGATGTCCGGAGGACCTTGAAACGCTACCTCTCCCGCACAGCCCCCTTCCGGAAGTCAGAGCGTCTATTCGTGCAGTTTGGGGGTCCACACAAGGGATAAGCGGCGGCCAAGGCCTCCATTTCCAGATGGATTAGGGAAGCAATTGCTTCCGCCTACATCCTTAAAGGGAAACAGGTGCCAGCAGGGCTCCGGGCCCACTCCACCCGGGCTCAGGCTACGTCCTGGGCAGAGTTCAGCTTAGTCCCTCCAGTGGATATCTGTAGGGCAGCAACTTGGTCTTCACTGCATACGTTTACCAAGCACTACAGGCTGGACGTCCAGAGCGCAGCGGATGCTCGGTTTGGTCTGGCGGTCCTTCAGTCCGGTAGGCCGGATCCCACCCAGGATTGAACTGCTCTTGTACATCCCAGAAGTAAAGGGACTGGACTGGAGTGACGATAAGGAAATGGTAATTAGATCTTACCTGCTAATTAGTGTTCCTGAAGGAACGACAGTCCAGTCCCTGATCCCACCCGGGGAGGACCTATCAGTCAGAAGGAAACTCTGGACCGAGCGTGAATCCGCTTCAGGATGAAGGGACGCGCGGGAGAAGGTCGGATCGGCCAACCGCAGGCATCCGTCCGTCCGTCCGTCCCTCTCTCTCTCTCTCCCCACTCTAACCATTTTCTGTTAAAAAAAAAAAAAAAAAAAGAGGTGTACATAGTTGGACAATGTGCTATATATAACTTCTTAGGTTGGATTGTTAAGGGAAACTCTTTAGGTCTGCTTTTTCAGTCGATTACTGGAGTTGAGGGGTGGTCCCAGTGGTATTTATACCGCCCCACCTCCAAAAAGGTTGGGCTCAGCCTCCAAGCTGCTGGAAGGGTTGCGCAACCCAGAAGTAAAGGGACTGGACTGTCCTGTCGTTCCTTCAGGAACACTAATTAGCAGGTAAGATCTAATTACCATTTTTATACACTTAACTGGGTAACCCCCTGCCAGAAAACCATCTCTTCATAATGGTGGCCTGTTGCTCAAAATCATTGATATTTGGACATAAATGGCTCAGTCTAAGAAACTGGCTGATTGGAAGACTGCCTTCAGGGCAGTTTCTTCAAATGGGTTTGTTTTGTGCATACCGTGACAGTCATGAACCTTACTCCTAAGCCAGGGTATGTGGAGTATTATCTCAGTCTCTCAAATTTACTACTAATGCTTGGCGTAGTATTTGCATCGTGCCAAAGAGCCTCCTTCTGGAGTTTATAAGATGTTATGTGTATGGGTAATTTCTCAAGCTGTGCTTGGAAGTTCTTAAGCCTTTGGCACCCAACACAGTGGGAAATAGCTATCTTTCTACCACATTTTCTTGGTCTCCAACTGCATTTCTTGGTACTTGAAGAGTTTCACCCTCTCAATGTGATTCACAGAATAGTGGCTTGGAACTGACACCTCTATAATCAATGCTGTTCTAGTGTTCTCCTATATCACTATATCCAGCTTCCTCACATCCAACTTTTTATCGGTTGGAATGGGAGTATCCCAGGTGATCACAGATGCCTGTTGTGTGAACTCTGTAAGTGCAGCAAACCACTTTTATCTGTAGGTTTTCAATAGATTGAAGTAACAAAGTGACCATTTTCCAAATATATCAAACTATTCAAAAAGGGAATCTCTTTTGGATAGATATGAATATTGAATCTCATCATTGTCTGACATGTTCAACCATCTATGAAATTAATTTAGAGTATTGCTGCTGCCTTCCCAAATCATTAACGCATTGTCAATATGTCTTCCATAACTTAATATTAGCCTGAAAAGGATGTATTTCAAGATACTTTCTCTCAAAATGGGCAACATCCAAGCATTCAATGAGGGCCATAGTGGCCCCCATCACAGTACCTTCAATTTGTTGGTAAAATCCTCCATGAAAAGAAAATAAATTCTTCAAAGCAATTATGGAAAATTCACAAAGAATCTTGACTGGATGAATAGGAATATCCTGAGATAATGCCTCCTTGATAGGACCTCATCCTGGGGGACACTGGTATAGAGGGGCTCTATATCCAAAGTGACAAGAATAACATTCGTCTGGCAGAAATGCAGGTTTTACAATATACTGATAATGTGTGAAATCTTATACATAAGAGGGAACACTACTGATGAAGATGTTAAAAAAATATCCACAAATATGGAAAGGGGTTCTAAGAAACAACCAGGTGGAGCAATCAGTGATTTATAGACCTTTGGAAGTATATACAGGGTGGCCCAAAAAAAGTGAGAACATCTCGTAGCATATAAGTTATTTAAAAATTCAAAAAGACAGATGTAAACTATTGACAAATTAAAAAAACAAAGATGGTGACTGGAAATTGTTGAAATAAAGATGTTATATAGCTAAAAAAAGGTAAATAAACTATTTAAGCTTTTAATTTACGAGATGTTCTCACTTTTTTGGGGGGTCATCCTGTATATAACGAGTATAAAAGGAACTTTCACCTCTCCTTATCAGTTAAAAATCCAGCATTGGTATCTCTCAAGTAAATTGGTAATACATTTCTGAATTTTAGAAGTAGAATCAGCTGGCAATGAAAGACAGATATTATATTCTTGAGCTTTCTTAAGTATCTCATGAACGGAATCTGTTTGTCTAAGAACAATACCTCCACCCTTATCTGTTGGTTTTATTACAATCTCACAGTTATTTTTCAAACTAATAATAACTGAAATCCCTTCATTATAAAAGTTCCTCAATTTAACAAATCTTTTCCCTTAAGTGCACTGATGTCGCACAGTATGAGCGTTTTGAATGTATGTATGAGTGGATCAATAGAACTTGGAGGGATCCATTTGAAACTTCTTGAAATTATGGAGGCATCATAGATCAGTAAATGGTCCTCTTTGGATAAGAAGGCCTGAATATGGAACTTCCTGATAAATTTGTATAGACCAATCCTAGTTTGCATTGGGTCAAATTTCACAGGCCAAAGAAAAGGCCTTTTTTTCAAATATTAATTTCACTGTCATCCAAAACCACAACAGGAAATTAATTATTGGACTGTCCTTGCATAGGTCCTCCTGAATTTGTAACTTTTATGTGGGAGGGGCTTATGGTCTGTTGGTGTTCTATCCCATGCTCTGTCCAAAAAAATCCCTTGGATAAGATTGAGGTATTGTTGCTGGCAATTGAGGGGAAGCAAATAACTCATTTCAAATGAGTTGCTTTCTAATGGCACATTCAATCCATTCAGCAATATCAAGGTCTTCTTGTGTAAAAACAGGAGGCTATTTTAATGCCTTGTTAAGCTGTTCTTAATTATAACTGAAGGTATTATCCCATTTAGTGTATGCCATAATCGTCTCTCACACAAACATGTACAAAATAGATAAGCACAAGGCACAAAAATAGCAGGAAATCTGAGAGCAAAAGAGGATGCATCAAATTTATTTAGACCCGAATTGACAATATTTCGGCACACCACCTGGATCAGGTGTCAAAAGAAAACTAAATATTCATGTAACAAATTCAAATAAATACATAAAATATGAAACATGACAGATCAATTCATAAAACAATGCATATACAAAATGCAAAAAAAACATACAGAATAGGTAACATGATGAATCAAACAAAAAAACAAAACATTATGAATAACAATGCATGTATGATATGTTCAAAAAATCTCTAAAACCCAAGAAAGTTAAGTGTAACAGAGTTGTATAAAAACCTACCCATACAGTCCATAATCAGACGTATAAGAGCCAAAAATATGGAATGCACAAGTATGTATACCTAATGTAGCAATATAAAAATAGTGATATTAAAATGTAAATAAGCATATGACTGTAACTAAAATGGATACAATATAATATGGCTGGCAAAGAAGGAACTGGTAAGGGAATGTAACATCATGCATATGTGTTAATGTTTAAAAAAAATACATAGTGCCATAGAAAAGACTGAAAACCATCAATGCTTCTAAAAGAAAAAAGAACATAAGATATGCCATACTGGGTCAGACCAAGGTCCATCAAGCCCAATACCCTGTTTCCAACAGTGGCCAATCTAGGTCATACGTACCTAGCAGTTTCCCCAAAAGACACAGGTTCCACAATGCTTGTATTGGGTCAAGCATTCATATCCTGGGTCCCTATTTAAATGGTTTATGGAGCTTTCCTCCAGGAACTTGTCCAAACCTTTTTTAAACCCAGCTACACTAACAGCCTTTACTACATCCTCCGGTAACAAATTCCAGAGTTTGATTACACGTTGAGTGAAAAAATATTTTCTGTTATTTGTTTTAAATAGTTTACCTTGTAGCTTCATTGCATGTCTCCTAGTCTTTCTATATCCTGATAACGTAAACAAATCGATCTACGTTTACCCATTCCACTCCATTCATTAATTTATAGACCTCTATTATTTCTCCCCTCAGCCGTCTCTTTTCCAGGTTGAAGAGCCCTAACCTTTTTAGCCTCTCCTCATAGGAGTAGCCTTCCATCCCCTTTACCATTTTGGTGGCTCTTCTCTGTACCTTTTCTAATAACGCTATATCCTTTTTAAGATATGGCGACCAGAATTGCACACAATATTCAAGGTTCGGTTGCACCATGGAACGATGCAGAGGCATTATAATGTCCTTTGTTTTATTTTCCATTCATTTCCTTATGATACCTAGCATTCTATTTGCTCTCTTGGCCGCTGCTGCACGCTGGGTGGAGGGTTTTAACATGTTATCCACGATGATGCCTAAATCTTTTTCCTGGGTGGTGGTTCCCAAAGTGGAACCTTGCATCGTGTAACCATAATTTGGGTTGTTCTTTCCTAGGTGCATAACTTTGCACTTGTCCACATTAAATTTCTTCTGCCATTTGGATGGCCAAAAAAAGCTTTTAATTATATAAATAGGAGGGACTATGGGCTTTACACCAAAAGAAAAAAGCCAATGCAACAATACTAGTAAAGAAAGTAAGCCATATGATATGCTCTCTGGTTTCCTGGTTTCCCTTATGTGATTTTGTGCCTTAAGCTTCAATATTAGGACACAGGTGAAAATGGTTAATTAAAAGCAAGGATACTAGACTTCAGGAAAACTAACTTTGCCAAGATAGGGGAATACATCAAGGTATCTTGGTCTGTTCACTTGTTCCTCCCCCCTCCTCCTGTATTTTATGTTTTTGTTTGCATTATTACTCTTGTAACCTAGGTCTCCCGCCTCCTCCTATGTCTGCTGTTTTTGTCTGTCTTGTGGTCTTTTGGTTGTGTGTTCTTATATTTTTAATTATAATTTTATTGTACACCGCCTAGCTATATTTTTATAATGGGCGATATATCAAATAAATTAAACTGTAACGAGTTGTTAGTCGGATGGGAATATCTGAGGGAAGAAGAACAGTGGGAAGAGGAAAATTAATGCAAGAAGTCTTTGAAGGTTAGTGAACTGTTGCAAAAACACCATGTACAATAACCAAAGAGCTTAAGACTGACCTGGAACAATCTGGACTGGTAGTTTCTACAACAAATGACTTCGTGTGAAGGCAAAGGAGGACCCCACTGCTCAAAGACAGACATAAAAAGGCATGCCTGATTTTTGTCAAATACATTTTCAGGTGAACAAATGAAGCTTATAAGGAAAAAAAACACCCTTCCTACAGTTAAATATGGTGGGGATTCCATAATGTTGTGAGGCTGTTTTGCTGCCTCAGGAACTGGAGGCCTGGAACGTATTAACAGAATCATGATGTTGGAGGACTACCAAGGTATTTTGGAGCGAAATGTGCTATCTAATGTTAGAAAGCCAGGTCTGGGTCTTCCAGCAGGACAATGACCTAGAACATACATCCAAAAGTACAAAAGAATGGTTAAAAAAGAACAAATTGACTGTTTTAACTGGCCAGCAATGAGTCCTGATCTCAAGCCAATCGAGAACCTTTGGAAAGAACTGAAATCTGCCATTGGTAAAAGGAATCCTGGAAACATTCATGAGCTGTAACGAATCACATTTGAAGAATGGGAGAAACTACCAGCAGACAGATGTAAGAAACTTATAGATGGCTACAAGAAATGTTTGGAGGCTGTCATCACTGCCAAGGGTTATGCAACCAAATATTAGTGAATGGTGACATTAATGGAGTGATGCAACCAAATATTAGTGAATGGAGTGGAGGAGTGGCCTAGTGGTTGGGGCAAGGTACTTCAGGCCGGAAGGTCGGGGGTTCAAATCCCACTAGAGGACAGCAACATTGGGCCGGAAGGACTGGGGTTTCTAGTCCCATGGGTGCTCCTTGTGGTCTTGGGCAAGCCACGTAACCCTCCATAGCCCATGTTCCCTGTAAAATAGTTATCTCCAAGTTATAATGCCCTGTTCAATGTAATTTCAGTTTGTTCAATGTAAACTGCACTGATGCAGAATAGCGTGGTATATAAGAGAATGTAAATAAAAAAAAAATAAAATCCTGTTCAGGTCACAGTTTGTTTGTTTTTTTCTTTTGGTTTTCTCAGAAATTACTACATCTAAGTTGCACAGACATCTTTTTTGTTGTATATCTTTGAACATACTATTAAAATATTATGACGACATACAGTTGGAACATTTCCAATTATTTCTCAAGATATTGTACACAACATACCTAAAATGCAAGGGTATCAATAATGTTGACCACAACTGTTAACTACTAGAGACTGTAGAAAGACGAATACAAACAACAACATCTGGAGAAGCTAAGAGAACCTGGTAAAATAGGAAAGCAAAGACTGAAATGGAAGAAAAAAATAGCCTGTACAGTAAAACATGGGGGCAAGACAGATTTTATGCATATTAATGTCAGGAAAAGTGCAAGGGGTGGCATTGTGAGACTCAGGGGTGAAGAGAAGGAATACAGAGAGGTTGTTGAGGCTAAAACAGAATTGCTTAACAAATATTTCTGTTCCATGTTCACAGATGAAGGGCTGGGAATGGGATGGCAGAAAACAAACAAATAGGAATGGAAGTTAGATAGAACTTGATTTTCAGGATATTGCGTTCATGAAGAGTCAGCAAAACTAAAAGGGCAAAGTGATGAGGTTAGAAGGGAGTCATCTGAAGGTATTGAAAGAATTTAGGGAGGTACTAGTGGCTCTTCTGACACCTTTTTTGATACTTCTTTAGAGTTGGGAGTGATCCTGAAAGACTGGAGATGGGCGAATGTAGTCCTGTCCACATTATGGAAGTAAGGAAGAGGTTGGTAACTACCAACTTGTAGTCCGATCTCTGTGATGAGTAAATTAATGGAAACTCTGTTAAAACAGTTTCTGACAACCAAGGGAGTACAGGATCCAAGATAATATGATTTACTAGAGGTAGGTGTTGTCAGATGATTCCGATTGATTTTTTTGACTGGGTGACCAGAGAACTGCATCTCGGAAGAGTACTAGATGTGGTATGTTTAGATTTTAGTAAGACCTTTGACATATCGGTGACCAGTAAATAAACTGAATATTTCTTTCTCCAGGAACAAGCAGGCAGTCAGTCCTCACTTATGGGTGATGTCGGCACCGACGGAGCAATTCCCCAGCTTTCAAAGAAAGCCTTTGGGATTGCTGCTGCGCATGCGTGGTCCTCTTCCCGCTCAAGAGTGCCATCTTGCTCAGTCTCCCTTTTTCCGCGGAGCCCAATGGACACATGTCTTTGTCCCTCGGAAAAAGTTTTGTTTTTTGGGCCTACAGGCCCCCTTGTTTTCCGGTCCTCTACCCGTGCTTCTCCTGGTCTACTATTTTAGAGCTTTAGGGGATAGTTTTCTTTCTTTGTTACGGGCTTCATGCCCCTTTTTTTCTTCTCTAACTGCTGGCCACGTGGGTCTTCGACCTCGCAGGGGCCATTTTTACCCCCATGGCCACTGGTTTAAAAAAATGCGATAGATGCTCTAGGAACATATCGCTTACGGACACACGACTGTTGTCTGCGGTGCCTCTGAGCCGACCATGATCCGGAGCGCTGTTGCTCTGCAAGAAAATGTCCTCTAAGGCCCTGCTCAGCCGTAAGCAAAAGTCCGAAGACATTTTCCGAGAGGCCGCCTCACAATCTCCGGTGGCACCCTTGGTCATCTCTTCCCCCCCGGTGGGGTCTTCCACTGCGGCCCCGCACTCTCGGCGGCACTCCGACTAGGGCTCCCCTGAGGTGGAGCGGCGCAAAAAGAAGGCCTCGAAGTCGCTGTCAGAGGCTCCTGACAAGCGCGAGCACTCTTGTGCTCGGTCGCTTAGCCCCCCTCGGTGTTCCCGAGAGTCGGACAGGGAGCAGCCACGCAAGGTACCCCGCATGAAAGCAGAGGCCTCCAGCAAAGACGCCTGGTCTCCTGAGGGCCGTCCCAGTGAGGACCCCCCTCTCCTCCTCAACACCCGACCCGATGACATTGGGATCGGCATCGCAGGGCCCCATGCCCGTGTGGGAGTCCACTATGCTGACGCTTGAACACAGCATTTCTGCGTTCATTGCTTCCCAGCAGGCAAGCTTTGCTGACTCACGCCCAGAGACCATGGATCCCTCGGATGGGACACCGAAACCAGTCCAGGAAACCCCTAAGAGTCATGGGTCTCGTGAGGGTCCTTGACGTCTGTCTTGCTCACCTTCCTGTTCCTTGGAGGCGAGATCTTCCAGGGCCTCTGGCTCCAAGCGAGCACAGGCCATTGGACAGGGTGATCCGCCAGGCTCGGACTCCTCGACCGATTACTCAGAGTGGGAGTCCAATGGGGACACCTACCCGGAAACCTGTACTCACGGGGATCTTCCATTGGACCCTTACCCACCCGCGTTCCAGTAGCCCTCACCTCCAGAAGACACCTCCTTCCTGGTGTTTGTTCGGGACATGGCACGGGCCCTTAACCTGGCCACTCAAGCCGAGGAGGACCCTTGTGCTGAAGAACTCAATATTCTTCAGTATGAGTCCCTGCCCAGGGAATCCCTCACTTTGCTGGTTCCTCCTATTTTATCTTGGCTGATGCTCCTTATGTGAGAGGCCCCCGCCTCGGTCCCCCTCATGAGCAAGCGCCTTGACACTATGTACAAGGTACAACATGGGCCAGGCTTCAGGAAAACCCAACTTCCCCACACCTCTATAGTGGTGGAGTTCACCATGCAAAAGCAAAAGAGCCCAAAATCGCACTCGTCGGTACCATCCGGCCGAGAGTTGCGAGCTCTTGATGTCCTGGGCCGCAAGGCCTACCAAGGCTCCATGCTCTCTTGTCGCATTCAGACATACCTACTATATACTGGTATGTTCTTGTGCGATTTAGCCAAGGAGCTCGGAGGGTTCTCCGTGGACCTTGAGGGAGAACCCCTCAGTAGATTCGGCACTCTGTTGAAATCCATCGCAGACTGCTCTAAATACCTCTCCCGAGCTGCCTACGATGGCTTCGAGTCATTGGCTCGGGTAGCGGCCGCGGGCATCAGGGCCCGCTGCCAGGTATGGCTCCAATCCTTGGATTTGGAGCAATGGGTGCAAGAGAAGCTCCTGGACGTGCCCTGCCTCGGCAAGCCGAAGGAGGATAAAGCCGCTGAGATAGAGATGGAGTTCATCACTAGAACCCGTCTCTCACATAAGACCTCCACTCTGCCCTGAAAGAAGCAAACATTCAAGATGCCCTTCTTTCCTCGGAAGGGCCTCAAGTACAGGGGCTATCCGCCATACCCGGCTACCCCCACACCACCACCCCGGTGCAGGGTAAATCCGTCCAAGAGCTTCGTAAGCCGAAAGCCCAAACTCCGGCTCCTCCATAACCCGCTCAGGGGTTTTGATGCCATCGGCATAGCCTCTCACCCTCCAGCAACGCAGCAGCCAGTGGGGGGACGCCTGTCCTATTTTGCCCCATCATGGGCCTCCATCACCTCAGACACCTGGGTTCTCCAGGTCGTCTGAGACGGCTATCGCCTTTGCTTCAACAGGCTTCCACCTCCCTTCTCCCCAGCTGAGCCTCCTTGACTCTCCGTACACCAGCTTCTGCTGCAGCAGGAATTATGCTTTCTCCTTGCCCAACGGGCAGTCGAGAAGGTCCCTCCGCACCTTTGAGGTCGGGGCTTCTATTCCCGGTACTTCCTCGTCCCAAAGAAGACGGGGGGTCTACGGCCCATCCTCGATCTCCGCAAGTTGAACAAGTTCTTGGTGTGGGAGAAGTTAAAGATGTTATCCCTTGGTGTTCTGCTGTCCTTCCTCCGGCAGAGTGACTGGCAATGCTCCTTGAACCTAAAGGACACTTACATCCACATCGTAATCCACCCCCCAGCACAGGCAGTATCTGTGCTTCAGGGTGCGGAGAGAGCACTTCCAGTACAGGGTACTCCCCTTCGGCCTCACGTCTGCCCCATGAGTCTTTACAAATGCCTCATTGTGGTTGCCACCTGTCTCAGGCATCAGGGCGTATCGGTCTTCCCCTACCTCGACGACTGGCTCGTCATGGGCTCCTTGGCTGAGGAAATCCGGCGAGCAATGTCACGCACCATCCTTCTGTTGGAGAGCTTGGGGTTCTTGGTCAACTACCCAAAGTCCCACCTCGAGCCGCTGCAGGTGCTCGAGTTCATCGGGGCGTGCCTTGATACTCAGCGGGCGACTGCCTCCGAGCTCTGGTGGCTCGCATCCAAAGCACTCCCTGGGTCACTGCTCGGACCATGCTACGCCTCCTGGGCCACATGGCCTCCACCCTGCATGTGGTCCCCCACGCCCACCTGCACATGCAGACAGCTCAGTGGTGCCTCAGTGCCCAATGGAGCCCGTCCCTCGGTCACCTCAGGGACCCTGTCATGGTCCTTTCTGACCTCCGCTTGTCCCTGAGCTGGTGGCAAAACCTCTGCAACCTCCTACGGGGATTGCCCTTCCAGGTCCCGCAGCAAGATGTGGTGTTGACAGACGCTTCCCTGTTAGGGTGGGGAGCCCACTGCGGGCCGCTATGCATGCAGGGGCTATGGTTTCCCGAGGCGTCTCAGCAGTAGATAAACTTGCTCGAATTCCGGGTGATTTGGTGGGCCCTGAAGGCCTTCGAGGACCACCTCAAGGGGAGGTTGGCTCTCATGCAGACCGACAACCGCATGGCGATGTTCTACATCAACAAGGAGGGAGACACGAGATCGCTCTCCCTCTGTCGGGAAGCGGTCTTCATTTGTTGTCCGACGGAAGATGTCCCTCAGGGTGACCTACCTTCCTGGCCAGGAGCATGGTGGACAGGCTCAGTAGAATCCTTCGCCCCCGCGAATGGCAGCTGGATCCAGGAGTAGCGGACTGGCTATTTCTCTGCTGGGGGACACCGGGTGTGGACCTCTTCGCCAGCCCCCAGAACACGCAGCTCCCCCGCTTTTGCGGGCCAGTACCACACCCGAGCAGGGAGAGCACTGATGCATTCCTTCTGGACTGGTTATCCAGCCTGCTCTATGCATTCCCTCCCTTCCCTCTCATTGCAAGAACTCTTTTCAAGGCTCAGCGGGATCAGGCATCATTGATCCTCATAGCTCCCTCGTGGCCTCGGCTCCTGCTTCTGCTCCGGCTGTCGACGGAGCCTCCTGTTCCCCTGGGCTCTGCCCCCATAGGAGGAGGGGCGGGTGCAGCACCTGAACCTAACCTCCTTATCCCTCAAGGCCTGGCTGCTGAATGGGTTTCCTTAGCCTTACTGGCCCTTCCGGAAGAGGTTGAGGAAGTCCTCCTTGCCTCGAGGAAGGACTCCACTAGACGAGCCTATGCCTTCCATTGGAGGCGATTCTCGGTCTGGTGCTCGGCGCTCCAGATCGACCCGTTCTCGTGCTCCATTTGATGGATCCTCCAGTACCTCCTCCATCTTTCAAAGGCAGAGCTGAAGTCTAACTCTGTCAGAATCCACCTGAGCACTATCTCGGTGAACCACCTCCCCATCGAGGGAAAACCCCTCTCGGGGCAGCCGTTAGTTTCCTGTTTTATCCGGGATCTTTTGCTTTCTAAGCCGCCCATCCATCCTCTCCCAGTGGAATGGGACCTGAACGTGTTGCTCATGCAGCTCATCCGTTCACCCTTCGAGCCAATGGTGACGTGCTCGCTCCGGCACCTGTCCTGGAAGGTGGCCTTCCTGGTGGTGCTGACCTCGGCCCGCCGAGTCAGTGAACTCCAGGTCCTCATGGCTGACGCCCCTTACACCAGGTTCTATCGGAATAGGGTGGTCCTACACACCAACATGAAATTCCTGCCTAAGGTCGTCTCTGACTTCCATCTTAACCAGAAGATAGTCCTGCCGACTTTCTTCCCGAGGCCCCACGCCGACCAGGCATCAACGGCTCTCCACACCCTCAACTGCAGAAGGGCTCTTGCCTTCTACCTGCAGTGCACCCAGACTCATCGCAAGTCTGGCCAACTTTTGGTGACCTACAATCCCAAAAGGCCGGGACAGGCAGTCACCAAATGCACCCTCACGGTTTGGGTGGCGGACTGCATCGCTTTCGCTCATACGAAGGTGGGTGCCCCGCTAGATTGCCAAGTCACCGCACACAGGGTTTGGGCCAAGACTGCCTCGGTGGCCTCGCTATGCTCCGTGCCCCTGATGGACATCTGCCGGGAGGCGACCTGGTCTTCCATGAATACCTTCGCTGCCCACTACTGCCTGGAGAGGGAGTCCCACCCGGACAGCGCCTTCAGCAAGGCTGTACTCCGTAATCTGTTTGGGGTATAAGCAACTCCTACCCTCTGACCCTTCTCTCGGCTACTGAGGGCTTCGCCCTGATGACTCGGGCTCCTTTGGGCATCGGCTTCTGCTCACGGCCTCGCAGAGGCATTTTTTGGTTACAGGTTCGGTAGCCTATAGCTGGGGAGTCCCATAAGTGAGGATTGACTTCCTGCTTGTTCCTGGAGAAAGTGTACTTACTCATCTGTAATAGGTGTTCTCCAGGGACAGCAGGAATCAATCCTCACTACCCTCCCGCCTCCCCTGATGAGTTGCTAAATTTTTGTCCTTCCCTTGCCATCTGCTTGGTAGGGCTCGAGCTAAGGGATCTGACTGAGCAAGATGGCACCCTTGGGCGGGAAGAGGACCATGCATGCATGGCAGCAAGCCCAAAGGCTTTCTTTGAAAGCTGGGGAATTGCTCCACGCGGGCTCCATCGGTGCCCACATCACCCATAAGGACTGATTCCAGCTGTCCCTGGAGAACACCTGTTACAGGTGAGTAAGTACACTTTATGGAAAAGAGTGGTGGAGCCATGGAATAGTCTCCTAGTGGAGGTGGTAGAGATGAGAACAGTATCTGAATTCAAAGAAGCATGGGACAAACACAGCATTAAAGGAAAAAAGGGGATTGTTGTAGGGATTGATATGGAAGGACAGACTAGATAGGTCATGTGGTCTTTTTCTGTTGTCATGTTTCTATGAATGCCCTTAGGATGGCCCTAAAGTGACTGACTGAGTAAGAAAATAGTTGAGTGAGAGGTGAGGGAACAGAGGCAGTAGTAAATGGAGCTCACTTTGACAATATTTAACATTTTTTCTGTATCACCTTTCTTCAGTTCAAAGCGCTTTACATGGAACAAGAATATGAGCAGGGCATTTTAAGGATTATTAGTAGCACAAAAAATAAGTTAGGCTCTCAGTTATGTCCAGGGGTAATTAGCCACTAATACCCAACCCGAAGTTCTATGAGTTTTGCTGATAATGAGTCACGGTAGGAGTCTGGTCTGCAGATATATATATTATGTTTATTATGGACAGCAAGGTAGAAAAATATACAGACATATAGCTAAAGATATATAATTAGAAACATCAGGTAGCAGAATGTTGTGACACAGAATTACAATTAGACAAAGTGATAAATTACTGATTAGTAACCAGAAGTCACTGATTCGCTCTGCACTGAGAAAAGTTATGGAGTAACTTTCTAGCTAACCATTGCCCACCCGAAGGAAGAGAGATAAGATGGTACTTGAGCTCTGGCTGGCACTCTGGTGGCTGAGGTCCGATAAGACTCTGGAGCAGCACAGGTCCAAGGAGGCAGCTAGGCTTGATAATGCAGGCTACAGCCCTTTCGGAGGCGAGTCGCAGGAGAACACAGAACCGAAGGTATCTGTGAAAGTCTTATCTCAGTCCTTAGGAGAACGGCCTTGCACACACATATTGTGGGCCTGTCTAGCAGACACAAGGTAAACAGGGCACAAACAGCGAAAAGGTGTGAAAGTTCTTCTGCGCAGACTGTATTATTCTTTGTGATGAGTCTCCGTCATAGGTCTGGTTATTAGTTGGCATAAGACAGTCCGAGGTGTTCTCAGCGAATCAGGAGGTGGTCTACAGCTATCTTTCTTGCAGACAAAGGATCCATGGTAATATGTCATGCGGAAGAAATGGTATGTAGTTTCTGGGCATAGGTACAAGTGTCCAAGGCCAGTAGAACCATCTAAAGAACCAGAGAAGCAGATGTTCTTGCATGTGGGTAGTGAATTAGCCAGGAACAATGGGCTTCAGTATGCACACATAGAAACACTTGGCAAGCAAGTTGCTTGAAGGTCAAGTCTGTGACTGAAAACACAGCAAAAGTCCTTTGTAGCAGGAAATCATCTTGTTTGGTCAGTTTTGGTTCAGGTTTTAGCTGCTGAGCTGGCCGGAGATCTGCAGGCACAGAATTGCAGGGGTACCAGCCCTATATCATGGATATCTGCTTTGTTTTACATTGCAACATAACATTAGTTCTTAATAGGTGAAGAACGTTTTGGGAAGATGGAGTGTAACTATTTACATTTTAGCTGTGTGTTGTGTTGTGGCTTTGGCTTGTGGGTTAGTTGGGGGGGCGGGGCATGTTCATGAGGTTGGTAGTTCTTTCTCCAGGACCAAGCAGGAAGTCAGTCCTCAAATATGGGTGACGTCGGCGCCGACGTAGCCCTCGTGCGGAGCATTTCCCCAGCTTTCAAAGAAAGCCTTTGGGAATGCAGCGTGCATGCGCGGTCCCCTTCCCGCCCAAGGGTGCCATCTTGCTCAGTCTTCTTTTTTCCGCAGAGCCCGACGGACATGTGTCATCGTCACCCGGTAAAAAGTTGATTTTCCTGTGTGGATTTGTGTTTTTTGCCCGGTTCGACGCCGGTTCCCCTTCCCGCCTGGGCACGGTACACCGGTATCGAGCCCAGAGCTAAGTTTTTCGGTTTTTGTCCTTCATGACTAGCGTTCATGCTTTTTTCTCTGGCAGCCCGGTCTTTTGACCTTGCAGGGGCCCTTTTTCCCCCGATGGCTGCCAGCGGGTTCAAGAAGTGTGATCAGTGTAAGAAGCTGATGTCTCTCACCGACACACATGACTGCTGCCTCTGGTGCCTCGGGCCCGACCATGATCCGGTAGTCTGTGTCCCATGTGGCAAAATGTCCTCCAAGGCGCTGAGGAGCCGTCAACATCAGCGTGAAAGACTCTTTTCTGACTCCGTGTCTGGCTGGGCCCGGACTTCGTCAGAGGCCTCGACATCTCGGGAGTCCGACCCTGAGCACTGTCGAGGCTCCTCTGAAAGGGGGTCTTCTTCGAGGGAACACAGAAGGAAGAAGAAACCCACGAGGGAGGCGTCGGTGGATGCTCTTGGCTCCTCGAGGGCCAGGTCGCATAGCTCCGACCGCCGTCCCGGGTCCTCAGAGTCAGAGAGGCCTGCCAAGTTGCCTCGAGTGGAGCCGGAGTCCCCGAGTCACGTAAGTGCTGTTGTCCTCATAGACTCCCCTCCGGGGGAGCCGCCGTTGGGGCCCGAGTCAGGGGCTGCTGAGTCTCCTGAGTCTCAGGTTGACGGCCTTGGAGAGCAGCTTGACTGCCTTCATGGAGCAGCAGCGGGTACTGATCGCCGGTTTGACCGGTGCATCTGCCCCGACCACCGGGACCTCGACGTCGAAGTCGACCCCGGAGGACGAGACGATCCTTGAGTTTATGCGGTCTCGAGTCAATCCTCGGCCAAGGTCCCCCTCGGCCTCCCGCTCGGGGCCAAGGTCGTCGACGCTGGTACCCTCGGCGTCGGGGCGGATGACATCAGTGCCCGCCCGGCCGGAGCCACTGGATTCCTCCTCAGAGGGGTCAGAGTGGGAGATGGAGGATGAGGAGTTCCCGCATACTTTCCGGACCTGGTGCGTCCCATCGGACTCACTGGAATCCGAGCCTCGGAGACAGTCCCCACCGGAGGATACCCGGTTCTCGGACTTCGTGCGGGACATTGCCAAAGCCTTGGCCTTCCCCGCGGATCCTGAGGAAGAGCCGAAGAGCTCGAGGCCCTCCAGTATGACTCTCCACCTAAGGAGGCCTTTACTGTACCTGTTCCTCCGATGCTGGAACGGCTGCTCTTCCGCATGTGGGAGGCACCGGCCTCGGCGCTGGTTCTCAGCAAACGGGTCGATTCCATTTATCAAGTCCGTAAGAGCCCTGGGTTCCAGAAGGCACAGCTACCGCACCACTCCATGGTTGTGGAATCGGCCATGCATTGTCTGAAGAGTCAGAAGATGCACTCCTTGGTGCCCCCCGGCCGGGAGGCCCGGAACCTGGATGCCCTCGGTAGAAAGTGCTTCCAGGGCTCTATGCTGGCATGCCGTGTCCAGACCTACCAGCTGTACATGGGCATGTACCTTCGGGACCTGGCAAAGGAGATTGCCGGGTTCTCAGCTGGCCTCTCCGAGAAACCTTTGCAGAGGTTTAAGTCTTTGTCATCTGGGATTTGAGAGTGCTCTAAGTTTATCTCTCGAGCAGCTTATGATGGCTTTGAGGCTTCGGCCCGAGTAGCCGCGGCCGGCATCGGTGCACACCGTCAGGCCTGGCTACAGTCATTGGACCTCGAGCCATGGGTACAGGACAAGTTGGTCGATGTCCCCTGCCGAGGTGAGAACCTTTTTGGCAAACCCATGGCTGAAAAGGCTGCAGAACGCGAGTCTGAGACTCTCACCAGGACAAAGCTGTCCAGGAAAACTTCTGCCCCTTCTCAGAAGAGGAAGGGCTCTGAGAAAAAGCCCTTTTACCCGAGGAAGGCTACTGCCTACAAATCCTACCCTCATTTTCAGGCCTCTGCAGCTCCCCATCAGGGTCAGCAGGCCAAGGGGCAGGGACATGGGCCCCATAGGCAGAAAACCCCCAAGCCATCGGCTCCGGCTCCTGCACAGCAGGGAGCAGGGTTTTGACTCCCATTGCATAGCCTCTCCTCCTCAGCTGGCTCCTCTCAGCACAGGAGGCCAGCTGACACTGTATGCCCACAGGTGGTCAACCATAACAGGGGATACCTGGGTACTGAGCTGTATTACTAATTAAAGATTTATTTGAATTTTTGGATCAGCAAAGATATTGTACTTTACTTTGCAAAGAAATTACAAGAAATTGAACTCATGAGCCATTCTAACTCATGAGCCATTCTGCCTGTGAGGACTCATGCTGAGCCAGTTTACTAGCTCAGAGACCAAAGCTGTATTTACAGTCTAGTGAGAGATCTTTACACATCTAGCCTGGGGAGTGTTGAAAGGCCAGAGAGGGAGACAGAATTCTTCCCTTGGCCTTTGAACAATTCTCTTGGCCAATATAGAAACATTTGCCTAGCCAATGTAGACAGGATAAGAATTCATCAATTATAATGTAGAAGCTTTGAGCTGCTTCTAAAACCATGGGGGGTGTCTCCCTTGGCTGGAAAAAGCTGGATGAGTGACTCATGCAGTGACTCAGCAGCTAACATTTTTTTTTCATGCTGGTCACGAGCACAGATTTGGCCCTGGCCAATCCTGGTGTGAACTATGTGCACAGGATTGACCCTGGCCAATCCTGATTTGAGCATGCAGCATATGTTAACCAATGAATTGTAATATCATGCAGCAGGCACGATCTTAGTTAAGGTACTTTAGGGGGACTCTCAGAAGGAAAGATGGGACTGCAACTGATATACGAGGCAAGCGTGTCTCTGTAGTTTTTCCCCGGATTTTCCTCCTGAGAGTGATTGCTGAACAGTCCCCCACCTGGAGTGATGAGCTATAATATCCGGTAAAAGTATTAATGCTTACCTTTGTGCTTTATTATTATTCCAAAAGGACTTAATTTAATAAAACTCATATTGCATTTACTAAAGTGTCTATGCATAGTCTGTGAGCTAATGAGTGACAGAGTTAACTCATACTGTATTTGCCAGAATATTTATGCCTAGTCAGTGAGCTAAGTGAGTGACAGGGTCAAAGGAAAAGCGTAGAACTTGGCAATACATAAATGGCGACAAGGGTGGGATGGCCTAAATTATTACATAATGGGTTGGCAGAGTCCTGGGATAATAAGCTCAAGGGAGCAGGGACCCTAGGACAGACCTGGGTGTTGTTAATAGCATATAGGAATCGAGCACTGGATAGAGAAAATCCAGGACGGAGAGAGTGTAGATCTGCATGGCCAAGCATGAAGGATCCCAGACTTCTGCAGCTTTTGGGGCTGTATGATGAGAAATCTGGTGAAGAAAATTCAGGACAGAGAGAGAGTGGATCTGCTTGGGCAAGTATGAAGGATCCCAGACTTCTGCAGACTCCGCTGAGTTCTCCCAGCTGATGTTACTGTACTGCATGATGCAAGTTTGGTGACGTGAATATTCTTTGTAAATAGCTGCACTGTCTCATAACTCTTTTAGTGAAGTATTACCGGTATTCTTCTGTAATTAAGTGTGTTTAGCTATTATTCTAATTGCTTTCTAATTTTCTTTTCTGACCACTCATGTGTGACTGGGAGAGTTGCTTGCTTTTTTGGATAAGTATCCTTGCTTTGTTTGTGGATAAACTGCACGTCTTAATTACAAGGTGTTAACCTTTGATGTAGTAAGATATTTGGTACCAAGAGTGGGGGTTTGAGAAAAGATAATGTATTAACAGAAAAGAGTGAAGAATGCAAATAGTGTAAAAATGTGAATATTGTAAATATTTAAGGCTGGCATTAAGTGTTCCTGTGGGTCAGGATTAAGTGAGAACTGGGTGTTGGTTTTTCCTTACATGCTTGCAACTGTTGCTTTTGTTGCCTGCATATCTAATGTGATGCCTATCTTTTAAGGTCCCCGGTTAAGAGAAACTCTGATCAGATAGGTATAATGCACTTGTAAGCTTTGATTTGTTCTGTATTCAAATGTTTGTAGTAAAAAACTGTTTTTCTTTCATTACTGGCTACCCCAGTAGATTTTATAGTCCCTGAATGCTGAAGTGACTAGATCAAACAAACAAGGCATGAAACTTTTTTTTCTCCAAAGTAGAGGTTGAGAACCCTGACAGGACAATGGGGCATTAAATCTTGAGTAAATAAGAAGGTAATCTTTATCATTAATATGTTATGCATCTATTCTTTGTCTTTGACTGTATATGCTACCAAACAAACTTAAAAGTTAAAAGAGGATTTTTAAATTGTGGCAAGAACCCCAGGGGGCATAGTTAACCATAAACAGCTATAACTATAGGTTAATTGTTCAGCCACATTTGCATGAAGGACACAAGACAATGGTTCGTTCTACTGGCTGTGTTGAAGATAACATGTTAATTTAAATGTAACCAACAACAATTTTCACCTCTTAGAAGTTTCACGTCATTTGAGAATGCCTGTTTCCTGAACTGCTGATGACTGAGGGACAAGATAGTAACATCACAGTTTTTATTTGTTACAATATTGGATTTTAGGATAAATGCACCTGTTTTCCTGTATTTGAATTTTATATATGTTGCAGAGAAAACATATATATGTTGCAGCACTGTGAGATATTAATCTTCTTTAGTTTATACACTTGCACTTATGTTACCAAATACACCTGTTATAGTAGTACATTATGCAGAGGTCCAGTACACACACAGCAATTACCAGATGAGTAAAATATTAATAAGTTTGATGAAATTTTAGACAGAGGCTGATATGAAATTGCTCTGTTCTCAAGCATATAGAACAAATATAGATTAAAGATGGAACTGAGTTCCCAGAAAATAATGAGAACTTGAGTTGATTGGATAAAACCAAATCTTGCTTGTCAGCAATGATCCAGGAGAGGTTTGAGAAAAGAATAAGAGAGAGAGAGAGAGAGGCAGAAAGGTGAAGCCACAAATGCCTTGCAATCCAAGAAGAAAATGTGCTGCCTTGCAATCCAAGAAGAAAATGTGCTGCTTCCTGTGTGATGATCTGGGCTACTGCTCTAAGACACCTCGAGGACACAGAAGGCCTGAAGAATCGGAACCTTGCATATTTATGCCTCTGAAGAGACATGAATAGGCAGGGTGGAATAGGCAAAGAAGAACCCGAGGACCGTCATGAGGCCTAGCCACCAATGCCTTGTACCCTCTTGGATCTCTCACCTCAAAAGGATCTCTTTTTGACACCATAATTAATGAGTAGCTTATACAAATCCTTGTGAACACTGAAATTTTAAAATCAGTCTAACAGCACTCTCACTGAGAACAGTGTATACGACAGATTCTAGTTATACGTGAGAGATGAGCCATATTTCTTTCTATTGGGGTTGATGTTATAGAATGCTGCAAAATGATAGTTTTATATTGTAAGGATTTTACCCAAATTATTCCTATTTTAGAATGAGCATATGTCCACTTAGCATTGGACCAATTAAGTTGATGGGAAAGGGACACTGTTTACTCATACTGTTATCTCATTGAGGAATCTAAATTTAAGTTATTAACAATTGTTTGATATTCTTAGCAGCCTTGCCAAATAAGGATACATTAGTGTGGTATAAAAGAAACAGGAAAAGGACCTATGTAAGTAGTTGGTGGAATGATGCAGGTGATGAAAAAGTGTTGTGTTATGGAGGGATGAAGTGGAATATTAAAGGAGAAACTGTGATAGACAATAAACTGATGAAGGTAATTTGAAGTGATGTATTTTCCTAATGAATATGTAAACAAAAAATTATGAGCACTTTATTTGACTGTGCCGTCTCCAGAAGCTTCAATTCAGGAAGTCATACTCAACAATTGGAAGAAATAGATATTTGGAGACAGGCTGGGTGCACCTTGCACCCTGATGAGCTTTGGAAAACCCACACTGGCCATGTGGTGCTTCCGGATGCTTTTTGCCTCACTTTTCCTCTGTATGTCCTGGCCAGGCATGCAAAGGCAAAGGGGGATGATTTGATGACAAATTCTCACACAATTGGGTATAATTCTAAAACTTGCCAAAATTGCAGAACACGTGTGTGCAGCTTGTCTGATCTGAAACATGTAAAGGTCAGTCAAGGGCAAAATGGAATATTTCCTACAAGCAAAATGAATTTCCAGTGATAGAGAGACAAGGAGTTAATCAAACTGCGAGATAAGATTGACACCATACGAGATAGTTACTGGTAGATCACTGAAAGTTTATAAAAGCAATATTTATTATTTGTAGGATATGATCTTAGTAAATATAGATGAAATTAAGTTTATCTTATTGTGAAGTCTAATCTAGAATTTTTAGTCTTTTCATTTAATATTGGCGCTGCTCTTCTGAATGAGGCCTGGAGCCATGTCACCAATTGCAAGCCAGAGAGTCCAGCAGAGGGTATTGGCCAGAGTCCAGATGGAGCAGACCATCCCGAGAAATCTGAACTACACACCGCAGAAACGTGTGAGGAAGTCCCTATCTGCTTCAATGTGTCGCAATGAAAGAAAGGCCAAGATGTCCACCTACGAGAATGAGAGGTTCAACTGCGGAGAAGCAGGCCGAATTATCTGAAAATAGGAAAAGGACTTTTGTGAATGATTTTTATTCTTTTCCTTATGTATTGTTATTGTTTCCTTGGAAAGTAACTGTAATTTTAGTATCTCAGATTTTTTTTTTCTACTGAACATCATGTGCCCAATTGCTTATGTCACCTGTTCCCCAGATTTTAGTTATTAAAGTCTATGGGGCAGATGTACAGTGGGAAAACGTTCTGAATGTGCAGGTGAAATGAATCCCCCACTGCATGGGGAACTGATAAAGATAGCTGAGACCTACAAGCCATTTGGCTTTGACAATTGTAATGCCGGGGGGGGGGGAGGGGGGGAATGGGAAAATATCACCCAAATTACACTGAGGCTTGTCCCCTCCAGCGTTTGCCTTAATGCTATCCACTATGTTTTAGCCCAAGTTGTTATTACTGTATTTCTAAATGAATTACAAAGGCGATTCAGCCATTGCTTACGTACAATATCCTTGTTGATCCAAGGGTGGAATGTATTACTAATTAAAGATTTATTTGAATTTTTGGATCAGCAAAGATATTGTACTTTACTTTGCAAAGAAATTACAAGAAATTGAACTCATGAGCCATTCTAACTCATGAGCCATTCTGCCTGTGAGGACTCATGCTGAGCCAATTTACTAGCTCAGAGACCAAAGCTGTATTTACAGTCTAGTGAGAGATCTTTACACATCTAGCCTGGGGAGTGTTGAAAGGCCAGAGAGGGAGACAGAATTCTTCCCTTGGCCTTTGAACAATTCTCTTGGCCAATATAGAAACATTTGCCTAGCCAATGTAGACAGGATAAGAATTCATCAATTATAATGTAGAAGCTTTGAGCTGCTTCTAAAACCATGGGGGGTGTCTCCCTTGGCTGGAAAAAGCTGGATGAGTGACTCATGCAGTGACTCAGCAGCTAACATTTTTTTTCATGCTGGTCACGAGCACAGATTTGGCCCTGGCCAATCCTGGTGTGAACCATGTGCACAGGATTGACCCTGGCCAATCCTGATTTGAGCATGCAGCATATGTTAACCAATGAATTGTAATATCATGCAGCAGGCACGATCTTAGTTAAGGTACTTTAGGGGGACTCTCAGAAGGAAAGATGGGACTGCAACTGATATACGAGGCAAGCGTGTCTCTGTAGTTTTTTCCCGGATTTTCCTCCTGAGAGTGATTGCTGAACAGTCCCCCACCTGGAGTGATGAGCTATAATATCCGGTAAAAGTATTAATGCTTACCTTTTGTGCTTTATTATTATTCCAAAAGGACTTAATTTAATAAAACTCATATTGCATTTACTAAAGTGTCTATGCATAGTCTGTGAGCTAATGAGTGACAGAGTTAACTCATACTGTATTTGCCAGAATATTTATGCCTAGTCAGTGAGCTAAGTGAGTGACAAGGTCAAAGGAAAAGCGTAGAACTTGGCAATACATGAGCATAGTCCAGAATGGCTATTTGCTCCACTTCAACCAGTTACCCCCCTCCTATTTTCCAGGGGAGCCTCCAAGACTCCCTCTTCACAGGAACCTCCTCCCTCAGGAGTTGGCAAGTCTTCTAAAGGAGCAGGCGGTGGAACCGGTGCCTCACCACCTGAGAGGTCAAGGCTTCTATTCCAGGTACTTTCTGGTACCAAAAAGAACAGGAGGCCTCAGGCCCATCCTAGACTTGTGAAATCTCAACAAGTTCCTAGAAAGGGAAAAGTTCAAGATGCTTACCCTTGGGATACTGCTGCCCTACCTCCAGCAGGGAAATTGGCTATACTCCTTAGACCTAAAGGATGCTTATACTCACATCCTCATTCATCCAGACCACGGACAATATCTCAGATTTGGAGTGGGAGGAAATCATTTTCAATACAGAGTACTTCCATTTGGCCTCACCTCCGCCCCCAGGATTTTCACCAAGTGCCTGGCGGTGGTGGCGGCCGCCTATCACAGAAACCAGGGCATCTTTGTCTTTCCATACCTGGACGACTGGCTCATCAGGGGTCAGTCTCCACAGGAGGCCAGCCAGGCCACCCTTCGCACTGTTTCTCTTCTCCAGCATCTAGGCTTCGTGGTAAACTTTGCAAAGTCCACTTTGCTCCCCTCACAGAACATGGAGTTCATAAGGGCAAGATTGGATACCCTCCAGGTGAAGGCTTATTTGCCCGAGGACAGGGCCCACAGACTGATGGCATTGGCCAATCAGTTCCAGAGCGGTTCTCTAGTCTCCGCCAGAAACTTCCTAAGGCTCTTGGGCCACATGACCTCCACGGTCCATGTAGCTCCGAATGCCCACCTGCACATGCGACCTGCTCAGTGGTGCCTCAGAGCTCAGTGGGTGCAAGCCACAGGTGACTTGAAAGACAGGATAAGGATGTCCAAACTGCTAGCAGCCTCCTTACGGTGGTGGCTGCATCTCCCGAACCTGGTCCAGGGTTGCCTTTTCAGGCGCCTCCTCACACACAGGTGCTGACAACCGATGCTTCCCTTCAGGGCTGGGGTGCACATTGCCAGGGGGCTTGCACTCAGGGCCACTGGTCTCCTTGGGAGTCCACACAGCAGATCAATCTGTTGGAGTTGCGAGCTATCCGCTTAGCTCTACAGACTTTCTCTCATGTTCTCTCTCACCAGTCTGTCTTAGTCCAGACAATCAAGTGGCAATGTTCTACGTCAACAAGCAAGGGGACACAGGCTCCAAGCTTCTGTGTCAGGAGGCACAGGCCCTGTGCTCCTTGGCAATCAAACACAACATGTTTTTCAAGACAGTTTATCTGCCTGGCCAGGAAAATTGCCTGGCAGACTGAGCAGGATTCTACAACCTCACGAATGGCAGTTGAATCCTCTGGTGGTCCAAGGGATCTTTCTAAGATGGGGTCTTCCAGTCATCTATCTCTTTGCGAGTCCCCTGAACCTGCAGCTACCCAGGTTCTGTTCCAGACAACAGCATCCTCTGAGAATAGCTGCAGATGTGTTTCTAATCTCTTGATCTACGGGCCTACGGTATGCGTTTCCTCCCACGCCTCTAGTGGTCCGAACCTTGTTCAAGGTTCTTCAGGACAAGGCCTCGGTGATTCTGATAGCCCCCAGATGGCCGAGGCAACTGTGGTTTCCACTCCTTCTGCAGTTGGCGGTGGACACTCCACTCCCTCTGGGGGTGCAACCCGATCTCCTGTCTCAGGATCAGGGATCTCTCCTGCACCCCAACCTCAAATCCCTCAATCTGATGGCCTGGCTGCTGAAAGGGTAGTTCTAGCCCCCTTACTTCTTCCTAAGGAGGTGGAAGAGGTGGTTTTGGCCTCTAGGAGGCAATCCACTGGAAATTTTATACCCTCAAGTGGCGTAGGTTCTCCACCTGGTGTGCTCAGCGCCAGGAGGATCCTTTTTCGTGCCTGGTTCCTGTGGTGCTGCAGTACCTGCTCCACCTCTCGGACCTAGGCCTTAAATCCAACTCTGTTCGGGTCCACCTCAGTACTCTATCGGCACACCGCTCACAGGTGGAGGGACAATCTCTGTTGGGCCACCCCTTGATGTCCCGCTTCCTCAGAGGCCTGCTTTTGCTCAAGCCTCCGATCCGTCCACCAGCCACTGAGTGGTATTTGAATGTGGTCTTGCAGCAACTTACTTGCTCACTGTTTGAGCCGATGGCTACCTGTCATTTACGCTTCCTTTCCAGGAAGACATTGTTCTTAGTGGCTCTTACCTTGGCCAGGCGTGTGAGTGAACTACAAGCTCTGGTTTCTGATAGACTGTACACACGGTTCTATAAGAACAGGGTGGTCTTGCGGACTCACCCTAAGTTCATTCCGAAGGTTGTCTCCTCCTTTCACCTCAATCAGGAGGTGGTTCTTCCAACATTCTTCCCCAGGCCGCATGCCAGCCGGGCTAAAACAGTCCTGCATACCCTGGACTGTAGAAGGGCGTTGTCCTTTTACATAGACCGTACGCAAGGGCATCGAAGGGCTCCTCAGCTCTTCGTATCTTTTGACCCTAATAATCTGGGGTTGCCTGTTTCCAAACGTATGTTGTCCCTTTGGGTAGCGGATTGTATCGCCTGGGCATACAGGGCAGCCGGCCTCTCCTTGCAGGGTCGAGTCACGGCCCACCGTGTCAGGGCGAAGGCTGCATCAGTAGCCCACCTCCGCTCTGTTCCGTTGGCAGACATCTGCCGGGCCGCTACTTGGTCTTCAAGCCAGACTTTTGCAGCTCACTACTGCCTCGAGAGGGAGTCCCGTAGGGACAGTGCTTTTGGACAGGTGGTACTCCGTAATCTCTTTGAGGTTTAAGCAACTCCTACCCTCTGGCCCTTGTGTTGGGCTACCGTACGGGGGCGTTCTCAGAAAGGATTCTTTCACGGATGCTGATGCTCTAGAGGGAGCTTATTTTTCAGCTTGGGTTCCAGGTAGCCTGAAGCTGTGGAGTCCCATATGTGAGGACTGACTTCCTGCTTGGTGCTGGAGAAAGAGTAGTTACTCACCTGTAACAGGTGTTCTCCAGGAGCAGCAGGAATCAGTCCTCACGACCCTCCCTCCTCCCCTTGGAGTTGTAGTCATATGATTCATTTTGTTTTTGCTGTCTTTTAGCTATGTCATCAGACTGAGCAAGATGGCACCCTTGGGCGGGAAGGGGACCGCGCATGCGCGCTGCATTCCCAAAGGCTTTCTTTGAAAGCTGGGGAAATGCTCCGCACGAGAGCTACGTCGGTGCCGACGTCACCCATATGTGAGGACTGATTCCTGTTGCTCCTGGAGAACACCTGTTACAGGTAACTACTCTGAGCTGTTGCTGAGTGCCATGTTGTAGGTTGTTGATGGGTGGTAGGATTCCTAAAAAAATAGGTTGTCAGTATCTTCTGAAAGTCTGTTAAGTCGGAGCAATCTCTTAAATCTGTTGGTAGGGAGTTCCAGGTCATAGGACATAGAGAGTGAATGCATGGTTGCAGACTTTCTGTTTGCTTTTGGTTGTCCATTGGAATCGAGAGGAGGTTGATTGCCTTATGCCTTCTTAGCCTGTCAGTGTTAGGTCTTGATAGTAGAGGTTGTAGACATTGGCTGACAGCTTGTGTAAGATTTTGAATGTGGTGAGAAGTGTCTTGCACCTTATTCTTGCGATTTTAAGGAACCAGTATAGTTGTTTTAGAATGGGGGTGATGTCATAGTGTCATGGTACTCCGTGTATTATTCTTGCGGCTGTGTTCTGGGCCATTGGAGGGGGGGGGAGTTCAGAGTGTGCTTGGGTAAGCCCTGATAGATAATACTGTTGTAGTCTAGTATGGGGGTGATTATTGCTTCACAAACTGTTTGGAAGAGGTCTGGAGTCAGGAGAGACATATGTTTTTCAGTGTTCTTAACTTACAGTAGATGTTGCTGGTTGTTCTCTTAATTTGTGCTTGTGACTTTAGTCCTTGATCCAGTATGATGCCCAAATACTTACTTCTGTTTTCATCTGTAAGTCTCAATCTTTGAATCTGGGAGATTGTGGTATGGTGGAAATCTGGGAGATTATGGTATGGTGAAAGCAGAGTCAGTGGTTATGTGAAGGACCTCTGTCGTCTTTTGGTTAATGGAATTAACCCATGAGCTAATAGGAGTGTTACCCATGGCATGCCTTAGGGATTGGCCCTTAGTCCTGTTCTTTTTAACATTTTTGTAAGTGATATTGCAGAAAATGTGTTGGGAAAGGTATGCCCTTTGCAGATGATACCAAAATTTGCTACTGGGTAGACACCGTGGAAGGTGTGGGTAGAATGAGGAGGGATCTAGTGAGGCTTGAAGAATGATCAAGAATTTGGCAGCTAAAATTTAATGCTAAAAAATACAGGGTCATGCATTTCGGCTGCAGAAATCCAATGGAGCGATATAGCATTGGGGGTGAAGTACTTCAGTGCATGAAAGAAGAGCAGGACCTAGGCGTGATCATATCAGATCTTAAAGTGGCTAAAAAGGTAGAAAAGATGATGGCAAAAAACAGAAGGCTGCTTGGATGGCTAGGGAGAGGAATGGTCCAAACAAAAAAAAGGCACAACCACTTGCAAAAGAAGCAAAGACACAAATACAAAGTGAGTAGCAACTAGAGAGATTTTATTGCAGACACGGAGGTCAAAACATGAGAAGCAAAGCCCAACATGGCTGTGTTTCAGTGTGGCCTTTGTCAGGGGCTAAAAGCTATATAAAAATTGAAAACAAAAATAAAATTAACATATTATGGGAAACAAATAAGTACTAAAAATATATAAAATGTTAAAAATATATTGTGCAAAATGAAATTAAAACCAAATAAGCAGAGACTAAACAATACCAAAGACAAGGTGAATATAAAATATGTAAATAACATGATAAAACCATTGAAAAACATTTGAAAGCTAAAACAATGATGTATAATCTAGAGGTATGCCTAAGAATATTGAAAGTGTAATCAATAAATATATAAATAATATGATAAAACCATTTAGAAACTAAGCAATATATAACCTCTGAATTATAAATAAAGGAGTATTATCAAAATGTCATTATAGTCTATGATATATGGTGTATAATATCTAGTGTGATGCAGCAAGGGGCACACAGCCCAGGGAAAATAAGATAAAAGAAAGACTTACCTCAGAGTCAGCTTTAGAAAGCAGCACTAGGCACCATGATTCACTGCAGCAAGGGAAATTCTTGCTACGTAGCAAACAAAAGTCCCATCAGGAACACCTGAGTGAGAGTCCCCAGGTCACGTGTAGAGCTAGGGATTATTTAGGGCAGGGTTCCAGTCAGTTAGAGAGGAGAATCAGAAGCAGGATCACCACGGGAAGCAGTAGGAGAGAGAGGAGCAGGAGGTGTGTCCCAGGTCAGCTGAACAGAAGCCCCAGGGGATTGCTGGGAGGAAATTCTTCTCACGAGGAGTCAGGAAGTGAGTCTGTCTCCAGCTCTCGAGAAGGAAGGTTCAAGGCAAGCTGCACTAAGGGAAGACCTGCTACCAGGAATAGCTTTGGAGAGAAGCCAGGATTACCTCACTACCCCAGAGGCCAGTATTTGCCAGCTCAAGGCAGAGGTCACGGTGAGAGGGAAGTGTTGGGGGATGGGCACTCCATGCATGACTACAGCTTAAGAAATAGGTGTAAAGTTAGGAACAAACATATTCCTGTTCAACCAGCCCGGGAGGCTAGAAGCAAAGGCTATAGAGAGCCAAACATAAAGACAAGCCCTGCAGAGAGAAGGAAACTTCCCTATAGTAACAAAGAGAAGTTTAAAGCTTATAACTGCAAAGGGCAGGGTTCTGACTACAGACATAAGAAGCAAGATGTTTCAGAGCTAATGTTCTGGGAGG
This sequence comes from Ichthyophis bannanicus, assembly GCA_033557465.1. Taxonomy (NCBI): domain Eukaryota; kingdom Metazoa; phylum Chordata; class Amphibia; order Gymnophiona; family Ichthyophiidae; genus Ichthyophis; species Ichthyophis bannanicus. The sequence continues at coordinate 93,785,997 of CM066035.1, read as the reverse complement.
CAAGCCCAGGCAGAACCAGCTACCGAGAGAGATATAGACCCAAAGGGGGAAAAGCCTCCATTGACTGTTATAGTGAAGTGTCACAAGACACTATAGCTGAATACCGTTCTCAAGAAGGGTCTGATACCAGCAGTGTGAGTAGTGCTGGGGAAATGATATGGGAAGACGCTGCTAGTCTGCAAGAGGATATTCCTATGGATTGCAGTGTCTGTGTTAAAATGCAACCGTATGATGTAAATACTGGATGAAGAGAACTCTGTGAATATAACAAGAGAATATACGTGTGTCACCACTTTTGTTGCTAAGCTTATCTGATTTAAAGTTTCTGTTTCCTTTGACAATGTCCGAGCGGGACGGGGAATAAAACCCACTTTTCATTTCAAGTTGCTCTGAAAGACTTTTTATTTACAAGGCCAGAGCAATTACTTGTGCATACGCCCTAGGCAACCGCCTATATAGGGCTAAACCGGCCTCTAACCACAGGCCCCATCACACTAGTAAAATAAAGCACAGTTACTTACCTGTAACAGGTGATCTCTGGGAACAGCAGGAATAAGTCTTCACATATGGGTATTGTCGGTACCGACGGAGCCTGCGCGGGAACGCTCCCCAGCGTCCAATTAGAACGCTTTTGGGAGCATCCCACAGCGCCAGCGTGCTGCCTTCCCGCCTTTCCCAACTGCCTCTCTCCAGTTGAGTTTTAGAACTGAGACAGAGAGAGAGAGAGAGATACAACTCCTAGGGGAGGTGGGTGGGTTGTGAAGACTTATTCCTGCTGGTCCCAGAGATCACCTGTTACAGGTAAGTAACTGTGCTATCTTCAGGAACGAGTCTTCACATATGGGGACTCCCAAGCTAAGATGCCTGGAGGAGGCCCCAGCATGTTGCCATCTAAAGATGGGCCATGCTTATCCCTCAAAACCTCAGGCATCCAAGGGATGGAGGGTAGGAGTTGAACTAGAAAAGAAAAAAGAGGTACTTTGGAACAGCTTAACTAAACAAAGGTATCCAGAGGGGAGTCCTTGTGTAAATTATAAATATTAGAAAAATGTTGAGTCTTAATTTTCTAATGTGGATCTCACTCAAAGATATTGCAAAAATACTTGTTGAGGGTAATAAGGGTCTGTGGTTGAGAGCCAGATCATTATCCTCAAATAAATTCCCCCAATGTGAAGTAGAGGGAAAAAAATAATTTTGCAATACAGGAAGAGATGAGAAGTCCTCATGGCCAGAACTAACCCCAGAAGAAAGTACTGGGGGAGTTCAATGAGGTTGGACTTTTGAGAAATAGCTAAAGTTTCTGTAAAGTCCAAAAAATTGAACTTCTTGCCCTTGGAGCAGAATAAGGTCCTAGTAAAGAGTGGAGATAATCTGACTGGTTTGGATGAAAAGGTAGAAATACCCTTTGCAGAAAAAAAGGGGATAGGTCTTTAAGACCCCCTTTATTCCAATGAAAAAGAAAGATATTTGTACTAGGCGTTGAGCCTCCAATTTCTTGAAGATCAGTAAAAGTCTTTTGTAAGTGATGTCACTTATGATGATGACCTTACATGTAGAGCTTCAGATGGGACTTAACCTAAAAGGTAACGGTAAAAGAAGGTATTTCGTAAATTACCATAGAAATTGGTTGTCCATTGAATTTTATGGTATGCTGGGGCAGCATTAATATGGACAGTAGACAAATCTTTCAAAGTCAGATGTTGTATAGAGATTGACGCAACAACAAGAAGGATTATGACCTACTTGAGAATATTGATGGAGAATCTCTGTCTGGTTAAATTTGGAAGAACTATAGAGAAAGTTTCGTGGAAACTGGTAATATGTTCTTCACTTACAGGGATAAGATTACACCTCTTGAAAAGATCTAGGCCCTGAATAACCAGGTCTCGAGACGTACGTGAATGAGTGCAGAGGAGATCCTTAGTCTTAAGACAGCAAGTTTGGATCCATCTATAATTTCAAATAGTAGCTGGAGAAAAAGACGCAATATAAGGGGATACCATGTTTGCCTCTTTATGAGGACAATATGAGTATCATGCGTTCTCCTGTTCAACATAAGCTACAATGAAGCATAGGAAATTAGAAGGAAAGTAGTGAATAAGGACGAACTGCAGTGAAAAAAAATGCATCCCTGTTGAGGAAGTTCCAGTGAGATGTGGAACAACCAGGGAATTGTGCAATATTCTACACTTTCACGTGGTCTAAACCCTGGTTACCTTTCCTTAAAAGGAAATTTTAAGGAATATGGTAAAAGTAGGAAAAAAACAGTCATGTAGGAACATGACTGGCAGAGTCTACCAGCTGAAGCCCTTATTAACTATCTGGCAGCTATCTATTAGGAGTAGCTCTGAGGCTCTCTGGCAAAGGACCACAGTTGCAGAGCTTTGTTGTAGAATTGCAGAGAGCATGTTGTAGGTTGCTTAGATCTGGCTGTTGAATTGCCAGTGTGCATCCTAATCTATTCTGTTGGAGCCAAAGAGAACTGAAGGTAGCTAAGAATAGTAGACAGGCCTGATGCCTGCAACAATAAATAGTCCAAATGAGTTCTGGATCTCTTTTGGAATTATCTGTTATTAAGGCAGCATAAAAGTTAGGTCCTATAGATTGGAGAGGATCGACAGACATAATTTGGAGTAGTGATACCCAATTTCTGTCCGAAAAGCTGCCTTAAAAAGATATTTGAGAAGGAGATGAACTGCAAAAGGGGAGAAAACTCTGCATGGAAACTACTTACTGGAGTAGGTATTGAAGAAAATCCTATGGCAGAGGATAAGCCCTCCAGTTGATTAGTAGTACTCTTAGAGACTGAATGTCAGGCTAAGAGGGATAGAAATTAATACAGAGTTGAGAAGACTTACAATTTAGTGAGTCTTTGAAGGGATAGGATCCCCTTGCAGTTAAAAGTATGAGATATCCTCGTACAGGAAACTGACAAGGTGAAGGGTATAGTTCACCCTGTTGTTAGTTCTCCTTTTGTTTTAAAAGGAGAAACCTGATCTCTGGGGTATGATAGTCCTTAATAGCTCTTAGCTAGAAGGATAGATTTCTCTTGTAGCAAGGGATTCATGCCCAGAGCCCAGGATTGAGTCAATGTATGACTGATATCTCAGCATGGATGACATGATGTTGAAAAGAAGTAGGTTCAAGTTCTAAACCTCACACAGAAAAAGTGAATAAAATATCAGAAACCCTGCGATTGCTGGGTTTGCTGAGCCTGTTGAGGTTTTGGTTTTCTTAGCCTGGTGTGGTGTTGCCCATCTTTGGAAACATCTGCAGAATGGGTAGAAGATGGATAAAACTTTTTCCCCCTGGGGGAATAAAGCTTTTTATGAGATTTTGTATTAGTTGGGATAGAGGAAAGTTTTGATAATCCTCTGAAAGTAACAGCATCAGTGCTCAACTGATTAGCTTGAAATAAAGCCTCCTTGTTGAAGAGATTTTCACCAGTACAAGGAGTATTTCCCAGCCTTTCCTGAACCCATCTGTCCAAGTCAGAAGCTTGGAGCCAGGCTATGCGTCGTGCTCCTATGGCTATAGCAGAAGTTCTGCTAAGAGACTCAAAACGGTCCAGGGAAGCACGATTAAGGAACCTAGAAATATTTTGAGCATGATTGACTAATGAGGAATAGTCTGCTCTTTTATGCTCTGGAAGAAAAGGGTTCAAAAACCTCAAGTTCTTTGTGACCTCTTCAAGAAATAATCCCATATAGAAAATATATGAGATAATTCTTGCTGAAAGCATGGATGCCTGGAAGCATCGACATCCAAAGGCATCTAAAGTCCTAGACTCAAGACCTGGCGGATAAGAAGAGTGCTTCTTTGCACTCTTAATACGCCTCATTGCTGATTCTACAACAATAGAATGATGAGGAAGTTGAGTCTTTTGAAAACCTGGAGAAGGTGGCACCTTGTACATAGTGTCAAGTGTCTTAGAATGTGGGGATACCGTTAAAGGAGTTTCCCACATTCTTAACAGTAGATCTTGTAAGAACTGATGCAAAGGAAGCATGATCACCTCCTTTGGAATCCAGGGGAATTGCAGTGTCTCTGAATTCTCCGGTAGGGATTCTTTACCAGGTATAGAAATGGCAAGTAGCTTTGCCATATCAAGCAGAAAAGCTTGAAAAGAAATCTCCCCGAGGAGGACTCTCTAAAATGAGGGGTAAAGGCTAGACTTGTAGAAAAATCAGCCTTGGTACCAATGGATTCATCCCAGTCATCGGGATCGGAAGACTGAAAAGGATGAAGCATCGGATTTTCTTTAAAGTGATGTCTTTGGTACCGCCCGAGGTCGGTACCGAGACGAGTCGGTACCAAATCCTCCATGCTAGAGATCGATTCCAGGCTCGTCATCGAGGGAAGCGATTCTGTCGAAACAAGCATGGACGGTACCGAAAGCGATAACGATACTCGAGGAACGGTCCGCAGCAACTCTAGCGGTACCGAAGTATCCGAGAGTGCTAGACTACGTTCATCAGTGAGGAGTGTTTCGTCCATCACCATAGCCGATGCCGGGGTGTCGGTACCGCTCGAAGCGGCCACAACCACCGAGCATGGCCCAGGTATGTTCATCGAGGTAAGAACCTCAGGAACAACCTGGAGCCCCGTTAGTGCTTTGGAGCCCGAAGACTCCTGCCGGGGCTTTATTGCCAAGATGTCCTCGAGGGCAAGGCCGAAGCCATCTCGATGCTGAGAAGGAGATCAACCACTCGAGGACTGGCTAGTCTTTACAGACTTTTGTTTGGTTACCTGATCCTGTGAAGAAGAAGATATTCTAACTGGTAACATCGAGAGCGATGTGAACCGGGTATCGAGTTGTGCTCGACTCTGAAGACTTCTTCTGTTTGAGCTCCAGCAGGAGAGACACTCCAGAGGGCAATGGTCAGGACCTAAACATTTTAGACACCAAGTATGAGTGTCTGAAAAAATATATGTACCACCACACTTTGAGCATTTCTTAAGGATAGTGGCTGGCTTTTCCGTAATGGAAGGGTAGAGGCCTTGTGGCCTAGAAACAGTCAGGCACTAAACAGGAAAAAATTCTAAGAAAAGAAGAAATTCTTTAGGAAAAAGAAAGAAAAGCACTGGCGGTACCGGTAGCGTCGAGGGAAGGCAGATGCGACCACAAAAAACTAAGACTAAAAAGAAGAATTTTCTGCGGTGACAGGAATACGTCCTGCTGGCTCAGCGGAAAACTGGAGAGAGGCAGTTGGGAAAGACGGGAAGGCAGCACGCAGTGTCGCACCCCCAGGTGCCCTACCGGTGAGGCCTTGGTACTGCCTGAGGACTCCCCTGAGGGTGGTAGTTGTACCTTCTCTATAAACCACAAAAGACACTTGTGTTCCAAACTCAGGGTTTTATTCCCCGTCCGTGAGGTATTTTCTCCTTGGCAAAACAAAGCAAACAACCCACTTCGGGCATATAACAGAAATCAAAAGGTTAAACAAAAATAGCTTACTTCAGCTTAAATGCAAAAAGAAAAGAATTAAACATTCTCAATGTTTTTCACAGGCTTTCCTTTTTGCTGACACAGCACAGCTCATTCACATGGTTTTTCTGTGAGACACGTTTTCCAGCCCACACCTTGTGACTCTTATTCAGGTTATCTTCAACCCTTTTCACCTTAAGGAAAACTCTGGGTCAATTACCGAGACTGAGCATTCCATGGACTCAGGAACTGTGGCTAACTCTGCATTCTCATATTCCATAGATTCTGGTTCATTAACACTCACGTTTTTAAGGTCAGCTGTTTCAAAAGGATAATGTAGGTTTTCCTCGTCAAGCAGGAAGTTATGCTGTCCTTCTCTCTCAAAGCCTCCCTGGGAACTACCATATACTTTTGCATGAGGTTTATGAGAACTCAGCCCCTGCTGGTAAGCATAAGGACATTCAGGAACTTCCCTGGCTCTGCTGTTAGAGTGATTACGGTAGACTCTGAGCGTGCTCGGGTCTAGCCTTTTCCTCACAGCTGCCCTAGATTGCACTGCTCTATACGGAGGTTGCTCAAACTCTGGGAGTTTAAAGTGGATACTAGAATCTCTAGCTTTTCCAAGTAAGTGAGCTTCTTTTCTCCTGGGTTTTCTAGCACAAGGGAAGGGATTATTTCCAAAGCTTATTTCTGTGTGGCTTTTTCTATTGCTGCAGGGTTTTACCCACTCGGGTAGAAAACAGCCACTATCAACACTTCTGGCTTTGTTACCTTGTACTGCAACTCTCCCACATCTCTCGTGCTCTTCACACATGCATTCAATATCTGGCTTCTGCCTTCCAAATGTTTCACTCTGGGTTTGAGACTCACTCAGACCTTCGTGTAGGCTTGCATGCTGTCCCAGTAATTCAGACTCTCTTTCATTCCACTTCCATACTTTTCCCAGCTTCTGCTGCGCTGACCGTTGTCTCCCCTGCTGTGAGACTGGCTGGTTCACCTCCTCTCCCTCTCTAACTATTTGGGAGCGTATTATATCTCTGTGTTTCTGGGCTCCACCTCTACCCAGCTGATTCCTATCAGGCAAAGCAAACTCCCTTTGCTTGCTATCTGGGTGTGTCTTCTCAGCCCTTACCCACGTGTGCCTAGGTTGTCTATAGCAACCATCTGACAGTTTTTTGTTTATACTGTCATGTCTCCCCTGATCACTGCTGCTGATTTCCATTTTCTCAGGCTCTGATAGGTCTACCTTGTGACACATTCCCCCCCTTAAAATATTACTTGCTGCCGCAATTTTTAGCGGACAGCATGTAATCCCTTGCGGGGTTCTATAATGCTGCTCATGGTAGGCCAAATTAGCTGTGGCCACCCTTTCCTTCCATGGCTTCAACACATTGACGTGGTATACCTGCCTACGTCCTTTCTCGTTCTCAACAAGGTATGACACGAATCCCACTTTTTTTATTATTATGCCTGGTCCTTTCCAGCGAGCTTCAAATTTTGGACCTGGGTCCGCTACTTGTATAAGGACCTTGTCTCCTACTGCCAGCTCTCTGGCCTGTGTGCCCCTATCATAGTATTGTTTTTGTCGTTGTTTGCTACGACTTAAATTTTCTACTGAGGATTGGGATGTTTTCCTCAGGCGCGTCCTCAGCTCTTTTAAAAACTGTGGAATCCCTATCTCTGGTACCTTAGGTTCCACCCATTCATCCCGTAGAATATCAAGTATTCCCCTTGGGGTCCTACCATATAAAAGTTTGAACGGGGATACCCCTAAGGAGGTTTGAACACGCTCCCGGCAAGCATACATAACAAATGGGAGTAGTGTGTCCCATTCCGCCATCTCCCCACTCCTTAATCCCCTTCGTAACAAATGCTTAATTGACTGGTTGGTGCGCTCCACCAACCCATTGGTCTGGGGCAAACCCTAGCGAGGTATCTTGAAACAAAGTTACTGCCCTGATCAGTCAAGATTTCTTGGGGAAACCCCACCTCGCAAAACAACTTTACCAGTTCCTGCGCTATAATCTTGGCCGAAATATTTCTGAGGGGAATAGCCCAGGGGAACCGAGTCACATGGTCGACAATAACCAAAAGGTATTGGAAACCCCTAGGTGTCTTTATTAATGGGCCTACAATGTCCATACCCATGCGTCTGATAGGTGTCGCTATGGTTGGTAAAGGTACCATAGGCACGGCTTTGGGTTTGGCTATGGAAACCCTCTGACAAGCGGGGCAGGAATCGCAATAGCGCTTTGTTTCCTGGTACACCCCCGGCCAATAAAAGCGCACTAAAATTTGGTCTAGTGTTCCCTGAACGCCTTTGTGTCCCCCAACCGGATGGTCGTGCGCTAAACGCAAAACCACTGCTTTAAAAGCTACTGGTACCACCAGTTGTTTTCTTACAGCCCCTGTATAGGGATCCAGGCTTTCTCTATATAGAATATCTTCGTCTAAGAAGAATCGGGGTAACACATTTCTATCTTTCTGAGCCCACTCAAAAGCTCTTTTGAGTGCTGCATCTGCTTTCTGCTCCATTGGGAAAGATGGGAATTTTTGGACCAGAGCGGCGGGTACCCATGGCAACCCCTCCCCCACTTCTAGTTCCCTTCTTCCCTGGGTTCTCTTATTCCTCTCATGTCGTTTTTTAGATTTGGCCTTCTTCCCTCCCTCAACCGGGCTTTGAACCAAATCGTCGTGGTTGGGAAGTGTATCTGCCTCTTCTGCCTCAGCCCTCTCTTCGGGAGCCTCCTTAACACCCTCTTCCTCCGGTTTTTGTACTTCTCCTACCGGGGATTCTCGGGTCTCCGCTACAGTGGCTTGGGATCGGGTAGAGACCAATCCTGTCTTTATGCATATCCCCTGTCTTATTCCTCCTTGAAAAGAAGGCCAGTCACATCCTAGGATTAGGTTCTGCGGTAGCCCGGGGACTACTGCCACCTGTATCTTTCTCTCTATCCCTAGTCCTTTAACACAAACCTGGTGTAGGGGGTAGGGAAGCTGCATACCATGTACACATTTTACTTGTACTTGCTTCGGAGCTACAGGGCGAGACGGTCTCATGGTTTCCCAAAATTCTTGGGCAATCAAACTTTGTTCTGCTCCCGAATCAAGCAGAGCTAGGGTGTCTAATCCCTCTACTTGGACTTGTAAGAATATACCCTTGGGAATCTGCTTTTCTGTCCCTACTACGAGGACTCTTTACTCTACACTCCTTCCTGAGATGTCCAGGTCTACCACATTTATAACATTTCCTCATATTTCCAGTCATCACATTCTTACCAGAATCATACTTATATGCCTTAACCCTTTCATCCTTCTTACACTCATCCATCTCTTTCACACCTGCCACTTTTAAGAGGTTTATTTTGGAGGTATCCGCTTGTTTGGCTTCCCTATATACCTCGGCCAATTTAGCTGCCTCCTCCGTGCTAGAGCAGTTTTGCAGTGTTAGAAAGGTTTTCATTTCTAAGGGTATTGCTATCAGGAATTGCTCTAGAATAATCTCATCTATGAGAGATTCTAGTGTTCTACCATCTGGGTCTAGCCACTTATACGCCAGACTTTTAAGTCGTTGGCATAAGGCTCTTGGTGTTTCATTCTCTAGCATTTGTGCTCCCCTGAACAACCTCTTATAATGTCTAGGAGTAAGACCAAGCCGATCCTTTACAGCTTTTTTTATCTCATGATAATCATTAGCAAGGCTAGCGGGCATGGCCTTAAAAGCAGACAGAGCTTCACCACTCAAAGTCATGGCAAATCTCATTGCCCACTGCTCTGCAGGCCATTTCAGATTTCCGGCTATACGTTCAAATGCTTCTATGAAATCATCAAGATTGTCCTCCTGTTTCAAATGTCTTAATGACAAAGCAAAACCAGTGTTCAGTTCTACTTGCGGTGTGGTAGTAGATGCTGCTTCTTCTCCACGAGACTTGTTCACTAGTGCGCTGACTGCCTCCAGCAATGGTTGTTGCTGTTCTCTCATGGCTGTCATATACTGCTCCTGCAGATGTTGCACCATCCTTGCTTGTTTCTCCCATTGGGCATTCATCCAGGATAGCATGTCCTGTGGATCCATCTTCCTCTTCTGTGGATTCTGCACCTGCAATGGAAAAGAAAAGAAAGACCCACCAAGTGCGGTACTTTCTACAGGAAATTTTATCCCAGCTATAGCGCCCTCTTTCTCTCACTGGTATCCCGTACCCGTCTACCCAGGCTACTAGTACCTTAGTCTCCTGGTAGAATTCAGTATGTGAGAAAAAGCCTTTTGTCCGTCCTCTGGCCGATCTGCCAGTCGAATTTTTCCTCCAATGGTGCTTTGTATCCACCTTTTTTTTTTCTTTCAGAAATGTCCTTTTTCCTCTTGTCCAGGAAAATTGGCTTGTGCCACAGGAAAAAAAAAAAATCCTCAATACTACGCCATTTTGTCGCACCCCCAGGTGCCCTACTGGTGAGGCCTTGGTACTGCCTGAGGACTCCCCTGAGGGTGGTAGTTGTACCTTCTCTATAAACCACAAAAGACACTTGTGTTCCAAACTCAGGGTTTTATTCCCCGTCCGTGAGGTATTTTCTCCTTGGCAAAACAAAGCAAACAACCCACTTCGGGCATATAACAGAAATCAAAAGGTTAAACAAAAATAGCTTACTTCAGCTTAAATGCAAAAAGAAAAGAATTAAACATTCTCAATGTTTTTCACAGGCTTTCCTTTTTGCTGACACAGCACAGCTCATTCACATGGTTTTTCTGTGAGACACGTTTTCCAGCCCACACCTTGTGACTCTTATTCAGGTTATCTTCAACCCTTTTCACCTTAAGGAAAACTCTGGGTCAATTACCGAGACTGAGCATTCCATGGGCTCAGGAACTGTGGCTAACTCTGCATTCTCATATTCCATAGATTCTGGTTCATTAACACTCACGTTTTTAAGGTCAGCTGTTTCAAAAGGATAATGTAGGTTTTCCTCATCAAGCAGGAAGTTATGCTGTCCTTCTCTCTCAAAGCCTCCCTGGGAACTACCATATACTTTTGCATGAGGCTTATGAGAACTCAGCCCCTGCTGGTAAGCATAAGGACATTCAGGAACTTCCCTGGCTCTGCTGTTAGAGTGATTACGGTTGACTCTGAGCGTGCTCGGGTCTAGCCTTTTCCTCACAGCTGCCCTAGATTGCACTGCTCTATACGGAGGTTGCTCAAACTCTGGGAGTTTAAAGTGGATACTAGAATCTCTAGCTTTTCCAAGTAAGTGAGCTTCTTTTCTCCTGGGTTTTCTAGCACAAGGGAAGGGATTATTTCCAAAGCTTATTTCTGGGTGGCTTTTTCTATTGCTGCAGGGTTTTACCCACTCGGGTAGAAAACAGCCACTATCAACACTTCTGGCTTTGTTGCCTTGTACTGCAACTCTCCCACATCTCTCGTGCTCTTCACACATGCATTCAATATCTGGCTTCTGCCTTCCAAATGTTTCACTCTGGGTTTGAGACTCACTCAGACCTTCGTGTAGGCTTGCATGCTGTCCCAGTAATTCAGACTCTCTTTCATTCCACTTCCATACTTTTCCCAGCTTCTGCTGCGCTGACCGTTGTCTCCCCTGCTGTGAGACTGGCTGGTTCACCTCCTCTCCCTCTCTATTTGGGAGCGTATTATATCTCTGTGTTTCTGGGCTCCACCTCTACCCAGCTGATTCCTATCAGGCAAAGCAAACTCCCTTTGCTTGCTATCTGGGTGTGTCTTCTCAGCCCTTACCCACGTGTGCCTAGGTTGTCTATAGCAACCATCTGACAGTTTTTTGTTTATACTGTCATGTCTCCCCTGATCACTGCTGCTGATTTCCATTTTCTCAGGCTCCGATAGGTCTACCTTGTGACAGCAGGCACTGTGGGATTGTGATAAGGAAGCTTATCATAGCTCAGGTAGGAGCTATAGAAAAGATGATGTGACTCTGAACAAGCAACCTGTCAGTTCTGGTAGAAGTAAGAAAACAGAGTTTTCACATAAAAGACTACCAGTCCCAGAATGCACCAGGTTTCCAGCAGCCATGAGAGGGGCTGAAGTGAGAAAATGTGTGTGCAATCAAGAGAGCTATGAGGTAATCCCTAAGCACTCATCTCAAAGGGCAGGGCCTGATTCAACACAGCTGCGCTGTGTTAGGGAGGAGCACACATTAGAACAGAATAAGAATAGAGCTTATTCTTCAGATAATAGCTACAGAAAGAGCTTGAGGAAAAGATACAGCAACGGCTACAACCACCAACATCACTTGGAGAAACAGAAGCCAAGCCAAGCGGATAGAGAGAGAAGGAAACTCTCTGGAAGGAAAAGAAGGAAGGCTATTGGAAGGTCTGGGAGATTCCAAGGCAGTACCTATACTGGGAGGTATTTCAAATGCCAGCAGAGTCCATTGGACTGGAGTCAGCCAGAGGAATGGAATGGCAGAGATAGGAATCACCAGTGGCTACCTGGAAGAGAGAAGACTGCACGTGGAAAGGACTTTCAGACCTATGCCAGAAGCTATGTGAGGAAAGATCCAGTGTCCAGGGATCAAGATTGGAAGGCTGGACATCAGAACTGGATTACATACTGGCCAGGCTATACAGAGAGGAATTATGATAGCAGGAGAGGCTCAGGTATGAACACTGATCCAGACCCTATCTATAATAGTGAATGGCAGCAAGGGAATAAGCATTCTCATGATAGTGCCTTATGGAAAGACTCATCTGTGCCAATGTATGATAGTGACCCTATGCTGATTGATGAAGGGGGAGATACAGCAGATGAAACTATTACTTACATGGACTGTTCTCTATCTAAATGCTATTGCTAGCTTTCTGTGAGCAAACACATCAGCCATCACAAAGAAACCTAACTTTGTTCTTTATTTCCACTGCAAACAGCTCTTAAAGCAGGATTTGGGTTCACACAGTAGCAGCCAGCCAGCTAAAGGGTTTCAGCTGGTCAATTGATAGTAATTAAAGCTGCACCTGATTGTGTGTGTGAGCAAGGGAGAATCACTGCTGGGATCTGCGTGGAAAATAAGCAGAAGTTAACCTAACAAGCAAAGTTTATTCATTTCTTTGTGCCTTTTTATTTGGTAATTATTTGCTAAGAAAACATTAGCTAATTGCCTGACAAGCTGAAGGTTGTTTTCTGATTTGCTTTGTGACTTTATGTTATCCATTTAAACACTGCAAGCAAGTAACCTCATTTATATTGCTAACAAGCATACTTGTGCTGGGTGAATTAAACCCCATCAATAAAAGAAATATTTTATTGGCCTTACCTCTGGTTTCACAACTCAATTATTGTCTTCAGCTGTGTTTGGGAGTGAATGAACTACATTACCCACAATACCTTGCAAGAATCATATGAATATAAGCATCGTCAAGATTGTGTAAGTTCTCACCCTAGGCAGCCGTCTGACAGGATGCTTCCCATAGCGTTCTAATTGGACGCTGGGGAGTGTTCCCGCGCAGGCTCCGTCGGTACCGACGATACCCATATGTGAAGACTCATTCCTGCTTGTTCCTGGAGATATAATATACCCATGGAATAATAAATTGTGACAAGGAGAAAACCATATAAAACTTATTATGGATTGTTTTTAGATGGGCAGGTTCTGCCATCTAATTCTCAGAGGCATCAGTCTCTAACTGGGAGAAAAAGAACCTGGAAATGTAGTACCAGATCCCTGAGTATGGAAACAAACATATGGGAATGCAAAATTAAATTGTGAACGTATAGACTATGAACTTGCATGATATCTACAACCCGTTATTTTGGGTCTTCCTTCACAAGGTTGTTCAGATATGTTCCTAAAGTTCTCATTACCTATCCTGAAGTGCCTGTCGTACCTACCACTATCATACTTAGAAGAAGAGATATGGGTTGAAGATATCATGCAAGTTCTTGGGTCATACGCTTCACAATTTAATTTTGCATCCCCATATGTTTGTTTCCATGCTCAGGGGTCTGGTACTACGTTTCCATAGTTTTAGAACCTAAGAGACTTACCAGGTTCTTTTTCTCCCTGCTTTTTCTCTTCTGCCTCAGAGAATTAGATCCAAAAAATTACTAGTCCCGATATCAGAATGAAGAACGGAAACAAGCATGAATTGCAACAAGTGCGTGACTGGCTGTTTGTTGATGAAGTTTTGTGGATACATTCTGCCCCCCTGATTAAGCTAAAGCGAAATGCCGTAGGGGAGAATGAAAGATAAGTCATGGTTACTGATTAGTATCCACTGTTGTCGCTATCTTGAATTTCTGAGAAAGCTGAGGATAAAGAATACATGAATGCTGCAGGTTGTGTGAACAAGGTCTACACTGTCGATCTTGTGGAATCACATTGTTGCAATGAATGAAATACTGACAATTTTTGTGATTTTTGAATGAGCATTTTCTAGAAGCCTGATGTGAGGGAGTTTTTGGATCCTTGATGTACTTGAGCTTGGTTAGAGACTAGTGTTTTAGACCTGGATCTGAAATGCTCATTGGTTCTGAGATCCTTTTTTATTCCTGTATAAGTAGGCATGTAGCACCAGTTGTGTTTAGTTGTAGGATGAAACTTTTGTTTTGGATGGTTTCTCTGAGAATTAGAGGGCAGAACTTGCTCTCTAAAAGCGCTCCATAGTAAGTTATATGGTTTTCTCCTTGCCACAATTTATTACTCCATGGGTATATTATATATTATACTATATATTATTCCATATTATACACCATATATCATAGCCTATAATGACATTTTGATAATGCCCCTTTATTATTTATAATTCAGAGGTTATGTATATATATATATATATATATATATATAATTACTTAGTTTTTAAATGACTTTATAATATTATTTATATGTTTTACTGATTACACTTTCAATATTATTCTTAGGCATACCTCCAGATTATACATCATGTTTAGCTTTCAAATAGCTTTATCATGTTATTTAAATATTTGATATTGACCTTGTTTTTAGTATTGTTTAGTCGCTGCTTATTTACTTTTAATTTCATTTTACATAATATATTTTTAATGTTTTATGTGGAGTGGAGTAGCAGCCTAGTGGTTAAAGCAACTGCCTACTAACCAGAAGATCAAGGGTTTGATTCTCACTGGCACTCCTTGTGACCTTAGGCAAGTCACTTTGCCAGGCCTTTTCTTCCAAGGCAATGGAGGGTAATCTACTTCCGGTGATACATTGCCAAGAAAACCCAGAGTTTTTAATACTTGTTGATGATTTGTTTAGGAACATAAGATATGCCATACTGGGTCAGATCAAGGTCCATCAAGCCCAGTATCCTGTTTCCAACAGTGGCCAATCTAGGTCACAAGTCCCTAGCAGTTTCCCCAAAAGACACAGGTTCCACAATGCTTGTATTGGGGAAAGCAGTGGATATTCTGGGTCCACTTTAATAATGGTTTATGGACCTTTCCTCCAGGAACTTGTCCAAACCTTTTTTAAAAATCCGGCTACACTAATCTTTTACTACATTCTCCGGTAGCAAATTCCAGAATTTGATTACACGTCGAGTGAAAAAATATTTTCTTATTAGTCTTAAATAGGTTACCCTGTAGCTTCATTGCATGCCCCCTAGTCTTTCTATATTTTGATGGCGTAAACAATCGATCTACGTTTACCCGTTCCACTCCATTCATTAATTTACAGACCTCTATCCTATCTCTCCTCAGCCGTCTCTTTTCCAGGCTGAAGAGCCCTAACCTTCTTAGCCTCTCTTTATAGGGGTATCCTTCCATCCCCTTTACCATTTTGGTGGCTCTTCTCTGTACCTTTTCTAATAACGCTATATCTTTTTTAAGATACGGTGACCAGAATTGCACACAACATTCAAGGTGCCATGGAACGATACAGAGGCATTATAATATCCTTTGTTTTACTTTCCATTCCTTTCCTTATGATACCTAGCATTCTATTTGCTCTCTTGGCTGCTGCTGCACACTGGGTGGAGGGTTTTAACATGTTATCCACGAAGATGCCTAAATCTTTTTCCTGGGTGGTGGTTCCTAATGTGGAACCTTGCATTGTGTAACCATAGTTTGGGTTTTTCTTTCCTAGGTGCATAATTTTGCACTTGTCTACATTAAATTTTATCTGCTATTTGGATGCCCCGTCTTCCAATTTATCAAGATCCTCTTACAATTTTCTACAATCTCATGGGTTTTAACAACTTTGAATAGTTTTGTGTCATCTGCAAATTTGATAACCTCGCTCATTATTCCTATTTCCAGGTCATTTATGAATATGTTAAAAAGCAGCAGACCTAGCACAGATCCCTGAGGTACTCCACTATTCACCTTTCTCCATTGGGGAAAATTGGCCATTTAGACTTATCCTCTGCTTTCTATTTTTTAACCAGTTCCTGATCCACAATAGTACACTGCCTCCCCTATCCCATGACTTTTAAATTTTGCCAAAAGTTTCTCATAAGGAACCTTGTCAAAGGCTTTCCGAAAGTCCAGATACACTATATCAATTGACTCACCTTTGTCTACCTGTTTATTCACACCTTCAAAATATATAACAGATTAGTAAGACAAGACCTTCCTTCGTGCCTGATTGAAGACCGAACACAATTTAGGACAACTATCCAGAGAGTTGCCATGAGTCGACACTGACTCAATGACACTTAACCTCAAAAAACATCTACATGTTCAGTAATTTTGTTCATTATGACGGCTTCCACCATTTTTCTCGGTACTGACGTCAGGCTCACCGGTCTGTAGTTTCCTGGATCACCCCTGGAACCACTTTTTAAAAATTGGCGTTACATTGGCCATCCTCCAATCTTCAGGTATTACAGATGAATTTAATGCTAGTTCACAGATTACTAATAGTAGGTCTGCAGTCTATGTCAATTCTTTCAACACCCTTGGATGTATACCATCCGGTCCTGATGATTTGCTACTCTTCAGTTTATCAAATAGTTGTAATACATCTTCCAGGTGTATTGATGTTTCTTTCAATTCTTCCGTAGCTTCTCCTTTAAATACCATGTCAGTCATGGGTAACATTCCTACATCTTCCTCAGTAAAGACCGAAGCAAAGAATTCATTCAGTCTCTCGGCTATGGCATTGTCCCCTCTTAGTGCCCCTTTTACCCCTCTTCTATCATCTAATGGTCCAACTGACTCTCTCACAGGAATTTTTGCTACAAACGTACTTGCAAAAGTCTTTTTATGGGGCTTGTTTACAAAGCCACGGTAGCAGCTTCCACCCAATATCGGAGCCACAGCCCCATTGAATTCAATGGGGCCGTGGCTCCGATATCGGGCAGAAACTGCTACTGCGGCTTTGTAAACAAGCCCCTATGTGTTTTTGCTTCCACAGCAAGCTTCTCAAATTCTCTCTTTGCTTTCCTTATGAATGCCTTGCATCTAACTTGCCAGTGCTTGTGTTGTTTCCAGATTTTGTCATTTGGCTCCTTTTCCTGAAAGATGCTTTTTTGGCAACAACAGCCTCTCTGACCTTACCTTTAACCCATGCTGGCAGTTTTTTGGATTTCCTTCCACTTTTCTTGAAGGGTGGAATACATCTGGTCTGGGCTTCCAAGATAGTATTTTTAAACACCCAAGCTTGATGTAAATCTTTAACCTTTGCAACTGCTCCTTTTATTTTTTTCTTATTTTCCTCATTTTATCATAGTCTCCCTTTTGAAAGTTAAAAGGTAGTACTGTGAATTTCCTTACCGTCTTTCCTTCATTTATTAAATCAAACACAATCATGCTATGATCACTATTGCCAAGTGGCCCCAACACCCTTATCTGTTGTACCAGATCTGGTGTTCCACTAAGGACTAGGTCCAAAATGTCTGTTTTTAGGGCAAGGAATAGTGCCTTTGCAGAAGTCTCTACTGAGATTTCATTTGGAGTACTACTGGTATGTGCAATTCTGGAGACCACACCTTCAAAAGGATATAAACAGAATGGAGTCAGTCTAGATGGTGGCTACTAAAATGGTCAGTGGTCATCGTCGTAAGGCAACTAGGCATAAGCTTTAGGATTTTGATATACGAATATATACTTTGGAGGAAAGGCAGGAGAGTGGAAACATTTAAATACATTCATCGATTAATGCAGAAGTTGCTCTTTCATCTAAAAGGAGGCTCTGGCATGAAAGGTAAAAAGATTAAGATGAAAGGGGATAGACTCAGGAGTAAGCTGATGAGATTTCTTTAAGGAAAGAACTGTGGGTGGAGAACAGTTTCCTAGTGAGGGTAGTGGAAACAAGGACTGTCTGAATTAAAAAGAAAAAGAAGCAGGGAACAAAAAAAAAGAGGATCTCTGAAGGAGAGGTATGGATTAATGATCTTAATAATTTTTATGGATGGGCAGATTGGTTAGGTCCTATGGTATTTATTTGCCATTGTTTTCTATGTATGTTTTGCAAATTTAGTTATAATTCTTGTTTTTATCTAGATTTTGTAAACCACGTTCATAAATAGTTTTATTGTGAAAGACCCTATATCAAATGTTGAAAGATAATGGGGGGGTGGGGGGGGGGGGGAATACAGTCATGAGATTGTGGATGGGAGAATGTCCACACCTGGGGACTGGTTGGAGGTGAAAAGAGTAAAGATAAAATAATTAGGACTAGGAGGGAGAAAGTGGGGACTAGGTATTGGATGGGGTGGGGAACACACGTGGGAGGAGGCGGGGGGGGGGGGGTAGGTGGAACGCAAGACTAAGCTGAAGGTTCGTTCGCATAGGGCGTCTTATTCTCTTGAATAGCCCGTTTGGGGTCGGCTCTAGTTAACATTTGCATCACAGTTTCGAAGCATCTTTCCATCAATACATAATTCATTTCAGGCAGTAGAAGCACTTCTAGGACATATTGAAAAAACGCCACGGCTTTCTATGGAGTGTCGACCGATTACAAAGCATTGGGAAGCCTCAAACGCTGCAAAAGATACACAAAGGTCACCACCTGCATACAGTCGCAACGAAGTCTAAAAATAAAAAAAAAAGATGAACGACTTCTTTCAGTTCGCAGCCGATGTCTGCATGCAATGTATTTCGAGCCATTATGTAACGTCATCGATGAAGTCACCAAGTTCTCTCCCTTCACATATACCTTCTCCAAAAACCATCCCACCCCAACCTACCTTACAAAGCGTGTGTATTTGTGTAGGGCGGGAGCTGTGGGCGTAATCCAATAAGACAGAAGATCTGTTCGAAGACGCCCAATGGGAGACGGTAGAGGCGGTCCTTGCCGGGGCATAGCGAGCGACGTAAGCCGTGGGAGAAAGGAGTGGTGGTTGGCGGAGGTGGTGCCAGTGGTGTTAGGGGCGGGGTGGAAAGTGCCGGTGCAGGCTGCACACTTGTGTGTGGTGGAGCCGAGCCCTTGGCGGAAGGGGTACAGGAGATTGGACCTGTGCCGCCAGAGGTAAGAGCGCGCGTGCCTCCAGGGGAGGGGGATGGACTTCGACGCTCTCTGTATCTCTGACTGGGAAGGGGACACATGTCAGAGTGGGGGTCGGACTTATATCCCTTGAGGAAAGACTGTGGGGAGGTGGGGGTTGGACCTGTGCCCCCTTCAGGGAAAGGGAAAATGAAAATGTGTGGGTGGGGATTATATCTGTGTCCTGCCCCTCGCGAAAATGGACTGTGTGGGGTGGGGTTTGAACCTGCGTCTCCCGTAGGGTAGAAGGAGCGTGTTTTTGGATGAGGATTGACGTTGTCACCAGGAAGAGATTTGAACCTCGGGATGCATGCTTAGGGGTGGAAGGAGCAGAGGTGTTCCCGAAAAAGGCAGAATTTATCCAGGGTAAATAAAGCTTTCTTCCTTAGGCAAAGAGTTCGGTAATGAGTTGTTTCCCCATAAAAAGTAGTGTCTCCTGGGCTAGGTAGGAGCTGCAGCTGGAAGGAGTGGAGAGAGCTTTTCACTGGAAGAGGAGATAGATATTTAATAGGCATGAAGGGGTTTAGTAACTATTATGTTCTGTATTGGAGGAAGGAGGGCATTTGGGGGAGAGGGAGCCACCTATTTTGTGGCATAGAAGGGTGTGGTGTGTTTGTGGAGTTATGGCTGCTGATCTTCTCATAAGATTTTATCACCTCTTTGGTGTAAACTGACATTCTGTGAACAGTTAGATCTTGGAAAGTCTTATGTATAAGCTGTTGAGTAACAGGATTTTTGATAGTGCTGTTTATTCATTTATTTAAAAGGTTTTCTATACCACCTTATAGATTCAAAACGGTTTACATTGTAACTTGTATAAAAAACGTACCTTATAACAGGATAGGAAACTTTGAGGCAACAAGTAACAAGGGTAGCGAACTTGGATGAGAACTTAAAAACAAAAGTGTAACAGTGGTAACAACTTGAGGCATGAGCCATTGGCTGTACAATGTTTCTTATGTTGTCTGGAGTAAGGGAACATTAGGTAGGGGGTATGGAGGTTATCATTCTGTCTGTCCATAGTGTTCAGTGAAAAGGAATGTTTTTAGTGCCATTCTGAAGTTCCATAAGTCTTTGATGGCTCTCATGTTGTCAGGCAGGGTGTTCCGCAGTGTTGGCGTGTATATAGAGAATGCTTTGATACAAGTCGACTGGTTTGATTTTCTCTTTGTGATTGAGATGGTAAGCATGTTTTTTTGTTGTATTATTATTATTTATTTAGCTGTGCTTATATACTGCTTTTCACCTGGTCAAAGTGTTTTACAGATATATGCTAACAGGCGCTTTTTATTCCCTCGTCCCCAAAGGACTCGCAATCTAAGCTTACCTGAGGCAATGGAGGGTTAAGTGGCTTGCCCAAGGCCACAAGGAGTGGCCATGGGACTAGAGAACCCAGTCCCCCCAGCCTGAGGTTATTTGCCCTTATGTGGGAATTGAACCCCTGACCCTCCAGCCTGAGGTAACCTGTCCCAACCACTGAGCCACTCCTCCGGGTTCCTGTCGATTAGTTGTCTGGGGATAAATTGTGTAGAATCTTGAAAGTCATAAGTAATATTTTGAATTTGCGTACCTGTACTTGGAACTAATGTAGTTGCATTAGAGTAGGTATTGTGTGATCATGCCGTCTGGTGCCTAAGGCTATGCGTGCTGCAGTGTTCTGTACGATCTGAAGGAGACGTGTTGCATGTTTTGGGAGACCTTGGTGAATTACATTGCAGTAGTCCAGAATAGGTGTTATCATTGTCCGACATACTGTTCTGAAGTCGTCATCACTGAGAAGAGGTTTGAGTTTCTGTATCGCTCTTAATTTATGGTATGCTGTTTTAGTTGTCCCTTATCGTTCCTCCAATCCAGTCCAGTACAGTCCTGACCGGTGGGTAGTCATGCCCCACCAGCAGCTTGATGACATCAGCATAGATAGACAGTTGGTACCTCCTATTAGACTTCAGTATTTCAGTCTCCAAGCAGCTGGAGAGGCGTGACTCCATTGAAGAGGACTTGCTGAAGGAACAAATAAGCAGATAACACCCAAAAACGTCCTTAGCTTAAGCTGGATCTGGCCGTTCAATTCAAGAGGCTTACAATAAGGTTTAAAAAAAAAAGATTCAAACAAGAGAAAGTGAAAAGCAAAGAGGCTACAGCAGAGTATTTTTACAGGCAGCAAAACTCTGGGAGGCAAGAGGGCTTATTGCAGGCATTTGGCCTAGGTAGCAGCAGTTTCCAACCCTCCCCATAGAGAGGAGCAGGGCACATGTACGAAGCCTGTCACTTGGCTGGCCTGGGCACTCCTGATGCTGCCGAAGCTCTTCAGACAGCTGAGAGTCGGGGTGGAGGTAATTAGTGGTTCCCGCCGTCTTTGGCAGTGGGATCTTGAGTGGGAGAGAGCCGCAGACTTGAGCACAGCAGTAAGAGAGACTTGGGGGAGACAGCGAGGTGCATGGTGGCCTGCTCCAGCCGAGCGAGGGAACCAGCGCCATTTATTTTGCAGTGTTTTTTTTTTTTCTCTTTTTGGTCCCGAGAGTTGCAAAACAGACCTCCAGGGTGGGCTTTCGGATGCTTGGGGGATTACTTCATGTCTTATTGTTTGTGGTTTACTTTGGGTTTAGTTTTCCCCGAGTCCAAGAAAAAAAAAAGAGGAGCTCAGAGCAGTGTGCTATAGCAGTTGAGCTTGTTATTGGGCTGATCTACGGAGAACAGAGCTTATTATGACCTCTAAGCCAATCTGCATAGCATGTGGTGTACGCAGGAGCATAGTTCACCAGCAGGCTTCTGCAAAGGATGTGAGGCGGAGGCCCGGTCAGCAGAGGAAGGCCACCTGGAGAGTAGGTCTGACTGGGCTGAGGGATCTTTGGTGGGGGGGGGGGGGGGTGTTTGGATTGGAAGTTCTTTCCCCGGGGGAGCATGGTTCACATGCAGCAGGGGTGAGAGCAGTGCCTGGCTTGGGGGGCAGTCGGAGTCCACCTCCTTCTTAAGTAGATCCAGAGACGATAGATCCTCCGGACCCTCCCTGTCCTTGGGTTCGTCAGTAACCGGCCTTCCAGGGGGTTTTTCTCTGGAGTTTATCTTCCTCATGCATAAGGCATTTTGTTTGAGGAAGCATGGGAAGGAGGGACCAATGAGATCCCAGGAGAGAACTAAGAAGAGAGGGTTGCCTGTGCCCCTTAGGAGTGACGGGCTAAGAACGAACCTGGTCCTAACCAGTGGAGGATCAATGAGGACCCTTGGGGGGGGGGGGGTCATTAATCTCAGAGAGGGTGATACTGAGGCTGACTTAGCACACCGATGAAGTGGAGCTCAAAGAAGGTGAGATACTCCAAGGGGAGAAGTTTTGTATTGCCTGTGTTTTTCGAAGAGAGGAACTGGCAACCTTGATCTCATTCATTAAGGACTCTCAGTATGGGAGCAGAGGTTCCTCTGGAGGAGGACCCTTTGGAGAATCCTCTATTCCAGGCCATCAGGAAGCTGCAAACGATGTCCTCCTTGGACAGAGTGATTCAGCAATGATTCAGGACGAGTGGGATGTCCCAGAGGCCATGCTGAAAGGGATGCAGACCATGGGCCATTTTTACCCATTACTGGATCGTGATAGGGTGCTTCTGCGCTCCCCTAAGGTAGATGCGGTGGTCTCAGCGGTGAAAAAGACCATGATTCCTGTGGAGAGCAGTTCAGCTCTTAGAGATGTTCAGGATAGGAAGATCGAGACCCTTCTTAAGCAGGCATTTGACATCAATGCCCTGTCATTACAGGCATCCGTGGGTGGTGCTTTTGTGGCATGGGCTTGTTTGCGATTGGCACAAGGGGTCTTAGGGTCAGTGAGAGGCTCACAGCTGCACTCACCGGAGGCGGCTAAGTTAGAATCCGGGGCAGCGTATTTGACAGATGCCTTTTATGACTTGATTCGAGGCTTGTCCAAAGGTATGACCTCGGTGGCTGCAGCCTGTCACTACCTGTAGCTCAGGAACTGGTTGGCAGATGTCTCCTCTAAGTCGTATTTGAGCAAGCTGCCCTTGAGAGGTAAGCTCTTAATCAGGGAAGATCTGGACAAATTGGTGAAAGTCTTGGTCAAAAGGGGGTCGGCTTCCCGAGGATAAACAGAAGCCGGTTCACTCATTGGCCCCTGTGAGGGGACAGTCAAAAGATTACCGGCGCTTCCAAACAATGCATTTTGTGCCCTACCACATCCAGGGGGGTGTTTCCTGGCGTGGGGGCAGGCCTTTTGAGGGTTTCAAGGATCTGGCAGAGGGTTCTACTCCCTCTCCACTTCAGCCACTAAAAAGCACAATGACATGAGAACTTCTCCCCCCCTGGACTGTTCCCCTAGGGGGTCGGCTGGAGGACTTTTATCCTTGCTGGGCTCGAATCACATCTGACCAACGGGTGTTAGAGATTATCTGAGAAGGGTACGCATTGGAGTTTGCCTGACCTCTCACAGGCGCCTTTGTAAATTCACCCTGCATAGCACCTCAAAAACTATAGGTCATGCAGGACACGCTCCGCCGTCTTCTAGAACTGTAAGCAGTGGTACAAGTACCGGACGACCAGTGCGGAGATGGTCGATACTTTATTTCATCATCCCCAAAAAGGAGGGGTCCTTCAGGCCCATCTTGGATCTTAAGCAGGTGAATCGCTGCCTCAGAGTGCCCCACTTCCATATGGAAACACTCTGGTTAGTCATTGTGGTGGTCCGAGAGGGAGAGGCCTATTTGTGCATTCCCATTTGGGCAGAGGATTGGTGGTGGCTGTGGTTCGTGGTGCCAATGTGCATTTTCAGTTTTGGGTCCTGCCATTTGGTCTTGCAACTGCACCCCACATTTTCACCAAGATCGTGGTGGTGGTGGCAGTGGCACTGCGTAGGGAGGGGATTCTGGCACACCCCTACCTGGATGACTGGCTCATCTGGGCGAAATCCAAGGAAGAGAACAAGCAGGTCACTGCAAGAGTGATTGCCTTCCTGCAGAGTCTTGGCTAGGTGATAAACTTTGCCAAGAGTCACCTGCAACCATTGCAGGATTTGGTTATCTGGGGACCCGTTTTCAGACAGGAGAAGACTGGATCTCCTTGCCGTTGGATTGCATATGCACCCTGCAGGGGTAAGTCTGTATGTTTCTCTGGAAGCAGGAGCTGACTGCATGGCATTATCTACTGGTATTAGGCTCCATGGTGGCATCCATCAAGCTGATCCCTGGGGCTCAGGCCCATGTGCGATTGTTGTGGAAGTGGTTGGCACAGTGCCATCCACTTTCACACATGCTACCTTGCCCAACAAAAGTGTGGAAATCGCCGCAGTGATAGCTACAACCGGACACACATTCAGTGGGCATGCCCCTGGAGACGCCACAATGGATCTCACTAACGATGGATGCCAGACTGAGGTTGGGAGCCCACTGCGAGACCCATGTGACTCAAGGATTCTGGTCTCTACAGGAGAGGACATGATTGATCAACTGATTAGAGTTTTCTGCAGTGCCAAGTACACTGCCCATGTTTCAAACACTTGTACAGGGCACAGCAGTCAGTGTTTTCAGACAATGCCACGGCGGTGGCTTATATCAATCGTCAAGGAGGGGATGAGCAGTGCAAGCCTGGAAGACAAAGCTGGTCCGTTGTTGACCTGGATGGAAGAGAACCTGCAGGTGCTTTTAGCGGCACATGTGGCCGGCAAGGAAAATGTGGCAGCCGACTACCTCAGCTAGTTTCGTATAAACACCAGAGATTGGATGCTCAGCGAAGAGGTTTTTGCTCACTTGGTAGATCGCTGGGGGCAGTCAGTCATGGACCTGATGGCAACTTTCAAGTCGGCGAAGGTGACTTGGGTTTTTCAGTAGGAGGTGACAGCACATGTTGGAGGGGTTTGATGCACTCGTACAACGATAGCCCATGGAGGGCTACTTTGTGTTTCCTCCCTGGCCGCTCATAGCTCAGGTAGTGCAAAGGATAAAGTCATGGTGCTTCTTACTGGCCACATCAGCTGTGGTATGCTGATGTTCCTTGTGGACCTCCAGTCTAGTCCTGGAACCCTTCCCATTTTGTCTGGATTATAGTAGTATCTCCGGGCCTAAAGAAATTCATCTCAAGTTTAGTGGCCTAGGAGTTGGGTTTTTATGGCGGGATCGGTCAGTAGATGGTATTAGAACAAGATTAGCAGAGTTGAGCATATACAGAGACAGGTGTCTGGGCGAGTCGGCAGGGTCTGGCAAGGCCAATGTGACTTGTACATGGTAATTAGGTCGGTAAGTGACTGGCTACAAGGTAAGATTTCTTGTTCATCAATTGGTTTTTTTTTTTTCCTGCCTATTGGGATTAGGAGTTTCTAATAAGAAATGTAGCTATTTGAAAATCTTAATTGTTGCTCCTGTGAGTCTGCTTTGTGAATAGGATACTGGAGTCTTGTGGGAGGTACCAGCTGCCTATTTATGCTGATATCATTGAAGTTAACATGCTCGATCTCCAAGCTGCTGGTGGGGCGTGACTACCCACATGTTGGGTCGGGACTGGACTGGAGGGATAAGGGACAAACTAAAACAGCATACCATAAATTAAGAGCGATAGAGAAACTCAAACCTCTTCTCAGTGACAACGACTTCAGTATGTCAGGTAATGATAGCTCCTATCCTAGACTACTGCAATGTAATTTACCAAGGCCTCCCAAAACATGCAACATGTTTCCTTCATATGGTACAGAACACTGCAGCATGCATAATCTCAGGCACCAGACAGCATGATCACACAACACCTACTCTAATGCAACTCCATTGGCTCCCAGTATAGGTACAAACCAAATTAAAAAATTGAAATTACACTTACCTGGTAATTGTTGTTCCTTGAGTGACTACAGTTTAGTCCTCCACCTCTGGGTAGTGTACCTCCTCCTGCAGCTTGGAGACTGGGCATGTCAAAATCGTGACATCACTGGATATAGCCGGCTGGTCTCTCCCATCAGCCCCCAGTGAACTATTGACAAAGCAGACTCAAAGGAGCAGCAAATAAGTAGCTATCATATCAAAATCAATGTTAAAGCCAAACCGAAGGCATAACCGAACATTTAACAACTAAAATCCCCCTCACTTGAAAGGAGAAAACTGCTTTTTGCATTTACTCTTTTCAGCTCTATGCCTCCTCAAGGACAAGAGAAAGAAGAAGAGACAGAAAAGAGATACGAAGAACAGAGCCGGTCGGGCACCAATTAGAAGCTCCACTCACCTGTATGCCTGCCCCTCGTCCAACTGAACCACCACTGTAGACTAATTCATCCCCGGGAGGGATGAGGACTAAACTGTAGTCGCTCAAAGAACAACAATTACCAGGTAAGTGTAATTTCCATTTCCTTATTGTTCCTAAAGTTTATTCCTTCACCTATGGGATGTAACAGAGCAGTAATCATTGGGAGGGACCTTTCCAGCCAGAACGCAACACCACCTCCCCAAAACAGGCATCATTCACCGCTAGGACATCCAGGCAGTAATGCTTGCTGAAGGTATGAAGTGAAGACCACGTGACTGCTCGACAAATTTTTACTGGTGGAACCAAACTGTGCTCCACCCATGAAGCTGCTTGCGCTCTAGTGGAATGAGCCCTTAAGCCCACTGGTACTGAGTGGCCTTGCAAAAGATACACCGACGCAATCACCTCTTTCTTTATCGGTCCTACAGTTCAGTCCTCCACCACTGGGTAGTGCATCTCCTCCTGCAACATGGAGACTGGACAAGTCAAACTTGTGACATCACTGGGTATATCCTGCTGGTCTTCTCCCATGATCCCCCAGTGTGTCCAGTCTCCATGCAGCATGAGGACGTAGTGAGCCTAGGTGCTGGGCTCACTTGAGAAGCAGTTTAGGAGCAGTTAGTCAGGATTTGATTTACCTTGCATTTCTTTTGCCCTTCTTTAGGTGTAATCCTGTAAATTGAATTCATTTTCATTTAATTTCATTTACTTTTACTTTATTTATTTTCACCTAGTCTGCCTTAGTGTAAAGGGGGGTTCTGTCCCTTTTCAAAGTTCATGCTGCCAGCTAGCCTCTCTGCTTGGGATTCTTGTGCCCGGTGATGATCTCTCCCCCAGGACTGTACGGGGGAGAGCTCTGTGGAACACCTGCATTTTGTCAGTGTCCATGCGGCAGATTCCCATCGCGGCGGGCGCCTCAGGCCATTCGAGGTTCTTTAGCCGGTGGGCCGGGGCTCGCAGTGTCTGCTACTTCTGGTGGCGCGAGGCAGCAGCGTGTCTGGACAGCTCTTCACCCCGCAGCTACAGCGGGGTAACTGCTGCATCCCGACGCCACAAGGGAGTCTCTCGAGTCCGCATGGAGGGGCTCTGAGCTCTTGCCGCCTCTGTGGTGTTTGGCGCCAAGCGGGCCTGCTTCGGATTGGCGCCATTTTCTCGGCAGGGCTGAGGCCTCGTGGCGGAGAGCGGAGCAGCCCCGCATTTGAGCAGACGACGCTGTTCCACGCGGCTACACCCAGATAAGGACTTCCTTTTGCTGTTACTTTTAATTTTAATTCTAATTTTAATTTCCTTTTAATTTCATGATAGTTTATAGTTCTTTGAATGCAATGTGATTGGTTTGGGTTTTACTTCTTTGGGGGGGGTGCCTTTACCTTTGTCTGCATTCTGGCAGTTAGCGACGTCTGTCAGCAGCAGGTTTCCGTGCTAGGATTTGGCCATTCAGGGTCATCGGCGGCACAACCACCTACAAATTGAGCCCTTTCTGAAATTGTCATTTACATAAGGATGCTATTTCCATGTTTATACGCTTGGAAATTCCTGATCGTGTCCCAGTCTAGTCCCATAACCTCTGGGTTCCCAATCCAATCCAGCAGCTTGGAGACTGAGAAACTCCACCTTTTTTGTGACATCATCTGTATAAGTCTCCGGTGCCAGCCTCATGCCACCAGTCACCTCAGTCTCCAAGCAGCTGGATAGTTGGGAGCCCGGGGGTCCCGGGCTCACAGGAGAAACAATTGAGACACCTCAGTTTATGAGCTTAATTTAGCTGTTAGTTATTTTACAGTTTCTTGCTTTGCAGTCTGTTTCTTTAAATTGGGAGCACTCCAGCTCTTTGGCTCTGCGTCCTCTGTCTCCCTCCTCCTCCCTCCCCCCCTCCTGCACCTGGCTTCCTCTTCGGGGCAGAGCTCATTGCTGTCGCCGGCTGTTTCAGAGGTTTTGCCTGAGACACAGCAGTGGCCCGATCAAGCTCCGGTGGGGTAACTCTGTCTTCGGGGAGAGCCGGCGCCACGCAGAAGACTGTGCCTGCTAGCGCATTCGGCTGCTCCTACCCCCCCTCCTCTGTCTCTACCGCTGTCCAGGACCGGTACGGTGAGTTTACCTTGGGGGGGACGGAGGGTGTTCCCTTGGCTGGCGGGAGCCTCACGAGCAACTGCGGGGCCATCTTCCGAGCCGGAGTGGTTTTACTGTGCTCGTGCAGGGGCCGTGTCTCGGTTTGTGTTCCTCAGCGCGCTTTCGCGCTCTTTTTTTCCTCGCGGCCCTGCCTCGTGGTGATGACGTGGTTTTCTGCGCGGGCCGGATATTTTTTGTTTTTGGGATTGCCGGGCCTTTTTCTACTGGGCTGTTCAGCTCTTTAGGGAGAGATATTGCAGCATAAAGGTTCAGGCATACTCCCAGATTTCGCAGCACAGCAGTTTTCAGCTTTGGGGTTTCTCTCTGTGCCCTCAGCGTTTTTTGGTTGGAGCTGCATTTTTCGGGTGTCCCGGGCCCTTCTCTTTTCGCACCCGGGTTTTTCTGTCGAGGCAGCAGTGTTCAGCATGCCCTCCAAACCCCTTTGCATTGTGTGTGGGACACGGAAGGGCACAAATGCAGGGGTCTGCAAAGAGTGTGCGGGGGAGGCCCGGGAGCTGGATAACCCCCCCTCGCAGGCAGTTCCGGCACCAGGGCCCGGGCCAGAGGCCTCGCCTTCGCGCATACCGGCCCTGGCGCATGAGGAACCGCTGCCAGGAACATCTTCAGGTTTGGGCGCTCCGGCTTCTCCCATGGTGTTCCCCAATGAGCTCTCTGCCATCTTTTCTCAACAGTTTGTGGCACTTCTTCTTCAACATTCTGCTTT
Organism: Ichthyophis bannanicus; assembly: GCA_033557465.1. Classification (NCBI taxonomy): domain Eukaryota; kingdom Metazoa; phylum Chordata; class Amphibia; order Gymnophiona; family Ichthyophiidae; genus Ichthyophis; species Ichthyophis bannanicus. Next base: position 93,757,111 of record CM066035.1, on the reverse strand, counting down.
TAGTAGTTTGTTGCAGACCAGTTTGCCGAGCGGCTCCAGCGGAGCCGGTAAACGTCCGGCGTCCCCGCGACGGTCCATTTCCCCGAGTAGGAGCAAGAAGACTCGGGGAGACGATACCCTAGGAGAACTCTCCGGTCTGTCGGAAAGCCCTCTGTCAGATGAGGGCGCCCACAGTGTATGTTTGGAGGACGAGTTAGAGGAGGGCGAGATCCCTGAAAAGGAGGATCAGGCTAGGGTAGTGCGAGTATTTCGGAGAGAGGAACTGCCGTCGCTTAAAGCGCTCAACATGCCGGAGCCTGCGGCTGCGGAGGACGAGTCATTGGAGGATCCGCTGCTGCAGGTGTTCCAGAAAACTCAAAGGGCTTTCCCGGTGCACAGGGTGTTTCAGGAGATGATTCAGGAGGAATGGAATGTCCCCGAGGCGCCCTTGAAAGGCGCCAGAGTGATGGGCCTTTTGTACCCTTTATTAGACCGGGACAAGGAGGTGTTTCAACCTCCCAGGGTGGACGCTGCGGTTTCGGCAGTGACCAAGAAGACTACCATTCCTGTGGAGGGTAGTGCGGCGCTCAAGGACTTCAGGATAGAAAACTGGATGTCTTGCTCAGGCAAGTCTTTGATGTTAATGCTCTCTCCCTACAGGCGGCCATCTGTGGCGCCTGGGTTTCTAGGGCCTGCCTGCGTTGGTCTCAGAAAGTTCAGGAAGGCCAGGAGTCTCTTTTGGCGGGAGAAGCGGCACGTCTGGAGTCAGGGGCTGCTTACCTCTCGGACCTCCAGTACGACCTTATGCGGGGGCTGTCCAAGAGTATGGCGTCGGCGGTGGCAGCGCGGCGCTATCTCTGGTTACGTAACTGGTCCGCAGACACGTCGTCCAAGACTCGGTTGAGCAAGTTGCCCTTTAAGGGGCGTCTGCTGTTCGGCGAGGACTTGGACAAACTGGTCAAGGAGCTCGGGGAGTCCAAGGGCGGACGGTTGCCGGAGGACAAGCCCAGGGCCTCTCGGGGGGGCATCGAGTTCCAGGGGGGCAGTTGCGGGACTCTCGTCGCTTTCGTTCCCAAAGAGGTACTCCAGGACAGAGGGGGCGTTTCCCCTACCGAACCCAGAGTTTCTGGGGGTTTCGGGGAGCGGGCCGAGGCTTCGGTCTTAATGCCTCCTCCTCCTCCTCCCTTAACCTTAAAAAGCCCCAATGAAGTGAGGGGGGCCCAGTCGTCCACCACCCCCGTGGGAGGACGTCTGTGGGAGTTCCTTCCCGCCTGGGCCCACATTACGACGGATCAGTGGGTGTTGGAAGTTGTTCGCGAAGGTTATGCTCTGGAGCTCTTACGTCCCGTGCGGGACTCCTTTGTGCTCTCCCCCGGCAGGACTGTGGCAAAGCGGGCAGCCTTAAGGCAGACGGTACAGCGGTTACTGGACCTCAGAGCGATTGCGCCCGTGCCCGTAGATCAGTACGGGTGCGGTCGATACTCCATTTATTTTATTGTCCCAAAGAAGGACGGGGGTATTCGACCGATCCTGGATCTCAAAGGAGTCAACCACTGTCTCCGTGTGTCTCACTTTCACATGGAAACCCTGCGCTCCGTCATAGTGGCGGTGCGACAGGGGGAGTATCTCACCTCCCTAGACCTGTCTGAAGCTTACCTTCACATTCCAATTCGGCAGGAGCATCACAAGTTTCTCAGATTTGCAGTCCCGCTTGGACATTTTCAGTTCCAAGCGTTGCCCTTCGGACTAGCAACCGCCCCGAGAGTCTTTACAAAGGTCATGGTAGTGGTGGCGGCGGCTCTGCGAAAGGAAGGCATTCTCGTGCATCCTTATCTGGACGATTGGCTGATCTGGGCGAAATCGCACGACGACAGCGTGCGGGCCACGGCCCGGGTAGTAGGCTTGCTGGAGAGCCTAGGTTGGATTGTCAACCTGTCCAAGAGCCATCTAGAGCCTTCCCAGAATCTGGAATACTTGGGGGTGCGATTCGATACGCGGAACGGAAGAGTGTTTCTTACCAACCAATGGGCCTTGGAATTGCGGAATCGAGTTCAGAGGTTCCTCAGGCTCCGGACGCCGTCCGCGTGGCATTACCTGCAGTTGTTGGGCACCATGGCGGCGGCGATAGAGACGGTCCCATGGGCGAGAGCTCACATGAGGCCCTTACAGAGGGCTCTGCTTCGCCGGTGGTCGCACCAGCGAGACTCCCTCTCCCGGAAACTAGCATGTCCGGAGGATGTTCGTCAGTCCTTACTCTGGTGGTTGCTCCCCCACTCGCTCGAGAGAGGGAAGTCCCTCGAATCGCCGGACTGGGTGGCGGTGATGACCGATGCCAGTCTGCTGGGCTGGGGAGCTCACTGCCAGGGAGTCTTAGCTCAGGGGCTTTGGGACGCTCAAGAAAGCGCTTGGGCGATAAACCGGTTGGAGCTAAGAGCGGTGTCGCTGGCTTTGCAGGAGTTCCGGACGCTTCTCGACGGGAAAGCGGTCCGGGTCCTATCGGACAACGCGACGGCGGTAGCCTACGTCAACAAGCAGGGCGGCACCAGCAGTGCGTCCCTAGAGTCTGAGGCCGAAGCTCTGTGTACCTGGGCAGAGGCTCACCTTCTGGACCTGTCGGCAGCCCATGTAGCAGGGGTAGACAACGTGGAGGCCGACTTCCTCAGCCGGGTAAGAGTGGATCCCGGGGAATGGGTCCTGCATCCCGAGGTGTTCGAAATGGTGGTCCGAAGGTGGGGCAGGCCAGTGTTGGATCTCATGGCGACCTTTGCATTGGCAAAGTGCAACCGTTTCTTCAGCAGGCGCAGGGAACGGATGTCGGAGGGCTTGGATGCTCTCTTGCAGATCTGGCCAGAGGAGCAGCTTCTGTATGTCTTCCCGCCGTGGGTGCTGATCGGCCGGGTTCTACAAAGAGTAGAGGGCTTCCGGGGCCATGACATCTTGATTGCGCCGGATTGGCCACGGCGTCCTTGGTACGGGGATCTGGTGCGGTTGCTGGTGGCCAAGCCCTGGCGTCTCCCCGACCGAGCGGATCTGTTATCTCAAGGGCCGCTGGTCATGCCTCACGTGGGTCGATTCTCTCTTACGGCCTGGCTCTTGAAAGGGCGCGGTTGACCTCCCGGGGGTATTCTCCGGCGGTTATCTCTACCTTAGTCAAGTCCAGGAGGCGTTCCACTTCGTTGTCCTACGTCCGCATTTGGAGGATTTTTGAGGCCTGGTGTGGTGAGCGGTGGTACCAAGCGTTACGAGCTTCCCTCCCGCAAATCCTGGAATTTTTGCAACATGGTTTCGAAAAGGGTTTGGCAGCGGCTTCGTTGCGAGTCCAAGTGGCTGCTTTATCTTGTTTCAGAGGCAGGCTGGCGGGTCAGTCGCTGGGAGTCCAGCGGGATGTAAAACGATTTCTCCGAGCGGTTTCTCTTGCTAGGCCTCCGACCCGACAAGTCTTTCCCAAATGGAGTCTTCCCTTTGTTTTGGAGGCCTTAGTGGGGGAGCCCTTTGAGCCGCTGGCTAGGGCGTCACTCAAGGATCTTACTCTGAAGGTGGCCTTTCTCGTGGCGGTGTGCTCGGCTAGGCGTGTTTCCGAATTACAGGCTCTTTCCTGTAGGGAGCCCTATCTTTCCTTCTTTCCATCTAAAGTGGTGTTGCGGCCGGTGCCGGCTTTCCTCCCGAAGGTAGTCTCGGCATTTCATGTTAACCAGGAAATTTCCTTGCCGGTATTGCGCGGGGATAGCGGTGGTTCTTCAGCTACTCGGTTTTATCTGTTGGATGTCCAGAGAGCTTTACGGAAGTATCTCAAAAGGACGGAGTCCTTTCAGAAGTCGGACAGACTTTTTGTGCTTTTCGCAGTGCCGAAAAAGGGTGAAGCGGCCTCTAAAGCATCTATTGCTCGCTGGATTAGGGAAGCCATTGAGTCGGCTTATGTGTTGAATGGCAGAGTCGTGCCACATGGGGTGAAAGCACATTCTACGCGGGCTCAGGCTGCCTCCTGGGCGGAGGCTCGTTTAGTCTCGCCGGTGGATATCTGCAGGGCGGCGACTTGGTCGTCCCTCAATACTTTTGCTAGGCACTACCGTCTGAATGTTCAGATGGCGGAGGAGACCTCCTTCGGATCAGCGGTTCTTCAGGCTGGTTTGCCAGGTCCCTCCCGTGTGTAAGTGTGTTTCACTGCTCTGGTATGGACCCAGAGGTTATGGGACTAGACTGGGACACGATCAGGAAGGTTAAATTAGACTTACCTGCTAATTGTAGTTCCTGGAGTGGAACAGTCTAGTCCCATATCCCTCCCAGAGTTCCTGGGCAAACACATGTCCGGATGGGCTCAGTTTCACAGGTAAGCTGGGCTTGATTCTTGGTTCTGTTGGGTCTGTTCCTTACTTCAAGCAGGGGGTTGGAATGCTCCCGCTTTCTCTTAAGTGCTATAATGGGCTGGGAGTTTCTTGCCCTCATTTGCTATTTTACTGTTATCACTAATGTTTACTATAGTCTTTGGCTTACTTGTTTCTCCGGTGAGTCTTCTTTGTCAATAGGTTACTGGTGGCATGAGGCTGGCACCGGAGACTTATACAGATGATGTCACAAAAAAGGTGGAGTTCCTCAGTCTCCAAGCTGCTGGATTGGATTGGGAACCCAGAGGTTATGGGACTAGACTGTTCACTCCAGGAACTACAATTAGCAGGTAAGTCTAATTTAACCTTGTGCAGACAGCCTCTAAATGTCGTTATGCCATCTGCAAATTTGATCGCCATGCTTGCTGATCTCTTTTCCAGATCATTTCAGTGCAGTAGATGTTACCAGATGCCAGTTCCAGTGCAGATCCCGAGACATTCCACTATTTACGGGTCTCCTGTGAGAAAACTGGCCATTTAGTCCTATTGTGTTCCTGTTTTTGAACCATTTCCCATTCTATAATAGCACATCATCTCCTTCCTCAGGAGAAGTTCATAAGGGGCTTTGTCAAGTACCTTCTATAACATCCAGATACATATCATTTGGCTTACTCACATGTTTATTAACCCTTTGAAAAGACAGCTTGGTGCTGCTTTTCAGAACAAGTTCTATCATTTAACTGGCACTGAACTCAGATTCATTGGTCTGTAGTTTCCAAGATCGCCTTTGAAGCTCTTTAAAAAACAAAACAAAAAAAAACCCAATTAGTGTTACATTAGTAACTCTTCAATCTTTAGAGATCATTAATATTAATGTTATGATTTGAGCCTGGCTGATATTATGAATGATCACTATTAGACAAAAATTAGCTAGGTTAAGACACTTTGATTTGGTTTTCTGCACTATGTTATCAGAGCGCAGCTTGCCCATTTGGCGGGAACACTGCCCATCTGGGCCATCTGGGGAAAGGCCCCTGCTGGGGATCGTGAGAAGTGTTGCTGGATGGCACAGTCCGGGGCTTAGTGTTCCAGGGTCCTGGAAGGGTTGATAGCGGCAGTCAGGCCTCCCTGTCTTTGCTATGACGGTCACCTAGGTTCAAGCGTCCTGTGTTTTGGGTGACAGGAGTGGGACACCTGGACATGTGGTGCTGGATGTTGGATAGGCTCATACTTCTTAGGTGCACTCTCCTTGAGTGCGTCTGCATGTCCGTGTTCCGTCTGTGATCTCATGCTCAGGTGATTGTTGCAGCAATGACAGAGATCGCTTGGGATATCGTGAGCGGGGTTGTCATGGTGTTGCATGGGGCTGCCAATGCAAGACGGGGCCATCCTGAGGAGTTTGGGCCTCAGTCATCAGCTTTCTCTTCGGTGGCCCAGCTGTCCAGGAGGCACCCCTCCAGATCCGCCGGTCCAGTTCTTCTCTGCCTCTTCTCAATGTGGGCAGGGGGGCTGGCAGATCTGGAAATTCACGTTCACTGCACGTTCTACTGTTTTACCTCTGCCTTGGGGTTCTGAGGTCATATATTCCCAATCATTTGTTTGGTGGGGTGCTGCTGTCTGTTGTGCAAGACAAGGTGGTCAATAGTCGGAGGCTGTCGTCTATTCCCCTTACCCCTGAAGGTGCTCACAATTTAAGTTTTTTTGTACCTGCGGAGGTGTATGTTGTTAAAGGCTAGCAGGTGCACCTGTGGGACCAGAATCCTCGGTTCTTCCGACCTTCCGTTGAGGTGCGCGTGTGGGGTTTACTCCCTTGGTCGGCTAGCAACTTGCTTCACCCATTGGGCCTTCCCTTTCCTCAAGGCATCGTTGCGTCCCACTTCTTCGTGGGGGCTCGCCGCAGGGCCTGGAGTTATGCTCAGCCGGTTCCAGCCAGGGCTGAGTCCTTGGGGGGAGGCTCCGATCCTAACGATACAGGGTGTGCTGGGATCCGTTCAACCAGGTTCCTTCGGGCCCAGCGTACGTCGTCTTTTTCTGGCCGGTTTAGGTCTTCGGGTCGTGGCGGTGCTCCGAGAAGACCAGTAGGCTGCACAGTGCTTGTCTTGGAGCAAGCGCGGGATATCTGTAGGTTCATATTCAAAGCCGTCCGGTTACATGTCCCTCCATTGTGGAATGCTGTACTAGTAGGCATACTTCATATGCTGGGCTTACAAGTTGGCTTCCGCGCTGGCTGCTTGGCATCAGCCAAGGTGACTGCCGGTTTAGGCTGTGGAGTCAGCCTGGAGGAGGGGCCTTGCGTTCTCTGGACAATGCCCTGTTCGGTTGTGTGCCTTGTGTGTGGCCCTTATGGAGTTGTAAAAAGAATAATCAAACAGGAAAGCCTTCCTAATTGTCCCCACTTCTTTTTTATAAGGTTCTGTCCCTTTCTTCCGGGAGCTTGGCCGGAGCGTGGTTAGACTCAGCTACATTTTGGGGATCCTTTATGTACAATACGTTTTAGTGTACGCAGCATGCCCAGTGTTCATCGTCTGACTGGAACGGTACGCGGTACGTCAGCTGTGGCAGGCGTTCACGGACACGGTAGCGGATCGAGCGCTGTAGGTGCTGTCTGAGATCTCCGGGATGGTGGCCTATTTCGGGTGGTCAGGGTGGCCCGAGCGAAGGGACAGCGTGCGCGTTTGAAGCCTTGGCGGCCTGCGTTTCGGTGGGGACACTGTGGTGGCGAATGTCCTTAGCGGGGTCCGAGTGTTTGCCGGAGGAGTGAGATTGCATCAGGCGGTGTGCGTGTCGCGTGTGCTCAGATGCGGTCAGCCCATATTGGACCTCATGGCGACCTGTCAGTCTGCGGCGACGGGTCGATGTTTAGCAGAGGACATATGAGGCTACTGGATAGCGTCGACGCATTGGTACGGGGCCGTGGCCCGGTCCATTCTATGCCTTTCAGAGGTCATTGTGAAAATGGCCGACTGGGGCTGGTTGCTAAGATATGTGCTCTTCATTAGTCAGTGGGGACCATTACCAGTGTATTCTGCAACATTTGCGTGAGCTTGCATAATCTTTACTTGCAACCAATCGAAATAACTGTCCAAAACCAGTTGATGCAGTCACTACTTAAATTTGCCTCGTTTGACAGTAAAAAAAAAAAAAAAAAAAAGACGACATATTTATTTTATACCGATAGGTCACTCACAGCATATTTGGCGATTCCTCGTCCTGGTGTTAATCATGCAGATAATTTCTGCTCTAGTTGTGGTGATGTGACTTTTACATCACAAAAATGGCATATGACTGTGGCGGTTCAGAAAGCCTACAATTTATATTTTGGCTGCAGAATAAAAGATCAGGATAAAAGCTAGGCGCCACACATGCTGCAATACATGTGTAGCAGATCTCAGGCTATGGATGGATGGGAAAAGACCATCAAAGTCTTTTGCGGTTCCAATGATCTGGAGAGGGCCCTTGGATCACGTCGGCGATTGCTACTTCTGCATGGTTCCTCCAATTCCGGAGGGCATATCCAGGTGATGTAAGCAGTTGGCCTACTGGCATTGCGTCGTGGGCGTGGCTACCAGAGTCTCCTTTCTTTCTTTTTTGTCACACCATGTAAGACTCCATATCTTCTGAAACAACGCTGGACTCTGGGGCACTTGACACCCTCTTATATGCCCTTGGTGGATCACGCTTGGTTTATTGCAACTCATTGCTTAGCTGCATTCCACATTCTCAATTAAAGAGACTCCAACTGGTCCAGGACATAGCTGTAGAGCTACTTTGTGTTGCAAAGAATAAAGTCCTTAAGAGGTGTGACAAATAAGGTGTTTGACGCTGGTGGTTTTTTTCCATTTCCCTCTTTTTGCTTCCCACCTCTGTCTGGATGGACCTCGGTTCCGTTCTCCCTCGTGGAATCCAGCTGTGCCTGTTTAGTTGTCGGTTTGGGACTTACGCAAGAACACTTTGCTTGTAACCTGCGTTCCTTGGACCTTAGGTGAGGTTCCGTCGCTTTCTGGGAGGTCTCTTCGCTGCCTGTCCCTCCGTGGAGGCGGGTTCTGCGGGAGAGCAGCGGTTGCTAACACTTGACACCCTGGTGGGGTCGAGAGCCAAGGGGGAGCTCAAGCGGATTTTTCAGGCGGAGCTCCGGTAGCCTTCTCAGTAGGTCTGTTTCTAGGGCGTTCAGTGTGTTTGCGATGGCGAGTTTGTCTTTCTGAAGCACTAGCGCTGCTTGGGGCAGAGTTCTGTGCTGTTTTCACCAGTGAAGAGGATCCAAGTGGGCTCTCGGTCGTGTCTTCCTGGTTGGCTTACCGCCTGTTGACGTGAGGAGCGGGCTGGGGTCGGTGCCTGCTCTGTTCGTTTAGGGGCCGAGCCGACTGGATAGGTCCCTCCCAATGATTACTGCTCTGGTACATCCCAGTGGTGGAGGACTATACTGTAGGACCGATAAGGAAATGGAAATTACACTTACCTGGTAATTGATGTTCCTTGAGGGAGTACAGTTCAGTCCTCATTCCTGCCCGGGGATGGATGTTTCAGACGCGAGGCGTCAGTTCCGAGTATGCTTTCGGATCCTAGAGTCGGCAACGGGCTCTGATTGGCAGCTAATCGCGAGAGCAACCTTTTCTGCCTATACTCTTCCTTAGTTCTCCTTTCTTCTAGCTCTCTGTCTTCCGCTGTTTGGTGTGCAGGGGGACAGGGGCACGGAGGAGGGTGTTTTCGGCCTTTCTTTTTGGGGCCCTGTGATTTTACAGTTGAAGTTTGAGCATAGCTTTGTATTTAGTACTTTAACTGGTTGTTTGTTTGTTTGCTCCTTTGAGTCTGCTTTGACAGTAGGTCACTGGGGGATCATGGGAGAAGACCAGCAGGATATACCCGGTGATGTCACAAGTTTGACTTGTTCAGTCTCCATTTTGCAGGAGGAGGTGCACTACCCAGTGGTGGAGGACTGAACTGTACTCCCTCAAGGAACATCAATTACCAGGTAAGTGTAATTTCCATTTAATCCATCTGGAAATGGACGCCTTTGCCGCTGCTTCCCCTTTACGGGGGCCTCCGAATAACACGAAGAGGCGGTCAGACTTGTGAAACGATTCTGAGACTTTCAAATACTGCCACGCACCCTTTTTACGTCCAAATGACATAAAGCACGGTCCGAGACCTCCCCCCCCCGATGAACTTAGGGAAGGAAGAGAAACCATCTGATTTACAGTGGTGTGAAAAAGTCTGGAATCACTTGTAAATTTGACGTTTTTTTCAACTTCGTGACTTTATATCTTAATTTCTTTTTCCTCCCAGTGGCTTTTTCTGTGTATCTCATGATAAGTGATAGATTTGGCTATCAGGGCCAACTTTTAGTATTGGTTTGGCCCTTATTTTCTGAGTTTGTTCCCCATAGTTGTCCTGTTGATAGATTTTTCTGTGAAAATCACACAGTGTACATCGTTGGCCAATGATATATTATTGTAAGTATGCTTTAAAATATTATGGACGCACGCCAGGGTTCCTTCAAATTAATGTATGTGGCCTTGAAAAAGGCCGTTTTTTATATGTCAGTGATGGCTCAGTATTTGATGGGCCACCCTTTGTTCTTGATCACCTGACTGCACCTTGTCGGCATTGAATGAACCAGTCTGACAAGGTAATCGTTGGTGACAACACGGTTCCAAGCTGCAATGAGTGACTCAATCAGCTCACGCTTTGATGTCAGATGCTTCTTGGATATTCCCAAGGCCACCTTGTGCCACAGGTTCTCAATTGGATTCAGATCTGGAGATTGGGCAGGCCAGTCCATTGACTTGATGATGTTCTGCTGCTTCCAGTTGATCACCTGTCTGGAACGATGGCAGGGTGCATTGTCATCTTGGAAGAGGAAATGGCCAGGAAACAGCTGGTGTGCTGATGGCACCATGCACTTTTGCAGTATGATGATGTACTTGGTCCCGTTGACCATTCCATTGACGATGTGAAGATGTCCAATGCCACTGGCAGCCATGCAGCCCCAGACCATGACCTTCAAAGGATACTTCACAGTGAGGTTGACACTCAGGCTTGAATTCCTCTCCAGGAAATCTCCTCACATAGGTGTGGGCCTGGTTACCAAACAGGCAGAAGGTGCTTTCATCGCTGAATAGCACCTTTTCCCACATTTCAGTCGACCAGGTTGAGTGCTTTCTCGCCCACATGATCTGGTTGCGCCTTTGTATGTCAGTCATCAGTGGCTTATTCCATGCTTTGCAGTCCTGGAGACCAAACTGCAGGCACCGGCGACAAACTGATGAGCTGACATTGACCTCACTCTTGTCTGACCACTCTTGAAGTAGCTGAGGAGAGGTCAACTTGCAATTAGTCAGTGAAATGCATCGTAGTGCGTGGTCCTGGCATGTTGTTGATGCACGTAGACGATCTGAACGAGGCTTGTCCACCACTGAACCCGTTTCTTTCTTCTGTACAATCAGAACAACAGCGCTCTGACTGCAGCCAACTTTCCTGGCTATCTGACAGCTTTAAAATCCTCCCTCGCTCATAAAGGACACACGAACACGCTCCTCCATCAGGGTCAGAGTCATCTTCATGGTCGATCCAGAAAGCGAATGAAATTCAAAAATTCCGCACGTTTTTATAGCTGCACTGTTGGCTAGATATCTGCATTGTGATTGGTTAGTGAAACCAGCCTCCTGATTGGTCAGAAATAACATGTGCATATTGGATAATCTCGATCCAGTTTTGACGCAGGATCCACAAAAATCGCAGTAGCTATCTCCTAGTGTCTGTAAAGTATTTAAATTGGAAGCAAGGAATGCAAAAAAGTCAACTGTAATAGCCAAATGTATCCCTTTTTAACGTGGTAGAAAGATGAATATGCTGGGCTAACGCAAAATTTAAAAAAAAAAAGTTAGTACGAAAAACGCAAAACTCACAAGTGATTCCAGACTTTTGCACACCACTGTAGGTGAAAAGGAGATACAATCTTCGGCAAAAAAGACGGAACTGGCCACAACACCACCGTTTCCCTTGAAAAAGACAAAAACGGCTCTCGACAGGACAATGCCTGTAGCTCCGAAATCCGCCTTGCCGAACAGATGGTTACGAAGAATACTGTTTTTAAAGTTAAATCCTTAACCGAGGCCTGATGTAAGGGTTCAAATGGCTCCTTAACCAATGCCCCCAAAACCAAGTTGAGATATCATGGCGGAACTGAAACTGAGAGTGCCGTAACCTGGACGCTGCTTCAAGGAAATGCTCCACTTCCACATGCAAACTAAGAGCCGCTCCCTGAACTTTGCTTCTGTAGCAGGCCAAAGCCGCTAACTGAACTCTCAAGGAACTAGCCTCTAGACCCTTATCAAACCTATCCTGTAAAAAACTCAATACCAAGGGAACGGATACCATAGCTGCGCGAACCTGCCTTCACGAGCACCAGTCCTCAAAAACACACCATATATGCACATATGCCAGAGACGTGGACTTTATTCTTACTTGAAGCAAAGTCGCGATGACCGCTGACGAGTAACCTTTTCTTCCTTAACCTTGCCCTTTCAATGGCCATACTGTAAGCGAGAACCAATCCACTTGAGGCATTCGAAGAGGACCCTGCAGCAACAGATTCTCTGACGTCGTCGGTAACCGCCAAGGATCCCCGTCAAGCAACCAAATGAGATCTGCGTACCACAGGTGCCTTGGCCAATCCGGATCCACCAACACCTTCCCCCGATGAGCTTCGATTCATTGAACTACTCGACCTATGAGCGCCCACGGAGGGAAGACATAGAGGAGGCCCGACGACAGCCACTGCTGTATCAGCACGTCGATTCCTTCTGACATCTTCTCGCGTCGTCTGCTGAAGAAACGACCCGTTTTTGCTGACTGAAATGTCGCCATGAGATCCATTATTGGTGGACCCCACCTGCGAACTATCCGCGTGCAACTCCCATTCCCCGGCATCCACTTGGACCCTGCTGAGAAAATCCGCCATGACATTGTCCTTTCCTGCAATATGTGCCGCCGAGATTGCCGGAAGCCAATGCTCCACCCAAGAGAACAGAGCCTCTGCTTCCTCCTCCATGGCCACACTTCCGGTACCGCCTTGCCTATTGATGTAGGCCACCGTCGTGGAGTTGTCCAACACTCGCACCACTCGACCCAATACGGTCTATTCGAACGCTTGTAATGCCAGGCAGACCGCTCTCAACTCTAGCCAGTTGATTGACCAATTGCTCTCTCACCCTGTCCAGGTACCTTGCACAAAGAGAGCTCCGCAATGCGCTCCCCAGTCTGCCAGACTCACGTCGGTCAGCAAGGGGAGCCACTCCGGCTGCTCCAGAGGCATTCCTGAATTCAGAGATTCTGGACGCAGTCACCATCGAGGCGACTGCCTGACCCGTAGAGGACAGCCGCTTGCTCAGCGAGTCAGACTGATGTGACCAACGGCGAAGCAACGCTCTATAACGGGCACATATGAAATCTGGCCCATGAAACTACTTTCAACGTTGCTGCCATGGTTCCCAGCACGCAAAGGTAAGTCCACGCTAAGGGCGCTGGAACGGACCTGAATTTGCATATCAGCTGCCGCAGGACTTGAACCCGATGAACCGGCAAAGACACCATCCCTGTCTGCATTGAACCCGTACCCCCAGATATTCGAGATCCTGGGAAGGCACCAAGCGGCTCTTGCCGAATTGACCACCCAGCCGAGGCTCTGCAAAAACCTCACCACCTTGTCCGTGACCTGTACTCTTGGCCCTTGACTTTGTTCGAATTAACCAATCATCGAGATTAGGGTGAACTAGAACACCCTCCTTTCGTAACGCTGCCACTACCACAACCATGACCTTGGTGAAGGTTTGTGGAGCCGTCGCCAGGCCGAATGGCAAAGCTTGGAACTGATAATGTCCCCAAGGGAAAGCGAATCGTAGAAACGTCTGATGAGTCTCCCTGATCGGTATGTGTAAATACACCTCCGTGAGATCGAGAGAAGTCAAATACTCCCCTTTGCGAACTGCTACAATGACAGACCGCAAAGTTTCCATTCTGAAATGCGGCACTCGAAGGCAGCGTTTCACCCCTTTGAGATCCAGAATGGGGTGGAAGGATCCGTCTTTCTTTGGTACCATGAAATAAATGGAGTAGTGACCCACGCCGTAATCCGTTCTTGGCACTGGCTCGACCGCTCCCAGCTGTAACAGCTGGTCTAACGTACGACAAAGCGCCAGCGTCTTCTTTTTACCTCTGCAGGGAGACATCACAAAGGATTCCAGCACTGGTTTCGCCAATTCTAGCGCATATCCTTCACGAATGATCTCCAACACCCACTGATCGGAAGTTGTATGGGTCCAGGCAGGAAGAAACACCCGAAAACGCCCTCCTATCAGTTGGCTTCCCACCAAGACTCGCCTCATTTCATTGCGGTTTTCGAGAAGCCGCTGCGAAACCTTGATTTGCTCCACAAAACACACGAAATCCCTTGGCTCGAGAAGCAAATCTTCCCCTTTGGAAACCATTCAAACGAGAAGAACAAAATCTCCGGAAATCTCTAAACTGACCCTGAAAGGCCGGCAAAGACTTCCCTTGTTTAGGCTTATCCTCAAGAAGTCTGCCGCCCTTGGACTCTCCTAAATCCTTAACTAACTTGTCAAGATCCTCTCCAAACAATAACTTTCCTTTTAAAAGGAAGCTTACTGAGTCGCGACTTGGAGGAATCATCAGCCGCCCAACTTCTCAACCACAGAGATCTCCGGGCGGCAACTAGCGGAGCCATACCATTTGCAAGCGCTCTCATCAAGTCATAGTGCACATCTGCCAAGTACGCTGATCCCGACTCAAGGCAATCTAACTGCCTAACACGGTCCCAACGCTTGCGCCAGGCTCCGCAGCTGGAGCAGGACAATCTAAAGCATGCTCTCATCACCCAAGCACCACAAATGGAAGCCTGCAAGAATAAGGTGTTGGCCTCAAAGGCCTGCTTTAACAACCTGTCTACCTTCCTATCCTGTGCATCCTTTAAGGCCGCGCTGCCTTCCACCGGGATAGTGGTCTTTTTTTTTTTTTTGTCACCGCAGAAACTGCAGCATCAACTTGCGGGGACTGAAACTTCTCCTTGTCTTTATCCGCCAAGGGATAGAGCCTATTCATAGTCCTGACTCCCCTAAGCCCTGCTTCTGGCTGATCCCGATCATCCAATCAACCACCCGGTGGACGGGAAACACTACCTGAGAGTGCCTCGCCACTTAAATGACACGGTCCTCCACTTCGTCCTCTTCCACCGGTTGCGCTGTAGTGAGATTCAGCATCTGGAGAGATTCAGTAATGAGTGCCGTCAGTTCATCTTTCCGGAATACACAAATGATTTTTGCTTGATCCTCATGTTCAGGAATTTCTCCTTCCTCCAACTTGTCTATCCCAGCTTCGAGTTCTCCTTCGGCCTCATCTACCTCCTGCCACTCCGACTCCGACGGAGACGGCTCAGCAGGCCTGGGCCGCTTCAGTGGCTGTGGAGCCACGCTACTAGGCTTCCCTGCTCGGGGATGCTGCGTAGAAAGCGCCATTGGTAATGGCTCAGGCACCTTTCCCTGACGCCTTAAACAAAATGCCTGATGCATAATTAACACAATCTGGACAGAAATCCCTGAGCTGCGGCCCTGCTACTAAAGGCACCGCAGTAGAGGGACCAGAGAGGATCCCGGTGGAGAGACCACCAAAGCTTCCTCACCGGTCACAGCTGGAAGACCCAGGGAATCTAGCGCGCTGGTGTTCCATGCTGTTAGAAACAGCCGCATAGTCCCAACAAATTCCGGTGGCAGCGACCGAGCCTCTGCGGGAACCGCAGACCACACACTGTGGCCGCGATGACATTAGCTAGACCCCTCAAACTGGCAAGAAAGAAAAGAACCAACTTAAAGAACCGGTGTATGCTACTTATCATTTTTTTTTTTTTTCATAGCTTTATTTTATTCATCACAGACAAGTATACAGAATCCGACAACACACCATCTCCGGGGGGTACACTCTTATCCCTACCCGGAGGGCACCTTCCTGCAATGAATACAGTATTTTATAATATTTCCCCTTCTCCCCCCCCCCCCCAGCTGCACACCCCATCCACCGTATTATCCCCACGCCCCCCTGCACTCCACCCCCTATAGGCCAATGTGGAGGAGCTCATTCCGACACCTGGCTCCTAGGATCTCAATATAGGCACCCCATAACTGAATGAAAGTGGTCCACCGCTTGACACTGCCCCGTGCTTGCCACCGCTCCATCAACATTACCTGATGGAAGCAGTTGCGCCATTCCACAAACGTGGGAACTCGGTGCCCGCACCATAGGCGCAGAATCGGGCCCTTCCCCACCAGACAAGCCTTCTGCATTAACAACCTATCAGCACGCCGGGCTGGACAGGGGGGTTCCAGTTTGTCCAGGACCACAAAGGCACCCGTCCAAGGCACCCTCAACTGCAACAGTGCACTGATATATGCTCGTATCCGGGCCCAGTATGGCTGAATATGAGGGCAAGCCCACCACATATGTAGCAGGTTAGCTAAAGGCGCTGAACAGCGGGGGCACCGACCATCCTCCGTCAAACAACTACGCAGAGCGCGACGAGGTGAGAAATAGGCTCTAGTGAGGCACTTGAATTGTACCTCTCTCCACTTCGCCCCCACCGCCAGAGTAGCTATCCGACATAATGCTGTGCTAATAGTGCCCGGGGGGACCTCCTTCCCCAGCTCTACTCCCCAAGCAGCCTCCACCCCCCTGTAATCCACCGGGGTACGAAAGCTATCCAGGCGGGCCCTCAAGCCCGCTATCGTGGGAGGAGTTTCCTCCCCCAATGCAAAGAACCCCAACAACTGCTCGGAGCGCTCCGATGCCAGCGCTTCCCTAGGTAAGGAAGAAACATAGTGGGAGGCCTGTAAAAACACAAAAGTATGCCTGGCCGTCAGGTCGTATTCCTGGCCAAGGGCCTGAAAAGATTTACAACAACCGCTGGCATCCACCAAGTGCCCTACAAGGCGGATGCCCCTCTGTCTCCAGTCCCGAAAGCCCCATGTCCCCGAGCCAGGGGCAAACTGAACATTGCCCTGCAAAGGCAACCAGCTAGACGCCGTCCAGGGCATCCCCCAGCGAGCATTAAGGTACTGCCAGATCCGCTGGGCCGAACCAAATAAAACGCTATGCACCAGGCGGCTAGGTAGGTCCTTGGATTGAATATGTAAAGCCCCTAACAGCGAGAGGGGTGCTACTAACGCCTCTTCCATAGGTGTAGGCGTGTATATTGCCGTCTGCCCAAGCCAATCGCCAAGATGGCGTGCCTGACAGGCCAGGGCATAGATACCCAAATCTGGAAGCCCCATCCCCCCCCCTCGCGCCACCTCCCCACCAGCCGTATCAGGGGGATATGTGCCCGCCCCCCTCGCCCCAGAAAGGTCCGAATCAGCTGCTCCACCTGCCACATATCCCTCCTGTATAGCCATACCGGCAAAGTTTGCAGCCAGTACAGCAACCTCGGCAGAATCACCATCTTTACCGCCGCCACCCGTCCGGACAGGGAGAGTGGCAATGGCCCCCAGGCCAGGAACTGGGACCGTATACGGTTCACCATCCAGTCCAGATTACACCTGTAAAGGTCCCGCGACTGACTGGTCAGGCGGATACCTAGATAGGTGAAGTAGGAATTCGCCCATTTCAAGGGAAACTGACCTGTCCAATTCCTTCGCAGGGACCCCGAGACATCTAGAACCTCCGACTTATCTCCATTTATCTTCAGGCCCGAGAAGAGGCCATAAGTCCGAAGTTCCGTCAGCAGCCTTGGCAGAGACTCCTCCGGGGACAGAAGATGTACCAAAATATCATCCGCAAAAGCCGTTATTGTAAATGTTTGAGTTCCGATCCGCACCCCCTATATCCCGGGCGATGCCTCCACCGCCCGAATTAGCGGGTCTAGGGACAAAACAAATAGCAAGGGTGAAAGGGGGCAGCCCTGTCTCGTACCTCTTTCCAACGAAAAGGTCTCCGATAACACCCCATTGCAAAGTATCCCCGCCGTCGGATTGGCGTATAAGCTGTCTATCATCGCACAGAACGAAGCTCCGAGTCCATACCAGGGTAACAACGTGCGCAGGTAACTCCAGTTAACCCGGTCAAAGGCCTTCTCCGCGTCGAAGCTCACCAGTAGCGAAGGCAGCTGTTGGTCATGTACCCACTCCAATGAGGCTAAAATTTTCCGCATATTCCGTACGATGTATCGGCCCTTCACAAAACCGACCTGGGAGCCATGAATTAAAACAGCCAAATATTCCACCAGCCTGTTCGCCAATACCTTAGCAAATATCTTGGTATCAAAGTTCAATAGGGAGATCGGGCGGTAGGAAGCCGGGAGTTCCAGGTCTTTGCCCGGCTTGGGAATCAAGGTAATATAAGCCTGATTGTGGCCCCACCTGAATCCACCCTGCTCCACCTGTTTCGCATACACCTCCACCAGAACCGGACTCACAAAGCCATGAAGCAATTTGTAAAACTCGGCTCCCAAGCCATCCGGTCCAGGTGCTTTGTAACAACTGGCCGCCCCAATAACCGATCCCACCTCCTCCAAGGTAACCGGACGCCCCAAGCTCTGGCTTTGTTCCTCCGTTAGTGATGGAAGGTTCAACTTCCGGAGGTATTCTGAAGCTACCGAAGGTAGGTCGGTTTCCCTCGTATAGAGTTTTTGAAAGAAACCCTGAAATACCCAGGCGATCTCCGTGGTGCCACTCTGTAACCTCCCCTGTTCGTCTCGCAGGGCCGCCACGGTATTAGAGCCTTGCTGTCCTTGCAAGCAATGGGCCAACAGCCGCCCAGGTTTATCCCCATGGCACTGGAGCCGATAACGGTAGTATAACATTGACTTCTTGGCTCTCTGATGAAGCAATTCGTCCAGACTCACCCGGGCTTCCCACAATTCCTTTTGCAGCCCTGGTGACGGGGCCTGCGCTAGCCGACGACGTAGAAAAGATACCCGCTTCTCTAACCGAAGAATCCTATCCACCAACATCCGCCGTCTGCGGGCCGCGAAGCCTATGATTTCACCGCGCATTACTACCTTGGCTGTCTCCCAGACCAGTTCCGGGTCTCCGTGATGTACTCGGTGGACCTCTGCAAAGTCTTGCCAGCGCTGTTCTAAAAACTTATGAAACTGCGCATCCTTATACAGCTCTAACGGAAATCGCCAAAGGCGAGATCGATCAGTCCGCCCGCCCCAACCCAAATCCAGCCACACCGGAGCATGATCGGATATTTCGAAAGGCCCGATCTGCGCCTCCTCCACCCTCGCAAATAATCCCTTCATGAGCAGCAGGTAATCTATACGCGAACTGGAGCCATGGGCTCTAGACTGGTGTGTAAAATCTTTTTCAGAAGGGTGAAGAACCCTCCAAGGGTCCACTAGTCCCAAGCGAGCCTTAAAGCATTGCAACACACGCGTCACCGGTCCCCTTTCACGCGCCTCCCCCCCCCCCCCCTGGTAGTGTCCAAATCCACGTCCAAGACGCCATTAAAGTCGCCGCCCAGCACCAGGGGACTCTCCGGCATCTGCTCCACTTTGGCGGCCACATTGGCATAAAAGTGGGGGTCAAAGGCATTGGGTCCATACACCGTTCCCAGAATGACCGGTTGCCCTTCAAGGTGGCCGTGCAATAACAAATAACGCCCCGCCACATCTCGCACTTCCGCTGCCATAACCCAGCGGATCCGTTTGTGGACCAGGATGGCCACTCCCCCCTTCCTCCCCACTGCTGGCGCCCCCCAAACCTGCCCCATCCAGCCGCGCCGCAGTTTAGCATGCTCTTCGGCCGTCTGGTGGGTCTCCTGCAAAAAAGCAATATCGCAATTTTGCCTGGCTAAAGCCTGCAGAATTTTATATCTCTTAATAGGGTGGCCTAAACCGCACACATTCCACGTAATGATTTTCAGTGCAGCGGGGCAGTGTCAATTTCCGCCTGACCGGTCTCCCAGATTGCTCCGGAAGGGGCTCTCCCAGCCTGGAGCCCCCTCCTCACTCTCTCAGCACTAAGCCTCCATGAAGTTTTACAGGGCGTGCAGTCTTCTCCTTCCCCCCCCCCCTCTCCCCCCCCACTCCCTCCCCCCCTCTGATTACGTGCTCTCCAACCCCACTCTCACCTCTTCTCCCTCCCATGAACTTACGGTGATGCGCTCCACCGCCCCCCACTTTGTCCAACCCTTTGACCCCCGGCACCCCCCAGGCCCCCTCCTCAGTAAAGCTCCCCCACCCCTGCCACCCCCCACCCGATGTGATCGGAGCCTCTCTCCTGTAGCCGTCGGTCATATGGGTCGGTCCAACCCCAACGCCGGTCGTCTACCCCCAAGCCCCCCTCCCCACTGGGGACCACCCGGTGAAGCCCAAAATCTCTTCCGTAGGATGTAGGTTTCCCAAGACGGGGTCCCCCTCTCCCGGGTACCATACCATGTTAATAGCAAGAGTCCAGGCTCTCAGGCCCTCCTCTCCCAACGTACTGCCAGCGCTACGGGCACTATCTGGGTTCCTCCCCGGCCAGCCACGAGACTCCCCATGCACCTCCCCGAGTTCTGGCCCCTCGCCGCCCACCCTTCTCCCCCCCCCCGCCCCTGTGTTCAACAAGTGGTCTGCGGTGCCTTAGAGGCGGGTCATTCTTCTCCCCCCTCCCCCCATCCCGCTAGCAGACTGGTAGCCCCACCGCTACCGCCCGATGGGAGGGCCCCCCCTCTCCCCCCTCTCCCCCCAACCCGCTGATGTACTTATGTGGTGGGCGTGGCCTTCTTATGGGCACCGCAGGTTTACCTAGCCCCCGCTCCGGTTCCTTTCCCAACCCCCAACATGTCGTCTGATATCTTACTAGGGGTGACAGAGGCGGGCACCTCCCCTTAGTCCCAAGCCCCCGTCTACCCGCCTCCGGGACCTCTCCCCTGCCGGCCTCTATCAGGCCCCCTTCTCTTGGCTATAACAGCTCGCCAAAGAACATGTAACAAACCCCAACAGGATACAACATAACACAGTGAAATCAACACACAAAATACAATGTATACACCTCCAAGGCAAAACCCACACATAAGATACAATGTATGCCTCCCCACTCACAGAGTAACCCCTCCTGCCCGCCTGGATGTTCCATGGATCTCGGCTGTCCAATGCACCAGTCATGCGGCCAGGGGAGAGGGCTAGTATAGGTGTCCATGAGCCAAGAGGAAGTCCACTTTCCAAGCCGCCGATACAACTGCAGCGGTCATGGAGCCCCTCTAGCGCCCCGATCCACCACTAGTACGGCCAGGCAACATGTCAGGACAAATACAGTCACCTCCGCAGGGGTCCTCAGCTCTCTCCTCTCGTGGAGACGAGGCTCTCCACGTAGGGCGTTGCTTCCTCGGCCGAGTCGAAGATCTTACGCCGGCCCTCATAAATTTTAATTTGGCGCTCAATAAGCTTATGGCAGAGGGGTGCATAGGCTCTGCGGCGCTGACTCAGTTGCAGGGAGTAGTCCTGCACTACCCGAATCCGCAGATTTTCCACCGCCAGGCCACCCTGGGCTCTCGCCGCCCGCAGAACAGTCTCTTTTTGCGGGAAGTGAAGTAGCTTCACTAGAACCACCCGGGGTCTGGAGTCTCTCGTATTCCGGTTGCCCACCAGATGGGCTCGTTCGATGTGGATCATTCCCCCCCGCAGCATCCCCACCATCTGGTATCAGCGGCGAAAACAGCTCCACCAGGTATTTTGGTAGGTCGGAGTCCAGCACCGATTCAGGTACGCCCATCACCCTCAGGTTATTTCTTCTCGACCGGTTTTCCAGGTCATCCAGTTTAACCTCCCTGGGATCGCAGCTGAGTCTGCAGTAATTCCACCATTTGCTGCAGTGTGGTAGTGGTGTCCTCCACATGCCCCACGCGGTCCTCCACCTCCTGGAGCCGTTTGCCAAAAGACTCCACAGAGCTTTGCACTACATCCAATTTCTCCCGGATGGTGGTAAATTGAGTCGCCAAAGCCTCTGCTACCGCCGCGGATATTTCTTCCACCCTGGCGGGTGAAGCTGGGGAGCTCGGTGCCGCCGTTCCATCCGCCATTTTGCTGGGACCGGGCCCTCGATCCCTCTCCTTCTTTCCCGTTCTTAATGCCACTGCCATCTCTGCTGTTCCTGCACGTCGGCGCCCGGGGAAGCACCGTGGGGCAGATCGGGAGTCTCAGATACGGTTCAATTAGCCGGTTTAAGCAGGGGACGGTCGGAGGACGAGCAGCACCCGACTACTCGCTCTCACCGCATCACCGGAAGTCTCTTGTTTTTGTATTTTTTTAAACCAACTAAGGCCTCAAACAGTAAAGCCTGTAATTAACCACAACCCCCCCCCCCCCTGTAACTGGAAGGGAAATTAAACAAACAAGTAAAAATAAACAAAATAAGAAAAATAATCAAAATAAGCCAAAAAAGCAAACTGACTGAAAAAACGGAGCAAGGAAGCTAGCCTGAAAGACAACCTTCCTTTCCTGCCAGAGCACTTTCCCCAACGCGGCCCGCAGCAGGAATCGCCACGTGGCCCCGACGGAGAGAGGAAGAAAATGGCGCCGGTGCACACTGAGCTTCAATTGGTGCCAAAACCTACCATGCCGAAATGGCGCGATAATACAAGCCTGAAGGCCTTACTGGCATCGCAGAAATCACCAGCCCCGCTGCTCGCACTCCGCCGAGAGCAGCCTCTCAAGGGTCAGTACAAAAATCAAGGAAATTTAGACTATATTGCCAATGCTTACAAATGACCTAAACCAATTAAAATAATGAAATTAGAATAATTAAAGCCAATTCAATATCATAGTGGGAGAACTAAATTTGTTTGAAATCTAAATCCTGACTAGATCTGCTCTTTATCTGTTCCTCAAGTGAGCCCAGCACCTAGGCTCACTATGTCGTCCTGCTGCATGGAGACTGGACACACTGGGGGCTGATGGGAGAGACCAGCAGGCTATATCCGGTGATGTCACGATTTTGACATGCCCAGTCTCCAAGCTGCGGGAGGAGATACACTACCCAGAGGTGGAGGACTAAACTGTAGGAACGATAAGGAATATTACTTATGACATTTGAGATTCTACAGCATTTATCCCCAGACATCCTTCAACCACCAATCAACAAGAACCTGGAAAGTAAAATAAAAAGGAACATCAATTATCAGGTGAGGCCTAATTTCACCTTTTGTGGATGTGTGGTTGGAGACTAAGGTTTTGGTCCAGTGTGACGCCTAGGTATTTCACCTCAGATTTGACTGTGAGGTCTTTGTTTTGAAGTTTTATGACTGTGTGAGAGGTGAATGCAGTGTTCCTGGTAATGTGGAGGACCTCGGTCTTTCTGTAGTTTTGATTAGGTTATGTTTTCCTAGCCACTGTGTCATTGCTTCTAGGCAGCTTATTTGTGAGTAATCGGAATGTTCTGTGTCAAGACCATATAAATCCGTGATATCGTCCACATACAGTATAATATCTATGTTGTAATCCTTTATTATGTCACAGTGATTGCAGATATACATGTATGTTAAACATGATTGCTGATAATGCTGAACCTTGGGGAATGCCAAACACATATAAAAGAAGGTCGCTGCTCACTTGAACTTACAATCTCTAGTCAAGACAGAAAACACAGTAGCTATAGACATGGGATACTTCTAGGGGGAATAGTAAGGAAACGCAAAGGAGATAGGTGAGTCAAGATCCGAAAGTGGCAGCGAAGAGGTGAGCTTTCAGCCTGGATTTGAAAAGGGTCAGAGAAGACACCTGACTGTACATCAGGAGCAGGGACAGTCTTTTATATGTATCTGTACAGCATTGTGTATGTCTTGTAGCACTATACAAATAGTAGTAGTAGTAGTACTTGGCCAATTGTTCTGGATTTCTGTTGGCTGCATTTAACATGCTGTTTCCTGTGGGACAGATAGGAAGTGAACCATTTGATAGTGCCACAGAGTCCTATTTCTTGGAGTCTCCATGACAAGTTGAGATGGTTAGCAGAATCCAAAAGCTGCTGTGATGTCCGGGAATATTAAGATTTAATTCTTGCTGTATGCTATCTATGCCTGAAATTAGTCTGAGTAATGGTGTGAAGAGTGTTTCCACACTGTGATTGGGTTTGAATCCATATAATGGGCATCCAGATAATCCTGCTGTAGTTGCTGTACCGTTTTTCGATGACTTTAGAAATGAATGGTAAGCTGGATATGGGTCTATATGTGCTTGAGTCCTTGGGGTCAAGCTTAGGGTTCTCCAGTATTGGCCTTATAGAGGCCTGTTTTAGGTTGTTGGACAAATGGCCCTGTGTAAGGGATAGCTGCATGATGTTGAGTGTTGCTGGTCCTAGTTCCTTTCTTGCAAGCTTTATCCATGAGACTGGGCAAGGATCCAAGGGAGATGTAGTTGTTTATCTGGGTTATGATGCTGTCTAGAAGCTCTGCAGTGGATATACAGAATGCATCCCATTTTAATTTGATACTTCGTGGGGAAGTCATCCAGGTGTATTGGTGTATGTGTTGCTGTATTTTTGTTTTGGTTCTTGATTCCAGGAAGTCTGCCACGACTTGTGGGTTGATGGTACACACACTCACAAAAGAGCTAACCCAGGTGAAGGACGTCAGTACAATGTCAAATAATTCTCTTGGTTTGTTGAGGGATTTCATTATGAGGTTTGTGTGGTATTCTCGCCTACATCTCTGTATTAGGTGATCGTATTGGTGACGCATGGCTATATATTTTCTAAAGTTTTTTTTCTTTGTTTTTAGAGTGCCGCCAGGTACGTTCTTGTTTTTGTGATGCCCTCTTTGAGTCGTTGATTTCCTTTGAGTACCATGGTGCAGTGTGTTTCCTGTGTTCCAAGGTTGTCTTGTTTAGTGCTATTGTTGCTTGGTGTATAGTAGTATTCCATTTTTCAATTATAGTTTCCAGGTCTGTTGTACTGAATTCAATGTGTGGAATTACTTGCTGTAGAAATGATATTTTGTCACATTTGTTTGAATTTTCTGTACTCGTGAATTGTGTTGCATTGCTTGTCCATCGGTGTGTGGGATTTTATTTTAAAATTGATTATGGAGTGGTTTGACCATGGCACTGGAGATGTGGTAGGGTTGGTTGTGAGGTTCAGTTCTATCATGTTTGGTATGAAAATAAGGTCCAGAATACCTCCTTTGTTGTGAGTGGGAGTGTGTGGTGTTTGTAGTGTAGTGCATTCAGGAAGGAGTTAGCTTGTTTAGGGGGCGAGGATGCTAGGTTTAGGTCCCCAAGCAAGATGAGGGGTTTGTGTGAAGTTGAGTAAAGACATACCTTTTCTAATATGTCAGACAGTTCATCTTCAGGTGCATTTGTACCGCAATATATAAGGCAGAAAGTGATGATTTTGTTAGCTATAGCGGTGATGGGTTTTCTCAATATTATGGGTAGACATTGTTTTGCATTTTAGTTGCTGTTTTGCTATAATGAGGATGCTTCTCCCCCCCCCCCCCTTTTTTCTTGTTAGTCTGGGGCATTTGTCTAGAGAATTCTTGTGAGTGTAGCTGGTTTAGTACGATATTATCTGTGTCGGTGAGCCATGTTTCAGTTTATACACACTACATCTATCTGTTGGTCTTTAATGTAGTCGGTGATTGTGTGGATTTTGATCCGAATAGAATGTGCATTTATTAGAGCACATTTTTTTTATTTATTTGTTTATGCAATTTTACAATAATCAAGCAAAATTTTGCTTGTACAGAAAACAACAACTTGTAAAGAAATTAGTTAATACAAAAAGAAAAACCATAGAAATCGGAAATACAAGAGTATAGTTAGCCCACAATAATGGGGGAATTAGCTTAAGGAAAACCAAAATACAAGGAAAAGTGGTTCCTTGATATCCAACAAGAAGAAAAGATACTCAAGAGATAAAACAGAGGCGGAGGACCGAGAAATACCAATTACGATGAGGAATTCACTGAGGAGAAGTAGTCACAATTTGAGAACTAATAAACGAAGATAACTCTTCAGGCTGAAAATAAACATACTTACTATTCCTAAAAGAAATAATACATTTACAAGGAAAACACAGTAAAAATAAAGCACCAATCTGAACAGCACCTGGTCTCAACAACAAAAAGGCTCTCCGCCGTTTCTGAGTCTCCCTAGACACATCAGGAAACATCACATCCCTCTTCCCCATAAATAGCACAGAACATTGTAGCACAGAACATTTCTTAAAGTACAATTTTAATATCCAATCTCTATCTGAAGATATCGCAAAAGTCACTAACATTGTGGAGACTGATAAGTCAGCTTTTTTAGGTGATTGTAAGAGAGCAGAAACATCCAAAATATCCATATCTAAAGCACCCTCAACTACCTTTCCTTCCTTCTTACCCTTAGGGAGAAAATAAGCTTTCACTACTGGGGGAATTAAATCAGGTGGTACATTTAAAACTTCCTGTATATATTTTTTAAACAATTCAATCGGAGACAAAGTTGTTACTGGAAAATTTAACAATCGGATATTAGAAGCTCTCACAGCATTTTCTAAATTTTCCAGTTTCATTCTCATTGAAACATTATCTTTCATAATAGTCATGTACAAGTGAAACCTGAGTCATTTTCTGTTCCCCAGCTTCGATCTTCAAACGGAAGTTAGCCAACTCTCCTTGGACACCAGACAACATACTTTCCAATTTCTCCAACCGCAAAGCTGTTAAATCTATTTGCTTGCTAACAGTGGAAGAGAGCTGTAATATCGCTTCCCATATTGTCTCCAGGCATATCTCTTTAGGGCGGTTCAGCAAAGTACCTTTAGAAATATCAGCCATCAGAGGTAAAGACTTTTATTTCAACTCCTTCAACTCGGCGAGGAGATGTATCCGCCTCTAAAATAGAAAAGGGGACCATATCCACAGCCCTCCGCACTGAGGGCTGTTCTCCGGGATTCTCTTCCAGCAAGGCCCGCACATCGGACGCAGCACCACCAACTCGGGGCGGGGCAGCCTCTCTTCTCGCGAGAAGAGGTACCGCACAGGTCCCACGTAGAGGCAGCAACCGCTCATCGGGGAGAGAGACACCTCCAGGGCAGACATCGCCGGAGCCACTACATCCGACGTCGCAGCGCCCGCTCTAATCTCCCCCTTCCGTTCCTCTGTCAGCTGAACAAATCGATCCATGGGACCAGCGGAAACGGCAGAAACAGGCTCCGTGGGAGGAACCATTTGTTTGCCTTTTCGTTTAGGCATGTTCAGCCCAAACGCTCACGCCGCCATCTTAAAAATCAACCACTCCCCCTATAAGAGCACATTTTAATAGGTTGGTAATGTCTGTCATTTCTTGTATGCTGGTGTGGAGAGGTTTATTTGTACGAGTCTGGGGGTTTTTATGCTCTGGTTTGGTGGGGGGTGTTCTAGTCCTGATTCCATGTACAATTGGTATTTTATTGCTTATGTTATGTTATTGCTCCTTATTTGTAAGTTGTTCTGTTGGCATTTAGATGGAATAAAATGTGGGTATGTGGCTTTTTTAAATTTTTGCGGTGTCGTGGGTATGGCTGAGAATTTTGTGACAATGCAAAAATAGGTGAACACTGCACTTCTAAGAGGCTTTGCAGGACACATCCTGCAGAATGTATTCAAAGTGGAGTACAATAGATAAGGACATAGATTCATGCTAAACATTTTGACGGTCTTGTGTGGTGTTCTGTTGTCCTCATCTGTCCAATTGGTTTAGTACATTAGATTCTCTTGTAAGAAGTTCTGTCACCAAGTGAATGAATTTTAGCATAATCTAACAGATATAATCCCAAGGGAAGCATGTTGAAGACTCTTCACTTGACAGACAATTTTGCAGAGTCATTTTAGGAAGTGAGAATTACTTTACATCTATAAGTTGAAACATTCACTTTGTCATAATCTCGTACAGGGTTGTAAAATGCTATTTATTGTGATCTGTGCAGGGGGAGGAACAGGCCTAGGACACTGCAGCCAGGGCCAGCCCAAGGGCTTTTGTTGCACCTGGCAGGTCTGCCTTGCTGATGCTCCCCCCCCCCCCCCCAATCATCTCACCTGGGAGAGGGGGTGGTATGGCGATCCCTCAATGCAGCAGGCCTTAAGTGACCTTGTGTGAGCCCACATGCCTGTGGGTGGCAGGTCCCAGTGGATGGCATGGTGACCCTCAACTCCCCCCCCCCCCCACCTGCCCCCCCCCCCCCCAATTTTTTAAATTGGCGGCCACTTCAGCAACGTGGTGGGTTTTAAAGTGCCACATGCACTTGCTCTCATGGCCTGCCTCTCCTGACCCACTGCCCTTCCAATGCAACGTCCTGCCCCATTTGACAGTAAATTGTGTCGGAAGGGTCAGAAGTGGCAAGCCATGTGGACACGTGCATGCAGCACTTTAAATTCTGCCACATTGCTGAAGTGGTTGCCATTTAAAAAAATTGGGGGAAGGGGCTCACGGTGCCATCTGCTGGGATCTGCCGCTCAAGATGACCGCCTAGTTTGCCTGGTAGGCGGGCTGGCCTTGGTTGCAGGAAGTAAGGACGAGAGTGCAGATCAAAAGAAATATGACTAAATGATGCCATGGAATAGCAAGGCTGGTATAAACAGGCCTATGCAGAAAGCCGGCACTGAAGTTGTGTGCTATTAGCTGTGTATATGTATTTATAGTGTGCCAATAGCGAGAGACTTCAGCGCCGGTGTGCAGCAACGGGCATGTAAGAAAATGAGCTGTATGCAAATCTTCAGTGTAAAGTTGAAAGAAGAGTTGCCAATGCACATGCAAACAGATGCGCTACAAGTGGCTGTGTATGCATGCACGTAAATGTCAAATGCTCATGTTATGCGCACAAGACGTGCAGTTTATTTTGTCACTCACCTCATAATATTCAACATTTTCACCCCAAAAAAAGATTTTTATTTCCAAGAACAAGCAGGAATGCAGTCTTCACATATGAGCGTATGTCACCGATGGAGCCCATGCGGGAACGCTAGCCTCTGCCCTAAGGGTCTTCACAAAATGCATGGCAGTCGTCACTGCCTACCTACGCACCTTGGGGATATTCGTCTTCCCTTACTTAGATGATTGGCTGATCAAGGGAGAATCCTCAAGGCTCTCCCTTCATCGCACCATCATGGTGCTCCAACACCTGGGCTTTGTCATATACTTCCCAAAGACCCACCTCGCTCCGACCCAAAGTCAAGGGTTCATCGAAGCGCAATTAGACACTCGACGGGCCCGAGCTTTTCTCCCACAGGATCGCTGTGCCTGCCTCAGAGCTGGCAAAAGGGATACAAAAGCAAAGCAAAGTAGCAGCTCAAATGCAGAGATTTTTAGGAGACATGGCCTCCGCAGTATGTTATCCCCTATGATCAATTACACTTGTGGCAAGTGCAGTGGCCTCAGTGGATGCAAGCGAAGGGTCGTTTCATAGACAAGATCTACATCACCCCTCAACTGATCAAGTCCCTTCAGTGGTGGTGTCTCCCACAAAACCTACTCGTCAGGTCACCTTTTCAAATGCCTCCACCTTGATACATCCTGACGGATGCTTCCAAGCTGGGTTGGGGAATGCATCTGAGTGACCTAACCACACAGGGACTGTGGACACAACAGGAATCTGCCCTGCAGATCAACCTCCTGGAACCATGGGCACTGACAAATGCTCTTCAGGTTTTTCAATTCCAGCTATCGGGGGCAACCTGTTCTAATCGGACCATACAACCAAGTTGCCATGCTGTACATAAACAAACATAGGGAACGGGGTCGCATCTCCTCTGTGAAGAAGTGATTAACCTGTGGTCCTTTGCCATCTGTCACTGCATCCACCTCACAGCAATGTACCTCCCGGGCAAACTCAATGTCCTAGTAGACAGATTAAGCAGTCTCTTTCATCCACACGAATGGACTTTGCATCGGGAGATGAATGCTTGGATCTTCCAAACGTGGGGAGCCCCACTCAGATTTCTTTTCCACGCCACAAAACACGCAGCTTCCACTCTTCTGCTCCAGGTTCTGTTGCTACACTGATGGGCCCCAGACTCTTTCCTTCTCCATTGGGCACAGGGACTGCTCTATGCATTCCCTTCCATCCTCTTGATACCTAAGAAGCTATTCAAGCTACAGGCTGACAGGGGCTCAATGATTCTCATAGCCCACGTTTGGCCCCTTCAACTGTGGTTTCTTCTGCTGCTTCGCCTAGCGCAGGCTCAACCACTCAAAGTAGCGTTTGCACCCAACCTTATCTCTCAGGACCATCCCAATCTTCACTCACTACACCTGACGGCATGGCGGCTGAAGAGCTAATGCTCGTCAACCTCAACCTACCACAGGCAGTCAAGGATGTCCTTGCATCTGATCAGGATTTCACCAGGTAATCGTATGCCTTCAAATAGCTTAGATTTGCCCTCTGATGCTCCCCAAAAGACATTGATCCCTTTTCTTGCCTGGTGGAATTGCTTCTGCAATATCTCCTCCACTTTCTCTTGAAGGGTCTTAAAACTAACTCAGTGAGAGTTCACCTTAGTGCCATTGCGACCTCTTACAGACCAGTGGATGGACAGTCTATCTCCTCATACCCCTTAGTAGCACGCTTCATGCAGGATCTCCTGCTGTCCAAGCTACCCATTAAGCTGCCTCCCTTTTGGCCTTTGTTCTGAATGTGGTTGTAGCTCAACTTCTAAAGTCACCTTTCGAGCCTTTAGCCACCACTTCGCTAAAGTTTCTTTCTTGGAAGGTCCTCTTTCTTATTGCCCTCACGTCAGCTTGATGCATCGGTGAGCTGCAAGCTCTAGTGGCAGACCCCCCACCCCCCCATACCCTGTTTCACCATAAGATGGTTCTGCGTACCCATCCGCATTTCCTTCTGAAGGTGGTCATCTCCTTCCACCTAAACCATTCGGTAATACGCTTTTCTTCCCTAGACCATATGCGTCTCGGGCTGAAGCGGCACTATACACTTTAGACTGCAAGCGAGTGCTGGCTTACTACTTGGATAGAACTAAAGCTCACAGGAAATCCTCTCAATTATTCATTTTGTTTGATCCTAGTCACCTGGGCCTACCAGTGACGAAACATACTCTGTCTAGATTGGTAGCGGATTGCATTTCTTTTACTTATGTAAAAGCAGGAATCTCATTGGAGGGTCATGTCACTGCTGATATTCTGCAAGCTATGGCAACCTCTGTCTAATCTCCGTTCAGTAGCCATTGAGGAGATTTGCCGGGCAGCTACCTCATCCTCCATTCATACTTTTGCTGCCACTTCTGACTTGGAAGCCCAGACCAGCTGTATTCCACTTTAAGAAAGTGGAAAGAAGTCCAAAAAACTGCCAGCATGGTTTAAAGGTGAGGTCAGAGAGACTGTTGCTAAAAATGCATCTTTCAGGAAATGGAAAAAAAAGAGCCAAATGACAAACTGGAAACAGCACAAGCACTGGCAAGTTAGATGTAAGGCATTGATAAGGCAGGCAAAGAGAGAATTTGAGAAGAAGCTTGCTGTTGAAGCAAAAACGTGCAGTAAAGACTTTTTCAAATACATTTGTAACAAAAAATCTGTGAGAGTCAGTTGGACCATTAGATGATAGAGAAGTAAAAGGGGCACTAAGAGGGAACAAGGCCATAGCGGAGAGACTAATTGAATCCTTTGCTAAGGTCTTTACTGAGGAAGATGTAGGGATGTTACCCATGACTGAAGTGGTATTTAAAGGTGATACTACGGAAGAATTGAAAGAAATATCGATATACTGGGAAGATGTATTACAACTATTTGATAAACTGGAGAGTAGCAAATCACCTGGACCAGATGGTATACATCCAAGTGTGTTGAAAGAACTGAAATATGAGATTGCAGACCTGCTATTAGTAATCTGTGAGCTATCATTAAAATCATCTGTATTATCTGAAGATTTGAGGATGGCCAATGTAATGCTAATTTTTAAAAAGGGTTCCAGGAGTGATCTGGGAAGCTACAGTCAATACCGTGAAAAATGGTAGAAATCATCATAAAGAGAGAAATTACTGAACATGTAGTTAGTCATGGCTTAATGGGAGACAGCCAACATGGCTTTAGACAAGGAAGATCTTGTCTGTCTAATCTGTTATGTTTTTTTTTTTGAAGGTGTGAATAAACGAGTAGACAAAGGTGAGTTAGTTGATATAGTGTATCAAGCCTTTGACAAGGCCCCTCATCAGACACTTTTGGCAAAACTAGAGTCATGGGATAAGAGGGATTGTACTATTGTGGATCAGGAACTGGTTAAAAGATAGAAAGCAGAGGGGAGGGCTAAATGACCAATTTTCCCAATGGAGAAAGGTAAATAGTGGAGTACCCCAGGGATCTGTGCTGGGTCTGCTGCTTTTTAACATATTCATAAATGACTTGGAAAAGGGAATAACGAGTGAGGTTATCAAATTTACAGATGACACAAAACTATTTAAAGTTGTTAAAAACCCATGAGGATTGTAGAAAATTGCAAGAGGATCTTGATAAATTGGATGATTGGGCATCCAAATGGCAGATGAAATTTAATATGGACAAGTGCAAACCTTTATGCACCTAGGAAAGAACAACCCAAGCTATGGTTCCACGATGCAGGATTCCACATTAGGAATCACCACCCAGGAAAAAGATTTAGGTGTCATCGTTGATAACATGTTAAAACCCTCTGCCCAGTGTACAGCGGCAGCCAAGAGAGCAAATAGAATGCTAGGTATCATAAGGAAAGGAATGGAAATAAAACAAAGGATAGTATAATGCCTCTGCATCGTTCCATGGTGCGACTGCACCTTGAATATTGTATGCAATTCTGGTCGCCATATCTTGAAAAGGATATAGCATTATTAGAAAAGGTACAGAGAAGAGCTACCAAAATGGTAAAGGGAATGGAAGGATACCCCTATGAAGAGAGGCTAAAAAGGGTAGGCTCTCCAACCTGGAAAAGAGACGGCTGAGGGGAGATATGATAGGTCTATAAATTAATGAATGGAGTGGAATGGGTAAACGTAGATCGATTTGTTTACATCATCAGAATATAGAAAGACTAGGGGAAATGCAATGAAGCTACAGTGTAACCTATTTAAGACTAATAAGAGAATATTTTTTCATTCAAAATGTAATCAAACTGGAATTTGTTACCGGAAAATGTAGTAAAAGCTGTTAGTGTAGATGGGCTTAAAGGTTTGGAGAAGTTCCTGGAGGAAAGGTCCATAAATCATTATTAAAAGGGACCCAGGATATCACTGCTTGACCCAATACAAGCATTGTGGAACCTGTCTTTTGGGGAAACTGCTAGGTATTTATGACCTAGATAGGCCACTGTTGGAAACAGGATACTGGGCTTGATGGACGTTGGTCTGACCAAGTATGGCATATCTTATGTTCTTATGTAGAGACTCCCGTCGGGACACTGTTTTTAACCAAGCTGTACTCCAGCACTACTTTGGGAGTTACTCAACTCCTAACCTCCATTTCAGACTTCTGCCTCATGGAATTTAGTCCAATTGGCCACACAATTCTTCCAAACTCATCAGCTACATGTTTTTTGCTCCGGAGATCACACTACTCCCCCCCCCCCCCACCCCCAATACTGGTCTGGTACCTCGGAGCTAGTGAGTCCCATTTGTGAAGACCACATTCCTGCTTGTTCCTGCAGATAAGCATAGTTACTTGCCTGTAATAGGTGATCTCCAAGAACAGTAGGAATCAGTCTTCACAACTCGCCCTCCTCCCCTAGGAGTTGTAGGGTTCTTTTATTCGTTTTCTTCTTCTGGGCTACAAACTCAACTGAGGAGAGGGATTGGGAAGGCTGGAGTGCTCCCAAAGGCTTTTCTTTTGGACGCTGGGGAGCTTTCCCACGCAGACTCCCATCAGTGATGTTCATCCATATGTGTGAAGATTAGTGTGTGGGGAGAAGAAGCATGGCCAGAGCAAGTATATGAAGTGGGTTAATCGAACCCTCATTTGTTACTTCCCCCTTCCACCTCCAGCTCTCGCCATTGCTGACATTCCTTTCTTGAACCTTTAGTGGTGGCAATGACAATAAAACATCAAAGCAATGTTTAACAGAACCTCTGTTCTAGTGCTGTGCTCTAAAAGGCCAGCCAGTCCTGCCCCCTCCAACACAGATTTCCTGTTTGCTTGGTGTTGGAATCGGCTGGTCAGAGAACAGCACACAGTGGTTCAGAGACCCTGGTAAATGCTGTTTTGCTGTTTTATTGTCATTGCTGCCATAGCAGGTTCCAGAGAGATATAGAAGTGGGGTAATGGCAGGAATGGGCTGACCTGTAAAGTTTGGTGTGCCAGGCAAATGCCTAGTTCACCTAATGGTAGCGCTGGCCTGGTGTGGCTAGATGACTGTGGTAATGGGGAGTACTGAGTTGTGACAGTTCATGGGATTGGGGATGATAGAGAACAGGGTAGAGGCTCTTGGAAAGGAGGAATTCCCTAACTGCTGTGCTTTACTATATAAAGTCAGTATTCTGTAGAAGCTGGAACTGCTTATCCCATAAAAATGCATTGGGCCTCTCTTTGGGGAGGAGGGAGACACCTTATTTCTCGAACTCTGGTCTGATATGGCCCATTTTTCAAACTGGGTTTTCACTGTTTTTTTTTCTTTATGAAATGTTTCATGCCATTCCGTTTAAAGTTTGAGAGGTTATTTTGCCCACAGGCAGACGCTGACTTTCTTAATCCTTTCTGTATAATTCTCTACAACTTTTGTTGTGTTGGAAAGAAGTAAATCCAGACTAAAAGTGAGCTGAAGTTTGTTTCAAGTCTTTCATGAATCCCCCAGTCTTTAACCAATGCTGGCTGCTTCAAAAATCTTCAGAACTGCAACAGAATTCCAATAAAATAAATGAAGTGCCAACCTTTCTCTTATCAATTGCAAAGAGTTTATGCCATCTTAAAAAAACAAAAAAAACAAAAAACAAAACAAAACCGCGGAGATGCCAGCAGCCAGTTAAAAAGGACAAAACTGGTTCAAACAAAATCCATCAAGCAGCTAGTGCAGTTCTGCCATAAATTCAGTATTACAACTTTAATCTATAGATTCATTTCTGTTTCAAGTGGGCCAAATGTATTAATTGATCTCCCTCTTGATTTGACGTCCCTGTATGATTAATAACGAAGTGTTTCAATTTGTGTTCTTGAGTTTAAAAAAATGGCACATTTATATTACAATAACTGAAGCTGAGAAGTTGGGTTAAATCTCTCATAATATACCTCACTCCATCTCCTGGATTCATGAATTAATTTCACAGACATAGTGCATGCTAGGCAAAATTCACAGTAACAAAGTATATGACAGCAGATACAGACCGTTATGGTCCATCGAGTCTGCCCAGTAAGGTGACTAGTTGTACCTGCCGCATCTATACTCCTCTGCTTTTGTTTAGGGTTGCATGTGCCACTACGCTGTCCCCTTGTCTTTCCATGGACATCAGTACTCCATTGCTAACCGTTTTTAAAAGAAGCGCCAAGGATCTCTCTCAATTCCTGTTATGAGAATAGGTTGTTTGTAATTTCTTATCCCCAAAACAAGCATTTACTATATTTTTCTTTGGGAAGATTAGCACATTATCATGGCAAAAGATTAATGAGCAGAGGAGATGTTTATGAACTCAAATGGAAGAAGCTCTGTTAGTGTCCTGTTGACTCAAGAACACTAATTTGAATCTTTGATCATGCAAGATTAATACATTTGGCCTGCTTGGGATAGAAATGTATCTATAAATTAAATAGGAATATTGGATAGCACATGTTTTATGGAAAGCTGCAGTAGCTGGCTGGTTGGTTGAATTTTGTTTAAACCAAAGTTGTGGGGGCATTTTTTTTGTGTTTGTGTTTTTGTTTTTTTTTTTTTTGCTGTCTTTCAAATAGCTGACATTTTTACTGTGCGCGTTAAGCTAGTGTAGACTCTTTGCAGCTGATATGAGACATAGAAACATAGAAATATGATAGAAAAAGACCACATGGCCTGTCTAGTCTATCCTTCCATATCAACAACTACAACAGTCCCCTTTTTACCTTTAGAGATCCTCTGTGTTTGTCCCATGCTTTTTTGAATTCAGTTACTGTCCTTATCTCTACCACCTCCACTGGGAGACTATTCCACGGATCCACTACCCTTTCCGTAAAGAAATATTTCTGCATTTCACTCCTGAATCTATCCCCTTTCACCCTCATCCCATGTCCCCTCATAGCAGGACTTGCTTTCAATTGAAAGAGGCTCTCTCCCTGAACATTTATGCCACAGAGGTATTTAAACATCTCAATCATATCACCTCTATCCTGCTTTTCCTCTAAGGTGTACATATTAAGATCCTTAAGTCTGTCCTCATATGCTTTATAATGAAGACCACTAATCATTTTAGTAGCCACCCTCTGCACATACTCCATCCTATTCACATCCTTTTGAAGGTGTGGGCTCCAGAATTGCACACTATACGCCAAATTTATTTATTTATTTTTTTATTTAACTATTTCTTTTATACCGCCCCTTCCAGAGATCAAGGGCGGTTTACATATAACAAGTTAACAGTCATGTACACAGTTTGTATACATTTTACATAGAACATAGAACAATAGAAATCAACTATTTACATTAAACAGTAAATATAACATTTATAGGTATTAAAGCAAACACATTAAACTTTATACAAATGAATATTTACAGTGTGTGGTGTGTGTGGGGCAGGAATTGGTGTAGGTGCTGGAATTTAGTTCCTTTTTTCGTCTTCAAGGTCACACCAAAGACTTACACAGAGGCACTATCACCTCCATTTATTTTGCTAACCATTCCTCTCCGTATGCACCCAAGCACTTCTTCTAGCTTTTGCCATCGCCTTTTCTACCTGTTTAGCTACTTTAAGATCATCAGACACAACCACACCTAGGTCCCGTTCTTCTTTAGTGGACAAAAGCACTTCACCCCCTATACTATATTGCTCCCTTGGATTGCTGCAGCCCAAATGCATGACCTTACATTTTTTAACATTAAATCCCAGATAACAAATTCTAGACCATTCTTCAAGCTTAACTAGATCCCTCATGTTATCTACACCTTCCTACTCTATTGCAGATTTTGGTATCAGCCGCAAAAAGGCAAACCTTACCCGACAGCCCTTCCACTATATCACTAACAAAGATGTTAAAAAGAATCAGACCAAGGACAGATCCCTGGGGCACACCACTGGTAACATCCTTCTCCTTAGCGTGAGCTCCATTTACCTGTACTCTTTGTCGCCTCCCACCCAACTAATTTCTAACCCAAGCAGTAACTTTAGGGTCCATCCCCTAGGGTGCTCAGTTTGTTTGTCACCTGTGAGGAGAACAGTGTCCAAAGGCTTTACTGAAATCTAAATACACCACATCTAGGGCTCTCCCTCAGTCCAACTCCCTGGTCACCCAGTCAAAGAAATCAATCAGATTTGTCTGACAAGACCTGCCTCTAGTGAATCCATGCTGCCTCGGATGCTGTAATCCGCTGGACTCCAGAAACTTCACTATTTTCTCTTTTAGCAGCATTTCCAATAATTTACTCACCACCGAAGTTAAACTAACCGGCCTGTAGTTTTCAACCACATCCTTACTTCCGCTTTTGTGTAAAGGCAACACATGAGCCTCTCTGCAGTCCTTTGGCACCACTCCCAACTCCGAACAGTCTTCTGAAAATTGTTCAAGATGTCCCTCGCTTCTGTTCCTGTTTGTGGGTGTTTTCAGAAAACTGTATTCATGAGAAACTAGCTCAACTTAAAGTAGACAAAGGGATGAGACCAGATGGGATACACCCTAGAATACTAAGGGAACTTGGACGTTCTAGCAGCTCCACTGACTGACCTTTTCAATGCCTCGTTGGAGTCGGGAGTGGTGTCAAAGGACTGGAGAGAGGCTCATGTGGTGCCTTTACACAATAGCGGAAGTAAGGATGTGGTTGAAAACTACAGGCCAGTTAGTTTAACTTCAGTGGTGAGTAAATTATTGGAAATGCTGCTGGAAGAGAAAATAGTGAGGTTTCTGGAGTCCAGCGGATTACAGGATCCGAGGCAGCATGGATTCACCAGAGGCAGGTCTTGTCAGACAAATCTGATTGATTTCTTTGACTGGGTGACCAGGGAGCTGGACCGAGGGAGAGCCCTAGATGTGGTGTATTTAGACTTCAGTAAAGCCTTTGACACTGTTCCTCACAGGCATCTTATAAACAAACTGAACACCCTAGGGATGGACCCTAAAGTTACTGCTTGGGTTAGAAATTGGTTGGGTGGGAGGCGACAAAGAGTACATGTAAATGGAGCTCACTCTGAGGAGAAGGATGTTACCAGTGGTGTGCCTCGGGGATCTGTCCTTGGTCTGATTCTTTTTAACATCTTTGTTAGTGATATAGCAGAAGGGCTGTCAAGTAAGGTTTTTCCTCTTGCGGATGATACCAAAATATGCAATAGAGTAGACACGCAGGAAGGTGTAGATAACATGAGGAGGGATCTAGCTAAGCTTGAATGGTCTAGAATTTGGTAGCTGGCATTTAATGTTAAAAAATGTAAGGTCATGCATTTGGGCTGCAGCAATCCAAGGGAGCAATATAGTATAAGGGGTGAAGTGCTTTTGTCCACTAAAAAGAGCGGGACCTAGGCATGGTTGTGTCTGATCTTAAAGTAGCTAAATAGGTAGAAAAGGCGACGGCAAAAGCTAGAAGGATGCTTGGGTGCATACAGGGAGGAATGTCTAGCAGAAAAAAGGAGGTGATAGTGCCTCTGTATAAGTCTTTGGCGTGACCTCATTTGGAGTATGGTGTGCAGTTCTGGAGACCACACCTTCAAAAGGATGTGAACAGGATGGAATCGGTGCAGAGAGTGGCTACTAAGATGATTAGGGGTCTTCATTATAAAGCATATGAGAACAGACTTAAAGATCTTAATATGTATACCTTAGAGGAAAGGCGGGATACAGGTGATATATTTGAGATGTTTAAATACCTCCGTGGCATAAATGTTCAGGGAGAGAGCCTCTTTCAATTGAAAGCAAGTTCTGCTACGAGGGGACATCAGATGAGGCTGAAGGGGGATAGATTCAGGAGTGATATGCGGAAATATTTCTTTACGGAAAGAGTGGTGGATCCGTGGAATAGTCTCCCAGTGGCGGTGGTAGAGATGAAGGACAGTAACTGAATTCAAAAAAGCATTTGACAAACAGAGGAGTAGCCTAGTGGAGGAGTAGCCTAGTGGTTGGGGCAAGGTACTTCAGGCCGGAAGGTCGGTGGTTCAAATCCCACTAGAGGACAGCAACCTTGGGCCGGAAGGACTGGGGTTTCTAGTCCCACAGGTGCTCCTTGTGGTCTTGGGCAAGCCACTTAACCCTCCATAGCCCATGTTCCCTGTAAAATAGTTATCTCCAAGTTATAATACCCTGTTCAATGTAATTTCAGTTTGTTCAATGTAAACCGCACTGATGCAGAATAGCGCTGTATATAAGAGAATGTAAATATATAAATAAATAAATAAATCTCTAAAGGTAAAAAGGGGACTGTTGTAGTTGATATGGAAGGACAGACTAGATAGGCCATGTAGTCTTTTTCTGTCATGTTTCTATCTTTCTAACCTAAGATTTGCCATATTGGGTCAGACCAAAGATCATCAAGCCCAGTACTTGGCAGGATCTAAAAGGTATACAGATTCCATGCTGCTTATCTCGAGGATAAGTAGTGGATTTCCCCAAGCCACTTTAATGGTTTATGGACTTTTCTCCAGGAACCTGTCCAAAACTTTAACCCAGCAACACTAACAATTTTTACTTGATCATCCAGCAATGAATTCCAGAGTTAATTATGAGTTGGTAAGAAGAATTTTTGTCTTAGATTAGTTTTAATTGTACTACTTTATAGCTTAATTGTGTGTCGCCTGATCTTTGTTCTATTAATAAGCCGATTCATGTTTACTCATTCCACTACACATTATTTTGTAGACCTCCATCATATCTCCCCTCAGTCGTCTCTTCTCCAAGATGAATAGCCTCAACCTTTTAAACCTTTCCTCATATGGGTATCCTTCCATCCCCTTTATCAATTTGGATGCCCTTCTCTGTACTTTTTTCTATTTCCACTATATCTTTTATTTAGATGCGACGACCAGAACTGCACACAATACTCAAATGTTGCACCATGGAGCAGTATGAAGGCATGATGATATCCTTTATTTTATTCTGCTTTCCTTATAATGCTAGCTTTCTTGGCTGCTTCTCCACACTGAGCAGAGGATTTCAATGCATTATCCATGCTGATATCTAGATCCTTTTCCTGGGTGGTAACTTCTAATGTGGAACCTTGGATCGTGTAGATATAGTTTGGATTGTTCTTTAAGCAGATACATTTGCACTTGACCACATTAAATTTAATCTGCCATTTGGATGCTCAGTCTCTCAAGGTCCTCTTGTAATTTTTCACTTAGAATAGTTTTGTGGCATCTGCAAATTTATTTATTTATTTAACAATTCTTTTATACTGCGCTATTATAATCAGTGCGGTGTACATAGAACAAGAACATACTACAATGCATACAAGTAACATTGAGTTTTACATTGAACAGGGAACTTCAACAATAGGACAACCGGGGGAACTATGTACAGATTAACTTAATGGTATGTACAGTAATATCAAACTCGATTGGGTGTTAGAGAGACTAGAGAGAAAGGTTGACCAACTAGCCCTTTTCAGGTTGTATTGAGGTGGTAGATTTGTTGGTGACTAGGTTGACTTCTGGGTAGCATTTTGTGAACAGGTGGTATTTCAATGCTTTTCTGAATAGGATTAGGTTTTTGATAGCACGGATTTCGTGAGGTAGTGCATTCCAGTTTAGAGGAGCAAATAAGGAGAAGGCCCTGTTGGAGGTGGCCTTAGTGCACTTCGTTATTATCTTTGGGACAATTAAGGTGTTCATTGATGTGGTTCTCCTTTTTCTGTTTTCCAGGGTGCCATGGATGAGCTTGCTGATTGGCGTAGGGGGGTAGTTATTTAGTGCCTTGAAAGTAAGGACTAAAGACTTATACTGGATTCTGGCATGTAATGGTAACCAATGCAGTTCTTTCATGATGGGTGTTATATGGTCAGATCTTGATGAGCCGGAGAGGACTCTGGCGGCTGTATTCATGGCTAGGCGGAGCGGGTTTAAAGTTGATTGAGGGAGGCCATGTAGGAGGATGTTGGCAAAATCCAGGTGTGGGAGGACTAATGCTTGGAAGGTTGTTCGGAAGTCTGTGGGATCTAGTAGGGAGCGGAGGTGACGTAGCGATTTGATCTTATAATATACGTTTTTTGTGATGTTCTTGACATGAGTTGTCATGTCCAAGTGCTGATCCAATGTGATGCCGAGGTAACGGATGGTATCTTTTGATTTCAACTCTGTTGTTTACGAGTAGTGATGGAGGCGGTATGAACTTACGGTTCCTTGTGACAAAAAGAACGTCAGTTTTGCTGTGGTTAATCCGAAGGTTTTGTGATAGCAACCATTCAGCTACAGCTTCAAAACATTTGATTATTGGGGAGAATACTGGATGTTCAATTGTGAACGGCATATATAGGAGGATGTCATCTGCGTAAGCGAGACATTGTACATTAAAGGATCTGATCAAGTCACATATCAGCTGCATGTAGATATTAAACATTAGTGCCGATAAGGACGATCCTTGAGGTACACCCTGTGATTGCAGGAATGGTTCTGAGGATGCGTGGCCTGTTTTTACTTGTTGCCACCTGTTAGATAGGTAGGATTTACACCACTCGAGTGCTGTGCTTTGAATCCCCTTATCTTTCAAGCGTTGTAGAAGTATATCATGACTCACAGTCCAGTCCCTTTACTCCAGTCCAGTCCCTTTACTTCTGGGTTGCGTAACCCTTCCAGCAGCTTGGAGGCTGAGCCCATCCTTTTTAAGGATGGTGCGGTATAAATACCACTGGCACCAACCACAGAACCCAGTAATCTCAGCCTCCAAGCAGCTGGAGGGTTCCGTAAGCCAAGGGCTTACTGGAGTCTTCTTTCTTTATTTTCACCTCTAGAGCTTACTTTCAATTTATTTTAAGTTAATTTGTTGATTTCATTTGATTTGGGATAAGGGTTTTTCATTTTAGCTCTGTTCCTTTAAAGATTTCTTCCTTTCTCCTTCCCCCCTCCCCCCCTCCCTGCCCGTTTACCAGCTCCACGGAAGAGGAGGTTTGCCTTCAGGAGAATCGCGAGGGCTCCTCGCTCTCTCCTCCGGCCGGCTTCCCGCGGCAAGGGAGAGATCGGTGGTGATTTCTTTTTTTTTCTTCTTCCCCAAGCCGGTCCTGCCTCGCGCCGAAGCCCTCAGGCGGCTGAGTGCTTGAGGCAGCAACAAGGGGCTCTCCCGCGTTCTCCAGAGGAAGGAGAGATCGCGGAGTAGTCCGGGAGCGTCGGAACTCGCAGCCTGCTCCGGAGCCGATTGCAATGCTGTGCTAATCCTGGCGCTGGCATTTTGCTCGGCGGCATGAGCAGAGCCGCCGACTGCCGGTTAGGCCTCCACGTGGCTCAGGCCTTCCACGTGTGAGCTGCCGGAGCGCTCCCCTCTCCAACGGAGATTCGCTGAACATCTACAAAACTGCAAGTACTGGGAGTTTTTTCCCATGGGTTGAGTCCTAGTATTTGTGTTAATTTGTAGATTTACTCTTAATTTACTTTTAATTTCTTTGTTTATTTCTCTCCTTCCTTAACGGCATAGTTAGTGAGGGGGGGTTGGGGGGGATCTATTTTATTTGAATTTATTTTATTCCCCTAGAGGCCTATCTCAGTCCCGGTGGGTTTGGAAGCTTTTTGCTTTGAAAGATCATAAGGGCATATTCCTTTCCAGACGGGAAGATCCTCTTTAAAGTGGACATGACTGGCAAAACAAGGTGCCCATCTTGTGGCACTCGCAGGGGCACTGATTCCGAGTCAGGCGTTTGCAGGGCTTGTGCTGCAGAAGCGGCTTCAGCGGAGCAAAGTGTTCTTTTACCCATGTCCCAATCCGCTCAGGGGTCTGGGGACCTGGTGGAGGGGGTGAAGGTCTCCCTTCCTCCCCCTCTCTCTACCACGTCTTTGCCGGCTTCGGCCCTCTCTCCCTCCCCCTCTGCTGGGGAGGAGGAGAGCTCCGGGGATCCCTTCTCTCCCGAGTTTGTCCTCTTACTGCACAAGGCTTATTGCTTGCGCAGACAGGGGCTCGAGGCTGGTGAGCCGAGTGTAGTAAAGGGGAGTGAAGGGGGAGGAGCTTCCAGACCATGGAAGACAAGCTCCCAGGACTCAGGTATCCCTCTTAAGCGTGCACGGCTAGTGAGTGAGGAGCCTCTCGCATCCTTTCCCCAAGATACCCCGGAAGAGGAGTTTTTGGATAAGGATGTAGGGGAGGAGGGAGAGAATCCAGAGGAGGATCAATCCCGCATAGTGCGTGTCTTTAGGCGAGAGGAACTCTCAGCGCTGATTAATGAGTCCCTCAAGGTACTCAATGTGTCTTCGGACGTTCCATCAGAGGAAGAAGGGTTGGAAGATCCTTTAATCCAAGCTGTGAGGAAGTCTCAAAAGGTCTTCTCGGTGCACAGAGTGGTACGCCAGATGATCCAGGAGGAATGGGATCAACCAGAATCAGGCTTGAGGGGAGTGCGCTCAATGTCTCGTCTGTATCCATTGCCAGAACCGGATAAAGAACTACTGAGGTCTCCCAGGGTGGATGCAGCGGTATCTGCAGTGACAAAGAAGACGACTATTCCGGTCGAGGGTAGTGCTGCCTTGAGAGACTCTCAGGATAGAAAATTGGACACACTACTGAAGCAGGCCTTTGACGTTAGTGCTATTGCCTTACAGGCCTCGGTTTCCGGGGCCTGGGTAGCCCGGGCTTGTTTGAGGTGGTCCCAACAACTACAGCTAGCGGAGTCCCCCTCAGGGGACTCCCAATCTATTTCAGCTAAGTTAGAGTCCGGGACGGCCCACCTGGCAGACAGTCAGTACGACCTCATCAGGAGCCTAGCTAAGAACATGGCCTCGGTGGTAGCACCTAGGCGATATTTATGGCTCCGTAATTGGGCAGCCGATGCCTCGTCGAAGGCGCGCCTGAGTCGTCTACCCTTCAAGGGGAAGCTACTGTTTGGCGAAGACCTGGATAAGTTAGTTAAAGACCTTGGCGAATCTAAGGGAGGCAGACTCCCGGAGGACAGACCAAAACAAGTTCGCTCACTAGCTCCGGTCCGTAATCAACCGAGGGATCCCCGGAGATTTCGTCCAGCCAGATCAAACCCCTTTCCTAGGGGCCATTTCCCTTCGAGGGGGTCAAAACTTCAGAGGGTTTCGGGGGGCAGGAAGAGGCTTTGGGACCGCCTCCGCGGGACCTAGAAAACCTCAATGACAAACCGGGGGTCCAGGAGGGCAGACTACTAGTGGGGGGCCGTTTAAGACTATTTCTTCCCGCCTGGTCCCGGGTCACGTCCGACCAATGGGTCCTGGAGGTGATCAGAGAGGGTTATGCTCTCGAATTTGCAAAGCAAATACTTCCGGCCTTCATTCAGTCTCCCTGCGGTTCCCCGGAAAAGGGGGCAGCGATTAGAAACAACTCTTTCCCGACTCATAGCACTCGGAGCTGTGGTCCCGGTGTCACCAGAACAATGCAGTTCCGGTCGGTACTCAATCTATTTTGTGGTACCAAAGAAGGAAGGTTCTTATCGCCCGATCCTGGATCTAAAGCAAGTCAATCGCTGTCTCAAGGTACCTAATTTCCGAATGGAAACCCTAAGATCCGTCATCATGGCTG
This sequence comes from Ichthyophis bannanicus, assembly GCA_033557465.1. Taxonomy (NCBI): domain Eukaryota; kingdom Metazoa; phylum Chordata; class Amphibia; order Gymnophiona; family Ichthyophiidae; genus Ichthyophis; species Ichthyophis bannanicus. Next base: position 93,713,059 of record CM066035.1, on the reverse strand, counting down.
TAAGGAGCGGAGAGTTCCTGACGTCATTGGATTTGACGGAAGCCTATTTACATATACCGGTCAGAAAGTCCCCAACAGTTCCTGAGGTTTGCGGTGCCCAGAGGTCATTTTCAATTCCAGGCTCTGCCCTTCGGTCTAGCTACGGCTCCAAGGACCTTCACCAAGGTGATGGTGGTGGTGACCATGGCCCTGCGAAGAGAAGGAATACTAGTTCATCCCTACCTGGACGATTGGCTGATACGGGCAAAGTCAGAAGAGGAAAGTCGCTTGGCCACGGCCAGAGTGGTGGAGGTTCTGGAAGAGTTAGAGTGGGTCATCAATCGGGCCAAGAGCAGGTTGAGACCTTCCCAGGAGCTCGAGTATCTCGGAGCAAGGTTCGACACCAGCAGGGGCAGGGTGTTTCTGTCCAAGTCGAGATCAAGAGACCTAAGGATCCGGGTCACGCTATTCCTGAGCAGGCGAAATCCTACGGCGTGGCATTACCTTCAACTGCTGGGTACCATGGCGGCAGCAATAGAGGTGGTTCCGTGGGCCAGGGCTCACATGCGGCCCTTGCAACGGGCCCTTTTGCGTCGGTGGTCCCATCAGCATCATCCTTTGTCCATGCAGTTGCCCTGTGCTCCTCGAACCAAGAAGGCCCTCCAGTGGTGGCGGTCCCCAAGGAATCTGGATTGCGAGATGCCTCTCGAGCCCCTGCAGTGGTTGCTGCTGACGACAGATGCCAGTCTAACAGGCTGGGGAGCTCATTGCGAGGACCGGTTTGTCCAGGGCCAATGGTCGTCGTTGGAGTCACAATGGTCAATCAACAGACTGGAATTACGGGCGGTAGCTCTTGCGCTCAGAGCTCTCGAGTCCTTAGTGATACGAAGAGCGATTCGCGTCCTCTCCGACAATGTCACCGCGGTGGCTTACATCAACCGCCAGGGTGGCACAAGCAGCCCCGCCTTGGAAAAGGAAGCGGATGGCCTATTCCAATGGGCCGAGATCCGCCTGGAGGCCCTTTCAGCTCAGCACATGGCCGGCACGGACAGCACTATGGCCGATTACCTCAGCAGGTTCAAGATAGACCACGGAGAGTGGGAGCTGGAGCAGGAGGTCTTTGACCAGATAGTAGCCCTTTGGGGTCCACCAGTCATGGATCTCATGGCACGGTATTCTTCAGCCAAGGCAAGCCGATTCTTCAGTCGAAGGAAGGAAAGGATGTCCGAAGGCTTAGATGCTCTGGCCCAGAAGTGGCCGTCGGAGGGTCTCCTGTATGTGTTCCCCCCATGGGCTCTCATCGGAAAGGTTCTTCAGCGAGTGGAAGCTCACCAAGGCTTGATAATCCTCATAGCTCCGGATTGGCCCCGCCACCCCTGGTATGCAGATCTGGTGAGGTTGATCGTCGACCAGCCTTGGCGTCTGCCCTGCAGAAGGGATCTGCTGACACAGGGTCCGGTTCGGATGCCTCACGTGGATCGATTCTCGCTTACGGCCTGGCTATTGAAAGGGCGCGGCTCCTGAAGCGGGGTTACTCGGGATCCGTAATCTCGACCCTGTTGAGTGCTCGAAAGCGCTCGACCTGTCTCTCCTATGTAAGAGTTTGGCGCATCTTTGAAGCATGGTGTGCGGAGCACTGGAGGAAACCTCTTTCAGCCTCTATCCCGGAGGTTCTGGAGTTCTTGCAGGCGGGTTTTGACAAAGGCCTGGCGCACAGTTCCTTGTGGGTCCAGTTGGCAGCCATCTCTTGCTATAGAGGTAAGGTCCGCGGGAAGTCATTGGGGGCCCACGCGGACGTGGCCAGGTTCCTAAGAGCAGTTAGGCGCCTACGTCCCCAGCAGAGATCTATCATCCCCCCTTGGGATCTCAACTTGGTACTAAATGCCTTGACCAAGAAACCTTTTGAGCCGGCAAAAGAAGCCTCTCTAAAGGATTTGACACTGAAGACGGTTTTTCTGGTCGCTATCTGCTCGGCCAGACGTGTCTCCGAACTGCAAGCGCTGTCCGCGCAGCCCCCCTTCCTTTCATTCTTCAAGGATAAAGTGGTCTTGCGGACGGTACCCTTTTTTTTTTTTTTGCCCAAGGTCATCTCCCCCTTTCATGTGAACCAGACAGTTACACTCCCGTCGTTTTCAGCGGAGGGGCAAGAGGGGAGAGACAGGAAGCTGTGCCTCCTGGACGTTCAGAGAGCCTTGAAGCGTTACCTCTCCCGCACGGCACCTTTCAGAAAGTCCGACCGTCTGTTCATTCAGTTTGGAGGTCCGCACAAGGGGGAGGCTGCGGCCAAGGCTTCCATCTCCAGGTGGATCAGAGAAGCTATTGCTTCCGCCTATATCCTCAAGGGGAAGCAGGTTCCGGGGGGGGCTGCGTGCTCATTCAACGCGGGCGCAAGCTGCCTCTTGGGCGGAATATAGCTTAGTTCCGCCGCTGGACATTTGTAGAGCGGCCACGTGATCCTCGCTATATACCTTTACCAGACACTACAGACTGGACGTGCAGAGTTCAGCTGACACTCGGTTTGGGCACGCTATACTTCGGTCCGGATTATTGAATCCCACCCAAGTGTGAACTGCTCTGTTACATCCCAGAAGTAAAGGGACTGGACTGGAGTGACGATAAGGAAGAAGTAATTAGACCTTACCTGCTAATTATTGTTCCTGAAGGAACGACAGTCCAGTCCCTGATCCCACCCGGTTCTTCATTTGGCGTAATGCCCTAGTGCTATTGTGAGGATCAGCGGACCGAACTCTGGGCCGGGGCAAAGCGGATGGGTCCCTTGGTGCAGGTCCGGCGGGCCGGGGTGAAGGATGGCTCGGTCGGACTCAGGTACACCTCCTTCTTCCCTCCCCCTCCCCTTTTTTCATCCTTGTCTTGGGAAAAAAAAAAAAAAAGGGGAGAGTTAGTGGTGTGTTTTGGGTTGTTGTTTTATATAAGCTATTAATTGATTTTCGTTAAGTCTGCTTTTTCATTAGACTACTGGGTTCTGTGGGTGGTGCCTGTGGTATTTATACCGCACCATCCTTAAAAAGGATGGGCTCAGCCTCCAAGCTGTTGGAAGGGTTACGCAACCCAGAAGTAAAGGGACTGGACTGTCGTTCCTTCAGGAACAATAATTAGCAGGTAAGGTCTAATTACTTCTTACCTCACTTGTTCCCATTTCCAGGTCATTTAGAAATATGTTAAAATAGTGGGCCCAGTACAGATTTCTAGACTACTCTACTAGTCGCCTTTCTCCACTGAGAATTGACTATTTAGTCCTACTCTGTTTTCTATTTTCTCAGTGGAGAAAGGTGAATAGGGATACAGTAGAGTATCCCAGGGATATGTATTGGTCCCATTTGCTTTTTAACATATATAAATGACCTGGAAATGGGGACAACAAGCAAAGTGATCAAATTTGCAGATCCTACAAAACTATTCAAAGTTGTTAAATCACGAGAGCGATTGCAAAGAATTGCAAGAGGACCTTGAGAAATTGGGAGACTGGGCATCCAAATATTAGTGTTTCTCCTTTCAAAAATTTTATGCATTTTAATTGTTGGCTGACCTGGTAGGACATTTTTACCTTCGAGGTGACTACATTGTTGTGACATTACATAATACTGCAACCCTAAAACTATACCTTTTGTACAATTAACACTATCATTTTTTGGACTTTAACATTTGCATGCCAGAAGCATTGATGCTATCTTTTCATAAATTGATTGAATGAGAATTTCTAGACTTATTTTATTTATTTTTTAGTGGTAGATAATCTGACCTGGTAATTGCTTCCTTATTATATGAGATACTTGAGATACTCTATTTTTTAAAGCAGAGCCTCCCAGAGCTCCCAGTTTGTTTTGTTTTTGTTTTTTTGCTATGGAAACCTGCCCTCACTATCCCTCTATCTCCAGGAACAAGCAGGAATGAGTCTTCACATATGGGTATGTCGGTACCGACGGAGCCTGCGCGGGAACGCTCTCCAGCTTCCCAAAAAGGAAAGCTTTTGGGAGCATCCCACAGCGCCTGCGCGCTGCCTTCCCGCCTTTCCTAACCGCCTCTCCTCAGTTCTTCTTTGCCGCAGAGCCAGCAGGTCGAGCTCTGTCACCGCTGAAGAAGTTCTTTATTTTATTTTATTTCTTTGGTCGCATGTCTGCCTCCCCCGACTCCGGACCGGTACCGCCGGTCTTTTCTTTAAAAAAAACAACAACAAAAAAAAACAACAAACAACCCCCCCCCCCCTCCCAATATATAATTTTCCTCAATGCAATAGACTGGAAAGCCCCCATCCCACTGCTGGACTGCTGTCTGCATCTTAGTTTTAAGTTTGTGTCTAGATCTTTAAGTTCTTACTTACTAGGGGTTGCTATGGGTATTTATACCAACAAAACTGTACCTAATACGTTTAATATACCTTGTTCACCTGAAGCTTAATTAATCTCAGGTCCTTAATGTATGACTGATTTGGGTAATGAGCTTCACCTGAAAGCACCTCCTGTCTTTTAAGATGTGTAAGTACCTATAAAGCTATGATTATCCCAGGGGAGGGTGGGTGTGGGGAGGGAGGGAGGGAAGTAACACTTATTAAAAGAGGGCTGCTACACAGTACCCTGTCTTGTACTGCTGAGGTAAGCTAAATTCTGATTTGATTTAAATTATAGCTCTTAGCTGCTGCTAGGCTCTAACTTCTTATGAAATTTAAACTACCAGCTCTCTGCTGGGTACTAAATTTAACCAGAAAGCTCTCTTCTGTGTGTTAAATTTAAACTAAAAGTACTTTGCTGTTACTTGGCCCTGAGTGACTATTAAATTTAAACTACAAGCTCTCTGCTGGGTATGAAATGTAACCAGAAAGCTCTCCTCTGTGTTTTAAATTCAAACTTTAATTGCTGCTACTAGGCCCTAACTGATCCAACAAAAAACAGTGGGTTCACAGATTAAGTAGCTTTAATACAAAGAATTCTTTTTAGAAAATTACCAGAAGTATATACTCACAGTTGCAGATTTCTCTCCAGAAGTAACAGTCCCACTTTCTAGTCCTTCAAGACAAGATGATGGTGTCCCACCAGTCCCATTTTTAACTTTGCCTTCCTCTTCCCCATGCTTGTAGTAAACCAAGACCTTACCTGGGAACATCCAATGACACTCTGCACTGCTCCTCAGTTGGCTCCGAAGGGGCTCCAAAGGGGTCTGACGTACCCCTTTGGTCACATGACAGAAGGCCACAAACCACAGCCACTAAAGCAAATTATAGCCGTGGTGCCAGATATGACATCACCAGGAAGCCTCCGATGTCCATAGAGCAGCTGGCAGGTAGGATGGGTCCCAAGGCTTTCCTGCGTGCAGTTCCTCCACCTGGCCCTTTAGTGCAGAGCTGGAACAACCTGATTCTCCCTTAATTTTATTTTTATTGTAAATTGCATTTTATGTACCCAGAAATGTGGTTATAGCATGTGGAAATAAGCCATAAACCATGTGTTTAACTGTTGTAGTGCAGAGGTGTAGTCTTTCAGTGTGTTTGACTTGATGGCTGCTTGGTAGAATGCCAAAGTGTAGAATTTGTCAGCCGCAAGGAGGATCCGCAGGTGGCATTCTTGGATGCCCTTCTTCAGCAGTGGCACCAGGAGGGGATTGTGTATGTCCTTCCCCCACCCTCCCGGCCCTTGGTGAGCCATCTAATGCGCAGAATTTGTTCTCATCAGAGCTTGGTGATTCTAATGGCTCCAGACTGGCTGTGCAGGCCATGGGATGCCGATCTTTTGAAAGTTTTGGTGGAGTCCCTCTTGTTGCTCCAGGAGAGGGGCTTCCTGTGGCAAGGGCCTCTAGTGAGGGAGATAGAGGTCTATAAATTAATGAATGAAGTGGAACGGATAAATGTAGATTGTTTACACCATCAAAAAGTAGAAAGACTAGGGGGGCATACAATGAAACTACAGTGTAACCTGTTCAAAACTAATAAGAGAAAATATATTTTTTACTCGATGCATAATCAAGCTCTAGAATTCGTTACTGGAGGATGTAGTAGAAGCTGTTAGTGTAGCTGATTTTAAATAAAAGGTTGGACAAGTTCCTGCAGGAAAGGTCCATAAACCATTATTAAAGAGGACCCAGGAAATCCACTGCTTGCCCCAATACAAGCATGTGAAACCTGTGTGTCTTTTTAGGAAACTGCAACGTATTTGTGACCTGGATTGGCCATGGACGAAAATATGAAAATGGGCTTGATGGACCTTGGTCTGACCCAGTATGACATATCTTATGTTCTTAACTGGGGCATTGCCAAGACATGATTATTGGCACCCTTATAAACCAAATCCGTTTGAACAGAAGAACCACGTTCCCATTGCAGTAAAATTAGATGTACCTGTGATCAATTGTCAGTACTCACATGACTTGAATCAATCAATGAATGATGGCTGTAATGTTTAGAATGGCCACATTTCACTCTTTTCCACAATGGTGAAGTTGAGAGCTGCCTGAGACCATCAGAAAAGCCATTATCACCAAACATCAAAGGGGTACAAGGCCATCTCCAAAGACCTTGGGATTCGTATGTCTACAGTTCGCAATATTAAGGGGTTTTCTGATCATGGAACTGTCAAGAACCTCCCAGGACATAGTGGGATGAGGAAACTTAATCCAAGAAGTCTTCAAAGGTTAGTGTGAACTGTTGGAAAACACCATGTACAGCATCCAAAGAGCTTAAGGCTCACCTAGAGCAATCTGGAGTGATGGTTTCAACTCGCACCATATACCATGCACTAAAAGAAGGACTTCATGGGTGAAAGCCAAGGAGGACCCCACTGCTCAAAGACAGACAAAAAGACACGCCTGATCTTTGCCCAAATCCATCTTTAGAAACCACAATCTTTCTGGGAAAATGTTCTGTGAACAGATAGTAACATAACATTGTAACATAGTAAATGACGGCAGATAAAGACCAGTATGGTCCATCTAGTCTGCCCAGCAAGGTGGCAAGAGTAGGTGCACCTGCCGCTCTGTGCAGATCACCCCTCCCCATGTCTTTGTTTAGGGATGAACCCACCGCTCTGTGTAGGGCACCCCTGTTGAGAAATTAGATAAGTTTATTTTGATTTTATCCTGTTTGCTATAAAGGTATCCACTGTGTCTGTCCCATGCCATTTTGAATTCTGTCACTGTATTTGCCCCCACCACTTCCATCAGGAGTGCATTCCAAGCATCCACTACCCTTTCAGTGAAAAAGTATTTCCTGACATTGCCTTTCAATTTACCCCCTTGCAGTTTCATGTTATGCCCTCTAGTTTTACAGCTTCCCTGTCTTTGGAAGAGGTTGGTTTGTTCATTAATACTCTAAATATTTAAAGGTCTGAATCATATCTCCCCTATCCCTCTCCTCCAGAGTGTACATATTTAGGTCTTCAAGTCTCTTCTCAGAAGGCTTCTGATGCAGGCTCCAAATCATTTTGGTCACCTTCCTATGAACAGTTTCCAGTCTTTTTACATCCTTTGCAAGCTATGATCTCCAAAACTGAACACAGTATTCCAAGTGAGGCCTCAACCATTGACTTGTATAGAGGCATTAGTACCTCCTTCCTTTCTGCTGGATGAAACCAACCAACATTGCAGACCAGCGATAAATTTACAGGTGAAGAAATGAAGCATATGAGGGCAAATCACCCCTCCTATAGTTTAAATATGGTGGAGGTTGTGGGACTGTTTTGCTGCCTCAGGAACTGGAGGCCTGGAATGTATTAAAGGAATCATGAAATCGGAGGACTACCAAGGTATTTGGAATGAAATGTGTTACCTAGTGTCAGAAAGCTAAGTCTGGGTCATGGGTCTTCCAGCAGGACAATGACTCAAAACATACATCCAAAAGTTCAAAAGAAGGGACAAGTGGACTGTTTTTAAACTGGCCTGCAATGAGTCCTGATCTCAATCCATTTGAGAACATAGAAACATAGGCCATGTGGTCTCTTTCTGCTGTCTGTCTTTATATCTAGTCTGCCCTTCTATATCAACTGCCACAATAGTCCCCTTTTTTACTTTAGAGATCCTCTGTGTTTGTCTCATGCTTTTTTTAATTCAGATACTGTCCTTATCTCTACCACCTCCACTGGAAGACTGTTCCACGCATTTTCCACTCTTTCCATAAATAAATATTTCCGTATATTACTCCTGAATCTATCCCCTTTCACCTTCATCCTATGTCCTCTTGTAGCAGAGCTTGCTTTCATTCAAGAGGCTCTTCTGTGCATTTATGCCACAAAGGTATTTAAATGTGTCTATCATATCTCCTCTATCCTGCCTTTCCTCTAACATATACCTATTAAGATCCTTAAGTCTATCCTCATATGCTTTTATAGTGAAGATCACTAACCATTTTAGTAGCCACACTTTGCACAGACTCCAACCTGCTTATATCCTTTTGAAGGTGCAGTCTCCAGAATTGCACACAATACTCCAAACGAGGTCGCACCAAAGATGTATACAGAGGCACTATCTCCTCCTCCTTTTTTTTGCTGGTCATTCCTCTCCCTATGCACCCAAGCATCCTTCTAGCTTTCACCATTACCTTTTCTACCTGTTTAGCTACTTTAAGGTTGTCAGACACAATCACACTCAAATTGAGCTCTTCTTTTGTGGACATAAGTACTTCACCCCTTACCTTGTACCGCTCCTTGGGATTTTTGCAGTCCAAATGCATGACCCTGCATTTTTTAGCATTAAATCTCAACTACCAAATTCTAGACATTTCTTCAAGCTAGCTAGATCCCTCCTCATGTTATCTACACCTTCCTGGGTGTCTACACTATTGCAGATTTTAGTATCATCCGCATAGAGGCAACAGCCTTTCCGCAATATCACTAACAAAGATGTGAAAAAGAATCAGACCAAGGACCGATCCCTGTGGCACACCACTGGTAACCACCACCACCTCCTCAGAGTGAGCTTCATTTACCTGTACTCTTTGTTACCTCCAACTCAACCAATGTCTAACCCAATCAGTAACCTTAGGGTCCATCCCTAGGGTGTTGTATGTTTATAAGTTGCCTGTGTGGAATGGTGTCAAAAGCTTTACTGAAATCTAAGTACCCCACATCTAGGGCTCTTGGTCCAACTCCCTGGTCATCCAGTTGAAGGAATCAATCAGATTTGTCTGACAAGACTTGCCTCTGGTGAATCCATGCTACCTTGGGTCTGATAATCCATTTGGTCTCCAGGAACCTCACTATTTTCTCTTTCAGCAGCGCTTCCAATAATTTACTCCCCACCGAAGTTAAACTAACCGGTCTGTAGTTTTCAACCACATCCTTACTTACGCTTTTATGTAAAGGGACCACATGTACCTCTCTCCAGTCCTTTGGCAGCACTCCCGACTCCAAAGCATTGAAAAAGTCAGTTAGTGGAGCTGCTAGAACGTCCCAAGTTTCCTCAGTATTCTAGGGTATATCCCATCTGGTCTCATCGCTTTGTCTACTTTACGTTTATCTAGTCTCTTACAAACACAGTCTTCTGAAAATTGTTCAGATGCCCCTCACTTCTGTTCCTGTTTGTAGGTGGTTTCTGAGGTCCCGCTCCTGGCTCTTCATCTGTGAACACAGAACAGAAATATTTATTAAGGAATTACGCTTTATACTCATCAGCATTTACATATTTCCGCCCCCCCCACCTTCATCCTTGAGTCTGACAATACAACTTTTGCCCTTCCTCCTCTTTCTAACATATCTGAAAACGGTCTTATCTCCCCCATTTATTGCATTGATGATTTCTTCTTTTTGTATCTTTGCTTTCCTGTCTAATTTGCTAGTTAAGGTTTTTCCAAATATAGATGCCTGTCTTCCTCTCTGTGACCTCTTGTATTTCATGAAGGTCTCATACAGCATAAGATACATCAGTAAAACTGCCAACTAAAAAATAAAGCCAAATTAAAAAAAAGAGAGAAAAAAAGGTGGATAAGAATATTGGGTGGGGGGGGGGGGGGGGTATTGGCATGTCCAAGATGGCAGCATGAGCGGAGTTTCCTTTCTTGCTGAATGCCTAAGTGAAAGGGTAAGGCGAGGGATTACCACTCAGTCCTCACTACTCATTGGAGGTCCATTGGACCAGTTTGTGGAGGTCTCCAAGGCTATAAGCAGGGGATTAGGTCGGACTTGCCTGCAGCTGAGAAGGAGGAACTCCTGCAGTCTTCTGACATTGACATCCTCCTTTCCCCTGAGGTACGGGGAATGCCCCTCCCTGAACCAGCAGTTTTGGAGGCTGCCTCCTTGCAAGTTGGTGGAGCTTCAGCCTTGGTGTGTGAAGTTGGAGTTGCCTTTGGAGTTGCCAGAGATGCCCTGGTGAAAAGATGTTGGGAACATCTTTGGTTAGTTGAACTAGCATTTGCGAAAATTCATTTGGTTCTCCCATGGCTGTTTCCTCCACTCCCTTCTTGTGTTCTCTTCCGTGATCCAAGAAGCTTACACTTGAAACAGTTTGGGAGGTGTAGGCTGGTCTTACCTACAAAGTATACCCAGTAGTCACCAATATTACCTGAGAGATCTTTTAACAGTGGTTGGGAGCAATATGAAACATCAACGGAGCTCAGATAAGCTTGAATTTTTAACATTCTAAGTAACACGAAGCAGAGACGTTCTAGTGATATTATTGCATGATAATTTTGCTGTTTAGAAACACGAAGAGAAAAAGATATATAAAAAAGAAGAAATACAATTTTACAGTAGTCGTTGATGCAAACGGAGCACACTCTGTTTTCCACAGTGATTGTGGTTGAAAGTGCTATCCAAGTCTGAGACTACTTTAAGGGGAATACATCAAGTGTAAGAAACAGCAGGTTAATACATTAGCGATATCACTAGAGTTTCTACTAGTATATTGACATTGGTTATAATAGAGTATTCACATCTGATTTAACGTAGTTTCATACTCTGAGAAGACCATTTATTATACATTGCAATGACCAATATTACCTGGGCACATGGGAGCCGTACACCAGGAGGGAAAAAACAAAAGGACTCAGATCACTGTTGTCAGCAAAAACTTTTATTTAGTACAAGCAAAAAGCTGTAAGCACAGATACAAGTCTGTCTTAGGGATCTGAGTATGGGCAGCGTTCTCTATCTCCGCAGTGGTGAGAAAGAGAAGGCCGCCCTGAGCTCTGTAATTGCTTTCTTATATACCCTATACCCCCTGTAGCAAATCCTGCACAAAAGTCTTGTTCCGTGTGCAAACGTTGCTGTGCTGTCTGCAAATGTTTGCTAGTATTGCTTGCGAAAGTCAGAGCTGTCTGCAAAAGTTTGCAAAGGCTTCTTCCTGGGATCCTCCCTTAATTATCAGGTCATTTGTAGCTCATGTTACAAGGCCAGCTTATCTGTACAGTGACTGCAGCTCCCTGCTTCCTTTGTTCTGTACATGATGTAGCATTTTCTTTGGCACTATTTTGTAATCTTCAGGGCCTAGAGTATTTCTTCTCACCAGTTCCCGTCTAGCATGGCCTATTTTCAGCCTGGGCCTATCCTTTGCACACTTCTGTCTAATGTATGGCTCCTTAGGCTTTATTATAGCAGGCCGCAAATACTCTCTTCCATAGCCCACACGTTTGTCTTTTGCGCCATCCATACGATGCTTGTGTACACTTGCTAACAGGCAGGCAAGGGTGCAGTCATATAAAGCAAACCTGAGCCAAATTATCCCTGAGCCAGATTATCCCTTCAGAGGCCATTGCTATGCTTGTTGATACAGCTGATCTTTCATCCACAATTCAACCGAACTCAGATTTGATAACTGCCACTGTGAGTACATTAGATACTGTTAAAATGAAGGTTGAACATGAGCACCAATTGACTGGGTGTTCTGACTTGAACTTGGTTCTTATGAAAGATATCGCATTGAGATTGAAGTTGGACGTGCTGGAAAATTCTGCATGGGCAGTGAATTTGCGTGTGCTAAATCTTCCTAGGGCCGAGTGGATTTCGGCTCTAGACATGTTTAAGAAATACATGATTGAGGTCTTAAAGGTTCTGCAATATTTGTTGCCACCTCTAACCAAGACCTACTATCTTCCATTGGGGGGGGGGGGAAGGAGTCAGTTGGCATGGAAACAGATTCTAATATGGATGTATTAAATATTTCTGAGATTTTGGAAGACTCTGGGCAGATAGAATATAAACCTGCTATGTTTTGGTATCATGTGCGCTTGTTTCTGATAAAGAATGGATCCGAAAGATGTTTTATAAGAAGCGGTTGGATCCCTTTTTTTAGGTTCACAATCTGTTTCCGGATGTCACAAAGGAGACTGAGAAGGAGGAAACAATTTTTGCTTCTAAAAGCTGGGGTGTTGCAATTGGGGGGCGTCTTTCATCTACGATTTCCTTGTAGATGTTTGGTGGTTTATAATGCTGTAAGATGTTGTTTTTGGTGTGGTTTTTTTTTTTAACCAAATGATTTGATAAACTTTATAAATGCTAGGTTAGTGGTAACATCTCAACTAGTTATGTTGCTTTCTGCGATGTAAATTACGTCGTCATAGTTGATTGCCTTGGGCCGCTCAGTGGCCACCTTTTTAATTCTACCTGTTTTCTTCTCACTTTTGGGTTTCCTTCTGCTCTGAAGTATTAATATGTATGCTCTCCCCACCAGTGCGGACCACAAGAGAACTCTTCTGTGTGGTGTGTTTTTTTTGCTCTTTTATATTTCTCTTATGAATTTGAGAGGTTTTCTTTTCTGTGCAAGACAGTGTCTTGATTGTTTTGTGAAAACTTAATAAATATAAAAATTGAAAAATTGAAAAAAAGTGAAAGTAAACCAACTCAAATCAAAATGAAAGTAAGAACAACAATAAAAACAAACTTCCTTGAGACAACAAATCATGTCATTGAATACAATATTACATACCAATGCAACCCACCTATAAAAATCAAAGTAAAACCATGAGTGCAGTGCTCCATGTGCACACACCAAACCGTCAGTAAATATGAAGAAATATAATGCATAAAAGGGACTTACTTTACGGTATCCAACCTGTAGCAGATGCCAAAGGATTAAAACACAGGTAACTTGTATGTGAAAATCATAGGCTATACCCTATCAGCTGCATCAAACTAAAAACACAAAGGGAAAGCTAAAAGTCACCCACACCTCGAAACACTAATATATGTGTAAGGAAAGCCCACAAACATGTAAAGTGGAACATTCAAACCACACCATATTGTGCCACCACATAATGATAAAACCACGTAAATTGCCCTGTATTAAACAAATTGTAGGCTTTTTAATTGTAAAAGAAAAAAGCACCAGCCGTGAGTGACAACCATACCAGATAACCCTATTATGCCTTGGTGTAGAAAGAGTAGAGAGCCCTGATCGGCCAAAAAACAAAAGGCGAAAGAACGAAGAAAAGGGTCCCATGGGGAGGACAAGGGGAGGCCGAATGAGCTTCCAAGAATGATGGGCTATATTGGTCTGTTATGCTCATGCTAAACGATTGTACAAACCCTCTTGCTCTTTTGTGGCCTCAGAGATCATGTACAGTGTATTATGTATGATATGGTTTACCATAACATCGTAATCTATATGAAAAAAAAACAGGGAAAGAAAACCAAACTCTCTAAACAAATGCTACCATACAAAGCTGCGTATTGCCAGAAGACTTACCCAATCATCCATTCAATTGCATCAATACACTCAAAAAGCCACAAATGGGCAGCAGGCTGCCTTTTTGAACCGGCTTTCCGCTGGAGCAGCTTGATTGAAAGTGCTGCTGAAAACGAGACTACAAGGATTGTAATATCAAAGAGACTTAAAAACCTTCAAAAATGATAAACGTGCCAATTTTTTAAAAACAAGGGTGGTCCTCTTTTTTTTTAAAAAAGGGGCATATACCTATACTTATCAAAACAGTCTCCGAAGGATCGATAAAAGGAAACAAAAGATAAAAATGAAATTTAAAAAATATATAATGATCCTAAAAAATAAATACTCCTATAAATCAATCTAGCAAGAACAGCAAAAAAAGAGAAAACCCACTTAACATAAAAACTAGTGGCACCCCCCTCCCCCGAAGAGGGAGAAAAAAGGGAAGAAAACTGACTTTTTTTCATAAAAAATCCTTACATAAAAACGGACTCGAGCAGGATTATTCAAACCTTTAGGGTGCATAACGTCCTGCTGAAAAGTCTATCTCTTTAAGTATAGGTATCACCCCCCCACCATTTTAAAAAAAAATGGGCACTTATGTTTAAAAAAGTGACAAGTTTAATTAATTTATTTATTTAAACGGATTTCTATACCGCCTTTTCCTACAATCAACAAGATACAGTGTCTAGTGTGCGCATGCATTGAGCAGTGAGTGCGTGTGGGTGTAGATGGACATTGATTCTTGGTAAGCTATTTACAACGTGCGCTATTTACAATACTTTAATACTAAATCATGTTGCTAAGGTGGGGTGTTGAGTTGGGGTATTGTCGCACCGTTTAAGTGACGTCACCGTAGTGCTCTATGAAGAGGGTCGTCTTTAACAGTTTCCTAAAGTCCTTAATGTCTGACTGTAGTTCATCAGAGAGGGCGTTCCAGATTGTTGGTGACGCCTTTGATAAGGCTCGTTTTTCGGTGTCCTTGCGTACCTTGTTGATGTCTTTAGGTGTGTTGACACTGTTGGATGTGCCTCTCCTCCTTGGTCTTGTGCTGCTGTCGGGTTGTATGAGTGGGTGTAGGCTGAAAGCTGATGACTGTTGCTTGATTTTGAATATGTTTGATTGTCTTGTATCTAATGCGGGAGCTGATTGGTAGCCAGTGGAGATCTTTTAGGGTAGGTGTGATGTGCTCTTGTCTTGTGGTGCCAGTTATTATGCGAGCTGCTGTGTTTTAGGCCAGTTGCAGTGGCCTGAGTGTCTGTTTTGTTAGGTCAAGATAGAGTGGGTTGCAGAAGTCTAGGATTGGGGTTATTAGTGCCTGACAGACTGTGCGGAAGTGTTCCTGAGAGAGGAGGGGTTTGAGGCGTCGGACTAGTCTCATCCTGTGGTATGCATTTTTGGTGGTTCTGCTGATGTGGGACTGAAGGTTCAGTTCTTTATCCAGGGTCACTCCGAGGTATTTCACTTCTGGTTGTATGGGTATGGTTGTGTTGTCTATCTTGATGTTGCAAGGAGGGATGAAGTCGGAGTTTCGTGTGAAGATTAGAGCCTCGGTCTTGCTGTAGTTTATGTTCAAGTTGTTGTGTTGAAACCAGCTGTTCATGTGCATGAGACATTGTTATCTTGGTGTAGTCTGGGTTGTTGAGGGTGAGTGGTGTGTATATCATTATGTCATCCGCATAGATTGTGTATTTTATCCCATGTTCTTTTATGATGCTGCATATTGGCTGGATGTAAAGGTTAAATAATAGTGCTGATAGGGCGGATCCTTGAGGTACGCCTTGCATGACCTTTATGGGTCGGGATGTGTTGGGACCGATCTTGACCTGTATCTGTCCGTTAAGTAGGAGTGGAACCACCTCAGTGTGGCTCCGTGTAATCCGATGTTCTGTAGCCTTGCTAGTAGGGTTCCGTGGTCCACTGTGTCGAATGCTGATGAAATGTCAATGAAGATCATGAGTATTCCTTTCTGTTGTCTATGAGGTGTAGTATGTCGTTAAAGAGGTATAGCAGGAGTGTTTCGACTCCGTGGTTGGAGCGAAAACCGTGTTGGTTGAGGTCCAGTTGTGCGTGGTTGTCGATGTGTTCCTGTAGCTGATGTTGTACCACTTTCTCAATAATCTTTGCCAGTAGAGGGATGCTTGAGAGAGGTCTGTAGGCTGCTGGGTTGTTCTTGTCGAGTGGTGATTTCTTCAGGATTGGTCTTATTGTGGCGAGCTTTAGCTGGTCAGGCATGATTCCTTGGGTTAGTGAACTGTTCACTATGTTGTGTATGGTGTGGATGAAGTTTGACTTTGTCGCCTTAATCCATGTAACTGGGCATGGGTCTGTTGGGGCCGTGCTTGTGTTGAGTGCGGTGATGATGTGTGAGAGCCACTCTGTGGATGGGTTGCTTAATTTGTTCCAAGTTTTTCTTGAGGGGGTGGCTGATTTTGTGCTTGTCTGTTTTCCGTTGTGTAGCTGAATGGAATTTTTCTTGGATATGGTCTGCGAATGCTTGTGGGTCTATTTGAACTTCGCTCTCGGTTTTCTGTTCTTTGGTGAGGGTTTTCACGATTTCGAAGAGCTCTCTCTGTTTTGTTTGATTTGAGTATGATGTTGGTGTGGTATTCTTTCTTCGTTTGGTTGATGAGTTTGTTATATTCTTTTTGTTTTGTTAAGTATAGTTCCTGATTGTTGGGTGACTTGGTGTGTCTCCATTGCCGTTCTAACTTCCTGAGTTCCCTCTTCTCATTCCGTATGGTTTTTGAGTACCAGGGTGTGTGATGTGTTTTGGTGCGGCGAGCTTTCTTGGGTCTGTATTCGGTGGCTTTGGCCAGCAGCATTGATGATTGAAAAGTCAATCTCTTTGAGAAGTATAGGTATCACCCCCCCCCCCCCACCATTTAAAAAAAATGGGCCCTTATGTTTAACAAAGTGGCAAGTTTAATGCTTTGGAAGATTTTTAGGTCTCTTTGCTGTTGCATTCCTTGTAGCCTTGTTTTCAGCAGCGCTGTCAGTCAAGCTGCTCCTGTGGGAAAGCTGGTTCAAAAGGCAGTCATTCCTCATTTGTGGCTTTTTGAGTATATTGGTATATTGGGGTGTAAGAAGAGGGACTTGCTTGTTTTTGCAAAAAGCCTATTTGTTGCAAAAACAAGCAAGTCCCTCTTCTCTTACACCCCCCCCCCAACCAAAACAGGGAAAAGCGGGATTTTATTGCAGTGGATTAGCACTGCCTTTCCCTCTTTTTAGGGGGTGGAGAAATACTATGCACACTCATACAGCTGTAAAAGTGGCAATGTGGAACTCTCCAAGGCAGTGTAAGACTTTATTAATTTTTGTTAATTTGGGAACCCTTTATGCATAGCGTGCCTGAATGTAACTCGCCTTGATCTTCTCTTGGAAAGTCATTAGCTAAATAATAAACTAAATATACAGAAGGACCCTTAGTTACGTAGTTCTGACATTCGTCGATCCAGATTTACACAGAAAATTTGACATTTCCAAAAAGTCTATGAAACTTACAATAATGTAAAAATACAGTCAATTGCAAGAAAACACCTTAAATTGTGGCATGTGGCAACAACTCAAAGCTAATTCCTATTAACGATGGCTGGTGGAAAGGGAGAATCTTTTCGCAAACGTCATGTCATTGACTTGGAGAGCAAAATGAAAATCATCTGCAAGCATGAAGATGGCCAAACCAGCACCTCAATTGCTCGTGAATTTGGCTATGCACAGTCTACAATCAACACCATTGTCAAAGATGCCACTCGCATAAGAGAACAAGCTAAAGGTATTGCTACAATGAAGGCAATAATCACTAAAAAAAAAAAAAAGTGAGATTGAAAAATTATTTTCACTTCGGATGGAAGACCGGGCTCAAAAGTATGTTCCCCTAAGCCTGCAGTTAGTTCAGGCAAAGACCAGAAGACTGTTTTGAAGATATTGAGGCTAAGTATCTGAATGACACAAACATTTTTGGCCAGCAGTGGTTGATTTCAGCATTTCAGGAATCGTACAGGGTTTCACAACGTGAAACTTTTCTGGAGAAACTGCAAGTGGTGATGCCGACACTGCAAAGCAGTACCCTGAGTGGTTAAAAAAAATACAGAACAAATTTTTAATGTTGATGACGGGTCTTTTCTACCACAAAATGCCATCTAGGACATGCATTTCAAAGACAAAGCGATGAGACCAGATTGGATATATCCAAGAATACTGAAGGAACTTGGGGATGTTCTAGCAGCTCTACTGACTGACCTTTTCAATACTCTTTGGAGTTTGGAATGGTGCCAGAGGACTGGAGAGAGGCACATGTGGTCCCTTTACACAAAAGCAGAAGTAAGGATGTGGTAGACTAACTGGACTGTAGCTTTTCTAACTCTGTGGTGAGTAAATTATTGGAAACACTGCTGAAAAAGAAAATAGTGATGTTTCTGGAGCCCAGTGGATTGCAGGATCAGAGGCAGCATGGATTCACCAGAGGCAGGTCTTGTCAGACAATACCTGGAAGACATTGGGATCTTCTCCTGCTGGAATCTGTCTTCCAAATCTTGCCCTCCAGACTCACTGATCTGAAACACAGAAACCTAGAAACATGATAGGTCATGGATTCCTTTTCTGCTATCTAGTCTGCCCTTCTATAACGAAATTAATCCCCTTTTTCCGAGATCTGCAATAGCAGAGAGCCCTGTTCAAGCCAGGTGTAAGTTTCTGCAGCCCTTTGTTTGCTGGAGGAGTGCCTCCATGAATGGATCCTCCTGTAGGGTGTCAAGAGCTGGCCCCCTCCCCCCCCCCCCACGAGTCCTGTCTCCCTGCTTGAGCTTTCATCTGCCCCAAAGCAGCCTGCTTCTTTTTAAGGCAGTAAGCCTTATGGAGGGCCAATGTGAAATCTGCTGAAAAACATTGCTCGATAGACTTGCCCAGCTCTGCAGCTGCTGGCCATGGTGCTGAGATTTTATTCCCCTCTGCCTTTGATTTACTCTTGCTGCATTTCTGGGGCTTCTGAGCTGGGGAACTGGAAGCAGACAAAATGGGTGCAGTTCCTTCTGAAACCACGGGGCTCCTCCATAGTTGCCCCAGAATCAGGTGCACCCAGCAAACGCTTTTGCTGCAAGCAAAAAATGGCAAAATCCAGTTGTGGGATCCTGCTCAAAGAACACAAATCTGACCAGCCCCTAGTGTACACCAAACATGCTGCGAGCATGCTAGCACAGCCTGCCACGAGGTACACTTTCCATAGTCTAGCCGAAATACACAGACAACTCATGACCAAACCTTGAGAAGGGTATCTCCAGGAACAAGCAGGAATGTAGTCTTCACATATGGGTGATGTCGGTACTGACAGAGCCTGTGTGGGATCACTCCCCAGCATCCAATAGGAAAGCTTTTGGGAGCATCCCACTGCACCTGCATCGCTACCTTCCCGCCCTTGGAACTCTCTCTCCTCAGTTCTTTGTTTTCCGTGGAGTCAGCAGGAAGCAAATCCTGTCACCACAGAAAATTTCTTCATTCTTCTTTATTTTTTGTGGTTGCGTCTGCCTTCCTGTCAACGCTGTACCAATATCTTCGATTCTATTTCTTTTTTTCTTTAAAAGAAAAGAAAAGAAGGAATTAATTCTTTCAGGTGCATCAATGCCATTTTAGGTCTTAGGCCTTCCATCCAGTCTACTGACATGATGGAAAAACCTGTCAGTTGTTTTAAGAAATGTTCTAAGTATTGTATCACCATCTCTGCTACTGATACCCATGACTGGAGTCTTAAATGTCTTGGCCCAGATCACCAGCCATCTGAATGTCCCCTATGCAAAAAGATGACAAAGAGAGGCCTACAGAATCGGGCCACACAACTCTGATCTCTCCTTGCTTCTGATGCAGTTTCACTCGCTTCAACATAGTCAAGGGCATCATCTTTGTCGAGGGCATCGTCTTCCTCACTTGGATCCCAGGTATCAAAACACAAGTCTTCCTCGAGGACAGGCTGTCCCCCTAGGAGTAGATCTCAATCTAAACATAAAGATGCCTCGAGCATTGCCCTGGAGTTGGATCGACTGGCCAAACTACCCCAGTGGGAGGATCTCCCCTCCAAAGCCACCAAAGGGGTCCAGGATGTTCCCGAGGTCTCCACCTCAGGAGAGCTCCTGGTGCCATGCTCTGGGACGGTAGCTCATGCTTCTGGTACAGATACCCAGGCATCGGCAAGCTCTATGGATCAGCATATACTGGCCATTGAGCGGAGTCTAGCGGTTCTGTTGGTGGCATCAGTATGGGTCAGGACCTTACCGCCGGTACCAATACCATCAACACGGCCAATACAGTCAGCATCGCGTTTCATGCCGCTCGACACATTCCCACCCATACCGGCCCTCGAGTTTGTTCCCAGTTCTGAGGTACCTGTATGGCAAGTTTCTCAGGCAGATATTTATCTCGATCAGTACCGGAGCTTTCAAGAGCAGGAACCTCGCTCCGGCCGATACTTTGATTCTACAGATTCTGATTCTTTGGATGATTGATTGGTACTTGGGAAATGCAGTCTTACGGAGGAACCCTCACCGTTGCCTCAACAGCGCATGTCCCCTCCCGAAGATGTCTTTTCAAGACTTTTTCAAGGATATGGCGAGGGGCTATCCATTACACCTACATCGGAGAAAGAACCCAGAACAGAGGAATTGGAGATCCTCCAATACCTTACAGCTACCAAAGAGGCGACTACGCTGCCTGTTCACCGTATACTCCAAGATCTTGTGCTCTGGTTGTGGGAAACACCCCTCACCATTTCTCCCCATACTCAACAACTCGATACTATGTATCAGGTACCAGAAAGTCCTGGTTTCTAGAAAACACAGCTTTCATACCACTCAGTGGTAGTGGAATTTGACACATAGGTGTCAAATTAAGAGTTCTAAGATGCACTTCTCCAATCCCCCAGGCAGGGAATTGAGAACCCTCGATGCCTTTGGGCGGTGATGCTTTCAGCCCGCATAAGTTCATACATATTCTACATGGGTATGTTCCTTAAGGAGGTAGCTAGGGATCTGGAATCAATAGCTCCTCTTCTCCAGGATAAGATGGCAGACTATCTTTCCTTAGTCAAGCATGTCCAAAATGTTTCAGTTTGTCAGTTTGTCTTAGATGTTGCTCTGCCAGTGCATTCAAAACAGTCAATCTGCATAGGTGCATTTAGGATTGTCTGGGTTCAAGATAAGCTGGGTAATATTTCCTGTTCTGGTGAAAACATGTTTGGAAAGGATTGGCAAGATAAGGCTTCTCAGTCTGGGACTACCACCCTCAATAGGCTTTCAAAAGCTACTGCCAACCCTGCCAAGAAAAAAGTAGCTGCAAAGAAAGCTTTCTATAAGAAGAAGAAATTTTACCCTTCTTATCCCCCAGCGTCTGAATTACCAACCTCAGGGTACCCAGAAGAGGCAACAGCCTCCCAAGCAACAGAAAAGCCACAGGCTCCTAAATCCCAACCAGCTGTGCAGACCCAATCTGCGCCTGACTTTTGACTTCTTCCTAGAGAACATAGCCAACCTGCCTCTGGAGAATCACCACCCCCTCCACATATCAGGCAGACTTTGCCATTATGCCCACAGGTGGCATCTTATCACCTCAGAGCAGTGGACACTAACCATAGTATGAGAAGGGTACAGGCTTCATTTACAAAGCATACTCCCCTCCACCCTAGTGGGGGAATATCATTCTCAACCCCCACTTGCTGCTCTCCTGTAACAAGAGGTCACCTCTCTTCTGTCAGTGTGCCATAGAAGAGGTTCCAATATCCCAACAAGGGATGGGATTCTACTCTCCCTATTTTCTCATGCCAAAGAAAAATGGAGGGTACAGACCCATCTTAGAAACCTAAACCAGTTTCTAGTCCACGAGAAATTCAAAATGATTTCACTAGGAACCCTTCTACCTTATCTCCAGAATCAGGGCTGGCTCTGCTTCTTTTAGAAGCGTATACTCATATCCTCATTCATCCAGAGCACAGGACGTATTCACGCTTCATATTCCAAGGAAATCACTATCAATACAGAGTCCTTCCCTTCGGACTTGCCTCTGCCCCAAGAGTCTTCACAAAGTGCATGGTGGTTGTAGCCACATATCTAAGGACTCTCAGGATATTCGTCTTCCCTTACTTAGATGACTGGCTAATAATGGCAGCCACCTCACAGGAGGTTCATCTATCCTTCCTTCGTACAATGCAGGTACTGCAAGATCTGGGATTTGTGATAAATCTTCCAAAATCCCATCTAGTTCCCACTCAAACACTAGAATTTGTAAGAGCTCTTCTAGACACTTGGCGGTCAAGGGCAATTCTACCCCAGGACCGTTGTACTCGACTAGTACAGCTCGCATCTCAGATACAGCTCAGGGACCATCTCTCAGCTTCAGAGAGATGCTACAACTGCTGAGCCATATGGCCTCTACAGTACATGTGGTCCCATATGCCCGGTTGCACATGCATTACAGTGGAAACAGGTCTCTGGCACTCTCAAGGACCAGATCCAAGTAACAGACCTGCTCACCAAGTCCCTTCTATGGCGGTGTAACCCAACAAATCTTCTTGTAGGGTCTCCTTTTCAGATGCCTTCACATCAATGCATCCTGACAACAGATGCCTCCAAACTGGGTTGGGGAGCCCGCTTAGGTCCTCTCTCCACTCAGGGCCTTTGGATAGAGCAGGAGTCACAACTCCAGATAATTCTAGAGCTTCATGCTATCTTCAATGCCCTCAAGGTGTTTCAACAACTCCTACAAGGCCACAGAGTTCTTGTCCAGATGGAAAATCAGGTAGCCATGTTCTATGTGAACAAACAAGGAGGAACGGGATCTTGGGCCCTCTGCCAGGAGGTCCTCCGGCTTTGGTCTTTTGCTATTGCTCATCAGATACGCCTCCCAAGTGTTGTACCTTCCGGGATACACAATCTCCTAGCAGACAGATTGAGTCTGATCCTTCCACACAAATGGTCCCTCCATCCGCAGACCACCTCCCTCCTTTCATACCTGGGGCATTCCAGAAGTAGACCTTTTTGCTACTCCACAAAACGCAAAATGTCCTCATTTCTATACCAGAACCCCGATGTCCAGCTTAAAGCAAGTGGATGCTTTCCACTTTCACTGGGGTCATAATTTCCTGGATGCCTTTCCTCCCATACCCCTGATTCCCAAAACACGCTTCAAGCAGACAGGGGCAAAATGATTCTCATAGGCCCATGCTGGCTATGTCAACCATGGTTTCCTCTCCTTCTACATCTCTGGTCAGCCCCTGATCTCCTTTCCCAGGAGGAGGGGATGTTACTCCATCCCAATCCGCATTCTCTCCATCTCATGGCTTGGCTGCTGAAAGTGTAGTCTTACAAAGTTTTAACCTGACTCAGAAGGAAACCATCCACTAGACGTTCTTATGAACTCAAATGGCGTAGGTTCTCCTTCTGGGAACACCAGATAGAGCTTAATCCCATTTCAGCTCCTGTAAAGGCTCTTCAGTATCGCCTACATCTTTCTTCCTCTAGTCTCAAAACAAACTCTGTGAGGGTTCACCTCCGTGCAATTGCTGCTTCTCACCATCCATTGGATGGACAGCCTATCTCCTCATAGCCGCTTGTGGTGCGTTTCATGAGAGGGCTTTTATTAACCAGGCCTCCCATCAGACCACCACCGGTGGCATGGGATCTTAATGTCGTCTTAGGACAGCTCCTCAAGCTGCCTTTTGAACCTTTAGCCACCCACAACCTCACTAACGTTTCTCTCATGGAAGGTTTTCTTCCTAGAAGCCCTCACTTTGGCTAGACACATTAGTGAGCTTCAGGCTTTGGTGGCAGATCCGCCTTATATCCAGTTCCACCATGCTGTGGTTGTCCTTAGGACTCGCCCCCATTTCATGCCGAAGGTGGTGTCTCCTTTCCATCTCAATCAATCAGTTTACCTTCCTGTGTTTTTCCCTAGACCGCATTCTTCTAGGGAAGAGGCCACCTTGTGTTTATTTAACAATTTTTCTATACCGCTTTTCTTGGTGGAATTGCTTTACAATGAACAGGGAGAAGTAACATGGAGAACAGTAGGGGTTAATAACAAAAACAGAGGGTAGGTGGACACCTGCAAGCGTGCCTTATCTTTTACCTTCAAAGGACTCGAACACCATAGAGCTTCGCAATTGTTCATTTCCTTTGACCTTAGTCACTTGGGTCTCTCAATTTCTAAGGGTACTCTGTCCATTTGGATAGCAGACCGCATCTCATTTGTTTATGATAAGGCAGGACTATCCCGTCAAGGGCATGTCACTGCCCATAATGTTCGTGCCAAGTTCACACCACCTACATTCCTTGAAGTCCATGATGCTAAGTTGCAAGTAAAACCCCACATCCGTTATCTTGGTGTTACCCTGGATCAGAATCTAGACATGAAGACCCACATAGCCAACACTGTAAAGGCAATTTATTTCAAGATTCGCTCCCTTAGACACCTTCGCCAACTAATTGATCCAGATGATTTCCGTACTGTCTACCAGGCTTTAATTATCCCACACTTTGACTTCGCAAATTGTATACTACAGGGGCTCCCCCAATCAACCCTCAACCCGCTTCAACTAGCATTAAACAGTGCTGCAAGAGTGCTCTTCGGGGTACCAAAAAGAGAACATGTAACACCTCTCCTGAAACAATTACACTGGCTCCCTATCCAAGCGAGAATCACCTTCAAGACCCTGCTACTAGTTTTCAAAGCTCACAAAGGACCTGCTCCCTCCTCTCTATCAGAGTTGATACAACCTATCCCCTCCAACAGGCTTAGAAGAACCTCGGAACTAAACATGCTTAAAGTTCCAAAGAATCCTTAAAATGCATCTCTGCAACTGTGAACCGATCATTCAGCTTATGTGCTCCAAAACTGTGGAACACCCTCCCACCACACATTAGGGCCATCTCTGATATCCCCCAGTTCAAAAAGGCCTTGAAGCATCACCTTTTCATCAAATACTTTCCAGAGAACACAATAACACAAGTTCATCCAAATAGCTCTAATCCCGTTCCTATCTAACAAGATGCCTTTTCATGTAATATTACTACCATATGTATATAGTTCAATGTCTATTATCCTTTGTTACAATTACCCCGGTTTTCCAAGTTTTTCTTCCTGTTCCATGTAAAAACAGATATATGTATCTTATCTGATGTTTTGTAGTTCTATGTAAACCGCGCTGATAATAAATAGTGCGGTATATAAAAATGTTAAATAAATAAATAAATGACTCTCTTAACTGACAAGTGAACAATGAATGCCCTCTATGAATATTGAGAATGTCTCAATGAACTTGCACTATACAATGAAGTGAATTACTTTACAACCTACTTTCACAAAAAATTCTTTTTATGTTCTTTTTATATTTTTTTGTTATTTATAACTTTAAAAAAAGTGAATAATGGTCTCAGACTTACAGCGGCAATGTTTGAAGCTCACAAAACAACTTGCCTTATTGCATCAACGACCATAGATTTCACTATTGTGAACCAATTGTGCTCTTATACATTCATCTGATTTTTCTTCAATCTTTAACTTTATCTAAAAGCATGTTTTTGTATATTGAAATTTTTGCTTATCTGAAACTGCTGGTATGAATCCCAGCAGTTTCAGATAAGCAAAAATTTACCCTGTTGGACACTAGGGAGCAATCTCCAGGAACAAGCAGGAATGAGTCCTCGCATATGGGTACGTCGGAACCGACGGAGCCTGCGCGGGAAAGCTCCTCAGCTTCCCAGAAAGGAAGCTTTTGGGGCCTCCCACAGCGCATGCGCCCTGCCTTCCCGCCTTCCTGACCAACTCTTTTCAGTTCTTCTTTTTCCGCGGAGCCAGCAGGTCGTGTTCCTGTCACCGCTGAATAAATTGTTATTTTAATTTGTTTCTTTGACCGTGTGTCTGCTTTCCCCGATTCCAGACCGGTACCGCCGGTCCTTTTTTCGTTTATTTAAAAAAAAAAAAAAAAATATATATATAATTACTTTTTCTACACTCGGTGTATTTTTTTCTGTGAGGCCTCTAGGCCTTCTCAGGTCTCCCTCATGGAAAAACCAGCTTCTGGTTTTAAAAAATGCACTAAGTGTACCGGTACTATTTCAGTTACAGACACCCATGAGTGGTGTCTTAAATGTTTGGGGCCTGACCATTCCATTCCGGATTGTCCATCCTGCTCTCTGCTGTCCAAAAGGGGCTTACAGAACAGAGCAGCTAAATTTCATATGCTGTTTTCTACCGATACTCCAGCATCAACATCCTCCAGGTCGTCTTCTCCTCCTGATGGATCTCAGGTAACCAAACATTCTTCGGACAAGTCCTCAAAAGGCAAATCTCCCTCTAAGCAGCGAGAGGCCCTTGCAATTGACCCTGAGGACTCTGCCCCAGCCAAACAACCCTGGCGGGAAGCTCCGGCTTCCAAAGCTCCTCCTATGGGGTTACAGGTAGACATCGATGGCACGGCCTCGACCGATCTCCTGTTAGACTGCTCTGGGGTACCGGCTAACACCGGTACCGACTTCCAGGCAGTTGTGGCGGCTATGGGTACTACGGTACAATCCATGCAGCAGGCCTTACTGACTTTCATTAATGCTGCACCGCCATCGGTACCGCGACAATCGGTTCCGACTCCGATTCCGGTACCGCAAACCGATACCGGTACCCAGAGCATCTACTTCCAGTAGCATGCCGGTTCCGGAGCTTTCTTCGATACCGCTCCGATACCCGGTACGCCCGATGTCGGTACCGATCGGTACGCGTATCGATCTCTGGAAGCAAATAGACGATACTTTGAATCCTCTGAAGATTCTGATACATCAGATGATTCTGCTGACGTCTCTTTTACTCTTCCTGAGGAGCCCTCTTCTCCAAAAAGGAGAATGTCTCCTCCAGAGGATTTGTCCTTTCAAGACTTCATTATTGAAGTAGCTAAAGGACCCTCCATATCTGTATCCTCTGAAAAGGAACCTAGAGCAAAGAAATTAGATATTTTAGGATACTCTAAGGTTCCCAAAGAGGCAGCCACCTTACCCATACATGAAATTCTTCAAGAACACATGATGGATTTGTGGGAGGCTCCTCTCACCCTATCTCCACATTCTCGACGTTTGGACACCATGTATCGGGTTCCCCCTTCTCTTGGTTTTCAAAAACCTCAGCTTCCTCACCACTCTATTGTGGTGAAGTCTGCTATGAAAAAGATAAAGAGTACCAAAAGACACTCTTCTACCCCTCCAGGAAGAGAATGTAGGACTCTGGATGCTTTTGCGAGAAAAATCTTCCAAGCTAGCATGCTTATTGCCAGAATCAAGTCATACAGCCTCTATATGGGCATGTTTTTGAAAGAGATTGCATTAAAGATACGTCAGTTTCTCCCCTTTATCCCAGAGGATAAACGAGAGGAATTCCTTCTTTTGCTAAAGCACACTCAAGATGTTTCAAAGTTCTCCAACAGAGCAGCCTTTGACTCTTTTGAGGGGGCAAGCAGAGCCTCTGGCATAGCCATAGCTGCTCGCAGACTGGCTTGGCTCCAGGCCTCTGATTTGGAACCCTGGGTACAAGAAGGCTTGGGCAATCTGCCCTGTACAGGTGAAAATCTGTTTGGCAAAGAGTGGCAAATCAAAGCCACTCAAATGGATGCAGAGAATGCTGCTTTAGATAGACTTTCTAAGTCTACCTCTACCCCTGCCAAGAAAAAACCTTTTAAGAAAACTTTCTATAAAAAGACCAGATTTTCCACAAATACTGGCCAGCAATCTTCCCAAGTTCGCTTTGTTCCTAAGCGTCAGCAAACTAAACAGGCCAGAACAAAGGCTACAGGGACTGCTACAATCCAGCAGTCCCAACCTCCTCAGGGTTTTTGACTTGATTCTAGAGAACTTAACCTTTCTGGCTCTGCAACAGCCAGAACCTCTCACCATTCCAGGAAGGTTGGCTCATTTTGCTCCCAGATGGGAACAAATCACATCAGAACCGTGGACCCTCTCTATTATCAGAGAGGGCTACAAACTACATTTCTCCAGCCTTCCTCCCAATACCATGGTGAGACAATTCAATTCTCCCCCATCTCTCCTGTACCTGTTGCGCCAAGAGGTGACCACTCTTCTCGCCCAAAAGGCAATAGAAGAGGTTCCTCTTCCTCAACAAGGGTCAGGTTTCTACTCCCCTTATTTTCTCATTCCCAAGAAAACAGGGGGGTACAGACCCATTCTGGATCTCAGAGAATTGAACAAATTCCTATACAAAGAGAAATTCAAAATGCTTTCTCTAGGTACTCTCCTTCCATACCTACAGAGTCAGGACTGGCTTTGTTCTCTAGATCTCAAGGATGCGTACACATATACTCATCCGTCCATCCCACAGAAAATTCCTACGGTTTCTGTTCCAGGGAAAACATTTCCAATACAGAGTACTCCCCTTCGGTCTAGCCTCTGCTCCAAGGGTATTTACCAAATGCATGGCAATAGTAGCTGCATTTCTACGCACTCTGGGGATCTTTGTCTTCCCGTACCTGGACGACTGACTAATCTGAGCTCCATCTCAGTCCAAGGCTCAGACTTCCCTGGACCACACCAGACGCATACTGCAGTATCTGGGACTTGTCATCAATCTGCCAAAGTCTCAACTTACCCCTACTCAATCCCTAGAATTCATAGGGGCCTGGCTGGATACTACCACTGCAAGGGCCTATCTTCCTCAGACCCGTTGCCACCGTCTAGTGCACTTGGCCTCTCAAATTCAGTCCAGAAGACACTTGACTGCCAGAGAGATGCTACAACTGCTAGGCCGCATGGCATCCACAGTTCATGTGGTGCCCTATGCTCGCCTACATATGAGAGCAGCTCAATGGACCTTGTCCACCCAGTGGACCCAAGCATCAGGAGCTCTCTCAGACCAAATAGCAACCTCAAAACGTCTTTTTTGGTCTCTCCAATGGTGGATATCCACTCAAAATCTGTTGTTGGGGGCCCCCTTCCAACCTTTGTTACCCCAAGCAACTCTCACTACAGATGCCTCCCAAAAAGGTTGGGGAGCTCATCTCCAAGACCTCTCCACTCAGGGCATTTGGTCTCCACAGGAGACCACCCTTCATATCAACCTTTTGGAGCTGCGAGCAATTTTCCTTGCTCTCAAGGTCTTTCATACCCTCCTCATCAACATGACAGTCCTTGTTCATACCGACAATCAAGTAGCCATGTTCTACATAAACAAACAAGGAGGGACTGGCTCTCTGTCGCTTTGCTACGAAGCTCTAAAATTGTGGGCCTTCGCCAGAGAGCATCGGATCCATCTCCTGGCAGTGTACCTCCCAGGAATCCAAAACTCTTGGGCAGACAGACTCAGTCGAGTTCTGCTTCCACACGAATGGTCCCTGCACATGGATCAGGTACTCAGAATCTTTCAGGAATGGGGGACCCCGGACATAGACCTCTTTGCAAGTCCGTACAATGCCAAACTTCCCCGGTTCTGTTCCAGGATTCCGTGTCAGGGAGCTCAGGCCAAGGATGCCTTCCTCCTTCATTGGGGTCAGGCCTTCCTATATGCCTTTCCACCCATTCCCTTGATTCCCAAGACTCTATTCAAACTTCAGAGGGATCAAGGATCCATGATCCTCATAGCTCCACGCTGGCCACGCCAAGTGTGGTACCCTCTACTTCTGCATCTCTCCCAGACACTCTCCCTGGATCTGGGAGCTGCTCCAGACCTTCTGTCTCAAGAGGAGGGGACTTTGTGGCACCCAAACCCCAAGTCCCTTCACCTCAGAGCTTGGTTACTGAAGGCCTAGACCTTCAAGACTTGAATCTTTCTCAACAGGTGAAGGATGTCCTCCATGCATCGAGGAAACCTTCCACCAGGCGTTCTTATGCTTTTAAATGGAAAAGATTTTCAGTTTGGTGTGCTGACAAAGGTCTTAACCCTCTAGCACTACCTTTGAATTCTTTACTCGAATATCTCCTGCATCTTTCCAATGCAGGACTTAAAACCAATTCTGTAAGGGTCCATTTGAGTGCTATTGCAGCATCTCTTCAGCCTATCAATGGACAATCTGTTTTCCTCTCATCCTCTTATTGCAAGACTCATGAGAGGTCTAACTTTAACTAAACCTCCCATTCGGCCTCCTCCGGTGGCATGGGACTTAAACGTAGTTCTTGGTCAGCTTATGAAGCCACCCTTTGAACCCTTAGCCACTACCTCCTTAAAATTCCTTTCCTGGAAAGTCATTTTCCTTATTGCAATCACTTCTGCTCGCCGCATCAGTGAACTGCAGGCTTTAGTGGCTAATCCACCTTATACAAGGTTCCATCATGATAAGGTAGTCCTTAGGACAAATTCCCACTTTATGCCTAAAGTGGTCTCACCTTTTCATCTTAATCAAGAGGTATATCTACCTGTCTTTTTTTCCAGCTCCTCATGCATCAAATGCAGAGAGGAACCTTCATACTCTAGACTGTAAAAGAGCTCTTGCTTTTTACCTCCACAGGACACAGCAACATCGAAAGTCTTCTCACTCAACTTTTTGTTGCTTTTGATCCTTCTCATTTAGGACTTCCAGTCTCAAAAGAACACTGTCCAATTGGATTGCTCAGTGTATTTCTTTTGCTTATCAGAGTAAGAACCTTTCTCTGGAAGGCCATGTCACAGCTCACAATGTGAGAGCCATGGCCACATCTATGGCTCATCTTCATTCTGTATCCATTGACCAGATCTGTCGAGCAGCCACCTGGGCCTCGGTTCATACCTTCACAGCCCATTACTGCTTAGACAAGGACTCCTGCCGGTTTGCCTTGTTTGGTCAGGCTGTCCTCAGACACCTGTTCCATTCTTAAACAACTCCTGCCCTCCGTCCCTTAATGGATGCCTGAGATCCATAGGAAGACTAGGAACCTTTCAGGGTCTCATACCCTTATGGATCTCCCAGGCATCTTAGCTGGGGAGTCCCCATATGTGAGGACTCATTCCTGCTTGTTCCTGGAGATAGCACAGTTACTTACCTGTAACAGGTCATCTCTGGGAACAGCAAGAATTAGTCCTCACAACCCACCCACCTCCCCTAGGAGTTGTATCTCTCTTTCTCTCTCTCTTTCCTTTCCTCTCTCTATTGTCTCAGCTTTAAACTCGAACTGAAGAGAGTTGGTCAGGAAGGCGGGAAGGCAGCGCGCATGCGCTGTTGGAGGCCCCAAAAGCTTCCTTTCTGGGAAGCTGGGGAGCTTTCCCGCGCAGGCTCCGTCGGTTCCGACGTACCCATATGTGAGGACTAATTCCTGCTGTTCCCAGAGATCACCTGTTACAGGTAAGTAACTGTGCTTTCCTGCACGGGCTATGTCGGTAGCAATGTCACCCATATGTGAAGACTAAATTCCTGCTGTTCCCGGAGATTACCTGTTACAAGCTCTGCTCACTCTTCGGATTCTTATAGCATGTCTCTCTTTTTTTTTTGTTTTTTTGTTTTTAAACTGCTGAAGCAGTTGAATCTCCAGGGGAATCCACCTACAAAAACTTTCCCTTCAGCTCCAGGATCTAGTCTCTCAGTCCTCAGCAGCTGAGTAAGAGTTCTTATGCTGGAACATCAGGATTCAGACAGTCCTCAGCTGCTGGAGGGTGGTGACAATCCTTGTGTAACTGAACTGACCTGGAGGTACAATTAGGAATTATCTAGTTACCCTAAATACGTTCCACTTCTAGATACCTGCATGAATCTACTCTTTTTTTTTTTTCCTGGCATGAATGTTGGGGAAAAAAACAGCCCACAAACTTTTATAAAAATTTCAAAACAGAATTTGCCTCATGTTTATCTTCTGTTCATTTTCTAAGAGTGACTAGATTGTGCAAGCTTTCTTTCTTGTTATAGGGACTGTTGTCTTTTGGAATTTGAGTGTTATATTGTCCCCAGGGCCCAAGCACATCACCTTCACAATATGCATGCTATGTCTAATCTTAAAACAGATTATCCCATTGTAAAATAAAGGCATATGCCCTTTGCACATTCTGCACGAGCTCTACAGAGAACTTTTAGAAATTGATAAAACTATATTACAGAGTTGTTAGATGGTGACCCCTATTTAGGTTTTCTGTATTGGTTTTAGACAATGACATACTGATGTCATCAGCTATGAAACCATTTCAGTTTGGAAGAAAATGAATTTTGATGGTATGATTGTGTTTATAGACATTCCATTAAAAAAATGTGTTCAATATGTTATGAAGTAGAAAATCTATCTGCATAATTTTTAATGAAGGAGTATCCTAGTGGTTAGAACGCTGGCTTGCTAACTAAGAGCACTCCTTGTGGCTTTGGGCAAGTCACTTAACTCTCCATTGCCTCCGTAGATTGTCAGAATCTACTTCTGGTCACACTGCCAAAAAAAACCCAGGAGCTGCTGGGTTGCCAGGAGTCAGCACTGACTCCTCGACACACATTGTATATTTTTTTGCAATTTGTAGTTCATTTCATTTTTCAAAGAACTTACCTTTTAATTAATTAAATAATTAAGCTTAAATGCAGCAGCTGATCTAGATACTATTGTGGAAGGCCTGACGTCAGTATTTCAGATGACTAACACCTGCAGGTGTATAATTTTCTATTTCCATACAAAGAAACTTGCCAAACAAGCAAGAACTAGAGAAATTAAATGAATTATGCTTTGAACTACTGTTCTTCCAATAGTCAACAGTTTGGCTTTGATACTCCAAAACTAAACAAGTGGGGAAAGCACGTGGAGCATAGCTCATTGAATTCTTTCCAATCTTTGCATGTGTATTTATATATCTGTTTTCTGTGTGCGTCTCTGACCTGGAAGGAGAGGGGAGGGCTGGTTGGTTTGGAAAGAGTGAAACAAGGTGTGATAATATAACAAAGCATTAGATTGAAATCTTGGCAGTGCAAAGGACGAAGTTTATAGTTAAACCATGGGGTGCCACATGTGCTTCTCCATCATTAGTTGGCTGTACACAGCAGCAAGTAGCAAACTGCATGGTTTCAGTCACTACTTTGCACAGTAGAACTTGGAACAAAGAAAATTAAATACAAATCTGAACTGCTAAGAGGCAGCCCATTTAGGAATAAAGGGGTATTGCAGCGCTGGGTAGGGGGTTGCATAGTGGAGAGAGCATGTGGCACAAGCCTCATGGAATTATTTCCATTGGGTTTGTGTTTTCACTGGGAGAGCAGAGGCAGTTTGAAAGGAGCATTCCCTAACTGCTGTGTTTCAATGAATTAAGGTTTCTATGCTGCAGAAGCTGGAACTTCTTATACCATAGAAATGTATTGGTCCATTTTTCTGGGGAACTTACTTCTGTGGCACCTCGTCTGATCTGGCCCTTTTATGAACTCAGTAAGTCTTTTTCACTGGTTTTCCCCTCCCTCCCAAATTGGGGCCATTCTGTTAAATTGTCAGTGTTATTTTGACCTCAGGCAGACATTCTTGATTCCTGATATGTAATTTCTTTTCAACATGTGCTAGCTTGGAAAGAATAATACAAAAAAACAAAAGTAATAGTTTTCATCCTTTAAGGATAGGAATATGTAAATTATGTTCAATGTCTCTTTATTGATTTTTACCAAAAACATGAAATCAACACAATAAGATCAACCCTCCCCCCTCCCCAAACTCACTCTCCCTCCCTTCCCTTGGCAACCAAAGGAAAAGCAGTTAAAATTTCACTACATCACCTAGGTGCCAGTGACATGTATGCCAAGATGTCAAAAAGCTGTCAGATGTTTCATTCACAATAACACAAATATCTGTGCCTTTCACATCTCTAAAGTGGGAGGCTATGCCACTATCCAAGCAGACACAATGCAGTAGACAGGTCTTCCGCACCAGTTTGTATTTCCTCTTTCACACCCAGGGCAAGTCTTCCCATTGATTCAAAAGACACTATAGCAGTAGACTCAATGTCTGCATACAGCATCCTTGGCACATGGGCAAACACCTCTTTCCAAAACGGAGTACACGAAGCCACACCATATGAAGATTCACAACTCCAATCTTGGTCCTTTTTGTAACAGAGATAACGTGACTAATATGGTGTGATACTCTGTAATAGAACTCGAAAGTCCAATGTATCTTCTTTTTGACTTTATCGGGATTTGATCTTGAAGGATATGCGTGATATTGAATCCACACGTTGTAATTTTCAATATAATAAAACAGCAGCGGAACGGCAGTCTTTGCAACCCCTCCGGTCTCGGACTGATGTCGTGGTCCGACAAGCGGACAAGGGAGGGGGTATAGTTGTGTGGCACCGGAACCAGTATTATAAAGAAGCGTATCGTCAGTTGCTGGATTTGGAAGTTTGAGGTTTTGTCCACGGACCCTACGTCTGGTCTTCAAGAACGCATTAAAAACCTTACTGTTGAGGCACTTGAGGGTCATCTTATTTCTAAGAAAGAGTGGGTATATTTAAACCCTCGTGATCCTATAACTGCTAAATTGTATTTAGTTCCTAAAATCCACAAAGATTCTAATAACCCTCCTGGACGACCAATAGTATCGACACGCAATTCGGTGTTGGAACCATTGTCGGTATATTTGGATTCATTCTTCGGCCCCTGATGTCCATTCCTTCATTTGTAAAAGATACCACTCACTTTTTACAGATTCTGGAGGAGCAAGCGCAACTAGTTACTAATCCAGATTTAATTCTGGCAACCTTTGACGTGACCTCCCTCTATACAGTAATCCCTCAAGCTCAAGCCCACTCAACAGTTATGTCTGCATTACAGAACAGAGGGGATTTATCAGATCGATAGCTGGAGTTCTTGTCGGAAATAACACATCTAGTATTGTACAATAATTTTTTTACTTTTGAGCAGGTCATATACCATCAAAAGTCTGGCGTAGCGATGGGCGCTACTTGCGCCCCGTCTATCGCTAATCTTTATATGCAGGAGTTTGAAGAACACTGGATTTATGCTTCCCTCTTTAAAGAGCATTTAAAAGTATGGCGACGCTACATCAACGATATTTTTGTGATTTGGCAAGGAACATCGGCCGAATTACAGGAGTTTTTTGAATGGCTTAATAAAAGGGATAAACAGATCATTTTTACTTTCAGTTACCATACAGAGCAAATCACCTTTTTGGATGTTTTGGTGAAGAAATCTCATTGGGGATGGAGCACTTCGGTATATCGCAAACCTACAGATAAAAACACACTGTTACGTTATACCAGTGCGCACCCTGTCCAGTTATGTAACAGTTTACCATTATCACAATTTATTCGTTTTCGACGTAACTGCTCTGAGCTAAGTGAGTTTAAGGCTCAGTCAAAAATTCTAAGTCATAATTTTCGTCAACGCGGGTATCCTGTGACAGTGCTTCATAAAGCATACCAGCGAGCCCGGTTTAGTAATCGAGACTTGCTCATCTCTTTTCGAGAACGGGATTCTATACAGATTGAGGATCGACAAGTAAATTTAGTAACCCCTTTTTCACCATACAGCACTAGATTACAATGGAGTGTTCGCCGGCATAGTAATGTATTAAATAGTATTCCCGGTCTAGAGGGGTATAAAGTTCGTTGTGTTTGGCAAAGACAATGAAATCTAAAAACTGCTAAGCCCGGCAGTTTTGCATCCAGAGGCTCCTATTGCAGAAAGACTGATTGGCCATACAAAATGCAGATGCAACATCTGTCCTGTTACTCAAGAATTAAAGGAATTGGTTCATAGAGACAAGACATATCGGTTACGAAGCTATACTTCTTGTTCCTCCACTTATGATTATTGCATTCGTTGTCCTTGTGGACTGCTATATGTTGGCAAGACGATTAGATCTTTTCGATTGCGGATCGCTGAACATAAAAGCAAATTAAAGTGCTGTCGACGGGAGGCTCCTATAGTGGAACATTGTCTACAATTTCACCATCAGTTTGAGGAGCTAAAATGCTTTTGTATCGATCAAATAAAGTGCTCCACAATTTGGTAAAACTAAGGATCAAACCTTGCTATATCATGAACAACGATGGATTTATCAGT
The DNA here is from genome assembly GCA_033557465.1 of Ichthyophis bannanicus. Taxonomy (NCBI): domain Eukaryota; kingdom Metazoa; phylum Chordata; class Amphibia; order Gymnophiona; family Ichthyophiidae; genus Ichthyophis; species Ichthyophis bannanicus. Next base: position 93,677,511 of record CM066035.1, on the reverse strand, counting down.
TGAGAACAATAACCCCAAATGGGCTGAATGCTAGAATAGAGTGGGAGGTCTGTCTGTGATCTAACTCCTTCTCGTTTTGGGTTTGAGTTGAGAGGAATGCAGTCCCTATATAACTAGACCGCATGCGCGGCGTCTTTCGGTCGTTGGTGAAAGGAGAGTGTGTTAGTCACACGCGGAAGTGTTCAAGACAGATTACCAGTATGTTTTTGGATTCATTGGTTTAGTGTCTATAAGAGTATTTTTTGAAAGTCAGTACTTAATGAACAAATTTCAATTTCTTATTTCACAGTGCTGCTTTACTGCTTCCCCTGAAGAAACCTGCAAGGGTGAAACGCTATGAGTAGTGCGCCTGACAGCGTCGGGAATGAATTAGAAGCTATAAGCTCACCATCTAAAGCGGGAATGAAGTAGAAGTTATGAACTAGTCATCCAAAGCATTGCAAGGGAATGAATTAGAAGCTGCAGGCTCATCATTTTAAGCTAAGCACTACGTTTCTGGCATTTACTGCATTTACTGATTCTTATATATATATGTTATCTTTGAGAAGTGGATTGAAAGAAGTTGAAAAGCTTATTGTCTAAAGTCAAGCACCATATTCTCTTTAATTTTATATCAGTGACTTTTTTGAGAATCAGTTTAAGAATAAGTTAAGAATATCAACACATAATAATTCTATTAACAATTCAAAAGCCTGAGAGGGCCATTGATGTAGTAGTGGCATTAGTCCGCCTGACGTTATTCATTAAGTCGGTGGCAGCCCGTGATTCTGAGGCCTATGGCTTTTTAGAATTTAATATAGAGTTGTTAATTGAATCTTAGTCAAAAAGAAGATACATTGGACTTTCGAGTTCTATTACAGAGTATCACACCATATTAGACACCATATGAAGAAATATACTGGAGACTGTGGTGAAGAATGCCCTCCAGAAGGGATGGAGATTGAAGAAAATCCTGAAAAGCGAAAGGATTTACACAGGATTTTCAATCCTAGAAGGAAAAACACACTGCTCTGCTGAGCTGAGAACAGACACCAGCCCAGGGGAGGAGTTAGGCAATGCTGATTGGGCACACCCAGGGGTTGGACAAGGTGTGCCGGGAAAAGAAACCCTTTTTAAAGCATTGAACAAAGCTGCTAAGCAGAATACATGTGGGACTAGGTGGGAGAGTGGCTCCAAGACGAGGTCGTCGGAGAGTGGATCCGAGACCAGAAAGCAGTTTGGCTGTACGAGTGAGTCTGGAAGATTTGAGAGTGTTTGGAAAGGTTCTGCAAGGAGTTCTAAACGTGCTGTTAAGAGGAGTCCTGTGAGGAATGGACGGAGCCATGTTCTAGAATCCTGGGAGAAGACAGAACCCTGGAATAGAAAGCCTCAAAGGCAGGCACACTTTGAAGAAAACTCATTCTACAGGATAGAGCCTGGACCTGGAAAGCCCAGAAAACCCCACACCTGGAAAGCTCTTGAGCTACTAAAGAGGAGAGGAGCCTGGCAGAAAGAAGGCAGTTCTGATACAAGCCAAGATAGAGAAGGTAAAGCACAACTTCCTATTTTTAGGGCTTTCTTGAAGGAACCTGATCATTGCCCTGAACTGTTTAAGCCGAGGGCTGCAGTGGGAACAGTTAGTGACGGGGAGAAGGGCATAGTGTTTGCTGACAGCTGCCAATCTGATCAAAAGCAGGCTGAATTGCTCTTCCAAGAATTTAAGCAGTTTCTAGAACTGAAAGCAGGAAAACAGCAGAAGCTTAATGAAGATAGTAGTTCTGTTAAGTCAGAGGATTTGATGCAGGTAGAAAATGATTTACCTACCGTAAGCACTGACCCTTGTAGCATGGACTGTTCTATATGTTGTAAAGAAGAGTAATATAAAAGAAGCTTGGCAAGTGTTGTATGAAAGGAATACAAACATTGCTGTTTCTGCTGCCTGTGCCGTGAAGAGTTAATTATTTGCACCTGTGTTCTGAACCCACGCTGTGAGAAGAACAGCTGGTATTATGAGGCTGCAATGTTCATAAGCTGCCACTCGAGGCAGAGCTGAGTTAAGCTCCTCTATAGATGAAAAGCTGAAGTTAAAAGCTAATTCTATTTCAGTTGACCTAAGTTCCTGATTACTTCTGTTTGTGTTAAAAGTGCACCCTTTACGTTTATGTATTTGAATTTTGATGCATTGGAGAAACATCCCCAATACAAATAAATATTTCTTGCAAGCCTTACCATCTTTGTTGCAACTGCACTTCATTCCCGAGAGAAAAGAGTGAACTACAATTCCCAACATCCATAGGGAACAAGTTTGCCTCTACCCCCAAGGGACAATAAGGCCACTCCTGCCTGTTAGCTCCAGGGCGCAGGCAGGAGCGTCGCAAGACACACTGGCACTTAAGAGATTGATCAGTATCAAACATGTCAGCCCAGTATGCACTAAGCGAGTGCATATATACCCAATGCATGAATCAAAAATGCATCTCTCTCCACACTGCACTTTTCACCTCACCTTCTAACCAAGCTAACTGTCATTTGGCTGCCTTTCTGCCTTTCTTAATGTGTGGGATACATCCATTCTGGGCTTCCAAGGTTGTATTTTAAACTGTCTGTTGTAAATTCATGGCCTTTGCAGCTAATCCTTTTAGTTTCTTTCTAACAGTGTTCTTCATGTTGTTGTGGTTTCCTTTATGAAAATTAAAACATTGACACAGTAAATTTCCTTTGCATGCATACTTCAATTATTAAATTAACGGACTAAGTCTAGCTCTCTCTCTAGTAGTTTTCAAACCAGTTGCTCCATGAAGCAGTCATTTATTTCATCTAGGGACTACCCTAGCATGGCCCTGACATGTTTATCCAATCAGTATTGGGGTAACTGAAATCACTATTGCGTTGTCAATTTTGCTTGCTCCTCTAATTTATGATAACATTCCATCTATTTGCTCATTCTGGCCAGGTGGGTGGTAGTAAACACCTATCACTGTGTTTTTACCTTCACACATGGAATTTCTTGCCATAAGGATTCAATGGTGCATTCTGTTTCCTGAAGAACTTTGACTAGATACTCCATCAGGTAGGTTAAAGAGTGTAATAAAAAAATAAAAAATAAAAAATGGGAAAGAACTAAATGAAAATAAGAAATAGCTTAAGCACTGGCAAGTTAAATAAAGGCGGCAAAAAAAATATTTGTGAAGAAGCTTGCCATAGAGACAAACACTCTCACAGTAAAAACGTTTTCAGGTACATACAGTGCATAAAGCCATGGAAGGAGTCAGTTGCACTATTTAGATGATCAAGGGGTAGAAGGGGCACGCGGGGAAGAGAAGGCCATAGATGAGACTAAATGAATTCTTTGCTTTAGTCTATACTGAGAAAGATGTGAGAATGATATCCATGGCGGAAAGGGTATTTAGCAGTGATGAGTCAGAAGAACTGAATGAAATCAGTGAACCTAGAAGACGTAGTTAAATTGATAAACTACAGCACAGCAAATCACCTGGACCAGGTAGTATATATCTGACAGTGCTGAGAGAACTCAAAGATGAAACTGCAGAGTTCTATCATTAATATTGTCTGTGATGCCGGAAGATTGGAGTGCAGCCAATGTAATTCCTATTTTTAAAAAGGGCTAGAGGGGTGATCTGGGAAACTACGGACTGGTGAGCCTAATGTCTGTGTTAGGAAAAATGGTGAAACCATTATTAAAAACAATTACTGGACACTTGGACACACTTGCCTCACCAATCTGCTCCATTTCTTTGAAGGCATGACTAAACATATGGATAAAGGTGATATAGTGTATTTAGACTTTCAAAAAGCATTTTTCTCCGGAGTCTCTGATGTGGGACTTTATCAGTTAAAAAAAATCATGGCATAGGAGACGGTGTACATTTTATGGATTGTAAACTAGTTGAGAGAGAGAAAACAGAGTAGGGATAAATGGTCAATTTTCTTAATGGAGGAAGGTGAATACTGGAGTATCCCAGGATCTGTATTGGGGTCAGTGCTTTTTAAGATATTTAGACTCCATCTGAAATTGGGAACAAACGTGGTGATTAAATGTAGATGACACCAAATGATTGTTATTAATCATATGTGGATTGTGAGAAGCTACAAGAGGACCTTGTGAGACTGGAGATACTGGGCATCAAAATGGCAGGTAAAACTTAATGTGGACAAGTGAAAAGTGATATATGTAGGGATTAACCCAAACTATAGATACAGAATGCTAGGTTCCACATTAGGAGTCGCCACCCAAGAAAATGGTGTGATCTTAGACAATACTTTAAAATCTGTTCAGTGTGTGGCGGCAGCCTCAAAAAAAGCAAACAATGTTAGCAGCCATTGGAAAAAGAATAGAAAATAAGACACAGTATATCATAATGCCTTTGTATCACTCCATGGTGCCTGGAGTTTTATATGCAAGTCTGGTGTCTGTATCTTCTACTATTACTACAGATCATTTGTATAGTGCTACAAGGCATACGCACCGCTGTAGACACATGTAAAAGATGGTCCCTGATCCTCAGAGCTTACAATCCAGTCAAGACAGACAACGCAACAGCTAAGGACAAGGATGCATCTAGGGAAACGGTAAAGAGACACAAGGAGACTAAGCGGATATAGCGGTATTAGAAAAGGTACAGAGAAGGACAGCCAAAATGATGATAAGAATGAAATGACTCTTCTATGAGGAAAAGATAGAGGTTAGGGCTATTCAGCATGGAGAAGAGATGGCTGAGGGGGAGATATGATAGAGGTCTATAAAAATATGAGTGGAGTGGAATGGGTAGATGCAAATTGACTTGTTTACTCTCAAAATATAAAGGACACGGGGACATGCCATGAAACTACAAAGTGGTGTATGTAAAACAGTAGAGTGGAGGAGTAGCCTAATGGTTAGAGCACTGGCTTAGGAACCAAGAGACCAGGGTTGGATTCCCATTAGCATTCCTTGTGGCCTTGGGCAAGTCACTTAACCTCCAATAACTCAGAAAAATCCAGGTTATCAATGTCCCTGTTTAATGTACATTGCCAAGTTACAATGTTAACTGCTTTGACTGAAACGATAAAGCAGTAGAAAACTAAAAAAAACAAAACAAACAGGAGAAAATTTCTCTCAAACTATAATTAGTCTTTCGAACTCATCGTTGGTGGATGTGGTCAAGCAGATAGTGTAGCTGGGTTTTAAAAAGGTTTGGAGGAATTCCTGGCAGAAAAATTCCATTAATAGTTAGTAAAGTAGTCCAAGGGAAAACAACTGCTTGTACCTGGGGATAAATAGCATGGAACTGGTTACTTTTGGTATTTGTCGGGCAATTGTGGCCTGGATAGGCCACTGTTAGAAACAGGACACTAGGCTTGATGGACCTTTGGGTCTGACCTAGTATGACAGTTCTTATATTCATCTCCAGGAACAAGCAGGAATAAGTCCTCACATATGGGTACGTCGGAACCGACAGAGCCTGCGCGGGAAAGCTCCCCAGCTTCCCTGAAAGGAAGCTTTTGGGGCCTCCCACTGCACATGCGCGCTGCCTTCCCGCCTTCCTGACCAGCTCTCCTCAGTTTCTCTTTTTCCGCGGAGCCAGCAGGTCGTGTTCCTGTCACCGCTGAAGAAATTATTGTTTTAGTTTGTTTCTTTAGACCGTGTACCTGCCTTCCCCATACCGAAACCGGTACCGCTGGTCTCTCTTTTCTTTTCTTTAAAAAAAAAAAAAAGAAATCTCTTTTCTGCACAACTTGGTGACTTCGGTTAGGCCTCAGGCCTACACAAATTCTCCTCATGGAGAAACCAGCCCCTGGTTTTAAGAAGTGTACCAAGTGTAGTGCTGTTATTTCAGTCACAGACACCCATGAATGGTGTCTTAAGTGTTTGGGACCTGACCACTCCATTCCGGACTGCCCATCCTGCTCCCAGATGTCTAAACGTGGGTTGCAGAACTGGGCCAACAAATTCCATGTGCTGTTTGCTTCTGATAATCCAGCATCACAGTCATCCAGGTCTTCCTCTCCGGATGGATCTCAGGTAACCAAACCCTCTGTGGGCAGGTCCTCAAAGAGCAAATCTCCTTCAAAGCATCGAGAGGCTCTCTCTTTTGAGTCTGAGGATCCTGCCCCAGCCAAACAACCCCGGCGGGAAGCTCTGGCTTCCAAAGCACCATCTATGGGGTTACAGGTTGACATCGATGGCACGGCCTCGACTGATCACCTGTTGGACTGCTCTGGGGTACCGGCCCATACCGGTACCGACATCCAGGCAGCAGTGGCGTCTATGAGCAATACTGTTCAGACCATGCAGCAGGCCATGCTGGCTTTTATCAATGCTGCGACGCCCTCAGTATCGCGTTCAGCGATACCGGTTCCGGTTCCGGTTCCGGTATCGTCTCCCATACCAGAACTGAGACCATCGACTTCCAAACGCAGATCGGTTCCGCATGCCGGATCCGGGTTTTTACCCGATACCGATCCCATACCCGGTACGCCCGATGTCGATACTAATCGGTATGCGTATCGTGCGTTGGAAGCAAATAGAGAATACTCTGATTCCTCAGAGGATTTCAACTCCTCTGAGGACTCTGATGAGCTGTCTCTAGTTCTTCATGAAGACCCCTCTTCCCCAAAGAGGAGAATGTCTCCACCAGAGGATTTGTCCTTTCAAAGAATTCATTATTGAATTAGCTAAAGGACTTTCTATTACCACATCCTCAGAAAAAGAACCTAGATCAAAGAAATTGGATATTTTAGGATACCCCAAGGTTCCTAAAGAGGCAGTCACCCTGCCTATCCATGAAATCCTTCAAGAACACTTGATGGACTTATGGGAGGCTCCTCTAACGTTGTCTCCTTATTCTCGTAGGCTGGACACCATGTACCGGGTCCCTCCTTCTCCTGGTTTTCAAAAGACTCAGTTACCTCACCATTCCATTGTGGTGAAGTCTGCACTGAAAAAGATTAAGAGTACCAAAAGGCACTCTTCTACCCCTCCAGGACAAGAATGTAAGACCCTAGACTCTTTTGGCAAGAAAATTTTCCAGGCTACTATGCTTATAGCCAGGATTAATTCTTAGTCTGTATATGGGCATGTTTCTTAGAGAACTTGCCCTAAAGATACGACCTTTTGCCTCCTTTATCCCTGAGGATAGAAAAGAGGAGTTCATTTCTCTGGTGAAACAGCTTTTAGATGTTTCTAAGTTCTCCAACAGAGCAGCTTTTGATTCCTTTGAGGGTGCCGGTAGAGCTTCGGGCATTGCTATTGCAGCCCGACGACTTGCTTGGCTCCAGGCCTCTGACCTAGAACCCTGGGTCCTGGATGGCTTACGGAATCTGCCCTGTACAGGTGAGAACTTATTTGGTAAAGACAAATGGATGCAGAAAATGCTACCTTGGATAGACTTTCTAAGTCTACCTCTGCTCCTGCCAAGAAAAAGTCTTTCAAGAGGCCTTACTACAAGAAGGCCAGATTTTCCACAAATACTGGCCAACAATCTTCTCAGCCTCGCTTTGCTACTAAACGTCAGCAACCTAAACAGGCAAAGTCAAAGCCTGCAGTGTCTACCACTCCTCAGCAGGCTCAACCCCCTCAGGGGTTTTGACTTGCCCCTAGAGAACTTAACATTTCTGGCTCTAGAACAACCAGAGCCCCTCACCATTCCCGGAAGGTTAGCTCACTTTGCTCCCAGATGGGAGCAAATCACATCAGAGCAATGGACCCTCTCTATCATCAGAGAGGGCTACAAACTTCATTTTTCCAACCTTCCTCCATATACCATGGTGAGGCACTTCAATTCTCCCCCATTTCTCCTGGACCTGTTGGATCAGGAGGTCTCTTCTCTCCTTGCCCAAGGGGCAATAGAAGAGGTTCCTCTTCTTCAACAAGGGACAGGATTCTACTCCCTTATTTTCTCATAACAAAGAAGACAGGGGGATTCAGGCCTATCCTAGATCTGAGAGAATTGAACAGATTTCTGTACAAGGAGAAATTCAAAATGCTTTCTCTAGGCATTCTCCTTCCATACCTTCAGAGTCAGGATTGGCTTTGTTCTCTAGATCTCAAGGATGCGTACACACATATACTCATCCACCCATCCCACAGAAAATATCTAAGATTTCTGTTTCAGGGAAAACATTTCCAGTACAGAGTACTTCCCTTCGGTCTAGCCTCTGCTCCAAGAGTGTTCACCAAATGCATGGCAGTTGTTGCCGCATTTCTAAGAGGTCTGGGAATTTTTGTATTCCCATATCTGGACGACTGGCTCATCCGAGCTCCATCTCAGTCAGAGGCCCAGATTTCCCTGGACCGCACACGGCACCTTCTGCAGTGTCTGGGACTGGTGGTAAACCTTCCCAAGTCTCAACTTACCCCTACTCAGTCTCTAGAATTCATAGGGGCCCAGGTGGACACCACCACTGCAAGGGCCTACCTGCCTCAAGTCCGGGGCAAACGTCTGCTGTGCTTGGCCTCCCAAGCTCAGTCCAGCAGTCACTTGACAGCCAGAGAAATGCTGCGACTTCTGGGCCACATGGCCTCCACGGTACACGTGGTGCCCTACGCTCGTCTTCATATGAGAGCAGCTCAATGGACCTTGGCCACCCAGTGGACTCAAGCATCAGGAGCGCTCTCCGACCAAATACTCACCTCAAAACGTCTGTTTTGGTCCCTCCAATGGTGGATGTCCACCAAGAATCTGTTGTTGGGGGCCCCCTTCCAACCTTTGTTGCCCCAAGCAACCCTCACAACAGATGCCTCCCAAACAGGGTGGGGAGCCCATCTACAATCCCTCTCCACTCAGGGTACTTGGTCTCCGCAGGAGACCGCCCTTCACATCAACCTCCTGGAACTGCGAGCAATCTTCTTTGCCCTCAGTCTTCCATACCCTTCTTGTCAACCTGACCGTCCTAGTTCAGACAGACAATCAGGTGGCCATGTTCTACGTAAACAAACAAGGAGGGACAGGCTCTCTGTCGCTTTGCAACGAAGCTCTCAGATTATGGGCCTTCGCCAGAGAGCATCAAATTCATCTTCTGGCAGTATATCTTCCAGGGGTTCAAAACTCTCGGGCAGACAGACTCAGTCGAGTTCTGCTCCCACACGAATGGTCCCTACATATGGACCAGATAGGCAGAATCTTTCAGGAATGGGGAACCCCGGACATAGACCTCTTTGCAAGTCCGTGGAATGCCAAACTTCCCCGGTTCTGTTCCAGGACTCCGTGTCAGGGAGCTCAGGCCAACGACGCCTTTTTTCTGCATTGGGGTCAGGAATTCCTATATGCCTTTCCACCCATTCCTTTGATTCCCAAGACTCTGTTCAAACTCCAGAGGGATCACGGATCCATGATCCTCATAGCTCCACGCTGGCCACGCCAAGTGTGGTTCCCTCTACTTCTGCATCTCTCCCAGGGACCCTCCCTGGACCTGGGAGCTGCGCCAGACCTTCTGTCTCAGGAGGAGGGGACTTTGTGGCATCCAAACCCCAAGTCCCTACACCTCAGAGCTTGGTTACTGAAGGCCTAAGCCTTCATGACTTCAATCTTTCTCAACCAGTGAAAGATATCCTGCATGCCTCTAGGAAACCCTCCACGAGGCGTTCCTATGCTTTCAAATGGAAACGCTTTTCCATTTGGTGTGCTCAACAGAGTCTTGACCCTCTAGCACTTCCTTTGAATTCTCTACTAGACTATCTCCTGCATCTTTCTAATGCAGGCCTTAAGACGAATTCAGTAAGAGTCCATTTGAGTGCTATCTCAGCATCCTTAAAACCTATAAATGGACAACCTGTCTCCTCTCATCCGCTTGTTGCAAGATTCATGAGAGGCCTGACTCTAAGCCTCCCATCCGACCTCCCCCGGTAGCATGGGACTTGAACCTAGTTCTAGGTCAGCTTATGAAGCCACCTTTTGAGCCTTTACACTCCATCTCCTTGAAATTTCTTTCATGGAAGGTAGTTTTCCTCATTGCAGTCACTTCAGCTCGCCGCATCAGTGAACTGCAGGCTTTAGTGGCTAATCCACCTTATACCAGATTTCATCATGATAAGGTGGTCCTTAGGACGAACCCCCACTTTATGCCCAAAGTGGTTTCGCCTTTTCATCTTAATCAAGAGGTATATCTACCTGTCTTTTTTCCGGCTCCTCATGCATCCAGTGCAGAGAGGAACCTTCATACTTTAGATTGCAAAAGAGCTCTTGCCTTTTACCTCAACAGGACTCAGCCACATCGAAAGTCTTCCCAGCTTTTCGTGGCTTTTGATCCTTCTCATTTGGGACGTCCAGTCTCCAAACGTACACTTTCCAATTGGATTGCTCAGTGTATTTCCTTTGCTTACCAGAGTAAAAACGTTTCTCTGGAAGGCCATGTCACAGCTCACAATGTGAGAGCCATGGCCACTTCTATGGCTCATCTTCACTCTGTCTCCATAGATCAGATCTGTCGAGCCGCCACATGGGCCTCGGTTCATACCTTCACAGCCCATTACTGCTTGGACAAGGACTCCCGCCGGGATGCCTTGTTTGGTCAGGCTGTCCTCAAACACCTGTTCCATACTTGAACAACAACTGCCCACCTTCCCAGGATGGATGCCTGAGATCCATATGAAGATGGCGAACCCTTGGAACGGGATCTCCCAGGCATCTTAGCTAGGGAGTCCCCATATGTGAGGACTTATTCCTGCTTGTTCCTGGAGATAGCACAGTTACTTACCTGTAACAGGTGATCTCTGGGAACTGCAGGAATTAGTCCTCACAACCCACCCACCTCCCCTAGGAGTTGTATCTTTTATCTATCTATCTTCCTTTCCTCTCTCTATTGTCTCAGCTATAAACTCGAACTGAGGAGAGCTGGTCAGGAAGGCGGGAAGGCAGCGCGCATGTGCAGTGGGAGGCCCCAAAAGCTTCCTTTCAGGGAAGCTGGGAAGCTTTCCCGCGCAGGCTCTGTTGGTTCCGACGTACCCATATGTGAGGACTAATTCCTGCTGTTCCCAGAGATCACCTGTTACAGGTAAGTAACTGTGCTTTATGGCTTACAGGAAAAATTCCACTAAGAAGTCATATAACTGTGGAAGAGCAATTTGCTGTCTGGTCTGAGGGCCACCCAAAATTGCTTGTATGCCTTCTACAGTTATCAGACTCAGGCTTAAAAACAAACTCATTTAGGTTTTGCCTTAGCGTAATTGGTGCACATCATCAACATGTAGAAGGTAAACCCATCTCTGTACAGCTCTTAGTTCATTTCATGCTGGGCTAGCTTCTTTTGAAGCCTCCCATCAGCCCCCTACAATGTCATGGGACCTCAGTATGGAATTAACTTGGTTGTTGAAAGCTCCCTTCAAGCCACTAGATATCTGATCTGGAAGATCATATTTTTGGTGACGATTGCTTCAGCATGCAGAAGCAATGAACTCCAGGCTCTGGTAACTGATCCACCTTTATAGTAAGGTTTTCAACAATAGGATGGTCTACGTACCCATCTAAAGTAGTGTCAGAATTCTACCTTAGTCAGTCAGTTGTCCTTTTAGTATTTTTTGCTAGGTCTTACGCTCACAAAGGTGAAAGTGCATTGCTCATTGGACTGAAGACGAGACTTGGCTTCTAGCTCTCCCACTGTCGTCCTCCCTCTCACCCTCCCTGTTGTCCAGCACTGTGTCATGCCCTTTGCTTCCTTTCACTTTGCTGATCCTTATGCCTATAATAAACTACCTAAGTCTGTACGTCAGATGCCTTCTCTGATGCTTTTCAAATCCAGGCTGAAAACTCACCTCTTCACTGCTGCTTTCGGATCTTGACTCCCTAATCTCCTTTGTGTTTCCTTACCATTCCCCCCTAGCTGTATCCTGTGTCTACAGCTACGGTGTTGTCTGTCTTGTAAACTCTGATGAGCAGGGACTGTCTTTTTAGATGTGTCTGTGCAGTGCTGCGTACGTCTTACAAATGTGCCGTAGTAGTAGTAGGGAAGGAAGAGGAAGGAGAGAGAGAGAGGGCATCAACAGCTAGATAGTATTTCCCTAACCACCAAATTAAATAATCAGAAGACTAAAGATTAAATGGAATCTGTGGCATTGGGAAAACTAGATGGGTTGTGTGGTCTATATTTCCGTTGTATTTTATGGCTATAAATTGCAAACTACATTATGATTCTGCTTGCCTGAAAGTGATGCATAGATAAAAATGAGGTCTTAACTTGGCATTTTAAATTATTAAAAGAGCTTGTTGGCATATTATGGCTCTTAATTATATTATTGTAGAAGCATCCTGATATAGTTCATTCCAGGGGTGGCCCAAGGGGGGCAAGGGGCTCTGTGCGGAGCCTCATTTGCATAAGGGGCATCATTTAATAAATATTTGCATAATGTTAACATGCACTAACTTTTAATGACTGTATGGATAAAGAAAGACTACCAGATTTCTACATTATGATATTCTAGTGCCAACTGCCAAGCACATTAGGAAGTACTACAAACACTGCCCACTTAGAACCCATAGCAAACCCACCATATCATACTACTACTACTACTACTACTACTACTACTATTGAGCATTTATATAGTGCTACCAGTTGCATGCAGCGTTGTACAGATATACATGCAAGAGACCAGTCCCTGCTCGTCAGAGCTTACAATCTAGTCAAGACAAAACAGAGCAATAGTCTATTCAGGGCAAAAACAAAATATGGCATTTGCAGCTTAGTCAAGACAAAAGACGGAAGTTGGGGCAAGACAAAGGGCAGAAGTCAGGATCTGAAAGCAACAGTGAAGAGGTGGGTCTTCAGCCTGGATTTGAAAAGGGCTAGGGAGGGTGCCTGATGTATAGACATGGGTAGGTTGTTCCAGGCATAAGGTGCAGCAAGGTGAAAGGAGCGAAGTCTGGAGTTAACGGTGCGAGTGGAGGGCCTAGATAGAAGTAGTTTGTTAGAAGAGCAAAGTTCCCGAGAGGGGTTGTAAGGAGAGATAAGATGAAACTACAAAGTGGTGTATGTAAAACAGTAGAGTGGAGGAGTAGCCTAATGGTTAGAGCACTGTCTTAGGAACCAAGAGACCAGGGTTGGATTCCCATTAGCATTCCTTGTGGTCTTGGGCAAGCCACTTAACCCTCCATAGCCCATGTTCCCTGTAAAATAGTTATCTCCAAGTTATAATGCCCTGTTCAATGTAATTTCAATTTGTTCAATGTAAACCGCACTGATGCAGAATAGTGTGGCATATAAGAGAATGTATTTATTTACATTCTTATTTATTTACATCTTGGAGAATACCAATACGTTTCCTACTGGGGAAAGAGAACAAGTGGCACTGTCAAACTACATAAATAGAATACCTCAACTTGGTTACATCACTGGAACATAGACCATCACCAAACAAAGAACCAAGGATCACAATTTAGAAATAGGAAGACGATAATTTAAACTGGGAAACCCAAAAGCCAAACTTGGAATGTACAAAAACACCACAGAAATAAAACTATAAATTTAATTCCCTCTTGTACTAAACAAAATGCAGACGTTAGACGCACATGTCCCTGAGCTGACATATAAAGAAATTAATACTTTATTTTGAATATATTAAATTTACAAAATGTATTTTCTACCTTTTTGTTTGTGCATTTTATTTTTCAGTTGCAATTGCTCCAGTCACTTTCTTCTGATTTCTTCTTGTCTTCTGCTAACTCTCCATTGTCTGCTGTCCATTTGTCCTTTCTTCTAGTTTTTTCCATTCTCTCTACATCTGCTTTAACATGCTGATCTTTCCCCTTTTGCACTTTCCTCCATCTTTCTTTCTTCCTTTTTCATCCATTCAAATTTTACCCCTCCATCCTCAATCCCCACTTACTCTCCCAATACCCAGCCAATTGTAGATTTTTCTTCCCTCCCACACAAAATATTTTTCCCTTCTCCATTTCACTCTCCCAGCCCAATCCCATTCTAGTCCTCCCCAGCATCTGCTCCCTTCTAGTCCCTGCATCAATCTATTTCCAGTCCTAGCTCCACCATTAGCCCATTTCCAGTCCTATACTAGCCCCTCCATCAGTGCATTTCCAGTCCTAGCTCCCCCACACTCAGACCATTTCCAGTCCAAGCCCCCCATGAGCCCATTTCCAGTCCAAGCCCCCCCATGAGCCCATTTCCAGTCCAAGCCCCCCCATGAGCCCATTTCCAGTCTTATCCTAGCCCCTTCATCAGCCCATATCCAGTTCTAGCTCCCCCCCCCCCACACAGCCCATTTCCAGTCCAAACCCCCCTCCCCATCAGCTATTTCCAGTTCAAGCCCCATGGTGGTTTAAGATGCTTTAGAGGGAGATGGAGAAGCCCCGGCTCACCTCTACAGCTGCTGAAGTGAAGCACGTCTGTTTCCTTCACTTTGGCAGCTGTACTGACGCGCTGAGGTCAAAGAGACCTTCCTGTTTCCCATGCTTAGCGCAGCAGTGTTCTAAACATCAGTACAGCTGCCGAGAAGTGAAGGAAATAGACGTGCTTCACTTCAGTAGCTGTAGAGGTGAGCCAGGGACCCTCTGGCTCCCTCTAAAGCTACCCTGCCTGTTGCCGATGTTCAGGATGTTTGCATGGGGCCCCCTGAAACGTCAGGCCCTGTGCAAACAACATTCTTGCTCAGTGGACGGACCGGCCCTGGATCATTCAACATGTTAGCCATGTAACGCAGTAACAGAACTTTAACAGTGTGATCTTCCACTCATATGCTTGAATATGCTTATTTCACAAAATGGTTTAATAAATTCCAAGTAAATACATAAATATGACTAACTTTTTTTTTCTGCTCTTAGTAACCACCACTTTTTTGCTGATGTCTGATAAAGGCATGGAAATTGAAGACAAACCTCCAGCTCCTCCAATGAGAAACACTAGCACTTTTATTGGAGCTGGCATTAAAGACTCTGGGACTTTAAACCATGGTTCGAAACCACTGCCTCCTAACCCTGAGGAAAAGAAGAAAAAGGATCGGTCCATCCGGTCCCTATTACCAGGCACAGGAGATAAAGGTATAGGATTGAAATTTCTTTTTAGATGAATGAGTGCATCTAGTGTTTAAATGTTACTTTTCCAGGAAAAAGCAGGAAGTCAGACCTCACATATTGGCGATGTCAACATTGACGGAGCCCACGCGGAAGCATTTCCCCAGCTTTCAAAGAAAGCCTTTGGGATGTGCTACCACGCATGCATGGTCCCCTTTCTGCCCAAGGGTGCCATCTTGCTCAGTCTCCTTTTTTTCCAGGGAGCCCTACAGGCGTGAGTCCTGTTCCCCCTGGACAAAATTCTAGTTATCTCCTTAAAAGTTGAGTTTTTCCTGCTTAGCAACTAGTTCTCCTTCCCACCTCGAGCTGGTGCCATCTCAGACGCTGTTCTCTGCTCCTTTTTTTTTTTTTTGTCGGTTTCTTCTATTGGCGATCCTGCTCTTTTTTGCCCAGGGGTCATCGACCCCATCCGGGTTGCCACCTACCATGTCTCCTGGTGGGTTCAAAAAATGTGACCGCTGCAGTCAAACCATGTCAGTAACAGACACCCATGACTGCTGCTTATGCAGTCTGGGCCAGACCCTGACAGCACCTCCTGCGACCTCTGCCAGGCCATGATGCCTAAAATTAACAGAAAAAGGTTGGAGTTGCAGGAGAAATTGTTCCCCAGGTAAGACTGTGCGCTGGCCTCCCTGGCACTGAGCTCTAAGCCCAGCACTGAGCTCTAAGCCCAGCACATCCCATGAGGCCCGAGCATTCTTGGAGTCCTGCAGCGGCGGCTCCTCTGAGAAGACCTCAAGTCCACAGAGGTTGCACTGAAGAAATCCCAGTAAACCGCCTGGAGGTACTCTGGCAACCCTCGAAGCACCCTAACAAGGTCCTTAAGAAGGATTCCTTGGCTGGCGGGAGACTATGCGAGGTTCCTCAAGGCCATAGTCCTCATTGAGGGGACACTTGCAAGAGTGCCGGTGCCGGGCCCGAGATCCTTGGTACCCATGCTGAAGGCTGAAAAGCCTTCTGACCTTGAAACCAGAATGGCAGCCTTCGAGCAGAATATCACTGCTATCCTGGCCCTGCAGCAGGCAGGATGCGAGGGAGTCCCCGGTTGTCGAGCTGAGCTCAGAGTGGATAAGTCCTCAGCTCTGGTTGAGGTCCCGGTCCCATTCTTTGGGCATCCAGTCCTTGCTGGCCAGTGTCTGTGACTCAGACCCAGGTCCTCGACAGGCCGCTGACCCTTGGGTGCCAGCCTTGAGGCTAGGAGCCACAGGGCCTTCGACTAGTCCATTACTGCTCAACTCGGAGTTGGAGATTGACGACGAGGCCTCTCTAGACACCAAGCAACATCGAGACATTCCCTCGGACCTGGCTCCACTCTCCTCCCAGGTACATGGCCTTCCATGACTTTTGTCAGGGACATGGCCAGAGTGCAAACCGAGGTGGAGGAAGACCCATGCACCGAGGAGTTGGAGACCCTTCAATATGAGTCTCCACCCAAGGAAACCCTCACTGTGCCTGTGCAGCCGATCCTCAAGAGGCTTCTCCTTTGGATGTGGGAAATGCTGGTGCCTCAACACCATGTACTGTGTTCAGAAAGGCCCAGGGTTCCAAAAACACTAGCACCCGCATAACTCCATGGTCATTGAGTTGACCATGTAGAAACCCAAGAGCCAGAATACTCCTCTGTTCCCCCCCCCCCCCCCCGGGAGGGAGGCCAGGGCCCTCAATGCCTTTGGGTGCAAGTGCTACCAAGGCTTGATGCTCGGGTGCAGGATCCAGGCCTGTACCTGAAGGCTTTGGTCCAAGAGCTGTTGGGGTTTACAGCAGACCTTGTCGGGGAGCCCCTCCAACGGTTCCAGGCTCTGACTTTGGGGATCAAGGACTTCTAATTTCCTCTCCTGGGCAGCCTATGACAGCTTCGAGTCATCAGCTCGGGTAGCTGCAGCTGGCATTGGGACCCAATGCCAGGCCTGGCTACAATCCTCTGACCTCGAGCAATGGGTCCAAGACAAGCTGCTTGACGTCCTCTTTACCTGGAGGAACCTGTTCGGCAAACCCATGGCCATCAAAATGGCTGAGATCGAGGCCGACGTTGTAATCCACCAGAGGCTCTCCAAGAAGACTTCATCCCATTTTTGCAAGAAACCCTTGGAAGAGGCCCCTTTTCCTGTGGAAAAAGGGGTCCTTCGGGCAGGGTCACCAATACCAGCCCTTCTCAGGTCGCCAGCAGCAGCCTTCTCACTCTAGGAGGCAAGAGCACAGGGCTCAGAAGCCAAAGGCATCTAAGCCCCAGTCTGGAGTTAATAGGTGCTCAGCTGGCACATTACAGGCCAAGGTCGTCCTCCCCAGGGAGAGGACAGAATGCCTCAGATGGCTGGTGGCAGAAGTTCAACACCACCGGTCAGTGCCAGCCAGTCTCCTCTTCGGCCTTCTGGGCCATATGGCTTCTATAGTCCATGTGACCCCGCTAGCCCGCTTACACATATGGATGGCTCAGTGATGCCTCTGTTCGCAGTGAATGCATGCCACAGGCAGTCTGCGGGACAGGGTCAAGGTAACCCACCAGCTGGCAGATTTCCCTCAACTGGTGGCAATCTCTCCACCCCCTCCTAGTAGGGATACCCTTCTAGGCACCCACGCCCTAGAGGATCCTGACCACAGATGCCTTCCTCCTGGGCTGGGGGGAACACTGTGGGGGTAGCCGCACACAAGGTGTAATCTCAGCTACAGGTCAGTCTCCTGGAGCTCAGGGTGATCTCCCTGGCCCTATGTGCATTTCGCCACTGCCTGTGTCATCAGTCTGTACTGATTCAGATAGGCAATCAAGTCGCCATGTTTTAGTCAACAAACAGGGGCCTCCCTCCTGGGTTGGAGGACGATGATCCTCCTGTCCTTTGCAGTGCACAACAATATGCTCCTGTAAGTAGTTCACCTCCTGGGCCAGGACAACCTCCTGGCAGACAGGTTGAGCAGGGTCCTTCGTTCACATGAGTGGCATCTGGACCTCCAGAGTGTCAGCTCGACTCTTCCATCTCTGGGACAGGCCCATGGTAGACCTATTCGCCACCTCAGACAAAACCCAGCTGCCCCGCTTCTGCTCGCGGCAGTCCTCACAACCCTCCCTCTTCCTCTGGGAGTTGCCTCCCTACCTTGTTCTAGTTTTTACCACTATTCGCAGGGATTCAACCATGTCATCTGACTGAGCAAGATGGCACCCTTGGGCGGGAAGGGGACCACGCATGCATATAGTAGCATATCTCCAATGCTTTCTTTGAAAGCTGGGGAAATGTTTCCACTTGGGCTTCGTCGGCGCCAACATCACCTATATGTGAGGACTGGTTCCTGCTGTACCTGGAGAACACCTGTTAAGGTGAGTAACTAAGCTATTTTTGCAAGTTTCTAAAATATTAGCCAGTGGTCCAGAGCCATATGCAGAAAACATAAGAACTCATTTGTTATCCATATTAGGGGACCCAAAGGATAGCTTAAACATGATCTTAAAGGTTTCAAAAAGACCTTCACCACCAATTTTACATCACTACTTTTGAAGGGGGAAGGGGAATCAAATCTTTCCAGAGCAGATGAGAAGTTTTTCTCTGCCGCCATTGCTGCTGCACCCAATCAGATGCGCCACCTATATTCTACACTTAACTTTCTTACCTCCCTTCATCCTTCCACTCCAGCTCAACCCCCTCACCCCCTTCCTGCTCCCTCTCTCTTGGCCTCAGCTTTTGCCAACAAAATTACTACCTTGAGGGCTTCCCTGCCCTCCCACCCCCCACCTCTTCCCTCCCCTCCCCCAGTTGCGTCTCCTCCTCCCACTTCACCACTATCCCACACTTGGTCCTCCTTTTCTCCTATCTCTACTGCAGAGCTTCACCATCTCATTACCTCCTCAAACAAAACTTTCTGTTCCCTTGACCCCATCCCATCCTCCTGGTTACTTGTTCCTTCCTTGTCTCTCCTCCCCCACCTTCAAACTATGCTGAATTCCAGTCTTTCCACCGGATCCTTTCCTGCCCCCTGGAAACATGCCCTCATCCGCCCCCTTCTTAAAAAATCTACTCTTGACCCTCTTGACCCCAACAATTACCGTCCTGTCTCTAACCTCCCTTTCCTTTCCAAACTGCTTGAGAAAATCGTTTTTGCCCAACTCACTCATCACCTTGACTCCACCAATCTGCTCCACCCACATCAATCTGGCTTTCGTTCTGGGCACAGTGTGGAGACTGTCCTTTTAGCCTTCACTGATTCTTTACACACCGCTCACGATCGGGGTGACTTTTCGGTGGCAGTTGCACTTGACCTCTCCGCTGCCTTCGATCTGGTTGACCACTCCCTTCTTCTGTCCCGCTTACACGATGCCGGTCTTCGCAGTACTGTACTACAATGGTTTCACTCCTTCCTCTTCTCCCGCTCTGCCGCTGTTCTGCCGTCATCCTCGTCGCACTCCCCCTCCGAGCCATTTCCTCTAGTTTGTGGTGTCCCTCAAGGCTCCGTGCTGGCCCCCCTTCTCTTCAATCTCTTTCTCACTCCGCTTACTTTGCTCATTCAACAATTCGGAATCAAAGCTTTTTTCTACGCCGACGATATACTCCTCCTCCATCACACCTCCCCTGTTTCCCCTGACTTAGCTCCCCTTAATACCTGTTTAGCCGCCGTTTCAGATTGGTTGACACAAAATTGCTTGCACCGTAACCTCTCAAAGACTATAGCTATATGGTTCTCCCACGGTCACCACCCCCCTTCCCTGGCTCCATCTTTCCCTAATGCACCCATTTCATTAGTTTCCACTTTTCGCTATCTTGGGGTTCTTTTTGATTCTGATCTCTCCTTTTCAGCACATGTGTCTCACATTTCTAGGCTCTCCTTCTTTCACCTTCGTCAGATCCGCGCCGTCCGTCCTTTCCTTTCTCCCTCTGCCTTAACTACTCTGTTACTAACCCTTGTCATCTCCCGCATTGATTTCTCCAATTCCATTCTCTCCGGTATCTTTAAGCTGCAACTTTCACGACTCCAACGCATCCAAAACACTGCCGCCCGTCTTATCACCCATTCTTCTCCTCGGGATCACGTCACTCCCCTTCTTTTCCAACTTCATTGGCTCCCTATTCCCTTTCGCATCAAATTTAAACTTCTCACTCTAGTTCACAAGGCGCTCCACACCTCTACCCCCCAATACCTCGCTGATCTTCTCCGTTTCCACACTCCCCGCCACCCCCCCCGCTCTTTCCACCTCAACCGACTAGTACTGCCATCCCCCTCACGTGCCCATCTACAGTCCACACGATCTTCAGCTTTTTTTTTCATTGGCCCTGCTCTATGGAATTCCCTTCCCCCACCTCTCCGTCTCGAACCTCACTACCCCACCTTCAAGCGTTCCCTTAACTCATCTGTTCTCTCTTGCCTTTGACCTTCCCCCCCCCCGACCCTTGATCCTCTTGCCTCTCCCTCTATCCTTCCTGCTACTGTTCTCGCCTTTCTCTCCTATCTAATATGTAACTTCCTTTCCGACTCCTGGCCTTGCGCCTTTCGTTTGTAATTTTTTATTGTAAACCGCTCTGCCTATCAATGAAGGGCGGTCAATCAAATAAATGAATATGAATATATGAATATGAATAAGATCACCTTACCCAAGCGATTACCAGATCAGTGCAAAATGCTGAGGGAGCTGTAATCTCTGCTGAAATAAGGCCAACCAGGACTTCTGTGGGCAAGTGTCCATGGCCCTATGCAGTGGCGCAAATTCTGCCCAAGCAGCCCCTCTAGTGCAGGGGGACTCAAGGAGGAAAGGGGCCCACTTGCAGCCTCTTAGATCTTTTAAAATGGGCTCTTCCTGCTTTGGGGCCCCTTAATTTGAACTACTGCCACTTGCCCTATTGCTTCTATGTATTTTTTCATAACCTTTTTAGATCTTTGTCCAGTTAACAAGGAGGCTCTGAATTTTTCCAGCTCTGAATTTTTCCAGCTCTGAGAGCACTTCACATAAACTTCTAAAAGTGATGATCATACTGATTTACAAGATGCGAATTGTAGTTCTTATCAGCTCAGCTCGTCTCGTCTCTCTGCTTAATGCAGGCTTAAAAATTTGCAACAGATTTCTGGTGGTGGAATGAGCTAAGTTTTTTACGTGCATGACTTGGCTCCCTGACCCCCCCCCATTTAATGCTGAACTTGCCAGAGAGCCCTTTTCCGCATTGAATTGGCTGTCCTGCTGGCCCGAGGACCTCCACTGCTTAAATTGGGGTGGCACTGAGAATAGACACAAATCACAGCGAAACCGCAAAGAAAAGACAAAAGCCATGGAGTTGGCTGAAGCCCCTCCAAGCCCAAAATCCAACAATGCGATGGTGGAGGGAGATGTCCACCATGGTAGTGTGAGCGGTAAATGACTGCTTCCAAGGACTTGCTACCCAAATTGAGCAGGTGAATACCTTAATACAGAACTTTACTGGGTAAGTGCAGCAGCTGGAACAGCATGTGTCATGCTAGAGGATGGCAGCCATGAGTTGGAAAAGCGGCTGCGGGCCCTCGAAGACCAGGTCTGGTGACAGGAACTCAAACTAGATGACTTATAAAATAGGTGATGATGGAAGAACTTGTGGCCGATTGGCATGCCTGAAACGGTTCTGGACTCTGAGTGTAGGGTTTTTTTGGAAACCTGGTTGCCAAGCAGCCTCCATCAGGCGGAACTGGTGGGGAGTATACAGATTTGAGAGAGCGCACAGGGTAGGCCCCAGGAGAGAGGTGTATCCCTGACCGTATGCGGTCCCTGCACAAGTTTTGAGCTACCAATAAAAGGAATGCATCTTAAGAGGGGTCAGGGACCGACAAGTGGAGCATGACAGAAAATGGATAGTGATCTTTCAAGATTACTCAGCGGCCATGGCTCTAAAATAGAAGGTCTTTTCTGCAGTATGTGGCCTGTTGGTACAGAAGGGCATTCACTTCTCACTGGTCTACCCGGCCAAGTTGCTTTTGACAGTTAATGGGCAACAGTGGGTCCAGCACACTTTAAATGCCATAGCTGCTAGACCTGGACCAATGGACAGTTTAGCCCCCATGGACACCACAAAACCATTACAGTATCGGAGGAGTTCCTACTGGCAACACAGGAATGCATGGGGACCCATTGCAGAGCCCATATACTGAGCAATGAGGGGATTTTTGGACATGAACTGCAACCGGGCAAACCGCTCAATTGGCAAGCGAGTTGTGGCATTTTTCTAGCTTAGTAAGCAAGGGTCTGGTTACCAGGTGACCCGAGAGACTATGCCACAATCTCTGACTGAACTACTGTATTTAGGTCCCAAAGAAATCTGCTCATTGCTGAAATGCCCTAGGGATGCCTGAGCTCCAAGCTGGGGGTATCCTTAACATCTTTAATATCCGCTCTTAAATGTTACTTCTCTACTCTTAGTTTATTCCCTGTTTAACAGTCTCTTTCACATTTAGTTCATTGAAGTTACTGTGTGTAATATGCATGGAGTATAGAAGGTTGGGGGTCCAGGGGCAGGCGGGGACCTTGGGCTTGCAGGAGAGGCAGGATGAAGAGGAGGGCCGGGAGAAAACCCTTCTGAATCCCCTTCTGTCTGAGGAATCCTCCTCCACCGAGGGATGCATGGGTCATGGGGTTGGGAGTTTGTGATGGGAAAGAGTGAATTGAGTGAAACTGTGATGTAGAGGGGGAGGTGGGAAGGTTGGATAGGAGAAAGAATGTTGATGGGGAATCGGGACCTAGGCTGTTAAATTTGAGGGGGGGGGACTAATGGGGGATATATGGGATAATGGACGATTGTTAATTAGCAGGAATTGGGGATGCCTGTGAATGTCATGTGAAAAACCTTTCTTGTGGAGCACTGGAACGAGGAAGGGGTATTTCGGGACATCCTGAGATATGAAGTGCCAATCCCTAGAGTGATTACTTGAGGGGATGGGATAGTGGCGCTTGCTTCCCTGACCAGGGCATAGGAGAAAGGGAGCTTGGCTGGAGGGTATAGGAGAAAGGGAGCTTGGCACATGTCCACTCCTGCATTCAGTTGCCAGCTAACTCGGTGTCCGGAAAGAGGAGGG
Source organism: Ichthyophis bannanicus (assembly GCA_033557465.1). Taxonomy (NCBI): domain Eukaryota; kingdom Metazoa; phylum Chordata; class Amphibia; order Gymnophiona; family Ichthyophiidae; genus Ichthyophis; species Ichthyophis bannanicus. The sequence continues at coordinate 93,654,508 of CM066035.1, read as the reverse complement.
GATACATCTCAAGGCTAGAAGGGAGAACTAGGAGGACTCGAGCAGAGGAGAGACTTCTCTCATGCTTGTTTAATTCATTTGGTTGGATATGAGGCTGTTGGGAATGGAGGGGGGCTTGGGAAATTCTTGCAAATATACACTGGAGGTAACCTCATAATCGAGGCACACATGGATAGGGCAATGGGCGGAGGAAGGATGGGAAGGGAGAGGGTTTTTTTCAGGGGAGTCAGATACATAGTAAAGTATGAATGACTGCAAGGGACACGTGGTGGGGTCTGGGGCCCTGGGCTATGGGGCTCATGTGGACTATTATATGCTATGCAGTTGGTGTGATGGGAGAAAACGGTTTGCCCTCTGACTAAGGTTGAATCCCTGCGAATAGCTTCATGGAATCTATGCAGGATTGGCCATCCCATTAAGCACCAGAAAATACTTAAGACACTGCAACAAGCATATGGACATTGCCTTCCTTCAGGAGACGCATTTCACATCAAATTGAAGCGTTGGTGGGTAGATTTATTATCTCCAGGAACAAGCAGGAATGTAGTCTTCACACATGGGTATCGTTGGTACCGACGGAGCCTGTGTGGAACGCTCCCCAGCGTCCAATAGGAACGCTTTTGGGAGCATCCCTCAGCACATGCATGCTACCTTCCCGCCTTTCCAACTGTCCCTCTTCAGTTCTTCATTTTCCAGGGAGCCGACAGGACCCATACCCTGTCACCGCAGAAAATTCCATCTTTAAAATTGTTTTCTTGTGGTCGCGTTTGCCTCCGCACGATGCCTACCAGTACCGCCAGTTCTTTTCTTTTCTAAAAAATTTTATACTTTGAACTGTTTCTCTTCAGAAACTCTTTTTTTTTCTGTGCTAGGCGCCATTTTGGGCATTAGGCCTCATATTCCTGAAACATGGAAAAACCAACTAGTGGTTTTTAAAAATGTACTAAGTGTGGCGGTACCATTTCAGTCACTGACACCCATGATTGGTGTCCTAAATGTTTAGGGCCTGAACATTCTCCATCTGAATGTCTCTCCTGTATGGGGATGACTAAGAGAAAGACAGAACCGGGCTGCAAAGCTCGGTACTCTCTTTTCTTCAGATGCAGATCCTTCGCATTATTTATTTATTACAATTTTTTTATATACCGCGCTATTTACAATCAGCGCGGTTTACAGAGAACTAAAGACCAGAACAGGCTGCTCGGTTTTACATAAAACAGGAAGATAAACTTGGATATGATAAACTTGGATAATATGGGGTAAAACTATATACATAGAATGTTGGTCTGTTAATTTGATCATATGAGAGAGGTATTTACGTGAGATTGACAGTGGAGCTTGGGAAAGGAGGCAATGTGGTTAAGTTTGTAGTGAATATTTTGCATTTTATGTAGGGTAGTATTTGATGAATAGGTTATGCTTGAGAAGGGAAGCTTTATGTAGGGTAGTATTTGATGAATAGGTTATGCTTGAGGGCCTTTCTGAATTGGCCTATGTTAGTTATGGCACGAATTTCGGGTGGTAGGGAGTTCCAGTGTTTTGGGGCGCAGAACATGAAGGCTCTGTTCGCTGTTGATCGGCTACAAGTTGTTATGGCCTTCGGCATTATTATGGTGTTTATCACTATTTGTCTTCTGGATCTTGTTGGTGGTAGTGTTTGTGTGAGATCAATTAGTGAGTTTGCAGATAAACCATGGATGGCCTTGTATGTGAGGATTAGGGTTTTGAATTCGAGCCTGCCTTGTATCGGGAGCCAGTGAAGCTGTTTGAGGATTGGCGTCACATGATCGCTCCTGGACGCTCCTTGTAGAATCCTTGCAGCAGTATTCATGGCAAGTTGAAGAGAACTTAGGGTGGATTGAGGGAGACCTTGTAGAATTGAGTTGGCGAAATCGAAATGCGGCAGGATGAGTGCTTGGAAGATGGTTCTAAAAATCGTCTGGGTCCAGTAATGAGCGTAGATGTCTGAGTGTGCGTATTTTGAAGTACACAGCTTTTGTAATATTGTTTACATGTGTTTTCAAATTGAGACGGTGGTCCAGCGTGACTCCAAGGTATCTTATTGTTTCTTTTGTGGCTAGATCAGCTCCTTTCACACTTATATGTGATGGTGGAATGAAGTTGGGGTCTCTCGTAACAGAGAACCTCAGTTTTCTTGTGTTGTATGCGGAGGTTCTGTGAGAGAAGCCATTCTGATACTGCATTAAAGCAATTTATTATGGGCAGTAGGTCTAATTGCATTGTAGAAAATGGCATCAAGAGCCTCCTCTTCCTCCCATGGATCTCAGGTAACTAAACTAAAAAAACGGTCATCAAAGGGTAGCGCTCCTGCTAAGCACCGAGAGGCCATTGGCATTGCCCTTGAGGGAACCACACCGGCAAAACAGCCCCGGCGGGAGGCTTCAGCTTCCAAAGCATCAAGGGGGCTCCAGGATGTTCTCGAGGCATCGACCTCGCAAGAACTACTGGTGCCATGCTCAGCGGTCCCGGCCGTTTTCACCGGTACCGACACCCAGGCATCGGCAGCGTCGATAGACCAGAGGTTCCTCGCTATCGAACGCAGCATTGGAGCTCTTCTCACAGCTGCGGTATCGTTGACACTTATGGGTCAATGGGCACCGGTACCGACATTGATTACCAATGCCGGTACCAGTACCGACTGTACCGGCCCCGGGTGGGAATACTTCCCACGCCATCTTTGGCTGGAATCGACAGATCGGTACCGGATCAACTCGGTACTGACTTTGATCGATACCGGGACCGTGCTTTGCATGAGCATCGTGGTCAGGAGTACTTCGAATCCTCTGATTCCGAAGACTCTGACAATTCTGCTGGTACCAGAGGGTTTCTTCCAGAAGATTCCTCTTCTCCCCAACGCAGAATGTCGCCTCCAGAGGACATGTCTTTTTTTTCAGGATTTTATTCGTGATGTAGGCAAGGGTCTTTCAATCACGGTAGCTCCTGAACAGGAACCCAGAGCAAAGGAATTGGAAAGGAGGCAGCCACTCTGCCCATCCATGAAATTCTGCATAACTTGATGCTCAGAATGTGGGAAACACCTCTGATTACATCTCCTCATTTAGGAGGCTTGATACTATATATCGAGTCCCGCCATGTCCTGGATTTCAAAAGACTCAGCTGCCACACCATTCAATGGTGGTGGAGTCAGCCATGCGTAGGATGAAAAGTGCAAAGAGGCATGCATCTAATCCCCCCCCCTGGTTGTGAATGCAGGACTCTGTACGCTTTTGGGCGCCAAACCTTTCAGGCTTCCATGCTTTCAGCTAGGATCAGTTCATATATACTATATATGGGAATGTTCCTCAAAGAAGTTACAGGAGACTTGGGGCTTATGAGCCCACTTCTCCCAGATGACAAGAGACAAGACTTTCTTGCTCTAGTTAAGCATGCTCAAGATGTCTCCAATTTTGTGAATCGTGCAGCCTTTGACTGCTTTGAATGCATCAGCAGAACCTCTGCTATTGCCATTGGGGCACGACGGATTGCCTGGCTTCAGGCATCAGACTTGGGTACAGGACAAGTTAGGCAACATTCCTTGCACGGGAGAGAATCTCTTTGGCAAGAACTGGCAGGAAAAGGCTAATGAGTTAGATGCTGACAATACCACTCTAGATAGATTGTCTCCTGCACAAGGATGACCAAAAGGGGCCTGCAGAATAGAGCTGCAAAATGTGGTACCTGCTTCGACAGGACTGCTTCCCCCCCCCCATGCTGATCTCCAGTATCGGGGATCAGGAACCGAGACATTTTGGTACCGACTTCGAGCAGTACCGATTACCATGCGTTACAGGAGCACCCAGTGCTTGTGTCTTCCGATTCTGATGACTGATGATTCTACTGGTACAAGAGCGAATCTATTAGAAGATTTGATTCCTTCTTCTCAACACAGAATGTCTCCTCCAGAGGATATGTCCTTCCAGGATTTCATACATGATTTAGCAAAGGGTCTTGCAATCACTGTGATTCCAGAAAAGGAACCTAGGGCAGAAGAATTAAGAATTCTATAATACCCTATGGCTCCCAAGGAAGCAGCTATGCTTCCCATTCACAGGATCTTACATGATCTAATGTTGAGAATGTGGGAAACTACTTTAACAATGTCTTCACATTCTCAACGCCTTGACACTATGTACCCAGTGCCAAGTTATCCTGGTTTTCAAAAACTCAGTTACCACACCATTCAATGGTAGTGGAATCGGCCATGTGAAGGATCAAGAGTGCTAAAACACATTCTTCTAATCCTCCAGGCCATGAATCCAGGACTCTTGATGCCTTTGGCCATCGATGCTTTCAATCCTCCATGCTAGGAGCCAGGATCAGTTCCTATATTCTTTATATGGGAATGTTCCTGGAAGAAGTCGCAAAAGACTTGGAGCTCCTTAGTCCTTGTGTTTTGGAGGAAAAAAAGAGCAGACTACCTTATTCTGGTCAAGCATGCCCAGAATGTCTCAAAATTCATGAACGGTACTACCTTTGATTGCTTTGAATGTATTAGCAGAACCTCTGCTATATCCATAGGAGCACGTCGTATTGCTTGGCTTTAAGCATCAGACTTAGAACAGTGGGTGCAAGAAATGTTGGGAAACATTCCTTGCACAGGAGAAAATCTCTTTGGCAAGGACTGGCAGGACAAGGCTAATCAGTTTGAATCTGACAATACTACTTTAAACAGATTATCAAAGTCTACAGCCAACCCAGCAAAGAAGAAAATATTCAAAAAACCCTTTTCAGTAAGAAAAAGAAGCCTTACCAATCTTACACCCATCAAACTCGCTGTCTGCTCCATGTTCCCCCAGAAGGGGCAACAACAGAACAGACAGCAAAGAAAGCCGCAAGCTCAAAAAGCTCAACTGGCTCAACAGACCCAGCCCCCTCAAGGTCTTTGACTTCTATCTAGAGAACTTAGTCATTCTGCCCCTAAAAGGTCCAGAACCTTTGACCATTCCAGGAAGACTATGCTTTTTTGCCAAAAGATGGCAACAAGTAACATCAGAAAATTGGACTCTGTCCATTGTACAACTGGGGTACAAGCTTCATTTTCTCAACTTGCCCCCACCTACAATAATAAAACAGTTCAATTCTCAGGGCCCTGCCACCGACCTCTTGTGGTAGGAGGTCACATCACTTCTAGCTCAAGGAGCAATCTATGAAGTACCCATTCCCCAACAGGGTTTGGGGTTTTACTCCCCCTACTTTCTTATTCCAAAGAAGACAGGGGGGGACAGACCTATATTAGACCTCAGAGAATTAAACAAATATTTATTCCAAGAAAAGTTCAAAATGATCTCCCTTGGAACACTTTTACCATACCTCCAAAGTCAGGACTGGCTATGTTCTCTAGATCTAAGAGATGCGTACACACATATCCTCATCCACTCAGATCACAGGAAGTTCCTTCGATTCCTGGTCCAAGGAAGACACTTCCAGTACAGAGTTCTTCCCTTCGGACTAGCCTCTGCTCCAAGAGTCTTCACAAAATGCATGGCAGTGGTAGCAGCATTTATGAGGATTCTTGGAATATTCATCTTCCCTTACTTAGATGATTGGCTCATTCGAGCATCGACAGCTCTAGAGGCCATCTTCATGCTCTCTCGAGCAATGAGAATTCTTCAATACTTGGGGCTGGTCATAAACCTCCCAAAATCTCATCTCACCCCCTCTCAATCTCTCGAATTCATAGGGGCTTGTCTAGACACATGGCAGTCAAGGGCTTTCCTGCCCCAGCCACGCTGTCTACGTATAATACAACTGGCATCTCAAGCATCTTTGAAGGTATTCCTTACTGCTCGGGAGATGCTTCAACTGCTGGGACACATGACATCCACTGTCCATGTGGTTCCACATGCGAGCAGCCCAGTGGACCCTTCACTCTAAGTGGTCCCAAGCCTCGGGTCGACTAACAGACAAAATCAGAACTACCACACATCTGATTTCATCCCTGCAATGGTGGCAATCCCTGGAAAACCTCCTTGTAGGCTCTCCTTTCCAGCAGCCTCTATGCCAAACTACTCTGATGACAGATGCATCCAAGATGGGTTGGGGGGCCCACTTGCATGATCTCTCCACTCAGGGTCTTTGGACCTCACAGGAGGTTTCCCTTCACATAAACCACCTAGAGCTGAGAGCCATTTTCAATGCTATTCAAGTCTTTCAGGGCCATCTCAGCAACAAAACAGTTCTGGTCCAAGCCGACAATCGGGTAATTATGTTCTATGTGAACAAGCAAGGCAGAACAGGCTGTCTGTCGCTATGCAACGAAGCTTTGTGAATATGGGCCCTCGCCAGAGAGTTACAGATTCACCTGTTTGTGGTATACCTTCTGGGCATTCAAAACTTGTGGGCAAACTCGGTTGAATACTGCTGCCACACGAGTGGTCCCTCCACTCATACCAGCTTGCTCGAGTGTTTCGAATCTGGGGAACACCAGATATAGACCTCTTTGCAAGTCCACAGAATGTCAAACTTCCCTGATTCTGTTCCAGAATTCCGGCTCAAAACTGTCAGGCAAGAGATGCTTTCCTACTCCACTGGGGACAGGACTTTATCTATGCCTTCCCACTCATTCTCCTCATTCCCAAGACTTTATTCAAACTTCAGAGAGACAGAGGCCATATGATACTCATAGCTCCACATTGGCCATGGCTAACGTGGTATCGTCTTCTACGTCTCTCTCAAACCACTCCTCTGGAGATGGGAAATACTCCAGATCTCCTGTCGCAGGAGGACAGATCTTTACTGCATCCCAATCCCCAGTCCCTACATCTCAGGGCCTGGTTACTGAAAGCCTAGAATTCCAGGATGTTAACCTTTCTCAACAAGTAAAGGATATCCTCCTGGCTTCCAGAAACCCTCCACAAGACGTTCCTATGCTTTCAAGTGGAAAAGGTTCTCTATCTGGTGTTCACAAAATGGACTTAACCCCCTTTTAGTACCTGTAGAGTTGCTACTAGAGTATCTTCAATTATCAACTTCTGGTCTGAAGACCAATTCAGTTAGGGTCCATCTTAGTGCTATTGCTGCTTTTCATAAGCCTTTTGATGGACAACCTATTTCCTCTCATCCACTTATATCAAGATTTATGAGATGCCTACTTTTAACAGAACCTCCCATTAAACCACCACCGGTGGCATGGGATCTAAATCTTGTCCTTGGTCAGCTTATGAAACCGCCCTTTGAACCTTTAGCCACTTCAGACCTAAAGTTTCTTTCATGGAAAGTTATTTTCCTAATTGCCATCACTTCTGCAAGACGCATTAGTGAACTACAGGCGTTAATAGCTGACCCTCCTTATACAAAGTTTCACCATGATAAAGTAGTCCTCAGGACTCATCCTCACTTTCTGCCAAAGGTGGTTTCGCCTTTTCATTTAAACCGGTCGCTTTATCTTCCTATATTCTTCCCTAGGCCTCATGCCTCCAGTGCGGAAAAGAATCTTCACACATTGGATTGTAAAAGAGCCTTGGCTTTTTATCTCCAAAGAACTAAGCCACATAGAAAATCTTCTCAGCTTTTTGTGACTTTTGACTCTAGTCATTTGGGACTTCCAGTTTCTAAAAGAACTCTGTCAAATTGGATTGCAGATTGCATATCCTATATATATCAGAGTAATGGACTTTCTCTCGAAAGCCATGTCACAGCTCACAATGTGAGAGCAATGGCAGCCTCAATGGCTAACCTTCGTTCTGTCTCTATTGATGACATCTGCAAAGCAGCCGCTTGGACTTCGGTACATACCTTCACAGCCCACTATTGCTTAGACAAGGACTCCTGTCGGGATGCCTTGTTTGGCCAGGCTGTTCTACAACATCTCTTCTATACTTAATATAACTCCTACCCACCATCCACAGTTTGGATGCCTAAGATCCATGGGAGGAAGCATGACCCATCTGACCTGGGTCCACAGCTAGCTGGGGTCACCCCTTGGCATCTTTCAGCTGGGGAGTCCCCATATGTGAAGACTACATTCCTGCTTGTTCCTGGAGATAGTGTAGTTACTCACCTGTAACAAGTGATCTCCGGGAACAGCAGGAATTTAGTCTTCACAACCCACCCACCTCCCCTAGGAGTTGTCTCTATCTCTCTCTTTCTCTACTTCTCTACTTTGGTCTCAGCTATAAACTCAGCTGGAGTGAGAGAGGTACGTAGGCGGGAAAGCAGCACGCATGCGCTGTGGGATGCTCCGAAAGGCTTTCCTATTGGATGCTGGGGAGCGTTCCCACTCGGGCTCCGTCAGTACCGACAATACCCATATGTGAAGACTAAATTCCTGCTGTTCCTGGAGATCACCTGTTACAGGTGAGTAACTACGCCTTCTCCGGGAACAAGCAGGAAGTTGATCTTTGCATATGGGTGACGTCTGCGCTGATGGAGCCTACGCGGTAACCTCTCCCCCCAACTTTCAAAGAAAGCCTTTGGGAGATGTACCACACATGGGTGTTCCCCTTCCCACCTGCCATCTTGCCTCTGTTTCCTTTTTTTCCACAGAGCACACTGGGCATGTGTTTGTCTCCCCTGGCTTGGCATCCTCAAGGCTCTGAGGCAATGTGGTGGTTGTGTGAAGAGGGAACCTTGAAGGGCGTCAGACTCCCTCCTCCCACAGTGACTATGCTGCCTCGGAGCCTCAAGGACATGGAGCACTGAGTCCGGGCTCCCTCAAGGAGAGGGACATCCCCTCAGAGCCTTACATGGTTGGTGGTCACGTTGGGTACTAGTCTGGGACCGTGGGAAAGTCCCACAGCACCTGGCCTCAGAGCAGCCTTTGAAGCTGCCCCAGCGGGAGAAAGTGCCATTGCTGTCTGGGGATTGGTCTTGGTCCTCCGAGGCCATCCTTGTTGACACCCCTGATGGTGTTGGGGCCAAAGTCCTTGGTACTTGCACCGGTAGCTGCGGAGCCATAGGGCACTGAGGCCTGGATGGCAACCTTGCAAGGCAGGCAGTCTGCCTTCATGGCCCAGCAGTGGGCTCTGATGCCTGGTTCCTCTGAGTCATCAATTCCGACCACTGGTCCCTCCACAGTGAGGGCCTCCCTGGAGGAGGAGGAGCGAGTCCTCTAATGCCACTGGCCTAGAGAACCCCTCAGACTCTTTCCCGGTCGGAGCTGAGGACTTCCTCGCACAGTACACCCAACTCGGGGTGCAGGGGCATTGGGAACCCCAGGCCATTAGGACTGGGGCTCCAGCCCAATGCCCGGGGAACCTTCAAAGTCTCCTCGGACTCCAGTTCTTACTGGGAAATGGAGGATGACGAGTCCACAGACACTCAACTTCAGAGGGATGTGCCCTTGTTCCCTTCCTCTTCAGAGACCCAGCGCTGGTCCCCACCCGAGGACCTGGTCTTCCTGGACTTTGTGAGGGACATAGTAAAGGCCCTTGCCTTCATCACTGAGACTGAGGAGGAGTCTCAGGCAGAGGACCTTGAGATCCTCCAATATGCAGCTCCCCCCAAAAAGGCCCTCACTATGCCTGTTCCTCCTATCCTGGAGCGGCTGCTCTTCCAAATTTGGGAGACCCCAGCCTCTGTTCTCATTGTGAGCAGGCAGCTGGACTTGATGTATCTGGTCCGTGGGAGCTTTGGCTTCCAAAAAGCTCAACTGCCCCATAACTTCATGGTGGTGGAGTTGACCATGCAGAGGCTTAAGAGCCAGAAAATGCATTCCTCAATGCACCCAGTTAGGGAGGCCTGCTCCATGGATGTCCTGAGCAGAAAATGCTTCCAGGGCTCGATGCTCATCAGCTGGATCCAGGCCTATCAGCTGTACATGGGCATGTACTTGTGGAACATGGCGCAGGAACTCGCTGGGTTTTCAGCTGGTCTCTCTGAGGAACCTTTTCAGTAGTTCCAGACCCTGGTCTCCACGGTTAGGGAGTGCTCCAAGTTTGACATGGGCAGCCTATGACGGCTTTGAATCGGTGGCTAGAGTAGCAGCGGTGGGCATTAGTGCCCATTGCCATGCCTGGCTAGTCTTCAGACATGGTGCAGTAGGTACAGGACAAGTTGGTCGATGTCTGTTGTCAGGGAGAGAACCTCTTCGGCAGACCCATGACTGTGAAGGCTGCCGAGCTGGAGTCTAACTTCATGACCAGGACCAGGCTCTCCAAGAAGACTGCTGACCCTTCCCGATGAAAGGCTTTTGGGTCAAAAGACCTTCTACCCGGAAAAGAGGAAGGCTTACAGAAACTGCCCTCAACACTTGGCCTTCCCAGCTCCCCAATAGGGCCAGCAGACCAAAGGAGAAGGGCATGGCCCTTGTAAGCCTAAGGGCATGGCCCTTGTAAGCCTAAGGCCCTCACATTCTAGCCTGCACCTTCAGCACAACCTGGGGAGCAGGTTTGGCTCCTGGGGCATAGCCTCTCTTCTCCTGGGAGGGCCTGCCCAGTAGCACACGGGGGGGGGGGGGCATCTGGTGTTTTATGCTAATTGCTGTACCGTCATTGCCACAGATGGTGGGCCTTGCAAGTGGTGCAGGAGGGGTACCTCCTCTACCTCAAGCAGAAGGCCCTGCCATTCTTTCCATGAGAGCACCCGATACATCCCCTTCACCAGACCTCCTTCAGCATTTAGCTGGCTGGAGGAGCAGTCAACCGTGCTGTAAGCTGCTCATTGTCATCTAGGGGGTCTGTTGTGGCTGTGCTGTCTGGCATTAGGGAGTCATATCCGAGAAGAGAGCTTTCAAACTCCCGATTGTCCTCCCCAGAATTCTTTTCCTTTTTGCAGCAGGCCGACGACTCCTGTCATGGAAATTCAGACCCTGCGGTCTCTGGGTGCCCCGGGTGCAGTCTCATGTGGGGCAAGTTGATTATCTTTGGCTAAGTATCTCCGATGAGGGGCACCCGCCCTCCAGAGATGAGGAACAGCTGGGATCTGTCTGAGATTTTGACTAACTGATTCAGATGGCTCGGTACTGGGCTCTGATGTGGATGAAGTACTCTCACCTTCAGAGGACCATGCAGAGGCCAGAGTGATCCACCTATCTCAGAAGGAGAAGCCAGTGGCATTGATTACTAGGGTTTTATTTACTTTTGAACTTGATGGATGTTTCTAGAATGGAGCAGGGGCAGAAGCTACACCTGCTCCTTCAGGGGTTGTGAAAATCCACTACTGTCTTCCCATTCCTGGATGTGATCAAGGATATGATTGGGTTGGCATGGGACTCTCACAACTCCCTGCTTAAAGGGTTAAGAGTGTGTAAGAAGATTTCCGTTTGTTCTTCCAGAGGAGGAGTATGTTGAGTGGTTTGGCATTCCCAAGATGGATGCGCAGGATATGGCGATTACCAGACAGGCCACCTTTTCTATGGAAGACAGATCGACCTTAGATTCTCTGGACCATAAGGTAGATTTTTTGCTGAGGAGCCAGTTCGCCATAGTGGCTGCTATTCTGCAGCTGATGGTATGTTCCAGCCTGATATATCAAGCCCTGCTCCAGTGGATTCGGTCTCTTCCGCCTGATACTACCCCTCTTTTGGAGTTGGCCTCATCCTTTCTTTCTGATGCCAAGTATGACCTAGTGCACTTAGTGGCCAGGGATAGTGCCCTGATGAGTGTCGCAGCCTTGGATTTGCTATAGCACACGGCACCACACACATCTTCCAAAGTCCAGTTGGCACAATTGGCTTTTAATGGGAAGCTTCTGTTTGGAGCCAATTGGGAGAAGTTGGTGAGGGACCTGGGCGAGACAAAATCATATCGACTTCAGGAAGACAGGTCCAAGGGGCCTGTAAAGCAGGCTAGTGCCCCTAGCTCAGCAGCCTCCACCTGTCCACTGAGGGCATGCTGGCCGGATTCCTGGAAGTTTTGAGACTTTTGTTACTGACCCGGAAAACTACTTTCTTCTCTGCTTTTTGTACTCTGGCACATTCTCAATCCTTTTGTGGAGTTCATGGGCCCAGGGACTCTGTCCCTTCTAGAGGAGGATTGTCCTGGGCTGCACAATGAAGGTTTGTGGGACCATTCCCTGGTTACTCTGGTTTGAGACGGGCTTCACCTTTTCTTTCAGAAATAGGCCAGAATTACCATGGATCGCTGGATGCTAGATGCCATTCAACTTGGCTTTGTCCTGGAATGCAAAGAGCCAATTCTGGATGCCTTCATCTCCCCTTGCTGGTCTGATTAAACTTTTAAAAAAGTGTCTCTGTGCAAACCATCTTGGACAGACTGTTGCACCCAAAGGCAGTGATGCCCGTTCCCTTGTACGATCGTGGCAAGGGCAGGCATTCAATCTATTTTGTGGTGCTGAAAAAGAGTGGATCCTTTGACCCATTCTGGACCTCAAGGGTATCAACAAGGACTTGCGTGTCCTGCGCTTCCAGACGGAAACTTTGCGATCTGTGTTTCAAGCAGTGCACTGAGGGGAGTTCCTGACATCTCTGAATTTTGGCCAAGGTGTATTTTCATATTCCAATCCAATAGGATCAACAAAAATCTCTGTGTTTTGCCGTGCTTGGTTCTCACTTTCAGCCTGCATTCTCCACTGCCACAAGGATGTTCTCCAAGATCGTGGTGTTGGTGACTGCGGTGCTATAACACCAAGGGATTTGTGTGCACTCATATCTGAATGACTGACTCATCTGAGCCCATTCTTTCAGAGCAATCTTGGGTAGCAACCCGAGTGGTGGTCGTTTGGAAAACAAAAAACAAAAAATGGTGATACGGAAAACAGCAGAGAAGTACAAATCACATCAATGCAATTTTAATAACTCGTACATTGAAACCATAAAACAAAAACATAAATGCAGTGGTACATGAATACACATAAAATTGCACAAATACAAAAATTTAAAAGGAGCCCAACGTGTTTTGGCTCAAAGCCTGCGTCAGGTACATATTACAAAAGGAAAGCAAATGTAAAGGTAGAAGGTATAATCTTCAATGTGGATAAGAATAGAAAAGTAAAATCATAAAGCATTAATAACATACAATATACAGATTAAAAAGATAAATACTATAAATCAAATAGAATAAGACACATACAAACATAACTACCTCCTGGAGACAACACTTTGCTCCTCTGAGGGCAGAACAAAAACTACTACCACCCTCCTACAAAATAAGGTGGAACCTTTAGAAATGCCCCAAGAAAAAGTGCACAACATCCAAAAAACAAAACCAGTAATAAAAATAAAAACAGCTTACTGGTATCTAACCAAAGGTGTTCACACCAGATGGAAAATAATTCTTGGGTATGAAAGAGGTCACAAGCGCTTGCACCATGGCCACAATATATTACGACTCGGGGAACACATCAAACAGCAAAAATGACTCCATGCAGGGGGACAAATTTAAAAAAACAACCCCCCAGCTACTGGTCACAACACAACTACTCTTCCAAAGATAGCCAGCTTTAGGTGCACAACCTATTAATATTGACATATATAATCCATAAAAACAAACAATGGAACAAGGCCCAAAATTACCGGTGCACTCAAAAGGAGAACCAGTAGCCAAAAATGCCATAAATACAAATCTTTAACAAACCAGGCTGTCAGTAACAAACCCCACCATGGGAGTCATGTGGGATCCATGAGGCTAAAGGATAGACAGCTCTAATGCACAAGGTAGAAAATATCCAAAAACAGAGAAGAGAGGCAAAACACACACAACATCAGCACAATGCTGTCAAGAGCTGGAAACATTGCCAGAAAACTTACCCAATCGCATTGAAACCATCTAATTGCTGAAAAGAACTGTAGTCAGGCAGTGGGCTGCTTTTAAACAGCCTTCCTGCCGAAGAACAACGTGAGTGACAACGCTGCTGAGATCAAGGCTTGCACAACTCAAATTGCCGACATATATTAAAAAAACAGAATCACCTAAAAAAGCCACCGTTTTTTAAAAAAGGGCCCTTTGCCATGATCTTCCCCTATGATCCCCTCTCCCTCTCTCTCTTCCTCTCCCCCTCTCTCTTCCTCTCCCCCTCTCTCCTCTGAGATCTAAGTCCCACACCCATCTAGCAGATCTTTCCCCTCTTCCATTCTCAACACCTTTCACTGATTACTTTATCCTCAAAATAATCAAATAAGCTGAATACACATAGGGGCATGTTAACTTTCATTAACTAGTGTTAACCTTTAATAAACATGCCTCATAAAGTCAGGTAGGAATTTCAGGGTAAAATAAAAATGTACAGAATTTAATATGCAAATATATGCAGGTATCTCTTCCCCACTTTCTTGTTTGACCCTCTTAATGTAGATTTTTTTTTTCAGTGCAGCCCATAACTGAAATGAGTTTGACTCTACTGGTTTATATGCTGTGGCCTGGTTAGGGCCGATTCTGAATGAGCAGAAAGTCAAAGTGAACAGGAGAAAGATGCAGAGGAACCCAATTTCATTCTTAAAGTCAAATTTCATTTTTTATAGCTTGGTATACAGTCTCTTTGACTTTTCCATTTTATTAGTTAACACTCTTATCCTCACTTTGACCTTTTGAAGCATTTATAGATGTTTTTCTTCCTCTAAGTCCTCTCTTCTAGGTAAACATTCTAAGCTGCACAGTCTTTTCCTTAAATGGTGAATTTTGCAGTGCCCTATTTGCAACAATATTACTAACTGGATTCTTCTAAATATGAATATAACGTTGTTTGGTGGCACCTCTCTTTGTGGTATCTCCATCTAGTTTTTTGCCTCTATAGTGCTCATATAGTCAGCCAGATTGTGTGGAGATATTCTTGGAGATATGTTTAGGTTGGAGAAGGAAATCGGTACAGATGATATTTTCAAAAGCATACATACCATACCGTTTTACCCCTTACCTTAACTTTGCACTTGTTGTTTTGAATAGGTAGTTAAATTGGAGCTTTTAACATGCATAGTTTCTTAGAAAATTAGTTCAAAGTACATGTGCTAAAAGTGCTTATGTACTTTACAACTATATGATGCTTGTCTAATTCTTTTGCGATCTCTTGTATTTTATGAAGACCACCTCTTTTTCTTCATCTTTTCAGCTGCTGCTTTCAAAAACAATAGTGGCCTCCTTTTCGTAGCAAAAAGGTTTGTTGCCCTTAAAATATCAGCTTTCAGTTTTGTACTCTGCTTTTCCCATCCAGCTAACGACTCCTTGAGCTCCAGTTTCCTTTTTTGTGGTATTTTCTCATATGACATATGCCACATAGCTTGAATCACATGTCGTCCTACACTGTAGTGTATAATCTCCAGGAACAAGCAGGAATGAGTCTTCACATATAGGTACGTTGGTACCGACGGAGTCTGCGCGGGAACGCTCCCCAGCGTCCAATTAGAACGCTTTTGGGAGCATCCCATCACGCCTGTGTGTTGCCTTCCCGCCTTTCCCAACTGCCTCTCCTCAGTTTTCGTTTTTCCGCAGAGCCGGCAGGATGTACTCCTGTCACCGCAGAAAATTCTTTTATTTTTTTATTTTCTTGTGGTCGCGTCTACCTTCCCGACACCACCAGTACCGCCGGTGTTTCTTGCTGCTTTTTTCTTACAAAATTTCCTTCTGAGGAATATTTTTTCCCTGTTAGTGCCTGACAGTTTTTTCGGCCTGCTAGGCCTACTCACTTTCCTTCATGGAAATACCAGCCACTAACCCTAAGAAATGTTTAAACTTTGGCGGTAGAAAATTAATTGTAGACACTCATTGGTGTCTACCCTGTTTGGGTCCTGACCACCATCCGCTGCAGTGTTCTTTCTGCAGCGGTATATCCAGAAGACCTCTTCAGCATCGAGCATGTCTCGATACGCGGTCCCCATTAAACTTCACGGGACCAGCCAACGCTTCTTCACAGGATCAGGTAACCCAAAAACAGTCTGTTAAGACTAGCCAGGTCTTGAGTGGTAGATCTCATGCTCAGCATAGAGATGCCTCTGGCATTGCCCTCGAACACCTTGGCATTAAAACCCCGGTGGGAGTCTTCGACCTCCAAACCAATTATAGGGTTTCAGGTTGTTTCTGGGGTTCTCACCTCTATGAACATACCTGAGCCATGCTCGGTGGTGGCATCCGCTTGGGGCGGTACCGATACCCCGGCATTGGCAATGGTGTTGGATGAAACATTCCTCACCAAAGATCGCAGTCTAGCGCTCTCGATTCCTTCGGGGTCGACTGAGCCGCTGCTGACCGATCTTCCAGTATCGGTATTTTTCCCGGTACTGGTATCGACGTCGGTACCCTCCAGATATGCATCGATAGACTCTCTTCCTTCGATGCAGAGTCTGGAATCGATCTCTAGTCTGGATGACTGGGTACCGACTCGTCTCGGTACCAACTTCAAACGGTACCGAAGACATTCTACTGATGATCAAGGTCTGCCACATTCGGTTACCTCGGTACCGATAGTGCTATCACAGACTGATCTTCATGTATCGGTATCAACGACGGTACCGGTCTTGGTACCAGTGTCGACATCAACATCGGTGTCGGTACCTTCCGTGCTCGTTTCAACCGGCTCGCTTCCTTCCATACCGAGTTTGGAATCGATCCCTAGCATGGACGATTTGCTACCAACGGGTTTCGGTACCGGTTTCCAGCGGTACCAACAACTATCCTTCAAGGACAATCCGATGCTCCACCCCTTCAGATCTTCTATTCTAGAGAATCTGAATGAACCGGTTGGTGCTGGAGCTAGTTCTTCAACAGATCTAGTTCTTCCTCCTCTTCCTAGAGGACTCCCCTCTGGGGAGACTTCTTTTCAAGCATTCCTGCTTGATATGGCAGAGTTACTTGCCATTTCTATACCTGGTCAATATCCTGCACCAGGGGATCCAGAACCTCTGCAGATCCCCTGCAATCCAAAGGAAATCATTATGTTTCCTTTGCATCAGACCTTGCAGGATCTCCTATTTAGAACGTGGGAATCTCCTTTAACGGTATCCCCAGCTTCTAGGGCAACTGATCTTTTATACATGGTGCCTCCTTCTCCAGGTTTTCAAAAGCCTCAGCTCCCTCATCATTCTATTGTTGTAGAATCAGCAATGAGGCGTGTTAAGAGTACTAAGAAGCACTCTTCTTATCCGCCAGGTCGTGAGGCCAGGACTTTAGATGCCTTTGGATGCCAAACCTTCCAGGCATCCATGTTTTCAGCAAGAATTCTCTCATTTTCTATATGGGATTATCTCTTGAGGAGGTCACAAAGAGCCTAAAAGAGCAGATTTTTTTATACTAGTCAATCATGCTCAAAATATTTCTAGGTTCCTTACTTGTGCTTCCCTGGACTCTTTGAGTCTGTTAGCAGAACTTCTGCTATAGCCATAGGGGCACGACGTAGAGCCTGGCTCCAAGCTTCAGACTTGGACAAATGGCTACAAGATAGACTGGGAAATACTCCTTGCACTGGAGAGAATCTCTTTAACAAGGAGACTTTACTCCAAGCTGCTCAGTTAACTACTGACACTATTGCTTTTAGAGGCTTGTCTACGCCTTCCTCTATCCCAGTTTGTAGAAAATCTACTAACAAACTTTGTTCCCTTAAGAGGAGAAAGTTTTATTCATCTTCTACCCATCATACAGATGTTCCCAGACAGGGGAAACATCCAACCAGGCTAAGGAAACCACAACCTCAACAGGTTCAGCAAACCCAGCAGTCGCAGGGTTGATGATAGACTCTTCACTGAATCCTCTTCCTGTTTGAGGTTTAGAACCTGTAGTTTGCTTCTTCCCATTACAAGCACCTACATTGGTTCCATCCTAAAATTTACACATGTCTCTCTTAAAGAGACATCTTGACTTTTAGCTCATAGAGCTTCTTAAGATGATTATGCTTTACAGGTAGTAAAGTTACTCCTCTGTGTACTTCAGAGGAAGAGGAGTAACAGCTGTCAATAAGGTTGCTATGCCTTTACCTTTGACTTTTTCTCCTGTATCAGCATGTCTCATATTACTTTTTCAAAGATTTACTCCATCATAAGTCTTTTTTCAACTCTGTCCCTCTTACTAAGACATTTGGTCTGTAAGAGTGGTACCACTTAAATGAAGGCTTATCCCTAAGCCCCTAAGTTTTCTTTCAGAGTTGTCTCCCCCTTGCATTCTTGTTTTTGCTGGCAGCTTCTCAGACAATGACGGAGTCTTACCACTCCTACTTATGTCTGCATGTCTTTCTCCAATCTTAGGACCTAAGATTTCTTCTGCTGCCCTAACAATAGTTAGAACTGCAGGGGCTCTTAGTGGTTAGACCACTGACTTGCTGACCAAGCAACCAGGGCTTGATCTCCAATATCAACCTTTTCTGGCTATTGTTGCAGACACATTACCTTACCTCCTATCCTTAGCCTTCCCCAATCCTTGGGCTTGGCGGAGTAGTTCAGGTTACATACTGGCTCTTTAAACAGCCAGTTTTTTCTTCTAATCAACCTGCAACATGCTCTGCATCTCTACAGAGCAGCTCTGCACTATGGGACCTTGTCAGAGAGCAAATAATCCCAGATGGTTAGGAAGGGCTTTACCTAGTCATGACTACTAGGTTCTTCCCTGCCTTACCATTTCCATTAAAGTCTTCTTAAATAAAGGACACAGGCCTTTACTTAATTAAGTGAAGACCTAAAGAATTATCCAATTCCCTGGGTTGGTTCACATCTCTAGTGGACCCCTTCACCAGGGATGGTTTTCTTTCAGTAATAGCCAGTCCTTATCTTGTATTTTCCTTCCATCCTCAATTCTTCATGGCGTAATTCATATTGAGCGCAAGAATGCACCATACTCATTTTGCCCTCATAGAAAGGTAAATATGGTATTTTATTTCATTGCATCTTTTTCTCCAGCTGCCTGCTGGAGTTATGGAAGGATTCGGACTTATTATCTGCAGATTAAAAACATCCTCTGCATTTTTCATGTAGGTCTCCATTCCTGGTTATTCAAGGGCTAGAGTTCTTAGAGGACTCTAGACTTCTCCTTGCCAATGAGAGTACTCCCTTAGCTCTCCCACTCATAACCAGTGAGAATGGATTCTCTAAACATCTTCTCAAGCAGGTATCTCCCTTCTTGTTAGATGAATCTTTCTCTCTCCACATTCCCTATGTGGGGACATCGGTATAGATATAGATATATATTTCCTCACGGCCCCGACAGTCACTATCCCTTGCAATGCTGTTCCAGCATACTTAGGGTTCTCTATAAACAACCACTTCCCTGTGGTAGTTAAAGGGTTTTTACACCATGACCTTCAGTTTAGGTACATCTGAAGCCCTCCATATGCCCTCTTTTTCCTAAGTGACTTCAATTAGGAAGGACATTCTGAATCTTCAGAAAATAGGAGGCTACAATGCCTCATACGTCTGTCCTTCTTTGTTATCGGATATAGGGATCTTCAAAGCCCCTCTTCTCCTATAAGAACCATGTCTCTTTAAGGTCAAAAGAGCTTCAGTCTTATCTAAGGGGAACTTCCGCGTTTTCCTGCAAAAGTCCTCCCTCATTGAACTACTCCAGTTCCACTGGGGTTTTTTCTTCTCGCCCTAAAGGTTCTGACCTCAGCCTGTCTTTTGCACAGTTTATTTACCTCTGCTTACATTGAGGTACCCCTTGGGGATATTCTGCTGGTTCATATTAGCACATCCATATGAACCTCCATAACCTTTTACAATACCACCAGGTGAGGTCCATATTGCTGCATTGCAATTCAATATTTGCTACTAGATATCACCTGCACAGGGACTCCTATCTGGGCGCCCTGTTTGGTCCAGCTGTTCCACAGCACATCTTTTTAGTTCAACTCCTACCCTCCATCCCTAGGATGCCTGAGGTTCTGTTGAATAACATAGCTTTCTCAGATCCGCAACATGCTGGGACTCCTCCAGGCATCTTAGCTTGGGAGTCCCCATATGTGAAGACTCATTCCTGCTTGTTCCTGGAGATAGCACAGTTACTTACCTGTAACAGGTGATCTCTGGGAACAGCAGGAATAAGTCTTCACAACCCACCCACCTCCCCTAGGAGTTGTATCTCTCTATCTATCTCTATCTTTCCCCTCTTTCTTTCTCTTTGTCTCAGCTTTAAAACTTAACTGAGGAGAGGCAGTTGGGAAAGGCGGGAAGGCAGCACGCAGGCGTGATGGGATGCTCCCAAAAGCGTTCTAATTGGACGCTGGGGAGCGTTCCCGCGCAGACTCAGTCGGTACCGACGTACCCATATGTGAGGACTTATTCCTGCTGTTCCCAGAGATCACCTGTTACAGGTAAGTAACTGTGCTTTCTCTACCCCCATGCATAAAACTACTGACTTCCTCAAAGACTTCACAAATCAAACACTCCCCACATACTTGATATCCCTAAGGGACCACTCAAAGATTGCTCTGGAGATCTTAACGCAGCCAGACTCAGAATTGCCTTCAAATTGTGATTTCTAGATCACACACACCTGGGTTATTTCCCCTTCAATCCAGGGATCATTTGTGTTACCCCAAAACACCTATGAATAATCAGTTGTAAGTGATAACTTAAGGGGGAATATTTGGTCACAAAATGCACAAATTCCACCTCCTCCTTTTTAGGGCCCCTAACCTGGTTTGAAGCGTCCAATCCCTATTGTTATATTTAGCCCATTTATAAGTATGGTCAAACACTGTTTAAGGATACCCCCTAGCCAAAAAATCCCCTTTAAGGAATTGAGATTAAGATATAAAGTCACCCATTCTGGAGCAATTACGCCGAACTCTAATAAACTGAGAAAAAGAGAACTCCTCAACCAACCTCCATGGGTGGGCACTGGAAAAATGCAAGTACTTTTTCCTATCCATACTTTTTTTTTTTTTTTTTTTTTAAACCATAGTATCCCATCCTATGTTCTGCTTGAACAACCAGACATCCAGAAACACAATTTCCTTTCCATGATAACAAAGTAAACTGGATGTCTGACTTATGTATTTTAGATAAAAGATAGAACTTCGCTATTAGGAATAAGACAAGTCCAATGTGGAAGTCTGCAAGTTGGTAGAGTGATTTTTTTTCTAAATATGGGGTAGAAAACGTGGCAGTGGACTCTCTCAGCTGGCACTCTGGATCCAGGAGAGTTGGAGTTAAGTTAGGAGGCATTTCAAAGGGTAGATCTCCTTCTAAGCATCGAGATGCCTCTGGCGTTGCCCTTGAGGATTCTGCACAGGCAAAACTGCCCCAGCGTGAGGCTTCGGCTTCCAAAGCATTATCGGGGCTCCAGGATGTTCTAGAGGCCTCAACCTCGGCAGAACTACTGGTGCCATGCTCTGGGGTACCAGCGATTTTTCTCCGGTACTGACACCCAGGCATCGGCAGCGTTGATAGACTAGAGGTTCCTGGCTATTGAACGCAGTCTGGCGGCTCTCCTTGCGGCATCGACGCCCTCTGAACCGCGTCAGACAGTTCAACCGGTACCGGCACCGATAGCATCAGCATCGACATCGGTGTCTGCATTGCTGGCACCCAGTCAAGCCATGCCCCCCTGGTACCGATACACCAGTACCGATTCCCCCCAGTACCGACTTCGGTCGGTACGGGTATCGTGCTCTACAGGAGCTTCCGGACAGAAGGTACTTCGAATCCTCGGAGGACTCTGAGGATTCTGACAGTTCTGTCAGTACCGGGATACTTCTCCCCGAGGAGCCTTCCTTTCCCAAATGGAGGATGTCTCCTCCAGAAGATATCTCCTTTCAGGATTTTATCAGGGTGGTGGCTCGAGGTCTCTCCATTACTGTGGCTCCTGAGACAGAGCCCAGGGCAAAGGAGTTGGAGATTCTCCAATATCCCAAAGCTCCCAAGGAGGCAGCTACCTTGCCTATCCATGAGATCTTACATGATCTCATGTTAAAGTGGGAAACCCCCCTGACAACCGCACCTCACTCCCGTCGACTGGATACCATGTATCGGGTTCCTCCCTGTCCTGGTTTCCAGAAAACTCAGCTGCCTCACCACTCTATTGTAGTGGAGTCAGCTATGAGAAGGATCAAGAGTGCAAAGAGGCATGCCTCTAATCCTCCAGGACGTGAGTGTAGAACATTAGATGCCTTTGAACGTTATACCTTCCAGACTTCCATGCTTTCTGCCAGGATCAGTTCCTATATTTTGTATATGGGAATGTTCCTTAAGGAAGTCGCAGGGGATTTAGAAGTTTTGAGCCCTCTTCTTCCTGAGGATAAGAGGCAGGATTTTCTCACACTGATTAAACATGCCCAGGATGTTTCTAAATTATTTAATCGTGCAGCTTTTGACTGTTTTGAGTGCATAAGCAGAACCTCTGCCATTGCCATAGGTGCACATAGAATTGCCTGGCTCCAGGCATCCGATTTGGAGCTCTGGGTGCAGGACAAACTGGGCAATATTCCTTGTACAGGTGAGAATCTATTTGGCAAAAATTGGCAAGAAAAGGCCAATGAGTTGGATGCTGATAACTCCACTTTGGATAGGTTATCCAAAGCCACAGCTGATCCTGCAAGAAAAATCTTTTAAAAAAAACATTCTTTTCCAAAAAGAAATGGTTTTATCCCTGTTATCAGCAGGGACGTTCTGCAGGTCAGCCTGTTTTGGAAGACTCAGCAACCAACCAACCAAACAAACAAAGGAAAGCAGACTACTAAGCCTCAACTGTCTCAGCAGTCTCAGCTTCCACAAGGCCTTTGACTTCCATCTAGAGAACTTAGCCTTCCTGGCCCTCAATGGACCAGAACCTTCCACCATTCCAGGAAGGTTGTGCCACTTTGCCCCCAGATGGGGGCAGATAACAGCAGAACATTGGACTCTTTCCATTATAAAAGAGGGGTACAAGCTTCACTTCCTCCACTTGCCCCCTCCTACAATGGTAAGACAGTTCAATTTTCAGACCTCTCTCTTCAGCCTGTTAGATCAAGAGGTCACCATGCTTCTTGCCCAAGGGGCAATAGAAGAAGTACCCATTCTTCAACAGGGTACAGGGTTTTGCTCCCCCTATTTCCTTATCCCAAAGAAAACAGGAGGACATAGACCCATTTTGGATCTCAGAGAACTGAACAAATTCCTGGTCAAGGAGAAATTCAAGATGGTTTCTCTGGGAACCCTGCTGCCATACCTTCAGAGTCAGGATTGGCTTTGTTCTCTAGATCTCAAGGATGCGTACACTCATGTTCTCATCCCTCCAACTCACAGAAAATTCCTTCGTTTTTTTTTTCAGGGGAAGCACTACCAATACAGGGTGCTTCCTTTTGGCCTGGCCTCAGCACCAAGGGTGTTCACGAAATGCATGGCTGTGGTAGCAGCATTTCTTCGCACTCTAGGAATATTCGTCTTCCCCTACTTAAACGACTGGCTCATTCGAGCCCCATCAGAGTCAGAGGCCAGAACTTCTCTATCTTGCACAATGCGTATCCTTCAGTATTTTTGGGTCTGGTCATAAACAACCCAAAATCCAGTCTAACTCCAACTCAGTCTCCAGAGTTCATAGGCCCTTTCCTTTTTGGTATCCAGCAAAGCTCCTATCTCCCCCAGGCCCGTTGCCTTCGCATGGTGCAGTTAGCTTCTCAAGCAGTGCTGAAGTCTCATCTCACGGCTCGAGAAATGTTACAACTACTAGGCCACATGACTTCTACCGTACATGTGGTCCCTTATGCTCGCCTTCATATGAGAGCAGCCCAGTGGACTTTTTCCACTCAGTGGACCCAGGCATCAGGATGTCTGTCAGCCAAAATAGCAAACACAAATTGCCTTATTTTGTCCCTCCAATGGTGGCAGTCCACTCAAAACCTGTTGCTGGGGTCCCAATTTCAACAACCTTCACCCCAAGCAACTCTCACAACAGATGCTTCACCAGTGGGTTGGGGAGCTCATCTGCAAGACCTCTCCACCCAAGGCACCTGGACTCCACAGGAGACGCATCTACATATCAAACTTCTGGAGCCCAGAGTGATCTTCCTTGCTCTTAGTGTTCCACACTCTGCTCAGCTACAAGACAGTCCTCATTCACACGGACAACCAAGTAGCCATGTTCTATGTGAACAAGCAGGGGGGGAACAGGCTCTCTGTCGCTTTGCAACTATGGGCCCTCGCCAGAGAGCATCAGATCCATCTCCTGGCAGTATATCTTCCAGGTATCCAAAACTCTTGGGCAGATAGCCTCAGTCGAGTCCTGCTTCCACACGAATGGTCTCTACATGCAGACCAGGTTGGCCAAGAGTTTTCAAATTTGGGGAACCCCGGATATAGACCTCTTTGCAAGTCTGTTGAATGCCAAACTTCCCTGGTTCTGTTCCAGAATTCTGGCTCAGGGCTTTCAGGCCAGGGATGCTTTCCTCCTTCATTGGGGGCAAGACTTCCTTTATGCCTTTCCTCCCATTCCCCTGATTCCCAAAACCCTGTTCAAACTTCAGAGAGACAGAGGCCGTATGATTCTCATAGCTCCACATTGGCCACGGCAAGTGTGGTACCCTCTGCTTCTACATCTCTCTCAAGCTCCCTCTCTGGAGTTAGGGTCTGCTCCAGATCTCCTGTCCCAGGAGGAGGGAATGTTATGGCATCCCAATCCCCAATCACTGCATCTCTTGGCTTGGTTGCTGAAGGCCTAGATCTTCATGATCTTAACCTCCCTCAGCAAGTAAAGGATATCCTTTATGCTTCCAGGAAGCCTTCCACTAGACGCTCTTATGCTTTTAAGTGGAAGAGGTTCACCATATGGTGTTCGCAGAAGGGTCTTAACCCCCTTGCGATTCCTCTGGAATCATTACTGGAGTATCTCCTTCATTTATCAAATGCAGGACTTAAGACTAACTCAGACTCCATTTGAGTGCTATTGCAGCTTCTTTCAAGCCTCTAAATGGGCAGCCTATTTCCTCACATCCTCTTATAGCAAGATTTATGCGAGGCCTTCTTCTAACTAAGCCTCCCATTAGACCACCACTGGTGGCATGGGACTTAAACTTGATTTTTGGTCAGCTGATGAAGCCACCTTTCAAACCCTTAGCTACTACCTCATTGAAACTCCTTTCCTGGAAAGTTCTTTCTCATTGCAATCACATCAGCATGTCGCATCAGTGAGTTGCAGGAGCTAGTGGCTGATTCACCTTATACAAGGTTCCATCATGACAAGGTAGTCCTTAGGACTCATCCACACTTTATGCCAAAGGTGGTCTCGCCTTTTCATCTTAACCAAGCGGTCTACCTGCCTGTGTTCTTTCCAGGACCTCATGCATCAAATGCAGAAAGGAATCTTCATACTTTGGACTGTAAAAGAGCTTTAGCCTTTTACTTGCAAAGAACACAGCAACATAGAAAGCCCTCTCAACTCTTTGTTGCTTTTGATCCTTCTCATTTGGGACTTCCAGTCTCCAAGAGAACACTGTCCAACTGGATTGCACAGTGTATTTCCTTTGCCTATCAGAGTAAGAACCTTCCTCTGGAGGGCCATGTCACAGCTCACAATGTGAGAGCCATAGCAGCTTCAATGGCTCATCTACACTCTGTGTCTATCGACGACATCTGTCGAGCAGCCACTTGGGTCTCGGTTCATACCTTCACAGCCCATTACTGCTTGGACAAGGACTTCTGCTGGGATGCCTTGTTTGGTCAGGCTGTTCTCCAGCACCTGTTCCATACCTAGTCAACTCCTGCCCGCCATCCCTGGTTGGATGCCAGAGATCCATGGGGGGAAGTGGAGCCCTTTCACAGGGACACACAACTTCTGGGGTCTCTCCCTGGCATCTAAAGCTAGGGAGTCCCCATATGTGAAGACTACATTCCTGCTTGTTCCTGGAGATAGCGTAGTTACTCACCTGTAACAGGTGATCTCCGGGAACAGCAGGAATTTAGTCTTCACAACCTACCCACCTCCCCTTGGAGTTGTATCTCTCTATCTCTTTCCCTTTCCCTCTCTCTTTCTTTGTCTGAGCTTTAAAACTCAACTGGAGAGAGGCAGTTAGGAAAGGCGGGAAGGCAGCACGCAGGCCCTGTGGGATGCTCCCAAAAGCTTTCTAATTGGATGCTGGGGAGCGTTCTCGCGCAAGCTCCGTCGGTACCGACGATACCCATATGTGAAGACTAAATTCCTGCTGTTCCTGGAGATCACCTGTTACAGGTGAGTAACTATGCTTTATCTTAAATGTATCTGTGTAGTGTTTGGTTATATTAGTTGGATTGGAATTTCTGGGGAATGTAGAAAAGCAGTGAGTAAAATTGAAAAGGGATATTTTAAAGGCAACAAACCTTTTTGTTACATGAGAGGAAAAGGAGGCCCCTATATTTCTCAAAAAATAGCTGAAACGTTAAGGGGAAAGCAAGGAAGCTAAATTTAGTAGGAAGTTGAAATCCAGAACTTCTAGGGTAGCATTCTCAGAAATGCTTCCTGTTCCACGCTCAGGACCCAAGAGGCAGGCAAAGTTCTGGAGCCTCAATATGTAGGATGAGACGATGGTGCAAGGAAGAGGGTTTTGGATTTGTTAGGAATTTGGGAAACTTTCTGGGGAAAGGGGAGGGCTCTTTCAAAAGGACAGGCTCCACCTTAACCAGGGTGGAACTAGGCTGTTGGCATTAACCTTTTAAAAGGAGAGCAAGTAGCTTTAAAATGGTGGAAAGCTGACAGTCACCCAAGAGTTCCTGGCTCGAAAGGATGCATCTTTGAAGGATACTAGCAAAAAAGGGAAGTTAGGGCATTCTCATAGAGAGGTTCCAATAAAGATAAAAGTAACCCAGGTGCCTTTAAGTTAAAATCAGACCAAATTGAAAGATTCCAAATTTCCTTTGTCATCTGATAGCCTGATTGTTAACACTAGAAGCCCCAAAAGGAATTTTACCTAGAAACCCCAAAGTGCGTAAATTGACACATTATCACTACGACTGCGTTTAGCATGAAATGCAGATGTGAATTAATGTGAAATTACTTATTTGTTAAATACGTGCAGTATGTGATGTCATTACATGACATCATCGTGTGTTTGTAATGTTGGCGTAAAGCTGTAAACAGTGATTGAGATGTGCCACCTAGTGGGAACATGAATTTATACCTAGAAGCCCCAAAGTACGTCAATTGACGCATCCAAGACAATTGAGTGCTTCAATTGACGTACTTTGGGGCTTCTAGGTATAAATTCATTTTCCTGCTAGGTGGTGCTTCTGTCATTAATTTTCGATGCACATATTTGAACATCTTGACCTTGCTAACAAAGCCATGGAACATGACTGATGTGGTTCTAGTGGTGGCGCTGGTATACAACTTCAAAGATGCATTTGCATCAATTGACGCACTTTGGGGCTTCTAGTGTTAATATGAACAAAAAACACTTTGAAATGCCTGAATGCAAATTCCATAAGTCTGAAGACTAAGATAGGAGAGTTGGACTATAGCACTGAATGAAAGGTTAGCTATAGTTGGCATCTCAGAGACCTGGTGGAAGGAACATAACCCAAGGAACATTGTGATACCAGGCTACAAACTATATTGCAATGATAGGGTGGATCACATAGGTGGAGGGGTGGCACTATATGTTAGAGGGCATTGAGTCAAATAGAATAAAGGTTTTGCAGAAAAAATACACTGCTGAATCTCTATGGATAGAAATTCCATGTAAAAAGGAGAAGGGAATGTCAATGGGGGAAGTACTACTGCCTGCCTGGCCAGAATGAACAGAAAGATGATAAAATGCTAAAATAAATTAGGGGAGCTTGCAAAGCTTACAACAGAGTAATGGGAGATTTGGCTGGTTGATGTCACCAACATCCTCTTGGCTTCCAAGAGAGATGCCATATGGAGGTCATATGGGTTTCAGGTGGAAGAGGTTTGCTGTCTGGTATGAGGGGCAGGCCCTAGACCCTTTTTCATGTCCCACACAAAAACTGCTTGAATACCTTCTGTATTTCAGTCTGGCTTAAAGACCATCTCTGTAAGAGTACACCTCCATGCTATTTGTGTTTACCACCATCATGTTGAAGGTAAACCCATCTCGTTACAGCCTTCTGTTTTCTTCATGCGGGGCTTGCTTCTTATGAAGTCTCCCCTTCAGTCTCCTCTGCAGTGTTTTGGGACCCCAACATGGTTTTAACTCAGCTTTTGAAAACTCCTTTTGAACCAATAGATACCTATGCTGTAAAGTATTGTATACATTTTATTGAAATACTCCCACATTTCTTTTGAGCACCTGAAAGAAAATTTTATTTCTGGTAAAAATAAGTAAAATTACCCTTGCTCCCTCTGGATAGAATTACTTGAGATATATATTCTTCGAAGACGAGCATGTTTACCATATCACACAAGTCTCATGTAATCACATGTGACTGTGCAAAACTAAATTCTAGAGCTTTTTGAAAAGGAATGGAAATGTTTTCTACATATGCATTAAACTTGTGAACTGCAATTGGTCTGTAGTTCCCCTGACTAGTTCTCTTTCTGTATGCAGTCTCTGATACAGTCCTGCATACGGTGTGTTTCACTTCAGTGTTAGCACTTTACTCCTGGGATCGGTCAACTTATTTTATCTCCTTACTTCCCTAGTCAGGTGTTTGTTCCTTTTCAAGTTTTACTTTTAATTTTGCTGGCATCTTTGAGTTTTATTGCTTTGATTTTGTGTTTTCTCTTAATGTCAGAGAAGCAGGCCAGTAGATTTAAATGTTATCCTAAGTGTGCACAGAGATGACCACCGTTGATCATCACATAGTCTGAATTTGTATTGGAAAGGATCATGATGCTGAGGGTATGAAGTCAACTCCAGGATGATGATCATTGAAGTTTCATCCCAGGAAGTTGGTTTTGAAGGCCATATATGTGACTTGAAATATTGACTTTGGTCATGTTGGCCGTGCCTTACTGAATACTCTGTCCTTTTAGTTCTTTGTTTTGAAGAGACACCCACAAGTCAAGTCAAGTCTTGAAGTTTGTCATGTTTGGAGCATAGTCTTCAAAGACATACACAGAGCTAAAGGCAGTAAGTGCTGAGCCTTGAGTGGAGAGACTGATATATTGAAACAACTCTTACTGCATGGCTCAGAGTTGGATGTGTTAGAAGTGCCACATGACCAAGTGCAGGTGTGGTTGGAAGTTGGCCCAGCCTGCCCAATCAAGACAACTCCATTCTCTTTAGGGCCATCCTAATGTCTGATTTGTCATTAGTATTAGTGTAGCTAGATTTAAAAAAAGGTTTGGACAAATACCATTATTGAAGAGGACTGGGGAAATACGCTGGTTACCTTATTGGACAAGCAACGTAGAATCTGTGTATACTTTTTGGGAACCTGACAGGTACTTGACCTGGATCGGCCACTGTTGGAAAGAGGATACTAGACTTTATGCACTCTTGGTCTGACCCAGTATGGCATATCTTATTAATACAGCCGATCAGAAAGTAAAGACAAGGTCATACCCATCATTTTTTACCCTCGCTATTCAGTGTGGAGATGAAAAGGAGAATTTTACAGATACTCAATGTGCAGTTGGTGCCAAGGTTCAGTTGAGCCAGTTATCCCTTATCTATGTGTTGAGCGACCCACTAGCTGATGTTTCCCTTTAGAGGCTGAGTATCTTTCCAAGCAAATTGTGCATTGTCATCTGCCTAAAAAATTGGTTTTATTAGGAGGTAATATCAGAAAGTTACTGTAAGTTGCCTCTGTGGAACGGTGTCAAACAGTTAACCACATCTAGGGCTCTCCCTTGGTCCAACTCTATGGTCACCCAATCAAAGAAATCACTCTGATTTGTTGCCTCGGATCCTGCAAGCCATTGGACTCCACAAAGCTCACTATCCTCTGTTTTAGCAGTGTTTCCGTTAATTTACTCACCACAGAGGTCAGACTAACCGGCCTGTAGTTCTCAATCTATTTCTTACTTCCACTTTTGTGTAAAGGGACTGCATATTTATTTATTTAACCAGTTTTGTATACCACCTTATCCTTCAATCAAAGTGGTTGACAAGACGACAAAGGACTTACATGTTGAGGGCATGGGAAGATCAAATACAATACATTACAATATAAATATAATTTACTGTTTGTACTGTATTATCTTATAGTGAAATTGGATATACAAGTTGATCAATTTAAGTTATTCAACCAAATGATTCTATGAATAAATAAGTCTTTAAAGATATGCAAAAGTCTTTGATGTCTTCCTGAGCTCTTAATTCTTCAGGAATAGAATTCCATACCTCTGGCGCCATGAAGGAAAATGCTCTTATGCCTTTCTCCAGTCTCTGGAACTACTCCCAACTCTAAAGAAGCATTGAAAAGGTCAGACCGGGGATGTGGGTAAGATGGCCGCATAGTGTTGCAGCTCCGAGTTACTTCAATGCCAAAGCATAAGGGGAAGGCTGGGAAAAAGTCCTCGGAACCTGTTCCTCCCAATATGGGTCCTGTGGATCGTTATCTCAGGCCCAGCCACCACCACCACCAGACTCAGTCCATCATGCATCACCTCAGAGTCTGGTGGTGGTGACGGTGGCTGGGCCTGAGGGTCTTTAGTCGCTTTCCGTGAGTTCTTGCTCTCCCCAAAAGCGCAGACACCGCCTCCACGCTTGAGGGACCCCCTCCCATCTACAAGCAGCTCTGAGGCCCACACATCGGAGGTTGCTGTGGTTGAAAGCCTTGCCCAAGGGGAGGAGCAGGTTTGCTCTGGGAGACGAATCTCTGGAATTCACAGACACGCCCTGGGACCATTGCCAATGGTGGAATCATCATAGAGCAGCCCTGGCACTGGTATTAAAGCAGCTGGAGTTCTATCCCTATTCTGACTACTCTGCTGCATCCAAAATGGTTTGCTTTGGAGGCCATTTGGGATGCCATAGTCCTCTTGTCTGATAGTGTCATTTGACTGCTTGGAAACATTAAGGTGCAGAAGAATTGATTTAGTGATATCTATCTCTAAAGATCATGCTCAGAAATTCTCAGTATTGTCCAATACTAATAACTAGTGAGGTTATCAAATTTGCAGATACAAAACTGTTTAAAGTTGTTAAAACTCAAGAGGATTGTGGAAAACTGCAGGAGGATCTGGAGAAATTGGAAGACTGGGCATCCAAATGGCAGATGAAATTTAATGTGGACAAGTGCAAAGTTATGCACCTAGGAAAGAACAACCCACACTACGGTTACACAATGCAAGGTTCCACATTGGGAACCACCACCCAGGAAAAAGATTTAGGAGTCATCGTGGATAACATGTTAAAACCCTCTGCCCAGTGTGCAGCAGCGGCCAAGAAAGCAAATAGAATGCTAGGTATCATAAGGAAAGGAATGGAAAATAAAACAAAGGATATTATAATGCCTCTGTATCGTTCCATGGTATGACCACACCTTGAATATTGTGTGCAATTCTGGTCGCCGTATCTTGAAAAGGTTCAGAGAAGAGCCACCAAAATGGTAAAGGGGATGGAAGGCTACTCCTATGAAGAGAGGCTACAAAGGTTAGGGCTCTTCAACCTGGAAAAGAGACGGCTGAGGATAGATATGATAGAGGTCTATAAATTAATGAATGGAGTGGAACGGGTAAACGTAGATCGATTGTTTACGCTATCAGAATATAGAAAGACTAGGGGACATGTAATGAAGCTACAGGGTAAACTATTTAAGACAAATAAGAGAAAATATTTTTTCACTCAATGTGTAATCAAACTCTGGAATTTGTTACTGGAGGATGTAGTAAGGGCTGTTAGTATAGCTGGGTTTAAAAAAGGGTTGGACAAGATCCTGGAGGAAAGGTCCATAAACCATTATTAAAAAGGGACCCAGGATATCAATGCTTGACCCAATACAAGCATTGTGGAACCTGTGTCTCTTGGGGATACTGCTAGGTACGTATGACCTAGATTGGCCACTGTTGGAAACAGGATACTGGGCTTGATGGACCTTGGTCTGACCCAGTATGGCATATCTTATGTTCTTATGTTCTTAATGTTTCCTTGCTTAAAGGTAATACAACATTGAGATTGAAAATAAAGTAACTTGAAAATGCATCTAATTTGCGTGTATTTAATTTTCCACGGACTACTGGGATATCTGTTTTGGAAATGATTTGGAAATATTTGATAGAGGTCCTTCTTGTGCCAAAGGATTTACTCCCACCAATTACAAGGGCGTATTATTTGCCAACTGCCAAGAAGGAAGCCTTTGACCATTCTGCTGGCTTGAATATGGCTGTATTGAATGTTACAGAAGTCCTGGAGTCATCCATTGCTGAGTCTTATGTTCCTGCTACATTGATGGCTTCCTGTGCCCTACTAGTTGTTTGCGACTGAATCTTAAAATTGTATTTTAAGAGGTGGCCTGTGACTTTGTGTCCTTTCCATTTCTATATTTCCTGATTTGGCTAAAGAGACTCCGACGTGGCATAAGCAGTTTTTACTGCTGAAGCCCTAGTGTACTGTAATTAGGTGGTTTCTTGTATTCAAAGTTTCCATGTAAATGCTTAGTTTTATATAAGTCTGTTCGTTATGTGTTTTTTAGCTGGCCAAATTTGCTGCTTTCATTAGTTCTAGTTTTTCTTTTCCATTGAGGGCAATCTCTCCTGAGGTGACGTAGTCACGCTAAGTTTGAAGAAGCCTTGGTCAGCACCCCTCTGCTTATCTTTCTTGTATAAGTAGTTATTTCCTTTCATAATTTAAAAAAAAAAAAAAAAAAAAGTTTCCCCTTATTTGTTTCTTTTCACTCCCCCCTCACTATGTGGACTTGTGCGAAGTGCTTGTTTTTGGTGGTAATTGTTTTCTGTATTTATTTTTGTGTTGTGAGATCCTTCTTTTTTCTCTATACAAGATTGTCTTGATTGTAATTTGAAATTCAATAAAGATTAAATTTAAAAAAAAAGAGAGGTGGTCAGACAGTGCTGCTGCTAGAACTTCCCTAAGTTCCTTCAATACTCTTGGACATATACCATCTGGCCCCATCGCGTTGTTGTCTTTGTTTAATGCATATAGCAATACTAATCTGTAACATTTGTGTTTCTGCTTATGAAAGTTTACAGACCTGCTTAAAAAAGATAATTGCAATTGTCTACTCAGGGTCTTTATGTATTGTGTAAATTGACTTCTATAGAAACATGTTTGCTGTTTTAACATTTTTACTGAACCCTTTTCAGTTCTGATGTATGTATTGTGGGGTAGGGCCAATAATTCTGGGAAGCAAATAAGCAGTTGGCAGTGAATGAGGAATGCTTAGTTGCCGCAACACCTAGACACAATTAATTCTTTTTATTAATCTGCGAGTACAAAGATCAGATATATTGACATGGCTTTCAGAGCATGAAAATAGCATCTTGTATTTTTAGCAAATTGGGATTCAGTTCAAAGGCTTTTAAGCTGTTCTCAAGCTAGATGTAATTCTGCCTACTCGCTTGTGAGGTGCTTACCTAATTGACAAGATTAAATCCTTATGACTGAAAAGCTTGTGGCTTAAATCATTTTAAAAAAGAAAAAAAAGTGAACCACATTAATACTTTTTTGTTCTTTTATAATTTGTTTCTATTTTATTAATAGCCAATAAAAAGAAAGAAAAGGAACGACCAGAAATTTCTCTTCCATCAGATTTTGAACACACAATTCATGTCGGTTTTGATGCAGTGACAGGAGAATTCACGGTAAGAAATGAAATTCTATATAATATTTTCTTGAAAGCCCTAAAATAGGATCCTGGCATGGTCGTTATAACCTCACAAGTTGGTGTTTTTTTTTTTTTTTTAAGTTAATCCTGCGTCTTGTGTTTTTCTTGAGTGGGTTTTCATTCTATCTCCTCCCATTTAGGCTCCATGGTAAGTTTTTTTTTAACATTCAAGTGTTTTTTTGAGGGGGGGGGGGTTGCATCTGCCTCTTCACAGGTTTTCCTGGTACCCTTGGTAGCTCTATTGAGTATTTGTGAAAATCAAGTTATTCAGTTTTGCACTGGCTATTCTTTTTGGCATTATGGCCAAGAAGAAAGTCCTCAGCTCCCTTAAGAAGAATAGGTGCAGGCTATGCAATAAGATCGTATCCGAAGTATATACCTACAGCTGGTTCTTCCAGCATCAGGGCACAGATCACAACCTGTCCAAGTGTTTGTTCCTTGATGTGACACTAAGAGGTCTCTTCATCAAAGTTCAATTTATGTTCATTCTCCAGGAACAAGCGGGAAGTCAGTCCTCACTTATGGGTGACGTCAGCACTGACGGAGCCCGCGCAGACCAATTCCCCAGCTTTCAAAGAGAGTCTTTAGGATTGCTGCCACACATGGGTGCCATCTTGCTCAGTCTCCCTTTTTCTGCAGAGCCCTTTAGACGTGCATCCTAGTCCCTCGGAAAAAGTGTTTCGTTTTTGGCCTCCGGGCCCTGTTGGTTTTTTTTTTTTCCGGTTGCACCAGTCCTCTACCCATCCATTCCCTCGCCTCTGCCCCCTGTGGACGAGGGGATTTCCCTTCATCCTCCCTTTTTTTTTTTTTAAGGATTTTTTTTCTCTTGGGCTCCGTTCGCTCCCTTTTTCTCCCAACTGCTGGCCTTGAGGGTCTTCGACCTCGCGGGTGCTCTTTTTGCCCCAATGGCAACCGGCTTCAAGAAATGCAACAGATGCTCCAAATACATGTCGCTCACAGACACCCATGACTGCTGTCTACGGTGCCTGGAGACTGACCATAACCCAGAGCTCTGCTCATAGTGTAAGAAAATGTCCGCCAGGGTCCTGCTAAGTCATAAGCAGAATTCTGATGACATTTTCCATAAGGCAGCCCCGGGATCCCTGGTGGCGTCCCAAGCTGTTCCACTGCTCGTTGGATCCCTGGTTGAGACCCCGCACCCAAGGCGGCACTCCAACCAGAGCTCCCCTGAAGTGGAGCAGTAGAAGACGACCTCAGTGTCACTGTCGGGGGCTCCAGACAAGCGTGAGTGTTCTCATGCTCAGTCTCTTAGCTCTCCCCGGCATTCCCGAGAGTCAGACAAGGAGCGGCCTTGAAAGGTACCACATCCACATGCGGTCTCTGGAGGGTCGTCCCGATGAGGACCTCCTCTCCTCCTCTACGCCAGACCTAGTAACCCCGGCGTCGGCATCGCAGGGTCCCACGTCCGAGTGGGAGTCCCAAATGTTGGCACTGGAGCGCAGCATTTCTGCTGCCCAGCAGGCGCTTCCGCCCAGCACAGGTGGCCTGCGTCATGAGACCGCAGGACCCTCTAAGGAGGGACCCAGTTCTGCCCTAGAAACCCCTGAGAGCCATGGGCCTCGTGTGGGTCCTCTGCACCAGTCTCGCTCACCATCCCATTTTTCGGGGGAGAGGTGCTCCAGTGCCTATGGCTGCAGACACGCCTTGGCCATGGAACAGGGTGACCAACCCGACTCGGAGTCATACTTGGACCTTTCAGGCTGGGAATCGGATGGAGGTACTTCCCACGAGACCCGTGCCCACAAGGATCTGCCCTCTGATTCATCTCCCCCTTGCCTCGCAGAGGCATTCGCCTCCAAAGGACACCTCCTTCCTGGTGTCCATGCGTGACATGGCATGGGCCCTCAACCTGCAGCTGCAGACAGGAGGAACTGAGAGCTGAGGAATTGGATATCTTACAGTACAAGTCCCTGCCTCAGTAATCTCTCACGGTCCCGGTGCTGCCCATCCTGGCCCGGCTGCTTCTCTGCATGTGGGAGACACCTGCTTCGGTCCCCATTGTCAGCAAGAGGCTCGATGCCATTTACAGAGTTCAGCGAGCCCTGGGGTTCTGGAAGACTCAGCTTCCTCACACCTCAATGGTAGTCAAGTCCACTGTGCAGAAGCAAAAGAGTCTGTCACACACGTCGGTCCCACCCGGCAGGGAATCCTGTGCCCTTGATGCCCCTGGGCGCAAGGCCTACCAAGGGTCCATGCTAGCATGCTGCATCCAGGCTTACTAACCTTACATGGGCATGTTCCTGTGCGACCTCGCCAGAGAACTTGGCGGGTCTCCGGGGTGACCACCTCAGGTTCCAGACCCTGTTGAGGTCTGTTGCTGATTGTTTGAAGTACCTCTCCCATGCTGCATATTATGGGTTTGAATCCTCAGCCCATGTAGCATTGGGGCCCAGCGTCAGGCATGGCTCCAGTCTTCAGACCTGGAGCAGTGAGTCCAGGAGAAACTACTGGATGTGCCCTGCTTTGGTGAACAACTGTTTTGGCAAGCCGATGGAAGATAAGGCAGCCAAGATAGAGACTGAGGTCGGAACTCGCACACGTCTCTCACGGAAGACTTCTTCCCTGCCGCGGAAGAAGCAGCAGACCAAAAAGCCCTTCTACCAATGGAAGGGGCTCCCCTATCGAGGGTATCCACCCTACCCATCCATTCCTGCGCCAGCTCCAGCCGCACAGGGCAAGGGGGGAACTCATGGCCATCGCAAGCCAAAAGGGCCCAAGACCCAACCACCAGCACTGCCCCAGCCAACCCAGGGGTTTTGACACAGAGTACATAGCCTCTCACCGCCACTGGTGGCACCACCATCCGTGGGAGGACGCCTTTCCCT
The DNA here is from genome assembly GCA_033557465.1 of Ichthyophis bannanicus. Lineage (NCBI taxonomy): Eukaryota > Metazoa > Chordata > Amphibia > Gymnophiona > Ichthyophiidae > Ichthyophis > Ichthyophis bannanicus. The sequence continues at coordinate 93,618,196 of CM066035.1, read as the reverse complement.
CTTCACACCTGAATGGGCGTCAATCACATCAGATGCCTGGGATCTCCAGATGATCAGGGACGGTTACTGTTTTCACCTAGCTGGGTCGTCTCCGATGTTCTCCCCAGCTGAGCCTTCTCGGCTTCCCGCACACCAGGCTTGCCTAAAGCAGGAGTTGGACAAGCTCCTTGGCCAGTGGGTGGTCGAAAGGGTTCCGCAACTTCTCCGAGGCCGGGGATTCTACTCCCGGTACTTTCTCGTTCCGAAGCAGACAGGGGGCCTGCGCCCCATCCTTGACCTCGGGAACCTGAACAAATTCCTGGTGCGGGAGAAGTTCAGAATGTTATCTCTTGGCATCCTACTGCCCTTCCTCCGGCAGGGCGATTGGCTATGCTCCTTGGATCTCAGGGATGCTTATGCCCACATACTGATCCACCCCAGCCACCAGCAGTACCTGCACTTCAGAGTGCAAGGGGAGCACTACCAGTACAGGGTGCTTCCCTTCAGGCTCACATCTGTTCCGCGGGTCTTCACAAAGTGCCTATCCTTAGCCGTGGCACACCATCGGCAACAGAGTATACCTGTCTTTACCTACCTAGATGATTGGCTGATTATGGGAGAGTCCTCGGGGGAAGCTCGCTTCAGGGTGTCCCGCATAGTCTTTCTACTCGAACATCTTGGCTTCCTGATCAACTACCCCAAGTCCCACATCCAGCCGGTGCAGACTCTGGAGTTCATTGGTGCCCTTCTCGACACCGGTCGAGTGACCCACCTTCCTTCCGCAAGCCCGCACGTATAGTCTTCGTGCCCTGGCTGCAGAGCGGTCTACCTCCCCGGCCAGGACTATTTATTTATTTATTATTTATTTATTTATTTATTACAGTTTCTTATATACCGCGCTATTTAGAATCAGTGCGGTTTACATCATAACAACAACGACCATAACGACAAACTGTCAGGTTTTACATTGAACAGGAGTACAAACTTGGATAACTGGGTTAACTATATACATAATCTATCTACAATGCAGTGTGAGGGCATTTCTAGTCCTCACTGACAGACTCAGCAGGCTTCTTCGCCCTCACGAGTGGCGCTTGAACCCGGAGGTGGCTCTCCTCCTGTTTCAAAGGTGGGGACTCGGTTCCTGGACTTGTTTGCCTGCCCGGCGAATACGCAGCTTCCCCGCTTCTGCGGACCGGTCCCGCATCCCAACGGGGTAGCCCCAGATGCGTTCCTCTGGACTGGACCTCCGAGCTGCAGTATGCGTTCCCTCCCACCCCCTCATCGCAAGGACCCTCCACAAGATCCAGCGGGACCTAGCCTCTGTGATCCTCGTGGCCTTGCCAGCCTTGGTTCCCGCTTTTGCTCCGGCTCTCCTGGGAGCTGCTGCTTCCCCTGGGCTGCGCCCCAGACCTGCTAACGCAGGAGGAAGGGCGAGTGCTTCACCCAAATTTCTCTTCGCTATCCCTCATAGCCTGGCAGCTGAATGGGTCGCTTTAGCTCCGCTGCACCTCCCAGGGGAGGTTGAGGAGATCCTCCAGGTGTCGAGAAAAGACTCAACGAGGCGGGCCTACGCCCTCAAGTGGCAGCACTTCTCGGTCTGGTGCTCTAAGCTCCAGAGCGACCTGTTCTCCTGCTCCACCAGGTGGGTTCTCCAGTACCTCCATCTATCGCAGGTGGGGCTGAAGTCCAACTCTGTTAGGGTGCACCTTAGCACCGTCTCAGCTAACCACCTCCTTGTTGAGGGCAAACCCCTCTCGGGGCAGCCTCTGGTCTCCCGCTTCATGCGGGGCCACCTGTCCGGCCTCTGCTGATGGAGTGGGACCTGAACATTGTGCTCAGGCAGCTGATGTGGCCACCATTCAAGCCAATGGCGACGTGCTCGCTCTGGCACCTCTCCTGGAAGGTGGTTTTCCTGGTGGCTCTGACCTTGGCTCAGCGAGTCAGCAAGCTCCAAGCCCTCGTGGCTGAGGTCTCCTATACCAGGTTCTATGGGAACAGGGTGGTCCTCAGTAGTCATCCCAAGTTCCTGCCGAAAGTTGTCTGTTTTCCACCTCAACCAGGAGATGGTCCTGCCGACTTTCTTCCTGAGTCCTCATGCCAACTGAGCATCAGTGGTCCTACACACCCTCGACTGCAAGAGGGCTCTCGCCTTCTACCTGCAGTATACTCGGTCATCGCACATCTGACCGACTCTTTGTCGCCTGCGATCCTAGCCATCTGGGGCTGGCAGTCACCAAGCGCACCTTCTCCATCTGGGTGGCGGACTGCATCGCTTTCACCCAGGCAAAGGCTGGGGCCCCAGTGGATCGCTGAGTCACCGTGCATGGCGTCCCTGCCTAGGTGGCTTCGGTGGCTTCGCTGTGCTCAGTGCCTCTAGCGGATATCTGCCAGGCTGCGACCTGGTCTTCGGTGCATACTTTCGCCTCGCACTACTGTCTGGAGAGGGAGTCCCGCCGGGACAGCGCCTTCTGCCAAGCTGTACTCCATAATCTGTTTGGGGTATAAGCAACTCTTGCCCTCCGACACTTCTGTGGCTACCGAGAGCTTGTCCCTGAGGACTCGGGCTCCTTCAAGCATCGGCTTCTGCTCATGGCCTCGTGGAAGCGTTTTTTAGACTACAGGTTCAGTAGCCCTGTAGCTGGGGAGTCCCATAAGTGAGGACTGACTTCCTGCTTGTTCCTGGAGAAAGCGTAGTTACTCCCCTGTAACAGGTGTTCTCCAGGGGCAGCAGGAATCAGTCCTCACTACCCTACCACCTCCCCTTAAGAGTTGCCATTTATTTTGCTTCCCTTGCCATCTGCTTAGTAGGGCTCGCTCTATGGGACCTGACTGAGCAAGATGGCACCCTTGGGCGGGAAGAGGACCATGCATGCATGGCAGCAATCCAAAGGCTTTCTTCGAAAGCTGGGGAATTGCTCTGGTGGGCTCCATCAGTGCCGATGTCACTCATAAGTGAGGACTGATTCCTGCTGTCCCTGGAGAACACCTGTTACAGGTGAGTAACTACACTTTCTCCACGAGTACCGAGTATCGGTAGAGCTTCTTGAGATTAGACACAAACCTATATCCTCTTTAAGATGAAGGAGAGTTCTGTCGGTTTGGTATCAGCATCAAGGGCTTTCAATGATCCCACTGAACAGAGGCAAAGAAGCAGGGGCATAAGTGGAGTGGAGGAGTGGCCTAGTGGTTGGGGGTCGGAGGTTTAAATCCCACTAGAGGACAGCAACCTTGGGCCGGAAGGACTGGGGTTTCTAGTCCCACAGGTTCTCCTTGTGGTCTTGGGCAAGCCACTTAACCCTCCATAGCCCATGTTCCCTGTAAAATAGTTATCTCCAAGTTATAATGCCCTGTTCAATGTAATTTCAGTTTGTTCAATGTAAACCACACTGATGCATAAATAAGTGCTTGTCAGAGGACAATGCTGGGAGCAATCCAGATATAGGTGGCAGCTATGTCTGCAAAGTGCCTTCAGTCAGAAGCATGCTTGATCTCTTCATTTTCAAATGGGATACGATGAGCTTTTGAAAGGTCTAGAACCAAGCCATTTATACCTACAGGTGACCCAGAATATGGCCTCACCGCCTGCAGCTTTCCCACTACTCATGCTTGGTGTTGGCCATCTTCTGCAACAGTATTTCTCAACCTTTTTCATTTTGTCACTTTTTTGAGTTTGTTCAGTCCTTACAGCACACCAAACCAAATTTTGCATGATACTCAACCTCGTCTCTTCTCACTAGTAGGACAACAGCATTTTTTACATGAGTGCTTCATGCTGCTGGTTTCAATATGATGCTGTAGCAGGTGAGGCCACTGGGTCCTGTGGAATTACAGGATCCCACATTTCAATGCCAAATTGAAACCAGGAGAGGAGGCACATGTAGGAAGCAGTGCCCTCATGCTAGTACGAAGAAAGGAGAGAGGGTAAAATTACCAGGTTTCTGGTGAGTAAATCTTAGATAAATAAAAACATAAGACATAAGTTTTGAACCGAGCTACACTAACAGCTTTTACTACATCCTCTAGTAATGAATTCTAGAGTTTGATTATGCACTGAGTGAACAAATATTTTCTCTGTTTAGTCTTAAATGTGAACATAAAAACATTAAAATATGCCTTACAGGGTCAGACCAAGGGTCCATCAAGCCCAGTATCCTGTTTCCAGCAGTAGCCAATCCAGGTCACAAGTACCTGACAGGTTACCAAAAGGTACAGAGATTCCATGCTGCTCGCCCATTGGGTAAGCAGTAGATTTTCCTGGTCCTCTGTAATAATGGTTTATGGATGTTTTCTCCAGAAACTTGTCCAAACCTCTCTTAAATCCAGCTACATTTATTTTATTTATTTAACTATTTCTTTTATACCGCCCCTTCCAGAGATCAAGGGCGGTTTACATATAACAAGTTAACAGTCATGTACACAGTTTGTATACATTTTACATAGAACATAGAACAATAGAAATAGCTACATGAACAATAGAAATAGCTACATGAACAACTTTTACTATATCCTCTGGTAACGATTTCCAGAGTTTGATTACATATTGAGTGCCAATAGTGAGTGAGCGGTTCTTTTTTGGGGAATGCTCCATGTAAAATTGTAGAATCTAACCTAAAAGTACAAACAAGTTTGCCCATTACAACAAAATACTTTATCTCGATACATAAGACTCAGGATTGGTGAGTATGTCCTGCCTACAAGTGAAATAAGTATGCACTAGGACAAAATAATGAAATTAGCCAACACAGTTCAGCCATTCCCAACATGTTTATATTTGGGAGTTATATCCAGGTTAAGAGATTTTCAGTGGGTTCTAATATATCCAGTTCACTCCAGGACACGAGCACTGTTACATAGCTTTTTTTTCAGTATATAATTAGACTTTCTTTCTACCTTTATTGTTTAGGTAATTTTTTTCCTTCGTTATGTTGCCCCCAAGCATTGTTTACTCTCCTTCTCATCTATTTTCTCCTAACTCCTTATCCAGGTTATTCTCCTTTTCATTTTCATTTTACCTTTCATCTCTTATCCGTCTTCATCGCTTCACCTGTAAATCTCTCCCTTACAGTAGGACCTCTTCAAACTCTCTGCAGTCACAACTGAATCTCATCACTCTTCTCCTTCACTTCTTTCCTTTACTATCTTTTTTTATTCTAAGGTTCTCTTGTTCCTTTCAGCTCTAGGTTGCTTCTCCATCAATTTTCTACTTTCCAGCTTATTTCTTCCCTAACAGCCATCTTTAATGGTTCCATTTTTATTCTAAAACAGAAGAGAGAGGAGCAGCAGCAGCAGCTCCAGTAGATGCCCTTTGCTCTGCAATGTCTTTTCCAATCACACCCATCCCTCCCCTATCCTTGAATGATAGGAGGGGAGGGGCTGATGGAGTAAAGTGGCGGTTCTTTGCTCTTGTTGCACAAAGCTCACCCCCTGTTCATAAAGAGATGTAACATAGTAAAAGATGGCAGATAGACCAATATGGTCCATCTAATCTGCCCAGCAAGGTGGCAAGAGTAGGTGCACCTGCTGCTCCATGCAGGTCACCCCTCCCAATGTCTTTGTTTAGGGGTGAACCCACCGCTCTGTGTAGGGCTCCCCTGATGGTTGAGAAATTAGATAAGTTTATTTTGATTTTATCCTGTTGCTATAGAGCGATCTACTGTCTGTCCTATGCCATTTTGAATTCTGCCACTGTATTTACCCCACCACTTCCATCGGGAGGACATTCCAAGCATCTACCACCCTTTCAGTGGAAAAGGTATTTCCTGACATTGCCTTTCAATTTACCCCCTTGCAGCTTCATGTTATGCCCTCTAGTTTTACAGCTTCCCCATCTTTGGAAGAGGTTTGCTTGTTCATTAAATAAGTATTTAAAGGCCTGAATCATATCCCTCCTTTCCTCCAGAGTGTACATATTTAGGTCTTCAAGTCTCTTCTCATAAGGCTTCTGATGCAGGCTCCAAATCATTTTGGTCGCCTTCCTCTGAACAGTTTCCAGTCTTTTTACATCCTTTGTGAGATATGGTCTCCAAAACTGAACACAGTATTCCAAGTGAAGCCTCACCAGTGCCTTATACAGTGGTATTAGTACCTCTTCATTTCTGCTGGTAATTCCTCTTTGTATGCAACCCAACAATCTCCTGGCTTTTGCCACTGCCTTGTCTCACTGTTTTGCCACCTTGAGATCCTCGGAAATAATCATACTAAGGTCCTTCTCCTGATCCATGCACACCAATCTCTCGCCCCCTATCACATACATTTCCCTTGAATATCTGCTTCCCAAGCGCAAGACACTGCCCTTCTTCGTATTAAATCTTACCTGACAAGCATTAGACCATTCTTCCAGCTTTTGTAGATCTTTCCTCATGTTATCCACTCCCTCGGGGGAGTCCACTTTATTGCACTTTGATTTATCGTGTCATCTGCAAAAAGACAGACTTTTCCATTCAGTCCTTCAGCAATATCACTCACAAATACATTGAACAGTACTGTTCCAAGACTAAACCCTGGGGCTCCCCGCTAATCACCCTCCTTTCATCCGAGTGAGCACCATTTACCATCACCTTCTGACGTCTGTCAGTCAACCAACCAATTTCTGATCCAGTTCACCATCTTGGGACCCATCACCAAACTATTGAGTTTATTGATAAGCCTCCTATGAGGAACGGTATCAAAGGCTTTGCTGAAATCAAGGTATATGACATCCATTGCATGCCCCTGATCTAGTTCTCTGGTCACCCAAAGAACTCAATCGGATTTGTTTGGCAAGATCTTCCTTTGGTAAAACCATGTTGCCTTGGATCATGCAACCTGTTGGTTTTGAGAGAGTCCACTATTCGCTCTTTCAGGAGCGCCTCCATTACCTTTCCCGCCACGGAGGTAAGGCTCACCGGCCTGTAGTTTGTCATTTCTTGCCTGTCACCACTTTTGTGAAGAGGTACCACATCATCCCTCCTCTAATAAGAACATAAGAACATAAGATATGCCATACTGGGTCAGACCAAGGTCCATCAAGCCCAGTATCCTGTTTCCAACAGTGGCCAATCTAGGTCATACGTACCTAGCAGTTTCCCCAAAAGACACAGGTTCCTCAATACTTGTACTGGGTCAAGCATTGATATCCTGGGTCCCTTCTTAATAATGGTTTATGGACCTTTCCTCCAGGAACTTGTCCAAACCTTTTTTAAACCCAGCTACACTAACAGCCCTTACTACATCCTCCGGTAACAAATTCCAGAGTTTGATTACACGTTGAGTGAAAAAATATTTTCTTAGTCTTAAATAGTTTACCCTCTAGTTTCATTGCATGTCCCCTAGTCTTTCTATATTCTGATAACGTAAACAATCGATCTATGTTTACCTGTTCCACTCCGTTCATTAATTTATAGACTTCTATCATATCTCCCCTCAGCCATCTCTTTTCCAGGTTAAAGAGCCCTAACCTTTTTAGCCTTTCTTCATAGGAGTATCCTTCCATCCCCTTTACCATTTTGGTGGCTCTTCTCTGAACCTTTTCTAATAAAGCTATATCCTTTTTAAGATACGGCGACCAGAATTGCACACACTGTTCAAGGTGCGGTCTCACCATGGAACGATATAGAGGCATTATAATATCTTTTGTTTTATTTTCCATTCCTTTCCTTATGATACCTAGCATTCTATTTGCTCTCTTGGCCGCCGCTGCACACTGGGCCGAGGGTTTTAACATGTTACCCACAATGACGCCTAAATCTTTTTCCTGGGTGGTGGTTCCTAATGTTGAACCTTGCATTGTGTAGCCATAGTTTGGGTTGTTCTTCCCTAGGTGCATAACTCTGCATTTGTCCACATTAAATTTCATCTGCCATTTTGATGCCCAGTCTTCCAATTTATCAAGATCCTCTTGCAATTTTCCACAATCCTCTTGGGTTTTAACAACTTTAAATAGTTTTGTGTCATCTGCAAATTTGATAACCTCACTTGTTGTTCCCCTTTCCAGGTCATTTATGAATATGTCAAAAAGCAGCGGACCCAGCACAGATCCCTAGGATACACCACTAACCTTTCTCCACTGGGAAAATTGGCCATTTAGCCCAACCCTCTGCTTTCTATCTTTCAACCAGTTCCTGATCCACAGTAGTACACTGCCTCCTATCCCATGACTCTTTAGTTTTGCCAAAAGTCTCTGAGGGACCTTGTCAAAGGCTTTCTGAAAGTCCAGATACACTATATCAACCGACTCACCTTTGTCACCTGTTTCTCCAGGACCAAGCAGGAAGTCAGTCCTCACTTATGGGTGACGTCGGCGCCGACGGAGCCCTCGCGGAGCAATTTTCCCCAGCTTTCAAAGAAAGCCTTTGGGAATTGCAGCGCGCATGCGCGGTCCTCTTCCCGCCCAAGGGTGCCATCTTAGCCAGTCTTCTTTTTTCCGCGGAGCCCTACAGACGTCCCCGTCGTGTCCCCGCGAAAAAGTTGATATTTCTTCATAATTTTATTTCTTTTCCTTCGGTTCGACGCCGGTCTTTTTTCCCGCCCGGACTCGCGACGCCTGTCACGAGTCCTCTTCTTTTTTCGGTTTTTCTGACTTAGTCAGCTTTCGTTTTCGGTTTTTCCCTGGCAGCCCGGTCCTTTGACCTCGCCGGGGCCCTTTTTTCCCCCGATGGCTGCCAGTGGTTTTAAGCGGTGTGGTCAGTGTGACCGAAATATGTCACTAACTGACACACACGACTTTTGCCTCTGCTGCCTGGGCCCGGATCATGAAGAAATGATCTGTGGACCCTGCGGCAAAATGTCCTCCAAAGCGTTGAGAAGTCGGCGGCATCAGCGGGATAGGATCTTCGCTGACCCCAGCCGTACCCGGACCTCGTCGGAGGCCTCCGCGTCCAAAGGTTCCAGCTCGGACCATCGCCGGAGTTCCTCCGACAGGGGTTCTCCCTCCGGGGACCATCGACGTAAGGTGAAACCTGCGAGGGCGGCGTCGGTGGACGCTCCTGGCTCCGCGAGGGCCAGGTCGCATAGCCCCGACAGCCGCCCCGGGTCCTTGGAGAAGGAGCACCTCACGAAGCGACCTCGCCTGGAGTCGGAGCTGCCTGCTCGGGTAAGTCCTGTGGTCCTCCTGGACTCGCCTCCGCGACAGCCGACGTCGGGCCCGACGCCGTCGGGGCCCGAGTCGGGGGCTGCTGGGTCACCTGAGCTCGGACTCAGGTTGACGGCCTTGGAGAGCAGATTGTCTGCCTTCATGGACCAGCAGCGGGCACTGCTCGCTGGCTTCGCTGGCGTCGCTGCCCCGACCGCCGGGACGTCGACGTCCAAGTCGACCCCGGAGACCGAGCCGATCCTCGAGTCGATGCGAACTCGAGTCGATCCTCGGTCGAGGTCACCCTCGGCCTCCCGTTCGGGACCGAGGTCGCCGACGCCGACTCCCTCGGCGTCGGGGCGGCAGGCGCCGCGCCCTGCCCGGGCCGACCCCATCGAGTCCTCGTCGGAGTCGGTCTGGGAGTCTGAAGAGGAAGAGTCGCCTGATTCTTTCCGGACTCGGTGTGTCCCCTCGGACTCACCGGAGTCCGAACCTCGGAAGCAGTCCCCCCCGGAGGATGCCCGGTTCTCGGACTTCGTCAGGGATATGGCCAAGGCTTTGGCCTTCCCTGCGGACCCCGAGGAGGAGCCTCGAGCCGAAGAGCTCGACGCCCTCCAGTATGACTCTCCCGCAAGGGAGCACTTTACTGTGCCGGTTCCTCCTATGCTCGAACGCTTACTCTTCCGCATGTGGGAGAGTCCGGCCACCTCGCTGGTCCTGAGCAAGCGGGTCGATTCTATCTATCGAGTCCGCAAGAGCCCTGGCTTCCAAAAAGCACAGCTACCACACCATTCCATGGTAGTGGAATCGGCCATGCATCGTCTTAAGAGCCAGAAGATGCACTCCTCGGTGCCTCCTGGCAGGGAGGCCCGTAACCTGGATGGCCTTGGTAAGAAGTGTTTCCAGGGCTCTATGCTTGCGTGTCGTGTCCAGACCTACCAGCTATACATGGGCATGTATCTCCGAGACCTGGCTAAAGAGCTAGCCGGATTCTCCGCTGGTTTGTCCGAGGAACCCTTGCGGAGGTTCCTGGCCTTGTCCACTGGCATTCGGGAATGCTCAAAGTTCATGTCCCGAGCAGCCTATGATGGCTTTGAAGCATCGGCTCGAGTGGCCGCAGCCGGCATCGGTGCCCGCCGACAGGCTTGGCTTCAGTCGTCAGACCTTGAGCCCTGGGTGCAGGACAAGTTGGTCGATGTCCCCTGCCGAGGCGAGAACCTCTTTGGCAAGCCCATGGCTGAAAAGGCTGCACAAATTGAGACTGAGACTCTCACCAGGACCAGGCTTTCTAGGAAGACCTCCGCCCCTTCCCAGAAAAAGAAGGGCTCGGGAAAAAAGTCCTTTTACCCGAGGAAGGCGGCTGCCTACAAACAATACCCCCATTATCAGGCCCCTGCAGCTCCCCAACAGGGCCAGCAGGCCAAGGGACGGGGTAACGGGTCCCGTAGGCAGCAAGCCCCCAAGCCTGCACCACCAGCCCCTGCTCAGCAGGGTGGGGGGTTTTGACTCACTAAGCACAGCCTCTCCCCCCCCGCTGGTTCTTCCCAGCACCGGAGGCCGGCTGGTTCACTTCGCCCACAGGTGGTCCAGCATCACCTCAGATGCCTGGGTGCTTCAAGTCGTGCGAGAAGGCTATCTTCTCCACTTCCACCAGGTCCCTCCCTCCTATTTTCCGGGAGAACCCCCACGACCCCCTCTCCACAGGGAATTACTCCTTCAGGAGTTAGCAGGTCTTCTACAGGAACAGGCGGTGGAACCGGTGCCCCACCACCTGAAAGGTCAAGGCTTTTACTCCAGGTATTTTCTGATACCAAAGAGAACAGGAGGCCTCAGACCCATCCTGGACCTGCGCAACCTCAACAAGTTCCTCGTGCGAGAGAAGTTCAAGATGCTTACCCTTGGAATCCTTCTGCCCTACCTCCAGCAGGGAGATTGGCTATGCTCCTTGGATCTAAAGGATGCCTACACGCACATCCTCATCCACCCAAGCCACCGACAATACCTACGGTTTGTGGTGGCAGGAAATCATTACCAATACAGAGTACTGCCCTTTGGCCTGTCCTCCGCACCGCGAGTCTTCACAAAATGTCTCGCGGTGGTGGCGGCCCATCTCCGGCTTCACGGCCTCTATGTCTTTCCGTACCTCGACGACTGGCTCATCAGAGCAGCGTCCGCTCTGGAGGTCACCAACGCCACGCGCCGCACGGTGACTCTTCTGCAGCACTTGGGCTTTGTCATAAACTTCGCAAAGTCCACTTTGCTCCCCTCACAGGATCTCGAGTTCATCGGCGCAAGGCTGCACACTCCTCAGGCACGAGCATACCTACTGCTCGACAGGGCTCAACGGCTCATGGTCCTAGCCGACCGTTTTCGCAGCCAGCCCCTGGTCTCCGCCAGGCGCTTCCTGAGACTACTCGGCCATATGGCTTCCACCGTCCATGTGACCCCCAATGCCCGCCTGAATATGCGGCCTGCTCAATGGTGTCTCCGCCAGCAGTGGCGACAAGCCACAGGCGGCCTAGCAGACCTAGTGCGCGTCTCCGAGCCGCTGATCTCGTCTCTCCGGTGGTGGCTTCAGCAGCCGAACCTGATATTCGGAATGCCTTTCCAGTCACCTCGGCCGGCCCGGGTGCTGACAACAGATGCATCCCTCCTGGGCTGGGGTGCGCATTGCCAAGGGGCACGTACTCAGGGCCTCTGGACCACGTGGGAGTCTGCTCAGCAGATCAACTTCCTGGAGCTCAGGGCGATCCGCCTGGCTCTCAAGGCTTTCTCCCACCTGACTTCTCACCAGTCCGTCCTTGTCCAGACGGACAATCAAGTTGCCATGTTCTACGTGAACAAGCAAGGGGGCACAGGCTCCTTCCTCCTCTGCCGGGAGGCACAGAAGCTCTGCTCTTGGGCCGTCAGTCACGGCATTCTCCTCAAGGCAGTTTATCTCCCAGGCCAAGAGAATTACCTGGCGGACAAACTCAGCAGGATCCTCCAGCCGCACGAGTGGCGTCTGGATCCCTTGGTAGTTCAGAAGCTCTTTCTAAGGTGGGGCCTCCCCACGGTGGATCTCTTTGCCAGTCCTCACAACCGGCAACTTCCTCGCTTCTGCTCTCGTCAGCCCCACCCCCTTCGGGTTGCGGCGGACGCTTTTCTACTCTCATGGTCGGGAAGCCTTCTGTACGCTTTCCCTCCCATCCCGCTAGTCTCTCGGACTCTGTTCAAGGTTCTCCGAGACAAAGCCTTCATGATCCTGGTAGCCCCTCGCTGGCCCAGACAGCCGTGGTTTCCGCTCCTGCTGCAATTAGCGGTGGAGGATCCATTCCCTCTGGGGTTTCAACCGGATCTCCTCACTCAGGATCAGGGGTCTCTACTACACCCCAACCTCAGGTCTCTCAACCTAATGGCCTGGCTGCTGAGAGGGTAGTCCTTGCTCCCCTTCTCCTGCCGGCAGAGGTGGAGGAGGTCGTCTTGGCTTCGCGACGACCTTCTACCCGCAAATGCTACGCCCTTAAATGGCGTCGTTTTTCCGTTTGGTGTGCCCAACAGTCTCAGGATCCCTTCTCCTGCCCGGTGTCGGTGATCTTGCAGTACTTGCTACACCTCTCTAATCTGGGACTTAAGTCCAACTCCGTCAAAGTTCACCTCAGTGCTCTTTCGGCACATCATGTGCCGGTGGACGGCAGACCTCTCTCCAGCGACCCTCTCGTAGCGAGGTTTCTCCGAGGTCTCCTTCTACTTAAACCACCTCTGCGCCCGCCAGCGCCTGACTGGGACCTGAATGTGGTTTTGCAGTGGATCACCTGTCCGCCTTTTGAACCTATGGCTACCTGTTCTCTCCGTTTTCTGTCTTGGAAAACACTGTTCCTGATAGCCCTCACTTCCGCTAGACGCGTAAGTGAATTGCAGGCCCTCGTGTCTGATCCCCCTTACACTCGGTTCTACAAAAATAGGGTAGTCCTACGGACTCACCCAAAATTTCTTCCAAAAGTGGTCTCCCCTTTTCACATCAATCAGGAGGTGGTACTTCCGACCTTCTTTCCCAGGCCACACTCCAGCCGAGCTGAAACGGTCCTCCACACCCTGGACTGTAGAAGGGCTCTGAACTTCTACCTTGACCGTACGCGGGAGCACCGTAAAGCTGCTCAGCTTTTTGTGTCTTTTGACCCCAATAAATTGGGGCTCCCGGTCTCCAAGCGTACTCTGTCCATCTGGGTTGCGGACTGTATCTCTTGGGCTTATGGGGCAGCCGGACTCTCCTTGGAAGGTCGAGTCACGGCTCATTGCGTTCGGGCAAAGGCTACGTCAGTGGCTTATCTCCGCTCTGTTCCGCTGGCAGACATCTGCCGGGCCGCTACTTGGTCTTCGAGCCAGACCTTTGCGGTCCATTACTGTCTCGAGAGGGAGTCCCGCAGGGACAGTGCTTTCGGACAGGCAGTCCTCCGTAATCTCTTTGAGGTCTGAGCAACTCCTACCCTCCATCCCGGATGTGGGCTACCGGTGGGTAATAATTCAGCGAAGATTCTTTCCTTCTGTGCTGCTGAGCTAGAGGGAGCTCATTTTTGTGCTTAGGGTCTCCGGTAGCCTTGAGCTTGGGAGTCCCATAAGTGAGGACTGACTTCCTGCTTGGTCCTGGAGAAAGCGTAGTTACTCACCTGTAACAGGTGTTCTCCAGGAGCAGCAGGAATCAGTCCTCACAACCCTCCCTCCTCCCCTTGGAGTTGCAATCACCTGCTTTAGTTTTTTTGCAAATTTTTATGCTGTCTTTTTTAGCTGTCATCTGACTGGCTAAGATGGCACCCTTGGGCGGGAAGAGGACCGCGCATGCGCGCTGCAATTCCCAAAGGCTTTCTTTGAAAGCTGGGGAAAATTGCTCCGCGAGGGCTCCGTCGGCGCCGACGTCACCCATAAGTGAGGACTGATTCCTGCTGCTCCTGGAGAACACCTGTTACAGGTGAGTAACTACGCTTTATTCACACTTTCAAAAAAACATAACAGATTAGTAAGACAAGATCTTCCTTGTCTAAAGCCATGTTGGCTGTCTCCCATTAGGCCATGACGATCTACATGCCGAGTAATTTTATTCTTTATGATGGTTTCTACCATTTTTCCCGGTACTGTCGTGAGGCTCACCGGTCTGTAGTTTCCCGGATCACCCCTGGAACCCTTTTTAAAAACTGGTGTTACATTGGCGATCCTCCAATCTTCAGGTATTAGAGATGATTTTAATGATAGTTCACAGATTACTAGTAGCAGGTCTGCAATCTCATATTTCAGTTCTTTCAACACCCTTGGATGTATACCATCCGGCCCAGGTGATTTGCTACTCTTCAGTTTATCTAATAGTTGTAATACATCTTCCTGATGTATCGATATTTCCTTCAATTCTTCCGCACTTTTAAATACCACTTCAGTCATGGGTAACATCCCTACATCTGCCTCAGTAAAGACCGCTTGCTATTTAATGATTGAACCTTCCTGCAAGTCTCGGATCTGTAATGAGCATGCGCCGGCGTCTCAGAGGTGGAGGTGCTGTTTGGTGTTTTTCTTTTGGCAGTTCAACTAAGCGTTGATACAGGGCATGAAATGTAAATTTGCCTGAAACGCAGTGCTGTGTACTTCTGGATAACTGCTTTTGATATTTTCATCTATTTGGAAGTCGTCATTCCCACTTCGTCTCTTTCGGAGTTTGAGAAAGCTGTTGGAACGTCTGGATCTGTGCGTTGCTTTAAATGGACTTTAATCAACAATCAATGGCGGTTCAGATAAGTCAAAGTGTCTTCAAGTACTTGCTTTCTCTATTTACATTGATGTTTTAAAGGTGGCACCAAGTTGTGGTTTTTTTACCACCTTATTTTGGCTCTTGTGTGGGCTTATTTTATTGGACTATAATAAAACTGATTAAAATGGAAGTAACAGCTTTGAGAGGCTTCTAACCTTATGGCTTTTAACCTCATGGCCGATCTTCCGACAAATTATGTTTGTTAATATTTTTTTGCGTTGGTTCATTAATTTGCTGTTAGTCACTCTTCTTTAGTTTAGGGTTTTCAAGTGTTGAGTGCTTGTTTTTTGTAGTTTCAGTAAAGACCGAAGCAAAGAATTCATTCAGTCTCTCCGCTATCGCCTTGTCGCCTCTTAGTGCCCCTTTATCTCTCTGCTATCGCCTTGTCACCTCTTAGTGCCCCTTTATCATCTAATGGACCAACTGACTCTCACAGGTTTTTTGCTACGAATGTACTTGAAAAAATCTTTATTTCGTGTTTTTGCTTCTGCAACATGCTTCTCAAATTCTCCCTTTGCCCGCTTTATCAGTGCCTTGCATTTGACTTGCCAGTGCTTGTGCTGTTTCCAGGTTTCGTCATTTGGCTCTTTTTTCCATTTCCTGAAAGATGCTTTTTTGACAACAGCATCTCTGAACTCACCTTTAAACCATGCTGGCAGTTTTTTGGACTTCCTTCCACTTTTCTTAAAGCGTGGAATACAGCTGGCCTGGGCTTCCAAGATAGTATTTTTCAATAACACCCAAGCTTGATGTAAGTCTTTAACCTTTGCAACTGCTCCTTTTAGTTTTTTCTTAACTATTTTCCTCGTTTTATCATAGTCTCCCTTTCGAAAGTTAAAGGTAGTACTGTGGATTTCCTTACTATCCCTCCTCCATTAATTAAATCAAAGGCGATCATGCTATGATCACTATTGCCAAGTGGCCCCAACACCCTTATCTCTTGCACTAGATGTGGTGTTCCACTAAGGACTAGGTCTAATATGGCTTCCCCTCTGGTCGGTTCATGAACCAGCTGCTCCAAGAAGCGGTCATTTATGTCATCTAGGAACTTTATCTCCCTAGCATGTCCTGCCGTGACACTGACCCAGTCGATACCGGGCTAATTGAAATCACCCATTATTATTACTGCGCTGTAACTTTTGTTAGCTTCCTTGATTTCTTTTAGCATTTCATCATCCATTCGTTCATTCTGACCAGGCGGTCGATAGTACACCCCCACTGCCATCGCCTTCCCCTTTTTACATGGAATTTCAATCCATAGAGATTCTACAGCAAATTTTGTTTCCTGCAAAACTTTAATCCTTTCTGACTCAATGCCCTCTCTTAACATAGAGTGCAACCCCTCCACCAATTTGATTGATCAGCTCTATCATTACGATATAGTTTGTACCCAGGTATCACAGTGTCCCACTGGTTGTCCTCCTTCCGCCATGTGTCTGATATTCCAATCATATCTAACTTTTCATTTAGTGCTATATATTCTAACTATCCCATCTTATTTTTTAGACTTCTAGCATTTGCATACAAGCATTTTAGAGACTGTATTTTATTCATATTAATTTGGCTATTGGTAGGCATGGGTAATTTGGGATCTTTAAGCTCTGTCTGATCTGTAAGCTCTGTTCCTAATCCTGAGGAACGTCTTCTGTTTCCAAGGAACTATTAAAAACATCCTTTAACAGCCCTACAAGAACCTCTCTGAGCTCTTTCAGTATCCTGGGATGTATCCCATCCAATCCCATGGCCTTATCCACGTTCAGTTTTGCAAGCTGTTCTAACACATCTTCTGTGAATGGTGTGGTATCTACTTCATTCCCATTTTTATATTTGGGAGTCGCAGGTGGTCCTTCCCCAGGATTTTCTTTAGTCAAAACAGAGCAGAAGTATTTGTTTAGCAGTTTCGCTTTTACAATGTTACTTTCCACGAGTCCGTTCTCAGCACTTCTGAATCCTGCAATTCCACCTCTGATTTTCCTTCTCTCCCTAATATACCTGAAGAAAGCTTTGTCACCACACTTCATATCTTTAGCCATCTTTTCCTCTGCCTTTGATTTTGCTTTTCTTATTTCTCTTTTTGTCTCTTAGTTTGATCCTGTGTTCCTCTGTTTGCAAACTTTTAAATTTTGTGAAAGCTGTGTTTTTTGCTTTTATTTGAGCAGCAACTTCTTTGGAGAACCAAATAGGTTTCCTTCTACTCTTGTTTTTATTACTTTCCTTACATATTTATCTGTTGCCCCTTTTATTGCCACCTTTAGTTTTTTACCACATTGCAATTCCACTTTCCTCATCCTCTCCCACCCTGCCAACTCCTCCTTTAGGTACTTGGACATTTTACTGAAGTCAATGTTTTTGACGTCGAGGACTTTGAGCTTGCTATGATTGGACTGCATCTTGGCTTTTATCTCAAACCACACCGTGTGATCGCTGCTGCTCAAAGGGGTACCCACCTGGACGTTCAACATGCTATCTCCGTTGGTGAGCACTAAATCCATCATTGAGCATTCCCTGGTTGGTTCCATCACCATTTGTCTAAGTAATGCATCTTGGAAAGCATCCACAGTTTTACGTTTTTCAGGATTTGCAGGAGGAGTACTCCAGTCCACATCGGGTAGATTAAAGTCACCCAATATGATCATTTCCCCCTTTGTGGCTATCTTTGCAATATCTATAATCAGTTCATTATCTATTTCTTTGATTTGAGTCAGAGGTCTATAGACTATACCAGTATGGATGAGTGTCATCTCCTCTTTCCAAGAGAAGCCAGAGTGCTGCTTCTTTTCCCCATGCCCCCTGCATTTCAGTATCTTTAATATTGCTTTTGACATATAAGGTGGCTGCTCCTCCTTTTCCACTTTCTCTGTCTCTTCTGAATAGATTATAGCCAGCTATGGCTATATCCCATTCATGCGATTCATTAAACCATGTTTCTGTAATGGCCACAATGTCCAAGTCCATTTCCACCATTAGGGCTTCCAGGTCATGAACTTTGTTGGTTAAGCTTCGAGCATTTGTGCTCATTGCTTTCCAGCATTTAACTGGCTTGCATGTATTTTGCATTGATTCTGTTCTACCCACTTGTCGATGTGTGGTTTAAAAGTGTGGTTGTTTCTGATGATCTGCTTTTGCCGGGAGTGATGTCCTAAACTTGTCCTTCCCCATCCGTCACCCCCCTTTCTCTAGTTTAAATGCCTGTCCACATACTGCCTGAATTTTTCACTTAGGATTCTTTTTCCTGTGACAGAGAGATGTAGTCCATCAGCACAGTATAGTCTCTTGTTGGTCTGTCTGTTTCCCCAGTTGCCTGTTAATCTGAATCCTCCTTGTTTGCACCAGGTCTGGAGCCATGTATTGAAGCTGTTTATGCGATGCAGCTTTCTGCCCCCTTACCAAGAACAGGTAGAACTTCTGAGAATGCTACAATGTTAACGGTGGGCTTGAGTTTCTCTCCCATTGTCAAAGTCCCTTTGAACTGCAGAGGCACTGTTTCTAGCCAGGCCATTTTTACCCAAGTGGATGACATCAATTTTGGAGTGCTCACTTTCTGCGCTAACTACATCAACAATTTGGTTTGTATTCCTGCTGGCTGAAGAGCCTGGGAGGCATTTGACTATCTTCTCTCCTTTGAACTGTGTTCCCAAGTTGGTGCCTCTGATGATGGAATCTCCAAGTAGTAGTAGTTTTCTATTTTCTGATTTTTTTTTTTCTTCATATTTGGTGCTTTATCGGTAGATTGGACATTGACTGTCTCATTTAAGGGCCCTTCAGTTTCCATGTTTTCAGCTTTGCTCAAACTGAGGACTGTGACATAAAGGAACTTGAACAGGAAGGCCATATAAATATCTAAGAGCAGAGAAAAGAGCAGCTATCCATTATACTGAGAGAAAAGGTCAGCAAAAGTATTTCAACAGATTAATGCAGATACTGAACACTGTTTCTTCATCAAAGAATATACGAGCCATC
Source organism: Ichthyophis bannanicus (assembly GCA_033557465.1). Lineage (NCBI taxonomy): Eukaryota > Metazoa > Chordata > Amphibia > Gymnophiona > Ichthyophiidae > Ichthyophis > Ichthyophis bannanicus. The sequence continues at coordinate 93,599,432 of CM066035.1, read as the reverse complement.
AACCAACTTGATTATATTCTGGTATAAGAATTGTAGACTGGCCTCTGAAATATCGAGATAGACATAGGAACAAGAAAACTTCTTCATGCCCGTGAGGTAGTTTATAAGAATCTGTATATGCCAATACCATACATCCTTAGAACTAAAGGAGGAATGGGCCTCATAGAAACAGATTATATGTATAGAGCAACTATTGGAAACTTTCAGACCTACTTAACAGCATCAACAGACCCAAATGCACGAAGTATGTTGAATGTAAGCGACCAGAATCCAGCTCCAATGAGCAGAAGCAATGAGCGAGACTCTATCTGTATGCATAAGAAAAGAAGCAATAAAATTTGCAAAGCAGGGAAAGACAAGTGGCATATGTAATGCATTACTCCAGGACACATGAATACTGTGCATCTTCTGGCTCTTACTGAAACTTGACTTCTTCCTGAAGACTCTGCTTCAGTCACTGTCCCCTCTGTCATGAAGGCTACTTATTTTCCCATACACCTCGGCCCATTGGCTGTGGTAGTGGTGTTGGGTTTCTACTTTGTCCTGCCAGTTTTAGCCCCTCCTCCTTGTTTCATTTGAAGTTTACACCATCTGCCGATTTACTCCACTATTTCTCCGGTTAGCTGTCATTTATTGACTCCTCCCCCTCCCCGACAAGTCCATCTCTACCTTTCTCACAGGCTGACTTCCTTTCTGAATGCATCTTCCTCTTCCCTTATTCTTGGAGATTTTAGCATCTGTGTTGATGACCCTTCTGACCTTCATGCCTTAAAGCTCCTTTCCCTAGCCACCTCATTCAACCTCCATTTGTACTCTACCACTCTTACTCACAAGCATGGCCACTGCCTTGAGCTGCTCATATTCTCCAACTGCTCACACTCAAACTTTTCTACCTCAGTTCTTCCCTTATGTGACTATCACCTGCTAACCTTCACCCTTAACCACCCCTTCTATTCTGGTCTCGCCTGATCTCCACCAACATGTTTAGGAATCTTCACACTATCGACCCTTCAACTCTCTCCACTGCTGTCTTATCAACTCTTTCCTCCACCATGTTATCTGAGTCTATTGATGAGGCAGTATCTTACCATAACACACTCCTCTGCTTTGGATGCACTGGCTCCTCCCATTTCATGCCCTATAAGGCATACTGTACTTCAACCCTGGCTGTCCTCAGTAACCCATTGCCTACATTCTTGTGCCCGCTCAGCTGAGTGCCTTAGCTTAAATCACATACCCTTGCTGACTACCTACATTTCAAATTTATGTTAACCTCTTTTCAGTCAGCCATAGCACTCACAAAGCAAGAGTACTATGTCCACCTAACTCTTTGGCCACTGATCCTCGCCGTCTCTTTGCTACGCTCAGCTCTCTCCTCAAGGTCCCTCCTCCCTTCTAATCCCTCATTCACTTTCCGCCCTTGGCTTATTATTTCCATGAGTACTTAGGTCAAAATAACAGAGGGTAAAAATCAACTATAACACTGAATGCCCTCCAAAATATTGAGAAAAATACCTAAGGGAAATACTAATACTATTCCTACTTTAAATATTTTTTTCTTTTTTTATATGCTTTTGTTTATTTTTTCATTGTAAATTTTAAATATTCCTAAAAAATGAATGCAGGTCTCAGACTCACACTGGTGTTGCTCTGTATTACAGAAAGCAAATCACCTTATCGCATCAACGACCTTATAGCATTCATCATTTTTTGAAAATGATGAATGCTATAAGGTCGTTGATCCTGCTTTCAGTTGTACCTCAAGGCTCTGCCTTGGGACCTCTGCTTTTCTCTGTCTACACTCAGTCCCTTGATGCACTAATTTTCTTCCATGGTTTTCAGTATTATCTTTATGCTGACAACTCTCAGCTCTACCTCTCTATGCCTGAAATCTGTTCAGGAATGCAGTCTGATATCTGCCTGTTTATCAGACATTGCTGCCTTGATGCCTCACCACCATCTGACATTGAACATGGCCAAAACAGAGCTCCTTATCTTTCCCCTTTAAACCTGCCTCCTCCCTTCTCTATTTTTATGGATGACACTACACTCCTCCCCATTTCCTCAGAACGCATTCTTGGGGTCATCTTTAACTCTATCTCTCTGTGCACATCTAGCAGATAGCTAAAACCTGCCACTTCTTTCTCTATAATATCAGCAAAATTTGTCCCTTCCTTTCTACTCGCATTACTAAGACCCTTATCCACTTACTAGTCACCTCCTGCCTTTACTATTGTGTAACCTGTTCCTCACTGGTCTCCCTCTGAATCATCTCTTTCCCCTTCAATCTGTTCAAAACTCAGCTGCATGTCTTATTTTCCACCAGTGTTGCTATGCTCATATAACCCCTCTTCCGAAGTCACTTCACTGGCTCCTTATCTGTTTCTGCATCCAGTTCTACTTACCTACAAGTGCATTCATTCTGTGGCTACTCACTACCTTTCCTCTTATCTTACTCTACACTCCTCAGGAACTCCGCTCCTCTGGCAGATCCCTTCTATCTGCGCCCTTCTCTGCTACTGCCAACTTCAGACTTAATTCATTCCATCTTGCTGTTCCATTTACCAGGAACAAGCTGTCAGAGTGTGTGCATCAGGCTTCTTCTCTAGACCTATTCAAATCCAGGCCAAAACACCACCTCTTTGAAGCCGCTTTTGGGTTCTTGTGCTCGTCACTTTCTTGTCCACTACTTATGAGTATCTTACCGTACTCTAGTCCCCTGTTTTGCTATGTTTTGTCTTGATTAGATTGCAAGCTCTGATGAGCAGGGACTGTCTTACACCTATATGTATAGCACTGTGTCTGCTATGTAATGCTATACAAATGATTAGTAGTAGTATTACATGTTCCTGAAGGAAGTCACAGGAGATTGAGGTTTGAGCCCTCTTCTTCCTGAGGATAGAAGACCAGGATTTTCTCACATTGGTCAAACATGCCCAGGATGTTTCTAAATTTGTCAACCATGCAGCTTTTGACTGTTTTGATTGCTTAAGCAGAACCTCTGCCATTGCCATAGGTGCATGTAGAATTGCTTGGCTCCAGGCATCTGATCTGGAACTCTGGGTACAAGACAAACTCGGAAATATTCCTTGTACTGGTGAGAACCTGTTTGGTAAAGATTGGCAGGAAAAGGCCAATGAGTTGGATGCTGACAACTCCACCTTGGATAGATTATCCAAGTCCACAGCTGATCTTGCAAGAACGAAATCTTTCAAGAAACCATTCTTTTCTAAAAAGAAAAGATTTTATCCTGCTTATTCTCAGCAGGTATGTTCTGCAGGTCAACCTGTCTGGAAGGGTCAGCAACCACCCAAACAAAGGAAAGCAAAGACTGCTAAGCCTCAACCGTCTCAGCAGTCTCAGCCTCCACAAGGCCTTTGACTTTCAGCTAGAGAATTTAGCCTTCCTGGCTCTCAATGGACCAGAGCCTTCCATCATTCCAGGAAGGTTGTGCCATTTTGCCCCCAGATGGGGACAGATAACAGCAGAGCATTGGATGCTCTCCATCATAAAAGAGGGTTACAAGCTTCATTTTTTGAGCATGCCCCCTCCCACAATGATAAGGCAGTTCAGTTCTTTGACCTCTCTCATCAACCTGTTAGGTCAGGAGGTCACTATGCTTCTTGCCCAAAGGGCAATAAAGAAGTACCCATCCATCAGCAGGGTACAGGGTTTTACTCCCCCTTTTTCCTTATCCCAAAGAAAACGGGGGGATACAGACCTATCTTGGACCTCAGAGAATTGAACAAATTCCTTGTCAAAGAGAAATTCAAGATTTATCTTGGAACTCTGCTGCCATACCTTCAGAGTCAGGATTGGCTTTGTTCTCTAGATCTCAAGGATGCGTACACCCATGTTCTCATCCATCCAACTCACAGAAGGTTCCTTCGGTTCCTTTTTCAAGGAAAGCACTACCAATACAGGGTGCTTCCTTTTGGCCTGGCCTCAGCACCAAGGGTGTTCACGAAATGCATGGCTGTGATAGCAGCATTTCTCTGCACTCTAGGGATATTCGTCTTCCCCTACATAGATGACTGGCTCATTCGAGCCCCAACAGAGTCAGAGGCCAGGACTTCTCTATCCTGCACAATGCGTATCCTTCGGTATTTGGGTCTGGTAATAAACATCCCAAAATCCAGTCTAACTCCCACTCAGTCATTAGAGTTCATAGGAGCTTTGCTGGATACCAGAAAGGCAAGGGCCTATCTCCCCCAGGCCCGTTGCCTTCGCATGGTGCAGCTAGCTTCTCAAGCAGTGCTAAAGCCTCATCTCACTGCCCGAGAAATGCTACAACTACTAGGCCACATGGCATCAACTGTGCATGTGGTTCCCTATGCTTGCCTCCATATGAGGGCAGCCCAGTGGATTTTATCCACTCAATGGACCCAGGCATCAGGATGGCATGTCAGACAAAATAGCAAACACAAGTCGCCTTATTTTGTCCCTCCAGTGGTGGAAGTCCACTCAAAACCTGTTGCTGGGGTCCTAGTGGTTGGGGCAAGGTACTTCAGGCCGGAAGGTCGGGGGTTCAAATCCCACTAGAGGACAGCAACCTTGGGCCGGAAGGACTGGGGTTTCTAGTCCCACAGGTGCTCCTTGTGGTCTTGGGCAAGCCACTTAACCCTCCATAGCCCATGTTCCCTGTAAAATAGTTATCTCCAAGTTATAATGCCCTATTCAATGTAATTTCAGTTTGTTCAATGTAAACCGCACTGATGCAGAATAGCGCAGTATATAAGAGAATGTAAATAAATAAATAATAAATAATAAAATAAATAAACCCTTACCCCAGGCAACTCTTACAACAGATGCTTCTGTGATGGGTTGGGGAGCTCATCTGCAAGACCTCTCCACCCAAGGCACCTGGTCTCCACAGGAGACTCATCCTACATTTCAATCTCTTGGAGCTCAGAGCAATCTTCCTTGCTCTTTGAGTGTTCCACACCCTGCTCAGCTACAAGACAGTCCTCATTCATACGAACAATCAAGTAGCCATGTTCTACATGAACAAGCAGGGGGGAACAGGCTCTCTTTCGCTTTGCAACGAAGTTTTGCGACTATGGGCCCTCGCCACACAGCATCAGATTCATCTCCTGGCAGTGTATTTTCCAGGCATACAAAACTCTTGGGCAGACAGACTCAGTCGAGTTCTGCTTCCACGTGAGTGGTCTCTGCATGCAGACCAGGGTAGCCAAGATTTTTCAAATTTGGGGAACCCCGGACATAGACCTCTTTGCAAGTCCGTGGAATGCCAACCTTCCCCGGTTCTGTTCCAGAACCCCGGCTCAGGGGGCTCAGGCCAGGGATGCTTTCCTCCTTTACTGGGGTCAAGACTTCCTGTATGCCTTTCCACCCATACCCCTAATTTCCAAAACCCTGTTCAAGCTTCAGAGAGACAGAGGCCATATGATTCTCATAGCTCCACATTGGCCACGGCAAGTGTGGTACCCTCTGCTTCTACATCTCTCTCAAGCTCCCTCCCTGGAGTTAGGGTCTGCTCCAGATCTCCTATCTCAGGAGGACGGAATGTTATGGCATCCCAATCCCCAGTCTCTGCATCTCAGGGCTTGGTTGCTGAAGGCCTAGATCTCCATGATCTTAACCTCCCTCAGCAAATAAAGGATATCCTTTCTGCTTCCAGGAAGCGTTCCACAAGACGCTTTTATGCTTTCAAGTGGAAAAGGATTGCCATATGGTGTTCGCAGAAGGGTCTTAACCCTATTGCCATACCTCTGGAATCATTACTGGAGTATCTCCTTCATTTATCCAATGCAGGACTTAAGACTAACTCAGTGAGGGTCCATTTGAGTGCTATTGCAGCTTCCTTCAAGCCCCTAAATGGACAACCTATCTCCTCCCATCCTCTTATAGCAAGATTTATGAGAGGCCTTCTGCTAACTAAGCCTCTTATATAGCCACCACCTGTGGCATGGGACTTAAATTTGGTTCTTGGTCAGCTCATGAAGCCACCTTTCGAACCCTTAGCTACTACCTCCTTGAAATTCCTTTCTTGAAAGGTTATCTTTCTTATTGCAATCACATCAGCACGTCGCATCAGTGAGTTGCAAGCACTAGTAGCTGATCCACCTTATACAAGGTTCCATCATGACAAGTTAGTCCTTAGGACTCATCCACGCTTTATGCTAAAGGTGATCTCGCCTTTTCATCTAAACCAAGCGGTCTACCTACCTGTGTTCTTTCCAAGGCCTCATGCATCAAATGCAGAAAGGAACCTTCATACTTTGGACTGTAAAAGAGCTTTAGCCTTTTACTTACAAAGAACACAGCAACATAGAAAGTCCTCTCAACTCTTTGTTGCTTTTGATCCTTCTCATCTGGGACTTCCAGTCTCCAAGAGAACACTATCTAACTGGATTGCTCAGTGTATATCCTTTGCCTATCAGAGTAAGAATCTTCCTCTGGAGGGCCGTGTCACAGCTCACAATGTGAGAGCCATGGCAGCTTCAATGGCTCATCTGCACTTTGTGTCTATTGACGACATCTGTCGAGCAGCCACCTGGGCCTTGGTTCATACCTTCACAGCCCATTACTGCTTGGACAAGGACTCCCGCCGGGATGCCTTGCTTGATCTGGCTGTTCTCAAACACCTGTTCCATACCTAATCAACTCCTACCCACCATCTTTGGTAGGATGTCAGAGATCCATGGGGGGAAGTGGAGCCTTTCTCAGGGACGCACAACTTCTGGGGTCTCTCCCTGGCATCTAAAGCTAGGGAGTCCCCATATGTGATGACTACATTCCTGCTTGTTCCTGGAGATAGCACAGGTGATCTCCGGGTACAGCAGGAATTTAGTCCTCACAATCCACCCACCTCCCCTAGGAGTTGTATCTCTCTATCTCTTTCCCTCTCTCTCTCTTTGTCTCAGCTTTAAAACTCAACTGGAGAGAGGCAGTTGGGAAAGGCAGGAAGGCAGCATGCAGGCACTGTGGGATGCTCCCAAAAGCTTTCTAATTGGACGCTGGGGAGCTTTCCCGCGCAGGCTCCGTCGGTACCGACGATACCCATATGTTAGGATTAAATTCTTGCTGTTCCCGGAGATCACCTCTTACAGGTAACTATGCTTTACAGGTGAGTAACTATACTTTCTTGACCTTTCTGCTGCCTTCGATACTATTGACCACTCTCTTCTCCTTGCTACATTATCCTCTTGGTTTTAGAGACTCTGTCCTATCCTGGTTCTCTTCCTATCTCTCTTATCGCTCCTTTAGTGTCGTCCTCTCTCTTTTTTAGTTGGTGTTCCCCAAGAGCCTGTTCTTGGCCCACTCCTTTTCTCCCTGTATACACAATCGCTTGGTTTCCTTATCTCATCCCTTGGCTTTTAGTATCGCTACTATGTGGATGACTCTCAAACTTATCTCTTCACCTGACCTTTCTTCTCTTCAGGCACATATCTCCTCTTGTTTCAGACATTGGTGCCTGGATATGTCTGCACCGGCTGAAATCGAACATGGCCAAACTGAGCTTCTATTTTTCTCCTTAATTCATCCTCCATCCTCCATCCTTCTTCCTTTCTCCATCATTGTTGATAATGCTCCTATTTCTTTTCCTCTGCTTATAACCTTGGGGTGTCTTTGACTCCTCCCTGTCATTCTCCTCTCATATACAACAAATTGTGAAGTCCTGTTGCTTTTATCTCCAACATTAACAAGATTTGTCCCTTCCTCTCTGTTTATACGACTAAAACTCTTGTTCACTCTCTTATCTCCTTTCTTGACTATTGCAACCTCCTCCTTGCTGGTCTCCCTCAATCTCATCTTTTCCCTCTACAATCAATTCAAAACTTCACTACGTGGTTAATTCTCCGCCAGCCTCGTTACTCACATTACTACTTTTTTAAAGTCCCTTCACTGGCTCCCTATTTGTTACTGCATTCAGTTCAAGCTACGTATCTTGACACACAAATGTATTCACTCTGCTGCTCCTCCTTACTCTTCCTCTCTTCCTCTACCCCCTCCCCGTTATCACTGTTCCTCTTCTCTCTACGCCATTCTTCTCTTCTGCAAACTCCAGGCTTTGTTCCTTAAACCTTGTTGCTCCGTTTGCCTGGAACAACATACCCCTGTCCTTGCATCAAATCTCCTCCCTTCTCCCTCTTCAAGTCCAAGCTCACCTCTTTGAGACCGCCTTTGATTTATAATCTCCCTCCCTTGTGTTACAGCTCCTTATTGCCCTTATTCCTCCTGTATTATTTTGTCCTGTATGTTCGTCTCCTAGATTGTAAGCTCTGAGCAGGGACTATCTACTTATGTGTCTGTACAGTGCTGCATACGCTTGGTAGTGCTTAAATGCTTAATAATAAGAATACATTTTTATTTTGTAAACCTTTTATTTAGATCATTTTTAACATCTCCGTATAACACACATGGATTAACACAAAACTACCAATCTAATTTTTCCTTTGGATAAATACATCCAGCAGTACATCTGTACATTCAGACATCTTTAGATCATCTTATGTGGATTTGATGAAGGGAGTATGATTCTCCTAAGTTAATCACAGTTCAAAAGGAAAAAAGATCTTGTACTTCACTAGGTGGTCTTTATTTCTTATAAAAATCAGTAAATATAATCTCTAGAGTATACTTTATTTGGATGTTTATTATAATAGTCTGTAACAACAAATTAAGAGCACAAAATAGTGAAAGTCTGAAGATAAGCCTTTGTTTCCAAATTATAGCTAAAAAAATTGATGTGGTTTCTGGAGATGTGCATTTGTTTGAAAAGGTATGGGGAAATATTAGTGTTTTCATATTGTTGTTAATCTGAAAACACCGAAAAATCCGAAATTAGTTCTCCCTACTAGTTTCGTCACAGATTGGCCTTGAACCAGTAATCCCTGTGCTGGAAAAGCAGGCATCTTGAAGAGCCATCTCATTTTAATGGGAGATGGCTCTAGCCAGCTTGGTGGTGATCTTCTTCTTCCTGTTTCCTAATTAGCTTAAAGTTTGTCTGTTCTGGAGCTTTACGTAAAATGCTAACTGGATTTTTTTGCCTTGCGACTCTATTGACACCTGTCTTAAGGTTCTATTACTTTTTTTTGCCATGTTCTTTGCCAGAAATTCTGTGAAACCATCATAGATGTTTTCCAAACCTAATCCAGATTCTGATTGTCCAAGTGATGATTGCGGATCTGAATTAAGCTTGGTAAACATGTCTAGCATGCTTAGACATGATTTGACAGACTTTTTGGCACAAAAACATGGCAAAAGAAAAATCTTTTGAGTAAATATCTACAGCAGGAATCAATAGATTCACAGACAAAAAAATCCATTTAGCGTTTTGTATACAGCTCCAGAACAGACAAGCTTTGGGCCAGTCGGAAAGCAGGAAGCAAGACCACCAACAATACAGCAGTCTGGCTAGATCCAACCCCCATGGAGACATAATGGCTCTTCTGCAAGTTCTCTGCCCTCTGCCCCACAGGCCACTGGTTTGAGACCAGTCTCTGACTATGAGGAAAAACGCCAGTTGGGTTTTTTTATTTGCCTGAAACCTCCAGTAACATGTCAGTTATTTTCATTCGGATAGCAGCCACAGCTACCTCCTTTAATTAACAAAATTGCCTTGAAATGAAAATTTATGAAAACCAAATGATACAAACAAAAATGTATTAAAATAAAACAGGGAACTAAACAATTTTTTTTTTTGTCTGCACACTCCTAGTTGCTTCAAGATGTTTAGTGTGCTTATTTCTTTTGGGGCAATATAACTGCATGTATCCTCTGCTACAGCGGACAAAATAAATTTTATTTTCTAAATTTTTTGCAATATCTAAAGAAACTTTAATAGTTGCGTAAGATTACTGCATTATTACTTTTGAAGCTTGTGCAACATTTTGGCCTTCATACACCAGAAGGTACTTTTTCATTAGCATCTAGCAAAACTTAGTTATGATGAGTATGCGTTTTCTTGATTATATATTTGGAGGTAGTAAACACAACAAACACAAGTGATCTGACTGGTGTGCATACTGTGCCATTTTCATCTTGCATGATAGTAGCTTTGTCTCATTGAAAACAGGGGATGCCAGAGCAGTGGGCTCGATTACTGCAGACTTCAAACATCACAATATCTGAACAGAAGAAAAATCCACAGGCAGTATTAGACGTCTTAGAATTCTACAATTCGAAGAAAACATCCAACAGCCAAAAGTATATGAGTTTCACAGGTAAGATCTTCCATGACTTTAGAGCCACAGCTATGTATTGATTGGAACCAGACCATTAGTTTTTGTCCAACTGCATAGTGTAATCCCATTAAATTTTGTATTTCTGTTTTTATGATATCCCATTTAATACTAGAAATTGAGGTTTCCAATCTTGTGAGGCCTGAATGCTTACATTTTGAAAAGAGATTTTCAGAATCCAGACATGAAATTTAATTAGTGGTCATACTCCAGTTTAAGCATAGCCCTTTAAAGACCTATATATATATATTGTTTTTTTTAACTACATAATATTTATGGAATTTACTTGGTGTGCTAAAGCAGGAACCAGTGTGACTGCCTAAGGAAAGTACTGCATCCCCATATGATTTCATTCTCTTTACCTCATGCTGGATTTTTATATATGGTACAAAAAACTGGCGTTTCTCAATTTTTATTAAATAATGCAACTCACGTTAATGTTGCCTCAGTGTGATAACATATCCTCCACCCCAATACATTAGTATGTTTCAAATAGGTGCAATCACTAATAAAGGAAAATTAAATTCTGTTCTGTCCTAGGTCAGTCAAAGATAGCTGAAAGCTGCCATAAAGATGAAATCCCTTTTCCAGTATGGCCTGTGGATCAGAAGTCCTTGTTTCTGATGTGGGCTAAGGGATCTGCAAACTGCCATAAGTTTGAAAATCCTTTGACTGAATTTATGTATGTGTGTGCGTGTGTGCATGCGTACATTTACTTAAAGCATCCTATGAATGGTGGGATGTGGGCCCTGTATTGGTTCCAGAGTGATTTAACAACCTTGCTGGTTCCACATCAGACTGATGCATAAAAATGAGTAGTGTTTGGGATTGTTGTGCAGTTAAGTTGTACCACTGGTCTGGGGGGGAGGGTGAGCGCAAGGGCACGGTTTCAAGGTTCTCTGTTAAGGGGTATGTTTTCTAAAGTGTGGTGGTGTTAGTGTGTGAATGAGCCATGAATATAGTGCAGAGGTCCATATGTGTGTCGATCTCCCTGCTGTTAGCATGTTGCAGGAGCAGCATATTAACCTACTGCAGTAGCTTTGTGTATCCATGCTAAAGGTAACAGCCTCAGCGCAGGCATCTTTGGCACATGCTAACTGCATTGCAAAGTCAATGCCCACATTCGACCACTGTTCTAGCCAGTTAGCATGGGATTTTTTTACATGATGCCCCATGCTGTTGGTGTGACAAGTTTATCACAGGCTAAACCCTGCACGAACGGTTAGTGCACTTTAGTAAATATGCCCCAAGTCAAGTTAAAAATGCACAGAGTGGCAGTTACAACCCAGAATAGAAGCACAGAGCAGGGCTAATCTGCACAGAGTGGCAATTACAACACAATAAAAAAACAGAGCAGTGGTAACCCACATGGAGCGACAGTTCCAGTGCTAAACGCTTTACTACGCAGACAGGCTGGTCTATCTCCAGGAACAAGCAGGAATGAGTCGTCACATATGGGTACGTCTGTACCGACGGAGCCTGCGCGGGAACGCTCCCCAGCGTCCAATCAGAAAGCTTTTGGGAGCATCCCACAGCGCCTGTGTACTGCCTTCCCGCCTTTCCAACTGTGTCTCCTCAGTTGTTGTTTTTCCACGGAGCCAGCAGGTTGTGTTCCTGTCACCGCAGAAGAATTTCCTTATTTTTTCTTTATTTCTTTTCTGTACACGTCTGCCTTCCTCGACGCTATACCGGTACCGCCGGTTCTTATTCTTTTCTTAAAAAAAAAAAAAAAAAAAAGACCTTCTATTTTTTCTTCAGGTGTACTTCAGTTTTGGGCCTTAGGCCCAAAACCTTTTTCCCTAAATATGGAAAAACCTGCCTCAGGTTTTAAGTGCACAAAATGTGGCGGTACTATATCCGTCACCGACACCCATGACTGGTGTCTCAAATGTTTAGGCCCTGACCATTCCATTAAGGATTGTGTGTCCTGTTCCATGATGTCTGAGAGGTCGACAGAACCGAGCTGCCAAGCTCAATACCCTGTTTCCCTCTGATGCGGCTTCGGTGGCATCGACGTCTTTCAGGGCTGCTTCTTCCTCACATGGATCTCAGGTAACTAAACATAAATCCAGCCGGTCCTCGAAGGGCAAATCTCCTTCTAAGCATCGAGATGCCTCTGGCCTTGCCCTCGAGGATTCTGCACTGGCAAAATTACCCCGGCAGGAGGCTTCGGCTTCTAAAGCATCATCATCGGGGTTCCAGGACGATCTAGATGGCGTGGCCTCAACAGATCTCCTGGTGCCATGCTCTGGGGTACCGGTGGCCTCCACCGGTACCGACTTCCAGGTATTGGCAGCATCGATGGATCAGAGGATTCTGTCCATGGAACGCAGTCTGGCGGCTTTCCTTGTGGCATTGACGCCTATGGTACCGCAACAGACTACTCCGCAGGTACCAGCTCCGATATCGCCATCGGTACTGATTCCGGTACCGGTGGCATCGGCATCGGTGTCAGCCATGCCGGTACCTTGCCCTCTGCAGCCTGCCGGTACCGATACCCTGGTACCGATGATTCCCGATACCGACCCCGGTCGGTACGGGTATCAGGCTTTGCAAGAGCATCCCGACAGACGATACTTCGATTCCTCTGACTCTGAGGATTCTGAAGAGTCTGTCGATGCAGCGATGCTTCTTCCACAGGAGGAGTCTTTTCAGGACTTTATCAGAGAGGTGGCTCGGGGTCTCTCTATTACAGTAGCCCCAGAGTCAGAGCCTAGAGCTAAGGAGTTAGATATTCTACAATATCCTAAAACTCCTAAAGAGGCAGCTACCTTGCCTATTCATGAGATTCTGTATGATCACATGTTAAGGATGTGGGAAGCACCTCTAACCACCTCTCCTCATTCTCGCAGGTTGGACACCATGTATCGTGTCCCTCCTTGTCCTGGTTTCCATAAAACTCAGCTTCCTCACCACTCTATTGTGGTTGAGTCTGCAATGAGAAAGATTAGAAGTGCCAAGAGACATGCCTCTAATCCTCCAGGACGTGAATGTAGAACCCTGGATGCTTTTAGTCAAAGAGTCTTCCAAGCTTCCATGCTTGCTGCGAGAATTAATTCTTATAGTCTCTACATGGGAATGTTCTTAAAAGAAGTCACTGACCATTTGCAGACTTTAAGTCCTTTTATGTCTGACAATAAAAGGCAAAAATTTCTCTGGGCTCAAACATGCCCAGGATATCTCCAAATTCTCCAACCGTGCAGCTTTCAATTCCTTTGAATGCGTAAGCAGAGCCTCAGCTATAGCTATAGGTGCACGTAGGATTGCTTGGCTTCAAGCATCTGATTTGGAGACCTGGGTCCAAGATGAATTGGGAAATATCCCTTGTACAGGTGAAAATCTGTTTGGTAAGGATTGGCAAGCAAAAGCCAAACAGATGGATGCTGAAAATTCTGCTTTGGATAGACTATCCAAATCTACAGCTGCTCCTGCTAAGAAAAGGTTGTTCAAGAAAACACCTTTTTCTAAAAAGGGAAGATCCTATCCTGCTTATAGTCAGAGAGCATCTTCTGCAGCTCAGTTTCCTTCCAAACGTCAGCAATCCTCCAAACAGACCAAGGTAAAGGCTGCGAGGCCTGCTCCAGCCCAGCAGTCTCAGCCCCCTCAGGGCCTTTGACTTGCTGCTAGAGAACTTAGCCTTCCTGGCTCTAGAAGGACCAGAGCCCTCCTCCATTCCAGGAAGGCTATGTCACTTTGCTCCCAGATGGGGGCAAATCACAGCAGAGCATTGGACACTCTCCATCATAAGAGAGGGGTACAAACTTCATTTTTCCAGCTTGCCCCCCCCCCCCACAAGAGTGCACCAGTTCAGTTCTCCAACCTCCCTCCTCAGTCTGGCGTAACACTTGATCAGCACCTGGACATGCATGCTCACATAGACAATACCATCAGGATAATCTACCATAAATTACGGACACTACGCCTCATAAAGAACACCCTGGAACCAAATGACTTCAGAACAGTCTTTCAGGCCATAATCATGCCCCACTTCGATTACGCCAACTCCATCCTACTTGGCCTCCCATTGAGCTCGATAAACCCCTTGCAGCTGGCGATGAATACCGCAGCTAGAACCCTCTGTGGAGCATCTCGCAGAGATCATATCACCCCCATTCTGAAGAGCCTGCACTGGCTCCCCGTTCAATACAGGATCACATTTAAAATCCTAACCATGACCTTCAAAGCAGTCAACGGTATCACCGCAACTACCCTGTCAGATCTGATTCAACCTACACCAGACAACAGATTAAGAAGAGCCACATCCTGCAATACCATCCTCCTTCCAAAAGCCATCACAAAATGCAACAAATCCACTAGAAAGCGTGCCTTTGCTTTGTTTGCCCCCTCATGCTGGAACTCCCTTCCAACAGAAATCCGGACCATAAACAACCTCCCCCAGTTCAGAAAAGCTCTCAAACAGCACCTATTTATACAACACTTTTCTAACTCTGACAGCATCACCTAGACAGTATCACATGACCCTACAGTCTCTCTACCCGATGCCGCTTAACCAATCTCCTACGATAACTCTCCACCTCATCCAACCCCCCCTTAGGGCCTGTATCATAAACTCAGCTATGATGCAATCCCCTCTTGTATATAATGTATAAAGTTCAATTGTTATCCATGTTTAAATTCCCTGTTTTATGTAAGTTCAATGTACGGTTACTCCACATTGTACCAACTTGTTACTTGTAAACCGCGCTGATGCCGAATAGTGCGGTATAGAAAAACGTTAAATAAATAAATAAATAAAATTAGAGCAGGAGGTTGCCACTCTTCTAGCCCAAGGGGCAATAGAGGAAGTGCCTTCTCAACAAGGCACTGGGTTCTACTCCCCCTATTTTCTTATTCCAAAGAAAACAGGGGGCTTCAGACCCATTTTAGTTCTCAGAGAATTGAACAGATTCCTAGTCAAAGAAAAATTCAAGATGGTTTCTCTAGGAACTCTGCTGCCATACCTTCAGAGTCAGGATTGGCTTTGTTCTCTAGATCTCAAGGATGCGTACACTCATGTTCTCGTCCATCCAACTCACAGAAGGTTCCTTCGGTTCCTTTTCCAGGAGAAGCACTATCAATACAGAGTGCTCCCCTTTGGCCTGGCCTCTGCACCAAGGGTGTTCACGAAATGCATGGCAGTGGTTGCTGCTTTTCTGCGCACCTTGGGAATATTTGTCTTCCCCTATCTGGACGACTGGCTCATTCGAGCTCCCACACAATCAGAGGCCAAGACTGCTCTAACCTGCACAATGCATATCCTTCAATACTTAGGGATGGTAATAAACATCCCAAAATAAAATTTGATCCCTACTCAGTCCCTGGAGTTTATAGGGGCATTGCTGGATACCACAAAGGCAAGGGCCTTTCTTCCCCAGGCCCGTTGCCTTCGCTTGATGCAGTTAGCTTCTCAAGCAGAGTTGAAACCCCTACTAACTGCTTGAGAGATGTTACAGTTGCTAGGCCACATGGCTTCCACTGTTCATGTGGTACCATGTGCTCGCCTTCACATGAGAACAGCTCAGTGGACTTTATCCACCCAATGGACCCAGGCATTAGGCTGCATGTCAGACAAAATAGCAGACACAAGTCGCCTCATTTTGTCACTTCAATGGTGGAAGTCCTCTCAAAACCTCTTGCTGGGGTGTCCTTTTCAACAGCCTCTACCCCAGGCAACTCTTACAACAGATGCTTCTCCAATGGGCTGGGGAGCTCATCTTCACAACTTCTCCACCCAGGGCATCTGGTCCCCACAGGAGACTTGTCTCCACATCAATCTCTTGGAACTCAGAGCAATCTTCCTTGCTCTGAGTTTTCCACACCCTGCTCAGCCACAAGTCAGTCCTTGTCCACACGGACAATCAGGTAGCCATGTTCTACCTAAACAAGCAGGGGGAACTGGCTCTCTGTTGCTTTGCAACGAAGCTCTGCGACTGTGGGCCCTCGCCAGAGAGCATCACATTCATCTTCTGGCAGTCTATCTTCCAGGGGTTCAAAACTCTTGGGCAGACAGACTCAGTCGAGTTCTGCTTCCACACGAGTGATCCCTACATATGGACCAGGTGTCAAACATTTTTCAAATTTGGGGAACCCTGGACATAGACCTCTTTGCAAGTCTGTGGAATGCCAAACTTCCCCAGTTCTGTTCCAGAACTCCGGCTCAGGGGGCTCAGGCAAGGGATGCTTTCCTCCTTCACTGGGGTCAAGACTTCCTGTATGCCTTTCCACCCATTCCCCTAATTCCCAAAACCAGATTCAAGCTTCAGAGAGACAGAGACCACATGATTCTGATAGCTCCACATTGGCCACGGCAAGTGTGGTATCCTCTGCTTCTACATCTCTCTCAAGCACCCTCCCTAGAGTTAGGGTCTGCTCCAGACCTCCTCTCTGAGGAGGACGGAAAATTGTGGCATTCCATTCCCCAGTCTCTGCATCTCAGGCTTGGTTGCTGAAGGCCTAGATCTCCAGGATCTTCCTCTTTCTCAACAAGTGAAAGATGTTCTTCATGCTTCCAGAAAACCTTCCACTAGACGTTCTTATGCCTTCAAGTGGAAAAGGTTTACAATCTGGTGTTCTGGAAGGGGTCTTAACCCACGGTCAATACCTCTTGAATCGTTGCTGGAGTATCTCCTGCATCTGTCTAATGCAGGCCTTAAGACAAATTCAGTAAGAGTCCATCTGAGTGCTATTGCAGCTTCACTCAAGCCTCTAAATGGACAACCTGTTTCCTCTCATCCCCTTGTAACAAGGTTCATGAGAGGCCTCCTTTTAACAAAGCCTCCTATTAGACCACCATCGGTGGCATGGGACTTAAATTTGGTTCTTGGTCAGCTTATGAAGCCGCCTTTTGAACCTTTAGCTACTACCTCCTTAAAATACCTTTCTTGAAGGTTATCTTTCTCATTGCCATCACATCAGCACGCCGCATCAGTGACTTGCAAGCACTAGTAGCTAATCCACCTTATACAAGGTTCCATCATGACAAGGTGGTCCTTAGGACTAATCCACATTTTATGCCTAAGGTGGTCTTGCCTTTTCACCTCAACCAAGAGGTCTACCTACCTGTCTTTTTTCCAGGGCCTCATGCATCAAGTGCAGAGAGGAATCTTCATACCCTGGACTGTAAAAGAGCTCTGGCTTTTTACTTACAAAGGACACAGCAACATAGAAAGTCTTCCCAACTCTTTGTTTTTGATCCTTCTCATTTGGGACAACCAGTCTCCAAGAGAACTCTTTCTTACTGGATTGCCCAATGTATTTCTTTTGCCTATCAGAGCAAGAACATTTCTCTGGAGGGCCATGTCACAGCTTACAATGTGAGAGCCATGGCAGCCTCAATGACTCATCTGAACTCTGTGTCTATCGACGACATCTGTCGAGCAGCCACTTGGGCCTCGGTTCATACCTTCACAGTCCATTATTGCTTGGACAAGGACTCCCGCCGGGATGCCTTGTTTGGTCAGGCTGTTCTCAAACACCTGTTTCATGCTTAATCAACTCCTACCCACCATCCCTCATGGGATGCCAGAGATACAGGTGGTGAAGTGCAGCCCTGTCCCAGGAACACACAACTTCTGGGCTCTCTCCCTGGCATCAAAAGCTAGGGAGTCCCCATATGTGAAGACTCATTCCTGCTTGTTCCTGGAGATAGCACAGTTACTTACCTGTAACAGGTGATCTCTGGGAACAGCAGAAATAAGTCTTCACAACCCAACCACCTCCCCTAGGAGTTGTCTCTCTCTTTCTATCTCTCTTCCTTTCCCTCTCTCTCCCCGTTGTCTCAGCTGTAAAACTCAACTGAGGAGAGACAGTTGGAAAGGCGGGAAGGCAGCACGCAGGCGCTGTGGGATGCTCCCAAAAGCTTTCTGATTGGACGCTGGGGAGCGTTCCCGCGCAGACTCCGTCGGTACCGACGTACCCATATGTGAAGACTTATTCCTGCTGTTCCCAGAGATCACCTGTTACAGGTAAGTAACTGTGCTTTATCTGCCATCATTTACTTTGTCATTATGAAACCCTTTCCTATTATGATCCTGTTGTGCAATCCAGTTGTTAATTTTGAAATCCTTTTTTTTTTTTTTTTTTTTTTTTCCCTCTGGGTATTCTTTTGATTGAGAGCAGCTGTGCTGGGAAGTATCACAAATTGCCTCCTGGTTGCCCTGCACATTGGAATACAATTTCTTATGATGTAATGAGTCCTGTGAAGACATAATAAATCCACTGGTCACACGGAGGATATCGCTCACTGATTGGACGTTTTTCAAGAACTTTCTAGGAAATATCTTTTGAGTGTATGTGTAGTTCATATGCTTACATGTCCCTGTATCAACCCTTCCTTGAGGTCTCCACCACCCAGGCACAAGCAGGCTCTCCCCTGAGGTCTGCCCTTTTGAATGGAAAAAAAATATTCTACAATAAGGGGTCATGAGATTTGCGTGAGTAGATATGCGATCAATGCCAAGAAAAAATAATTTTTAATGAAAAGGATGGAGTATGCATGAAATTGTCTTCAAGAGCATGTGGTTGAGGCTAAAACAGAAACACTTTGAAGTTGTAATGTTGCTTGAAAGTGTAGATATTGAAGCTAGAGAACAATCTTTCCTTTACGTTTCTCAGGGCCGGTCCAGGAACTCTAGGGTAGTCTCCAATCCCCTTCAGCAGCTGAGGACTGATCACTGAAAACTTTCTCCTGACAGGCTACCCAGCCCCCCCTGGAGTGAGAGGCTCAGTCTTTCAGTCCTCAGCAGCTGAACAGGACGTGGTAGACAGGCTCCCTGGAGTGACATAGAGGAATGTGAGCTTTCGTTTTGTTTCAGGCACGAGAAGCTTCGGCTGGGTATTTGCCCTAGCGGGGTAATGATACCGCGGTTTTTGGCTGTTTAAAAGTAATTAAGCTTTACAGTGCACAGATAAGAAACGACTGCAGACTTCCCTCACCGGCAAGTAGGGCAGAGCCTGCCCGCTAAGCGTCTT
The DNA here is from genome assembly GCA_033557465.1 of Ichthyophis bannanicus. NCBI lineage: Eukaryota > Metazoa > Chordata > Amphibia > Gymnophiona > Ichthyophiidae > Ichthyophis > Ichthyophis bannanicus. The sequence goes on along the minus strand of CM066035.1, from coordinate 93,580,254 downwards.
GCTAGCAGTTCTGTTTCTCCGCAGAGGTGAGGGAGACACTGGGAGCCCCAGAATCCACCCCTCTCTCTCCGGCGTGTATTCTATCTCTCTCTTCCCCGTTAGCAGCGGTAGCAAGGAGAGCACACAGTGGCAGTCAGCTTCTCTGAGGTGAGTCGTGAGCGACTTCAGTGTGTGGGCCTGGATTCGGTTGGGCCTCGGGGCTTGTTTGGTGTTGTGCAGCTTGATTTCAGTGAGGGGCTGGTGGTGTGAGTGCATGTTACCGGCGGCTCTGTGTCTGCACTGTGGTAATCGCCGGGGGCTTTCCGGTTCAGGCTTCTGTCGCTCGTGTGTGAGGGATAGCTCTAGTGTGGAACGGCTGTTTGGGGGCTTAATGGAGTCCACTTCGGCGGCGGTAGAGAGAGCAGTGGCTCCTCAAATCAGATTATAGCGCGGGAATGGTGGCCATTTTGGATGGTACGACCATTTCTGCGGAGCCTCATAGCAAGGCGGAAAAAAGAAGGTACGTGCCAAAAAGGCCTCTACTGCTGGGGGCCCAGTGCAGGAACAGGCTGGGGGATTCCCTGAGGGCTTGCAGTCAGTTTTTTCGGCGGATTTTATCTTAGCCTTACACAAAGCATATTGTTTACAGGTTGGTCAGGGATTAACCCAGGAGGTTTCCCCCACTCTGGGGGCTGAGCTGGAGGATAGGAGCTTAACAGACTCTGGAGAGGGACCCTCTCAACAGGGAAAAGGTGCCGAGTCCAGCCAGAGGACCTGCGGATTGCAGTTAGATCTGCCTTCTGTGGCTGAGGAGGGTGAGATCCTCTCGGAGGCAGGTATAAACTCCTAGGCAGAGGACTTCGAAGAAGGAGAACTGCTACCTGGAGAAGACCCTAATGTGTTTAGGGTGTTTCGTAAGGAGGAGCTGGGAGCATTGATTTCTCAGTCGTTAGCGGCCTTAAATCTCGCTCTGCCAGTGGTTACGCAGGAGCCTCTGGAAGACCCTTTGCTTCAAGGTTTTAAAGCGGAGCAGCACTGTTTTCCCATTCATAGGGTAATAAAGCAAATGATTGAGTCTGAGTGGGAATGTCCAGAGGCCACCTTTAAGAGGAGGCCACGCTATGGGTCGGCTGTACCCGTTACCGCAGGAGGAGAAGGAGTTAATCCGCATGCCTAAGGTGGATGCCTTTGTTGCTGCGGTGACAAAGAAGACAACTATTCCGGTGGAAGGGGGTACTGCCCTTAAGGATCTACAGGACTGGAAGTTAGAGGCGCTGCTTAAACAGGCGTTTGATTTGAGTGCGTTGTCTCTACAAGCCTCCATTTCTGGAGCGTATGTTTCATGAGCTTCTATCCGGTGGCTCCAAGGGGGTCTGGGGCCAGCCAAGGAAGATGGTTCGTCTCCCGAAGAGGTGAAGTTAGAATCTGCTACAGCATATCTAGCGGACGCCTTTTATGATTTAGTGCGGATAGCGGCTAAGTCTATGGCGTCGGTGATTGCCGCTAGGCGGTTTCTCTGGCTTTGAAACTGGGCAGCGGATTCTTCTTCTAAGACTCGGCTGAGTAAGCTGCCGTATTAGGGTAAGCTGCTCTTTGGCGAGGCACTAGAGAAGATAGTTAAAGTTTTGGGAGATTCTAAAGGAGGTCGTCTGCCGGAGGACAGACCTAAGCCCGCAAAGCAGGGTCCGCTGCCCAGAGGACAAAACAGGAGCAGATTCCGGAGCTCTTGTTTTGCTCTGTATCAGAGAGGTAGGTTTCTCTCCAGAGGTCAGCCCTTTCGAGGAGCTCGAGGGTTCGGCAGGGATACTTTAGTGCCCAGCAGAACCCTAACAAGAAGTTTCAATGAAGGGACACGGGTCCAGACGGAGATTCTGGTGGGAGGTCGTTTAAAGGAGTTTGTCTCCGTTTGGGCTGCTGTAACTTCAGACCGGTGGGTGGTGGAAATCATTCGCGAGAGTACGCCCTGGAGTTCTCCCAACCGCTGGTGGAGGCCTTCGTGAGATCCCCGTGCGGGTCCCAAGTGAAGGCAGCTGCAATCTCGGCCACGCTGCAGCGGTTATTGCAGCTCCAAGCGGTGGTACCGGTATCCCCCGACCAGTACGGATTAGGTTGGTACTCGATTTATTTCGTAGTTCCCAAAAAGGAAGGGTCTTTTCATCCAATTTTAGATATCAAGCATGTCAGTCGGTGTTTGCGCGTGCCGCATTTTCGAATGGAAACTCTCAGGTCGGTGATACGGTCTGTTCAGCCGGGAGAGTGGCTTTCATCGATAGACTTGACGGAGGCTTATCTGCACATTCCCATCAGGGAAGACCATCAGAAATGTTTGTTTCGCGGTGCCCATGGGTCATTTCCAATTCAGGGCGATGCCCTTCGGGCTGGCGACAGCGCCTCGCACCTTTACAAAGGTGATGGTGGTGGTGGCTGCGGCATTGCGAATGGAAGGCATTCAAGTGCATCCCTATCTGGATGATTGGTTGATTCATGCGCTCTTGATAGCAGAATCGGAGTCCGCCTCCAGGAGGGTGGTGGACTTTCTGGAAAGTCTCTGCTGGGTTACAACCAGGCCAAAAGCAAGCTGAAGCCCTGCAGCACCTTTCTTATCTCGGGGCGTTGTTCGACACAGAGATAGGGTCCGTGTTCTTACCCGAGGAGAAAGTGCAAAAGATTTTGAGGCAGGTCACGCTATTTTTGCGCTTGCAGATGCCGACGGCTTGGAGGTACTTGCAGCTTCTCGGTTCCATGGCGGCGGCCTTGGACTTAGTACCGTGGGCACGAGCACATATGCATCCTCTTCTGCAAGCGTTATTGACCAGATGGTCGCCTCAGGAGCATTCTCTAACCCAGCGGTTGGTATGCCCAGGAAATGTCCGCGACAGTTTGATGTGGTGGTTGGACCCGCAGCATCTTCGTGCAGGAGTGCCATTGCGAGAACCGGAGTGGTTGTTGGTCACCACGGATGCCAGCCTCTCAGGCTGGGGAGCGCATTGCCTCTCCCGGGTAGCGCAAGGAGTTTGGTCGGCAGAGGAGAGCGCTTGGTCGATAAATCGCTTGGAGCTCCGGGCTGTGCGCTTCGCTCTGCAGGAGTTCGCGGATCTCATGCGGTGGAAAGCAGTTTGCGTGTTTTCCGACAATCTGGTTACAGTGTCCTATATCAACAGGCAAGGGGGCACGAGGAGCGTAACGATGCTGAAGGAGAGCCAATTGCTGCTTCAGTGGGCGGAGACCCATTTGCTGGCGTTATCAGCGGCGCATGTAGCAGGAAAGGACAACCTGCAGGCGGATTTCCTCAGTCGTCATCTTCTCGACCCCGGAGAATGGGAACTGAATGCGGCCGTGTTTCACGACATCACGCTCAAATGGGGACAATCAGTTCTGGATCTGATTCGACCTTCCACATTGCAAAGGCATCTCGGTTTTACAGCAGGGGCAGGGAACACATGTCAGAGGGCCTAGACGGCCTAGTGCAGCCCTGGCCGGCGCACAGCCTGCTGTATGTGTTCCCGCCTTGGCCGATGATAGGTCGGGTGGTCCAGAGGATTGCGAGTCAAGTGGGGACAGTAATTCTCATTGCCCCCGATTGGCCCAGACGGCCATGGTATGTGGATCTCGTACGTCTTCTGGTGGATCGACCATGGCGGCTTCCAGTTTGAGTCAATCTGCTAGCTCAAGGTCCCATTCTCATGCTGCAAGTGGATCTGTTCTTGCTTACGGCTTGGCTCTTGAGAGGGAAAGGTTGCAACGGCGTGGGTACTCGTCAGTGATCAACACTGTTGCGGTCCAAAAGGAGGTCGACTGCAGTAGCGTATATTCGTGTTTGGCAAATTTTTGAAAGTTGGTGCAAGAACAGGGAGTGCAGGCCTTTCATGGCCTCCTTACCAGACATCTTGGCCTTTTTGCAAGGAGGGCTGGAAAAGGGCCTAGCGCTCAGTACTCTCAGGGTGCATCTGGCGGCTTTGGCTTGCTATAGAGGTTGGGTGCACGGAGTTTCATTGACCTCTCATCCGGATGTTCTCCGTTTCTTGCGAGCGGCGAAGAACATACGGCCCCCATTGCGGCCAGTGGTTCCCGCTTGTGATTTGAACTTGGTACTGGAGGCGTGGACGCAGCCTCCATTGCGGTCCGCAGCAGCGAACAGTTTGAAGGAGCTTTCATGGAAAACGGCCTTTCTAGTAGCCTTATGTTCCGCTAGGCGGATCTCGGATCTTCAAGCTCTTTCGTGTCGGGAGCTGTATTTGCAGTTTTGGGCAGAGAGGGTGTGGCTGAGGCCAGTCCCGTCCTATCTGCCGAAGGTGGTTTCCAGTTTTCACTTGAATCAGCTGATTTCTCTCCCTACTTTTTCGGATAGTGTAATAGGGGCGCAGGATCACGTCCTACAGCAGTTAGACATGGGGAGAGTTCTACGGCGGTACTTGCGAAAGACGGCTCCATTTCGTAGATCAGACAGATTGTTTATTTTGTTTGGGGGTGTCCGTAAAGGTGAAGCAGCAGCCAAGGCTTCTATTGCTCGCTGGGTAAAGCAAGCTGTGGCGGCGGCGTATGAAGCCAGGGGAAAACCTCTTCCCACGCGGCTCAGAGCGCATTCTACTAGGGGGCAAGCGGCGTCCTGGGCGGAGTTCGCTTTTGTCCCTCCAGTGGACATCTGTCGAGCGGCGACATGGTCGCTCCACACCTTCACAAAGCATTATCGTTTGGATCTTCAGGCTAGAGATGACGCGAGGGTCGGCACGTCAGTCCTGATGGCGGGGCTCGCCGGTCCCTCCCAAGGATAGGAACTGCTTTGGTACTTCCCGAGAGTTCCTGGACTGGCCCGGAGAAACGTAAAGGAAGGAGAAATTAGGCCTTACCTGCTAATTGTCTTTCCTTGAGTTCTCTCCGGGCCAGTCCAGGTCCCATCCAGTACGGCTCGTAGATTGACTAAGAAGTTCAGAGTAGGTCGAGTGGTTCCAGGTGCTTGTGATAATTTGTAGGATTTTGGTGCTTGAATTCGCTTATTTCCAGGGTCCTGTGGATCTTCTGACAGGGTAGATTGTGGGATCCTGGTAGGGGCCATAAATTCCTCCCTTTGGGAAAAAAAAAAAAAAAAAAGACGGAACAAAGTCCATAAAGGGAGACGGAGAACAAGGGTAACTATCCGTCAGTAGAGTCCTGGTTAAGTTAGTTACAGATGCTGTTGGTGAGTTTGCAGTGGTTTGTCATTGAGTTTCAGTTACGGTAGGTTAAGCTGCTTTGACAAAAGTAGACTGAGCCTCTCACTCCAGGGGGGGGGCTGGGTAGCCTGTCAGGAGAAAGTTTTCAGTGATCAGTCCTCAGCTGCTGAAGGGGATTGGAGACTACCCTAGAGTTCCTGGACTGGCCCGGAGAGAACTCAAGGAAAGACAATTAACAGGTAAGGCCTAATTTCTCCTTAGTCTTCAGAAATGTTTTTAAATAGGAATAAGAACATAAATTCGTCCCAAGGTACATTGTGCTGTAAAAGCAGAAATATTTGCAAGAGAGCCAATATAGCTTAAATTTATAGCGCTTGAAAGATTTTATAGCGTATTTTATATAGGGAACTTTTGAAGGAGCAAATCGATTATCTTCAACTTTTTAAAGTTTTAAGTTTTCAGTTTTCTGTTTCTTTATCACATAAGTGGCAAAAAATTCAAACTACTACAAATAAACACAAAGAAGGGAATAAAATACAACCCAGTACACAATAAATATCCCATTCAAGTAAATCCTACTTTCTATTAAATTGCACTTTAAGTAGTCTGAAAAGAAGGAAAAAGACCTCTGTACTCATATACAGTTATAACTGTTATCTCCAGGAACAAGCAGGAATGTAGTCCTCACATATGGGTATCGTCAGTACCGACAGAGCCTGCGCGGGAACGCTCCCCAGCGTCCAATAGGAAAGCTTTTGGGAGCATCCCATAGCGCCTGCATGCTGCCTTCCCACCTTTCCCAACTGTCCCTCTCCAGTTCTTCGTTTTCCGCGGAGCCAACAGGTCGCACATCCGGTCACCGCAGAAAATTCCCTTCTTATACTTCTTTTTTGTGGTCGCGTTTGCCTTCCCTCGACGCTATACCGGTACCGCCGGTTCTTCTTTTCTTTTTTCTTAAAAAAAAAAAAACCCAAAACAAAACAAAACAAAAAAAACCTTTTCTGGAGTCTTTCTCCAGTAATTTTCTTCTTGGGTGCCACGTGCCATTTTGGGCACTAGGCCAAATTTTTTCCCTCGAAATGGAAAAACCCGCTTCGGGTTTTAAAAAGTGTTCTAAGTGTGGTGGTACCATCTCTGTCACCGACACCTATGAGTGGTGCCTCAAATGTTTAGGTCCTGACCACTCTATTTCAGAGTGTGTTGCCTGTGGGATGATGTCAAAAAGGGGCCGACGAAACCGAGCTGCTAAGCTTAGCACCCTTTTTCCCTCCGATGCAGCCTCCGTGGCATTGATGTCCTCCAAGGCTTCATCTTCCTCCCATGGATCTCAGGTAACTAAACATAAATCTAGCTGGTCCTCAAAGGGTAGATCTCCTTTTAAATATCGAGATGCCTCTGGAGTTGCCCTTGAGGGACTTTCACCGGCAAAATTGCCCCAGCGGGGGGCTTCGGCTTCCAAGCACTAACTGGGCTCCAGGATGTTCTCGAGGCTTCAACCTCGGTAGAACTACTGGTGCCATGCTCTGGGGTTCCGGGCGCTTTATCCGGCACCGATATTCAAGCATCGGCAATGTCGATAGACCAGAGATTCTTGGCTGTTGAACGCAGTCTGGTGGCTGTTCTCACGGCCTCGATGCCCCTGAAACCGCTTCAGACAATTCAACCGGTACCAGCACCAACTGCATCGTCATCGGCAGGTATTCTATCGGGACCAAGTCATGCGCGTCTATCCGGCATCGACGAGTCAGTACTGGACCACTCCGATGCCAACTTTGATCGGTACCGGTACCGTGCCTTGCACGATCACCTGGATCGGAGATACTTCGAATCCTCGAATGAGTCTGAAGACTCTGAAAGCTCTGCCGATACCAGAGTACTTCTTCCCGAGGATTCCTCTTCTCCTCAGCATAGGATGTCTCCACCAGAGGATGTCCTTTCAGGATTTTATCCGAGATGTGGCCCAAGGTCTTTCCAGGCCTCTGATGTGGCCCGAGGTCTTTCCAGGCCTCTGATGTAGCTCCTGAAAAAGAGTCTAGGGCAAAGGAATTAGAAATCCTACAATACCCTAAAGCTCCCAAGGAGGCAGCTACCTTACCTATTCATGAGATCTTCCATGATCTTATGTTAAGGATGTGGGAAACACCTCCTGACCACATCTCCTCATTCTCGAAGACTCAACACCATGTATCGAGTTCCTCCTTGTCCTGGGTTTCAGAAGACTCAATTACCACACCATTCCATGGTGGTGGAATCAGCCATGAGATGGATAAAGAGTGCACAAAGGCATGCATGTAATCCCTCCAGGACGTGAGTGTAGGACTCTTGACGCTTTTGGACGTTGATCCTTCCAGGCTTCCATGCTTTCTGCTAGGATCGGTTCCTATATCTTGTATATGGGAATGTTCCTTAAGGAAGTCACAGGAGACTTAGAGCTTATGAGCCCTCTCCTTCCTGATGATAAAAGGCAAGATTATCTTGCTCTTGTTAAACATTCTCAGGATGTTTCCAAGTTTGTGAATCGTGCAGCCTTTGACTGCTTTGAATACATAAGCAGAACCTCTGCTATTGCCATAGGTGCACGTAGAATTGCCTGATTCCAGGCATCTTACTTGGAAATCTGGGTACAGGACAAACTGGGGAATATACCTTGCACAGGAGAGAATCTCTTTGGCAAGAATTGGCAGGAAAAAGCTGAGATAGCTGCTGACAATATCACTTTGGATAGATTGTCCAAATCTACAGCTGATCCTGCGAGGAAAAGATCCTCTAAGAAACCATTCTTCAGCAAGAAGAAAGTTTTATCCCTCCTATACCCAGCAGGGACATCGTTCAGGTCAGTCTGCCCAAAAGGGACAGCAGCAACAACCTAGGCAACAAAGGAAGCCAAAAGCAGCTAAGCCTCAACCGGCTCAGCAGGCTCAGCCTCCACAGGGGCTTTGATTCCTGTTTAGAGAACTTTGCCTTCCTGGCCCTAAATGGCCCAGAACCCTCTACCATCCCAGGAAGGTTGTCAGGTAAATATGGTACCATAAGAAGATAATCTAAACAAACGCCCCGACAACACCCACCCCACACAAGATTCAAGAGCTTCGACAGGGACCTGTTCCTACAAGACACGATACAACACCTGACCACAGAAACAGACAACCTGGAGGCACAAATCACCAACTGGAACAGCACCATATATAACGCCGCCAAAGCAACAGATGTTAGACCCATGAAACATCGCTGCAACAAGTTACAACACAAGCCATGGTACTCAAAAAACATATGAAGAGAAAAGAGGGAACTCAGAAAAGTAGAACGGAGGTGGAGAAAGACCAAGGCATCCGAGACCCAGCAATTATACTGTCGCCCCCGCCTGGCCAGGTAGATAACTGATACCAGGTGAGGTCGCCTTTTCAGCTTTAAAATAAGTTTCCCTCAAAATGGCTGCCAGGAGGGCTGCTGGGAATTGTAGTCCTATCTTAAAGCAAAGGAGTTGTGATCCGAGGGTTAGGCATAAGACAGAGAAAATTTATTTAATGTAATCAGGGGTTCCTTCATACACAGGACGCAAGTGGAAAAATCAAATAAAGGATTTTTAATCCCACGCTACAGCTTCAAAAGAAATAGGAACAACTTTGCTTGTATTTCAAAAATGCAAAGAAACAGGCACAACTTTGCTTGTAAATCAAAATATCACTTATTCCAAAAAGACTTTTAAATTCTTAAATGTTTCTCCTCTTTACAGGAACAAAACTCTTGCAGCAAAATAACTCTTTAAATGTCCTTTGAACATTTGTATCAGCTTTCAACCTTATCAGTTGAGCTTAGCACTCAGCTGTTTTCTTCGGTTGTGACGTCTTCACAATTCAGGGCTGCTTCCTAAGCAGGCATACATTCAATGGCTTTCTGGCTCAGTTCTCTTCTACGTCAGAGGCTTGACATGCAGCACATTGCATTTCAAAAGAACTGTCTTCCATATCTGTTATCTCCATATCTTCAACGCTATCATTCTCACACACATCCAAAGACATCTGAGGGGAGAGCTTGCTATTCTCTTTCCTAATCAATTCACTCAATTTCTTAAGCAGGGCTTGTTTCTGCACTAGCTCGTCTGCAATATGAGCTACTTGATACTTAGATGAACAGTCTCTCTTTATCCTAGGGTTTGGCTTGTTGCTGGAATCAGCTTTTAACTCTAAAGCTAATTCTCCCAAACTTCTATTGTTTAAGAACTGAGAAGGACACACTTGCCTGGTTTCAGAGGTATTCAGAATTTATCTCTGCCCTGCAAGCCAGTCATGCTGTCTTCCGTTTGCAGCAGCTTCGTTTGCCTTCACCAGCCTCTCTTTCCTTGCTCTCTCAGCTGTGCTTGGCAATCTCTCATCAGTTCTCTCTCTTCGGCTTCCAGTGTTTCCTTCACACTGTCTTTCAGCCTCAGCAAGCACTCTCTCACTTGCTCTCGCTTCCCTCTCTCCGTCTCTGGCTCTCCGTTCTCCAGCTCTTTCTCTGGCTCTGCTACTTTCTCTATCTGTGTTTCTGAAAGTCAGCTTTTTAAACTTTCCTTCCTCCTGAGCCACACCTTGCTCCCAGCACATGTGATTAGGGTCAAGCTTCTCCCTGATGTGCTGCTGTGGGCGGGGCTTAGGGATGACTAGGTTCTGAGTCAGAGCCTCTTGGTTGCTAGGGAAACCCTTGAAACTTTCTGAATTAAAGTGATAGGACTCATTTCCCTGTGTATCTCTGTGTTCAGCAGTGCTTTCCTCACCACAATACCTAAAAAAGCAAAAACAATACAATGAACACATCAACCAAACAAAGAGAGAATACCACACAAACGTGATATGTAACTCCAACAACAAACCCAGAGAGCTATTTGAAATTGTGAAAACCCTCACCAAGGAGCAAAGGTCAGAAGACGAAGTACAAATAGACCCGCAAAAATTTGCTGACCACATCCAAGAAAAATTCCACTCTGCAGAACCAACAAGACCTAGCTCAACCACAAAGCCTAGCTCACCCCCAAAAACCTGGGACACATTCAGCACTCCAGCCGCAGAGCAGCTCTCCCACATCGTCACCGCAATCAATACAAGCATGGCTCCTACAGACCCTTGCCCAGTGACTTGGATCAAAGCTACCAAATCAAGCTTCATCCAAACCATACACAACATGGTGCACAACTCCCTAACACAAGGATTCATGCCAAATCAACTAAAGCTCGCCACAATAAGACCTATCCCAAAGAAAACCACACTTGACGACAACAATCCAGCAGCGTACAGACCGATTTCCAGCATACCCTTTCTGGCAAAAATCATCGAAAAAACAGTACAGCACCAACTACAAGAGCACATTGACAACCATGCTCCACTGGACAACAACCAACACGGCTTTTGCCCCAACCATGGAGTTGAAACACTACTGCTATTCCTCTTTGACAGCATTCTCCGACTCAGACAACTCCAATCACCCCTCCACCCTCTTTAAAAATCGGCAACACAGAACTGAAAACCAAACCCACAATCCGCTACCTTGGCGTTACACTGGACCAACAACTGGACCTGAAAACCCACATAAACACAGTAAAAACAGTATACATGAAAATAAGGACCTTAAAACATCTCCGACCGCTACTTGACTTCAGCGACTACCGATCGATTTATCAAGCATTAATATTACCACATTTTGACTACGCCAACGTAATTTTACACGGTCTCCCTCAAGCAACGCTAGCTCCACTCCAGCTCGCAATGAACACCGCTGCGAGAGTACTAACAGGCTTCACGGAGAGAGCACATAACGCCAGTACTGATGAACCTCCATTGGTTACCGGTTCAAGCAAGAACCCTCCACAAAGTTCTAACCTTAACCTTCAAAGCCTTATACACTCTGACCACCACAGTTATCAGCAAGATGATACATAAAGTACCACATAACAGAAACAGAAGACCCACGATGCAAAACACCCTAGAGGTCCCAAAAGCAATAACGAAATGCACAAAAGCAACAACAAATAGGGCCTTTACGATTTATGCACCTAGAGCATGGAATGCCCTCCCCACCTTTATTCGAAACATCACTTACCTAACCCACTTCAGGAAGGCTTTAAAGCAGCACCTGTTCACTACATACTACCCCGAATCCAGCCTTAGTAATCATACATGTTGCCCCTCAGACAATCACTCACTACACCTAAACAATCAGACTCAGCATGAAAAAGGATAATCAACCTGATCCCTCAAAAGTACTCCCTAAAATAGAATTCAGACTCCCAGTGTAAATAAGATGTAGATATACTCTGCCTGAAAACAGGTACCAGTGTAAATACAATGTAGATAGTTTCCCCAGTTACTTCCAAGTTGATCTTCCTGTTTATTGTAAATACAACTGAGTGCCTGTGTTGTATAGTTATGTTAAATGTAAACCGCTCTGATCTAAAATAGCGCGGTATAGAAGAACTGTTAAATAAAATAAATAAATAAAATAAATAATGATCTTCGACATCTCATCAGCATTCGACACAGTAGACCACAAGACTCTCCTGGAAAGATTACAAAACATCGGGTTACACGGTCCCACCTTAAAGTGGTTCCACTCATACCTAACTGACAGGCAGATACAGGTCAAGGAAGGCCACAACATCTCCCAACCCATGAAAGTCCTCCAAGGCGTACCACAAGGATCGGCCCTTTCAGCACTCCTATTCAACATCTACATCCAGCCAATATACGACATCCTGAAAGAGAACAACATTCAATATACAATCTACTCAGATGATATCCTGATATACACACCTATCAAGTCGACAACCCGGACTACTCCAAAATAACAAACTGCCTCATACAAATGACAAAATGGTGTCAAAACAACAACCTCTCAATAAACTATAGCAAGACCGAGGCACTAATCATCACCCGCAACCCGGACTTCATCCACCCACCTGACATCAAGATACAAAACACAACCATACCGATAAAATCGGAAGTAAAGTACCTCGGAGTGACCCTGGACAAGGAGCTGAATCTCAAACCACACATAAGCAAAACCATCAAAAGTGCATACTACAGGATGAGAATCATTAGACTTAAGCCCCTCCTTGCTCCTGAACACTTCCGTACAGTATGCCAGGCACTAATAAACCCCCATACTAGACTTCTGCAATCCAATCTACCTTGGCATAGCAAAACAAACACTCAGACCACTACAATTAGCACAAAACATGGCGGCCCGCATAATATCTGGCTCAACAAGACAAGAACACATCACACCCACTCTGAAGGATCTACACTGGCTCCCAATCAGCTCACGCATCAAATACAAAACAATCATAAACATCTTCAAGATCAAACACTCTTCAGCCAACAGCCTACATACCCTCATACAACCACACACAAGCACACGCCCAAGGAGAAGAGGCAACTCCAACCGTGTAAACACCCCAAAAGACTAAATAAAGACCTGCAAGGACACCACAGAACAAGCACTCTCTCTGGCTCCCCAGCAGTCTGGAACACCCTCCCAGACGAACTGAGAATAACAACAGACCTCAAAGACTTTCGCAAACAACTGAAGACAACGCTATTCATTGAACACTATGGACACACCACATGATCTACTAACAAGCAAGAACAACTGACCTACCCCCCACCATGACCCTTGTGTAGAAGAATGTATAATAGCACACGATGTATAATAGCGCACAATGTACATAGCTCCACATAATCAACTACACAACACATCAAACACACCAAACACGCAACACGCATCACTGCATGAAACACATGATCACTCCTTTGTTTGCTGTGAAACCGCTTTGATTGTAGGAGAAGGCGGTATAGAAATACTGTTAAATAAATAAATGTCATTTTGCCCACAGATGGTGTCAGATAACAGCAGAAAATTGGACTGTCTATTGTACGAGAGGGGTACAAGCTTCATTTCCTCAGCATGCCCCCTCCTACAATATTAAGACAGTTCAATTCTCAGACCTCTCTCAATGACCGGTTAGGTCAAGAAGTCACTATGCTCCTTGCTCAAGGAGCAATAGAAGAGGTACCCATTCCCCAACGGGGTACAGGGTTTTACTCCCCCTCTTTCCTTATTCCAAAGAAAACAGGACACAGACCCATTCTAGACCTCAGAGAATTGAACAAATTCCTGTTCAGAGAGAAGTTCAAAATGATTTCTCTAGGAACTCTGCTGCCATATCTTCGGAGGCAGGATTGGCTTTGTTCTCTAGATCTCAAGGATGCGTACACTCTTGTTCTCATTCATCCAACTCACCGAAAGTTCCTTCGATTCCTGTTTCAAGGAAAGCACTATCAATACAGGGTTCTTCCTTTTGGCCTGGCCTCTGCACCAAGGATGTTCACAAAATGCATGGCTGTGGTAGCAGCATTTCTCCGCACCCTGGGAATATTCGTCTTCCCCTACTTAGACAACTGGCTCATTCAAGCTCCTTCAGAGCCAGAGGCCAGGGTTGCTCGGTCTTGCACAATGCGCATCCTTCAGTATTTGGGACTTGTCATAAACATCCCAAAGTCCAACCTTGCTCCCACTCAATCCCTAGAGTTTATAGGAGCTCTGCTGGATACTAGACAAACAAGGGCCTGCCTTCCACAGCCCCGCTGCCTTTGCATTGTACAGTTAGTTTCCCAAGCAGTGCTAAAACCTCACCTCACTGCTCAGGAAATTTTACAGTTGCTAGGCCACATGGCATCCACCGTGAATGTGGTTCCTTATGCTCGCCTCCATATGAGGGCAGTCCAGTGGATCTTATCCACTCAGTGGACTCAGGCGTCAGGTTGCCTGTCAGACAAAATAGCAAACTCAGATCGCCTTATTTTGTCCCTCCAATGTGGTGGCAGTCACCCAAAAACCTTTTGGTGGGGTCTCCTTTTCAGCAACCCCCACCCCAAGCCACTCTAACAACAGATGCTTCACAGTTGGCTTGGGGAGCCCACCTGCACGGTCTCTACCCAGAGTACCTGGACTCCACAGGAGGCCTATCTTCATATCAACCTCCTGGAGCTCAGAGCAATCTTCCTTGCTCTTCGAGTATTTCACACCCAGCTCAGCTACAAGACAGTCCTAGTTCAAACGGACAATCAGGTAGCCATGTTCTATGTGAACAAGCAGGGCAAAACAGGCTCTCTGTCGCTGTGCAACGAAGCTTTGCGACTATGGGCCTTCGCCAGAGAGCATCAGATTCATTTCCTTGCGGTGTATCTTATAGGCATTCAAAACTCTTGGGCAGACAGACTGTCGAGTTCTGCTTCCACACGAATGTTCTATCCATGCAGACCAGGTGGCCCAAATTTTTAAAATTTGAGGAACCCCAGACATAGACCGCTGAATGCCAAACTTCCCCGGTTCTGTTCCAGAATTCCAGCTCGAGGTTGTCAGGCCAGAGATGCTTTCCTCCTTCATTGGGGTCTGGACTTCCTGTATGCCTTTCCACCCATTCCCCTAATTCCCAAAACCCTGTTCAAGCTTCAGAGAGACAGAGGTCTGTCAGACGGCTGCCTGGGTGAGAATCTTCACAGTCTTTGCAAGTGCATATCTCTATATGATTTGCAAGGTATTGTGGGCAATGTAGTTCATTCACACCAGACACAGCTGCTGACAATAATTTAGTTGTGCTCTTGGGTAAAGCCAATAAGATATTTATTTATGGGGTTATTTCTCCCAACACATATATGCTTGGTAGCACATAAATTAGGTTACTTGCTTTCAGTGTTAACTTGGAAAAACAAAGTCAAAATCAGGAAAACAACAAATGAAAAGCCACAAAGCAAGAAACAAACTGTTCTTTTCAGGTTAACTTCTGATTACTTCCCACATAGATACAGAAGTGATTCTCTCCTAGCTCACAAGCAATTAGGTAAGGCTTAATTGCTAGCAGTTATCCAGCTGAAACCCCTTAGCTGGCTTGCTTTCTACTGTGTGGGTCAAATCCTGCTTCAGGAGCTTTTCTGGGTAGATTAAAGAACAAATTTGTATTTCTTTGTGATGGTTGCTGTACTTTATAACAGAAAGTTACCAACGGAGTTTAGATAGAGAGCAGTCCATATAAACAGGATCCTCATCTGCTATTATTCCCCCTTGTTCAACAAGCATGGGTTCAATATCATGGATTGGCACAGATGAATCTCTCAATGGAGCATTTTCAGGAGAATACTTATTTCCCTGCTGTCTTTCAAGGTTATAGCTAGGGCATAGATCAGTGTTCATACCTGAGCTTCCATTGCTGCTAGAGTTCCTCTCTATATAGCCTGGCCAGTATGTAGTCCAGTTCTTATGTCCAGCCTTCCAATCCAGATCCCTGGACACTGGATCTCTCTTCACATACCTTCTGGCACAGGTCTTAGGGTCCCTTCCACGTGCAGCCGTCTCCCTCACAGGTAGCCTCTGGTGATTCCTAGCTCTGCAGCACCATTCCTCTGGCTTTCCCCAGTCCAATGGTGTATGCTGGCCCTTGGAATACCTCCCAGTATACGTACTGCTTTGGACTCTTCTAGACCTCTCAATGGCTTTTCTCTTCCTTCTTCCAAAGGGTCTCTTTCCCTCTCTGTCCGTCCGATTTGGCTTCTGCTTCTGATGATCCTTCAGATGAAACTGATGATCCTTCTCTGTATATCCAAGGTGATCATGAAGATGGTCATCTGTAGAATAAACTCTACTCTTATTCTGCTTAGATGAGTGATCCTCCCTAACACAGCGCAGCTGTGCTGAATCAGGCCCTGCTCTTTGAGATGAGTGCTTAGGGATTACCTCATAGCCCTCCTGATTGAACACACGTTTCCCCACTTCAGCTCCTCTAATGGCTGTTGGAAACCTGGTGCATTCTGGGACTGGTAGTCTTTTATGGGAAAATTCTGTTTTCTCATTTCTACCAGCACTGACAGGTTGCTTGTTCAGAGACACTTCACCTTTTCTATAGCCCCTTCCTGAGCTATGATAAGCTTCCTTATCACAGGTCATATGATCCTCATAGCTCCACGTTGGCCACAGCAACTGTTACCCTCTGCTCCTACATCTCTCTCAAGCTCTGCCTCTGGAGTTAGGATCTGCTCCAGATCTTTCTCAAGAGGATGGGATGCTGTGGCATCCCAATCCCCAGTCTCTGCATCTGAGGGCCTGGTTGTTGAAAGCTTAGAACTTCACGGTCTTAACCTTTCCCAACAGGTAAAGGATATCCTTCATGCTTCCAGGAAACCTTCCACAAGACGCTCTTATGCATTTAAGTGGAAAAGGTTTACCATATGGTGCTCACAGAAGGGTCTTAACCCTCTTGCGATACCTCTGGAATCATTACTAGAGTACCTCCTTCATTTATTAAATGCAGGGCTTAAGACCAATTCAGTGAGAGTCCATTTGAGTGCTATTGCAGCTTCTTTCAAGCCTCTAAATGGACAACCTATTTCCTCTCATAGCTAAATTTGAGAGGCCTTCTTTTAACGAAGCCTCCCATTAAGCCACCACCGGTGGCACGGGACTTGAATCTGGTACTTGGACAGCTCATGAAACTGCCCTTTGAACCATTAGCCACTACCTCTTTGAAATTCCTTTCCTGGAAGGTTATTTTTCTCATTGCAATCACATCAGCACGTCACATCAGTGAATAGCAAGCGTTGGTGGCTGATCCTCCCTATACAAGGTTCCATCATGATAAGGTAGTCCTTAGGACTCATCCACACTTTATGCCAAAGGTGGTTTCGCCCTTTCATTTGAACCAAGTGTTTTACCTTCCTGTTTTCTTTCCAAGGCCTCACGCCTCAAATGCAGAAAGGAACCTTCATACTCTGGACTGTAAAAGAACTTTGGCCTTTTACTTGCAAAGGGCACAACATAGAAAATCCTCTCAACTCTTTGTTGCTTTTGATCCTAGTCATTTGGGATTTCCAGTCTCCAAAAGGACACTGTCCAACTGGATTGCACAGTGTATATCTTTTGCCTATGAGAGTAAGATCCTTCCTCTTGAAGGCCATGTCACAGCTCACAATGTGAGAGCCATGGCAGCCTCAATGGCTCATCTTCACTCTGTGTCTATCGATGACATCTGTCGAGCAGCTACTTGGGCTTCAGTACATGCTTTCACAGCCCATTACTGCTTAGACAAGGACTCCCACCGGGATTCCTTGTTTGGTCAAGCTGCTCTTCAACACCTGTTCCAGACTTAATCAACTCCTACCCACCATCCCTGGTAGGATGCCAGAGATCCATGGTGGGAAGTGGAGCCCTTTCACAAGGGCACACACATTTCTGGGGCCATCTTCCTGGCATCTGCAGCTAGGGAGTCCCCATATGTGAGGACTACATTCCTGCTTGTTCCTGGAGATAGCATAGTTACTCACCTGTAACAGGTGATCTCTGGGAACAGCAGGAATTTAGTCTTCACAACCTGCCCACCTCCCCTAGGAGAGTTGTATCTCTCTATCTCTCTCTCTTTCCCTCTCTTTTGTCTCAGCTATAAACTCAACTGGAGAGGGACAGTTGGGAAAGGCGGGAAAGGCGGGAAGGCAGCACGCAAGCGCTGTGGGATGCTCCCAAAAGCTTTGCTATTGGACGCTGGGGAGCATTCCCGCACAGGCTCCGTCGGTACCGATGATACCCATATGTGAAGATTAAATTCCTGCTGTTCCCAGAGATCACCTGTTACAGGTGAGTAACTACGCTTTTTCCAGTACCACATCATTGGTCTTGAAAAGCTTTCACAGAAAATCAATATAATATAATCAGTATATCAGTCATTAGAATTACTACAATATATTCAATCTCAGTACCCAGTGTGTCTATATTCTTTGGAACATTTATTAACTTAACATTTTTCCCTTTATTTATATTAATCTTCCATGTGCAGTCCAGATCTCATTCCCTCTTAACATAATTTTAATAAACTATGCCAGGCTGTGTCCCAAGTTAAAACTGTAATGTGTAGATACGTTATAATGTAGTACTTAACTCCTACAGTACTTCAATCCAGTAGACCCCATTTTGCCAAAGGCTGCTTCACTGAGGTTTTAATTTAATGCAGACATCACTATTGCATATATAGTAGTCATAGCATCAGTTCCTCATTGCCAATGAAGACCTTTTATGCAATTCAGAGAGTGATGAAGAGCCTTTGGTATAATATCTCATTCAAGCTGTCATAGGTAGCTGGCCTTTAGTGTCTCGGCACTGTAGAACCTGCACTAATTCTGGCCCATCTATGAATGCATGAGTGACTTTAAAAAAACAACCCCCCCCCCAAAAGCTAGAAAATTTGTAAAACAGCCTGCCAGGATGACATGCCTTTCGAAGCTATTTGAATTCTGAATTCTGTGAAGTTAATCAATGTTTTTATACAGATGTTAGAGTGGTCCAAGATTTTTAAATTCTATTAACCCATCTGAGAAACAGAATGGTTTAAAACAAGCAAAGGTGTAAGACAAGGCTGCATTCTTTCCCTCTACCTGTTTAATTTATATGCAGAACAAATCATCAGAGAAGCCGGATTGTATGAAGACAACAGAGGTGTGAAGATTGGTGGAAGACTCATAAACAACCTTCACTATGCTGATACCACATTACTGGCTGAAAGTGAAGATGATCTAAAACATTTGCTTCTCATGATCAAAGAACATAGTCTCAAAATGGGCTGCACCTTAATGTAAAGAAGACAAAGATCATGACAACTGGCAAAATCAACAGGTTCATCGTTGAAGGAGAAGAAATTTGACATTGTGGACAACTTTAACCTACTTGGATCAACGATCAATAAAGAAGCAACAAGCAGTCAAGAAATTTGACGTATTGCTCTTGGCAGAATGGCTATGAAAGACCTGGACAAGATTCTCAAGAGCAGAGATGTCTCTCTCTCCATACAAATATTCAAATGGTTCGAGCCATGGTATTTTCAATAACATCATCTGGATGTGAAAGCTGGACAGTGGAAAAAAATAGACAGGAAGAAAATTGATGCCTTTGAATTATGGTGCTGGCAGTGAATATTGCCACCTTCGCTACCTCTCTTGGAAGGTGGCTTTCCTGTTGCGCTCACCTCCGCTTGCAGAGTTCGCAAGCTTGAGGCCCTTGTGGCGGAGGTGCCCTATACACGGTTTTACAAGAATGGTGGTGCTTCGCGCACACCCCAAATTCCTGCCGAAGGTAGTGTCACCCTTCCATCTCAGCCAGGAAGAGGTGCTCCCTACCTTCTTTCCAAGACCTCACTCCAGTCAGGCGGAGACCGTCTTTCCCACCTTGGATTGTAAGAGGGCTTAAGAACATAAGAACATAAGATATGCCATACTGGGTCAGACCAAGGTCCATCAAGCCCAGTATCCTGTTTCCAACAGTGGCCAATCTAGGTTATACATACCTAGCAGTTTCCCCAAAAGACACAGGTTCCGCAATGCTTGTACCGGCATTGATATCCTGGGTCCCTTCTTAATAATGGTTTATGGACCTTTCCTCCAGGAACTTGTCCAAACCTTTTTTAAACCCAGCTACACTAACAGCCTTTACTACATCCTCCGGTAACAAATTCCAGAGTTTGATTACACGTTGAGTGAAGAAATATTTTCTTTTATTAGTTTTAAATAGTTTTACCCTGTAGCTTCATTGCATGTCTCCTAGTCTTTCTATATTCTGATAACGTAAACAATCGATCTACGTTTACCCGTTCCACTCCGTTCATTAATTTATAGACTTCTATCATATTTCCCCTCAGCCGTCTCTTTTTCCAGGTTAAAGAGCCCTAACCTTTTTAGCCTTTCTTCATAGGAGTATCCTTCCATCCCCTTTACCATTTTGGTGGCTCTTCTCTGAACCTTTTCTAATAACTCTATATCCTTTTTAAGATACGTTGACCAGAATTGCACACAATATTCAAGGTGCGGTCTCGGGACTCGGAGTGAACGTGTTGGAGGTACAGGGGGCCTGTTTGAGTGCCCCTGGGACTGCTGCCGCTGGGAGCCTTGTCTGGGAGCGCCTTGTCTTTTCCCTTAGCTGCGAGCAGGCATCGCGGGGACACCTGGACCTAGCAAGGACCCCTTTCTGTGTGTGTCTGCTAGTATAAATTTTGCTTGCTTGTTTGACCGCGGAGCGTGTCCGCGGGGCGTGATCCGAAGGGGCGTATCTAAAGGGGCGAGACACGCCCCTTTGGCGCCCCTTCGGCGTCACTGAGGCGGGAGTTTCTGCTCTTAGCGGTCTTGCTGTTTATGTGAATATGGGGAAGAGGAAGGCTAAAGCTGGACGTGGTGCGGGTGATTCAACGGAGAGTACTCCTTTTGTTGGCCCTTTAGATAAACACCTGATCCCATTGCCGGTTTTGCAGTCCTCCCCAGAGGGTGCCTCACTTAGTTCTGGAGTGAGGACCCCTCCACCCTGTCCTGCTGCATTATCTCCTCTCCTTTCTTCAGGGAAATCTCTCGATTTAGTTGGGGTGAGTACTAAAATGGAGATTTATTTATTTATTTATTTACATTCTCTTATATACCGCACTATTCGGCATCAGCGTGGTTTACATGGAACAAAATGCTCAGTACAACATGTATGAGTTTACAGATAACAGGGAACAAAAATCTTGGATAACAGGGGTAACTATTTACAAAACTTTAAAAGATTACGCTACCTAAACCTGTGCAGTTGGCAGTTGCTGGAGGCTCTTCTGGACTCCCAGCTCTGCCGACTGATACAGAGGTGACACTTAAGGATCTTTGGCAAGCTCTAAAATCTATAGATGATAAGTTATCTCCTACTCTGTTCTTTGTGTGTATTTTCCTCTGAAACAGTAGTTTCCCTTCAACAATTAGATGATAAAATTTCCGCAGTTGATGCAACTTGCGCTAAGCTTGAGTTGCAAGTTCCTTCTTTACATTCAGCCATGGCGGCTGGAATTAAAGATTCCTTGATGTTACACAGTAAGTTGGAAACTCTGGAAAATAATTTACGTTCCTGTAATTTGCGTGTTTTAAATTTTCCGTATACTTCCCTTATTGCTCCAAAGATCCTTTTAGATAAGTATATGAAAGTATTGCTTATTACGGATCCCATTGAAGTATCTCAGTTGTATTATATACCATCTGGCACTAAACGTATTGATCCTGTTGAAGGTGAGCTTGATGTGATAGAGCCTTCGATTTCAAACTTGACGGCTTTTTTAGAGGATTCTTCTGATATAATTAACTCACGTTCCACTTTAGTTGTCACATCGTATTCTAAAGGCATTTTTCAAATACAAGTTAACAGCTTTTTGTGGACACAGGATTAATATATTTCCAGATGTATCCCGTGGCACACAACTTAAGAGGAGGCTGTTTTTAGCTTTAAAGCCTCAGGTTCTTAAGTTAGGTGCCACTTTTTTCCTTCGCTTCCCCTGTAAGTGTATTGTTAACTATGAGGGAGCTACATATATTTTTTTGGATGTTGGTCATTTGGAAAAATTTCTTTTGGAGCGGCGAGGGGTAGCAGAGGTCAGTCGGGGGGAGTAATTGATGTTAGCCTCCTAATTTGTAGGTTATTTGGAACCTCGTTTTTCCTTTTCCTTTTTCGTTTAAAAATTTTCATATCCAGGTCTCAGTAATGTGGACTTTATCATTACGTTAAGTATGTACTTTGTTTGCCTTGACTGTTCTTGATTGTCCTTTATCTTATGTGATTGGTTGTAATACTGATTAAATGCAAATAAAAAAAAAAAAAAAAAAGGTGCGGTCTCACCATGAAACGATATAGAGGCATTATAATATCTTTTGTTTTTCTACATCCAATATATTTGGGGCCACTGCTAAGCTGCTCAGCTTTTCATCTCCTATCACCCCAGTAGACTGGGGGAGGTGGTGACCAAGCGTACGCTGTCCACATTGGTGGCAGATTGTATCGCTTTTGTTTACAAACAAGCGAGGTTCCCGCTGGAAGGCTGTGTCACGGCGCACCTTGGCAGCCTTGGTGTCAAACTTGCGCTCTGTCCTGATGGTAGACATCTGCCTGGCCACCACCTGATCTTCAGTTCATACCTTCACAACCCATTACTACCTGGAAAGAGTCCCAACGGGATAGTGCCTAAGGTCAGGCTGTTCTTTGTAACCTTTTTGGGGTTTAGGTAACTCCTATCCTCTGACTCTTCTGTGTTCAGGCTACTGGAGTGCTCGTTTCATCAGACACAGAGGGTTCTACTGTGGTCTGTTTACACGGACTAAATTGCTGTTGCTTGCGGTTCCCCGTGAGGGAGCCCCTATTTTGCTAATGGGCTTTTCGATAGCCTGTAGTTGGGGAGTCCCATATGTGAGGATGGACTTCCTGCTTGTTCCTGGAGAAAGAGTAGTTACTCACCCATAACAAGTGTTCTCAGAGGACAGCAGGAATCAGTCCTCACAACCCTCCCCCCTCCCTTTGGAGTTGCTCCTTTACCATCTTTTATTTTTGCCGTCTTTAGCTATGTCATCTGACTGAGCAAGATGGCACCCTTGTGTGGGAAGGGGACCACACGTGCACGGTGGCATCTCCCAAAGGCTTTATTTGAAAGCTGGGGGGATGCTTCCGCGAGGGCTCCGTCCATGCCTACGTCACCCATATGTGAGGACTGATTCCTGCTGTCCCCAGAGAACACCTGTTACAGATGAGTAACTACATTTTATCTGTGGGGAATGCCCATCAACACAACTATTTAAGTATATGCCCAACAACAGCTGCAGAAGAGGAAGAAGTGGATGAGTTCTATGAACAAGTACAAGCTGAAATTCACAGAACATGCAAACAAGATATCCTGGTAGTCATGGGTGACTGGAATGCAAAGGCTGGCAACAAAGAAGGCAGCAAAATGGTTGGAAAATATGGATTTGGCAACAGAAATGAAGCTGGAGAAAAATTATTAGAATTCTGCAAGACCAATGATCTGTTCATCTCAAACACTTTCTTCCAGCAGCACAAGCAGCTACTGTACACATGAACTTCAACCAATGGATTGTACAAACATCAAATTGACTATATCTGTGGAAGTCTATGTTGGAAAAGCTCTAACTTCAACAGAGACAAAACCTGGAGCAGACTGGTATGGATCACCAGCTACTAGTAGCAAACTCAAGCTAAAGCTGAAAGAGCAGTACACGGAAATGCATCTTTCTGTTTCTCTGGTATGCACTATATGCAGAATCTGGCTTCTTGGGGTTGCAGTTTAATTTATCTCCAGGAACAAGCAGGAATGAGTCTTCACATATGGGTACGTTGGTACCGACGGAGTCTGCGCGGGAACGCTCCCCAGCGTCCAATCAAAACGCTTTTGGAAGCATCCCAACACACCTGCGTGCTGCCTTCCCGCCTTTCCCAACTGCCTCTCCTCAGTTTTGTTTTTCTGCGGAGCCGGCAGGACGTCCTGTCACCGCAGAAAATTCTTATGATCTTCTTTTATTTTTTGGTTTTCTTGTGGTCGCGTCTGCCTTCCCTGACGCCACCGGTACCGCTGGTGTTTCTTTTCTTTTTTTCTTCTAAATTTTCCTTTATAAGGAATACTTTTTTCCTTCTTAGTGCCTGACGTTTTTTTTCGGCCTGCTAGGCCTACTCTTTTCCTCGGCCTGCTAGGCCTACTCTTTTCCTCATGGAAGCGCCAGCCACTATCCCTAAGAAATGTTCAAACTGTGGCGGTACAAACTTCATTTTAGACACTCATAACTGGTGTCTACCCTGCTTGGGTCCTGACCACTATCTGCTGGAGTGTCCCTCCTGCAACGGTATAGTAGAAAGAAGTCTTCAGCATCGAGTTCACCTCAATACGTGGTCCCCATTCAACTTCAGGGCACCGACCACCCTTTCTTCTTCACAGGATCAGGTAACTCAAAAACAGTCTGTTAAGACTAGCCAGTCCTCGAGTGGTAGATCTCATGCACAGCATAGAGATGCCTCTGTCCTTACCCTCGAACACACTGGCTTTAAAACCCCGGTGGGAGTCTTCGGCCTCCAAATCCTTAGTGGGGTTTCAGGTTGTTCCTGAGGTTCACCCCTCTCCGAATATACCTGAGCCATGCTCGGTGGTGGCATCTGCTTCGAGCGGTACCGATACCCCAGCATCGGCAATGGTGTTGGATGAAACATTCCTCACCAAGGATCGTAGTCTGGCGTCCTCGGTACCTGCGGGCCCGTTGAATACGCTACAGACCGATCTTCCAGTATCGGTATCGATTCCAGTACTGGTGCTGCTATCGACGTCTGTACCCTCCCGATGTGCATCAATAGACTCGCTTCCTTCGATGCCAAGTCGGGATTCGATCTCCAGTCTGGATGACTGGATACCGACTCACCTTGGTACCGACACCGGACGGTACCGAAGGCACGGTTCCGATGATCCAGGTCGGGCACTCTCTGTTTCTTCGATACCGTTAGAGCTGTCACCGGCTGGCCTTCATCTATCGGTATCGGATACGGTGCCGGAGCCGGTACCGGTATCCACATTACCATTGCTGTCGGTACCTTCCATGCTGCTTTCATCAGGCTCGCTTCCCTCGGTACCGAGTTTGGAATCGATCCCTAGCATGGATGATGCGCTACCGACTGTTGCTGGTCCCGACCTCCTGCGGTATCGGTGACCATCCTCTAAGGATCTGATACTCCACCCTTTAGGGTCTTCTATTCCTCTAAATTTGGATAGATCCCTGGGTGCCAATGCTAGTTCTTCCACAGGTCTAGCCTGTCCTCCTCTTTCTAGAGGATTTCCCTCTGGGGATTTTTCTTTTCAAGCATTCCTGCTTGATATGGCAAAGTCAGTTGCCATTTGTATACCTGGTCAGGATCCTGCACCAGGGAATACAGAATCCCTGTATATTCCCTGGAGTCCAAAGGAGAACATCATGCTTCGTTTGCATCAGACCTTGCAGGATCTCCTCTTACGAATGTGGGAAACTCCTTTAACGGTACCCCCACCTTCTAGGGCAACTGATCTTCTATATAAGGTGCCCCCCTCTCCAGGTTTTCAAAAGACTCAACTTCCTCATCATTCCATTGTTGTAGAATCAGCAATGAGGCGTATTAAGAGTACTAAAAAGCACTCTTCTTATCCGCCAGGTCGTGAGTCTAAGACTTTAGATGCCTTTGGACGCCAAACCTTCCATGCTTTCAGCAAGAATTCTCTCATATATTTTCTATATGGGATTATCTCTTGAAGTCACAAAGAAATTGCTGCTTTTGACCCCTTTTCTTCAAGAGCCCAAAAGAGCAGACTATTCCTTATTGGTTAGTCATGCTCACAATATCTCTAGGTTCCTTACTCATGCTTCCCTAGACTCCTTTGAGTCTGTTAGCAGAGCTTCTGCTATATCTATAGGGGCACGACATAAAGCCTGGCTCCAAGTTTCAAACTTGGGCAAATGGGCACAAGAAAGACTGGGAAATACTCCTTGCACTGGAGAAAATCTTTTTAACAAGGAGTCTTTATTCAAAGTTGCTCAGTTAACCACTGACATTACTGTTTCCAGAGGCTGTTCTACGCCTTCCTCTTTCCCAGTTGGTAGGAAATTTCCTAACAAACTTTGTTCCCCTAAGGGGAAAAAGTTTTATCCATCTTCTGCCCATCATACAGATGTTCCCAAACAGGGGAAACATCGCACTGGTCTAAAGAAACCACAACCTCAACGGGTTCAGCAAACCCAGCAGTCGCAGGCTTTCAGATAGATTATCATTACATCTCCTGTTGGTGGTTAGAGTTTGCAGTCTGCTTCTTTCACTTGAAGCATCTACACTTTCATCCTAAATTCTCATGGTTCTCTCTTCACAAGACATCCTTTCTTTTTGCTCTAAGAGTCTTTATGATGATCATGCCTATAGTTAACAGGTTTCTCTTCCTCCTACTGGGAGAAAGAGATGTGACAACTATCAATAAGACAGTTTTTCCCTGTACTAGCATGTATCATCTTACCTTTCAGAGACTTACTACGTAGTCAGTCTTCTTCAACTCTGTCTTACCCCCCTCTTACTAAAACATTTGGTCTGTAAGAGTGGCTCTATTACACTGGTAAGCCCCTATGATTCTCTACCTATTCCACAAAGGGGTTTTCCCTTCCAGAGTTGTCTCCCCCTTTTTCCATATTCTTACTTTAGGGCAGCTTATCAGACAATAAGGAAGTCTTACCACGCCTGCTTATGTCTGTTGCTTCTTTTTCCAATCTAAAAAAAGGGAAAATAAATTTTTTTCCGCTGCCCTTGTAGTTGCTGCAAATGCAGCAATTCCTAGTGGTTAAGCCACTGGTTCTGTTCTCCACACAACCAGGGATTGTCCTCCACTAGCAATCCTTCTGGCCTCACTGCTAAACCCAAAACAGGTTATCAACCTTTTTTGGAAACCCTATTATCACAGACTTGTTGGTTGACTTCTATTCTTCACCATCTCCAATTCCCTTGTTTTTGGCAGAATAGTTTAAGTAACCTACTGGCTTTAAGCAGCCAGTCTTTTCTTCTAACCAACCTCTAACATGCTCTCTGCAACTCTATAGAGTAGCTTTGCACTATGGGCCCTTGCTAGAGAGCATTAGTATCTTGCCTAGCAGATAATCCTAGATGGTTAGGAGGGGTTCACCCAGTCATGCTCCCATGACTGGCAGGTGTTCCCTACCCTTACCATCTCATCTAAAATCTCTTTTCCAGACAAAAGACACAGGCCTTACATCACGTGAAAACCTAAACAATGGCCAGTTCCCTGGCTTGGTCCATATCTTCTTTGGACTTCTCGCCAGGGATAGTTTCTTTCAGTTGCAGCTCAAGGACGCCTGATACCCATCTTGCCCTCATAGGCGGGTCAATTTGTTATCTTATTCCAGTGGCGTCCTCTATCCTTTCACCATACTGCAGTTCTAGAAAGATCTGCATTTGCTGCCTGCAGGCTGAAGTTATCCTCTGCTTTTTTCACGTAGGCCATCCTGGTTATTCAAGAGCTCGAATTCTTAAAGGAATCTGGACGACTCTTTGTCAGGGAGACCATTCCTCTGACTGTCAATTATAACCAGGGAAAGAAGATTCTCTATACATCTATTCAAGCAGGTATATATATATTCTCTATACATCTATTCAAGCAGGTATATATATATTTCTGTCAAGATATATCTTCTAGGTAGATATGTATCTACATACTTATCTATCTCTCTGTCTAGGTTCATATATCCATATATTCCTATATGACTCGGACGGATGTGCACTACCCCTATCAATGCTGTGCCAGCATGCTTAGGGTTCTACACATATAATAATTCCCTGTGGTAATTAACAAATTTTTTGTTTCTCTTACCATAACCTTTCAGGTTTAGGTACCTCTGAAGCTTTCCATGTAACTTTTTCTTTCCTAATTGACCTCATTTAGGAAAGACATCACAGATTTTCAGTTACTCTAAAGCTGTAACGCTTCATAAGTCTGTCCTTTGTTATCGGATATTGGGGTCCCCATACCCCTTCTCTCCTACAGGGACTATTTCTTTTGTCAGTCCAAATCGGTCAGACTTATTTTTCCTTTTGGTCCTAGCATTGTACTGTTCTTCGACCAAACGGGCTTAAGCTTTGTCTAATAGTATCTTCTGCATTTCCCGCTGAAGCCCTACCTCATTGTACTACCCCAGTTTCCCCTGGGACTATTTCTCACCCTGATGGGTTCTGACCTCCACTTGTTTTTTCCTACAGTTTATTACCTCTGCTTCACTGTGAGGTACTCCTTGAGGATCTTCTACTGGCTCTTCTAACAGATCCATATGAACCTCAATAGACTTTTTACAATACCACCAAGGGAGGTCCATATTAGAATATTGCATTCAATATTTTTACTACTAAATGTCATCTATACAGGATCTTCCTCCATAGAAGTCCTGTTCTACTCCAGCTGTTCCACAGTACCTTTTCTATAATTCAACTCCTACCCTCCATCCCCAAGATGCCTGAGGTTCTGAGGAGTAGCATGGCTCTTTCTAGATTCTCTACATGCTAGGACTCCCTCTGGGCATCTTAGCTTGGGGAGTCCCCATATGTAAAGACTCATTCCTGCTTGTTCCTGGAGATAGCACACTTACCTGTAACAGGTGATCTCTGGGAACAGCAGAGATCCCACCTCCCCTAGGAGTTGTTCTTCTCTATCTATCTTCCCTTTCTTGCTCTCTCTCTCTTTGCCTCAGCTTTAAAACTTAACTGAGGAGAGGCAGTTGGGAAAGGTGGGAAGGCAGCACGCAGGCGTGTTGGGATGCTTCCAAAAGCGTTTTGATTGGACGCTGGGGAGCGTTCCCGCGCAGACTCAGTCGGTACCGACGTGCCCATATGTGAAGACTTATTCCTGCTGTTCTCAGAGATCACCTGTTACAGGTAAGTAACTGTGCTTTATCTACATATGTTTATTTTTAGATTATGGTCACTTATTCTGTATTTGGTGAGGGTCTGTGTTTTGAGTGTGACCAAAACCAGGTGTTCTATTAACATGGAGTTTGTATGTAGGGATCTGTACTGTAGTAAACTGAATTGGGGTGGCGTGGAGGAGTGGCCTAGTGGTTGGGGCAAGGTACTTCAGGCCGGAAGGTCAGGGGTTCAAATCCCACTAGAGGACAGCAACCTTGGGCCGGAAGGACTGGGGTTTCTAGTCCCACAAGTGCTCCTTGTGGTCTTGGGCAAGCCACTTAACCCTCCATAGCCCATGTTCCCTGTAGAATAGTTATCTCCACGTTATAATGCCCTGTTCAATGTAATTTCAGTTTGTTCAATGTAAACCGCACTGATGCAGAATAGCGCGGTATATAAGAGAATGTAAATAAAATAAAATAAAATTGTTCAGCTTTCCAAATAAGTGTTTGGATATTCCAGGGCTTACTGTAGTATTTACAGTGAAGTTTTTTTTGGATGGCTTCTTTATGTGAATTTTGAAAGTTGGTTCGGGTATGGTATGATAGAGTAGATTTGCTTTATAAATACTCAGTGACTTTGCTGTAGAGTTTTGTGTTAGTTCACAATATGCCTGGTACCGGATAATTTTTTTTTTTTTTTTAAGATATTGAGTTCTGTGGGTGAAAGTCCTGGTTCTGCTCTTCACCCATTGTTGAGGAAGGGGGTTCTGTGGATGCAAAATATATGTTCAAAAAGAACAAGCAAGAATCATAACGCAGTTTATAACAAAATAAAAATGAGTTATTTAATTTTATAAACTGTGCTGTAGTTCTCACTCTTTTTTTAGTTCCTTAGTTCGCAGACATCTTGCATTTCCTCCATATAATCTAACTGCTTTTTGGTTTGGTTCAGTACCCGATTGGAGTTTTGAGAGAGCCTCCCCCCCACCAACTACAGGAGGGAGCACTATCTCATCCCTCGCCTCAGGTAGCAGATTGCCTTGAGCTGTCCCTGAACATCGGCATAGACATCAGCTCGAGACCGTCGATACTTTGATTATCTGGAAAGAAAATCAAAGTATTTTCTTTCCAGATCAGAGTCTCTCCTGATTCTGAAGAGACATCGAAGGATTCCAGGGCCAGCCAGGATATCTCCCTCCGATCCCTCTTCTCCTCATGTGAAGCGTTGATCCCCGCCAGAGGACATGTCCTTTCAGGACTTCATTCGAGACATGGCAGCAGGTGGAAATGGAACTAAGGGCTGAGGAATTAGAAATCCTCTAATATCTCTTGACTCTAAGAGGCGGCAACATTACCAGTGCATCTGATCCTACAGGATCTAATGATACGTATGTGGGAGACCCCGCTAACTGTTCCTCCTATCAGCAAATGCCTCAATACCTTGTAGAGTTCCATCATGCCTGGGGTTTCAAAAACCTCAACTACCGCACCATTCTTTGATGGTGGAATCGGCAATGCGACACATTAAGAGTTCTAAGACTTTCATTGGTACCGCCTGGCAAAGATGCTAGGGCTCTCAATGCCTTTCGACGTCGCTTCTTCCAAGCATGTATGCTTGCTTCTATTATTACATCCTACACACTCTACATCGGCATGTACCTCAAGGATATCTCGAGGGATCTAGGAAAGTTTGCTCCTAGTCTCCCAGATGACAAACATGATGCATACCTAACTATGGTCATGGAGGTTCAAAACGCTTCCAAGTTCCTAACTAGGGCAGCCTTCAATACCTTTGAGTTTACAAGCAGAGCTGCTTCAGTTTGCATAGGAGCTTGTAGGATGGTCTAGCTTCAGGCATCGGATTTCGAGACGTGGGTTCAAGATAAGTTGGCCAATATTCCTTGCTCTGGAAGAAACCTATTTGGTAAAGGTTGGAGAGAGAAGGCAGGAGAGCTTGAGACAGATGATCTCACCCTCAAGCACCTCTTAAGAAAGACTTCAGACCCCTCTAGGAGGAAGGCTGCTACAAAGTCATTCTATACCAAAAAGAAGAGATTTTTCTTTTTACCAACCCTCTGCTGGTTTTCAACCTCAGCAACAACAGCAAAGGCCACAAGGTCCCTGTCAGCCTAAGAAGATCAAGACTCCTAAACCCCAACCAGCTGCTCTGTCACAGCCAGCACCTGGTTTTTGACTCCTTCATAGAGAGCATAGCTACTCTGCCTGCTATGTGAAGGGGCTGGTGACCCTGCAGAGGAGGAGAAAGACTGAGGTGGAGGAATTCAAGATGGAACTTCTAGTCCATATGGAAAGAGATGAATATGCTGGATTCCAAGCAAGGGAAAGATTACCCAAGCTAAATTTAACACCTAAGGTTAGAAGTATGATGATTAAGATAAACAAGGTTATATCCCGTATAAAGGGACCATTTATTAACGACATCAAAACTAATCAAATACATTATTGTACAGCTAAAATTATTACTGCAAGAATACTACCAACTAAAGTAGAGTCAGAAGAAAAAGAACAATAACGATTCCTCCTTGGAAAAAGCGCATCGAAGGAAACAGTCATTGTGTGCAGAGGTATCCCTGATAGACAAGTATCTAAAAGGCTTAAGATCATCAAAGATATTAAGGAAGATCCAAGACATCAAGCTGAAGCATAAGATATTCCATACTGGTTCAGACCAAGGTCCATCAAGCCCAGTATCCTGTCTCCAACAGTGTCCAATCTAGGTCATAAGTACCTAGCAGTTTCCCCAAAAGACACACAGGTTCCTCAGTGCTTGTATTGGGTCAAGCAGTGGATATCCCGGGTCCCGTTTATGTTTATTTGAATTTGATATACCGCTCAGACCAAAAGGTATTAGAGCGGTTTACAATACTACATCATTTAAGGAAATAAGAAAAGAACGCCATTATAAGATAGGACAGAGTAGAGGACAAACAGTCAAACAGATAAGAGAAGGAGAAGGACACGGAACAGCAAGTTACCCTGATATATAAGCAGGACATCAACATAGACTCCAGAAACGGACGCCACGGACCAACGCTGTTGGGCCTGGCTGCTGATTGGTGGGCTCGGGGTGGAAGGGGGAGCTCCTGCTCTCACCCCCGTCAGAAGCGCTGCTCATCGGAGGCCCCGGCAACGGCGGATCTTAAGCCGTTGGACCTGGCTGCTGATTGGTGGGCTTGGGGAGGAAGGGGGAACTTGTCCAAATCTTTTTTAAACCCAGCTACACTAACAGCTTTTACTACATCCTCCAGTAACAAATTCCAGAGTTTGATTACATGTTGAGAGAAAAAATATTTTCTCTTATTAGTCTTAGTTTACCCTGTAGCTTCATTGCATGTCCCCTAGTCTTTCTATATTCTGATGATGTAAACAATCGATCTACGTTTACCCGTTCCACTCCATTCATTAATTTATAGACCTCTATCATATCTCCCCTCAGCCGTCTCTCTTCCAGGTTGAAGAGCCCTAACCTTTTCAGCCTCTCTTCGTAGGGGTATCCTTCCATCCCCTTTACCATTTTGGTGGCTCTTCTCTGTACCTTTTCTAATAACGCTATATCCTTTTAAAGATACGGCGACCAGAATTGCACACAATATTCAAGGTGCGGTCGCACCATGGAACGATACAGAGACATTATAATAACCTTTGTTTTATTTTCCATTCCTTTCCATATGATACCTAGCATTCTATTTGCTCTCTTGGCCGCCGCTGCACACTGGGCGGAGGGTTTTATCATGTTATCCACAATGACACCTAAATCCTTTTTTCCTGGGTGGTGGTTCCTAATGTGTAACCTTGCATCGTATAACCATAGTTTGGGTTGTTCTTTCCTAGGTACAAAACTTTGCACTTGTCCACATTAAATTTCATCTGCCATTTGAATGCCCAGTCTTCCAATTTATCAAGATCCTCTTGCAATTTTCCACAATCCTCATGGGTTTTAATAGCTTTAAATAGTTTTGTGTCATCTGCAAATTTGATAACCTCACTCGTTATTCCCTTTTCCGGGTCATTTATGAATATGTCAAAAAGAAGTGGACCCACCACAGATCTGTAGTCTAACTTTCAAAAGTTAAAACGTAGTGTTGATTTACTTGCTGTTCTTCTCCCATGCTGTATTAACAGAAGAAGACCTGAAATTTATATGTTCCAACAATAAATTGAAAATAGCAGCAGAAGCGCAAAAACTTTGAAGATATGAAGAAAACAGGAGAGGAAGATATCAAAAAAACTATTTAGAGAGAGCCCAAAACAATTCTATAGGGAATTGGGAAAGAGCATTAATCTGGGAAAAACACTACCAACCAAAACCAAAACTTTCTGGAGAAAGCCATATGAGGACCCATACAGCATAATCAAGAAGCTGAATGGTTACCCTGCATACAGGAGCATTTAGAAAAAACAAACATCAAACCTATGGAATGGCTAGTAGTAAAGAGAGCTGGAAAGCTGGTTTAAAATGAGCCCCAGACTGGAAGAGCCCTGGCCCAGATGGAGTAACAAACCTTCGGCTCAAACCGTTAACATCACTCCACAGAGACCTGGCAAACTGTAAAAAATCAATTGTTTGAGCAGC
Organism: Ichthyophis bannanicus; assembly: GCA_033557465.1. NCBI lineage: Eukaryota > Metazoa > Chordata > Amphibia > Gymnophiona > Ichthyophiidae > Ichthyophis > Ichthyophis bannanicus. The sequence continues at coordinate 93,547,270 of CM066035.1, read as the reverse complement.
CGGACTTAACACCGCAATGGCTTACTACAGGAAGAATGTTTCTCCTTCTGAAGGGAGACTCAAGTAACATTCCTAAAATTATAGGCCAATAACCTGTTTACCTACAATCTATAAGCTGTTCACTACGATAGATGCAGACAAAATCTACGATCACATTGAGCTCAATAACATCATGGCAGTAGAGCAAAAGAGCAGTAAGAGGAGCATATGGAACCAAAGACTAGTTAATGTTGAATAAGGCCATCATGGCCAGTGTTAAAGGCAGAAATCTCAGTATAGCATGGATTGATTATAAAAGAGCTTTTGACAGTGTCTCACACTCTTGGATAAAGACCCAGTCCAAACGTGGTAAAGAGAGACAAATACTTTTATTGAATTGCGTACAGGAGATATTAGCCAAGTTGACCGACACAGGCTGTGTTTTGGTTATGCCTTCATCGGGATTTGTGCTTTTGTGTTGGACCACCACATTCTTGGATAATACATTGCCTTGAAATGTATAAAATAAATCCTGGCTTGATAGAGTATATTAAGGTCTCTATGACAGTGTGGCAAATCACACTCTTTTTGAGATATGAAGATGGGGTCAGTACATCATTCCTAATATTCAAATCCAGGGAAGAATATTTCAGAGAGATTCCCTGTTGCCACTTCAGTTTTGTTTGGCGCTTAATACAATGAATGCTCTCATCAACCCTTTGGGATATGGATTTAGCCTGAATTCTAAAGAAGGTAACAACCCAGAAGCAACTTCCCATCTACTGTTTATAGATGATCTGAAGCTCTACAGTTCCAGTGACCAACCATTAGCAGAGCAACTTCGTGTTGTGAAAAGGTTTTCTGACATCAGGATGACTTTTGGCCTTGACTAGTGTGCTAAGGCAACCTTTTTAAGAGGAAAACTGAGCAAAACCCAAAACATCTCTCTTGCTGAGGGCTGTGACTTCAAGGACCTTGAACAAGAAGGTGTATGTAAGTATCTTGGAATAGTAGAAGGAATGACACTTAAGCTGAAACTATTGAGAGAGAAGATCAGTAAAGAATATTACAGGAGATTAAATCATTGAAAAGTGCTTTAACATCACAGAATAAGATACAAGCCATCAATCAGCTGACGATTCCTGTATACTCTTACAGATTTGGGATTGTGGACTGACCTCTTAAAGATCTTCAAAATTGGATGTGCGATCAAGAAAACTCCATCATGCTCATGAAATAATTTACAAGAATCGGTGTATGCCAAGACTGTACATTCTAGAGCTGAAGGAGGGCTAGGACTTAGAGATTAATTGCACCTACAGAACTACTGTCATAGGCCTCTAAGCCCTACCTGACAGCATCATTGGATCCAAATACACAAAAAGTGCTGAAATATGAAGGTGAACGCCGAGAATCTGTCTCCATCATCAAACTTGAACAAGCATTCTGACTATTAGAAGGCATGAGTGAGAATCCACAGACATGCATGGGAAAGGAAGTAACAGAATTTGCAAAACAGAAAACACTCTTCAAAGAATTTGATCAGTAAGCAAGGAGAAACAAGTGGCAAATGCACAAATACAGTGTGTTACTCAAAGAACCTTTTGTTGATCAAAACAGACAGACATATGAATGGTTAAGGAGAGGTGAATTGAAACTGAAGGATAAAAGATTGATAGTTGCAGCCCAGGACAGTGGATTACAGACAAGATGGTTTACGGCAAGCATTGAAAAAAACTGGCAAAACAGACACGTCGATTCTGTAAGAGAGAGCTGGAAACAATGACTCACCTTAAGTGAAGTTTTGATGGTGGAAAATTTCTATACAGAAAGGCACAACAAAGTAGCATGCCTCCTCCACTGGAAACACTACAGCATCACTGTCCCTGAAAAGCACTGGGATCATGAGCCAAAGAGAATAACAGAGAATGAAGGTTCTGATCACCTGGGTCATTCCCATTCCGACGGATAAGGAACTAGATGCGAGGAATCCTGACATAGTGGTCAAGGAAAAGAACACCAGTATGGCATTGATGATAATTGTCTGTACCGAGAGATTATTCTGTGAATCACATGGAGAGGCATAAGATTCTAAAGTGCCAAGAAATGTAGCCAGATGAAGAAAATGTGGCAGAAAGATACAGAAATCTTTCCCATTTTACTGGGAATGATAGGCTTAATAAATAAGAATTTCCAAGCACATCTTGACAAACTTCCCATACTTGTTACATCTTATGAACTCCAGAGTCTCCTTTGGCACAATGCAAGTACTACGCCGAGCATTAGTAGTAAATTTGAGAAACTAAGATCATAAGAACATAAGAATCACATACCTTGGCCTAAAAGTGAGGTTCATGACTGTCATAGTATCCACAAAACTAACCTATTTGGAGAACATGCCCCCAGGCAGAATTCGTGCTTATGCCCACAGGTGGCATAGAAACATAGAAATATGACGACATAAAAAGAACCCATGGCCTATCTAGTCTGTCCTTCCATATCAACAACTACAACAGTCCCCTCTTTACCTTTAGAGATCCTCTGTGTTTGTCCCATGCTTTTTTGAATTCAGTTACTGTCCTCATCTCTACCACCTCCACTGGGAGACTATTCCACGGATCCACTAATCTTTCCGTAAAGAAATATTTCCGCATATCACTCCTGAATCTATCTCCCTTCACCCTCATCCCATGTCCTCTCGTAGCAGAACTTGCTTTCAATTGAAAGAGGCTCTCTCCCTGAACATTTATACCACGGAGGTATTTGAACATCTCAATTATATCACCTCTATCCCGCCATTCCTCCAAGGTGTACATATTAAGATCCTTAAGTCTGTACTCATAAGCTTTATAATGAAGACCACTAATCATTTTAGTAGCCACCCTCTGCACTGAATCCATCCTGTTCACATCCTTTTGAAGGTGCGGTCTCCAGAATTGCACACTATACTCCAAATGAGGTTGCACCAAAGACTTATACAGAGGCATTATCACCTCCTTTTTATTCTGCTAGCCATTCCTCTCCGTATGCACCCAAGCATCCGTCTAGCTTTTGCCGTCACCGTTTCTACCTGTTTAGCTACTTTAAGGTCATCAGACACAACCATGCCTAGATCCCGCTCTTCTTTAGTGGACAAAAGTACTTCACCCCCCTATACTATATTGCTCCCTTGGATTGCTGCAGCCCAAATGCATGACCTTACATTTTTTAACATTAAATTACAGCTGCCAAATTCTAGACCATTCTTCAAGCTTAGCTAGATCCCTCCTCATGTTATCTACACCTTCCTGGTTGTCTACTCTATTGCAGATTTTGGTATCATCCGCAAAGAGGCAAACCTTACCCGACATCCCTACTGGTATATCACTAACAAAGATGTTAAAAAGAATCGGACCAAGGACAGATCCCTGGGGCACACCACTGGTAATATCCTTCTCCTCAGAGCGAGCTCCATTTACCTGTACTCTTCGTCGCCTCCCACCCTACCAGTTTCTAACCCAAGCAGTAAATTTAGGGTCCATCCCTAGGGTGCTCAGTTTGTTTATAAGTCGCCTGTGAGGAACAATGTCAAAGGCTTTACTGAGATCTAAATACACCACATATAGGGCTCTCTCTTGGTCCGACTCCCTGGTCACCCAGTCAAAGAAATCAATCAGATTTTGTCTGACAAGACCTACCTCTGGTGAATCCATGCTGCATCGGATCCTGTAATCCGCTGGGCTCCAGAAACCTCACTATTTTCTCTTTCAGCATTGTTTCCAATAATTTACTCACCACTGAAGTTAAACTAACCGGCCTGTAATTTCAACCACATCCTTACTTCCGCTTTTGTGTAAGGGCACCACATGAGCCTCTCTCCAGTCCTTTGGCACCACTCCTGACTCCGAGGCATTGAAAAGGTCAGTCAGTGGAGCTCCTAGAACATCCCCATGTTCCCTCAGTATTCTAGGGTGTATCCCATCCGGTCCCATCGCTTTGTCTACTTTAAGTTGAGCTAGTTTCTCATGAACACAGTCTTCTGAAAATTGTTCAAGATGTCCCTCGCTTCCGTTCCTGTTTGTGGGTGTTTTCTGAGGTCCTGTTCCTGGTTCTTCATCTGTGAGCACAGAACAGAAATATTTGTTAAGCAATTCCACTTTATCCTTATCAGCTTCTACATATTCCTCCCCTGCACCCTTGAGTCTTACAATACCACTTTTGCCCTTCCTCTTCTCCCTAACATATCTGAAAAATGTCTTATCCCTCCATTTTATTGCATTGGCTATTTCCTCCTCCTTTTGACTCTTTGCCTTCCTGGCTACTTTGCTAGCTTCTCTAAGTTTTTTCCAAATACAGATGCCTGTCTTCCTCTCTCTGTGATCTCTTGTGTTTCATGAAGGCCTCCCTCTTTTTCTTCACTTTTTCAGCTACTTCTTTCAAAAGTCATAGCGGTCTCCTTTTCCTTTTACCTTTTATTTACCATTTTAACAAAAAGGTTGGTTGCCCTTAAAATATCCCCTTTCAGTTTTGCGCACTGTCTTTCTACATCCCCCAGCTGTTCCCATCCCACTAACGACTCCGAGGTATTGGCCCATCTTGGCAAAGTTAGTCTTCCTAAAGTCTAAGATCCTCACCTTTGAATGGATTCTAACAGCCCTAGTCCTAATACTGAACCACACCATCTGGTGATCACTGGATGCAAAATGATCTCCCACTACAACATCAGAAACACTTTCACTATTGGTAAGCACCAAGTCCAGTATGGCCCCTTCACATGTGGGGTCGGTTACAAATTGCCTGAATAGTTCTCCCTGTAGAGAATCCAGGATCTCCTTACTTCTAGATGATACTGCAGCAGGAATGTGCCAATCAACATCTGGCATATTGAAATCTCCTATCAGTAGCACTTCCCCTTTCCTAGCAATGCTGCGTATGTCTTCAATTAACTCTGTCCACCTCTTCCTCTTGTGAAGGGAGGTCTGTATATCACACCAATGCAAATAGATTTCTCTTTCCCTCTTTCTAGTTTAACCCACAATGCCTCCTCTCTCCCTTTTAAGCTCTGTAATTCCAAAGCTTTAATAGTGGAGGGCGTGAGTCTAAGCTCCTTGGAGCGGACCCCTCCCCTTCCTCCAGGTTTCCTGGAACTTTCTTCCGATCATCTACCTGGCGATCCTTCTCGGTGTTCAGAGCCTTTGAAGGCAGTGGTTTGGCAGCCTTCTTCCGCTCTTTCCACTGAATGCCCAGAATCAGAAGTTTCCCTTTTGGACATATGGCGGGTAGTTAAGCGTACAGATAAAATTCTTTCTTTGACTATTCCCTCCTTATGTCAATTTACAGGGGATGTGGTTACAAAATTTAGATCTCTGGAATCTCAAGTTGGGGCCTTGAGCTCCGTGGTAGCAAAGGTGGAGCCTCAGGTTGCCACTTTTGCTGAAATTTCTAACACATATGCTAAAGATAGCTTTCTTTTGCACCAAAAACTGGAGAATTTAGAGAATGTTAATCGTTCTAGAAATTTACGAATTTTGAATTTTCCTATTTTTGCCTTGCTCTCTCCTTTAATATTATTTCGGAAATACTTGAAGGAGAGTCGTCTTTTTCCCCATGCCGACTCTTGTGTAATCTTAAAATGTTATTACTTGCCTTCTACTGTATCGGCTGGCAAGGTGGAATCAGAGGACCCTCCCTTAGCTGAGTTAGATGATTTCAATTAAACTGCATTTTTAGAGGAATCACATGACCCTATCTCTACACAGGCTACATTGCTGGTGACCTTCTCTTCTGAAGAAGATAAGGTCAGTGTTCTTAGGCTTTATTTTCTGAAAAAGGAGATACAGTTCTGTGGGGATAAGATCATGATGTTCCCTGATGTTTCTCGCACCACTCAGTTGCATAGGAAAGTCTTTCTATCTTATAAGCCTCGGTTACTTGCCTTGGGAGCAAGTTTCTTTCTAAAATATCCCTGTAAACGTTGTATATCGTTGAATGATGTTAAATTTGTTTTTCTTGTACCTTCTGATTTGGAGAAATGGATTCTGGACAAGGAACAGCTTAAGGTAGTTATAGATTCTGAGAAGGGAGGGTCTCATTGAACCGGTTACTTGTTGGCCGCAGGCTTGTCCTGCAGGCCTGGATTTTCCTTTTGTTTGTCTTAAGTTTCAACAGATATATCTCCCCATTAATGTGGACTGGGTTCTTTTTGTTTATTACTTCACAGATATTTTGATACTGTGATATTTTGTTTCTTTTGACTAAGAATTTTTCTGTATGTCACTGTAAAATCATTCATAAATAAATAATTTAAAAAAAAAGTCGTTTTTACATATAGTGCCACTCCTCCTCCCCTTCTTCCTCCCCTGTCCTTTCTGAATAAAGTATAGCCAGGTATAGTTACATCCCAATGATGGTTTTCTGTGAACCATGTTTCTGTAACTGCCACTAAATCCAAGTCAGCCACTCCCACCAAAGCTTCAACATCAGGGATCTTGTTTCCCATGCTACGGGCATTTATACACACTGCTTTCCATATGTTACCCCTGTTACATTAAATACCTTTATGGAAATGGGTATCACCTACCTGGGGGCTTTCACCTACCTGGGGACTTTCTTCACCCATCCCCAATGAATCTAGTTTAAAGCCCTCTTCAGTAGATTAGCCAGTCTACTACTGAAGACGCGTTGACCTTTCTTGGACAGATGGATGCCATCTCTGCTCTGCAACCCTTGGAACTGCATCCCATGGTCAAGGAAACCAAAACGCTCTTGATGACACCATCCACACAGCCATGCATTCATCTCCAGAATGCGAGCCTCTCTGCCTTGGCTTTTACCCTCAACAGGGAGGATTGAAGAGAACACCACCTGTGCACCTAACTGCTTCACTCTCTGTCCCAGAGCCATGAAGTCACTTTTGATATGTTCCGAGGTATACCTGGCAGTATCATTTGTTCTAACATGGATTAGCAACATTGGGTAATAGTCAGTGGGCTTGATGAGTCTCGGCAAACTCTCTGTATCATCTTGGATTTTGGCATCAGGCAGACAGCATACCTCTCTGGACATCAAGTCTGGTCGGCAGATGGACGCCTCAGTACCCCTCAGAAGAGAGTCTCCAACCACCACTACCCTTCGTTTCCTTGTGGTCACTGATTCTGCAACTTTGGGGTACTTGAGCCCTGGTTCTTTCCTTTCCAGGAATGCTTTCACCTCCTCCACGTCCAGGGCTGCATAATGGTTCTTCAATTCAAGGGCTGGAGAAATTGGATTGGTGATTCTGCAGGCCCTGGTGACTTGTGTCCAACCATCGTCATTCTGTTGGCACCCATCTTCTCCTCTGCTGGAGAGCTTGGTTGCTTCAAGAAGCATCTCATCAATGTATTTCTCACTGTCCTGAATGCTTCTCAGCCTCACCATCTCCTCTGAGTTCCTCCACTTGTTTCCTCAGAGCTTCAGCATGCAGGCACCCTGCACATGGGAACCGGTCCTTCAACTGGCATTAGGACCTCTGTCTGGACAGAGGCAGAAGCTGTAATGGGGGTGACAGCTTTAGCAATACGATTTTTCCCAGCCATTGTTCTGTTTGTGGAGCTTAGGTATCTGTTAAAGCAAAAGAGAGATCTATCAAGTACCAGCTGGTTTCCAAGCTGTCCTTTCAGAGAAAAAAGCAGTTAAATCTCTTTAATTATCTTCAAAATGTGCTGGTCCAAGTCTCGGTGCTTTGTTAAATGGGAAGGTGCCCTATAAAGCAAGACTGCTCACTAGGGGAGGGTGGCAGTCGGGGTGGGTTGGGAGTGGTCTAACTCCTGATTAGGTGTCAGCAGTTCCCAAAGCTGAAAGGTTACTAGAGGTTAAACCTACTCTGCTCAAGGAAATTTCTACTAAAGCACCAAAAAGAAAATAACTTTGCTTTAAAAATATACAAAAAACCTTTTAAGAGCTCCCAGTCAGAGAGCTAGCAATTTAATAACAATAAACCCTCAAATCCTTACTGTTGGTTGATCTGTAGAGCCTCTGTTAGGAAAGCCTCAACAGGGCAGGGCACTGGAGCCTATCTTGCAGGCCTCAGCTGCTTTCAGGTAATCATGCCCACTAACTCCTGATTAGGTGTCAGCAGTTCCCAAAGCTGAGAAGGCATCTCGTCACATCAGAGCAGTGGACTCTCAACATTGTCCAAAGGGGCTATCTACTTCACTTTCAGAGCTTACCCCCCAACCAACTCCACAAGAGATTGGTTTGCAGATGGTTTCAGGATAATCTCCTGTCCTCCGAGGTGGCCAACCTGTTAGCTCAGGGGGCTGTTGAGAGTCCCTCCCATCCAAGAAGGCAAGGGCTTCTACTCTCCTTACTTTCTTACCCAAAAGAAAACAGGAGGTTTCAGACACATTCTAGATCTGAGGGATCTCAACAAATTTCTAATTTGAGAAAAGTTCAAGATGATTTCACTCTGCACCCTTCTGCCATACCTTCAGAGGAATGACTATTTGTTCTATAGACCTCAAAGATGCTTACACCCATTTGCTGATGCACCCTCACCACAGGCAATATCTGTGTTTTCGGGTTCAGCAAATCCATTACCAGTATCGGGTGCTTCCCTTTGGGCTAGTCTTTGCACCCTGAGTATTCACAAAATGCATGGTAGTCATCGCAGCATATCTGTGTACTTTGGAAATCTCTCTCTTCCCCTACTTAAAAGATTGGCTGATAAGGGAAAAATCCCCAGAGGTTGTAAAACAATCATTTTCTCATGCCATCATGGAGCTCCATAGTCTAGGCTTTGTGTTAAACCTTCCAAAATCCAGCCTGTTTCCCTTACAGCTACTCGCGTTCATCTGAGCACTTCTCGATACATGTCAGGGCCGAGCTTTCCTTCCTCAGGATCACTCTGCTCGTCTCATCGAGCTGACCCTCACTGTACAAGGTCAAAGTGCCATGACAGCTCGAGACTGCTACGTTTTCTGGGACACATTTATTTATTTTATTTGTACAACTTTTATATACCGCTGCTTCCAAGGATCAGCAGCGGTTTACATTACAACAAAAATCAAACAGATACATAGAACTTTATGGAACTATATTACATTATAACAAGAAATGTATAGTACAATATTACAATATAACAAGAACATTATTGAACTGTATTACAATAAAACTGTATAACAGGTATAAGAGTGAGCTTAAACCTATTATAGGAGTTTATGTTGATTTTTATATATATGTGTGGAGAATCATTATAATGTTAGTTATCACTTACAGTTGACGTTGTTCCAGTTGTATATATACATTTGATGGGGTAAGTAAATTCAATTTATGGTGGTTGGGAAGCTATACTTGTTTCTCCATTGGTGTAGTGTTGACTGAATAGATGAGTTTTTAGGTCTTTTCTGAATGTTTGTAGATCTTTTGTTTCTCTTAATTGATCCGGGAGATTGTTCCACAGTATTGGAGCTACTAGCGAAAAGGCACTGTTACTTGTTGAGTGTTTTGTTTTCCTTATTAGATCTGGGACTGCTAATGTGTTAAGGTTTTTTCTCCGTCTTATCCTATTTTCGAGTGGGCTGTGAAGAAGAGTAGTTAAGTATGATGGGGCAAGGTTATTAATTAATTTGAAAGTGGTTAACATTATTTTGTATTGGATCCTACTAAATATGGGTAACCAGTGTAGTGTGTATAGAATAGGGGTAATATGGTCAGATAGTTTGGCTTTAAATATAAATCTTGCTGTTACATTTGGCTGACACATGGCTTCCACGATCCACGTCTTCCCATATGCCCGTCTGTACATGAGACAGGCCCAATGGATACTCTCATCCCAATGGAGTCAGGCAACCAGACATCTTTTAGAAAAGATTTGCATCACTCCTCTTGTCAACTCCCTTAAGTGGTGGTGCTCCCCCTACCATCTTCTCGGAGGGTCACCTTTTCAGATGCCTCCAACCCAATGCACCCTAATAACGGATGCTTCCAAACTCGGGTGGGGAGCACATCTGAACAATCTCACTACACAGGGGAAGTGGACAGAACAGGAATGCTGAATGCAGATCAGTCATCTCAGGCTACATGCCCTCTGGGTTTTTCAACCCCAGCTATCGCGCAAACACGTCTTAGTCCAAACGGACAACCAAATAACCATATTCTATGTGAATAAGCAAGGAGGACCTGGTTCCTATCCCCTCTGCCAGGCCCTTCGACTCTGGTTCTCTGCTGTTGCACACTGCATCCACCTCCAGACAGTGTATCCTCCAGGTGAGATCAATGACCTGGCGGACTGACTCAGCCACATCCTCCATCCACACGAGTTGACTCTAAAACAAAAAATGGCATCTTGGATTTTCCACATATGGGAAACCCCCAGAATAGATCTGTTGCCACACAGGAGAATGTGCAACTACCACTCTTTTGCTCCAGACTTTCCTCCTGACACAATCGGGCAGCAGATGCCTTTCTTCTACAGTGGGGCTCAAGCCTGCTTTATACATTCCCAGCAACCCCCTAATAACCAAAACTCTGTTCAAGCTGCAGCTGGACATGATTCTAATAGCCCCATACTAGCCCCATCAACCTTGGCTTCCTCTGCTGTTTCATCTAGTGGAGACTCCACCCCTCAGTTTGGGTCATGCCCCGACCTCCTCTCTCAGGATCAGGGGCTACTCTTCCATCCTAATCCACAAGCCCTCCGTTTTACAGCATGGCTGCTAAAAAGCATGACCTTTGACCTGGATCTCCCTCAATTGGTCAAGGACATCTTGCTTACATCATGCAAGCCATCTACGAGATGTTCTTATGCCTTCAAATGGTGGAGGTTCACCCTTTGGTGCACACCAAAGCAGATCAATCCATCTGACTACCAGTGGAACTTCTTTTGCAATATCTTTTACATTTGTCATCCACTGGGCTTAAGACTAACTCTGTCAGAGTTCACCTCAGTGCCATTGCAGCCTATCACAGGCCACTGGATAGGCATCCCATTTCCTTGCACCCCTTGGTGCAGCGATTCATGTGGGGTCATCTTCTTTCCAAGTGACCGATCAAACCACCACCGGTGGCTTGGGACCTTAACGTAATCCTAGCACAGCTTTTAAAAGCCTCGTTTGAGCCTTTGGCTACCACTTCTCCTAAATTCCTGTCTTGGAAGGTCATCTTCCTAATTGCTGTCACCTCAGTTCATCGCATCGGCAAGCTATAGTCTTTGGTAGCGGATCTTCCCTACAGTCTATTCCACCATGATAAGGTGGTTCTCCATAACCATCCACATTTCCTTCCAAAAGTGGTCTCTCCTTTTCATATTAAGCAGCCTGTCATGCTACCAGTCTTCTTTCTCCAACCATATGCCTTAGGGTTGAGGCAGCATTGCGTACTTTGGATTGCAAGCATGCTCTTGCCTTCTATTTGTATAGGACCAAGGATTTTAGAAAATCCTCTATTTATTTCCTTTGACCCAAGAGCCACTTGAGTCTTCTGGAATCAAAACGCACTCTATCCAACCGGATTGCGGACTGCATTTCTTTTGCCTTTGCTCAAGTGGGACTCTTCCTTGAGTGTGACGTTACTGCTCACAATGTGAAGCCCATGGCAGCCTCAGTCGCCAACCTCCATTCTGCCTCCATAGAGGAGATCTGCCGAGCAACTACCTGGTCCTCTGTTTACACCTTCGCTGCTCACTACTGTCTTGACAGGGAGGGACTCCCATCAGGACGCTATCTTTGGCCAAAATGTTCTTCAGCATCTCTTTGGAACTTAATCACATTTCTCTGGCACCCATCTCCTGGCTCTATGCTCTGGTTTTCTGCACTCTAATTCGCTGGGACACTTTGTGTTCATGCCCTCTTGGCTCCATTTTTTAGCCTCAGGGATGTCTTTTCAGTCTGGTGCCCAGGAGCTCGTGAGTCTCATATGTGAAGACTGCATTCCTGCTTGTTCCTGGAGATAGCGTAGTTACTTACCTGTAACAGGTGGTCTCCGGGGACAGCAGAAATCGATCTTCACAACCCACCCCCCTCCCTAGGAGTTATTGGGTATATTTTTTTTTCCTCTACCTCTCAGCTACAAACTCAACTGAGGAGAGGAGTTGGGAAGGCAGATGCACAGATCCAGTGGAGTGCTCCCAATAGCTTTCCTGTTGGGTGCTGGGGAGCGTTCCCACGTGTGCTCCATCGGTGCTGATGATACCCTTATATAAAGACATCCCTTCTGTTCACTGAGATCACCTGTTACAGGTGAGTAACTATGCTTTATATACAGAATAATTAGGCAGACTATGAAATAGCTTGCAAAGAGATTTGCAAAGCAGCAGTATTCTTTAGAGTTTCCTCACTTTTGAGTGGTTGTAAGAGGATTTATTTTTCCTCTTTGGACGATAAGAAACATTTCTAATGTGAATGATCTAGGATGATGCAGAAGAAGAAACTGGTGGAGAAAAGTTCCACCCAAAACTAAATGAGCCTGCTTTCTAGGGACATTTGTGCATATGTACTTACATATAGATCAGATTATATCATATCTTGCCCCTTTCTAGTAATAGTCTAAGGCAAGTTGTGTGGATAAAATGTATTTATTTATTTAGCTGTACTTATATACCACCTTTCACCAGGCCAAAGCAGTTTACAAAAGCAAGGGTGAAATACGATGAAACAAAGTTATAATGTAAATATAAAAGGGGGGGGGGTCCATATGTCTGAACATCAACACTGGGGGAGGTTCACAACAATATACATTTCCATTAAGCCAACATGATATTTACAGATTCAAGATTTGATTAAAGTCTAGGCAGGGGAAGAGTCTAGAGTCAGTTGGTGCTTGTCCGTTCTTGCCATAAGTGGATGGCAAAGAGGTGAGTCTAGTTGTTTCCAGAAAGAGGAGAGATCCTTGTTACCATGGGTGTTGGTCGGGAGGGTGTTCCATAATGTGCCGGCATATAAGTCAAAAGCACTGTTGCAGGATTGTTGGTTAAATTTAGTTTTTTCCTGCGGTACTATCAGTAGGTCAGTTGTGGATTGTCGTGTTGGTCTACTGGAGCCCAGCCGTGTTAACAGAGTGCTCATATGTGTGGTTTGTTGGTGGAGTGCTTTATGAATCAGTACCAATGTTTTGTATTTGATCTGTGCCTCTAGTGGGAGAAAGTGGAGGTCTCTTAGTATTGGGGTGATGTGATCATATTGCCTCCCTTTTTGTTTGTTGAGGGCTGTCCATAGAGAGTTGAGGCTATTGATAGGGAGTCCTTGGTAAATTGTGTCACATTAGTCAAGGTGGAGGAGAGTCATTGCTTGCATTACTGATCTGAAGACTGGTGGGTCAGAGTGGTCTGAGGCATTGAAGTATCCTGGCTTTGAAGAATATGGTCTGCTGTTCTTGCAATCTGTTTAAAAGGCATTGCTTGGTCTATGATGACCCCAAGATACTTAAAGTCCAACTTCACATAAACTTGCGTTGTTTCCAGGGTGAGGCAGGTCGGTGGGGTGAAGGTATGGTCTTTTATGACAAACAGTGCCTCTGTCGTCTTAAGGTTTATAGTGTGGTGGTTGTCTTGTAGCCATTTGGAGACGACATTGAAACAGTTTGTCCGGATTTGTAGGATCAGTGGATGTAATAGGACCATTGAGCATAATGTCATCTGCATATATATGAAAATTGACATTGTGGGTCCTTATAAAAGAGCAGAGTGGTTTGAGGTAGATGTTGAAAAGCATAGCCGAGAGTGCCGAGCCCTGAGGTATTCCCTGGGCTTGTCGATAGGGGGTGGAGACTGTGGTGCTGGTCTGAATTAGCTGTTGCCAGTCCGTGAGGTAGGATTGGAACCATTGTAGAACTTTGCTCTTTATGCCAGTATCTCGTAGGCGGTGTAGGAGGATACTGTGGGAGATGGTGTCAAATGCAGCAGAGATGTCTAAGAAGATCAGGGGTTATCTGGTGTGTGTGTTCTGGATTCCTTTGATTAGGGTGTTTGAGTGAGATCATGAGGGTTTCGACCCCCATGATGAGGGTGGAACCCGTATTGCTGTGGGTCTAGAGTGGTGTGTGGGTCTAGAGTGATGTTTGTGTCTAGGTGATCCTGCAGCTGTTGTTGAACTATCTTTTCAATAGGTTTATCAATGAATGGGAGTCTTGCTACTGGTCTGTACGAGGCAGGGTCTGCTGGGTCCAGCTCAGACCTTTTGAGGGTCGGATGGATAATGGATGTCTTGAGGTTGATAGGCACCAATCCCTGTTCGAGGGATTCATTTATGATGATGGTGGGCAGTGGACTTAGATCTTGTCTTGTGCTCTTTATCCAGCTTACTAGGCAAGGGTCTAGGAGAGAGGTAGTGGTATTGAGGCCTGCTATGGTGGTTTCAATCCTTTCTTTGGAGATTGTCTCAAAGATATCCAAGTCAGTGATCGGTGTGGTATTGGTGCTGTCACTTATGATCCGTTGGCTTGGAGTTAGGTATTCACTGGAGCTGTTTATATTGCTTTGCAAGCTGATAAGGTGGTATATTTGGAAACTGGTTTGATTGGTTTGGGGTTCTTGTCAGGGTTTTGACGATCTCAAAGAGCTCTCGTGGTCTGTTGATTGATTGCTTTTATCATTGAGTGGTAGGCTTTCCTTGCGTTATCGGTCTCAGTGTGGTAACAGTTTAATTCTTCCATGTATCTTATGCTGTCAATTTCGTGTTTTGATTTCCGCCACTTTCTTTCCATCCTTAAACCCCCAAGTCTGTTTAAAACCTTATCTGCTGTGAATATTAGGAAGAGGAAGTTCTTTCTTAGGCTTTCAATATAATGAATCAGACTTAAATACAAAATTAAGAAGTTGTTGCAGTATGGTTTTTTAAAGACATGCTGATAAACAGCAATCCCTATTAATTTTTTATTTACTCCATGCTTTGATCATGCGATGTATTGATAATTTAACACACGTCTGTTTTTTGCAGATAAATCATCAGAGGATTATAATGTATCAAACTCATTGGTAAGTTGTTTTTTTTCTGTTTTTTTTACTTTTGAATGCATCCCTTTATTTTCTGTTCTGAGATCAAAACTTTTAGCATACTGTACTTTTCTGTATAGTAGACATAGTGCATTTGAACACCAACTTGAAACATTTAGAGCCCTATTCACTAAGATGTTTTTCCATAGACACAAAATAGGAGAAAATCTTTATAAATGGGCTCCTTTAGGGCCTGAGTTAGGCAATGGGTTAAAGCTTAATTTTGCATTTAAATGCTGAAATTCAAAGTTTTGCATCTGTTTGACATGCTCCACAAAACTTTCTGTGGCAATGGCCTATCCCAGTTCATGTAAAGTGATTCAACAGCATACCAATATCTGTGAAATTAAGGGACTCATTTGCTAACAATGCATGCTAATGCTATTAATGCATATTTATCACAGCGTCCATTACACGAAATCAGGCCATATGGCAAATAACACATTAATGACATCAGGGGCGGCTCTATAATGAGGCCGAGTGAGGTGGTAGTAAAATTGCCCCCCAAAAGACCGCCTCGCTCGGCCTTCAAAATAAAAATAAATTTTAAAAGAACTCCGGCTTAAGAAGTGGCAGCGGCAGAATGAAGAGCCCCACGGTCATGCCGCCGCCTCCCAGGAGAGCCTGCCTGTTTCTCCTCCACACCGGCTGAGCTTTAACAGAGCCATGTGAGAGGAGAAACTCTCCCTTTGCCGCGTCCCTGCAAAAGCTGAGCTGGTGCGGAGGAGAAATGGGCAGGCTCTCTGGGGAGAGGTGGCGGCACGACTGCAGGACTCTTCATTCTGCCACTGCCACCGCTGGAACAGCAGTGGCAGCTGCTTCTTAAGCCGGGTGTTTTTTGTGTTATATTTTCAATTTCCCTGGGTTGGGGGGGGGGGGGGTGCTAGGACTGGAACTGGGCTGATGTGGGAAGGAGGGGGCTGGAAAGGAGCTGACACCTGGGATGTACTGAAGGGGAACTGGAAGGGAGCTGAGACTTGGGGATGGGAGTGGTAGGTGGTTGTGTAATGGGGAGGAGGCTGGAAGGGAGCTGACATGCGAATGGCACTGGAAAGGGGATGGACAGAGGGTAGGGCAGCTGGAAGGGAGCTGACTGGGGGGTGGCACTGAGAGTGGACCTGAGCTGATACCTGGGATGGTATTTGGACTAGAAGTGGCTGGTCAGTGGGGAAGGAGGGGGACTGGGAGGGAATGGACACCAGTGGCAGTCGTGGGAATGCAAGGCGGTTGACATTGGAAGGTACTGGGAGGGGAGGACTGGAAAGGGGGCTGATACTGGGGAGGGTTACTGGAACTGGAAATGGGCTGATGGAAGGGAGTGAAGAAAACAAAAGAAGAGATAAGAAATGGCAGATGGACAATGGACCATAAATCACAGAAAGAGAGCTAAGAGAAGACAGGAAAACAGAAGCCTCAGATTGGGACCAGCATGATCAGAGAATAAAATGGTCAGATGACAAAGGTAGAAAATTGTTTTATTTAATTTTAGTGATTGGACTTTGTGCTATTTTTATATTTTACACAGTATTGGGGGAACTGCATCTCTTATCTTATGTTGCACTGCATGTGGACTCTGGCTTTGTGGAGTTTGTTTAAATTTTGTCTACATATTTTTATTTTTAGTTTAGATTGTGGTTACTTATTCTGTACTTGGTGATGGTTGATGTGCGTGTGGGACTGAGGTCAGGTGTTCTGTTAACATGGAGTTTGTATATAAAGATCTATACTATACTGTAGTAATTTGACTTGTTCAGCTTTTCAAATAGGTGTATGGATGTTCCAGGCCCCACTGTAGTATTTACAGTGATGCTTTTTTTGGATGGGCTCCTTAGGTGAGTTTTGGAAGTTTGTGCTGATATGGTACGGTAGGTTTGCTCTTTGTTGTAGGGGGTTTTCTATTAGTTCACAATATGCCTAGTACTAGAGAATAGTTAGTGAGATGATCAGAATCAGATTTTTTTTTTTTTTTTTTTTTAAATATTGAGTTCCGTGGGTGAATGTCCTGGTTCTGCTCTGCACCTACTGTGGATGCAAAATATATGTTGAAAAAAGAAAAAGCAAGAACCATAACGCAGTTTGTAACAACAAAATAAAAATGAGTTATAATTTAGTTTTATAAACTGTGCTGTTCTTGCTGTCTTTTAGTTCCTTGGTGTGCAAACAGGACCATACCTAGCCCTGTGCAAGCAGTGCAGCCGCACAGGGCGCAAAGGCTTGGGGGGGGGGGTGCATTTCGGCTGTCTGCTGTTGCCCTGCCGCCAAAATGCTCCCCCAAGCCTTTTCGCAGCACTTTAAGCAGGTCTGGTCCCTCCCTCCTCCGACGCGATGTCAGAGCAGGGAGGGACAGATCTGCTTAAAGTGCTGGTGCCTTTCAAATCGGGTGCATGCCCCCCTCCTCCTCCCCATACCTCCGTCCAGCGCTGCCTGCTCTTTCCCTGCTGCTGGTGCTGCCGTGAAAAAAGCAGAGGGCTGCAGCAGCAGGGAAAGAGCAAGCAGCACTGGATAGATGTATGGGGGGGAGGGGGGGGTGTGCACCTGAGCTGCAAGTCACACAGGGTGCGATTGCAGCTCGATACGGCCCTGTGTGCAAACATCTTGCATTTCCTCCATATAATCGAGTCTGCTTTTTGGTTTGATTCCGTCTCTGATTGGAGTTTTGAAAAGCCCCGCCCCCTCTACCGGGTTGGGGGGGGGGGTGAAGCGTGCCATCTCATCGTTTTCCTCAGGCAGCAGATTACGTTGAGCCGCCCCTGATTAGCAAGGCTGTGGAGGAGTAGCCTAGTGGTTAGAGCAGCAGCCTAGCATCCAGAAGATCTGGATTTGATTACCACTTGTGACCTTGGGCAGGTCACTTTACCCTTCATTGCCTTGGAAGAAAAGGCCTGGCAAGACCTTGCCAAAAAAACCCCAGGGACTGCTGACATGACAGCACTTAAAAAAAAATAATAATAAAAGGCTGTTAGTAAATGATTTATTTAAATATTCTTTTATACCATTTTATAAATCAAAGCAGTTTACAGAGAAGGTGGTGTAGTTTACATAGATAACAGCAATGAACCGCAAATAGAATTTTTATTAAAAGAGAGTGAATTAATGGAGTGTGGGCATAAATAATTAGAGAGGTTATTGGAGAATTTGTAGTCAGTGATCAAATCTGAAGAAGTTGTTGGGATGAAGTTGTCGGGGATAAATTATGAACTGTGCATTCCTTCAGTGTTCTATAAATAGTTGTGTTTTTAATTCCTTTCAGAACGTTGAAGTTGGGAATGTTCCTTATTCTTTTGGGGAGGGCATTCCATATATTGGATGTGTAGAGAGAATACTTTTTTGCAGGTGGATTGGTTGCTGTTTGAGTTCCAATGGCTAATGTTAGGGTATTCCATGTACAGCATCTTCTAGCTCTGTTCATGCGGTTTGGATGAATGTTCTTAAATGATGTGAGGATAGATTGTGAAGGATTTTGAATGTATTTATAATGACCTTATATCTAATTCTGCTTGCGATACGGAGCCAGTGTAGATGTTTTAGGATAGGGATGATATGTTCAGATTTTGGAGCTCCGTAGATTAGTCAGGCAGCTGTGTGCTGTGCCATTTGCAGTTTGTATAAGGCATGCTTGGGTAAACCCTGGAGGATGCTATTACAAAAATCGAAATATGGAAAGGTCATTGCTTGTAAGACTGTGTGAAAGTCTTGTGGTGAAAGGAGTGGTTGTAGGTGTTGTAAGGTTTTTATCTTGTTGTAGGTCAATTGAGTTGTGTTGGTGAGGCCTCCTCTGGGTCCTTGGCATCTTCCTCATCCATGGGGCTGGCAGCCCACTCAGGAGTCGGCTAGATGTAGGATATCAGAGCTGGCTCTAGCCAGCAGTCTCTCTTGGGCCCCTTGGGGCTCCAAGGTTCCTTTTCTTCTGGCTTCAATCAGCAGCTGCTGAAACACATGGGCTGCTTTTGTCTGCTTCAGTGCTTGGCAACTCCCTTTGCAGGGGTCTGAGGCTTCCCTAAAGGGTGGGACTCAGGGCCTTTGGATGGCTTAACCACTGCCAGTAAGGTGCTTAAGTATCCCCACTTTGCTTCCCCATCTGTGCATTCTTCTGGGAACCCCATCTTATTCTCTGCAGAGGGTAGTTGGAGGATGCTGAAGAGGACTTTATCTCTCCGGAAGGTGAGTCTGTGGAGGAAGGAGAGCTTTCCTTGACAGAGGGTGAGGACCCTTTAGGGCTTTGCCTTTTTCATAGAGAGGACCTGTCTATGCTGATTCAGGATGCTATGGTGGCCTTACACATTGTGTCTTAAGGATCCTAAGGTCTGCTCTCTGTTTATCTCCTGCCCCAGAATGAACTGGATTGGTTGCTTGGGCTCCCTCGGTTGGGTGCTTTTGTCACAGCCATGACCAGCACACTACTGTCCCAGTGGGAGGAGGTGCTGCGTTCAAGGAATTTCATGATAGGAAGATGAAGACCACCTTTAAGAATACCTTTATGACCATGACCATGAACATGACCATGGCCTTGGCGACCCTGGGTTCAGGTCTGGTGTCCAGAAAGCTTCTGCACTGGGTTCAGCAGCTCCAGGGCAACCCAGAGACAGCTAGGTTGGAGTCTGCTACTGCATATGTGGTGGATGCCTTTTATGACTTGATCTAGGATCTCATCCAAGTCCTTGACATCAGTGGCTGTGGGGAGACTGGCTCTGGCTACGCTGTTGGTCTTTGGATGCAGCCTCCAAACTGTGGTTGAGCATGCTTCCTTTCAAGGGCAAGTTGCTTTTTGGGGAGGGTCTTGAGAAGTTGGTAAAAGAGCTGGATGTGTCTTGCACTGAAAGATTGCCAGGAGTGCTAAGTCTCTCTCTCTCTAAAGTTCTCACATTGATCTTGGAGGCGCTCTTGGATTTCTAGGAGTCAGAGGACTTCTTCCTCTTCTGGGTCTAGGCCTGAGAAGGGACCATCCTTTTCAGGATGCTCAATGCTCCCATATACTTAGTAGCATATAGTATTGGCTATTCTAAGAGCAGCCACCGCCAGTGCTAGTAAGTCTTTGAAGCGAGATCCAATCATTCCCTTCCGAGGAACAGCAATCGGAGGAAAGCTCAGACTATTTTGGAGTGGATCAAAATTACTTCAGATTAGTGGGTTTTTGAGGTGTTTGAGTTAAGGTTATGCAGTGAAATTTGCAGAGTCTCTAAAGGATGCTTTTGTAGAGTCTCCCTGCGGCTCCCTGCTCAAATGGGTTTCCATCAAGGAAACTCTTCAGCACCTTCTGCAGTTGCAGGCTATTGTACCCATGCCTTCTGCAGAGCAGGCTCAGGGCTGTTATTACATCTAGTTTCTGATGTCCAAACAGGAAGGTTCTTTCTGGCCTATTTTGGACTTGAAAGCAGTCAGTGCCACTGAGTTCCCTGTTTCCACATGGAGACCATCAGGTTGGTTATTGTGGATGTTCGGCAAAGGGAGTTCCTTACTGCCCTGGAACTTACTGAGGCATACTTCCATATTCCTATCCAGGAGCAGTGCTAGAGGTTTCTCCGCTTCTGCTTCCATATTGCATGTGGGAGCCAGAATGGATGTAACCTTTGTCAGGGCAGTCCTGTCAAGAGTGTCATCTTCCTCCCACCCTGGGTCCTGACTGTTAGGGTACATCCTACTGATCTAGCAGGATGATAAGAAGGAGAAAGTTTTAACTAATTATTTTCTTTCCTTGAATCCAGCTAGATGAGTCCAGAACTTGCACTGGAAGACTCCTATTACAGGTTTGGATACCTTCCTGCCTTTTGATCATATTATCTGTATCAGTTACTGATGCCTAGTTAATTCTGGTAAGAAAGACATACATGTTCATGATTGTTGCAGAGTTGAATTGTAGATTATTAACATTAGTTCTTCAGATTACTGCTTGGGAAGTGTCATACTAGCTTCTCTGTGCTACACCAGATATATACCTAATGATAACATTACTGAAAGTTTTTCAAGTCTGCTTCCACCTGCTGGCATGGCAGTATAACACATTCATCTTGACTGGTATAGCAGGATTCAAGGAAATTAAAAATCAGTTAAACTTTCTCCAGAAGGATGGCTTATGTTCTACACATTTTTCCAAAGCTTAAAATCTATATTTGCAGTTCTCTAATCCTCTCCTCTGTGTGAATGAGCCTGCCCTTCCTGCATCCAATGTAGCTAGCAGCAGGAACTGGATAGGATTCAGCCGGTGGAAAGAACAGTGCATTTCTGTGGAGAGAAACTGTTCCAGGTTCTGCAGCATACACATGTAGAGACAATGAAATATAGTTGTTAGGGAATTGCTCCTTTCAAACTTCCTCTTCTGGTCACTACCCTTACCTAGCTCTCAACACACATCACTCCATCCCACCTAGCTTCCATCTGAAGTTCTCTGGTCTTTCTTATTCCGCCTTCCAGTGTCTCTGTCTGCAGAGACTGTGGGTAGTTTCCAGCCAGTGGGAATTTATTTATTTTATATTCTTATATACCATGCTATTCTGCATCAGTATGGTTTACATTGAACAAACTGAAATTACATTGAACAGGGCATTATAACTTGGAGATAACTATTCTACAGGGAACATGGGCTATGGAGGGTTAAGTGGCTTGCCCAAGACCACAAGGAGCACCTGTGGGACTAGAAACCCTAGTCCAGCGATGGCGAACCTATGGCACGCGTGCCAGCTGTGGCACGCGAAGGCCTTGCAGCTGGCACGCGGGAAGGTCGCACATTAAAAAAAAAAAAAAAGCTGCCCGCTGCCGCCGCGGCGGCATGGAGTGTCCCGCGGGGCTCCCTCTGCCCGGCGGGACTCTCCCGGCGCTGCTCAGCCCCTCTCTGCCGGCTTGCAGAGACGCGAAGGGAGAGTCTCCCTCGGGTCTCTGTTAAGCCCGCAGGGGCTGATGGGAAATTTCCCATCTGCCCCTGCGGGCTTAAGAGAGACGCGAGGGAGACTCTCTCTCCCTTCGCGTCTCTGCAAGCCGGCAGAGAGGGGCTGAGCAGCGCCGGGAGAGTCCCGCCGGGCAGAGGGAGCCCCGCGGGACACTCCATGCCGCCGCGGCGGCAGCGGGCAGCTTTTTTTTTATTTTATTGCCATGAGCCGAGGGAGGGGGGTTAAGACTGGCAATGGGCTAGGGAGGGAGAGACTGGCAATGGGCTAGGGAGGGAGGAGGTTGAGACTGGCAATGGGCTAGGGAGGGAGGGGGGTTGAGACTGGCAATGGGCTAGGGAGGGAGGGGGGTTGAGACTGGCAATGGGCTAGGGAGGGAGGGAGGGGGTTGAGACTGGCAATGGGCTAGGGAGGGAGGGAGGGAGGTTAAGACTGGCAATGGGCTAGGGAGGGAGGGGGGGGGGGGAGTTGAGACTGGCAATGGGCTAGGGAGGGAGGGAGGGGGGGGGGTTGAGACTGGCAATGGGCTAGGGATGGGGGGTTGAGACTGGCTGTGGGCTGGGGAGGGGGGGTAAGACGCAGTGGGCTATGGGGGGGAGTTAAGACTAGCAATGGGCTGTGGGCTGATGAGGGCTGGCAATGGGCTATGAGCTGATGAGGGCTGTCTGGAAATGGGGTGATGGGGGGGTTAGGACTGGTAATGGGCTATGGGGGGGGTTAAGACTGGTAGTGGGCTGATGGGGGGGTTAGGACTGGTAATGGGCTATGGGGGGGTTAAGACTGGTAGTGGGCTGATGGGGGTGTAGGACTGATAATGGGTTATGGGGGGGGCTAGGACAGGAAATGGGCTGATGGGGAGGGGTTAGGACTTGAGGTGGGCTGATGTGGTTAGGACTGGTAATGGGCTGTGGGCTGATGGGGGGGGGTTTAGGACTGGCAATGGGCTATGGGGGGCTGACTGGAAATGGGCTGATGGGGGGTTAGGACTGGTAAAGGGTTATAGGGGGGGGCTTAAACTGAAAATGGGGTGATGGGGGTTAGGACTGGAAGTTGATTGACGGGGGGCTAGGACTGGAACAGGGTTGGGGTGTTGCTAGGACTGGAAATGGGCTGAGTGGAAGGGGAGGCTTGAACTGCAAATAGCTGATGGGGAGGGGGCTTGGAATGGAAATGGGCTGTGAGGGAAGGGAGCTAGGACTGAAAATGGGCTGATGGAACAGCTAGGATAGGACTGGAAATGGGCTGTTGGGGGGAGCTAAGATTGGAAATGGGCTGTGGTGGGGGCTTGAATTGAAATGGACTCATGGAGGGGCTAGAACTGGAAGTAGGCTCATGGGGGGGCTTGGACTGGAATTGGGCTGAGTGGAGGGGAGCTATGATTTGACATGGGCTGATGGTGGGGCTAGGATTGAAAATGAGCAGATGAAGGGACTTGGACTGGAAATGGGCTGATGCAGGGACTAGAAGGGAATGGATGCTGGGTGAGACTGGAACTAGAAGGGAGCTGATGTTGGGGGAGGATTAGAATGGGATGGGGCTGGGAGAGTAAAATGGAGAGGGGAAAAATATTTTGTGTAGGAGGGATGAAAAATCTACAATTGGCCAGGTATTGGGAGAGTAATTGGGGATTGAGGATGGAGGGGTAAAATTTGTGTGGATGAAATAGGAATGAGGAAAGAGCAAAAGGAGAAAGATTAGTATGTTAAAGCAGATGTAGAGAGAGAGAGAATGGAAAAAAAACTAGAAGAGAGAAGAAAGGACAAATGGACAGCAGACGATGGAGAGTTAGCAGAAAACATGAAGAAACCAGAAGAAGGTGGCTGGACCAATTGCAACTGAAAAAAAAATGCACAAAAGGTAGAAAGATATCTCTTTATTTTGAATTTATTAACTGGAATATGTCAGCTCTGGGAAATGTGCATCATTAACATCTGCGCTTTGTTTGGTACAAGAGGAAATTCCTATTTGACGTTGCCACTTGTTCTCTTTCCCCAGTATTCTCTGAAATGTATTGGTTTAATATTTGCAGTGTTGCCTTTTGATAGGTAGGGTATGGTGCTTTGTGAGTCCTGGTAATGCTGTCAGGATACGGCGGGTTTGCTATGGGTTCTAAATGGGCAGCGTTTGTAGTAGTTCCTAATGTGCCTGGCGGTTGGCACTGGATTATAGTAATGTAGAAATCTTTTAGTCTTTCTTTATCCATACACTCATTAAGAGACATGTTTACTAAAAGTTAGTGTATGGTAACATTATGCAAATATTTATGCAAATAAGACCACTTATGCAAATGACGTGCTGGCACTTTGAGGAAATTCTTTGGTTTTGTGCGGCAGTTTGGGCACTCGGGCTCAAAAAGGTTAGCCATCACTGCCCTAGTCCTTCCGGCCCAAGGTTGCTGTCCTCTAGTGGGATTTGAACCCCTGACCTTCTGGCCTGAAATACCTTGCCCCAACCACTAGGCCACTCCTCCACTCCGGGCAAGGGGTACAAGGGGCAGAGCACTGTAAGGCTGCTCTAGTAACAGGAAGGGAGGGGTGAGCCAGGGAGAAGCTGTTGTACAAATTAAGCTTCTGCAGGAGGTTGGATATAGGTTAAATGGTGATGTTGCATGATTCAGTACAACAATTACTAATTTGCTAAACTAAGTTCTTATGTCTGTATCTAGCAGTAAGACAATATAGGTGAAGTACTCTGGTCTGGGATGTCTTAAACTATGATGTAGACATATAAGATGAAGATCTATAAATCTTGTTCCTTATCGTCCCTCCAGTCTAGTCCCGCACCTCTGGGTAGTGCACCTCTCGCAGCTTGGAGACTGAGCATGTCAGACTTCTGAAGCCACTAGCACATATACTGCTGGCACCTCCCACCAGCTCCCAGTGTGCTCAGTCTCCAAGCAGCTGGAGGTGGTGAGCCTAGGTGCTGGGCTCACTCTAGGAACGAATAAGGAGCAGTTTAGTCAGAGGAGCTAGGTTTTAATCTTTAATTTTATTCTCTCAATTTTGGTTATTTTGGGGCAGTAAAGTTTTTTTTTTTTTGGGGGGGGGGGAAACGGGGCTCGAACCAAAGAAGGATTTCTTTCTCCCTGCTTCCGCTTATGTTTTCCCTCTTTCACTCCCCTCGTCTGCACGGAGGGGAGTTGAAACGTTGAGTTCCCTGCTGCTCTGACGGCTCCCGATCTCGTTGGAAGAGCAAAACCGTTAGTGCGTCTCCTCACAGGCTGCTTCTGCCGGTGTTCCTGAGTACTTCGGGGGGAGGGGGGATCAGACCGGCGATTACAGTTGCTGTTCACTCAGAAGGATTTCTAGTGTGTCGGCTTCCTCGGAGGTGAGTACCCCGGTTAGAGGGAAAGCACAGTGAGCCTGTCTTTGCGGCCTGCAGCCTCGTGGGGGGGGGGTCCTATTCCCTGTTTTTAGTTCTCTTCAGGCAACAGACCGTTTTCCTGTGTTTTTTCTTGGCGTGGGTTTTTTCGTTGGGGGGAGATTCTTCACAGTTTATTTTTCCCCTGTTTTAAGCTGTAGTTTCCGTTTTTAACAAAGTACATGGTTATTTTGGTGTGACACTGAGAGTTGGGGGGGGGAGGAAAGATCAGTCTGCTGGCCTGCTATTTTTGCCCTTTAGCTTTTTGCAGGGCACAGGGATTCGAGCTAATGCCAGCGCGTCCGCAGTGTCTCATCTGCGGTACCCGTCGTGGAACAGTCTCTGATGCTAGGGTCTGCCGTGGTTGCGCGATGGCACTAAGCATGGAGCAGGAGCTCCAGGATAAAGCTAAAGAGGTGAGCTCAACCGTTTAAAAGAAATCAGAGTACAGTGTTCTGTTCGGACAATGGTTCCGCTCCTATCTAACTGGATGCCAGCAGCATGTCAAATTAGAATCCATAAAATTCACACCATTTAAGGTATCCCAGGGCATCCCACAAGGTTCAATGCTATCCTCCCTCTTCCATATCGTCCCTCCAGTCCAGTCCCAAAACTCTGGGTTGTGCTCCTCCTCCTCCAGCAGCTTGGAGACTGAGAAACGTCATCTCTTTTGTGATGTCACCGGTATATCCACTCCGGACCCGCCTCCTGACTCCAGTTATCTCAGTCTCCAAGCAACTGGAGGATTGGTGAGCCTGGAGGTCCAGGCTCGACAGAGGGATAATTAAGGAGAGATAGGTGTAGGAAAATGTTTAACATTGGAAAAAAAAAAGGAGAGAAGGCGGCTAGACAGGAGGTCTTTCCCTCTTGACCCTCGGGCCCCTCTTCCACCTCCCCCCTTTTTTTCCTCCCTTCACAGCTAGGGGATCTGACGGGAATACGGATCAGGAGCCACCTGAATCGTGGGTGAGCCCGCAGGGGCCGTTAACGCTTGCAGGTGCTTTACCTGGCGGCGCTGTGAAGAGATTCAAGCAGCGGGAAAACGTGGGATTGGCTGCTTCAGGGTTTTCTTCTGCTTCCGACGCTGTCAGCAGATCGGTCGGTAAGCAGGGAGACGGGCCCCGATCGTCGTCGTGTGGCGGCTGGTCTCTGCGGGTCAATGGCGCCTGCTCCTGGTCTGTTCAGCTGAGCGTGCCGGTAGAGTGGTGGGGGCCGGCGCAAGACAGTGTCAGCGGCGATTCTCTGCCTGGCAGTCTCTCCAGGCTCCCGACACAAGAGACAGATCGTGTCAGTGGAGTGGGAAGTGAGAGAGGAGACCCGAGGCATCCAACAGCTGTAAGCAGGCAGCGGAGGTAGGACGCAGAGCTAAATTTTGGTTTCAGGCCCTGCCGCGTGGCGTCAGCGGGGCCTGAAGAAGCTCCGTTTTTGCCCAGGAAGCCTAGTTTTTTGTGCCAAAGCTTCCTTTCAGCCTCGGAGGGGTTAGGAAGGGGCTGTGGTAGGCATTTCCTTTTTACTTAAAACAAACAAACAAAAAAACCCCACCCATTGGTTTTGAGCTTCCTAGTGCTTTTTCCCCCCATATACGGTGACCCCTCCCCTAGGGTGGGGCATGTCGTCCAGACCACTTTGTTTGCTCTACGGCTCCAGAAGGGGGACTTCAGCAGACACTGGGGTCTGTAAGAAGTGCACGCAGCTGGCTACTACTATGTAACACGACTTGGAGGGGGCGGCTGACGGTCAGAAGAACCCATCAAGCGTGCAGGATCCATCTGCGGCAGATTTGGGGTCGGAGGAACCTGTGACTGGGCCTTCCTCAGCCCCAGATCTCCCAGCCTCGCCGGCGGCCTTACCAGGGGGTTTGGCAGCCATTTTTTCACAGGAATTTGTGATTCTCATCCAGCAGGTTTTTTGGGAGCCAGCGTAAGGAGCTGGGGACGAGTTCAGCAGGGGAGGCCCGCGGAGTTAAGAGACCAGGAACACCTTTGGCTGCGGGGAGACCAGGAAGCTCAGCTAAAAAGGCCAGGATGGAGAAAGAACAGCAGGAACGGTACGTGGACTCTGAGGGGGTTCTATCGGACGAGGGAGAACTCGGCTTGGACTTGGAAGATGAGTTGGAGGAAGGGAGAGATAACGGACCGAGAGGATCAGGCGAGAGTTGTGAGAGTGTTTAGAAGGGGCGAGTTGCCCGCTCTCATCTCCGAGACGCTTAAGGCGCTAAATATGACATCGCCGGGGCCGGCAGAGGATACTATGTTAGAAGATCCATTACTACAAGTGTTTAGGAAGAACCAGGGAGCCTTCCCGGTGCATAGAGTGATCAGAAAGATGATTCAAGAAAAATGGGATTTGCCGGAGGCTGCGCTCAAAGGCTCCAGGGTGATGGGTAGACTCTACCCCCTGGTGGACCAAGATAGGGAACTGTTAAATCTCCAAAGGTGGATGCGGCCATCTCGGTGGTCACTAAGAAGACTACCATCCCAGTAGAGGGTAGTGCGGCGCTCAAGGATTCCCAGGACAGGAAGCTGAATACCTTGTTAAGACAAGTATTTGATGTGAATGCCTTGTCTGTTCAGGCAGCTATTTGTGGAGCTTGGGTAGCTAGAGCCTGCCTTCACTGGGCTCAGCGAGCGCAAGGAGTTCAAAGCGGAGACGACTCGGGAGAAGCAGCAAAGTTGGAGTCGGGGATAGCGTATTTGGCAGATATCCACTGTGACCTCATTCGAGGCTTGTCAAAGAGCATGGCATCGGTGGTGGCGGCGCGACGTTACCTTTGGCTGCGCAGCTGGGCAGCGGATGGTTCCTCGAAGTCCAGGTTGAGCAAGCTCCCCTTCCGGGGGAAGTTGCTTTTTGGAGAGGATTTGGACAAACTGGTGAAGGATCTTGGGGAGTCTAAGGGTGGCAGACTCCCGGAAGACAAGCAGAAACAAGGGTGGTCTACTTCCACTAGCAGGGGGCAACAGAGGGAGTTTAGGCACTTCCAGTATCCGAAATTCAGTCAGGCTCACCGAGGAAGATTCCCGAGCAGGAGCCAGGGGTTTCATGGATTTTGAGGAGCAGGAAGGGGTTTTGGGGCCTCTACCTCTTCCGCAAATTCCCGAAAGTCACAATGAGATCAGGAAGGCCCAGGCAGGCCTGGTTCCCGCAGGAGGTCGACTGGGATTTTTACCCTGCCTGGGTCAAGATTACCTCAGACCAGTGGATGTTGGAACTCATTCGCAAGGGGTACGCGTTGGAGTTCCAATGGCCAATAGGGGAATTCTTTGTTCAGTCCCCGTGCAAGTCTCTGATCAAGTGCAACGCCGTGCGAGAGACAGTTGTGAGGTTGCTCGCATTAAAGGAGATAGTGCCAGTGCCTCAAGACCAATGCGGCTTCTGTCGATACTCCATCTATTTCGTAGTACCAAAAAAGGAGGGGTCTTTTCGACCAATTTTGGACCTCAAGGGGGTAAATCAGTGTCTTCGAGTACAGCACTTCTGTATGGAGACGCTCAGGTCTGTGATAGTGGTGGTACAGAAGGGAGTTTGACGTCCCTGGACCTATCGGAGGTGTACCTTCACATCCCGATTTGGCAGGAGCATCAGAAATTCCTCAGATTTGCGGTGCCCATGGGGCATTTCCAGTTCTGGGCTTTACCATTTGGGTTGGCAACAGCCCCAAGGACATTTACCAAGGTGATGATAGTCATAGCAGCAGCGCTGAGAAAGGAGGGTGTTCTCATGCATCCGTATCTAGACGATTGGTTGATACGGGCAAAATCCAGGATCGAAAGTGAGACGGCTACATCAAGAGTAGTAGCACTAATGCAAAGTCTAGGTTGGGTGGTCAATATGTCCAAGAACAACTTAGTCCCGTCCCATCGTCTAGAGTATTTGGGAGCTTTGTTAGATACAGAGGCGGGAAGAGTTTTTCTTCCGCAGCAACGAGCGAAAGGTTTGAGATCGCTAGTCCGGCAGTTTCTGGGCAGACCAACCCCCATAGCATGGCATTATCTGCAGGTTCTCGGAACCATGGCGGCGACGATAGAGCTGGTCCCATGGGCGAGGGCGCACATAAGGCCGTTATAGAGAGCAATGCTCAGGAGGTGGTCTCATCAGCACAACCCGTTGTCGCAAAAGCTGCCCTGTCTCTCGGAGACGCGACAAGCCTTACAATGGTGGATCAAGGCGGAGGTCCTCGACAAAGGAATGCCGTTGGAGACACATTCTTGGATACCCCTGACGACGGATGCCAGCCTCGCCTGCTGGGGAGCTCATTTCCAAGGAAGATTCGCCCAGGTTCAGTGGTCCGAACTGGAGAAGACCTGGTCAATCAACAGGTTGGACCTGAGGGCAGTGTGACTGGCATTGCGGGTGTTTCAAGCTTCTCTGCACAACGGGGCCATTCGAGTGCTGTCCGACAATGCCACTGCAGTAGCCTATATCAATCGGCAGGGCAGCACCAGCATTGTTGCCATGGAAGCAGAAGCAGAGCTGTTAGAGTGGGCAGAAGTGAATCTCCTGGCGCTGTCGGCGGCACATGTAGCCGGAGTGGACAATGTGGAGGCCGACTTCCTGAGTCGAGTGAATGTAGACCCAGGCGAATGAGTTCTCCATCAGGATGTGTTCGAGATGTTAGTGGACCGGTGGGGGACTCTGGTGATGGATCTCATGGCAACGTTCCAGTCAGCAAAGGTTGTTTGGATTTTCAGCAGAAGAAGAGAAAGGATGTCGGAAGGCCTGGATGCTCTTATGCAGAGCTGGCCGGAAGAGCAGCTTCTGTACGTTTCCCCCCCTTGGGTGTTAATAGGAAGGGTGGTGCAATGCATAGAGCGTCACAGGGGAACGGTGCTATTGATAGCGCTGGATTGGCTGAGGAGACCTTGGTACGCATATCTGCTAAGACTCGTAGTGGGGACACCTTGGCGCCTGCCTCTGCAGGTGGATCTACTGTCCCAGGGACCACTGCACATGCCTCAGGTGGATCGATTCTCTCTTACGGCTTGGCTATTGAAAGGGCTAGGTTGAGAGCCAAAGGTTACTCTGTACCTGTCATAGCTACCTTGTTGAAATCCAGGAAGAGATCTACCTCTTTGGCTTATGTGCGTATTTGGCGAGTGTTTGAGGCCTGGTGTGCGGATAGACAGAGCCGTTGCGGGCATCTATTCCGCAGATGTTGGCCTTTCTGCAAGACTGTTTGGAAAAGGGTTTAGCGGCCGCTTCCTTACAAGTACACGTGGCGGTGGTGGTAAGATTCGGGGGCAGACGATAGCTTTTCATCCAGATATCAAGCGGTTCTTGAGGGCAGTTTCTCTGCTTTCGTCCACCATGCTTATATTTTGAAAGGCAGAGAGGTTCCTGAGGGGTTCAGAGCTCATTCTACGAGGGCTCAAGCTTCATCTTGGGCTGAGTTCCAGTTGGTGCCAGCGGTGGAGATTTGTAAGGCGGCCACCTGGTCATCACTGGATTCCTTTAAGCATTACTGTCTGGATGTACAGGCGGAAAGGAATACCTGTTTTGGATTGGTGGTGCTTCAGGCTGGTCTAGCAGGCCCTCCCAATGAGTGTTTCTTTACTGCTCTGTTACTTACCCAGAGTTTCGGGACTAGACTGGAGGGACGATAAGGAAGAGGAAATTAAACTTACCTGCTAATTGTTGTTCCTTGGCAGGTGCCAGCCTGATGCAGGATGCAATAACAGGTAAGAGGATGGTTTGTACTGACAAGAAGGTGTGGTTGTCAGGATCCCAATACACCGGGAGAAGGGACCTCATGGTGGTAGACGAAAGCCGGGGCGAGGAAGGGCAGCTGGTCGAACAGTTTCCCTGTTTGTTATGAGTTTAGTTAGTTAATACAGTTTTTCTACTTAATTGTTGCTCCGGTGAGTCTGCTTGGTCAGTAGGATACTGGAGTCAGGAGGCGGGTCCGGAGTGGATATACCGGTGACATCACTAAAGAGATGGTGTTTCTCAGTCTCCAAACTGCTGGAGGAGGAGCACAACCCAGAGTTTTGGGACTAGACTGGAGTTCCTAAAGGAACAACAATTAGCAGGTAAGTCTAATTTCCTCTTATTCAGCATTTATCTACAGCCAATTTGTCGCATCATTCAAACTCACAACATTTTGTACCATCTCTACGCAGTCGTCAATATGATTTACGCAACATTCTCCACAACAAAAACTTGCTACATTGCCATAATCCACTGCTTTAATGCAATATCCAACTGATTATCACAGCACCAACTTAAAAAGAACTTCCATCATTTTGAAGTTTCTTTTATCGCAAGGGACGAAACATTCTCACCAACCCCAGTTCTAAAAGTCCACAATGCGGAGCTGGAAGTCAAGACTGAGATCAAATACCTTGGAATTACATTGATCAATGATTCACCCTACAGGCGCACATCAATAGACCTACTAGAATGATCTAATAAAATATCAAACCATTACAACACTTACGACCACTAACTGAAGCACGTGTCCTTTGTACAGTATTTCAGGCAATAATATTCCTGCACTTAGACGTTTGCAGTATCATTTATCATGGCACCCCCAAATATGTCTTATTGCTATTACAAATGGCCCAGCCAACTGCAATCAGAGTCCTAGGTGCTTCCAGAAGAGATCATATAACACCCTCCCTAAAAAAGCTACACTGGCTCCCTCTTTCTTGCCATATCAAATACAAAGTAATAGCTACTTTCAAAATCCTGTATGACATGTCTGCCAAGTACCTACAGCACATGTTGCAAAAAGTCCCAGAAAATAGAACTAGAAAATCATGTGCTGAAAAAAACTTAACTGTGCCCTTTGAAACACTAAAATGCAACTGGGCATGAGCCTTTTCTTTGTATGCATCTGGCTTCTGGACAACCTCCCTAAAGAACTAAGGAAGGAAGTAAAAACTCTACTCTTCAAAGAGCATTTTGATGATTAAACATAACATTGTCTTTAACCGCAACATCTCTTCAACAGATCATCATACAAACTTCTCACACAATCCAAGTAAAACAATATGCCTCTAGGTCCGTTTTATTCAAATGGAACTCCTAATCTAATCTTAAACGCCACAATTCATTGCACCCAGGCACTGCCTTATAATACACAATCAATCATGTACATAGGTTAATGTTAACAAGGGGTGTAGAGCGACTATAACCATTCCCTGTTATATGTAATGTTGTAGGTTTTTAAGTTTAAATTGTTCCATGTAAACCATATCGACCATTGGAAATGTGGTATATAAAAAAAATGCTAGCTAAATAATAAAGTTCAGAGAGAGATTAGAGATGAAAGTCAGGTAGACAGCATGCTTTTCAGACTCTTCCGGGCAGCTGCCATTTCCTTTGTCTGAGAACATCTTTTAAGCTGTTTCTCTTTCATTGTCAGTTCAGCATGTAAATGAGGATTGTAAATGTCCCATATAGGATTTGTCAGCTTAGTGACGCACAGACAAATCAGAAGCCATTCTCCATGTTTTAGTCAAAGCCCTGCAAAATCTGCAAGGAAGGAATGGATACCAAGATGGGCCCAGCCAACTGGCCAGAACTTATCTTGCTATGGTTGAGGTCTCAAGGTTAGGGAGCATATTTGTGAAGATAACTGCATCTCTCTTCCTTGGCCTGGTATGAGGTACTTTCCAGGGCCACTGACCCATTTAGTAAGGAATGCTGTTTTCTGTGCTGCTGTCAGACTGTTCACATCCCTGAATCCTTGGTTTCCGAGCTTCCATTTTTGTTGGTTTAGATAGCACAAGTCAGTGGAAAGAGACTGCTGCTCTAGTTTCTACAGGGAGAGGGAAGAAATGAGCTGTGCAAGAGGAGCTACTGTTTAGAAAATGTTTGAAAACCTACCTTTCCTCAGCGTTTAAAGAATTAAAATTTTTTACTATATATATTGTGAGCCATTCTGAATGTGGAGTGGCTACAACCACTCTGCTCATTAATACGATCACACAGTATCAACTTTCACATATATCCAGACGACATTGTGCTACATGGATCAATCACTGCAAACCCCACAAACATACAGTTGCTGCATTGTTTCAACAATGTCTCCAGATAGCACCAAGAAAACAATCTTACAATCAATCTCAAGAAAACAGAAGCATTATTTGTCACAAAGGATCAAACCTTCACCCCACCAATCCACCTCACCCTGGGAACAACACAAATAGGAGTTCAAACACAAATAAAATACTTAGGAGTCATACTCGACCAAACTCTCTCGCTCAAGCAACAGATAGCAAAAACTACAAGAAAAATATTCTTCAAAACCAAAATGATATACAGCGCCTCGGACTACTGCTAGACCCCTAGGACTTCAGATCAGTACTACAAGCAATGACACGATATATCAAGGACTCCCACTCTCCACCCTCTACGGACAGCTCTTAACACAGCCGCCAGGATCATACAAAGGACGAAGTATGACCACATCGCTCCAATACTGAAGCACCTCAACAACCTCCCACTTGAATCTTT